>CANTUS010000007.1:13047500-14297500 GCA_947683365.1 Euphorbia pulcherrima
CAACCCATACTTCTTCAGCTTCTTAAAAATCTTCACAAGAGGAGTTCCCCAAGGCGACATGTCATCGAGAGTCATAGGATGAATCCTTTGGTCGTGGGTCATACAATGGGGTAAATTCATGAAATAAGGGAGGGTTTTCACCTTTGGCATAACCATAAAATTAGGAAATTGGCTTGAGTCCCTACTGCGGTGAACTTGCGAAATGGCCTCTTGACAAAGTGAGAACCAATACTAGCAGAAAAGAGCGTTGGGTTCGCTAGCTGAATGGATCGAATAATTTAAGCCATGAGGTGAACTGCAATAGGGACTGGATGAAGTGACTAATTCTTATCTTGAACTGAGGTAGTAACCAAAAGATCAATACATGTATGGGATGTGGTATGCATGCTCAAATTACAACAATGCATGGTGAGGTTTGTTTTTACAACACATACGAAACGTGTTCTCTAAAATTATTCCTCCCATCGTTTCTAAAGTTATTTTCCTTTGATTACCACAAAGATAACAAAGGGCGACCTAGTATAATCTCACTAGAAAAGGTACCTAGAGGATAAAATTCTAGTTTTTAATCAGAATGGTATAGGGACATACTAGAAGTTGATGTAGTAGGTTCCTATCACACCAAGCCTCTTTTGGAGGGAGATGAAATTAAGTGCTCCACTCACTAGAGTGTCCCCAATTCCTAGCGGTCATGAGTGACACTTTCGTGAGCATCGCAGAAAAATAGGGCACCCTAACCTAGCACTAGAAGAAGAGCGCATTTAATTCTAGAGAGAAGGAGGTGAGAAGATAGAGTGTAATAATTTTCTCAAATGATCAAAAAGAAAATGGGTTGAATTAAGTAAATGATTTTTGGTTAAGGTTTTAAAATAAATCAAAATTTTGCAAGTTAAAAGATTATTAATCCCCAGTAGAGTCGCCACTGTGAACTCTCGGTGGTCGAAGATATGTGGATCTCCATTGGCGCCTTGCGGTAGGGTCCACTGGGGGGTTGGTTGATTTAGGCGTGATAGAACCATTTAGTTTAAGTTTGCAAATTTTAACCAATTTTAATGAGTAAAAGAATCGAGACCCAAATCTCGATGTAAATGATAGACTCGCTACCCAAGTTGTCTACTTAGCAAAGAGTTTTGGTATGATTCCTATTGGGTGGGAGACTCAGACCTTTTGGATCATAGATTCGGTTATCGGATGAGTCACTTATTTCTCATTTAGTTAATTCAAAATTACATTCACAGCATAAAACCATTTTCTTTTCATCATTTGAAGAATTATTGCGGATATCCTATTTTTCAACACTTGATTCATGCGTTTAGCAATTAATAAAGCACAAGCAATAAAATGGGGAATAAAAATTACAACCGGGGGAAAATGGGGAAATTATGACGGAACCTATACATTTGTTCTAAGTTATTAAACAAAAATAAATAAATTTGTCTGCATCCACAAAGATTAGCACAGTTGAAGGCGCATCATAAGTCAGAATTCATTAGGTAAAATGTGATTATGTTTGCATGGCAATTTTGCGATCGATAGTGCCCGGGCGGCTTCTAGGATCAAAGAGAAATAACTGGTCTTTAACGCATTTTGTTATGAAAACACATTTTCACTTTTAGTGGGTTGATTTATCGAATTATTAGTGAAACTGATCGCTTGGAAAATGGTGATGTTGGTTCATTTTATAGGTTAAAAAAGGGAAATGGGGATTCTGCCTGGGAGCCAATACTCGTATGAGTGAGAGGCACCCTTACGGCTACTAGCGGGACCCGTATGGGTGTGTGGCACCCTGTACGGGTTCTGTTTAGACCCAAATAAAGTTTTATTTCAATTCAGAAGAGGGAAGAGTTGCAGAAAAATTGAAATGAATGATAAAAATAATAACATGTGAGTCTATTTGAAACTAATGAGCGTACCTTCATGTTGTGAATCCATTTTAAAGGGTTCCTTATCCTGAGAGAGAGTCTAGCCATAGTAGATGCTGAAATGGTGATATTAGGAATATTTAGGTGAGTATTTGTGTTGACAAAACATCCCCCAATTCCTTATAAATGAAGCTGGAAATGAATAAATGTGGACTAAATTTCAAGGAATGGGTTTTGTCTCTATTTTATACCTTTTATACCTCAAATATACCCTTTCTATACCTATAAAAACTGCTCGAATTTTATGTGAATTGTTTGATATGGTATTCTATCTTCGCCCTCATTGAAAGTGAGGCAAAATGCCTCTATTTATATGCAATAAATTACATTTATTTCCACAAAATGGTATGATTTACTATCCTTTTTACCTGTTTGGGAAGAAGGGGGATCCGTAAGGGTCCGTCTAATGCGTATGGATCTATAGGAGCTGTACAGGTCAACTCATGGACCCGTACCCCCGAGGTGCCACCTGTACGGGTCCCTAAAGGTAGTCTAGGTCCCCAAACTCTGGCTAAACTCATCTCTGCTGTAGTAGGAACACCTCTAATGGATAACACCTACAAAGAATAGCATTGTCTAGCTCTCATCATCATTTTATGAAAAAACCCGTTAAAATTTAGTGCTCATACATGAGTTTGGTTATGGACGAGTGATGTATAATAGTGCAGGGTTAGGCTAATATACTAGGAAATACAACACAACACATGTGGAGCATTTTCTTCCAACCTTATTCCTCTCGCCGATTCTGAAGGTATTTTCCTTTGATTACCAAGAGGATAACAAAGGGCGACCTAATCTAATCTCATAGTAAAAGGGTACCTAAAGGGTAAAATTCTAAAGCTTTCGATATGAGGGATGTAAGGATGTAACAAAAGTTGATATAGTAGGTTCCCATCATACAAAGCCTCATAGAGGGAGATGACAATGAGTGCTCCACCCACTAGGGTGTCCTCAATTCCTGGTGGGCATGAGTGACACCTTCGTAAGCTTCACAGAAAAATAGGGCACCTTAACCTAGCGCTGGAAGAAGAGCGTATCTAGTTAGAGAGAAAAAGATGAGAAGATAGAGTATAATAATTTTCCCAAATGATGAAAAAGAAAGCGGATTGAACAAACTAAATGATTTTCTGTGCTCTTCATAATTTTTCAAGCTTTAAAAAAAACAAACCAAATTTAGTAAGTTAAAAGATTATATCCCCCACAGAGTCACCACTGTGAAGTGTCGGGGTGAAAATATGTGGATTTCCCTTAGTGCCTTGCGACGGGGTCCACTGGGGGTTTGTTCATTTAGGCATGATGTAACTAATTAGTTTAAGTTTACACATTTATCTAATTTTTATGAATAAAAGAATTGAGACCCAAATCTCGATACAAATGATAGAGTCACCACCCAAGTTGTCTACTTGGTAAAGAGTTTTGGTATGGTACCTATTTGGCGGGAGACTAATACCTTTGGATAAGAGATTCGGGTATCGGAAGACTCACTTATTTCTCATTTAGTTAATTCAAAACTACATTCGCCACATAAAACCATTTTGTTTTCATCATTTGGAGAACTATTACAGAAATCCTATTTTTCTACACTCATATACAGTTCTTGCATTCAACATTTTATAAATAAGCACAAGCAATAAAGGGGAATAAAAATTACAACCGGGGGAAAATGGGGGATGTGCAAGGGAACCTATACATTTAATCTAAGTTATAAAACATAAATAAATAAATTTTCCTCCACAAAAACGTTAGAACAATTACGGCACATCATAAGTGAGCATTTTGTTAGAAAAAATTTGATTATGTTAGCGCGGCGGTTTTGCGAATGATAGTGCCCGAACGGCTTCTAAGATCACAAATAAATAACAGGTCTTTAACGTATTTTACTATGAAAACACATTTTAGCTTTTTGTGGGTTGATTTACAGGATTGTTAGTGAAACTGATAACATGGCAAATGGTGATGTTTGGTTCGTTTTACAGATTATAGAGAAAATGATATTCTGCCTAAGGGACCATTATTCGTACCAAGGTGGGGACCCGTACGGCTACTAGATGGATTTGTACAGGTATAGGGGACCCGTACAGGTCCTGTTAGGACCTAAATAGAACCTCATTCTCAGCTTAAATAAAATAGATTTATAGAAAAAAGAACAGAATAAAATGGGATTTCCTTCCACATGGGTATAGCGCACCGGTATAGCCACTATAGGGGCATGTAGGTGCCAACAAGGGTCATATGGGTCAAGCCTAGACCCAAATCAGATCAAAGGATAGATAAAAACAAAATAAATTAAAATGACAATAAAATAAATAGAAAGTGAGTCTCTTTGAAACTCAGCAGCGTACCTTAACCCCGTGAATCCACTTTGAAGCGATCCCAATGCCGAGAGAGAGTCTAGCCAAAGTAGATAAGGAAATGGTGATTTTATGACTGCTTTGGATAGTGTTTGTGTAGATAGAACCTCCCCCAATCTTAATATGAGGTTAGAAAGATATAAAATGTGGATAAAACCAAAGAGGAATGGTTTTCTCCCTATTTTATCACTTGTATACCTCTTCTATACCCTTTCTATTACTTAAAAAATGCTGGAAAAATGATAAACTATAGTATATGAAATATTCTTAAGTTAGCCCCTTTTAAAGGTGAGGCTAAATGCCTCTATTTATAGGAAAATTGTGTCTTAATGCAATAACTCCAATTTATGGCTGATTGAAACCATTTATGGTATGATTGCAGTCAGCCTAGCCTAATTGGTGGGTGGGGAGGACCCGTAAGTCCCCTTGGGGGCATATAGTGTAGGTGGGGTGGTATGGGTCAGCCCCTAGACCCGTATCCCCATGTATGGCCCGTACAAGTCCCTAAAGGCAGTTTAGGTCTTCAAAACTTAGCCAAACTCAACTTTGCAGTAGTGGGAACACCTTTAGTGGATAACACCTATAAAAGATTGCATTATCTAGCTCTTATCATCATTTTGTGAGGACTATTAAAATCCAATGCTCACAATTACACTAATCAATCTGCTCAGAACCTGACTTGGACCCCAAACTCAAAACTGATTCTAAGATGATTATGTCCCCTCGATAACTGAATTCAATAGTACGGGCTAGCCGATCATCACTCCTCTTCTAAGCTAAGAGAGAACCAAGGTTTGATTAGCCATGCATGGGTTTGTGCATGATAAATAAACAAAACATAGAACCTTTTTAAAGAGAATTCATGCAAGCATTGCTTTTAAGTAACAGTTGATGTTATGCGATGCGACTCAAACAAGACTCGTATGTGTGGTGTTCTTACAAAACAAATGTGTTAGTCAAATAGAAAAAAAGGCTTCCCCTAAGATTCCTATAATAGACAAAGGTGACACGACCCTATACATTAGGATAGACTCGAATATGACATGGATCTGGACATAACAATGATGATGAACTTATGTTATGACACGTGACCAAGGTTTAGACAACATGACAAGTGAAACATTGGTGGGACATCGTGATGTGGGTGAGGGTTTGCTAAGGTCTGAGGACCTAGACTTGATATAAGGTTGACTAGGGTAATGCATGATGGAACACATTTCAACGGTGTATAGGTGATGGCGAGATGCTAGTGGGATATCTCTATGCATGGTCAAGGCAAGTTTAGGCAAGACTTCAATATAATATCTCTAGGTACAATAGTGGTTGAGGTGAGACACTGATGCAGTATTTCTCAAGGTTATGCAGGGCAACCATTTTATGGATAAGCTCTAACCGAGGCATCAATAGGACACCTCTAAGAAGGGCAATGACATGCAAAAGTAAAACGGGTGATCAAACATCAAGGTGACGTCTCTAAAAATGGACAGTGTAATGGCATATCAAGGATACAAGGGGTTTACATGAATCTAGTGACTACTATATGAGACATCTCATGGGAAGACTTAGGGAAAAAATAAAAAAATAACTTAGCATGTGAGATAGGCCTAATAATAATCACAAGATAATACGTAGCAAATGGCATAGCAACATTTAGCATGGCAACAAAGATAACACATAAATAAGGGTTAGATAACACATAGGTGGAAATCATTCCTTCAACCTTGTACTTCTCATCTCCTTATTACTCCATTTGTAAAAGGGTAAGGCTCCTAAATCTATGATTGGCTCTAAAAACTTTGAAATCAAATGATACAATAAAGTGCGACCTAAAATATTAAATGCGATAGGCCAATCCTAAAGGGATGTTGCAAGGCTACTACATGAAAGCTTATACTCAGGTTGCAGATGAAGAAGGCTCCCATGACATTATGACATCCCAATTCCCATGAAGAATATTGGTGATACTGTCATGAGTGGTTACCCGCTACACGACCCTATGTCCCATGAAGAATCATAGGTGAAGCTGTGCTAAAGTAACATAGTCAATAACAAGGGTAATCCGGCTATAAAATGCAAAAGAATCTAACTACTGCAGTGAATATAATGCATAAATAAACAATATTGGGTTAATTTGGCTAAATAAATTTTTCGTATTTGTCAAATCTTTTAAACGGTTTTTTTAAGAAAAACAAAAACAGTCCCCAGCGGAGTCGCCACTGTGAGCGGATGACGTTTCGGTCATGGGCACACTGCATTTTATTTCAGGTTAACTAGGGTCAACCGAGACAACTTTCCTTACAAGACAATCGAGGCATCAATTATAGGCAACCGCGGCAACTTGATAACATGGCCGGGGGTTTTAACAAGGTAAATAGAATTGGTAGAAAAGAAAATAAAACAATTTACAAACAAACTTTATAAAATAATGTCAAAAAGATTCATGGACCTAAATCCATGATTTAAATTATAGAGTCGCCACCCGGATAAGCTCTTCTAAGAAATTCCGGTATAGCATTATTTCTAAGAACAAACTAAACCTTAATTCAGAGATTCAGGTTCGGACGAATTACTAATTTTTTTGTTTAGCCAATTTAAATTAAAATACCAAAATTGTTTATTAAATGTCAAACATATTACCTAGATTCATTTTAAGAAATTAGATGAGAAATAGAAGCTATTTTAATCAAAACAAACCACCTTAATGCGGTCATGGCATTACATTTTATCAATTACTGCATGCGTATAACACAAAAAATCAACAAAATACAAATCAGTTTGGTGTCAGGCGATTATCCTGCATAAAGGGGATTAAAACAGAAAATATACATTATGCTCGAAAAAACCTCGGTACTGCTATCAAGGATCATGGTACCATTATTCTATCATAACGGTACTGTGATCGACAAAAATAATAGAACTTCCAGAATTACAGAATACATAAGCAGTAGGTAATTTTCAGTGAATTTTATAAAATTAAATAGAGGGAAAAAGAAAAGTGTATCAAGAGTTGCAAGCTAATCCCTCGAACAAAATCACCACAAAAGAGCTCTTACCCGCTCATATATAATTTAATAAAATGACAAAAATTGAAATGAAGCAAAAAAAGAAAATAATGAAAAAGAAATAAAATGGTAATGAATTTTAATATAAAATATGGATTGATTAAGATTGTAACAAAGTTATAAACAGAATATAAATTGAGATTTAATCAAAAAATGAAATTGGATTTGAGATTTAGTCTCAGATTGTATACCTTTTTGTTTTAGACCTATTGCTAGATTCGAAACGAAATGGGAATTGCCTCGTGGAGAATGAATGGAAAACAAGAGATGAGTTAAAACCGATAAAGAATAAAGAGGCGATAATAAATTCCACTTATTATTCTAAACTTACTAGAAACTCAGAAATGATTTGGACAAAACTTTGGCAAGGATCTTTGAGGAGCTAATTTTGCAGGATAGATTTGATAGATATGAATTGTGTATTGAAAACTGATTTTTGGCCTCTATTTAAAGTGAAAAGTGAAGCTTCCAATCGGGTAAGGTAATTAATTCTCCAACTGAATGGGAAAATTGAATTTAATTCGAAATGATTTTCTACCTAAAAGATCGACATCGGTACCATTCTTGATGATGTCGGTATCGTTATTTGCCATTTTTAAATAGGAAATTTGAATTGAGTTGATCAAAATTAATCAAGAAATAATTGACATCAGTACCCCTATCGTTGATAGCGATACCGGTGTCTCATGATAATGGTGTTGGGAACTAACGGTCAAATTGAACATGTATAACAACCATGGCGGAAATTCAAAATTTTGTCCATGTCCCAAAGAAATCCTAATAGATGCATATAAATTAATTAAAGCCTTAACTAAATAATTCTCTACCTAGGTTAGCATGCAAAAGGGCTAGGCATACCATAATTCTAAATTGTATTCTAGCATGTATATTTTATGCTAAGCATGTTATAACTCTAGGCTATAACATAACCATGTTATAACTCTAAGCTATAACCTAAGCATGTTATAACTCTAAGCTATAACCTAAGCATAAAATAAACTAAGCATGCAAAATGACCTAAGCATATTATTAAATCTAAAAATGCTTAAAGAAAAAGACCTAATAATATAAAGAGAAAGAAAGAAAACTTACCAGTTGAAGCGTGTTTTAGCAGAACCTTCTTGCGCAAGCCTCCAAGCATAGGATAGCCTTTATGAGTATCCACACGAACCCCACTAACCAAAACCTCCTGAGAGGAAGAACTAAGGACCCTAGAATAGTTGCTAGACCACTCCAGAAGCCCCACCCAAAAATATAGACTAGAGGTTCCCAAATAAATTCAGCCTCCTCAAAAAGAACTTTCTCGATTACCCCAAGAGATTAATCTTTGCGAATCTCAACTTGGGAGTTATTCTTGAGCTTGGTGCAATTTGAAAGGGGGAGCATGAGAGCCTATTTATGGACTTGGTGAAGAAAATTGCTCCCCCAAAACTGTTGTGGGATGTGCACAATTTGAACATCCCACAGCGAGCAATGCGTGCTGCATAGAGCTACCACAAGGCAGGCTCTTGGAAGCCTGCCTTGTGCATGAGCTGGGCCTTGCGGGCCAAGCCGCGAGCCCAGCTCGAGGCACGCCCTATGGGCTGCACATTTGGCACCCATTTTCATGGGCTGCCACGAGCAATACTAGGCATTGCTTGCACACCTTTTGGTGCACTCCCATGCACCCGAGCCTATACAAAAATGCTTTTGTACTTTTGGCCCATTTAACTCTTTAAGGCAAAATTCCTCTTTAATCCCTTTCAAATAAATATTTATTTTCTGACCCTAATAAATTAGTTACTGGTCAAAAATAAATTCCTTGGTTTATCCAAAATGATCTAATCATTTCTAACAAATTAAATAATGATCCAATTATTATTTACATAATATTTTCGTAATAGAATAAATCTATTAGTTCTTTACTTAGTCCAATGAAGGTTCAATGTGTGTAACCTTATAGGATCTCGAAATATTGAGCTGTTAAGGCTTAACCAACCCTTGTTCTAATGGAACCATTGGCTCAAGGTTCTAGACCATGAATACAACTCAATTACCTTAAACAACTGTAGTAGCCTCTAGCAAGGGTCTACCATCCCCCATTACTCGAAACGTCATTGATGCTTATGACTTAATCTCAGTTAATGCAATAGTTGTCCAATACGATGAACTCCTTCCATTCTTTAATGTTAGTACCACCTGGTTTATAGGGTTCAGTTAAAGTGTTAACCCACTAATAGCAAGGTTGCTCCATGCTATCCCAGTTACTAACTTATTACTGAAGTATATTGTCTTTTACCATAGTTTGTTTGACTAGAAACCATTTCTATCAAACACATACTATGACTAGAGGATTATGGCAATCATCACTTCAACAAGTGGCTAGGTACAACTCCTTAATATATCCAGAGCAATTGATTCTTTTTGACTACTCAGCTTACCAATGTGTTGTTATCACTATACCCATAATTACCCATAACACCCTAAATTAATGAGTGTGTAGTAATGACCCAAAGTATAGCAATAGTACCACACAAGGTAACCAGTATCTCAAGTATGAGGGTATTCACAAAGCTTATTGCATGAAGATAAACACTAACACATTGATATATATACCAAGTGTTTATTTTACTACGGACTCCAATATATCACCCAGATATATCCAAGTGTCAAACTTAAGGCACCACCTTCAGTTTTTAGAAGGTTAACTGCTGGACCCTTTACAAAAAAGCTGACCACATGCTAGTCTTTCCGCTTAATCAATATCCTTTCTTGATGAAACTATGACTAGGGATAGTTTAGACATAATCATAACTGCACATGAAGTAGGTTCCACCAAATATAGTCCAACTATAATTTCTCTAACTTCACGCTATGATACGTCAAGGACTTTTGCATACATACATCAATGAATATATTTTCACCACCTATAATATATTTATAAGAACATCGATATAAACAAAAGATTAAATACCTTTATTAATTAAACAAAATATTTGTACTATTACATAATTAAGATATGTCACCGTAATTGCCTTAAGGGCATACTTCATAACCAACAAACTCCTACTTGCACTAAGGCCAATTGTCCATATGTCTTAATCCATATGCTTTACATGCTAGTGATGTTTAACTTGAGTCAATGGCTTCGTTAGACCATCCGTGAGGTTCTGATCAGTGGGTACATATTCTAGTCTTATTATCTTAGCATCAACAATCTCCTTGATTATATGATACTTTTGGATACATGTCTATTTTTCTTATGAGACTATGATTCCTTTACCTGAGCTATAGCACCATTATTATCACAATACAAAGTAATTGGATCAACAAACTCAGGCACCACACCTTGATCACCAATAAATCCCTTTCACCAAACGGCTTCTTTTGCTTCTTCACATGCAGCATTGTATTCAGATTTCGTGGTTGAATCAGCAGTAGTTTCTTACTTGGAACTCTTCCAGCATACTGCCCCTCCATTTAACATATACACAAAACCTGACTTAGACTTAACGTCATCCTTGTTAGATTGAAAACTAACGTTAGTGTAACCTCTAATTGTGAGGTCACCTTCTCTATATATCAAGAACTCATCCTTAGTCCTTCTCAAGTACTTAAGAATTGCCTTGATGGCCATCTAGTGCTTTTCACCTGGATTTGATTGATATCTGCTCATAAAGCTTAAAGCCTAAGAGACATCTGGCCTAGTACATATCATAGCATACATGATGGATCCTATCGAGGATGCATAGGGTATATCCTTCTTGCGCATTCTCTCTTGAGCTGTCTTTGGACACTCAGCCTTAGATAGGTTAATCCCCCTTATCATCGGGAGATAACCTTTCTTTGAATGCTCAAGGTTGAACCTATTCAATACCTTGTCTATATATGTACTTTGAGAAAGACCTAATAGTTTCTTTATCTATCCCTATAGATCTTTATACCTAGTATAAATGTTGATTCACCAAGGTCTTTCATGGAGAACTTTCTTGACAACCATACTTTAACATTTTGAAGAAGAGAAATACTGTTTCTTATTAGTAGAATTTCATTGATATACAATACTAAGAAAATGACTACACTCCTACTAACCTTCTTGTAAACACAAGGCTCAAATCCAGTTAACGGTTTGTCTGATCAAACCTTATATTCCAACTCTTGGATGCCTGCTTAAGTCCACAAATGGATCTTTGTAGCTTGCGTACCTTCGAGCCATTCTGAGATGTAAAACCCTTAGGTTGTGTCATATACACATCCCAGTCTAAATCCCCATTCAAGAATGCGATTTTAACATCCATCTGATAGATCTCATAATCATAATGAGCATCAATGGTGAGGTGTATCCTTATGGATTTAAGCATGGCTACCAGTGAGAAAGTTTCATCATAGTCGATACCTTCATGTTGACTATAACCTTTCACAACCAACCTTGCTTTATAGTTAATTACATTACCATCCATGTTAGTCTTCCTCTTGAAGACCCATTTTCACCCAATTGGTCTAACCTCTTGTGGTGCATCAACCGAATTCCAAACTTGGTTCTCATATATGGAATCCATTTCTAATTTCATGGCTTTTAGCCATTTATCAGAATCTGACCTTTTCATTGCCTCATCATATGTCCTTGGTTCATTATCCTCTATGAGATATAGTTCCTTATCAACAGTGATGATAAAAATATATCTATCGGGACCTTTATGAACACGACCTGATCTTTGCAATATTTGTGTTTCGATAGGCTGTTCTTAGATCTCACTTTCTTATATATCTAGAACGGGGTCAATCATTTGATTGTCTGCTTATTCCTCTTGAACTTCCAGTTCAATATTGCTCCCACTGACTTTTGCAAGTAAGTTTTCCTTTTCCAAAAAGTGAGAATTCTGAGACACAAATACCTTCTGTGCTTAGGGTTGGTAAAACAGATATCCAATTGTTTCCTTTGAATATTCAGTGAACAAACACTTATCAGATTTGTTGTTTAGCTTATCTGGCACTGTCCTCTTTACCATAGCAGGATAGTCCTATACTCTTAAGTGACTTAGAGATGGCTTTTTATTACACCATCTTTCATAAGGTGTAAAATCAACTGATTTAGAGGGCACTCTATTTAATACATAAACCGCACTCTCTAGTGCATATCCCTAAAAGGATCTACTAAGATGTATATGGCTTTTCATGGACCGAACCATATCTAATAAAGTCTGATTCCTCCTTTTTGACACTCCATTATGTTGGGGCGTACAAGGAGGTGTCCACTGGGGAACTATCCCGTTTTCCTTTAGATAATCCTGAAACTCCTAACTTAAGTATTTCCACCTCTATCTGATCGAAGTGTTTTAATACTTTTCTTAACCTATTTCTCAACTTCAGTTCTGAAGAGTTTGAATTTTTCAAAACTTTCAGTCTTGTGCTTCATTAAGTACAAATAACCGTATCGTGAATAATCATCAATAAAGATTATGAAGTAGGGGTATCCTTCTAGTGCCTGAACACTCATTAGACCACATACATCTGTATATATTAGTTCCAATGTACTAATGGCTCGTTCACCCTTTCCCTTAGATGGTAACTTTGTCATTTTTCCTTTTAAACAAGGTTCGCAATCACCGTAAGACTCCAAGTCTATTGGGCCCAAGTCTCCACGCTCATGCAACTTGGTTAAGCGATCTTTGTTTATATGGCCTAAACACCAATGCCATAAGTAGAAAGATTTCTTATTATCTAAATTTCTCTCTTAGCAATGTTTATATTTGAGAATATGTTTTGTAATTTCTAAATATCATTTGTCATATTACAATAAATATCATTCATAACTTTGATAATACCTTTTATCAAATTAGAATAAAAAAGTCCATCTGCTGTGAAGCAGGAAACAATATTTTATAATGACAATTGAATCTCTTCCTTTTACAAATTTTACCAAAATGGAAATTTCAAGTTCCTACATCAATAGCAGCCATCAAGCTCTAATGATTTTCCGTAGGTACAACTCTCCTTTTTGCCAAACTACTTCTCTTCAATATCTTTACCTTCGTATGGATATGTGATTCTCATTAGGTATTCCATACCAATTTAGAATTCCCTTGAGATGTAGAATTTCTCAATATCAAACCTCTTGAAGTGGAAGCTTCAGGCCTCCCCTTCTCATGCTATGAGACTCTAGCCATTTTGATATTATTTCCAATATCCTATATTGAAATGAAGATCTCGTTTCCAATATTCCAAGTTGAAAACCATCATTTTATCTCCTAGACAAAATTCTTAATATTCTTTTACTTTTCTCTTTACTCTGCTCTATCCTGCACCAATACTAGACACCATGTGTGTCCCTTTACTTCTTTGAGATATAAACCATTTAAATTTTTTACTAATTGGTCTCACCAATTTCTATCAAAATAATTTGGTTCAAATTTTCCACCATGGAAAATCCTTTCTCTAAGATTTAATGTTTAACCTTGTTTCCTGCCAGCTACTTACATAAGGTAACATGGATGTTAACAACCTTGAAGGTGTTGTATCCTAGTTTCCTTCAATTATTTTATGCATATCTGTTTTAAGCAAAATTGGTTGCATCATGTTGTTTAGATTCGGGCTTATACAATGTACATGCCAAGCCCAAGGCTTTGAGGACTATCCTCACATTTCTAAACAAACCCTTTGAAGCTAGAGCCAATAAAAATTAGTTATCAATGCGAACGTTTGTATTAAAATAAAGATTTCGATAAAGATGTAAGAAAAGAATTATTATTCAGATATTAGTTTTAGTACATGCGTTTAATATAAGGTCTTTTAATTAAATACATTTGTCCTACTATTTTCTTCGAAATTTACAATAGCCCATTCTATTGAATTTGGGAAATTTAGCCCAGCAAAATTTCCTAGTAGGTAGCATCTATAACTAGTCTATTATGACCCCCAATTTTATGAGTCAAGTCACAATAGTAAGTTATAGTTGGAATCCCATTCCATTTGCATCGTATGCAATTGCTAATTCATTCAAGTTCCCTAATCCCAAGGGACATGTGCTCTTATTTTAGCATCTCCTTGAACATGTCTCAGACCTGAGCCTAGCCCTTAATTTTATGGTGGACTACCCCAGTTCTGTTAAGGCAGACCCTATCCCAAAATTTAAAACCAATCAATGTGGACTAGAAGGAACGCTTTGCGTAGCACTTTGATAGCCCAAAGAGACCGTATTATAAATTTGAGTAAGGAAGACTATTTACTTTGGGATTTTATTGGTGTTAAATGTCTCACCCAATCTAGGATTTTATCAGATGGACATATTTATAATAACTTGTATCAATTCAGGGAATTTTAAAATTAATTTATAAGGCCCAATCTTAGGTGGGTTCAAGCTCTTTATTATAATTATTCCATCAACCTATATTATATGCAGAATAATTAACACTTTAATTTGTTATATTTATATTGCATTTCCTTTAAGCTTTTATTCAATAAATTTAATTTTTACTTTGTTATAGAAACATATATAAGCGTCATCTTATATACTAGAAATAAATTAGTCCATATTTAATCCCCTGGATAGTCAATACAAGCTACACCGATATAGGTTCCCAGGTAGGAGAGGTGCCCTTAAATTGAGTAGACACCAAGTCCAATCCTTGGCTAGAACAAGTACGGGCACAAACTTGAAGACCAATGGATTCTCTTGAACTAATAAATTTAGTTCTTTCAATTCATGTAAATTGAAAGCATCTATAACCCATGTAATTTAAATAAATTATTGAAACTTGTATAATTTGAGTAAATTGAGCAGGCTTACTCAAAATTGTTCATAACCATTTTCTAACCTTGAAATGAAGAGCACAAGTTTATATACATTGTTCCAAACAATTAAATAAACAATATTCATTTCAAAAAGAAAACTACATTCAATTCGCTTCTAAATTAATTATGCACTAAATAGGCAGGCTCTGATACCACTGTTGGGAACTGACAGTCAAATTAAACATGCATAACAGCCATGGCGGAAATTCAAAATTTTGTCCATGTCCCCAAGAACTCCTAATAGATGCATATAAATTAATTAAAGCCTTAACTAAATAATTCTCTACCTAGGTTAGCATGCAAAAGGGCTAGGCATACCATAATTCTAAATTATATCCTAGCATGTATATTTTATGCTAAGCATGTTATAACTCTAGGCTATAACTTAAGCATGTTGTAACTCTAAGCTATAACCTAAGCATGTTATAACTCTAAGTTATAACCTAAGCATAAAATAAATTGAGCATGGAAAACAACCTAAGCATATTATTAAGTGCAAAAACGCTTAAAGAAAAAGACCTAATAATATATAGAGAAAGAAAGAAAACTTACCAATTGAAGCATGCTCTAGCAGAACCTTCTTGCACAAGCCTCCAAGTGTAGGATAGCCTCTATGAGTATCCACTTGAACCCCACTAGCCAAAACCTCCCAAGGGAAGAACTAAGGAACCTCGAGTAGTTGCTAGACCACTCTAGAAGCCCCACCCAAAAATATAGACTAGAGGTTCCCGAATAAATTCAGGCTCCTCAAAAAGAACTTGCTCAATTACCCAAGAGATTAATCTTTGCGAATGTCAACTTGGGATTTATGATTGAGCTTGGTGCAATTTGAAAGGGGGAGCATGAGAGCCTATTTATAGGCTAGGGGGAGCAAATTTGCTCCTTTGCTCCCCTAAAATCAATGTGGGATTGCACATCCCACGTGGGTCTCGCCCATGGATCCATTTGGATCCATGGCCAACCGCCCAAATGTAGCTTGCGATGCACGCTATATAGAGCTGCCACAAGGCAGGCTCTTGTGAGCCTGCCTTGGGCGTGAACTGGGCCTCGCGGGGCACCCTATGGGCTACGCATTTGGGCAGCCCATTTTCATGGGCTACTACGAGCAATGCTAGGCATTGCTCCTACACCTTTCAGTGCACTCCCGCGCACCCAAGCCTGCACAAAAATGCGTTTGTACTCTAGGGCCATCTAACTCGCCAAGGCAAAATTCCCATTCATTCCCTTTCAAATAAATATTTATTTTTCAACCCTAATAAATTAATTACCAGTCAAAAATAAATTCCTTGGTTTATCCAAAATGATCTAATCATTTCTAACCAATTAAATAATAATCCAATGATTATTTGTATAATATTTTCGCAATAGAATAAATCTATTAGTTCTTTACTTTGTCCGATGAAGGTCCAATGTGTGTGACCTTATAAAATCTTGAAGTATTGAGCTGTTAAGGCTTAACCAAACCCTTGTTCTTATGAAACCATTGGCTCGAGGTTCTAGACCATGAATAGAACTCGATTACCTTAAACGATTGTAGTACGCCTCTAGCGAGGGTCTACCATCCCCCATTACTTCGAACGTCATTTATGCTTATGACTTAATCCCGGTTAATGCAATAGATGTCCAATATGATGAACTCCTTCCATTCTTTAATATTAGTACCATCTGGTTTATAGGGTTCAGTTAAAGTGTTAACCCACTAATAGCAAGGTTGCTCCAAGCTATCCCTATTATTAACTTGGAACCGAAGTATATTGCCTTTTACCATAGTGTGTTTGACTAAAAACCATTTCTGTCAAACACATACTCTGATCTGAGGTTTTTGGCAATCATCACTTCAATAAGTGGCCAGGTACAGCTCCTTAATATATCTGGAGCGATGAATTCTTTCCGACTACTCAACTTACCAATGTGCTATCATCACTATACCCAGTAATCACCCCGTAACATCCTAAATTAATGAGTGTGTAGTAATGACCCAAAGTATAGCAATAATACCACACAAGGTAACCAGCATCTCAAGTATGAGGATATTTGCAAAGCTTATTTCATGAAGATAAACAGTACCACATTGATATATATACCAAATGTTTATCTTATTGCGGTCTCCAATATATCTCCCAGATATATCCATGTGTCAAACTTAAGGCACCACCTTCAGTCCTTCGGAGATTAACTACTAGGACCCTTTCCAAGAAAGCTTACCATATGCTAGTCTTTCTGCTTCATCAATATCCTTTCTTGATGAAACTATGACTATAGATAGTTAAAACATAATCATAATTGCACATGAAGCAGGTTCCACCAAATATAGTCCAACTATAATTTCTGTAACTTCATGCTATGATTCGTCAAGGACTTTTGTATACATGTATTAATGAATATATTTTAACCAGCTATAATATATTTATAAGAACATCAGGATATTAATTAAATAAAAAATTTGTACTATTATATAATTAAGATATATCACCCTAATTGCCTTAAGGGCATACATCATATCCAACAAACGGTACCCTTATTGATGATAGGGGTAGCATTTTTCATAGGGGTACGAAGGACCGAATGCCCTTTCGAGGATAATTCTCATAAATTGACTTCAAACCAAACTTATTAGGATAAAATAAGGTATAAATCCAACCTTTAATCATAGACTAAGGGAATAGTAAAATTTAGTACTCACAACACCAAATCAAAGGCTGCACAGATTTCCTTGCAAAAGGCAGTTCAATCGCCATCAACAATCATTTGGATAAGGCACCTTTTCATCAACCAATTAGATGAAGAGATGCAACTTTTCACCCTCTATATATAGAGAAATTACGGCCAGAGTAAAAGGGGATGATCTGACTTACAATTGTCATACATTAGCCATAAATAGAGAGAAAAACGAGTGAGAGAAATCTACATTGTTCTTAGGTTTCTTAGTTATTCTCAAGAGTTTTGTTTTATAGTGTACTTGCAAAACACTTATGAATAAAATTCATTGCTCTTCATCAAATATTTTGTTCTATTATCAATAATTTGTTCTACTCGAAAGATTAGTGCATTTGGATATTCAAGTAGAAGAAGGACCACGATTGAGGATTCACAACCAATCAAAGAAGGCAGTTTGGTCTAACTTAATTCTTTAATTTTGTTTATTGCATCATACTTAATTCTTATTCACTTCATATCATATTTCCTCTCTACTTGTGCTTAATAAGTGTTATGATTGAATGTAGGATATGCAGTGCTTGTTATATT
The DNA here is from genome assembly GCA_947683365.1 of Euphorbia pulcherrima. Lineage (NCBI taxonomy): Eukaryota > Viridiplantae > Streptophyta > Magnoliopsida > Malpighiales > Euphorbiaceae > Euphorbia > Euphorbia pulcherrima. The sequence goes on from CANTUS010000007.1 coordinate 13,065,852, forward strand.
GAGTTCACTTTGTTGTTATGCATGTGAGTTTGAATAGATTTAGTGGTACTGGTTTTGCGTCAAAAGCGGGGAAATTCTATTCACATTCAAGTAACTTCATATCGTCGTTCATTCGTAATCTTGTTAGTGGAGTACTGTATAGTCCTACCCGAATATATTTGTCTTTACTTGCATGATTATAGTTTATGTGAGAGCCATCCTTACTAAGCATAATATATTTAGTATTTGGGTTTGCATGCATGACAATAATTCAACTATAGATCATAAAATAGAACTTATATGATATATTTGCACGCATTAATAAAAAATAATATGGGTATTGAACTGGAATAACTTTGTACCTAATTGCTTTATGATTCTTTGCTCTTTGTTGCTTCATCTCTAGTCTATCCCCATTTCACCTACCCATCACTTTATCTATTTTATCTTAATTTTGGTTGAATTAAGTTTGTTTCTTTCCTCGTGGGATTAATAATCTTCTAAAACTACATCGTAATCATATAGTTGCAGTTTCCTCTTTTGCACTAGGGCACCGACAACGCCTATTTATTCAAAGAACTCATTTCTAGTGTGTGGAAAGGTAGCGAACAGGTACCTCAAGTAAGTGTTTGTGCGTCCTTTCTACAACATCATTCTATTGTGTTATATATATGCATATTTTCTTATGTAAGATGCCTCTTGCCTACAACATCCTTGTCACTTCACTATTAACAAATTCAGTACCATTGTAACTTCTTAGGACCTTGACTTAGGTAAATTGTGTTTCAACCATGGCTAGGAAGGCATTTAGAGTACTAGGAACTTCTGATTTGAACTTCAACAAGATCATCCATTTAGATCCGCTAAAATCATCTACCAAAGTTAGGAAAAATCTGGCACCAGTATATGATCCCAATACATCAGCATGCATTAGTTGAAATGGTTTTGTTGAAGAAATACAACTTCTATTGAAAAGTGAAACTGTGATGTTTAGCACAAGGGCAAACTTCATATAGTTTTGATGAACTAGCTACTACAATGTTAGGAATATGACTAAGGCAGTCAAGTAAGGCATGGCCTAGCCTTAAATTCCATTTATCAATTGCAACATTATTTTCTTTATTGCTATTTACAAAAAAAGTGTGGGAAACATTCTACAATCTATGTTCTTCTTAATAGTCTACTTGTGGAATGATGCTTTATCAATCTGATATAGTCCATATATCAACCATGCTATTGCGAGCACTTCTTTAGTTTTCAAGTCCTGTAGGGAGCAGTAATCACCACAAAAAATTACCTCAGTCGCAGTGAATTTAGTGAGTTGACCTGTGGATAGCAGATTGTACTTGAATTCTAGAATGTACAAAACATTCTCTGGTTGTGTATTAGTTTGACACTACTGGTGTGACTAACATGTTTAATGGTTCCATCGGGCAACACAACTTCATGCATGTTAGGCACTCTACCTAATTTGTTAACGGCTTGTTTTCTGCAGTACATGTGTATAATAGCACCACTATCTAGTATCCAAGTGCAATTTTAGTCAGAAAACTCACCAGAGAAGCCTGTAAATGCTGAGAAATCAGTATGCATTGGTGTCTCTTGGATTTGTTTCTTCTTCATCATCTGATAGACCTCTTGAATCATGTAGTTCATTGATTCATGGTCCTCTTTGCTAATGCTTCCCTTTTTAGTCTAATAGACTTCATTTTGACTCTCCACCTAGTTTGCATAAGTTTTATAGGTTGGATTATGTAGTTGTTTTGTTTGTTGGTTGACTATGGAATCAGTCCACGAGTAGGTGTACCTAATCAACTTAAAACATTCATCCTTTCTATGCATGTGTTACTTGTAGTGACCATAGAATATATGATCTTTGTTTATCTTTTTGTATCTGCCACCCTACTTTAAATCACCTCTTTCTTTAAAGTAGTTTGCACTTTTTACATGTCTTGAATCCACTTGCCTTGTGCTTAAGTTGGCAATTTCTAGGTATTTCTCTCGTTTAGATTCATGTTGTCTTATAATTCTGCTTATCATAAAATAAGCTTTGTCAATGTTAGGCAATGGTTCCATGAGCAATATCTGATCTCTCAAATGGCTATAATGATCATCCAATCCTATAAGGAACTGAATTAGCCTATCCTCCTCATCTAGATCAGCCATTCTCTCATAGGCATTGTAATCACAGTCTTTACTTGCTCACATTTACATCTAGGCAATGGCTTGAGCAGTAGTGACTCTTTCCAAAACCTTTTTATTTTGTTGAAATACCTCAAGACAAATAGGTTACCTTGTTGAAACATGCTTATTTCTCTTTTGATATTGTAAAGCAATGGTCCATTGCAATCTCCAAAGCTATGCTCAATAGCTTTTCAGAGTTCTTATGCAGAATTCGAGTAGGTAAAGCCTTCCACTAGACCTTTCAAATATTGTATTCAAAATCCAGGCAGTGACAAATCATTTTCTTCCATCTCTTTTAGCCTACAGTTCCTTCATCTAGAATTCCCAATTCTTCATCAATATAATTGAGCTTCTCTTTTGTAGTAAGTGCACGGATAATAGAATTCTTCCATGCCAAGAAGTTGTTGCTTCTACTCAATTGAGTTGTTATGATCACTAAACCAGGATTATCTGATCTATGTGATCTCTATGAAGTTTCTCCTTCATCATGTGTTGTGCATTGATCGACTTCTGTAAAGAATGGATCTCCTTCAAGAATTTCTTTTCTCTTGTTGTTTTTCCTTACCATATCGCTCTCATACCATGAAAAAATACTAATTTTATTGATTAAATTCACTTTTAGAGTTGAAAAATACAGAGGAAGTGCCTATTTATACAACTGTGTGAGCTAAATCAAAGTTGTGCTAACTAACTAACTTACTTTTGGTGCCAAAACTGCAAGTTGCGGTGAGATATTTCCACCTTGGCAATCCTAGTGAATGTGATATCTCCATGCTGACAATCCTAATGAATCACCCTTAGGAAGCTGACATCTATTGAGATGGTTTAGTTGTTGTTTGGATGTGAGAAATTGCTAGAGTAGGAAGTATGGTAGTGGTATGGTTGTGGTATAGATGATTCCCATCTGCACTTCAACAGTTTAGCTATAATGATACATTTAGTGCCAATTTGGATCGCGTGTATAAGCAGTTGATTTTTTATTTTTTCGGTGTTTCTATAACTAATCAGAATTCTAAATACTTGGGAATGCCTAAGCGTATCGGAAGAAGTAAAATTAGCTCTTTTGTGTATCTTAAAGACTATTTATGGAAATAGATACATTCGTGGAGGGCTAAGACCTTAGTTGGGAGGAAGGGAAGTTATGATCAAATTGGTCCTCCAGTCCATCCCTACGTATACTATATCACTGTTTCATTTGCCAGTTACCCTTTGTGATTCAATTCATAAATTCTTGAAATCATTTTGGTGGGCATCTAATAATGCGGACTATAGGGGTATTAATTGGTAGAGGTGTGAACTGTTGATAGGCTAAGGATGCTCAAAGGCATGGGTTTTAGGAACCTTTACGATTTCAATACTGCTTTGTTGTGTAAACAAATTTGGCATTTTCTTGTTTATCCAATCTCTTTGGTTTGTAGAGTTTTCAGAGCTTGTTATTTTGTGGATGGGAATGTGTTTTCTACTTGACAACATGATTCTTCGAGTTATTTATGGCATAGTCTCTTTCCGACTATTGATTTCCTCAAGTCTCTTATTCGTTGGAGAGTTGGGAACGACCTTTCGATTTCTATTTTGAATGATGTTTGGGTAAATCATGTGAATCAAATTCGCTTAAGAAGAAGAGATCCATAGGATTTACAGGATAGGAATGTTTCTTGTCTTATTGAGAATGGTAATTAGATGCTTTCAAGGATCCATGAATGTTTTTCAGGTGAAGAGATGTTGGAAATAATGATCCGGAACAACAAATAATCTGGATCAGGTTTGTAGTAAATAAAACACCTAAGTAAAAAAACACCTAAGTCACTATATTCGGACAAGTAAACAAAGACACTTAAGTCCTAAATAATTGTATCCAAACATACATACAAAACATCCAAAGTCCAAGACAATTATTAAAGTGAAGACAATTACCTAACCATGGAAGAAAAGCATCTGGTTACAGTTTGGAAAGGAAACAAACTGCTAACTCCTTGTACAACAGCATCCGGAGGAAGACTGATTGAATAGCATCCGAATATCAAGAGAAAAAGACATCCGGAAGACACATTTATAAAGACAAGGGGAAAATTTTCAAAAATAACTTTTCCCCCCATCTTTTTGGTCTCCAAGTCAAAGATCATTTCCCCATAAGCAAGACAAAAGACAGCTAGCATACTTTTTAGAAAAGGACAGAAGGACTAACACAGGAAAGAGAAAAACAAAACAACATTTTTCACATAGACCAATAAGAATGTACATGATACACACATTCCAGACTTCTTGTATAAAAGTTGGTGGATAACTAAAATACAAGGAAGACGATCAGTAATAACTTTTCAGCCTCAATCCCAAAGGTTCAAATGGGTCAAAATCTATGTCTAACGAATTGATCAATAGTTCTGGAAGGGCAACATATTACCTTATCAATAGTGACGATTTGATTCAAGCTCAACAACCCACAACGACTACATTTATGATAGAAGGCTATAAAAGGGAAGCTTCACAAGTTGAGAAGGTGTTTTTTGATTTCAAGAAAGCATACACAAGATAATTTGCTGAAAACAATCAGTTACTTAATCCCTCTAAGAACCAAACCATTCAAAATCTGTTTGTAAGGATTCCCAAGTGAAGTTATAAACTTGAGGAAGTCCAAAAACCAAAACCTTTAAGAAAACCAAAGTGTTAAAGATCTCCTACTTGGGTGAGTAGTGAGATTGGGATATAGCTTGAAGTTGGTGTTTTGAGTGGGAACTCCCTATAGGGTTGAGCTTAGGTTCAGGTAGAAATCTACATGGTATATCCTGCTAAAGACAAAAGGACTCAGCTTGGAGTTAGTACTTCTAGTGGTATATCCTACATCCGAAAATGGGTACCGTCCAGAGATAAATTGCAGGACTTGATTCCTGCAAGTTAGAAAGGAATCCACGAGTGGAAAAGCTCGGAGGAAGGAAACTTTGGGGACTGGAGTAAGCGGGGCCAAACCAGGATAAAATCTTTGTGTTTGATTTTCTAACTCTTTAGTTATTTGCATCATATTTTATATCTGCATCATCCAGATCCATTACATCCGGAACATAATAAAACACGCTACACAAAGACTTTTTAAAGTCTACTAATTCTACAAAAAAGGGTCATTCACCCCCCTTTGACCTTATTTAGACCCTCACATGGACCAACAAGTGGTATCAGAGCAGCTGATCAAAACTAGAGATCTAAAAATCTCGAACTAAAGGTCCAAATTTTGATCCAAGAATCAAAATGAGTTTCCAAAACTCACAACTCCTTCCCAAGGGTATGTTTATTGCCCATCCTCCACTCTTCACCGGTGAACACTACATGTTCTAGAATAATAGGATAAAGAACTTCATTCAAGCATAAATCATGCAAGCATGGTTGGTCATTAAAGATGGCCCATATGAGCCTACTCATGAAGTAGAGGGTATCACTACCCGAAAGCCCTCAAGTTTATGGGATGAGAATGACTTTAAAAAATTGCATGAAAACACAAATGCTATTAACATGCTTTATTATGCTCTTAGTGCAATAGAATTTAATAGGATATCTAGATGTGAGACTGCACAAAAGATTTGGCAAAAACTGGAAGTGGCCTATGAAGGAACCAACATGGTTAGAGAAGCCAAACTTAATCTACTCCAGCAAAAGATTGAGACCTTTAAAATGGAGCCAAAAGAGTCAATCAGTAGCATGAACACTAGATACACAAATCTAATGAATGAAATGAAGAGGCTCGGAAAGGAAATGTTTAAAGTAGAGATGGAAAAGAAGGTGCTCCGGAGTCTCACCAAGGAATGGGACAACAAGAAGACTGCCATTAAGGAAGCTCATGACTTAAACTTCTATAGTTATGATGAGCTCATTAGTAATATCTTAACTCAAGAATTATCCTTTGAGAGATATAGCCAATAACAGAGAAAGCTAGAAGAAAAGAAGAAGGCCATTGCACTTAAGGCAGACTCTGCCAGATCAGCCTCCTCTGGATCAGATAAGTTACCAAAAGAATCAAAGTACAGTGAAGAAGATATGGCTATGCTGGCCAAGTACTTTGATAAATTCTTAAACAAAAAGGATAGAAGGAGATCCCAAACATTTGAATCAAGAGGGCTTAAGGAAGGCACCTCAAGAAGGGATAAGCCAAGAAAGGCTCTAGAAGAAAAGAAAGATCTGAAAAGATGTAACCTGCTTTGAATCAGGAGAAAAAGGGCATTTTAGAACCACATGCCCCAAGCTAAAAAGGGAAAAGAAATATAAGAAGAAAGCTATGGTGGCCACATGGAGCAATAGTGAAAAAAGTAGCACTTCATCATTAATAGAATAAGAGGAGACTGCTCATTGCACGTTCATGGTACTGACTGATCTAGAAGCAGAGCAATCTGGAAGAAGTACATCCAAGCATGATACTGAGCAAATTGGGGATTCAAAATTAGAGACAATAAATACTGATGTAAATTCTCTCTCTAATTCCATTTCTATTCATCATTAATAGAATAAAAGGAGACTGGTCATTGCACGTTCATGGTACTGACTGATCTAGAAGCAGAAGAATGTGGAAGAAGTTCATCCAAGCAAGATACTGAGCAAATTGGGGATTCAAAATTAGAGACAATAAATACTGAGGTAAATTCTCACTCTAATTCTATTTCTAACCTTGATCTTGCTAGAGCCTTAAAGGTGGCAATCCACAATGTGAGAAAGAACACCAAAGCTATAAAATCCATACAACAACAAGTTCTGGAGCTAGCTGAAGATGCTAAAGCAATGTCACAAGACATCAACCTAATGAGAACCACAAAGCATATGGATGGGGTGGAATAGAATTTCATGGGAAGTCAAATTCATATCTTAAGTGCTAACTTGACAGAGCTGGATAGGGAGCTAACCCTAATGAAGGAGGCATCCGAAAGGAAACTAGATCCTCCATAAAGAGTGAGAAATCAAGGGAGACTAGGACCAAGAAATCCTAATTAGAAGAATTCGGTGCTCCCAAATCTCAAAGAAAGAAAAGTGATCAAGCAACCTCAATCAAATAGATTCACAGCTGCACAAAAGGGAAAAGCTAAGGTTGTATCAAATGAGCAAACTGCCAAGCCAAGAAAGAATTACAAACCAGAAGTTGCACCTTCAAATAGCTTCCAGATACATTTTGGATAGACCGGTATACAAGAACCTGGATATGTTGGAAACTATGGAAAGGAGGATCTAAAGAAGATCTAGAAGAAGCAGCGGCAAAGTAGACATATCTCAAGGTGCAGGTTTTGTGGGAAAAAAACCATATTACTAAATTATGTAGATTAAAAAATGATTATTATGATGTTTATCCTTGGCCTAAAATGGTTGATAACCCACTTGATCTATTTTGCAGGTATGCCTTAGATCCACAAAAGATCAACATACATGGTACATTGATAGTGGATACTCAAGGCACATGACTAGTGATGAGAAAGCCTTCCTCACTTTAATTCGGAAGAAAGGTGAAAAAGTAAGCTTTGGAGACAATCAAAAAGGACAAATCATTGGACATAGAACCATTAAATCTGAAATAAAGATAGAAGATGTCTCAATAGTTGATGGACTAAAGTTCAACTTGCTAAGTGTAGCATAACTCTGTGACAAAGGAAGAAATGTTACCTTTGACTCCGGAGGATGCTCATTCTATGATAGTAAGTCAAATCAACTCATTCTTTATACACCTAGAGTTAATAATGTTTATTGTGTCAGCATTAAAAATGATAAAAAGAATGTATGCTTGGTGTCTAAAGAAGAAGGATCCTGGCTATAGCACAGGGGGTTGGGACATGTAAGCATGAACCTCCTGCCCAAATTAGCCAAAAAGGAATTGGCTGTGGGTTTGCGTAAGGTAGCTTTTGATAAGGATCACATATGCACTACATGTCAATTAGGTAAATAGTATAAGAAGAGCTTCCCTTCCATCTCATACATACCTTCTAAGAGAGTTCTTGAACTCTTGCACATTGATCTCTTTGGTCCAATCAAACCATTGAGTCTAGGTAGAAGAGAATACACTATGGTCATTATAGATGATAATTCTTGCCATACCTGGTTGGCTTTGCTAGCTAGCAAAGATGAAGCCTTTGACCAATTCTCAAAAACATTCATTTGGATAGAAGTAGAACAGGGCATAAGCATTGCACGCATCCAGAGTGATAATGGAGGAGAATTTAAAAATAGGCACTTTGTTGAATTCTGTGAATCCAAGGGCATTAAACATAACTTCTCTGCCCCCTTATATTGCTCAATAAAATGGAGTTGTCAGAGGAAAAATAGAACCATAGTTGAGATGGCTAGAACAATGCTAAGTGAGAATTGAGGTTGTAAACACAGCATGCTACATTCTGAATAGAGCTCTCATTTGAAAGACCTTAGAAAAGACCCTATATGAAATCTGGAAGAGAAGGAAACCCAAAATTGGGTATTTCAAAGCCTTTGGATGTAAATGCTACATCCTTAATGATAAAGAGTAATTAAGAAAATTTTATCCTAAGTTCGATGAAGCAATTTTCCTTGGCTACTCAACACATAGCAAAGCTTAGAGAGTCTATAACAAACAAACCCAAACTATGGTAGAGTTAATACATGTAGATTTTGATGAGATTAACCATGTAGGAAGAAGAAATTCAAATCTGGAAGATGTAATTCCAGAAGCTGAAAATACTAGAGAAAAAGAAGAAGTGTAGACTCCGGATTCCTTCCAGATCAAGAAGTACAAGGAAGAAGATGAAGGAATTAATCTCAACTCAGAAGTTCCACAAGGCTATCTCAATCACTAAGAGATAAACTTTATAGATAATCAAGAAGAAATTGAAGCAGTTGAGGAACAAGCTCTAGACCAGTATACAAATCTTCAAAGGGAAATTCAAACTCATAGAAATCATCTGGTAGAAGTCATTTTGGACGATGTCCAAAATGTAGTCAGAACCAGAGGACAACTCAATGGGATGATGAGCCACGCTGCTTTTGTCTCTCTCATTGAGGTAAAGAAATTTCAAGATTCTGAAGGAGATGAAAGTTGGATGATGGCAATGCAAGAAGAACCAGATCAATTCACCAGAAATAATGTTTGGGATCTAGTGTCCCCACCAAAAGGAAAGTCAATCATTGGCACCAAATGGGTATTCCGAAATAAGCTAGATGAATTTGGAGTAGTGGTGAGAAACAAGGCAAGATTGGTTGCCCAAGGCTATAATCAATAAGGAGGAATTGACTTTGAAGAAACATTTGCCCCTATAGCAAGATTGGAGGCAATCCGGATTCTATGTGCTTTTGCATCATTCCTGGGTTTTACATTGTTCCAAATGGATGTCAACAGTGCATTCTTAATTGGAGTTATCTAGGAAGAAGTCTATGTCAGGCGACCACTTGGATTTGAAGACTCAAAGCATCCAGATCATGTATACAAGTTCTAGAAGGCCCTCTATGGATTGAAGCAAGCACCAAGAGCTTGGTATGAGAGACTTACTACATTTTTCATACCCAAGGGATATGTCCGGGGCAAGGCTGACACAACTCTTTTCATCAAGAAGAAGAAGGATGATATCATTCTAGTCCAAATCTATGTTAATGATATCATGTTTGGAACAACAGATGAAAAGATGTGCGAAGAATTTAGCACTCAAATGCAGAAGGAGTTTGAGACATCTATGATGGGAGAACTCAATTTCTTCCTTGAATTGCAAATCAAGCAGAGTTCAGATGGAATCTTTATCAACTAGTCCAAGTACACCAAGGAAATTCTGAAGAAGTTTGAAATGGACAAAAGTAAGCAAATGTCCACTCCCATTGGATCAGATACAATCCTATCAAAGGATTGTGAAGGAGAAGAGGTTGATTAGAAGCTCTATAGAGGAATGATTGGATCACTATTGTACTTGACAGCTAGTAGACCTGACATATACTATGCAGTTTGCTACTGTGCAAGATACCAATCCAATCCTACGGATTCACATCTCAAAGCAGTAATAAGGATCTTTAGATATCTCCTAGGAACCACAGAAGATGGATTATGGTATCCTAGTAATGAGAATTTCACACTTCAAGGCTTCACTAATGCAGATTATGGCAGAGACACTCTTGAGAGGATGAGTACATCCGGAGGCTATCACTTTCTTAGAGATTGCTTGGTATCATGGTATTGCAAAAAGCAAACCTCAATTACTTTATCAACCACAGAAGCTGAATATATGGCAGCAGGAAGCTATGTAGCTTAACTCCTATAGATCAAGCAACAATTGGAAGATTATGGAGTTCAATCCGGATGTGTTGAAGTGATGTGTGACAATAAAAGTGTCATTGATGAATCAAAGAATCTAGAGCTCCATAGCAGGATGAAGCATGTAAACATCAGGCATCCTTTCATCCAGGATCATGTGATGAAGAAGGATGTTGCATTGGTATACATTCCAACCAATGAGCAAAGAGCAAATATCTTTACCAAGGCTTTGAGTAAAGATCAATTCAATAAGCTAAGGGGGACAATTAGAATGCCAAATCCAATTTAAAGGCAAATTCGGAAGACAATTTGGGATTAGTTTGAAGCTCTATGAGTCAAGGAATCAGGAAAAGAAGAAGAAATTATTTTGACTCTGTATCTTGAACAAAGACTGCCAGCACAGAAGATAGAAAGGACAAATGGCAGAAAAAGCTTTGCAAAGTAACTGTACACATTTTGAATTTCAAATGTCCATTGGGTGTTACATGCGCGGTAAAATTAAATGGGTATTTTAAAAATAAACCGTTCCCATTCTCCAGTTTTAACACCATTTATTTCTCTCATAAATTTCATCTACCATGTCATCAATCCAGTTAACTTTAACTACATCTGGATTACCATTTTACCCTCACTTTAGAAATCCTATAAAGACCCCCCCAAAATCCCGTTCTTCTTCATGCGAGGAACTTACTACTATTACTCTACAACAATCAATTTCCAAACCCTAATTTCTTCAAAAACTCTCAAGTGGCAGGCATAATGTTGAACAACGAAATCCAAATGCTTCCTCCAAGAAACATCTTTGTAGAATCCGATGTAAAAGATGAAGACTTCACACCCCTCAAGCTCAAAACCAACGACTTAGTAGTTCCCATTGACTACTTGGGAGATAACTTTCTCTTTGAAACAGACCCCTACTCTAAACTAATTAAGGATTAACATCTGGGTGATTTCCTCAAGAACAATTGCCCAACTTATCCAGATTTGGTGCGGCAATTCTACTCAAATCTGAGAGTACACTCCTACCACAATGATCTCAGAACCATGGTTCAGGGGAACGAAATTACTATCTCTCCAGAATTCTTAGAGAAGTACCTTGACATGAAGAATGATGGAGTTCAACTAAAGAACAATAGGGATGAACTACTTGTGAAGTATCACCCCAATATGTGGCTTCATGCCAATTCCTTTGGACATAAATTCACAACCTGCTTTCCGAAAACACCAAGATATCTCCAACACACTCTTGCTAAGTTGTTCTTGATTCAAAAAGGCTCTCTAACCATAATATCCTCCTTCCAACATTGCGTATTACAACACTGGATGGACAGCAGAGATGTGAACTTGTCGGTACTAATTATCCACTATCTGAGGCAGCATAAAAACTCTCATGGTGCCCTCATCACTAGAATCCTCGAAGCAAATGAAATCAATCTATCCGGATTTCAAGCTATTTATAGAAAGGAGATTCTTGAGAAGAACTTCAAAAAGTTGAGTTTTGATGAAACACTGAATGAGAAGAATGCTAAGAAGCAAAGAAGGAGAAGAAGGAGAATAGAAGGGTCAGGAAGGCAGTTGATCCGGTTGAAAATGCTCCAGTTACTAAGAAGGCCAAAACCACCAAACCTAAAGCACTAAAGTAGCTAGTTTTGGCTCTAGTGGATGAGATTGATAAGGACGCACAAACTCTCACTCAACTCCTAAACAAGAGACCTGAGAAGCCTAAGCCAAGAGGAAGGTTAGTCAAGGCAGCAGTTAAGAAGGGAAGGAAGGTGTAAACTCCGGAGGAAGATGAGGATACTAGGGATGAAGCTCCTGAACCAAAGAGGAGAAAATTTACAAAGAAGGGTTGTACTTTTGATGAGGCTGTGGCAACCAAGAAAAGAAAAGTAAAGAGGCCAGCCGGAATTATGATTAATGAGGAGGCTAGAAAAAGGGTAGTAGAAGAAGAGCTAGGAAGGGCAAAAAGAACCAAGGGCAAATATGTGCCCGAATCTACTAAGGAAGTCACTCTAGATGATCCTCAGTATAAGGTAATAAAGGAAGCCATAAAAGACAAAATTGAATCAATAAGCTCATAACAGAAGACCCGGAGGCACTTCCGCTGCCCAGGCTATTCTATTGCTCCAACAGATATGGAAACCATGGCCCAGGATCCAGAAGCAGATCTATTTGCCTTCAAGTCTAGAACTGGACCACTTCAAAAAATTTGCTCAATCCGAAAGTTAAGATCATTAATAAAGAAAGACTTGAAAAGGCATATGAAGAGGGTACTACCAACATGCCTGGGGAAATGATAAAAAGATCTGAAAAGGCATCAGAAGGGAAGGCTGAGGACATTTCCAGTCTTCTGGGGGTTGTGGAGGAAGATAAAGGAAGAGAAGAGGCAGACATTCCGAATCAAACCTGTGAGGTAATTCCTGACTCAGCATTTTCTACTATTAATACTGACTTTTTTATCAATGCCAATGACATAGATGTTAAACATCAAGGCAACTTAGATACTGAAATTACAAGCGTATCTAAGGATAACCAGCCTATCCTAGAACAAATCATTCTGGAGGAGGGACTAGGTCTGAGATCCGCTGAAAACTCTTCTAAAGCAGATTCAAAGGGCGAGGCCAATCCAGGGGAAAGGTCGGATGAAAGGCAAGAGGAAGAGGAAGTAGGAGTGGAGGAAAATGAACCACCTGGTGCTAAAAGCTCATCTGAATCTGGGGAAAGTTCTTCTAAAGAATCTTATATAAACAACCTTGCCGGTCCTAATTAGAGAAGATCTAATAAACTAACTACAGCTTTGGAAATGATCCAAGAGGCTGCCCTTGAAAGAAAGGAGGAGAGCCATGTTGTAAAAATTCTTCAAAGTGTGAGTAATTAGTTAAAATTTGTGGACAGCATGATTAAAAGCAAATCCTTATCTCCGGACCTGAAGCAAGCACTAGGAGAAATCAAAGGATCAGTCAAAGCAATAGAAGAGAAAGTCCATGATTTTCCCTCAGCAGATCTCATTGCTGAAGTGTCCCTATCAAAGGTTGCTCCAGTGCTTAATGAGCTAAAGACAAGTGTTGCAGCAGCCAACTGTTCTGCAGATCAAGCCAACATTGCGGCTATAAATAATTGCGCAACCATAATGGACAAAATCACCTCCTTCTCATCTGAACTGACCATAGAAATAAAGGAGTATCTGGATTCCAAGTTTGAAACCGTGTCAAAATTCATAGCTGAAAAGGATGCCAATTCCAACATCACAAGCCTCAATGAAAAGTAACAAGCTATATTGGAAAAGCTAACAAAATTCATTGATGAAGGAATGCCCAAACTCCTTGCTAAACAGATGCAAGACATTGGAATGGAGTTTACAAGCTAAATGAATGGACAAGATACAGTCATAAACAACCTCAAGGAGGAATTTCACAAAGACCTCATGACTGTCAACACTAGCATTCACAACTGCCGCAGAGATATGGGCAAAGAATTTAAGAAAACGTTATCCAATTTGTCCAACCTATCCATCTCCGGATCTTCTTCCTCAACTTTAATTCTAAAAAGCCAACTACTCCTTGTATTTCAAGATCTTGTCCAACACATTGGGGATACAGGCTTATTCGGATATAAAGGGATGGCTACACTCCTAAATGCATTCTCCCTTTACTTTGATGAGAAGGATCACGAACACATTCTACATATGCATCCATACATTACAACATCATATTCCCAACTCCAGAAAGTCTTTCAGCCTATGCATCTAACTCTGGCCACAGTTGACACTATCCTTGAGGGCAGAAGACATGGTAATCTAGATTATTCCCTCTATTCAAAGGCATGGTAGGAGAGCTGGGATGGACAGACCTATATGGTTATTGACCCCCAAGCTGATGCAAACAAAAAGGGGGAGAATAACAAGGGGGAGGAAGCTGTAATAAAAAAGGGGGAGAAGAGCAAAGGAAAGGAGAGGAGAGGAGAAGCATCCGAAAAATAAGTTGTAACAGATATAGCTATGTAATAACTATAATAGCTAGAATTATTTTTCACTAATATATTTCTGTAACATGTAATCCCAAACTTCATTGATGTTAACTATTGTTAACAGCAGAAGTATATATAGTAAAAAGTTACTACAAAAAACGCTTCTAAAGTACAATCTTGTACTACAAAAACTTGAGAAGCTAGAATCAAAAAATGTTGGGGGTGTGAGGGATGCTAAAATTATGGAGCAGTAAAAATTTGTAAATGACAAAGTATCAAGAATCATACTTAGATCACAAAACCCCTTTCCTTATACTTAGATGACTTAGGCTTTTGTTTCCATCAAATGGGGGAGATTGCTGGAAATAATGATCCAGAATAACAAATAATCCGGATCAGGTTTGAAGTAAATAAAACACCTAAGTATAAAGGCCTAAGTCACTATATCCGAATAAGTAAACAAAGACACTTAAGTCCTAAATAATTGTATCCAGACATATAACCAAAACATCCAAAGTCTAAGACAATTACCTAAGCATGAAAGAAAAGCATCCGGCTAGAGTTTGGAAAGGAAACAAACTGCTAACTCCTTGCGCAACAGCATCCGAAGGAAGACTGATTGAATAGCATCCAAATGTCAAGAGAAAAAGACATCCGGAAGACACAGTTATAAGGACAAAGGGAAAAGTTTAAAAAATAACTTTTCCCTCCATCTTTTTGGTCTCCAAGTAAAAGATCCTTTCCCCATATGCAAGATAAAAGACAGCTAGCATGCTTTTCAGAAAAGGACAGAAGGACTGATATAGGAAAGAGAAAAAGCAAATAACCTTTTCACATAGACCAATAAGAAGGGCGCGTGATACACACATTCCGGGCTTCTAGCGTAAAAGTTGGTATCACTAAAATAAAAGGAAAACGATCATGGACAACTTTTCATCCTCAATCCCAAGGATTCAAACGGGTCAAAATCTCTGTCTAACAGATTGATCAACGGTTTTAGAAGCGCCACATATTACCTTATCAATGGTGAATGTTTGATTCAAGCTCAACAACCCACAGCGACTACATTTATAATAGAACTCTATAAAAGGGAAGCTTCATAAGTTGAGGAGGTGCTGGTTGATTTCAAGAAATCATACACAAGAGAATTTGCTGAAAACAATTAGTTACTTAATCCCTCCAAGAACCAAACCATTCAAAATCTATTTGTAAGGATTCCCAAGTGAAGTTATAAACTTGAGAAAGTCCAAAAACCAAAACCTTTGGGAAACCAAAGTGTAAAAGATCTGCTACTTGGGTGAGTAGTGAGATTGGGATATAGCTTGAAGTTGGTGCTTTGAGTGGGATCTCCCTATAGGACTCAACTTAGGTTTGGGTAGAAATTTAAGTGGTATATCCTGCTAAAGACAAAAGGACTCAGCTAGGAGTTGGTGCTTCTAGCGGTATGTCCTACATCCGAAAGGAAGTACCATCCGAAGACAAATTGTAAGGCTTGATTCCTACCAGTTGGAAAGGAATCCACTAGTGGAAAAGCTCGGAGGAAGGAAACTCCGGGGACTGAAGTAGGTGGGGTCGAACCAGGATAAAATCCTTGTGTATGATTTTCTAACTCTTTACTTTTTTGCATCATCTGGATCTATCACATCCGGAACATAATCAAACACGCTACACAAAGACTTTTTAATGTATGTTAATTCCGCAAAAAAAAGGTCATTCACCCCCTCTGACCTTATTTAGACCTTCACATGGACCAACAAGAGGCTATATTTATTATAAATTCTCCTCTTCCCCATATACCTTAGGATGATACTCCTTATTGCCTTTTCGAAGCTTTTGGTAGATATTCTGTCAAGAGTGATTATTAGAACTTATCTTTTTTCGAGGGGACCTTTTACCTCATCTTGATTTTCCATGGAACTCTCTTTGGAAATTGAATTTACCGTCTAAAATTTGAGTCTTTATATGGAGGATTCTGAATAATATTTTGCCGGTGCGAAGTCGACTACTACAATGTTCAGTAGTGGACAATGTTGATTGCCCCTTGTGTTTTATGAATTTGGAAGATGATATACATATCTTTTTACATTTTCACTTTGCTAAATGTATATGGCATGCTTTTGATCCAACTTTATAGTTTACCTAAAATGGCGGAATCATCGACCAATTCAAAGTTTGGCGTTTATCGGGGTCTCATTCTCAATTGCAGCGACTGTTTATTCTACTATTGGCGGTGTGGAATGCTCGAAACAAGGCTGTTTTCAACAACATCTACACTCAACCGGTAGCGGTAATTCATATGGCAAAGGCGATGTTAAGGCAATCGAATTCAGCCCTTTTACCGAACCATCAAATGTCCAGGGACTGAGCTGCATCTTTCGTCCAAAATACTGTTGGTCTGACCAATCCCGAAGACGGAAATACTTCTATTTCTGAGTGGCAGCCACCGCCTAATCCATATCTAAAATTAAACTCTGATGTTGCTATTTTTGGGGATGGCAAAGACGTTTCTTATGGTGTTGTTCTGTGAAATGCAGCAGGTTCTTTCGTTGGTGCGAAGTCGGGAATGTTACCCACTTTTATTTCTATTGAGGTAGCTGAGGCACTTTCTGTTCGTGAGGCGTTACCATTGCCTAAGGAGTTGAAGTTTACTCATATCACTGTGGAGATGAATAGTAAACTTCTCTACGATGTACTGATACAGGCTATCCTTACTTTTAATCGTTTGTTCAGGACATTAAAACGCTTTCTACGTCTTTTATCTCTTATTTATTTAATTTTGTGCCTAGAGCGGTTAATGTTATTGCGCACTCTTTAGAGCGTACTGTGTATTTAGATGCAATTTCAGGAGTTTAGCTTTGGACACCACCTGATTATATTGAACATTTGATTCATTAATATACAGCATCCTTTTGTTAAAAAAAATTATTAAGCAGCTTAACAGCTTGAGCTCATGTTCCAGCCGGACGGACATTATTATATGGTATTTGTTTTTTTAATAATATATAGTACTTACTATATTATATAGTAATATAATAATATATACTGAAAACATGCTTAGTGTATAGTTATCCAAGTTAATAGTGGCATAAATAAGTCAATCAGTCAAAATTTGCCTCCTCGCCTGCCCCAAAACAACCATTTAACGCGACACTTCATAAAAAAACAAACAAGTATCCACACGTAATATGCTTGGAGTGATATGGTTAGATTGGAATATAACACAATTAAATTTTGTTTTGCATAAAAGTATTCATTTTCTTACTTTGTTTTCAAATGTAACAGAAGTCCGATTTATTTTTCTGTGCCCACTATATTTAATTAATCAAATTACATCGTTGCAGGATTAGATGTATTGAAAAAAGATTTTTTTTTTGCTGATAATCTAGTTGAGATTTAAAGATCTATATATGAATATATAAATATTAAAAGAATATTACAAACAAAACCAGCTTATTTATTTACGCAGTCAGAGCAAATAAGAGGAGAATTAGGTTTGAATCTCACTAAATGCATTTATTACGGGGTGAAAAATCTTTACTTTGACTAAGCGCCGAACACAATTATCTCAATAAAGATACTTGTAAAGATAATAAAAAAATTATCAAAATAATATTAACTACCTAGAAAATAGAACCATTTTCTATCATATTTTTATAGCTCATAACTTCAAATAGATTTCAAACATATTTCTAATATATTTCTAATAGAAAAGAATTTCAAAATAAATTTATATAATAAATTTTTGATACATCAGAACTTTAAATATATTTCGAACAGATGTCTAATAAAATTCTAATAGATCGAAACTTTAAAATAGATTTCTAATACTTACATCTAATAGACATCTATTAGACATAACGATAATAACATACACAATGGACTAACACTCAGTCTATTAAATACACACATATAAGATATCTAATAAATATCTATTATACATCTATATAAAAGCATCTAATGGACTTCAATTAGACATGAAAATAATTTGTTCCGAACATGATATAAGTGTTTAATTGTTATCTTAATTAATTATTTTATTATCAATTTAACTAACATAGTATATAATTAACATATATATAGAAAATAGGGTAAAGCACGCAATTGTGCAAGATTTGTAAAGTAATTACCTCTAAACGCGTGTAATTAATCTAACTTTTCTAAGCTTGTTGTTAACCTTTACACGCCTTATATCAGCACATTAGAATCACAAACAGATCGCATTTTGTAGAAAAGTCATTCTCTTCTCAATTCTATCATGTAATCGATTCAAAGATCCAGTCCATGTTTTATTTTGCTTATCGATTCAATCTTTGTTCTTCATTCTTAATTTCAGATTTGATTTCAGATTCAAATCAAATCGATTTCATTTGTGTTCTTCGCTCTCAATTTCATATTTGATTTTGTATTCAAATCTGTTCTTCATTCGCGATTTTTTTGCTCTACTATGATCCGGATTTGGAATCAAATTTCATTCGTGTTCTTCGTCCTCAATTTCAGATTTGATTTCTGATTCAAATCTGTTCTTCATTCACAAGTGTTTGGCAAGCTGATTTGCATGTATTTTTTTCGACCTGTTACGCATATAATACAGACCTACTAAATATTTGTTACATATGTGTTATATATATGCTACAAGTCTAATACAAGTGTTTAATAAGGATGTAACAGACTTGTATCAGTATTGTATCAGATAGGAAATATAAATGAAGTGTTTCTTTCTATCTGTTACATATCTAATACATACCTACTACATATCTGTTACATATCTATTTTATATTTGCTACAAGTTTAATACAAGTGTTTGATGAATATAGCAGGAATATGACAATATTGAATTAGATAGAATTACTAATGAAGTGTTTAGCATAATCTTTATGACTTTTATCTGTTACAATTCTGCTACACACATGTTACAAAGTCTGTTACAAGGCTGTTATATATCTGTTACTAGTGTTTGATCAATAAAATAATATATTTTAATTAGATTTTGATTTACATTGGATTATTATTAAAGTGTTTGACATTATTTGTCAGTCATTAATCTTTTAGATGTCCATTATATATTTATTACAAACCTAATACAAGTCTAATACATGTTTGTTACAAGTCTCTTACAAAAGGTGTTACATATCTGTTACAAATCTGCTATAAACCTAATACAATTCGAAGTTCTGCAAAAGTATAAGAAAGTTATAAACAACGTATGAAAGATACGTAGGGCATATGAAGGTTATTAAAAAAATATGTCAGGACCTTTATATAACTGTGCTAAACTTGGATTGAAATTATATTATCCAATCGGGCCGAATCTGACAATTTTCCTAAAAAATAGTACTAGAATTCAAAATCTCCATGTGCTGAAATGCATGTTAAAGTGCAATTGAAAAAATCATTACAAATTCAAAATCTCTCTGTGATTAAATAATAATATGTTCGGAAGTACATTAATGATCCTTTTATAGAGGAGGATATATTACAGAATAAACAATAGCCGTGTGATTGTTTTGAACTGCAAGCCGCAGAGAAATCTTTACCTGAATTGTCTTCTTGTGGTCAGCTATATTTGCACTAAGCGCATGAATTACCTAATAATATTTGAATATTACCTAATCAATTCTACAATTGATTTTGATTCCTTCCCTTATAATTGGGATATGTTGTTTTCCAACTTATAATTCATGTATCTCTCTATATATATATATATATATATATATATATATATATATATATATGCTTATTTCCTTCTATATTGTAGGCTTTCTGCAGGTTATGATTTTTAGTGTAGAGAGAGAGAGAGAGAGAGAGTGTGTTGTGAAGGTTATAGGCTGAATGAAGCCTGTTATTTATAATAGATGAAAAGCAAAAACGGAATCTTTCGTGACGTCAGCGCTTACGTATTTAGCTTGCTTACGTCATTGCTTACGTCTGTTTCTTTTACTGTTTATAACTTCGCTTATAAGTTTTATTATTTATAACTTTGTCTATAAGTTTATAACTTCGTCTGCAAGTTCTAGTAAACTTGGTCTGTAAGTTTATAGTAGGGTATATTATTTCTTAAGTTATTATTAACTTCTTTCCTAAGTCTAAAATGATTACTTTATTCTTTTGAGTCTAATAATTATTAAACTTCATCATATAAATCATTACAGCTTTCTTTTAGGCTAAAAACCTTGATAGAATTTGTTTATAAGAATTTTAAGAGAAACTCGTTTGGAAAAACCTAACCTGGATGTCTATACCCAGATAATCTTAGAAAGATTTTTTAATAAGGAATTTATATTCCAAACAGTTTTCTTAAAAGTTCATATTTAAAATTCAAATGTTTTTATTACTGCAGAAATTTTTCTAATCTTTAAAAATCTTCAGTATAAACTTAGCTCATCCAACTGGTACTTTAACAAAGAGGGACTTACATCTGCTGCCCAAGCAATTTCCCAAGGCCTGTTGCTATTTCTGACTTTGAAAATTCTTTAAGATTAGAGAAAATTTTTCAGTAATTTTGAAATAAGACCGAGCCACCAAGAAATAGTAAAGCTTTATATGAAAGAAGAAATAATTACAGAAACATAGTATATTTATTACATAAGTCTTAATATTATAAAATATTACAGATTTATAATCTAATTATAAGCTAAAAACAAGTTTAAACAAACTTGTAGCTAAAGTATAAAAATTTATTACAAGATTATTAGTATAATTAAAGTATTGAGATTTCTACTGAGAGGATTATAATGCTTTCTTTCTTTCTTCTCATAGTTAATCTGCCTTCTCTGCTCTTTCTCCTCTTCCTTTTATAATGATGAAGAGTTTCTTGCAAGACACGCCTATCTCTTTCTTCTCTTTACAGCTGTCTGCTACAGTATTCTGTCTGCCACTTATTTCTCTTTACAGCTGTCTGCCACTTATTTCTCTTTACAGCTGTCCATTATAACTTGTCTGCCACTTACTTTTCTCGAGTCTTCCACTACCGGCTTCTGGAAGCATGAGCTGGCGATTCCTTCTAGAGAGGTATATGCTGGCTTTTGATACTGGAAGCTGGGCTAGTCTCCTTTTGTTGAGCTTCCTTCTTTTCCTTCTGGGCTTCTCTCTTTTGGGCTTGTATCTCTGCTTCTTCCAATCTTTGGCCGAAATCCATATCCATATTCTGGCCAGTATGATAATTTATAATGGGCCTTTGAAACCTCAATGGATCAGGCTTATTAAGTATTTTAGCAAACCATTCAGCCCATCCCTCAGATGGCTGAGTGTCTATATCTTCAAGACCTTTTAGTATATTATCTTGCTCCTTTTCTATTTTCTCGGTACTGCCTTTTATGTCTAGAGCTATTTCTTTGGTATTTTCAATGTTATCATATAATATGTCAAGTCTTTCTAATATCAAATCTTCTTTAGTCTTACCTTTGTCACTTATAACTCCTGCATAGGAAGTTTGATTCTTACTATGTTCCAGTCTGGTTTCTAAGTCTGTTATTTTCTTTTTTAAGAGGTTCTCTTCTTCCTCTTTTTCAATTATTAGTCCTTCTAACTCATGTATTTTTCTTTTCATAACTATCATTTCTTGGGGTATATCCTTAGGTATTTCTACTTGCATAGAGAGTATATCTGAAGTATCTATAGTCTGACTAGTTATCTCTGGACTAGTATAAAATGAAGTCAAGTATTTCTTTGCTTCAGTATAGGCTTCTTGTATGGATAGGTATTTTTTGTACTTAGGATCTTTATGTTTGGTGTTCTGAATCACCTGTTCCCAAGTTTTGTATATTCCTGGCTGAGGACCAGTGTATACTACGTATGCGATGTTATTATTGTTTCTCTGTGTAAAGTATAAGCTGAATCCATTAATGGCAGCTATAGCATGTTTATCATCTCTTCTTTTAACAGCTACCCAAAGGTTGTCTAACAGGATTCTTTCGGTATCATTCAGTATAGTTCCCTTGGGGTAATTAAACGCCCAAGATGTCTCTCCGAAGTCTGAAAAGTTCAATTTATCAGAGAAAACCAAGGCCTTTGGTTTTGGTAGATTTCTGTTTATTGTAGTTATATCCTCTGGTAGAGTTCTATCTGA
Organism: Euphorbia pulcherrima; assembly: GCA_947683365.1. Taxonomy (NCBI): domain Eukaryota; kingdom Viridiplantae; phylum Streptophyta; class Magnoliopsida; order Malpighiales; family Euphorbiaceae; genus Euphorbia; species Euphorbia pulcherrima. The sequence goes on from CANTUS010000007.1 coordinate 13,088,273, forward strand.
AGTATTTGGAATGCTTATCAGTTCGTCTATTGATGGTCTAGATGATGTATTTCCTTGGTATCGTATTAACTTTCCTCTACCTCTGTCTGAGGCCCTCATGTCTTCTGTATTAATTGGGTATTTCCTGCAAATTATCAAACTGTAAGAGTCTAGATAGTATATCAGCTATATTATTATGCTCACCCTGTATATGTTCTAATACCGGTTTATATCCTTTCTGTAATAAAAGTGAAGTTATTTTATGCCATCTTTTATAAGAAGATCTTTTTCTTTCTCTTTTCAAATTGTTATAGTATTTAACAATAGCTATGCAATCAGTTCTTATTGTGAATTCTGTCTTACCAATTATAAAGAATTCAAAGGATTCTAATGCATAGTATATTGCTAGTAGTTCTGAGTCTATAGTACTAATTTCTCCTTTTTCTCTAAAGGATCCACTAGTGTATCTACAAATTCTTTCCTCAGTCTTACTAGAAGTCTTATGGGGCTTACTTATTAAAACAGCTCCCCAACCAGATGCTGAACCATCTGTTTCTATTATCAAGTAGTCTGTATCTAAAGGAATTTCTAGTCTTGGTAATTTCTTTACCTTTTCCTTCAAACTTCTAATTATCTCATGGTCTTTATAGTTTAATTTTTCAAAAACTTCTTTTCCAGTCTTTAAGTATAATGGCTTCAGGTATTTAGATAAGTCTTTTATAAATGGTCTAGCATAATTCAACAATCCTAAAAATTGCTGAAGTTGTTTCTTTTCTTTTATATTCTCAGGAAATTCTAGTATTTTGGTAGTTATATGAGGTTGTAATTCTATCTGTCCTTCTCCAATTACAACTCCTAAGAAGTTTATTTTTGTTCTACCCAGTTCTATCTTTTTCTTAGAAATTATTAAGCCATTCTCTTCAAATTTCTTAAAAACTTCTTTAAGGTGTCTATTATGTTCTTTAGCAGTCTTACTAAAGACTAGTATATCATCTATGTATACTGCAGTAAAGTCTGTAAGTCTTTCGAAAATTTTATCCATTCTTTTCTGGAAAACTGCAGGTGCATTCTTAAGTCCTAACGGCATTACTGTCCATTCCCAGTGTCCTATAGGGTTTGGGCAAATAAATGCAGTCCATTCTATAGAGTCTTTATGCATTCTTATTTGATAGTATCCTGACTTCAGATCAAATTTACTCATAAATTTTGACCCTTGTATTTTATTTATAAGCATTTCTTTATTAGGTATATTATAGCCATTATTTTCAGTATTATCATTAAGCTGCTTATAATTTATAACCATTCTAGGTTTTCCTCGTTTCTTTTCTGCATTATTATTAACAAAGAAACTAGGTGATCTATGTCTAGATTCTGATCTTCTAATAAATTTATTTTTTATAAGTTCTTCTAAGGCCTCTTTATACCATTCTAATTCCTGATTATTAGCTGGTATAGCCTTTGCTCTTATAGTTATATCAGGATTTATAATTTCTAACTTGTATTCAGTAGGGTTTCTATTCCAATGTTTCTGAGGGTTTTCTCCTATTATTTCTAATTTCTCAAGTCTAGATTGATATTGTAAAATTTCATCGTCTATAATTATATTATTCAACTGACTTGAATATATATAGTCTGTTTCTACTTCATAAGAGTCTAAGTAATTTTCTAAATTTGTATTTACAGTTTCTAAGAAGTTTGTATGTATATCTGTATCTGTATCTATATCATCTATCCTTTCTCCCCTAGTAAAAGAAGTTTTAGGGACAATAGGTATAGAAAAATTATTGAAACTAAAACTTATATGATCTTTAGTTATAACAGCCATTCTATTATCATGTATAAGATAGTCTAATCCTAATATGGCTAAGTATCCCAATTGGTATAAATTTCTTATAGGGATATTTTCTATAGTAGTTATTAACTTGTCTTTGTTTATATCTATCATTTCTACTACAACTTCTGGTATATATTGTGAACATGTAGTTATACTACCGTCCATCTGTCTACCAATAGTAGGTTTATCTAAAGTATGTTTGTATTTTGAAGGTATTAATTTATCATCTATCTTAGATGTAGAACATCCAGAGTCTATTAATGCTAATCCTTGTATTTTTAAATCTTGTATTATACATGTTATTCTAATAGTATAACTAGTATATGGTGTTTCATAAGGTTGTCTATTTATCCTATGGTAATGAAATCTCTTTTCGTATAATTCTAACAGTATTTCATCATTTATTAGAATTATACGAAAAGAGATTTCATTACCATAGGATAAATAGACAACCTTATGAAACACCATATACTAGTTATACTATTAGAATAACATGTATAATACAAGATTTTAAAATACAAGGATTAGCATTAATAGACTCTGGATGTTCTACATCTAAGATAGATGATAAATTAATACCTTCAAAATACAAACATACTTTAGATAAACCTACTATTGGTAGACAGATGGACGGTAGTATAACTACATGTTCACAATATATACCAGAAGTTGTAGTAGAAATGATAGATATAAACAAAGACAAGTTAATAACTACTATAGAAAATATCCCTATAAGAAATTTATACCAATTGGGATACTTAGCCATATTAGGATTAGACTATCTTATACATGATAATAGAATGGCTGTTATAACTAAAGATCATATAAGTTTTAGTTTCAATAATTTTTCTATACCTATTGTCCCTAAAACTTCTTTTACTAGGGGAGAAAGGATAGATGATATAGATACAGATACAGATATACATACAAACTTCTTAGAAACTGTAAATACAAATTTAGAAAATTACTTAGACTCTTATGAAGTAGAAACAGACTATATATATTCAAGTCAGTTGAATAATATAATTATAGACGATGAAATTTTACAATATCAATCTAGACTTGAGAAATTAGAAATAATAGGAGAAAACCCTCAGAAACATTGGAATAGAAACCCTACTGAATACAAGTTAGAAATTATAAATCCTGATATAACTATAAGAGCAAAGGCTATACCAGCTAATAATCAGGAATTAGAATGGTATAAAGAGGCCTTAGAAGAACTTATAAAAAAATAAATTTATTAGAAGATCAGAATCTAGACATAGATCACCTAGTTTCTTTGTTAATAATAATGCAGAAAAGAAACGAGGAAAACCTAGAATGGTTATAAATTATAAGCAGCTTAATGATAATACTGAAAATAATGGCTATAATATACCTAATAAAGAAATGCTTATAAATAAAATACAAGGGTCAAAATTTATGAGTAAATTTGATCTGAAGTCAGGATACTATCAAATAAGAATGCATAAAGACTCTATAGAATGGACTGCATTTATTTGCCCAAACCCTATAGGACACTGGGAATGGACAGTAATGCCGTTAGGACTTAAGAATGCACCTGCAGTTTTCCAGAAAAGAATGGATAAAATTTTCGAAAGACTTACAGACTTTACTGCAGTATACATAGATGATATACTAGTCTTTAGTAAGACTGCTAAAGAACATAATAGACACCTTAAAGAAGTTTTTAAGAAATTTGAAGAGAATGGCTTAATAATTTCTAAGAAAAAGATAGAACTGGGTAGAACAAAAATAAACTTCTTAGGAGTTGTAATTGGAGAAGGACAGATAGAATTACAACCTCATATAACTACCAAAATACTAGAATTTCCTGAGAATATAAAAGAAAAGAAACAACTTCAGCAATTTTTAGGATTGTTGAATTATGCTAGACCATTTATAAAAGACTTATCTAAATACCTGAAGCCATTATACTTAAAGACTGGAAAAGAAGTTTTTGAAAAATTAAACTATAAAGACCATGAGATAATTAGAAGTTTGAAGGAAAAGGTAAAGAAATTACCAAGACTAGAAATTCCTTTAGATACAGACTACTTGATAATAGAAACAGATGGTTCAGCATCTGGTTGGGGAGCTGTTTTAATAAGTAAGCCCCATAAGACTTCTAGTAAGACTGAGGAAAGAATTTGTAGATACACTAGTGGATCCTTTAGAGAAAAAGGAGAAATTAGTACTATAGACTCAGAACTACTAGCAATATACTATGCATTAGAATCCTTTGAATTCTTTATAATTGGTAAGACAGAATTCACAATAAGAACTGATTGCATAGCTATTGTTAAATACTATAACAATTTGAAAAGAGAAAGAAAAAGATCTTCTTATAAAAGATGGCATAAAATAACTTCACTTTTATTACAGAAAGGATATAAACCGGTATTAGAACATATACAGGGTGAGCATAATAATATAGCTGATATACTATCTAGACTCTTACAGTTTGATAATTTGCAGGAAATACCCAATTAATACAGAAGACATGAGGGCCTCAGACAGAGGTAGAGGAAAGTTAATACGATACCAAGGAAATACATCATCTAGACCATCAATAGACGAACTGATAAGCATTCCAAATACTTCAGATAGAACTCTACCAGAGGATATAACTACAATAAACAGAAATCTACTAAAACCAAAGGCCTTGGTTTTCTCTGATAAATTGAACTTTTCAGACTTCGGAGAGACATCTTGGGCGTTTAATTACCCCAAGGGAACTATACTGAATGATACCGAAAGAATCCTGTTAGACAACCTTTGGGTAGCTGTTAAAAGAAGAGATGATAAACATGCTATAGCTGCCATTAATGGATTCAGCTTATACTTTACACAGAGAAACAATAATAACATCGCATACGTAGTATACACTGGTCCTCAGCCAGGAATATACAAAACTTGGGAACAGGTGATTCAGAACACCAAACATAAAGATCCTAAGTACAAAAAATACCTATCCATACAAGAAGCCTATACTGAAGCAAAGAAATACTTGACTTCATTTTATACTAGTCCAGAGATAACTAGTCAGACTATAGATACTTCAGATATACTCTCTATGCAAGTAGAAATACCTAAGGATATACCCCAAGAAATGATAGTTATGAAAAGAAAAATACATGAGTTAGAAGGACTAATAATTGAAAAAGAGGAAGAAGAGAACCTCTTAAAAAAGAAAATAACAGACTTAGAAACCAGACTGGAACATAGTAAGAATCAAACTTCCTATGCAGGAGTTATAAGTGACAAAGGTAAGACTAAAGAAGATTTGATATTAGAAAGACTTGACATATTATATGATAACATTGAAAATACCAAAGAAATAGCTCTAGACATAAAAGGCAGTACCGAGAAAATAGAAAAGGAGCAAGATAATATACTAAAAGGTCTTGAAGATATAGACACTCAGCCATCTGAGGGATGGGCTGAATGGTTTGCTAAAATACTTAATAAGCCTGATCCATTGAGGTTTCAAAGGCCCATTATAAATTATCATACTGGCCAGAATATGGATATGGATTTCGGCCAAAGATTGGAAGAAGCAGAGATACAAGCCCAAAAGAGAGAAGCCCAGAAGGAAAAGAAGGAAGCTCAACAAAAGGAGACTAGCCCAGCTTCCAGTATCAAAAGCCAGCATATACCTCTCTAGAAGGAATCGCCAGCTCATGCTTCCAGAAGCCGGTAGTGGAAGACTCGAGAAAAGTAAGTGGCAGACAAGTTATAATGGACAGCTGTAAAGAGAAATAAGTGGCAGACAGCTGTAAAGAGAAATAAGTGGCAGACAGAATACTGTAGCAGACAGCTGTAAAGAGAAGAAAGAGATAGGCGTGTCTTGCAAGAAACTCTTCATCATTATAAAAGGAAGAGGAGAAAGAGCAGAGAAGGCAGATTAACTATGAGAAGAAAGAAAGAAAGCATTATAATCCTCTCAGTAGAAATCTCAATACTTTAATTATACTAATAATCTTGTAATAAATTTTTATACTTTAGCTACAAGTTTGTTTAAACTTGTTTTTAGCTTATAATTAGATTATAAATCTGTAATATTTTATAATATTAAGACTTATGTAATAAATATACTATGTTTCTGTAATTATTTCTTCTTTCATATAAAGCTTTACTATTTCTTGGTGGCTCGGTCTTATTTCAAAATTACTGAAAAATTTTCTCTAATCTTAAAGAATTTTCAAAGTCAGAAATAGCAACAGGCCTTGGGAAATTGCTTGGGCAGCAGATGTAAGTCCCTCTTTGTTAAAGTACCAGTTGGATGAGCTAAGTTTATACTGAAGATTTTTAAAGATTAGAAAAATTTCTGCAGTAATAAAAACATTTGAATTTTAAATATGAACTTTTAAGAAAACTGTTTGGAATATAAATTCCTTATTAAAAAATCTTTCTAAGATTATCTGGGTATAGACATCCAGGTTAGGTTTTTCCAAAGGAGTTTCTCTTAAAATTCTTATAAACAAATTCTATCAAGGTTTTTAGCCTAAAAGAAAGCTGTAATGATTTATATGATGAAGTTTAATAATTATTAGACTCAAAAGAATAAAGTAATCATTTTAGACTTAGGAAAGAAGTTAATAATAACTTAAGAAATAATATACCCTACTATAAACTTACAGACCAAGTTTACTAGAACTTGCAGACGAAGTTATAAACTTATAGACAAAGTTATAAATAATAAAACTTATAAGCGAAGTTATAAACAGTAAAAGAAACAGACGTAAGCAATGACGTAAGCAAGCTAAATACGTAAGCGCTGACGTCACGAAAGATTCCGTTTTTGCTTTTCATCTATTATAAATAACAGGCTTCATTCAGCCTATAACCTTCACAACACACTCTCTCTCTCTCTCTCTCTCTACACTAAAAATCATAACCTGCAGAAAGCCTACAATATAGAAGGAAATAAGCATAAAAGGTATACCTATAACCTTAATACTTATACTTTGCAATAATTATTCCTTATATATATATAATTTAAGTATCCTCTCCTATCTGGATCGCACTCTAAGTGATCTTTCCAGTTTAGTGACGAGAAATCTGTTAGAAATACTTTTAATACTGCTTTAATAAATTTTGATGTATAAAATTATAAGAATTAAACATAAGCTAGAAATAAAAGATCTGAGTAGAAATAGATTAAAAGATCTAATAGAATTTTATACTCGTAAGAAACAAGAATATGTTTTAGAATTAAGAATAGAAGTCCCACAGTTACAGTTAGCTGGACTGGATAGACTCATTCATACTTTTATAGGATGGAAATATAAATTAATAGAAAAATATACTGAACAAATAGAAATTTATGAGAAAGAATTATATGATTTAGAACAAGAAATTAAAGACCTTAATTTTGAATTAACTTGTTTAGTTCTATCAGAAAGTAATAATACTCCTTTTAAGATCTAGAATGAATAGAATCATTAGCTTACAAAGTGATTTAGAATACTTTAATGATAAATTAAGAAGAACTAATCAGCATTTAGACTATTTTCAGAATAGTTTAGACTTCTGTAATAATAATTTAATACTTTATGCAGACTATCCTGAATTATATAGATGGCATATAGAATGGATACAGAAATATACTAGAAGTATATCTGACCTTAGATCTAGAAAAGCAGATTTAGAATCTAGAATCCGTTATCTTAACTTGGAAATAACTCGAATGATTATAAATTTATCTGAAGATTTTAATATACGCAACAGGCCTTGGAAAATTGCTTGGGCAGCAGATGTAAGTCCCTCTTTGTTAAAGTACCAGTTGGATGAGCTAAGTTTATACTGAAGATTTTTAAAGATTAGAAAAATTTCTGCAGTAATAAAAACATTTGAATTTTAAATATGAACTTTTAAGAAAACTGTTTGGAATATAAATTCCTTATTAAAAAATCTTTCTAAGATTATCTGGGTATAGACATCCAGGTTAGGTTTTTCCAAAGGAATTTCTCTTAAAATTCTTATAAACAAATTCTATCAAGGTTTTTAGCCTAAAAGAAAGCTGTAATGATTTATATGATGAAGTTTAATAATTATTAGACTCAAAAGAATAAAGTAATCATTTTAGACTTAGGAAAGAAGTTAATAATAACTTAAGAAATAATATACCCTACTATAAACTTACAGACCAAGTTTACTAGAACTTGCAGACGAAGTTATAAACTTATAGACAAAGTTATAAATAATAAAACTTATAAGCGAAGTTATAAACAGTAAAAGAAACAGACGTAAGCAATGACGTAAGCAAGCTAAATACGTAAGCGCTGACGTCACGAAAGATTCCGTTTTTGCTTTTCATCTATTATAAATAACAGGCTTCATTCAGCCTATAATCAGAATAATATTATAAAAGTATTATCTGAACAAGGACAAATAAGGGTAAACCCTATTATAACAGACTCTTTTATAACTTATAATCCTCCTAATAATGAATAATAAAATTTTTGGAAAAAGTTATACTTTGCGAGGTAGCAGTAGTAGTGCTACTAATACTTGTAATTTTAATAATAAGTATAGACATATTTTCCATAATACTGAAGAAAATACCTTAGCATATCAGTTAAATACTTTAGTAGATTTAGTTATAAATTTATCTGATAATTTAAATAAAACAGATAAAGTTATAATAAATTTACTAAACACCCTTACTAAGGATCAGAGAATAGATAATCAGGAATACCTTAAGAATCAAATAGAAACTCTTAGAAGCAGAGTTGAAAAGACTTTACATAAGGCTGATAAATTCCCTAATAAAAAAGAAATAAGAGAATTACTTATACTACCAGAACAGCTAGAAATACAGACTCAGAAAATATTAGCAGAAATAAGGAAAGAAATTAAAGAAAAAATAGACCAAATACAAGATCAGATTTTAGAATTTAGAAAAATCTATATTGGTGAATGAATAATAAACAGATAATTTTATACAATAAGGCTAAACAAGCTACAATAGAATATAATCAAGAGAATTTAGACGGATTTATAAATAGTAACCAATTTACTACTAAACAAGATAAAACTCAGACTAGTCAGTTAAATAATCTTATAGCCTTAGGGATTATAGGATTTTCAGAAATAGACGATCAAATACAAAGTTTAAGTCATACTATTAAAGAAATACATTTAGAAGCCAAAGCAGAAAAGCAAGATATACAGAGGGCTTTAGAAATAATTAATAAAAAGATAGACAGAACTATTCACAATCAAGAAATACAACCTAATACTTCATTATTATTATCAGAATTAAATAAAAAGTTAGACGAAATTCAGAATTCAATTATAAATACTAATAACTTTTTTCGAGAAAGTTTAATAAAATTAGAAGAAATAGATACTAAACTTAGTTTGATACCTAGAGATATACAGATAACTGATAATCGATCTAATAGCTCTTGGGCTATTAATGATCAAATACTTAATAACCAGAATATAGACTTAGTAGATATAAAATTAGACCCCTTAGAAACAATATTCTTTGACTTATATAATGAAGAATATTTTAGAACTAGAGAAAATTATAATACTATTGTTAGACAATTTAAAAATCAAACATTAGAAGAGAGAATAGAATGGATTGAACAAGCATATAAAAATAAAAGACCTCAGAAAATAATAGATATTTTTGAAAAAAGAATATATTTAGAAGAATTAATAGAATTTTTAGAAGCTGAAGAAACTAGAAGTAATTATACTAGAAATTTAATGGATACTGAAGAAATGGAAGAATTCCTTAATAACTTACCTAAAGAACTGATGGATGGAGTTTCAGGAACAAAAGTAGAAACACCCTTAGAACCTCCTAGAAATAGACCAACTTTTATAAATTATAATAGAGGAAATATTCCTCCTAGACAATACTCTGAATATCAAACTGAGAATAGAAAATATAAACCTCAAGGAAATAGATTTCCTATAGGAATATATAAAGAAGAAAGCCTATTGCAATTAGAGAAATACTCACCTCAAGTTTGGCCAGAAGTTATACAGCAATGGAAAAGCTTAACTGTTAAGAATTACTTAGAAAAGAACTTTAACCATACTCCAGAACAAATGTATAGTTTTTTAGAAACTACATTAGGAAATACTGCTAAAAGGGCATGGGATGACTTTAAAGTCAATTTTCCTCAAGAATATACTAGACTTATAAATGTTGGAAATAACCCATGGAACTTTTGTAATACTATAAGCAATCTTTTGACTGCTACAGACCCTAATATAGGATCAATTATACAACAGAAAGAAGCAGTAAGAAATTTAGAACAATTAAAGCTCAATGACTGGAAATACATAGTACCGTTTTTAAACGACTATATACATTTCACAGCTAAGAGCCAGAATACTTATAACAAAGAATTTATGAAGAAATTACTTCTTAAATTACCTGGACCCTTAGGACAGGAAATACAGGAGGAAGGAAATAAATTTTTAGAAAAAGAAAGTAATTATACTCTAAATATAAATACTTTAGTATATCAGATAATGAAACATTTAGAAAAGAAATGTACAGAAATAAGTATACAAAGACAAATGAAAGATAATTACGGGTTTTGTAATAATATTTATACACCTCAACAATATGGGCAAGAAGCTTGTACTTCTTGTAGCAGAAAACCTAGAAGCAAAAATACTAGATACCAAACCACAAGAAAACCTTATACTAGTAATAAAAGAAAATCATACTTTATTAGAAAATCTAAGACTAATGCTAGAAAACCCTTTTTAAACCCAAAAAGGCATGTTAGAAGATTTAATGATAAAAGACAATATAAAGATACTATAACCTGTTATGCATGTGGAGAAATAGGTCATTTATCAACAAAATGCCCTAATAAACATAATATACATACTAGAGAATCAAGACTAGTAGAAAATATTAATTTAGACTTATTAGCAATAACTGAAGAAGTTAGTGATACAGAAACAATATACTCTATTGTAAGTAAATTAGAAGAAGATACTTCTGAAGAAGAAGATGATAACGAACCAGTAGACTTATTAGAAGCTATGGAGAAATATAAAAACATACATATAGAATTTATGGATAAGACAGAATGTATAGAACATACTTGGAATTTTAGAAAAGGAAATGATGATAAAGAATGTTATAAGTGCCGTTTATACCCAATCATAGAACTAAGAGCACAATGTAATAATTGCTATACAGAAATTTGTAAATTTTGCTGGGAAGAACATAATAATTTAGAATGGCCAACAGCTACATTAATACCAGAAATTAGAAATTCTTATACTTTTAGAGATAATATAGAACAGATAACTTGGAAAGAAAGATTCAGACTTATGGAAGACAGAATTGCTAACTTAGAAAATAGAGTTAGTTTATTAGAAGAAGAAGGATTAGAACAATACATACAAGAAAATAGCCAACAGAATATAATGGATCTTTTAGAATTAGATATAAATGATGAAATACTGTTAGAATTATACGAAAAGAGATTTCATTACCATAGGATAAATAGACAACCTTATGAAACACCATATACTAGTTATACTATTAGAATAACATGTATAATACAAGATTTTAAAATACAAGGATTAGCATTAATAGACTCTGGATGTTCTACATCTAAGATAGATGATAAATTAATACCTTCAAAATACAAACATACTTTAGATAAACCTACTATTGGTAGACAGATGGACGGTAGTATAACTACATGTTCACAATATATACCAGAAGTTGTAGTAGAAATGATAGATATAAACAAAGACAAGTTAATAACTACTATAGAAAATATCCCTATAAGAAATTTATACCAATTGGGATACTTAGCCATATTAGGATTAGACTATCTTATACATGATAATAGAATGGCTGTTATAACTAAAGATCATATAAGTTTTAGTTTCAATAATTTTTCTATACCTATTGTCCCTAAAACTTCTTTTACTAGGGGAGAAAGGATAGATGATATAGATACAGATACAGATATACATACAAACTTCTTAGAAACTGTAAATACAAATTTAGAAAATTACTTAGACTCTTATGAAGTAGAAACAGACTATATATATTCAAGTCAGTTGAATAATATAATTATAGACGATGAAATTTTACAATATCAATCTAGACTTGAGAAATTAGAAATAATAGGAGAAAACCCTCAGAAACATTGGAATAGAAACCCTACTGAATACAAGTTAGAAATTATAAATCCTGATATAACTATAAGAGCAAAGGCTATACCAGCTAATAATCAGGAATTAGAATGGTATAAAGAGGCCTTAGAAGAACTTATAAAAAATAAATTTATTAGAAGATCAGAATCTAGACATAGATCACCTAGTTTCTTTGTTAATAATAATGCAGAAAAGAAACGAGGAAAACCTAGAATGGTTACAAATTATAAGCAGCTTAATGATAATACTGAAAATAATGGCTATAATATACCTAATAAAGAAATGCTTATAAATAAAATACAAGGGTCAAAATTTATGAGTAAATTTGATCTGAAGTCAGGATACTATCAAATAAGAATGCATAAAGACTCTATAGAATGGACTGCATTTATTTGCCCAAACCCTATAGGACACTGGGAATGGACAGTAATGCCGTTAGGACTTAAGAATGCACCTGCAGTTTTCCAGAAAAGAATGGATAAAATTTTCGAAAGACTTACAGACTTTACTGCAGTATACATAGATGATATACTAGTCTTTAGTAAGACTGCTAAAGAACATAATAGACACCTTAAAGAAGTTTTTAAGAAATTTGAAGAGAATGGCTTAATAATTTCTAAGAAAAAGATAGAACTGGGTAGAACAAAAATAAACTTCTTAGGAGTTGTAATTGGAGAAGGACAGATAGAATTACAACCTCATATAACTACCAAAATACTAGAATTTCCTGAGAATATAAAAGAAAAGAAACAACTTCAGCAATTTTTAGGATTGTTGAATTATGCTAGACCATTTATAAAAGACTTATCTAAATACCTGAAGCCATTATACTTAAAGACTGGAAAAGAAGTTTTTGAAAAATTAAACTATAAAGACCATGAGATAATTAGAAGTTTGAAGGAAAAGGTAAAGAAATTACCAAGACTAGAAATTCCTTTAGATACAGACTACTTGATAATAGAAACAGATGGTTCAGCATCTGGTTGGGGAGCTGTTTTAATAAGTAAGCCCCATAAGACTTCTAGTAAGACTGAGGAAAGAATTTGTAGATACACTAGTGGATCCTTTAGAGAAAAAGGAGAAATTAGTACTATAGACTCAGAACTACTAGCAATATACTATGCATTAGAATCCTTTGAATTCTTTATAATTGGTAAGACAGAATTCACAATAAGAACTGATTGCATAGCTATTGTTAAATACTATAACAATTTGAAAAGAGAAAGAAAAAGATCTTCTTATAAAAGATGGCATAAAATAACTTCACTTTTATTACAGAAAGGATATAAACCGGTATTAGAACATATACAGGGTGAGCATAATAATATAGCTGATATACTATCTAGACTCTTACAGTTTGATAATTTGCAGGAAATACCCAATTAATACAGAAGACATGAGGGCCTCAGACAGAGGTAGAGGAAAGTTAATACGATACCAAGGAAATACATCATCTAGACCATCAATAGACGAACTGATAAGCATTCCAAATACTTCAGATAGAACTCTACCAGAGGATATAACTACAATAAACAGAAATCTACCAAAACCAAAGGCCTTGGTTTTCTCTGATAAATTGAACTTTTCAGACTTCGGAGAGACATCTTGGGCGTTTAATTACCCCAAGGGAACTATACTGAATGATACCAAAAGAATCCTGTTAGACAACCTTTGGGTAGCTGTTAAAAGAAGAGATGATAAACATGCTATAGCTGCCATTAATGGATTCAGCTTATACTTTACACAGAGAAACAATAATAACATCGCATACGTAGTATACACTGGTCCTCAGCCAGGAATACACAAAACTTGGGAACAGGTGATTCAGAACACCAAACATAAAGATCCTAAGTACAAAAAATACCTATCCATACAAGAAGCCTATACTGAAGCAAAGAAATACTTGACTTCATTTTATACTAGTCCAGAGATAACTAGTCAGACTATAGATACTTCAGATATACTCTCTATGCAAGTAGAAATACCTAAGGATATACCCCAAGAAATGATAGTTATGAAAAGAAAAATACATGAGTTAGAAGGACTAATAATTGAAAAAGAGGAAGAAGAGAACCTCTTAAAAAAGAAAATAACAGACTTAGAAACCAGACTGGAACATAGTAAGAATCAAACTTCCTATGCAGGAGTTATAAGTGACAAAGGTAAGACTAAAGAAGATTTGATATTAGAAAGACTTGACATATTATATGATAACATTGAAAATACCAAAGAAATAGCTCTAGACATAAAAGGCAGTACCGAGAAAATAGAAAAGGAGCAAGATAATATACTAAAAGGTCTTGAAGATATAGACACTCAGCCATCTGAGGGATGGGCTGAATGGTTTGCTAAAATACTTAATAAGCCTGATCCATTGAGGTTTCAAAGGCCCATTATAAATTATCATACTGGCCAGAATATGGATATGGATTTCGGCCAAAGATTGGAAGAAGCAGAGATACAAGCCCAGAAGGAAAAGAAGGAAGCTCAACAAAAGGAGACTAGCCCAGCTTCCAGTATCAAAAGCCAGCATATACCTCTCTAGAAGGAATCGCCAGCTCATGCTTCCAGAAGCCGGTAGTGGAAGACTCGAGAAAAGTAAGTGGCAGACAAGTTATAATGGACAGCTGTAAAGAGAAATAAGTGGCAGACAGCTGTAAAGAGAAATAAGTGGCAGACAGAATACTGTAGCAGACAGCTGTAAAGAGAAGAAAGAGATAGGCGTGTCTTGCAAGAAACTCTTCATCATTATAAAAGGAAGAGGAGAAAGAGCAGAGAAGGCAGATTAACTATGAGAAGAAAGAAAGAAAGCATTATAATCCTCTCAGTAGAAATCTCAATACTTTAATTATACTAATAATCTTGTAATAAATTTTTATACTTTAGCTACAAGTTTGTTTAAACTTGTTTTTAGCTTATAATTAGATTATAAATCTGTAATATTTTATAATATTAAGACTTATGTAATAAATATACTATGTTTCTGTAATTATTTCTTCTTTCATATAAAGCTTTACTATTTCTTGGTGGCTCGGTCTTATTTCAAAATTACTGAAAAATTTTCTCTAATCTTAAAGAATTTTCAAAGTCAGAAATAGCAACAGGCCTTGGGAAATTGCTTGGGCAGCAGATGTAAGTCCCTCTTTGTTAAAGTACCAGTTGGATGAGCTAAGTTTATACTGAAGATTTTTAAAGATTAGAAAAATTTCTGCAGTAATAAAAACATTTGAATTTTAAATATGAACTTTTAAGAAAACTGTTTGGAATATAAATTCCTTATTAAAAAATCTTTCTAAGATTATCTGGGTATAGACATCCAGGTTAGGTTTTTCCAAAGGAGTTTCTCTTAAAATTCTTATAAACAAATTCTATCAAGGTTTTTAGCCTAAAAGAAAGCTGTAATGATTTATATGATGAAGTTTAATAATTATTAGACTCAAAAGAATAAAGTAATCATTTTAGACTTAGGAAAGAAGTTAATAATAACTTAAGAAATAATATACCCTACTATAAACTTACAGACCAAGTTTACTAGAACTTGCAGACGAAGTTATAAACTTATAGACAAAGTTATAAATAATAAAACTTATAAGCGAAGTTATAAACAGTAAAAGAAACAGACGTAAGCAATGACGTAAGCAAGCTAAATACGTAAGCGCTGACGTCACGAAAGATTCCGTTTTTGCTTTTCATCTATTATAAATAACAGGCTTCATTCAGCCTATAACCTTCACAACACACTCTCTCTCTCTCTCTCTCTCTACACTAAAAATCATAACCTGCAGAAAGCCTACAATATAGAAGGAAATAAGCATAAAAGGTATACCTATAACCTTAATACTTATACTTTGCAATAATTATTCCTTATATATATATAATTTAAGTATCCTCTCCTATCTGGATCGCACTCTAAGTGATCTTTCCAGTTTAGTGACGAGAAATCTGTTAGAAATACTTTTAATACTGCTTTAATAAATTTTGATGTATAAAATTATAAGAATTAAACATAAGCTAGAAATAAAAGATCTGAGTAGAAATAGATTAAAAGATCTAATAGAATTTTATACTCGTAAGAAACAAGAATATGTTTTAGAATTAAGAATAGAAGTCCCACAGTTACAGTTAGCTGGACTGGATAGACTCATTCATACTTTTATAGGATGGAAATATAAATTAATAGAAAAATATACTGAACAAATAGAAATTTATGAGAAAGAATTATATGATTTAGAACAAGAAATTAAAGACCTTAATTTTGAATTAACTTGTTTAGTTCTATCAGAAAGTAATAATACTCCTTTTAAGATCTAGAATGAATAGAATCATTAGCTTACAAAGTGATTTAGAATACTTTAATGATAAATTAAGAAGAACTAATCAGCATTTAGACTATTTTCAGAATAGTTTAGACTTCTGTAATAATAATTTAATACTTTATGCAGACTATCCTGAATTATATAGATGGCATATAGAATGGATACAGAAATATACTAGAAGTATATCTGACTTTAGATCTAGAAAAGCAGATTTAGAATCTAGAATCCGTTATCTTAACTTGGAAATAACTCGAATGATTATAAATTTATCTGATGATTTTAATATACGATTTTGAGCAGTTTTTCCAAGCCCCCCTCCTAAAATATATAAAGAAGAAAGCCTATTGCAATTAGAGAAATACTCGCCTCAAGTTTGGCCAGAAGTTATACAGCAATGGAAAAGCTTAACTGTTAAGAATTACTTAGAAAAGAACTTTAACCATACTCCAGAACAAATGTATAGTTTTTTAGAAACTACATTAGGAAATACTGCTAAAAGGGCATGGGATGACTTTAAAGTCAATTTTCCTCAAGAATATACTAGACTTATAAATGTTGGAAATAACCCATGGAACTTTTGTAATACTATAAGCAATCTTTTGACTGCTACAGACCCTAATATAGGATCAATTATACAACAGAAAGAAGCAGTAAGAAATTTAGAACAATTAAAGCTCAATGACTGGAAATACATAGTACCGTTTTTAAACGACTATATACATTTCACAGCTAAGAGCCAGAATACTTATAACAAGGAATTTATGAAGAAATTACTTCTTAAATTACCTGGACCCTTAGGACAGGAAATACAGGAGGAAGGAAATAAATTTTTAGAAAAAGAAAGTAATTATACTCTAAATATAAATACTTTAGTATATCAGATAATGAAACATTTAGAAAAGAAATGTACAGAAATAAGTATACAAAGACAAATGAAAGATAATTACGGGTTTTGTAATAATATTTATACACCTCAACAATATGGGCAAGAAGCTTGTACTTCTTGTAGCAGAAAACCTAGAAGCAAAAATACTAGATACCAAACCACAAGAAAACCTTATACTAGTAATAAAAGAAAATCATACTTTATTAGAAAATCTAAGACTAATGCTAGAAAACCCTTTTTAAACCCAAAAAGGCATGTTAGAAGATTTAATGATAAAAGACAATATAAAGATACTATAACCTGTTATGCATGTGGAGAAATAGGTCATTTATCAACAAAATGCCCTAATAAACATAATATACATACTAGAGAATCAAGACTAGTAGAAAATATTAATTTAGACTTATTAGCAATAACTGAAGAAGTTAGTGATACAGAAACAATATACTCTATTGTAAGTAAATTAGAAGAAGATACTTCTGAAGAAGAAGATGATAACGAACCAGTAGACTTATTAGAAGCTATGGAGAAATATAAAAACATACATATAGAATTTATGGATAAGACAGAATGTATAGAACATACTTGGAATTTTAGAAAAGGAAATGATGATAAAGAATGTTATAAGTGCCGTTTATACCCAATCATAGAACTAAGAGCACAATGTAATAATTGCTATACAGAAATTTGTAAATTTTGCTGGGAAGAACATAATAATTTAGAATGGCCAACAGCTACATTAATACCAGAAATTAGAAATTCTTATACTTTTAGAGATAATATAGAACAGATAACTTGGAAAGAAAGATTCAGACTTATGGAAGACAGAATTGCTAACTTAGAAAATAGAGTTAGTTTATTAGAAGAAGAAGGATTAGAACAATACATACAAGAAAATAGCCAACAGAATATAATGGATCTTTTAGAATTAGATATAAATGATGAAATACTGTTAGAATTATACGAAAAGAGATTTCATTACCATAGGATAAATAGACAACCTTATGAAACACCATATACTAGTTATACTATTAGAATAACATGTATAATACAAGATTTTAAAATACAAGGATTAGCATTAATAGACTCTGGATGTTCTACATCTAAGATAGATGATAAATTAATACCTTTAAAATACAAACATACTTTAGATAAACCTACTATTGGTAGACAGATGGACGGTAGTATAACTACATGTTCACAATATATACCAGAAGTTGTAGTAGAAATGATAGATATAAACAAAGACAAGTTAATAACTACTATAGAAAATATCCCTATAAGAAATTTATACCAATTGGGATACTTAGCCATATTAGGATTAGACTATCTTATACATGATAATAGAATGGCTGTTATAACTAAAGATCATATAAGTTTTAGTTTCAATAATTTTTCTATACCTATTGTCCCTAAAACTTCTTTTACTAGGGGAGAAAGGATAGATGATATAGATACAGATACAGATATACATACAAACTTCTTAGAAACTGTAAATACAAATTTAGAAAATTACTTAGACTCTTATGAAGTAGAAACAGACTATATATATTCAAGTCAGTTGAATAATATAATTATAGACGATGAAATTTTACAATATCAATCTAGACTTGAGAAATTAGAAATAATAGGAGAAAACCCTCAGAAACATTGGAATAGAAACCCTACTGAATACAAGTTAGAAATTATAAATCCTGATATAACTATAAGAGCAAAGGCTATACCAGCTAATAATCAGGAATTAGAATGGTATGAAGAGGCCTTAGAAGAACTTATAAAAAATAAATTTATTAGAAGATCAGAATCTAGACATAGATCACCTAGTTTCTTTGTTAATAATAATGCAGAAAAGAAACGAGGAAAACCTAGAATGGTTATAAATTATAAGCAGCTTAATGATAATACTGAAAATAATGGCTATAATATACCTAATAAAGAAATGCTTATAAATAAAATACAAGGGTCAAAATTTATGAGTAAATTTGATCTGAAGTCAGGATACTATCAAATAAGAATGCATAAAGACTCTATAGAATGGACTGCATTTATTTGCCCAAACCCTATAGGACACTGGGAATGGACAGTAATGCCGTTAGGACTTAAGAATGCACCTGCAGTTTTCCAGAAAAGAATGGATAAAATTTTTGAAAGACTTACAGACTTTACTGCAGTATACATAGATGATATACTAGTCTTTAGTAAGACTGCTAAAGAACATAATAGACACCTTAAAGAAGTTTTTAAGAAATTTGAAGAGAATGGCTTAATAATTTCTAAGAAAAAGATAGAACTGGGTAGAACAAAAATAAACTTCTTAGGAGTTGTAATTGGAGAAGGACAGATAGAATTACAACCTCATATAACTACCAAAATACTAGAATTTCCTGAGAATATAAAAGAAAAGAAACAACTTCAGCAATTTTTAGGATTGTTGAATTATGCTAGACCATTTATAAAAGACTTATCTAAATACCTGAAGCCATTATACTTAAAGACTGGAAAAGAAGTTTTTGAAAAATTAAACTATAAAGACCATGAGATAATTAGAAGTTTGAAGGAAAAGGTAAAGAAATTACCAAGACTAGAAATTCCTTTAGATACAGACTACTTGATAATAGAAACAGATGGTTCAGCATCTGGTTGGGGAGCTGTTTTAATAAGTAAGCCCCATAAGACTTCTAGTAAGACTGAGGAAAGAATTTGTAGATACACTAGTGGATCCTTTAGAGAAAAAGGAGAAATTAGTACTATAGACTCAGAACTACTAGCAATATACTATGCATTAGAATCCTTTGAATTCTTTATAATTGGTAAGACAGAATTCACAATAAGAACTGATTGCATAGCTATTGTTAAATACTATAACAATTTGAAAAGAGAAAGAAAAAGATCTTCTTATAAAAGATGGCATAAAATAACTTCACTTTTATTACAGAAAGGATATAAACCGGTATTAGAACATATACAGGGTGAGCATAATAATATAGCTGATATACTATCTAGACTCTTACAGTTTGATAATTTGCAGGAAATACCCAATTAATACAGAAGACATGAGGGCCTCAGACAGAGGTAGAGGAAAGTTAATACGATACCAAGGAAATACATCATCTAGACCATCAATAGACGAACTGATAAGCATTCCAAATACTTCAGATAGAACTCTACCAGAGGATATAACTACAATAAACAGAAATCTACCAAAACCAAAGGCCTTGGTTTTCTCTGATAAATTGAACTTTTCAGACTTCGGAGAGACATCTTGGGCGTTTAATTACCCCAAGGGAACTATACTGAATGATACCGAAAGAATCCTGTTAGACAACCTTTGGGTAGCTGTTAAAAGAAGAGATGATAAACATGCTATAGCTGCCATTAATGGATTCAGCTTATACTTTACACAGAGAAACAATAATAACATCGCATACGTAGTATACACTGGTCCTCAGCCAGGAATATACAAAACTTGGGAACAGGTGATTCAGAACACCAAACATAAAGATCCTAAGTACAAAAAATACCTATCCATACAAGAAGCCTATACTGAAGCAAAGAAATACTTGACTTCATTTTATACTAGTCCAGAGATAACTAGTCAGACTATAGATACTTCAGATATACTCTCTATGCAAGTAGAAATACCTAAGGATATACCCCAAGAAATGATAGTTATGAAAAGAAAAATACATGAGTTAGAAGGACTAATAATTGAAAAAGAGGAAGAAGAGAACCTCTTAAAAAAGAAAATAACAGACTTAGAAACCAGACTGGAACATAGTAAGAATCAAACTTCCTATGCAGGAGTTATAAGTGACAAAGGTAAGACTAAAGAAGATTTGATATTAGAAAGACTTGACATATTATATGATAACATTGAAAATACCAAAGAAATAGCTCTAGACATAAAAGGCAGTACCGAGAAAATAGAAAAGGAGCAAGATAATATACTAAAAGGTCTTGAAGATATAGACACTCAGCCATCTGAGGGATGGGCTGAATGGTTTGCTAAAATACTTAATAAGCCTGATCCATTGAGGTTTCAAAGGCCCATTATAAATTATCATACTGGCCAGAATATGGATATGGATTTCGGCCAAAGATTGGAAGAAGCAGAGATACAAGCCCAAAAGAGAGAAGCCCAGAAGGAAAAGAAGGAAGCTCAACAAAAGGAGACTAGCCCAGCTTCCAGTATCAAAAGCCAGCATATACCTCTCTAGAAGGAATCGCCAGCTCATGCTTCCAGAAGCCGGGTAGTGGAAGACTCGAGAAAAGTAAGTGGCAGACAAGTTATAATGGACAGCTGTAAAGAGAAATAAGTGGCAGACAGCTGTAAAGAGAAATAAGTGGCAGACAGAATACTGTAGCAGACAGCTGTAAAGAGAAGAAAGAGATAGGCGTGTCTTGCAAGAAACTCTTCATCATTATAAAAGGAAGAGGAGAAAGAGCAGAGAAGGCAGATTAACTATGAGAAGAAAGAAAGAAAGCATTATAATCCTCTCAGTAGAAATCTCAATACTTTAATTATACTAATAATCTTGTAATAAATTTTTATACTTTAGCTACAAGTTTGTTTAAACTTGTTTTTAGCTTATAATTAGATTATAAATCTGTAATATTTTATAATATTAAGACTTATGTAATAAATATACTATGTTTCTGTAATTATTTCTTCTTTCATATAAAGCTTTACTATTTCTTGGTGGCTCGGTCTTATTTCAAAATTACTGAAAAATTTTCTCTAATCTTAAAGAATTTTCAAAGTCAGAAATAGCAACAGGCCTTGGGAAATTGCTTGGGCAGCAGATGTAAGTCCCTCTTTGTTAAAGTACCAGTTGGATGAGCTAAGTTTATACTGAAGATTTTTAAAGATTAGAAAAATTTCTGCAGTAATAAAAACATTTGAATTTTAAATATGAACTTTTAAGAAAACTGTTTGGAATATAAATTCCTTATTAAAAAATCTTTCTAAGATTATCTGGGTATAGACATCCAGGTTAGGTTTTTCCAAAGGAGTTTCTCTTAAAATTCTTATAAACAAATTCTATCAAGGTTTTTAGCCTAAAAGAAAGCTGTAATGATTTATATGATGAAGTTTAATAATTATTAGACTCAAAAGAATAAAGTAATCATTTTAGACTTAGGAAAGAAGTTAATAATAACTTAAGAAATAATATACCCTACTATAAACTTACAGACCAAGTTTACTAGAACTTGCAGACGAAGTTATAAACTTATAGACAAAGTTATAAATAATAAAACTTATAAGCGAAGTTATAAACAGTAAAAGAAACAGACGTAAGCAATGACGTAAGCAAGCTAAATACGTAAGCGCTGACGTCACGAAAGATTCCGTTTTTGCTTTTCATCTATTATAAATAACAGGCTTCATTCAGCCTATAACCTTCACAACACACTCTCTCTCTCTCTCTCTCTCTCTACACTAAAAATCATAACCTGCAGAAAGCCTACAATATAGAAGGAAATAAGCATAAAAGGTATACCTATAACCTTAATACTTATACTTTGCAATAATTATTCCTTATATATATATAATTTAAGTATCCTCTCCTATCTGGATCGCACTCTAAGTGATCTTTCCAGTTTAGTGACGAGAAATCTGTTAGAAATACTTTTAATACTGCTTTAATAAATTTTGATGTATAAAATTATAAGAATTAAACATAAGCTAGAAATAAAAGATCTGAGTAGAAATAGATTAAAAGATCTAATAGAATTTTATACTCGTAAGAAACAAGAATATGTTTTAGAATTAAGAATAGAAGTCCCACAGTTACAGTTAGCTGGACTGGATAGACTCATTCATACTTTTATAGGATGGAAATATAAATTAATAGAAAAATATACTGAACAAATAGAAATTTATGAGAAAGAATTATATGATTTAGAACAAGAAATTAAAGACCTTAATTTTGAATTAACTTGTTTAGTTCTATCAGAAAGTAATAATACTCCTTTTAAGATCTAGAATGAATAGAATCATTAGCTTACAAAGTGATTTAGAATACTTTAATGATAAATTAAGAAGAACTAATCAGCATTTAGACTATTTTCAGAATAGTTTAGACTTCTGTAATAATAATTTAATACTTTATGCAGACTATCCTGAATTATATAGATGGCATATAGAATGGATACAGAAATATACTAGAAGTATATCTGACCTTAGATCTAGAAAAGCAGATTTAGAATCTAGAATCCGTTATCTTAACTTGGAAATAACTCGAATGATTATAAATTTATCTGATGATTTTAATATACGATTTTGAGCAGTTTTTCCAAGCCCCCCTTGGAAATAACTCGAATGATTATAAATTTATCTGATGATTTTAATATACGATTTTGAGCAGTTTTTCCAAGCCCCCCTCCTATCTTGGTATCAGAGCAACGGGAGTAGAAATACTGGATAAATACGAGTTAAGAAAATTAGATTACTTAGACTTAGAAATACCTTATAAATCTAATACTACTAATACTTGTAATTTTAATAATAAGTATAGACATATTTTCCATAATACTGAAGAAAATACCTTAGCATATCAGTTAAATACTTTAGTAGATTTAGTTATAAATTTATCTGATAATTTAAATAAAACAGATAAAGTTATAATAAATTTACTAAACACCCTTACTAAGGATCAGAGAATAGATAATCAGGAATACCTTAAGAATCAAATAGAAACTCTTAGAAGCAGAGTTGAAAAGACTTTACATAAGGCTGATAAATTCCCTAATAAAAAAGAAATAAGAGAATTACTTATACTACCAGAACAGCTAGAAATACAGACTCAGAAAATATTAGCAGAAATAAGGAAAGAAATTAAAGAAAAAATAGACCAAATACAAGATCAGATTTTAGAATTTAGAAAAATCTATATTGGTGAATGAATAATAAACAGATAATTTTATACAATAAGGCTAAACAAGCTACAATAGAATATAATCAAGAGAATTTAGACGGATTTATAAATAGTAACCAATTTACTACTAAACAAGATAAAACTCAGACTAGTCAGTTAAATAATCTTATAGCCTTAGGGATTATAGGATTTTCAGAAATAGACGATCAAATACAAAGTTTAAGTCATACTATTAAAGAAATACATTTAGAAGCCAAAGCAGAAAAGCAAGATATACAGAGGGCTTTAGAAATAATTAATAAAAAGATAGACAGAACTATTCACAATCAAGAAATACAACCTAATACTTCATTATTATTATCAGAATTAAATAAAAAGTTAGACGAAATTCAGAATTCAATTATAAATACTAATAACTTTTTTCGAGAAAGTTTAATAAAATTAGAAGAAATAGATACTAAACTTAGTTTGATACCTAGAGATATACAGATAACTGATAATTTAGAACCACAGCTGAAGGCGTTAGAAAATTTACTAGAAAATATTTACAAAGATACTACAAATAAGAGCGAAAGTTTAGACAATTTAATAACTATAATTCTAAATAATCAGAATAATATTATAAAAGTATTATCTGAACAAGGACAAATAAGGGTAAACCCTATTATAACAGACTCTTTTATAACTTATAATCCTCCTAATAATGAATAATAAAATTTTTGGAAAAAGTTATACTTTGCGAGGTAGCAGTAGTAGTGCTACTAATACTGAAATACAGGATGAGAATAAGATAAAAAGGATTTTTGGAATAAAACCAAAGAATCATAATGAAGAATTAAATTTAACAGAAGTTATAGACATTGAGAAAGACTTAGAAAATTACAAGCAAAATGAAAAGAAATTGTTAAACCCTAAAATACTTTATCAGAAGGGAAATTGGACAGAAAAATATAGACTCCTTAGAAAAACAGAAGAAAAATCTATAAAATGTGGAGACGAAGACATAGTTAGAATTCCACTTCTTGAGAAATCTGTAGCTAAACAGATAGCTAAAGATGGATATAAATATACTCATTTAGGCCTTATTATAATTGGAATAAAAGGCATGACTAGACAAGACTTAGGTGCTCATACAGTAATAACTATATACGATGATTCTATACAAGAAGAAAGTAAGAAATTAATAAGTATAATGGATATAGACATGAATGACAATAGAGGTTTGTTCTATTGTGTTCCAGAATTTTTCTTAGAATCAAACGACTTACATCAAATAAGGTTAGGAATCATGACTAAAGGTTATGGCCTAATAAATAGAAATAATCTTGTTATAACGATTGGATTAATTGGTAAATCCATTAATTCAACTAATATAAAATATAAATGTAAAGTAGAAGATATTATACAGGCCCTAGTATCAAAAGGGGTTAGATTTATAAAACCACCAAAATTTTCAGCAGAGACTTACGCTGGAATAGAATGGAACATAACCAGACTGTTTGAAGAGAATCAGAAAAAATTAATACCAGATCAAAGCCAAGTCTTTGAAGATAATAAAGGAAGAATTAGCATAAGATTTGATAATTATAAAAATTATACTGAAGAACTAGAAACTGATAATCGATCTAATAGCTCTTGGGCTATTAATGATCAAATACTTAATAACCAGAATATAGACTTAGTAGATATAAAATTAGACCCCTTAGAAACAATATTCTTTGACTTATATAATGAAGAATATTTTAGAACTAGAGAAAATTATAATACTATTGTTAGACAATTTAAAAATCAGACATTAGAAGAGAGAATAGAATGGATTGAACAAGCATATAAAAATAAAAGACCTCAGAAAATAATAGATATTTTTGAAAAAAGAATATATTTAGAAGAATTAATAGAATTTTTAGAAGCTGAAGAAACTAGAAGTAATTATACTAGAAATTTAATGGATACTGAAGAAATGGAAGAATTCCTTAATAACTTACCTAAAGAACTGATGGATGGAGTTTCAGGAACAAAAGTAGAAACACCCTTAGAACCTCCTAGAAATAGACCAACTTTTATAAATTATAATAGAGGAAATATTCCTCCTAGACAATACTCTGAATATCAAACTGAGAATAGAAAATATAAACCTCAAGGAAATAGATTTCCTATAGGAATATATAAAGAAGAAAGCCTATTGCAATTAGAGAAATACTCGCCTCAAGTTTGGCCAGAAGTTATACAGCAATGGAAAAGCTTAACTGTTAAGAATTACTTAGAAAAGAACTTTAACCATACTCCAGAACAAATGTATAGTTTTTTAGAAACTACATTAGGAAATACTGCTAAAAGGGCATGGGATGACTTTAAAGTCAATTTTCCTCAAGAATATACTAGACTTATAAATGTTGGAAATAACCCATGGAACTTTTGTAATACTATAAGCAATCTTTTGACTGCTACAGACCCTAATATAGGATCAATTATACAACAGAAAGAAGCAGTAAGAAATTTAGAACAATTAAAGCTCAATGACTGGAAATACATAGTACCGTTTTTAAACGACTATATACATTTCACAGCTAAGAGCCAGAATACTTATAACAAAGAATTTATGAAGAAATTACTTCTTAAATTACCTGGACCCTTAGGACAGGAAATACAGGAGGAAGTAAATAAATTTTTAGAAAAAGAAAGTAATTATACTCTAAATATAAATACTTTAGTATATCAGATAATGAAACATTTAGAAAAGAAATGTACAGAAATAAGTATACAAAGACAAATGAAAGATAATTACGGGTTTTGTAATAATATTTATACACCTCAACAATATGGGCAAGAAGCTTGTACTTCTTGTAGCAGAAAACCTAGAAGCAAAAATACTAGATACCAAACCACAAGAAAACCTTATACTAGTAATAAAAGAAAATCATACTTTATTAGAAAATCTAAGACTAATGCTAGAAAACCCTTTTTAAACCCAAAAAGGCATGTTAGAAGATTTAATGATAAAAGACAATATAAAGATACTATAACCTGTTATGCATGTGGAGAAATAGGTCTTTTATCAACAAAATGCCCTAATAAACATAATATACATACTAGAGAATCAAGACTAGTAGAAAATATTAATTTAGACTTATTAGCAATAACTGAAGAAGTTAGTGATACAGAAACAATATACTCTATTGTAAGTAAATTAGAAGAAGATACTTCTGAAGAAGAAGATGATAACGAACCAGTAGACTTATTAGAAGCTATGGAGAAATATAAAAACATACATATAGAATTTATGGATAAGACAGAATGTATAGAACATACTTGGAATTTTAGAAAAGGAAATGATGATAAAGAATGTTATAAGTGCCGTTTATACCCAATCATAGAACTAAGAGCACAATGTAATAATTGCTATACAGAAATTTGTAAATTTTGCTGGGAAGAACATAATAATTTAGAATGGCCAACAGCTACATTAATACCAGAAATTAGAAATTCTTATACTTTTAGAGATAATATAGAACAGATAACTTGGAAAGAAAGATTCAGACTTATGGAAGACAGAATTGCTAACTTAGAAAATAGAGTTAGTTTATTAGAAGAAGAAGGATTAGAACAATACATACAAGAAAATAGCCAACAGAATATAATGGATCTTTTAGAATTAGATATAAATGATGAAATACTGTTAGAATTATACGAAAAGAGATTTCATTACCATAGGATAAATAGACAACCTTATGAAACACCATATACTAGTTATACTATTAGAATAACATGTATAATACAAGATTTTAAAATACAAGGATTAGCATTAATAGACTCTGGATGTTCTACATCTAAGATAGATGATAAATTAATACCTTCAAAATACAAACATACTTTAGATAAACCTACTATTGGTAGACAGATGGACGGTAGTATAACTACATGTTCACAATATATACCAGAAGTTGTAGTAGAAATGATAGATATAAACAAAGGCAAGTTAATAACTACTATAGAAAATATCCCTATAAGAAATTTATACCAATTGGGATACTTAGCCATATTAGGATTAGACTATCTTATACATGATAATAGAATGGCTGTTATAACTAAAGATCATATAAGTTTTAGTTTCAATAATTTTTCTATACCTATTGTCCCTAAAACTTCTTTTACTAGGGGAGAAAGGATAGATGATATAGATACAGATACAGATATACATACAAACTTCTTAGAAACTGTAAATACAAATTTAGAAAATTACTTAGACTCTTATGAAGTAGAAACAGACTATATATATTCAAGTCAGTTGAATAATATAATTATAGACGATGAAATTTTACAATATCAATCTAGACTTGAGAAATTAGAAATAATAGGAGAAAACCCTCAGAAACATTGGAATAGAAACCCTACTGAATACAAGTTAGAAATTATAAATCCTGATATAACTATAAGAGCAAAGGCTATACCAGCTAATAATCAGGAATTAGAATGGTATAAAGAGGCCTTAGAAGAACTTATAAAAAATAAATTTATTAGAAGATCAGAATCTAGACATAGATCACCTAGTTTCTTTGTTAATAATAATGCAGAAAAGAAACGAGGAAAACCTAGAATGGTTATAAATTATAAGCAGCTTAATGATAATACTGAAAATAATGGCTATAATATACCTAATAAAGAAATGCTTATAAATAAAATACAAGGGTCAAAATTTATGAGTAAATTTGATCTGAAGTCAGGATACTATCAAATAAGAATGCATAAAGACTCTATAGAATGGACTGCATTTATTTGCCCAAACCCTATAGGACACTGGGAATGGACAGTAATGCCGTTAGGACTTAAGAATGCACCTGCAGTTTTCCAGAAAAGAATGGATAAAATTTTCGAAAGACTTACAGACTTTACTGCAGTATACATAGATGATATACTAGTCTTTAGTAAGACTGCTAAAGAACATAATAGACACCTTAAAGAAGTTTTTAAGAAATTTGAAGAGAATGGCTTAATAATTTCTAAGAAAAAGATAGAACTGGGTAGAACAAAAATAAACTTCTTAGGAGTTGTAATTGGAGAAGGACAGATAGAATTACAACCTCATATAACTACCAAAATACTAGAATTTCCTGAGAATATAAAAGAAAAGAAACAACTTCAGCAATTTTTAGGATTGTTGAATTATGCTAGACCATTTATAAAAGACTTATCTAAATACCTGAAGCCATTATACTTAAAGACTGGAAAAGAAGTTTTTGAAAAATTAAACTATAAAGACCATGAGATAATTAGAAGTTTGAAGGAAAAGGTAAAGAAATTACCAAGACTAGAAATTCCTTTAGATACAGACTACTTGATAATAGAAACAGATGGTTCAGCATCTGGTTGGGGAGCTGTTTTAATAAGTAAGCCCCATAAGACTTCTAGTAAGACTGAGGAAAGAATTTGTAGATACACTAGTGGATCCTTTAGAGAAAAAGGAGAAATTAGTACTATAGACTCAGAACTACTAGCAATATACTATGCATTAGAATCCTTTGAATTCTTTATAATTGGTAAGACAGAATTCACAATAAGAACTGATTGCATAGCTATTGTTAAATACTATAACAATTTGAAAAGAGAAAGAAAAAGATCTTCTTATAAAAGATGGCATAAAATAACTTCACTTTTATTACAGAAAGGATATAAACCGGTATTAGAACATATACAGGGTGAGCATAATAATATAGCTGATATACTATCTAGACTCTTACAGTTTGATAATTTGCAGGAAATAGAAGACATGAGGGCCTCAGACAGAGGTAGAGGAAAGTTAATACGATACCAAGGAAATACATCATCTAGACCATCAATAGACGAACTGATAAGCATTCCAAATACTTCAGATAGAACTCTACCAGAGGATATAACTACAATAAACAGAAATCTACCAAAACCAAAGGCCTTGGTTTTCTCTGATAAATTGAACTTTTCAGACTTCGGAGAGACATCTTGGGCGTTTAATTACCCCAAGGGAACTATACTGAATGATACCGAAAGAATCCTGTTAGACAACCTTTGGGTAGCTGTTAAAAGAAGAGATGATAAACATGCTATAGCTGCCATTAATGGATTCAGCTTATACTTTACACAGAGAAACAATAATAACATCGCATACGTAGTATACACTGGTCCTCAGCCAGGAATATACAAAACTTGGGAACAGGTGATTCAGAACACCAAACATAAAGATCCTAAGTACAAAAAATACCTATCCATACAAGAAGCCTATACTGAAGCAAAGAAATACTTGACTTCATTTTATACTAGTCCAGAGATAACTAGTCAGACTATAGATACTTCAGATATACTCTCTATGCAAGTAGAAATACCTAAGGATATACCCCAAGAAATGATAGTTATGAAAAGAAAAATACATGAGTTAGAAGGACTAATAATTGAAAAAGAGGAAGAAGAGAACCTCTTAAAAAAGAAAATAACAGACTTAGAAACCAGACTGGAACATAGTAAGAATCAAACTTCCTATGCAGGAGTTATAAGTGACAAAGGTAAGACTAAAGAAGATTTGATATTAGAAAGACTTGACATATTATATGATAACATTGAAAATACCAAAGAAATAGCTCTAGACATAAAAGGCAGTACCGAGAAAATAGAAAAGGAGCAAGATAATATACTAAAAGGTCTTGAAGATATAGACACTCAGCCATCTGAGGGATGGGCTGAATGGTTTGCTAAAATACTTAATAAGCCTGATCCATTGAGGTTTCAAAGGCCCATTATAAATTATCATACTGGCCAGAATATGGATATGGATTTCGGCCAAAGATTGGAAGAAGCAGAGATACAAGCCCAAAAGAGAGAAGCCCAGAAGGAAAAGAAGGAAGCTCAACAAAAGGAGACTAGCCCAGCTTCCAGTATCAATAGCCAGCATATACCTCTCTAGAAGGAATCGCCAGCTCATGCTTCCAGAAGCCGGTAGTGGAAGACTCGAGAAAAGTAAGTGGCAGACAAGTTATAATGGACAGCTGTAAAGAGAAATAAGTGGCAGACAGCTGTAAAGAGAAATAAGTGGCAGACAGAATACTGTAGCAGACAGCTGTAAAGAGAAGAAAGAGATAGGCGTGTCTTGCAAGAAACTCTTCATCATTATAAAAGGAAGAGGAGAAAGAGCAAAGAAGGCAGATTAACTATGAGAAGAAAGAAAGAAAGCATTATAATCCTCTCAGTAGAAATCTCAATACTTTAATTATACTAATAATCTTGTAATAAATTTTTATACTTTAGCTACAAGTTTGTTTAAACTTGTTTTTAGCTTATAATTAGATTATAAATCTGTAATATTTTATAATATTAAGACTTATGTAATAAATATACTATGTTTCTGTAATTATTTCTTCTTTCATATAAAGCTTTACTATTTCTTGGTGGCTCGGTCTTATTTCAAAATTACTGAAAAATTTTCTCTAATCTTAAAGAATTTTCAAAGTCAGAAATAGCAACAGGCCTTGGGAAATTGCTTGGGCAGCAGATGTAAGTCCCTCTTTGTTAAAGTACCAGTTGGATGAGCTAAGTTTATACTGAAGATTTTTAAAGATTAGAAAAATTTCTGCAGTAATAAAAACATTTGAATTTTAAATATGAACTTTTAAGAAAACTGTTTGGAATATAAATTCCTTATTAAAAAATCTTTCTAAGATTATCTGGGTATAGACATCCAGGTTAGGTTTTTCCAAAGGAGTTTCTCTTAAAATTCTTATAAACAAATTCTATCAAGGTTTTTAGCCTAAAAGAAAGCTGTAATGATTTATATGATGAAGTTTAATAATTATTAGACTCAAAAGAATAAAGTAATCATTTTAGACTTAGGAAAGAAGTTAATAATAACTTAAGAAATAATATACCCTACTATAAACTTACAGACCAAGTTTACTAGAACTTGCAGACGAAGTTATAAACTTATAGACAAAGTTATAAATAATAAAACTTATAAGCGAAGTTATAAACAGTAAAAGAAACAGACGTAAGCAATGACGTAAGCAAGCTAAATACGTAAGCGCTGACGTCACGAAAGATTCCGTTTTTGCTTTTCATCTATTATAAATAACAGGCTTCATTCAGCCTATAACCTTCACAACACACACTCTCTCTCTCTCTCTCTCTCTACACTAAAAATCATAACCTGCAGAAAGCCTACAATATAGAAGGAAATAAGCATAAAAGGTATACCTATAACCTTAATACTTATACTTTGCAATAATTATTCCTTATATATATATAATTTAAGTATCCTCTCCTATCTGGATCGCACTCTA
The DNA here is from genome assembly GCA_947683365.1 of Euphorbia pulcherrima. Classification (NCBI taxonomy): domain Eukaryota; kingdom Viridiplantae; phylum Streptophyta; class Magnoliopsida; order Malpighiales; family Euphorbiaceae; genus Euphorbia; species Euphorbia pulcherrima. The sequence continues at coordinate 13,120,627 of CANTUS010000007.1, forward strand.
AGTGATCTTTCCAGTTTAGTGACGAGAAATCTGTTAGAAATACTTTTAATACTGCTTTAATAAATTTTGATGTATAAAATTATAAGAATTAAACATAAGCTAGAAATAAAAGATCTGAGTAGAAATAGATTAAAAGATCTAATAGAATTTTATACTCGTAAGAAACAAGAATATGTTTTAGAATTAAGAATAGAAGTCCCACAGTTACAGTTAGCTGGACTGGATAGACTCATTCATACTTTTATAGGATGGAAATATAAATTAATAGAAAAATATACTGAACAAATAGAAATTTATGAGAAAGAATTATATGATTTAGAACAAGAAATTAAAGACCTTAATTTTGAATTAACTTGTTTAGTTCTATCAGAAAGTAATAATACTCCTTTTAAGATCTAGAATGAATAGAATCATTAGCTTACAAAGTGATTTAGAATACTTTAATGATAAATTAAGAAGAACTAATCAGCATTTAGACTATTTTCAGAATAGTTTAGACTTCTGTAATAATAATTTAATACTTTATGCAGACTATCCTGAATTATATAGATGGCATATAGAATGGATACAGAAATATACTAGAAGTATATCTGACCTTAGATCTAGAAAAGCAGATTTAGAATCTAGAATATATATATATATATATATATATATATATATATATATATATATATATATATATATATATATAAATTTACATTGAAATAAGTACTTATCGATTCAGTTCAATCAATATTATTTGAATAAGTTGAAATGAAGAGAGCCTTGATTCCGATTACAACAAAATGAAGGCGTAGAACAAGGTAGTTTCATGGAAAAAAATCAAAAGAGGATGTCAGGACCTTTATCATAGCTAAATTAAAAGGAATTGAAGGCTATTGATTAGTCAACAGTGAGGAAATTAATTTTGCCTGCGCAAAAAGAAATAGGGGATAAGCTCTTTGGAGATGAAGACCCTAATTCTGTTATTAAAAGTTAAATAAAATAAAATGTAAAAGATTTCTCGCCATGGTAAATCTGTAAACACTTTGAAAAGTTAGACTTATGTTAATAATATCATAATTTCCCTGGTTTCAAACCTATTTATGTGTAATGACGACTGTTTTAAAAATTTCTGCCTAGTCTCACTCAGGTCCTACATAGGCGTTATTTTTAGGCTTGCCACTTGACTTTCCATTCCTAGGGCGCTATCAGACGCTCGACCGAGTTATTACCTCCTATGAGCATGGGCTTTTCGGTGACCCTTGGAACGATGATGACTTGTTGCTCTGACCTCGTATGGTCTTGTTCTATTCTTTGAAGGTCGAATCACGTTTGGCAAGAACCTTTTTGATGATTTTGGCCTTTGGCGATGCTTAAAAATCATTCATATGCATTTATAATTTACCGTTTTCTTTCGCTCGCGTGCAGTAATTTATTTCGCAATTTTCTATAAGATCGAAACATTTTCAGTGAGTCTCGTTTATATCGTTGGGTTCTAGACTCTCCGAGCTTTTCCGGAATGTTAAGAATAGCCTTAATCGGATAACTGTACTGAAAGTTATAGGCATCGGAAGTTCAACTAATCTGCCCCCTACAAACCCTAATAAGCCTAAACCCTAGAAACCCTAATATCTAAGACCTAGCTCCCCCCTCTTTGCTGCCGCCACTGGAAGCGACGGCATTGACCACCACTGCTGTGGCGGCTGCCACCCCGTGGTGGTGGTCAGCGCCACCCTTTGTGGCAGTGAATGCCACCGTTGTGGCCACCCCCATTGTGGCCACCCCCCGCCTCCATGGCAGCTTGGCCGCCACCATGGCAGCGGCCACCGCCAGCCTTGTGGCGGTTGCTGCTGTGGTCATGGCGGTGGCCGCCACCCCTATGGCGACGGTGGTTTGGCACAACCATTTTTTGGCCGTGCCACACCTCTCCCTCTCTCTCCTTGGGATTTTGCCACGTATTTTTCTCAAAAATTCGCCTAAGTTGGTGGATTTTTGAGTGTGAAAGTATTTAAGCCAATTCAAGAGAGAAAATAAGGACCTTTTTCTCCAGAATTTAGAATTAGAATCATTTTTTAAGAGAAAATGAAGAACAAGAGAGAGAAAGGGAAGAACTAGAGAGAGAAAGGTTAAGAAAAGCACAGAATCCAGGTTTAATCCTTCTAATCTCGATTCTTAGTTGTTCTTAGGCTTGATCTTATAGCTTAAACACTAAAATCAATTAGAAGTCATAGGTTAAAACAGATTAAATAGGGTTTTAGAGACTTTTTCTCAAATACGACCTAAATAATCTGTTACTATTTTCGTCACTAATTCCATCACTATTCCATCTAAAAATCATCAAAAGCTTGCCAAACGTCCGGTTCGAGTCTCCAAAGTTAGATTCACGGCCTAGAGGTAACAAAACTGAGTTCCCTTATCTATTTACTCTTTTTTATTGCTTTATTGTTATTGTTCTTGCATTTTTTGGTGTTTGTTCTTCGCTTTCCTTCGTTGTTTTCGGAAAACTGTCAGAAAATAATCTGACCTCTATAGGATAGCCTTCACCTCTATCCCTATAGCCTTGGCCGCTACTATTATAGCGGTTTAGGCTATAGCTATAGAGGTGAACTCCACCCCTATAGAGGTCTCCTTATACCTTGTGATTTTTGGGTATTTTCTTACCCAAATCCATAAAATCAATATTATTTGTGTGTTTTAAGTCTAGATCTGTTGAAATATAGTTGATTACGACTTAAAACTTTAATGATTTTAAGTTTATGGATGCAGAAACACCGATTTTCCCCTTAAAAACAAATGTCGAAGGCCAAGTCTATAGTGACAGCCTTGACCGCCACTGCTATAGCCTCTACCGCTACCACTATAGCGGTCAAGGGTATAGTGTCGGCGGTCAAAGCTGTCGCCATAGCTTTGGCTGCCGAAATTTGATTTTAGGTCCTTTTCCGCCGTTATCTTGCGTTTTTTATCCCCGATTTGACTATAAGTCCTTTGCCCAAAATATTTCCTAAAAATCTAAAATTCTGGAATATATTTAATATAATTTTAATCTGATATTATTTATTTATTTTGTCATTTAAATTAATTAAATATCCATTAAATGCCTAAAAAAATACCTTTTTAACCCTAAAAATTCCCAAAAAAATATTTTTCTCCATAATAAATCTTTAATTTCTGCCTTTAATTATTTATGCATGATTAGTGATTATTTGTGATTTATTTATCGTGTTTCGAGCCATTTTGGTGTTGGTAAGTTCGTTGAGGCACGATTTTGGTCTCTCTTTATTCGCTTTATTTACCCGCTTATTTATTTTCTCGCATTAGAAAAATGTATAAGTATTTGTAAAGCCTTGTAATAATTATTTACTTGCTTTATTTACCACTTTCATGTGATGTATGGCATATAAATTGAAAACTCCAAACGATAACCGGACTTAAATAGCATAAGAACTAAAGTTACGCTTATTAAAATATAATAGGTTTGATTTAAAAATTGAAAAGTAAGCAACATCATCCGGACTTGGAATCTCTGTTTTAAGGTACGGTCTAACCACCCGGTGGGAATATCGTACCCAAATTCCTGGTGGAGCTTAACCGGGTTGCGACTCTACTTTAAAATATGGGATTTCAAGTCTCGTATCCCTTAACATGCAAATTGGACTTAAATTCAACATCAACATCGCTTTTTCATTACTATCTTCATCACGCCTAAAATAAGGATTATGCCTTAGCACGCTTCATAGCGCTCGTTATTTTCCAGCCCCCGTGCTACGCATCTTATGCGATCCTCGCGGGTGGGAAGAAAGGTCGTCCGTTCACAGCGGCGGCTTCATTGGGGAATTCCTTTTAACTTAAAATTCAGAAAATCGCTTTCATTTTTGAAAATTTGGTTAAAGGATTTTGATGATGTGCCTAAATCGATTTTAAATCAATGATTTATTTCTTATGCCTTTCAAATCCACTACTTAGTGAGATTCTAGGTTTTTAGGTGCCATTATTTCACCCCCATGAAGCTCACTTTTATACCTCATGCCCGTCAGGAATTGGGGATATTTGTGGGTGGATCACTCGTTTCAACCAACGTGTAATTCCCGCAATCATACTCATTTAAGGAGTGGTTGAGTTACACAGAATCAAGGAAAACGAGACCCTTCTACAATAGCGTTCCACCATATCAGTAGTTTGAGACTATGAACCGCTATATATCTAGCCATGGCAACTTCCCCGCAGGTACACCAAAACAATTTAGACCTAGGTCGCATACTCTTTTGCCTTTACCTAGCGTTAGAGTTAACCCCAGATTCCAAATTGGCGTTGCATGGGAGTCATAAGGTTGGAAGAGGTTTATTTGCTTTTGTATGCTACTTGTGTTGTGCTCATGCATATGCACCTCATGCATTGGCCGCCTGTGACTGACTCTTAATTTTAGTTTTTGCTTAACTCTGCTCTCCCCTCACTTGAAGTGGGAATCTAACAAAATGTCTGAGATCTTTTAAGTCCCAATGACCTATACCTAGCTCGCTAGGTACAGCGAGAAGTTCACACATCTTACATATTTTGGGGTTAAGCTTCGCATCATAAGCTCTCCTACTCTCTACCTCTCTAAATCACCCCCGTGTATATGACATTCATCACTCAAATCATTATGTAATCATCTATTTCATTCATGGTTCAATTCGGGCTGATCATCTTCCAGTTTCAGAGAGTTAAACCGAGGCACCACTACCGTCGGACTCGATCATGCTCTAGTTCTCTTTTTTGTGGGTCTAAATTCGGTTTCAAGCTCAGTTTTGGAATCTGGTTGTTCTACTATATCTGATTTGCTGACAGTGGATGGGGTTACATCCGAGGGCACTTCCTCTCCTTTCCCTTCGCCTGATCAAGATCAGTCTCCATTGAGTTCCGAGATTGCCAATGCTATGACAATGTTACGGGCAATGAGGGCAATACCGAATCAATCTTCACTCGGTATGGATTATCTCTTCATACCATATTTTAGTCCCAAGGGGCAACTACTCTAGTCAAGAAATAGGGAAATGAGCATCATAGGGTTTTGCCTTACTGACGGCGAGTTAATGGGGCAACCGAAGCCGTAAACCAGCTTATCAAGAAGGTTCTCTCCAAGACTACCACAAGGATCAAATATTGAGCTATCATTCACCCTTTGAAGATGTCAAAAAAATGTCAGAATTCTTGCAAACTAAACACCTTTCTCCTTTGTCTACGAATTGGAAACCATGCTACCAACCTAAACTGAGATGAAGTCCTTAAGAGTCATAGTCAAAGGGACCCCCATGGACTAAAGCATACTTCAAACGGCTTGAATAGTCTATATATGTATCAAAAGCATATAGCAAGGCCAAACAACAACCGTGTCAAAGCATCAGAAGTATCCGTGAAAAACCAACAATCTAGTTCTGAAGCAAGTGGAGCCTTCTAATGCTGATTCAAGTGGGAAAGTTTCGACCGAATTGGGAAAGACCTTACGTAATTAGAAAGGTACTGGGTTTCAGGGGCATGAAGATTTTGGACGGTAATGAGTTCGTAAACCCTATCAATCAAAGCAGGTTGAAGCGTTATCATGTCTAACCTAAAAGACATAAAAAATATATATGAATAATCACCCGCAGAGTGGTGTTCTACTACTCGGGTAAAAATTAGGATGTATCCCGCTGATCAGTATTCTATAAACAGCCAGGCAAAAGTTAGGGAGCAAAATTAGCCCGCTAGACTAAAAACCTAAAAAGGGCGATCTAGGCAAAAGTTAGGGTAAAGCGAGCAAGGAGAGAGTGTGTTGCCTAGAAAACCTTCGTAGGCTAGTTAACGCCAGAGTTTGGGTCAATAGAAATGGTTATCATCACCACGTACTCAAACTTACTTTATTTAATGAAAATGTCATTTTACTGAATCCTTTATGTTTGTGCTTGAATGAATATATTAGGCCCTAGAGGCAAAATGTTGCAAGTAAGTTGAATGTGGGGTTCCGTGTAGTCGACTCTATTCCTCAAAAGAATGATAGCAAAAGGTAAAAATCCGGATAGACTGAAAACAGCAAGGTTTATGCAAGAGCTAGGAAAAGTTTGCTGGATTGAAAGCCCGAAAAGGGTGGTCAAAGCAAAAATTAGGACATAAAAGCAAAATAAACAAGTGTGATGGGCCCAACACAATGTTTGGGTCTATGTAAAAATTAAGATAATCAAACAAAGATAAATGACTGCCATCGATCACATCAAGATATCTGTATTATCATCATCAGCATCAGAGTGCCCGAATACATTCTTTGATCTAATGGATTTGAAGGGCTCATATTTGTCCTCTGCACATGTCCACTCCAATCTCGACCATGACAAAGCATCTTAAGTCCTCAATCTCCCCAAACCATGATTGGTAGAATTCATTGGTAGCGATAGCGTATAGTCGTTCGTTATCAAGAATCTTGAACTTCACTTCATGCACCCTTTATCTTCGGCACGCCCAATCCAACAATCAATTTACAGTTGACTCATCACTTTGAATAGCTCGTGAGGAACCTTCTATCAGTTGTCATGCTGGCAAAACAGAAATTGCGAGTCAATCCTCAACCTCAATATCTGGCCACACAAGCTTAGTGTGTGTGCCATAACTTCCCTAGTTTTCCACCAAGGGCATTCCCACCTAATCTGTGCGACATCCCTAATCCTTTGCCAGGGGAATTCTTGTCTTGTCTGTGCTGCAAAGTAATTCAATATATTCTCTCTCCTAGCAAGCAACTAAATTAAGCAAAAATCGATTAAGCAAGCAGTCATCCAGCTCAGATGTGGAGGATGATCAATCCAAGTAGCTCATGCATTCATGCATAATATTCATAAAATGTCATATCTATTATTCTATACTGAATTCTATAGGAAACAAAGCACAGAAAAAAGTATCCTCGAGTCATACACTCAACCTTCAAGCAAGCACCCGTGTCGAGGGGCATCTCAGAATTGTTCTTAGTCCTATATTCTAGGCCGCGCTCAAGGGGCATATCAACTAATGTCTTTGAGCTATACATTCAACCTCAACAGTTTCTCTAGAATCCCAAAAATCCTAGCTCTTATTTCATTCTTTCGTTTTTATTACTTAATTAAAGGGGCAAAAAATTTTTTCTTCCACAAAATCAATTAAGTAATAAAAATGAAGCTTATGTCATTTGCTGATGCTTTAAAATTTCATTGACAGTTACACCATGTGGCAATCCTGGTGGACAACCAACCTGATGGATCTTAAAATCAGAATTTAGAGTTTCTCCTAGGGGCACCTTGATGCAAATACTCAGGGGCATCTCAACACATTTCCTAAACTGCTATTAAAGATAAAGACTCCAAGGGGCATATCAGCTAGACCCGATGGACACCTTGGCAACTTCTCCGGACTCCCGAAAATCATAATTTAACTTTTATTTCATTCTTCTGTTTCAATTGCTTAATTGAAGGGGCAGAAATATTTTTATTCCATGAAATCAATTAAGCAATTAAAACACAACTTATGTCAATTATTAATATCTCAAAAATTTCTTGATAGGAGCGTCGTACAACAATTCCAATGGATGACCGATCCGAAGATCCAGAATCTAGAATTCAGAAAATCCTTTGGGACACCCCCATGCAACTTTCAACCTTTCAGGGGCACTACGATGTAGCTTTTGGCCCTCCAAGAATGCCTCAATACAACTATTGCAAAATCAACCTAACAATGGCTTTCTCGGACTTCCCGGATATTTTCGAGCTTATTTTCTCAATTAAGCAATTAAAAATGTGATTTACAACAACTACTAATTTCTCAAATTTTATTCTTGAAAGGTGTGTTGATGGCAACCCCGAAAGACAACCAATTCAAGGAAGCAGTCTATATCAATAGTTTCTGTGATGGAGCAACACAATGCCATTCAATCGAGCGTTTAATCCTCGGTTATGCTATGGTGATGTAAGGCAACCAGTAGTCTATATCAATAATTTCTGTAATGGAGCAGTGCAATGCTATTCGACTAGGCATTTATTCCTTGATTATATTATGGTGACGTAAGGCAACCAGTAGTCTATATCAACAGTTTCTGCAATGGAGTGACGCAATACCATTTGATCGGGCGTTTAATCCTCGGTTACGTTATGGTGATGTAAGGCAACCAGTAGTCTATATCAATAGTTTCTGTAATAGAGTGGCACAATGCCATTCGATCGGGCGTTTAATCCTCGGTTATGTTATATTAACGTAAGGCAACCAGTAGTCTATATCAATAGTTTCTGTAATGGGGTGACGCAATGCCATTCAACCGGGTGTTTAATCCTCAGTTATGTTATGATGACGTAAGGCAACCAGCAGTCTATATTGGAGTTTCTTTAATGGAGCGGCGCAATGCCATTCGATCGGGCGTTCAATCCTTGATTATGTTATAGTGATGTAAGGTAACCATCATTTCATGTCAAAGTGTCTGTATTAAGACAACTGGCAATCCATCTCAAATCTATTACGGGCAATGAGGGCAATACTGAATTAATTTATAAGTCAATTTAGTTCTTGATAGGTCTGTTTATGGCAATCCCAGAACACAACCAGTTTGAGAATCCAAATCTCAGGTATAACCTTCTATCCCTCGCTCTTTCGTGAGATCACACTTGGTTCACCAAGCGATAATCTCACGAGGGGCAGCCTGTGAGCACATGCTTTTCGATGACCCTTAGAACAATGATGACTTGTTGCTCTGACCTCGTATGGTCTAGTTGTTCTATTCTTTGAAGGTCAAATCACGTTTGGCAAGTACCTTTTAGATGATTTTCGACCTTTGGTGACGCTTAAAAATCATTCATATGCATTTATAATTTACCGTTTTCTTTCGTTCACGTGTAGTAATTTGTTTTGCAATTTTCTACAAGCTCCAAACATTTTCAGCATGTCTCGTTTATATCATTGAATTTTAGACTCTCTAAGCTTTCCGTAATGTCAAGAATCGCCTTAATCGGATAACTATAGTAAAAGTTATAGGCATGGAAGTTCAAACCCCAATCTACCCCCTAGAAATCCTAATTAGCCTAAACCCTAGAACCCTAATATCTAAGCCCAAGTTCCCCCCCTCCTTGCTACTACCACCGCCGGTGGTAGTAGCAAGAAGGGGGGGAACTTGGGCTTAGATATTAGGGTTCTAGGGTGGTGGTGACTGCCACTACTGTGGCAGCCGCCGCCACCGTGGTGGCGGTCACTGCCACCCTTTGTGGCGGTGAACGCCACCGGGGTGGCCACCCCCTGCCTCCATGGTGGCTTAGCCGCCACTATAGCAGTGGCCACTGCCACCCTTATGGCGGTGGCTGCTGTGGTCATGGCAGTGGCCACCACCTCTATGGCGGCCATCGCCGTGCCGGCTGTGGTTAGGTTGGCACAACCATTTTTTGGCCGTGTCACTTCGCTCCCTCTCTCTCTCCTTGGGATTTTGCCACATATTTTTCTCGAAAATTTGCCTAAGTCGGTGGATTTTTTAGTGTGAGAGTATTTAAGCGAATCCAAGAGAGAAAATAACGACCTTTTTCTTTAGAACTTAGAATTAGAATCATTTTTTTAGAGAAAATGAAGAACAAGAGAGAGAAAGGGAAGAACTAGAGAGAGAAAGCTTAAGAAAAGCATAGAATCCAGGTTTAATCCCGCTAATCTCAATTCTTAGTTATTCTTAGGCTTGATCTTGTAGCTTAAACACTAAAATCAATTAGAAATCATAGGTTAAAACAGATTAAATAGGGTTTTAGAGACTTTTTCTCAAATACGACCTACATAATTTGTCAATATTTTCGTCACTAATTCCATCCCTATTCCGTCTAAAAATCAACAAAAGCTTGCCAAACGTCCGGTTCGAGTCTCCAAAGTAAGAGTCACGGCCTAGAGGTAACAAAACTGAGCCCCCTTATCTATTTACTCTTTTTTATTCCTTTATTGTTGTTGTTCTTGCATTTTTTGGTGTTTGTTCTTGGTTTTCCTTCGGTGTTTTTGGAAAACCGTCAAAAACTAATATGACCTCTAGAGGGATAGCCTTCATCTCTATCCCTATAACCTTGGCCGCTACTGTTATAGCGATGAAGGCTATAGCTATCGATGTGAACTCCACCCCTATAGAGGTCTCCTTATTTCTTGCGATTTTTGGGTATTTTCTTACCGAAATCTATAAAATTAACATTATTTGTATGTTTTAAGTCTAGATCTGTTGAAATATAGTTGATTACGACTTAAAACTTCAACGATTTCGAGTTTATGGATGTAAAAACACCGATTTCCCCCTTAAAAACAAATCTCGACGGCCAAGGCTATAGTGACAGCCTTGACCGCCGCCGCTATAGCCTCCACTGCTGCCACTATAGCGGCCAAGGCTATAGTGGCGGCAGTCAAAGCTGTCGTCATAGCTTTTGCCGCCGAAATTTGATTTTAGGTCCTTTTTCGCCTTTTTCTTGTGTTTTTTATCCCGATTTTCGCCCAAAATATTTTCTAAAAATCTAAAATTCTGGAATATTTTTAATTTAATTTTAATCTGATTTTATTTAGTTATTTTGTCATTTAAATTGATTAAATAACCATTAAATGCCTAAAAATGCCTTTTTAACCCTAAAAATCCCAAAAAAAGTTTTTCTCCATAATAAATCTTTATTTTCTCCCTTTAATTATTTATGCACTATTTGTGATTATTTGTGATTTATTTATCGTGTTTTGAGCCATTTCGGTGTTGGTAAGTTCGGTTGAGGCCCGATTTCGGTCTCTCTTTATTCGCTTTATTTATCCGCTTATTTATTTTCCCGCATTAGAAAAAGTATATGTATTTATAAAACCTTGTAATAATTATTTACTTGCTTTATTGACCGCTTTCGTGTGATGTATGACATATAAACTGAAAACTCCAAACGATAACCAGACTTAAATCGCATAAGAAATAAAGTCGCGCTTATTAAAATATTAACGATTTGATTTAATAATTGAAAAGTAAGCAACATCATCCGGACTTGAAATCTCTATTTTAAGGTACAGTCTAATCACCCAGTGGGAATATCGTACCCAAATTCCCGGTGGAGCTTAATCGGGAGGAGCTTAATTGGGTGGCGACTCTATTTTAAAATACGGGATTTCAAGTCTCGTATCCCTTAACATGCAAATTGGACTTAAATTCAACGTCAACATCGCTTTTTCATTATTATCTTCATTACGACTAAAATAAGGATTCTCCCTTAGCACGGTTCACATCGCTTATTTTTTTCCACCCCCCGTGCTACTCATCTCACGAGGTCCTCACGGGTGGGAAGAAAGGTCGTCCACTCACACTACCTTAGCACCACCTAGTCCAATTTTTTTCGCTAGGGCGATGCCTAATTTTGATTTTTTATAATACCATTATTTATAATAATGATAGTTTGCCAACAAAAAGTAGTGTAGTTGGTAAAACTAAAATACTTTAAAGTGTTTTCACAATAAAATTGTCATTTTACATCTCAAACCGAGAAACAATATGCTCTATGCCACTAATAAGGAGGTCTATACCGTTCAATTAACACTTATTAATTTTTAAAACATGGTATAAATTATGTTTTTTTATATTTATATTATTATGATTTATTTTTAGTTGAATTTATATTTTTGTATATATAATAAATATTTAAAAATAAAAAATAAACCTAGGCCCCAATCAGGTCCCGCCTAGGCATTTTGAAGTTCCGACCGCCCGACTAGCGCCTAGCGCTCTTTAAAACACTGGTAATAACACTTTTGGAAGATGAACTTTTTTTAGAAGGAGGGACATTTAATTTTTTAGGAACCTGAGACTCGAACTTAGGCCTCCAACTTCTTTCTCCACTTTGGAAGGAAGCTGCAGCCACTATACCAAATCTAATAAGTGGGTAGGCCATTTGATTTTGGGATATAGACCGTCACAATAATTGAAAATATAACATAAGTGAGAGATCGAATATTGAGATGTATATTAATAAGAGCAAATACAATAGGAAAGAGTTTGTGTATGGTACAACTTACAATATAGGAAAATATAAAATAGGTAAAGAATAAACCTAATATTTTTTACATAATCAGATAACTCTATCACCCCTTGCAAGTTGGGTGGGGTTGTGAACCACAACCAACTTATTTCGTAAAAAAATGAACCGCTAACGAGATAATGGCTTGGTGAATTTATCCGCAGCCTGGTCTTTAGTTGAAATATGTCAAACATAAAGGGCTTTTGAGGCTACCCTTTCACGCACAAAGTTAAAATTCAACTCCAAAGCTTGTTTAGTTGCAGAAAATTTTTTCCATTCTCCATTTCCAATTTTCTTTTCATTTTCTAAATTTTCCAGTTTTTAGTTCTCCAAATAGTCAGTTTCTGTTTTTCATTTTTAAAAAATAATCAATATTATAGTTTAAATTTTATTTGTTGAAAACAATATAAGCATAATAAAAATATTATAAATTAAAGTAAAGCATCCATTTTATATAAGATTTTAACTTTTTCAAATAAAATTTGCCTTATAGGCTAGCAATAACAACAAAGAAAAAACCTACATCACTCGAATGTAGACTCCAACCAGTGACCTATATGATCACAACTTCTCGCTCAACCACTAGGCCTGAACCTTTGCGACTTTAAACTGAATTATCATTAAATGATAAAAAATGTAATTTGATTCGTCTATGTAGTGTTTAAATTATAAAAACTATTTTTTTTGTCTATGTTGTAATAACTTTTGCCTTTAACAATCTAAAAGCTTGTTCTAAAATATTATGCAATTAAAGATGAATGCTTCAAGTTCCCGAATGGGTAGTTTCTCTTAATTCGTATGCTTACACGAGAATCCTTCAATTGATATTTCTTACTACAATAAGGAGCTAAGAATCCAAGAATGTTAAAGTATATTTAGGTTTTATTGGTTAAAAAAATATCAATTAATTTAAAACAAATTTATATAAATCAGATCATATTAAGTGAAAAATATATGCAATAAAAAGTTACCAAGTAAATAAGAAAAATAACTAAATAAATAAACTAAAAATATATTAATAAAAAATTATATATATATATATATATATATATATATATATATATATATATATTAGACAAAAATAAATTAAATCAATAAAGTATTGTATTGGATACATAAGTCGTGTGAAATGAGTTTGAAAAATTTCAGAAAACATAAAAAAGACGTTTTCTGCTGCAATGCATAGTTTAGAAAATTCTGAAATGTCTTTTCCAGTTTTTTAATTTGAAAAATTCTGCAACTAAATAACAGTTTCCATTTTTCAGTTTCATTAGAAAATTTTCTGGTAAATAGGTCAAGTTTTCTACTACTAAACAGACCTCAAGGGCCTGCTTAGTTGCAAAAAAGTTTTTCCATTTTTCATTTCCGTTTTTTTTATTTTCTAAATTTTCTAGTTTTTAGTTCTCTAAATAGTCAGTTTCTGTTTTTTATTTTTAAAAAATAATCAGTATTATTATATTTTAAATTTTACTTGATATAAACATTATAAGCATAATAAAAATATTACAAATTAAAGTAAAAGCATCCATTTTATATAAGATTTTAACTTTTTCAAATAAAATTTCACTTATAGGCTTGCAATAACAACAAAGAAAAACCATACCCCACTCGAATGTGGACTCAAACTTGTGACCTCTATGATCACAACTTCTCGCTCTACCACTAGGCCTTAACCTTTGCCACTTTAAACTAAATTATCATTAAATGATAAAAAAAATATAATTTGATTCGTCTATGTAGTATTTAAATTATAAAAAATATTTTTTCTCTATGTTATAATAGCTTTTGTCTTTAACATTCTAAAATCTTGTTCAATAACATTATGCAATTAAAGATAAATGCTTCAAGTTCGCCAATGTGTAGCTTCTCTTAATTCGTATGCTCACACTAGAATCCTTTAATCGATATTTCTTACTACAATAAGGAGCTTAGAATCCAAGAATGTTAAAGTTTGTTTAAGTTTTATTTGTTAAAAAATAATATCAATTAATTTAAAATAATTTTATATAAATTGGATCATATTAAATGAAAAAAATAAGCAATAAAAAGTTACCCAGTAAATAAGAAAACTAACTAAATTAATAAACTAGAAGTATATCGATAAGAAATGATTTTTTATTACTAACAAGTAATTATACAAGTATATATATATATATATATATATATATATATATATATATATATATATATATATATATTAGATAAAAATAAATTAAATCAATAAAGTATTGTATTGGATATACAAGTCGTGTGAAATGAGTTTGAAAAATTTCAGAAAATATAAAAAAGATGTTTTCTGCTGCAAGGCATAATTTAGAAAATTCTGAAAAGTCTTTTCTAGTTTTTTAATTTGAAAATTTATGCAACTAAATAGCAGTTTTCATTTTCTAGTTTCGTTAAAAAAAATTTTCTGAAGATAGGTCTAGTTTTCTACAACTAAACAGACCATAAGTGTTTGGTTTGAGAATGAAAAATTGGATTGACTGTGAAGTACGTTGTGCTCAAATTATTACACCAAAGAGTCAGTGGACCATCAGCTAGAAACCCAGTCTCTCGGAACAAAAGCTCTATCCATGCCAACTCCGAGATGGTGTTAGCAACTGCCCGGTACTCGCCCTCCATGGAGGACATTGAAATTGTACTTTGCTTTTTCACTATCCAAAAGATCAGGTTAGTGACATGATAAATTCTGAAACCCGTCGTTGAACGACGATCCATAGAATCACCACCCAATCAGAATCAGAAAATCCATGCAAATGAAAACTCGATTGTTGACAATACCGCAAGCAAAAATCAAATGTACCTTATAGGTAACACAAAATACGTTTTAGGGTTTGCCAGCTAGAAACAGTAGGAGAGTTCATAGACTATGCCACTTTTGTAACTGAAAATGCCACATCAGGTCAAATAATAGTGAGATACTGAAGACCACCCATCAAACTGTGATAGTATGTAACATCGTTGAATGTGTTAGACTCAAGATCCGTAAGCATGAGCAGCTGGAGTAGAAACTAATTTGGCTAATGAATTATTGGCACGAGTCAAAAGATCATGAGTGTATTTCCACTGAGATAAAAATAATTGGCCATGTCTCCGTGAGAATTCAATCCCGACAAAATATTGTACCGGTCCCAAGTCCTTAATTGCAAAATGAGACTGTAAGAACGAGAACAAATGGGAATCCTGTTTGGAATCATTCCCGAGCACAAGGAGATCATCCACATAAATCAAGAAAAACAAAAGACATGAACCACGATAATAAAAATAAAGTGAAACTTTCGCTCGAGAGCTTTGAAAATCATAATCCTGGAGAGATTGAGTAAGTTCATAATGCCACATATGTGGCAATTGTTTGAGACCATATAACTAATTTGCCATTCTACATTGCACCATGTTAGGTGTTTTCTATAATTAATTTGTTGATTACAAAAATAGTTATTACCTTGCCACCTTTCCACTGTTAGATCATATATCATATTACTAATCGAATGACAAAAATGACAAGTTAATGGTTACTCTGTATGACGTGCAGGCCTTAGGCCTGAGCGCTACGCGGTGCGTAGCCCGCAAAGCCTGCGCTCCTAGGAGCAGTGTCAGTTTAGGACTGGGGAGGTTGCTCCCCAAGCAAACTCCAGTTCTTGAGTTGGTTCCTAACTCTATATTTAATTTAATTAATTATTTTGCAATTATTTATTTAATTCTAATTAGTTGAGGGATGGATTAAATTGTCCTTTTAATTTTCTTCGACCACTATAAATAGAGTTCTCCTTTTCACTTATTTCTCATTACATTCTCTCTCACTTCTCCTAATTTTTCAGAATTCTCTCAACTAATCTTTCGAAAGAAATATTGACTTTGAATCATAAAATTAAGGGAAGTTTTTCTAGAATAAATTATTAGGAAGATCTAGATGTCTTCTTATAGATTTTTAGTTCTGCCTTTCTAGAAGGTTTTGGTCGGTGTTGCTCGTATGGATCAATTATAGGAGGCTTTTACTTCGGAGTCTGTGCACACAAGTTAGGGGTCACTCCACTGACATTGTCATTCACGCTTCAACTGGTAAGTAGTTAAATTATTATTTAGCCCTTTTATAAGTGTTTATGACTTAGAATAATTGTAGACTAGTTTAAGTTGTCAATCATGCCATTCTTAGGAGATCTTATGGACTTAGATAAAATCTTGAAATTTCATCATGCCTGCTTTGCATGTTCAAACCTGATCTAGACAAACATAATCCACTATCAAATACTTCTTATGAGGTGGAGAAGCCTTTACAATCTAGAATCCTCTTGCCCGCACATAGTATCCTCCTATTGATGCTTCTCAGTCCTCAATTCAAGAGTACCCTTTCTCTTCAATTCTTCTAATTTATATAGGGCCACCAATCCAAAAGGGGGAGAAAAAAAATATCTACAGTAAACTAATCCCATTTACTACAAATATCTAGATATTTTATATAAAGAACTATTAGAATACTCCGACTTGTGAAAAGTATTCTAGAAAGGGTAAAGCTGTAAGAACGCAAAAAGTGAATTTTCTCCACTTTTCACTCCTCTTTTCTTGATCACGTCACATCAATTAGTCCACTTGTGCTTTTTCACTTGATTGCTTTTTGAAAGAGAAATTTCCCATCATTTTTTCATCCTTCTTCCTAAAATGCCAGGAAATCTTCTACTTTCGATGACCACCTATAAAACATGGAGATCTCCAGAGAAAACAAACTTTTTCACCTATATTACATGAATAAATAACACAAATTTCCACCTATCAAACATCCCGACAATTAAACAATTGTTTATCGTCAATCAATCTATTTGCCGTTAAGAAAAAAACACATTTCAATTAGCACCCAAAAAAGCATAAAGACCTTGGAAAAATAAACCCTCTAGACTCCTATAATTTACAATCATTAGTCATTCACCTATTATATGTAAAATATGTTATCTTTTTTGAACAATGATGGATTGTAGCATATCTGTTAGGGTTACCATGCATAATATGTACAGGGACAAAAATTCAATGAATTGATTAGCCCATAAAGCAAATGAATATATATATATATTCATATATATTTTCATTTATCTTTGAAAACCGTTCATATTTTTTATATGCCATTTTAGAGATTTTTGTTCATCTCTTTTTTATTTTTGAAACGATATCACTATGATATTTCTTTTATCCAATGTTTTTTAACTGTCAGATATCTAGTAGTTATCTAGTAAAGTCTAGAATAACTAATTTTCCAGTAGAGATATCTAGTAGATGAGTAGTTGATGTCTAGTAGTTGTTTAATAGTTGTCCAGTAGATATCTAGTAGATATCTATAACAAATTTCTAATCGAAATTTTCTAGATTTCGTTAAATACAATACAGTAAGATGCACATGTTAAGATGATTATTTCTGTTGGATCATAACTCCAAATAGATCTATAACACATATCTATATATTAGATTTCCTCTATATTTCAGTTAGATGTCTAATAGATTTTTGTTCAATGTCTCTTAAATATAAATATCAAAAGGATACAAATCTACTATATTTATGCCAGATATATGTTAGATGTTATATTATATAAAATAATAATCCTAAAAAAGATACGAGTCTATTTATAGTTTATGAAATCATCACACAAATGCATATACCGGTTTAAAAATTTCAAAAATGTCACAATGGATATCATTTCGAAGATAAAAATGAGGCGAACAAAAAACTTTAAAGCGACATGTCGAAAAAATAAACGGTTTGAGACATAAGTGAAAAATAGGAAAAAAATCAAAAAAACAAATAAAATGGTAATTGTGCTAATAGAATTGCGAAAAAAGGAAAAATTAAGAAATATTTAATAATTATGACAATTATGTAAATATTTTAGTAAGGTGTGAGCATTATTGATAAATTTCCAATGAAATAAAGGCTAAATACTTAAGACCCACCTGAACTTGTTCCTAAACACTCATTTACCCCCTGAATTTTCAGAATTTCCAAATAACCCATTGAACTTGCAAAAAAATTTCAAATAACCTCATGAACTTGCAAAAGGTGAACTCATTTGCCCCCTAAATGCCACGTGTCAGATTTTAGTTGGTTTGAATTTTCAAAGATGTCATTTTTCTCTCTTCAATCAGAAGTCGACAAGCAGCATTGGGGACAAATTGGTTCACTTTTTGTAAGTTCAAAGGGTTATTTGAAACTTTTTTGCAAGTTCAGGGGTCATGTCAAACTTTTAAAAGTTTAGAGGACAAATAGATGTTTAGAAATAGTTCAAGGGGCTCTTGATGTATTAGGCCAAAAATAAAAAATAGCTGTCATTTTTTATAATGTAATTGATGTAGATATATATATTTATTACAAAAATTCTTTTTGGGCCCATGTGGGACTAATACAAAAGACAATGATTCATCTCTTTTCCGAGGCAAACAACATCAGCCAGGGTGGAGAAGCTCAAAAAATGAAGGGTTTAGCAGCTGTACCAATCCTAAATGTAACCATTTTATTTCTTTTGATCTCGTCCCTGCTACTGAAGTTATTAAAAAAGCTATGGTGGACACCAATGAAAATACAGAAGCAATTGAACAGACAAGGAATAAAAGGACCTTCTTACAGATTCATCAATGGAAATGCAAGAGAAATTGTCCGAATGAACGATGAAGCACAGGGCAAGCCTCTGAGCAATTTAGCTGATCATGATATGTTTGGAAGGGTGGAACCTCATATTAAAACATGGGTCAACACATATGGTAAAATTTTTAAATCAATTTTCTCCCTCTATTTATTTAGTTTTCTTTTTTAGGCCAAATTAAAAACCGTACGTCCTGGTTTCACTTATTTGTAAAATGGGGTATGCAAAATTTTTTTTTTTGGCAAAACGGGGTCTGTGGTTTTCAAAAAAATTGCAAATAAAGGATCATCAACACTTAATTATATTACGAAAATGGGTAATTTTATTCGTTTTTATCTAAATTTTTGCGGGATGGTTATTAAAATACAATACACATTAGTGAAAAATTTTGAAATTTTTTGAAACCACGCACCTCATTTTGCTAAAAAAAAAGAAAAAATTCCTTAGACCCGTTTTGCAAATGAGTGAAATCGCAAGGTATTTTTTCGAAGTTTGCCCTTTTTAATTAACTACGAAATTAACTGTGAAATCGACGTTTTGATAGGGAGAAATTTTGTGTTTTGGATGGGGACTCAAGCTCTGTTAGCTGTTACAGAACCAGAACTGATCAGTGAGATTCTGAATAATAAAGAGAAGCTTTATCGAAATGCCATTAGTTTGATATACATGGAAAAGATAATAGGGAACGGGCTTGCAATCTCTGAAGGTGAAAAATGGGTTAAAATGAGGAGACTGGCAAACTTTGCTTTTCATGCTGAGAACTTGAGAGTAAGAAACAACCTTATTATCCAATAAGAAAAAGCGTTGTTTTCGGGCCTTAACTTAGCATTTTTCAGTTTTATGGACTCAATTGCAAATTTCTTTAAGTGTTTCGAGTTGTGTGTTATTGTTTGGATTTAGCATTAGTTTTTCTAGACTATATTTATATGAGTCCATGTTTTTTTCAGCCGACTAGATTGCTTTGTCGTGAAGCTTTTTCTATAATATCATATTTTGACATTCACCGACCCTCATTAATTAATTAATTAATATTAAGAGTCAAAATCTTTTCTACAATGTTAAAACATTTTTTTTATGAAAAGTTTACGAGCGCAGCTTTTTATGGCAACAATTGTTAAGATAATACCAAACAGGCACTTACAGTTTTGAATGAATTTGAAATTTGAGTTCTATTTTGCTAAACTATACTAGAAAAAAGAGGTTCTATGTTTTTTTTTCAGAAAAGTCGGATTGTTTATCTTGTTGATTGGTTTCCATTGCATCAGTTGATAATATATTTGTTCTAAGCTGAACATTTGATATGCAGAATATGATTCCGGCTATGATTGCAAGTGCTGAAATGATGATAGAGAAATGGGAACAAAATTACATAGGGAGAGAGGTAGAGGTAGTTGAAGAATTTGGGGCATTCACTGCTGAAGTTATTTCAAGGACAGCTTTTGGGAGCAGTTATATAGAAGGCAAACATGCTTTTGACAAGGTCACTGAATTAAATAGAATCATTAACAAACATGCTCTTCATCTTCAACTACCAATCATCAGGTGAGCTGATTTATATACCATTTACATTCATATGCTACTAGACGAAACTCTACCAGACCTAAATTCTCTCCAGCTTGTTCGACATGAAGATGCCCTTGAGCCGGTTTAGGACCGGCTCGAGATCCTTCCCGTTTAGGGCACTATTTAGCCAAGAGGACTCACTAGGCTTATTTGTTACCGTCTGGGCACTGATCCAGCCGGCTCCTTGATATAAGATCTATTATCCTTGGAATTCTTCCATAAGGTAAGCCAGCCCGAGATGGGTAAAATATATTTAGTAAGTTATCATCTGATGATGCCTCTCTAATGCCATAGAGAGAATCTGTAGGCCTCGACAGTGTTGAGCTTATAATTGAGCTACCATACAAGTGGGGTCTGTTGGAGTAAAGATGATAATTAACAACTCTAATCACACAAAGATAATTTTTATAAAACTCAAACAAACATTACACTTCTATTTATAAAACGCACTACAAAGCCAATGCTCACTCTTCTCTCTATTTTTCTCACACTCTCTATTTCTTTTTCACTCTACTTTCTATGCTATGAATTGATACATCCTTTGCTCTATATTTATAGTGTAAGGAGCCAAAGCAAACTTGGCCAATATTGTGCCAACAATGCTCATTCTAACTTGGCTAATGTTGTGCCAACAATGCTCATTCTAACTAGGCCAATATTGTGCCAACAATGCTCAAATTCTAACCACCCAATTCCTAATTTCTTGTCCAACCATATTTCTTCATATGCATTATTCCTTTTATTTATCAAATTAAGTTTATTAATTTAACACTCCCTCTTAAACTTAATTCTCGATTATTCCCAACGATGCTCATAACTGACTGAACACACTGTACTTCATTGGCTTCGTAAAAATATCAGCAATTTGATCGTGTTTTCATGTACTTCAACGTGACTTCCTTTTGCTCAATACACTCTCTTATAAAATGAAATCTCGTGTCGATGTGCTTGCTTCGATCATGAAACACAGGATTTTTCGCTAATGCTAGGGCTGACTTGTTATCGACAAAAATATCAGTTGGATCATGTTGTGTCATTTGTAGTTCCTTCAACAATCGTCGTAGCCATATTGCATGACACACACATGAGGTTGCAACAACATATTCAGCTTCACAGGTTGACAGTGTCACAATTGGTTGCTTCTTTGAACTCCAAGTGAAAGTTGTTTCGCCGAGAAAAAATACAAATCCGCTAGTGCTTTTCCGATCATTTTTTATCTCCAGCCCAATCACTATCACTATACCCAACTAATTTGAATTCATCAGATTTTGAATAATGCAATCCAAAATTAGTGTACCTTTGACATAGCGGAGTATCCTTTTTGCTGCATTCCAGTGAGACTCCTTTGGTGCTTCCATGTATCTGCTCACTAGTCCAACTGCATACAAAATGTCTGGCCTTGTGCACGTCAAGTATCTGAGACTCCCGATCAGACTTCTGAAATTTGTCGGATTGACTCCTACTCCATTTTCATCCTTGGTCAGTTTCAAACTACATTCAATTGGAGTGCTGATGGGATTGCAATTCTCCATCTTGAATTTCTGCAAGATCTCCTTAGCAAAGCCACTTTCACAAATAAAAACGCCATCATTATTCTGCTTCACTTTAATGCCAAGATAATAAGACATCAGGCCAATGTCAGTCATTTCAAATTCATGAGTCATCGTCTTCTTGAAATCATCAAACATCTGAGGATTATTCTCGGTAAAAATAAGATCATCCACGTACAAGCAAACAAGCAGCATATCTCCACCTTTTACCTTCTCGTATAAGGCATACTCATGTGGGCACTTGATAAATCCATTCTCCTGAAAATCTTTGTCAATACGGTTGTTCCAAGCTCTCGGTGCTTGTTTGAGTCCATACAACACCTTTTTTAGCTTCAACACTTTGCCTTCATGTCCTCTGAAAATGTACCCAGGCGGTTGTTGGACATAGATCTCTTCTTCCAAGTAGCCATTCAAAAATGCTGACTTTACATCCATTTGGTGGATTTTCCATCCATTTTGAGCAGCAACTGAGATCACCAGTCTGATGGTCTCCATTCTTGCAACAGGTGCACACACTTCATCATAGTCAATACCGGGTTTTTGACTATATCCTTTTGCAACGAGCATTGCTTTGTGTTGAACAGTTTTTCCATTTGCATCCTTCTTCACCTTGAACACCCATTTGACTCTAATGGGATTTTTATCAGCTGGAAGTTTGGTCAACTCCCATGTCTCATTCTTCTCAATTGCTTGGATCTCCTCATCAATGGCTTTTCTCCAATTTTCATCTTTCATGGCCTCTTCTGCATCAATGGGCTCACTATCAATGAGATGACAGTAAAGAGTTAATTCTTTGCTAAGATCGATGGTAACATCATAAAGATCTTCAATACGATGAAACTTTCTCGGTCATTGTCTTGGACTTTCACTTTCATCTTCTTCTTGTTCGGGGCATGCAACTGAAATAGGACTACTTGACGTTGATGTTATGGTTGGTTCCTCCAGATCATGCTCATTGTTTTCATCCATGATGAAAGGATAAAAACTATAATTTTTCTTATCATTATTCCACTCCCAAGTGGCTTCTTCATCAATGGTGACATCTCTGCTTATAATTGTCTTTCCTGTATTGGGGTCGAACATCTTGTAACCTTTAGAAAATTCAGAATAACCAACGAACAAGTATTTTCTACTTTTGTCATCTAACTTTCTTCATTCTTCATCAGCAACATGAACATGTGCAACACTCCCAAAGACACGAAAATGAGAGATAGTTGGCTTTCTCCCACTCCATGCTTCCTAGGGTGTCATATCCGAAACACTTGTCGTTGGGGATCGGTTTAAGATATATACTGCACAACCAACTGCTTCTACCCATAATTCTTTTGGCAAATTTTTGCTCTTCAACATGCTCCTCACCACATCCATCACTATTCTGTTCTTTCTTTCAACAACGCCATTTTATTATGGCGATCTTGGGACTGACAGGAAATGACGGATTCCATGATGCTCATAGAATCTTTTGAATTCATTAGATGTGAATTCTCCCCCTCTATCAGATCTTACGGCTTTGATATAATAGCCGCTTTCTTTCTCCACCAACGCCTTGAACGTCTTGAAAGCTTTGAACACTTCTGACTTCTCCTTTAGAAAGTAAACCCATGTCTTCCTACTATAATCATCAATGAATAGCAAGAAATATTTGTTGCCTCCCAATGATGTTAGTGTCATTGGTCCACAAACATCGATATGAATGAGCTCAAGGGGCGCCTTAGCTCTTGACATGGACTCTTTTGGAAAACTAGTTCTGGATTGTTTTCCAACAAGACATCCTTCACAAAGTTGATGGGGTTTGTCAATCGGGGGAAGACCATGCACCATCTTCTTTTGGCTTAGCAATTTTAAACCTCTGAAATTGAGATGCCCGAATCTCAAATGCCAAAGCCAATGAGAATCCTTCGTGCATGCTTTCAAGGACTTTTCAATGTCTGCCTTAATGTTAAGAGTGAACATCCGGTTCTTTGACATAGGCACACTTGCAAGCAGCTCCTTCTTCTCATTCAGCAACACTAGCTTTCGGTTCATCATATGAACTTAGTAATTTTTCTCCAACAGTGGTCCCTAAGTTAAAATGTTGCTTTTCATGTTTGGAACATAATACACATTGCTGATGAATTGGTGCTCTCCATTCTTTAAACAAATAAGAATTGTTCCTTTTTCTCGAATAGGAACCTTTGAGGAATCCCCAAAAACAACATTTCCACCGAACGATTGGTCGAGCTCTACGAACATCTTCTTGTCTCCACACATATGGTTACTTGCACCATTGTCAAGATACCATATGTTGTTTTCTTGACTGAATTCACCTTCACTGGTTAGTAATACCATGTTAGTTACATCCTCTTCTTGAATGTTGTTCGCCGTTTCCTCTATTTGCTTTGGTGGGCTCTGACATTCTACTGTATAGTGGCCAAATCTAGAGCAATTGAAGCATTGGACATTAGACTTGTCACGTCCATCATTCTGCCTCTAGTTTCCTCTTCCTCTTCCTCGTTCACGTCCATGACCTCTACCTCTTGTGGACTGGTCGATTCCATCATTTTCATCTCTCCCGTGTTGTTGATTTCTACCACATCCTCTTTCTCTTCCATTTCCTCCATGACCTCTACCGCGTTCTTGACGAAAATGACTAGCAGCTCGGCTATTTTCACCTTCTTTTAACGAAGCCTTTGCCGCCAAGACTTGTTCAATAGACTCATCTTTCTGTCTATTCAGTCTTTCCTCACGTGCTTGTAATGAGCCAACAAGTTCATCAACGGTCATTCCACTTGTTTCTTGCGACTCTTCTATGGCCACTACTATGTAGTCAAACTTCGGTAGTAGTGACCATTGAAGTTTTTCTACAGTTCTCGATCCATCGATTTTTTCTCCATATTATTGCATTTGATTGACGATAGATTTTACTCGTGCAGAATAATCCACAACTGCTTCTATTTCCTTCATCTTCATCATCTCGAATTCTCCTCTCAGAATTTGAAGCAGAACTTTTTGTACTTTCTCCTCTCCTTGAAGAGAAACTCGTCGTATGTCCCAAGCTTGCTTGGAGGTGGTCGCTTCTGCCACCTTCTCAAACATAACATCATCTCACCCTTGATGGATGATACTAAGAGCCTTCTGGTCATTACGATGACTCTTATGCAAACTGTCTTTTTCTGCTTGAGATAGTTGTGCATCTGCAGCTGGGACTTCGTAGCCTTTTTCAACAATATCCCAAACATCTTAGGATCCTAGAATGGCTTTCATCTTGATACACCAATTTTTGTAATTGATTTTTGTAAGTTGAGGGAAAATGAAGGAAACATCGTTGAGATTCATTTCTGCAGAGGAAAATTTGTTTCAAAGCGTATAGGGGCTGTTGCAACGCTTCTAAGTCTATTGCAACTCTTTGGTGTGTCACTATAACCTTCAGACAGATTTTGCAAGGAGAACAGCAAGGGATCCTTGCAATTTTAGATGAACTCGAAAATTTTCTAGAAAGGAAGTACAGAGGCTATTGCAAAGTTTTTTGAGTATTAGCGACACTTTACGCAAACTGCGACACTTTTTGTATTTTTTGGCAACACTTCTGACAGCCTATTGCAACACTTTCTAGGCTGCGTCTGAAACTCTTTAAACTCGAGTTTCTTACTCGGGGATTTTTGGGAAGAGGATTGGATATGAAATGGCTTTGATACCACTTTGTTAGAGTAAAGATGATAATTAACAACTCTAATCACACAAAGATAATTTTTATAAAACTCAAACAAACATTACACTTCTATTTATA
Source organism: Euphorbia pulcherrima (assembly GCA_947683365.1). Lineage (NCBI taxonomy): Eukaryota > Viridiplantae > Streptophyta > Magnoliopsida > Malpighiales > Euphorbiaceae > Euphorbia > Euphorbia pulcherrima. Next base: position 13,146,116 of record CANTUS010000007.1, read on the forward strand.
CAAGGCACTACAGTGCCAATGCTCACTCTTCTCTCTATTTTTCTCACACTCTCTATTTCTTTTTCACTCTACTTTCTATTCTGTGAATTGATATATCCTTTGCTCTCTATTTATAGTGTAAGGAGCCAAAGCAAACTTGGCCAATATTGTGCCAACAATGCTAATTCTAACCTGGCTAATATTGTGCCAACAATGCTCATTCTAACTATGCCAATATAGTGCCAACAATGCTCATTCTAACTAGGCCAATATTATGCAAACAATGCTCAAATTCTAACCACCCAATTCCTAATTTCTTGTCCAAAAATATGCATTATTCCTTTTATTTATTAAATTAAGTTTATTAATTTAACAGGGTTGAACCCGTTTTAAAAAAAACAAATGACTTATTTTAAGATCCAATTCATACAACCAAAATATTGTTTTACTTCAGATGTGGGATCACCAATACCTCCAGCAAACAAATTTTGGATTTTTATTTGGTTTTGGACTAACTAAAATTCTAATCGATTTGTTTGCAGTAAGATAAGGAACAGAAGAATGGACATCGAAACAGATAGATTAGCCCAAGGAATTGCGGATGCGATTATCGAAATTACAACAAAAAGAAGAGAGAAAATGAGAGCCGGAGAAATTGAGGGTTATGGAAATGATTTTCTTGGATTACTGCTAAAAGCATGTGATGATGAAGATCCAACAAAAAGGATAAGTCTTCAGGATGTAATTGATGAATGCAAGACTTTCTTTGTTGCTGGCCAAATATCTACTAACATTTTGTTGTATTGGACTGCTATGCTTCTAGCAATCAATCCCGATTGGCAAGACAAAGCAAGAGAGGAGATTTTCAGTGTTATGGGTGACAAATTGCCTGATTCTGATTCACTTGCAAACCTTAAAATTGTGAGTTTTTTCTCCTTATTATTTTTATTTGGCTAGGTTAGATAGCACGAAACTCCTAGATAACAAAGTTTCCAAGCTTAGTTTTAGTTTCGGAAACCCAAAAAAAAAACGTATTTGGACTGTTTTTGTAAATAATAGAAGTTGGAAATCGGTTTTCAGATGATTAGGGAAAATGTCAAAATTTTTTACTACCACTCTTCTAAAGTAAAATATACATATGAGCAGCACAACTTTTTGAAACTGAATTTGTGTAATTTTTATCGGTATTTAATATAGGCGCCTGCAAAACTTTTTGTAAAAAAAATACACATATTTATAATTTTTATATTCATCAATATAACCCTCTATTTTCATTATTTACATTTCCTCACAGATTTCAAACCTACTTTATTTAGAAGCGTCGTTTCTCAGTGTCCATTTCGTCTTTGTACTACCTAGCCAGGGTTTATATATCCCTCCATCTGTAAAAAATTATTATTGGTTTGTCTATGTGATTGACAGGTGGGCATGATCATCAATGAAACTCTAAGGTTATATCCTCCTGTGACTGCATATACCAAAAAAGCAGACAAAGATGTAAAACTAGGTAACATTCATGTGCCATTTGGAGTAAAATTTCACATATCAATTCTATCAGCTCATCACAATCCTGAAATTTGGGGAAAAGATGCGCATTGTTTTAACCCGGAAAGATTCTCCCAAGGAATAATGAAAGCTACAAAGAATAGACCAGGTTCATATTTGCCATTCGGCATGGGTCCTAGAAGCTGTGTGGGCTACAATTTTTCAATCACAGAAGCAAAGATAGCCCTCTCAACGATACTACGTCGTTTTTCCTTGACTCTTTCGCCTTCTTATGTTCATTGCCCTGTTGAGTATATGCCGATTCGCCCACAATTCGGGATTCAGATCATCCTTAATCCTTTGCAAGAGAATTGCAATCTTTGATGCCAATCCATGTGTTATGTTTTCTAGTGTTAGCGGTAATAATAAAAGATATTATGCAACTTACTTATCAGCTTTGCCATTGGGTTTTTTCATTATTGCAACCTTTGAGGCCAACCCGGGTGTTGTGTTTTCTAGTGTTAGCGGTTATAATAAAAGATATTACGGAACCTTACTTATCAGCCTCGCCTTTTGGGTTGTTTTGTACTGAACAAATGTCTCTTTTGTTTGTTCAATAATGTTGATTGTATTTTTAATTTGTTTTGAATAAAATATTTTGTTGTGCCTAGCCCTTGTTTCTGCATTCCATATAATTTATTTTCGTTGCATGTGATTTATTTTGGAAGGAAACAAATATTTGATAAGGCTGATTAAATGAAACTTTTGGATTTAAGTATGTATTTATTTATATTTGAGATCAGAAATATACAGCATTAAATTGTATCACATCCACGAAATAACAATTCAGTATATGTTGCTGAGCTGCTTAATTAATCTGTACAAATGTTAATATTAGTTTAGTGCCATTATTGATGGCCTAACTAACATTTTACACTATGTGTTGTAGTGTATTTATCCTTTTGGTCCCTCTGCTATACATGTTATCAAAGTATTTGTTCCGTTACCCAAATAGTCTTTTTTTACCAGAGTTGCAATTTACATGCCACATGGGATCATTAGGCAAAAACAATTAATTAAGTCAATTTAATATAGATAATTAATTATAATGGAATAAATTAGTAATAAACATATTCACGCCTAACAAGAAATAAGATCTCATCTGTGTAAGTGGATTGAGATTTCTTTCTTCATCTACTTCTCTGAGAAAAGAATTCAATTGCTTTTGGAGAATTCAATTGGATCTATATTTCAGTTTGTTTCTTTTGTTTGAAACACCTTCAATGAAACAATTCAAATAGCAATGGATGAATTCATTCTAATCGTTTACATCATTGTCCTCATTTTGAAAGTAAATTTAGTTCCTGAATTAAAACGAAAAAAATCTAAACTCCTAGATACTAAAGTTTCCAGGCTTAGTTTTCTTTCGAAAAACCGAAAAGGAACATATTTGGGCTGTTTCGTAAATAATAAAAAGTTGGAAACCTGTTTTTAGATGATTAGGGAAATCGTTTCCAGCAAATTGTAATCATATATATGATAATATTTTACTACGGCTAATCTAAAGTTAAATTTTATATGACGAATGTCATAGCCTAGTCGTTGAGACTAAATAATGATTGAGGTTAGTATTCTTTGAGTTTAATATTAACGCACTTGCACAAATTATTATAAAAATATACACATATTTATAATTTTTATATTTATTAATGTATCCCTCTATTTTCATTGTTTACATTTCCTCACAGTTTCCAAACCTACAATTTTTAGAATGCACGTTGCTTAGTATCCGTTTCCTTTTCGGTGTTACCTATAGGGTTTATATATATTGTGAGTTTTGCTTAAATCCCACATTGGAAGAGACAAAGGGAGATAGGAATTTGTTTGCATATAAAAAGGCCTTTGGGTTTGTTTTTAAATCGCCCCACAATTGCCTTTCATCTTCTTAAATAATTTTGTTTTTCTTAATATTTTTTCATGTAATATTTTCTATTAGCGTAATATTATTGGATATGATATATGCCCTTAAGGCGATATATCTTAATTATGTAATAGTATGAATAATTTGTTTAATCAATAAAGGCATTTAATCTTTTGTTTATATCAATATGCTTATATATATATATATATATATATATATATATATATATATATATATATATATATATATATATTACAGCTGGTTAAATATATATTCATTGATATATGCAAAAGTCCTTGACATATCATAGCATGAAGTTAGAGAAATTATAGTTGGACTATATTTAGTGGAACCTACTTCATGTGCAATTATGACTATGTCTAAACTATCCCTAGTCATAGTTTCATCAAGAAAGCATATTGATGAAACGGAAAGACTAGCATGTGGTCAACTTTCTTGGAAAGGATCCAAGCAGTTAATCTCCTAAAGACAGAAGGTGGTGCCTTAATTTTGACACATGTATATATCTGGGAGATATATTGGAGACCGCAGCAAGATAAACACTTGGTATATATATCAATGTGTTAGTGTTTATCTTCATGGAATAAGCTTTGCGAATGTCCTCATACTTGAGATGCTAGCTACCTTATGTGGTACTATTGCTATACTTTGGATCATTACTATACACTCATTAATTTAGAGTGCTACGGGTGATTACGGGTATAGTAATGACAACACATTGGTAGGCTGAGTAGTCGGAAAGAATCCATCGCTCCGGATATATTAAGGAGTTGTACCTGGCTACTTGTTGAAGTGATGATTGCCATAAACCTTTGATCAGAGTATGTGTTTGATAGAAATGGTTTCTAGTCAAACACACTATGGTAAAAAGGCAATATACTTCAGTAGTAAGTAAACTACTAGGATAGCTTGGAGCAACCTCGCTATTAGTGGGTTAACACTTTACCCGAACCCTATAAACTAGATGGTACTAATATTAAAGGATGGAAGGATTTATCGCACTGGATAACTATTGCATTAACCGGGATTAAGTCATAAGCATAAATGACGTTTCGAGTAATGGGGGATGGTAGACCCTTGATAGAGGTGTACTACAGTCGTTTAAGGTTATCAAGTTCTATTCACGGTCTAGAATATCGAGCCAATGGTTCCATTAGAACAATGGTTGGTTTAGCCTTAACAGTTCAATACTTCGGAATCCTATAAGGTCACACACATAGGACCTTCATCGGACTAAGTAAAGAACTAATAGATTTATTCTATTACAAAAATATAACATAAACGATTATTGGATTATTATTTGATTGGTTAAAATTGATTAGATCAATTTTGGATAGACCAAGGAATTTATTTTGACCGATAACTAATTAATTAGAGTCATAAATAAATTATAATTGAATAGATCAATTTTGGTTAGACCAAGAAATTTATTTTGACTGGTAACTAATTTATTAGAGTCAAAAATAAATATTTATTTGAAAGGATTTAAGGGGATTTTGCATTGGCGAGTTAAAATCGAAAAGTATGAAATATTTTGTATATAGTTTGGTTGCGCGGTGTACACCGAAAGATGCGCAAACACGGCAGCCCTTGTTCATGGCTTGCACAAAGGCAGCCCATGAAAAAGGGCACATGTGCAAGGTAAGCCCACAATGGGCTTGCCTTGCCACATGCAGCATGCACAGCACGCTCCATGTATTAATAGGATGGGAGTAATTACTCCTGTCCCACATCGCTCACAGGGGAGCAAAATGCTCCCCCAAGCCTATATATAGGCTGTCTCCTTTCCTTTCAAATTGTACCAAGCTCAAAGCATAAATCCTAAGTGAGATAATTAATCTCTTGGGTAATTGAGCAAGTAAGTTTTAAGGAGCCTGAATTTATTTGGGCACCTCTAGTTTATATTTTTGGGTGAGGCTTCTAGAGTGGTCTAGCAACTACTCGAGGCTTCTTAGTTCTTCCTCCCGGGGAGATTTTGGTTGGTGGGGTTCGTGTAGATACTGATAGAGGCTATCCTATGATTGAGGGCTTGTGCAAGAAGGTTTCGCATAAGCACGCTTCAACTGGTAATTTTTTTTTCTCTTTTAATTATTAAGTCTTTTTCTTTAAGTGTTTTTAGACTTAATAATTATACTTAGGTTATTTTGCATGCTTAGTTTATTTTATGCTTAGGTTATAACTTAGAGTTATAACATGCTTAGTATAAAATAGATGTGCTAAGATATAATTTGGAATTATGATATGCCTAGTCCTTTAGCATGCTAACCTAGGTAGAGAATTGTTTAGTTAAGGCTTTATTTAATTTATATGCAACTAATAGGAGTTCCTGGGGCAGAGACAAAATTTTGAATTTCCACCATACCTCTTATGCATGTTCAATTTGACTGTCAGTTCCTTACAGTGGTATCAGAGCCTGCCTATTTAGTGCATAATTAAGTTAGAAGCAAACTAAATATTATTTTCTAAATGAAATGATTGTTTATTTAATTGTTTGGAACAATATATATAAACCTGTGCCTTTTATTTCAAGGTTAGAAAATGGTTATCAATAATTTTGAATAAGCCTGCTCAACTTACTCAAATTATACAAGTGTCAATAATTTATTTAAATTACATGGGTTATAGATGCTCCCAATTTACATGAATTAGAAGAACGAAATTTATTAGTTCAAGAGAATCCATTGGTCTTCAAGTTTGTGCCCGTATTTATTCTGGCTAAGGATTGACTTGGTGTCTACTCCTCATAGGGCACCTCTCCTACCTGGGAACCTATATCGTTATAATTTGAATTGACCAACCGGGGGATTAATATGAACTAATTTATTTCTAGTATATAAGATGGTGCTTATATATGTTTCTATAACAGAGTTAAAAAATTAAATTTATTGAATAAAAGCTTAAAGGAAATGCAATATTAATATAACAAATAAAAGTGTTAATTATTTTTCATATAATCTAGGTTGATGGAATAATTATAATAAAGAGCTGAACCCACCTAAGATTAGACCTTATAAATTAATTCTAAAATTCCCTGAATTAATACAAGTTATTATAATTTTGTTCATGAGATAAAATCATAGATTGGGTGAGACGTTTAACACCAATAAAATCCCAAAGTAAATATATTAAGGCAAGTTGTAGTCTTCCTTACTCAAATTTATAATACGGTCTCTTTGGGCTATCAAAGTGCTATGCAAAGCGTTCCTTCTATTCCACATTGATTGGTTGTAAATTTTGAGATAGGGTATGCCTTAACAGAGTTGAGGTAGTCCGCCATAAAATTAGGGGCTAGGCCTAGATCTGAGACATATTCAAGGAGATGCTAATATATGAGCACACATCCCTTGGGATTAGGGAACTTGAATGAATTAGCAATTGCATGCGATGCAAATGGAATGGGATTCCAACTATGACTTACTATTATGAGTTGACTCATAAAATTGGGGGTTGTAATCAACTAGTTATAGATGCTTCCTTCTAGGAAATTTAGCTGGGCTAAAATTCACGAATTCAATAGAATGGGCTATTGTAAATTTCGAAGAAAATAGTAGGAAAATGTATTTAATTAAAAGTCCTCATATCAAATACATGTACTTAAACTAATATCTAAACACTTTTCTTTTCTTATATCTTAGGTTGAAAATGGCTTCCAATTTTAATCTCCGTATGTTACTTGACACCAAATTGAATGGCTCGAACTTTTCTGATTGGTTCCGAGCCATGAGAATAGTTCTCAAATCTGAGGGAATTGCCTATGTCCTAAGTGAAATTTTCCCTGTAGAACCTGATGTTCAGGATCATGTGGAACATGATGCCTGGTTGAAGCACAGGAAAGATCGTGAGACTGCCATGTGTATTATGTTGGGGTCCATGAATTCTGAGCTTCAGAAAAAACATGAGAACATGCCCTTGGAGGATATGGTTCTCCATCTTGAAGAACTCTTTTCGGAGAGGGAGAGGACAGAGAGGTATGAGACCTCCAAGCTCCTTTTTGAAACCAAGATGCAGGCTGGCACCTCTGCCTCTCAGCATGTACTGAAACTCTTAGGATACCTTGAGAAACTAAATCGATTGGGATTCAAGATGAATCATGACTTGAGCATTGACCTTGTGTTGATGTCCTTGATAGATAGTTACTCAAGCTTCATGACTAACTATTACATGAACAAGATTAATTCTACTATCCCTGAATTAATCAACATGCTGAAAACAGTAGAACCTCAGATCAAGAAAGATCAGAAACCTCTACTGTTGGTTGAAAAAGGCAAGGCTTCTAAGAAGAAGAAGCAGGCACTAGGTGCTAAGAAAAGAATTAGTAAGAAGAAGAATGAAAAGAAGGCATCTAAGTATGTCTCCTTCCAATGTAGGAAATTAGGACATTGGAAGAGGGATTGCAAAGCTCCTACTTCTGAGCACTTGAAGAAGAAGCCTACAGAGGCATCTACTTTAGGTATGTTTGTAATTGAAAAATTTGCTACTTTTTCGCGAGAATCCACTTGGGTATTGGATACTGGTTATAGTTCTCATATCTGTACTTCTGTGCAGGGACTAAGGAATTGTAGAAAACTTGCAAAAGGGGAGATGGACCTATGCATGGGAAATGGACCCAGAGTTGCTGCATTAGCGGTAGGGAGCAGACATTCAAAGTGTTACTAAGAATATTATATCTGTTGTGTGTTTAGCAGTAGAGGGATTTGAAATTTTATTCCAAGTGGACTTGTTTTAGCTTTGAATAATTGTTGCTACATTACAAGTGTTACTAAGAATATTGTATCTGTTGTGTGTTTGGCAGTAGAGGGATTTGAAATTTTATTTTTGAATAATAATTGTCAGATTCGTTTGAACAATATTCTTTCTGGTTATGGAATGTTGAAAAGTGGCATTTATATTCTTGATACTAAAACATAAGTTTTCAAATATAAACAATGTGAAAAAAGTTAAATTAGATAATGAGAATTCCTTCTACTTAAGGCATTGCCGTTTAGGCCACATAAACAAAGATCGCTTAACCAAGTTACATAACCATGGAGACTTGGGCCCAATAGACTTAGAGTCTTATGGTGATTGCAAACCTTGTTTAAAAGGAAAAATTACAAAGTTACCCTTTCAAGGAAAGGGTGAGCGGGCCACAAGTAAATTGGAACTTATACATACTGATGTATATGGTCCAATGAGTGTTCAGGCACTAGGAGGATACTCCTACTTCATAACCTTTATTGATGATTACTCACAATATAGTTATTTGTACTTAATGAAGCACAAGTCTGAAAGGTTTTAAAAATTCAAACTATTCAGAGCTGAAGTAGAGAAACAGCTTGAGAAAAGTATTAAAACACTTTGATCAGATCGAGGTGGAGAATACTTAAGCTAGGAGTTTCAGGATTATCTAAAGGAAAATGGGATAGTTCCCCAGTGGACCCCTCCTTATACACCCTAACACAATAGAGTGTCAGAAAGGAGGAATCGAACTTTATTAGATATGGTCAGGTCCATGATGAGCCATGTAGTTCTTAGTAAATGCTTTTGGGGATATGCACTAGAGAGCACAGTTTATATCTTAAACAGAGTGCCCTCTAAATCAGTTGATTTTACACCTTATGAAAGATGGTGTAACAAAAAGCCATCTCTAAGTCACTCAAGAGTATGGGGCTCTCCTACTATGGTAAAGAGGATAGCATTAAATAAGCTAAATGCTAAGGCTGACAAATTTCTATTCACTGGATATCCAAAGGAAACAATTGGATATCTGTTTTACCAACCTGAAGCACAAAGGGTATTTGTGTCTCGGAATGCTCACTTTTTAGAAAAGGAACACTTACTTGCAAAAGTCAGTAGCAATATTGAACTGGAAGTTCAAGAGAAAGAAATAGACAATCAACTGATTGACCCCGTTCTAGATACACAAGAGAGTGTGATCCAAGAACATCCTGTCGAAACACAATCATTGCGAAGATCAGGTCACGTTTATAAGGTCCCGATAGATATGAGTTTATCATCACTAAGGACAAGTAACTGTATCTTATGGAGGATGATGAACTAAAGACATATGATGAGGCAATGAAAAGCTCAGATTCTGATAAATGGCAAAAGGCCATAAAATCAGAAATGGATTACATGTACGAGAACCAAGTTTGGAATTTGGTTGATGCATCGCAAGAGGTTAGACCAACTGGGTGCAAATGGGTCTTCAAGAAGAAGACCGACATGGACGATAATGTAATTACCTATAAAGCAAGGTTGGTTGCGAAAGGTTATAGTCAACGGGAAGGTATTGACTATGATGAAACCTTCTCACCAGTAGCCATGCTTAAATCCATAAGGATACTCCTCGCCATTGCTGCTCATTACAATTATGATATCTGGTAGATGGATGTAAAAACAACATTCCTGAATGGGGATTTAGACCAGGATGTGTATATGACACAACCTGAGGGTTTTACATCTTAGAATGGCTCGAAGGTATGCAAGCTAAAAAGATCCATTTATGGACTTAAGCAAGCATCCAATAGTTGGAATATAAGGTTTGATCAGACAATCTGGGAACTGGATTTCTACCCAAATGCAAATGAGCCTTGTGTTTACAAGAAGGTTAGTGGGAGTGCAGTCTTTTTTCTAGTATTGTATGTTGATGACATTTTGCTAATAGGAAGCAACATTTCTCTTCTTCAAAACGTTAAAGTATGGTTGTCAAGAAAGTTCTCCATGAAAGACCTTGGCGAAGCAGCATTTATACTAGGTATAAAGATCTACAGCGATAGATCTAAGAGGCTGTTAGGTCTTTCTCAAAGTACATATATAGACAAGGTGTTGAATAGGTTCAAACTTGAGCATTCGAAGAAAGGTTATCTCCCGATGACAAAGGGGATTAACCTATCTTAGGCTGAGTGTCCGAAGACAGCTCAGGAGAGAATGTGCATAAAGGATATACCTTATGCATCCGCGATAGGATCCATCATGTATGCTATGATATGTACTAGGCCGGATGTCTCTCAGGCTTTGAGCTTTATGAGCAGATATCAATTAGATCCAGATGAAAAGCACTGGATGGCCGTTAAGGCAATCCTTAAGTACTTAAGAAGAACTAAGGATGAGTTCTTGATTTATGGAGAAGGTGACCTCACTATCAAAGGTTACACTGACGCGAGTTTTCAATCTGACAAGGATGACTTTAAGTCTCAGTCAGGTTTTGTGTCTATGTTAAATGGAGGGGCAATATGCCGGAAGAGTTCCAAGCAAGAAACTACTACTGATTTAACCACGAAATCTGAATACATTGCTGCATGTAAAGCAGCAAAAGAAGCTGTCTGGTTAAAGGGATTTATTGGAGATCTCGTTGTGGTGCTTGAGGCTGTTGATCCAATTACTTCATATTGTGATAACAATGGTGCCATAGCTCAGGCAAAGGAACCACAATCAGAAAAGTAGACATGTATGCAAAAAGTATCATATAATTATGGAGATTATTGATGCTAAGATAATAAGATTAGAATATGTACCCACTGATCAGAACCTCGCGGATGGTCTGACAAAGCCATTGACTCAAGTCAAACATGACCAGCATGTTAAAGCATATGGATTAAAACATATGGCTAATTGGCCTTAGTGCAACTGGGAGTTTGTTGGATATGATGTATGCCCTTAAGGCAATTAGGTCGATATATCTTAATTGTGTGATAGTACGAATAATTTGTTTAATCAATAAAGGCATTTAATCTTTTGTTTATATCAATATGCTTGTATATATATACATATATATATATATATTAAAGCTGGTTAAATATATATTCATTGATATATGCAAAAGTCCTTGACATATTATAACATGAAGTTAGAGAAATTATAGTTGGACTATATTTGGTGGAACCTGCTTCATGTGCAATTATGATTATGTCTAAACTATTAAATATATATTCATTGATATATGCAAAACTCCTTGACATATCATAGCATGAAGTTAGAGAAATTATAGTTGGACTATATTTGGTGGAACCTGCTTCGTGGGCAATTATGATTATGTCTAAACTATCCCTAGTCATAGTTTCATCAAGAAAGGATATTGATGAAACGGAATGACTAGCATATGGTCAACTTTCTTGGAAAGGGTCTAAGTAGTTAATTTCCTAAAGACTGAAGGTGGTGCCCTAAGTTTTACACATGGATATATCTGGGAGGTATACTGGAGACCGCAGCAAGATAAACACTTGGTATATATATCAATGTGTTAGTGTTTATCTTCATGCAATAAGCTTTGTGAATGTCCTTATACTTGAGATGCTAGCTACCTTGTGTGGTACTATTGCTATACTTTGGGTCATTACTATGCACTCATTAATTTAGGGTGCTACGGATGATTGCGGGTATAGTGATGACAGCACATTGGTGGGCTGAGTAGTGAGAAAGAATCCATCGCACCGGATATATTAAGGAGTTGTACCTGGCCACTTATTAAAGTGATGATTGCCATAAACCTTTAATCTGAGTATGTGTTTGATAGAAATGGTTTCTAGTCAAATAGACTATGGTAAAAGGCAATATACATTGGTAACAAGTAAACTACTGGGATAGCTTGGAGCAACCTCGCTATTAGTGGGTTAACACTTTACCCGAACCCTATAAACCAGATGGTACTAATATTTAAGAATGAAAGGAATTTATGGCACTAGATAACTATTGCATTAACCGGGATTAAGTCATAAGCATAAATGACGTTCCGAGTAATGGGGGATGGTAGACCCTTGCTAGAGGCGTACTACCATCGTTTAAGGTAATCGAGTTCTATTCAGGGTCTAGAATATCGAGCCAATAGTTCCATTAGAACAAGGGTTGATTAAGCCTTAACAGCTCAACACTTCGGAATCCTATAAGGCCACACACATTGTCCTTCATCGGACTAAGTAAAGAACTAATAGATTTATTCTATTACGAAAATATAACATAAATAATAATTGGATTATTATTTGATTGGTTAAAATTGATTAAATCAATTTCGGATAGACCAATTTATTTTGACCGGTAACTAATTAATTAGAGTCATAAATAAATTATAATTGATTATATCAATTTTGGTTGGACTAAAAAATTTATTTTGACTGGTAACTAATTTATTGGAGTCAAAAATAAATATTTATTTGAAAGGATTTAAGGGGATTTTGCATTGGCAAGTTAAAACCGAAAAGTATGAAATATTTTGTACATAGTTCAATTGCGCGGTGTACACCGAAAGGTGCGCAAACACGGCAGCCCTTGTTCATGGGCTGCACAAAGGCAGCCCATGAAAAAGGGCACACATGCAAGGTAAGCCCACAATGGGCTTGCCTTGCCACATGCAGCGTGCATAGCACGCTGCATGTATTAATAGGATGAGAATAATTACTCCCATCCCACATCGCTCACAGGGGGAGCAAAATGCTCCCCCAAGCCTACATTTAGGTTGTCTCCTTTCCTTTCAAATTGTACCAAGCTCAAAGCATAAATCCTAAGCGAGATAATTAATCTCTTGGGTAATTGAGCAAGCTATTTTTTAGGAGCCCGAATTTATTTGGGCACCTCTAGTTTATATTTTTGGGTGAGGCTTCTAGAGTGGTCTAGCAACTACTCGAGGCTTCTTAGTTCTTCCTTTCGGTGAGGTTTTGGTTGGTGGGGTTCGTGTGGATACTGATAGAGGCTTTCCTACGATTAGAGGCTTGTGCAAGAAGGTTCTGCAAAAGCACGCTTCAACTGGTAAGTTTTTTTTTCCTCTTTTAATTATTATGTCTTTTTCTTTTAGTGTTTTTAGACTTAATAATTCTGCTTAGGTTATTTTGCATGCTTAGTTTATTTTGTGCTTAGGTTATAACTTAGAGTTATAACATGCTTGGTGTAAAATAAATGTGCTAGGATATAATTTGGAATTATGGTATGCCTAGTCATTTAGCATGCTAACCTGGGTAAAGAATTATTTAGTTAAGGCTTTATTTAATTTATATGCAACTAATAGGAGTTCCTGGGGACAGAGACAAAATTTTGAATTTCCGTCATGCTTCTTATGCATGTTCAATTTGACTGTTAGTTCCCAACAAATATTACTTTTGTACTGTCTAGAGTAGCAGTGGTAATAAGCCCAGTAGGTTGCAAACAGTTTGAGATTCAGCTTTATTAAATCTTAGCCAGAGTTTGACTCGATAGAGCTCAATTTGAGGTATTAACAAGCCAAATCAAGCCTTCTAAGGTTCGGCTCGGAAGCTCGCAAACATGTTCTTATATTTTTTCTATTTAATAAATTAGTGAAAAATAAATTATATATGATTAACGAGTAATAATTATTCATGTACAATAATTATTTGTTAAATTCTGATTTTAATATCACTTTCTAATTCTTTGTAATGGCGATGATGAATATGGAAATGCATAGGAAAAAACAATAGAATGACATGGAATGAAAGTGATGACTGATTAGTGATTAAGACAAAAAATATTATGATGTTAGTTTTAATTTTAAAATTATTCATTTCTCTAAATGTAAGCGAAAATAAATTGCGCAGCTTTTTTTCGGAAATGTATTTTTCGAGACTTTTTGAAAAATGTACCAAAATATAGTGTTACTGATGCAACCCTTTTTTAATTAGAGTTGCTATAAATCAGTTTTAATCATCAAAGTTGAAATACTTAGGAGGGAACACTCTTGTTTTTCGTTATAATAGGGCATATATGGTAAGAGATTTTCATGAGCTCAAGCCGAACACCAATTTTTTAAGCTCGCCAAGCCCAATCATTTTCTTTCACGAGCCGAGCCAAGTCCTGCACTGTTCGGTCTCGGTTCGGCTCGTTAACACCCCTAGTCCAGAGATGTAGGTGTAATTGGCACATCCTCATTAAATATTTTTTGTATTCTCTCTATTTGGTTTTTAGCAATAATTTTTAATTTGCTGGTTATTTCGGAAACAATTGGTATTAGAGCTTTGGTCTTATAAAAACTATACTACAGTTGACACATTAGAATGTTTTACTACTTCTAGACTTGTTGACGAACTGGAATTTAACAAATGTGAAATTATTGTTAAAAACAATCTTTTGGAAAAATCTCCAATAATATATTATCTAGGGTAATTGAAAAATTTATGTCGCCAAGTGATAACAGTCTAAGGAAATCGGTATTTAACTGAGACCGTTTGTAACTCCACCAACTACATGAGAATTTTCCTAGTGAATAGTTGAGAAATATTATGTTGGATCTAGCTCAAAAGTATTCCTCCTCAGAATCTAGAAGATCCAAGATAAGAGTTTTGAAGATAACAAAAGTGTTGGATCTAGCTCAAAAGAAGAACACCTCAGAGTCTAGAAGATCTAAACAATATTAAAGGTAGCACTCACAACATAAATCAAAGATAAAAGTCAAAGACATTAGAAGTTGCGCTCAAAATAGATAAAGAAGATTAATCTCTGAGGAATCGTAAAGGATATTATTCTTGGTCAACACAAATTGATGCCATACCTCAGAAGCAAATAAATCTCCTTCCCAACTTCGCATCACAAGAAAGAGAAATTGCTCCCATGCTCAGAAGTCCATAGTCAAACAAGCTTTGTAAAGATATCACTCATAAGGAAATTAAGGGCAAATATATCAAAAGATGCATCAACTCATAGGAAAAATAGATTGCTTCAGAAGTAAAGGTTCTGAATCACAAATCCACTATGAATGCAAGAGAACTCAGCACTCAAAGTAAAGGATATATTCTAGTGAAGAGTTTAAAGGTTATAAGAAGATCTCAAAGTTAAGGACATCACATCTTAACCACTGAAGAATCATTCCAAGGACAATCATCAAACAAGAGATAAATCTGTCAGAAGAAGGGAATGTTAAAAGTAAAAGCACAAAGAAATTGATTCTGAGAAACACCAAGGCTTCCTCAAAATCATTCATGCCAGAAGCAAGTATTTTGTCTCAAAAGATATATCAAGTCAAGGAGTAAATAAAATCAGAAGCTCATTATTCCAGAGACAAAAGAAATGGGAGCGTCAGTGTTCTCAGAGTCAACTAATATCTCTGAGAAATTGGTAATCCCTAGGCAACTCACGTGATTCCATCTTTTTTAAGAATGGTAGTCTAGATCTCTACAAACCTATAAAGTTGGCTATCTGACTTTCACTAAAAGAGATAAGACACCACTGCAAAAGTGAGTTGACAAGCAAGAGCAACTACTTTTAGCCACCTAACACCTGACACATAGAAACTAGAAGTACTAAATCGATGTATTTGGTAGAAGTCAAGGTATGAACATAGCTGACCAAGTTTGGACACGTCTAACGGGAAGATTGATCTCAGTCTAACAAGAAATCCAATGGTCACAATGGAAGAAGTTGTTTTAGAGACAAATGTAAAAAGGGTTCCTCAGAATATAGTCATTTTGTGGAATGACCTTCTCTTATCACGGTCAAAAGAAGACTCTCCCACTAAGGAGCGCATCAAGGATCAACTTCTGCAAAGAGAGTATAAATAAGCCTCTATCCACAACCATAAAAGTGTCAAGCAATTTCACAAGTGCAAACTATATAATCAAAGCAGTGCAAACTTTAAAAAGGCAAATAATTCATTAATACATCTGTTTGTAATCCAAAAGCTTGATTAGAATAGTACATTTCATTTCTGTTGTTAAATGTGCATCTTGATAATAAAGTACAATAGAAATAAATCAAATCAATCCACTGAAGAAGAAGGTAGTTAGAAGCTAGGCAAGACAAACTTGGCGAGGCTTCGAAGTCATAACAGACTAAGCAGGAGTGCTGAGGTCTTCAATACTATTCACAACTTGGCAATTGATGACATATAAGATTCTAAGAGAAGGGTACTCTTAGATTGAGGAGTCAAAAGCAGCAAGAGAAGAGTACTCTATGTTGCGAACTGACAGTCACTTTGAATATGCATAACAGGCATAACGGAAATTCAAAATTTTTTCCATGTCCCCAAGAACTCCTGTTAGTTGCATATAAATTAAATAAAAGCTTAACTAAACAATTCTCTACCTAGGTTAGCATACAAAGGCTAGGCATACCATAATTCTAAATTATATCCTAGTACAAATATTTTATACTAAGCATGTTATAACTCTAAGCTATAGCCTAAGCATAAAATAAACTAAGCATGCAAAACAACCTAAGCATAATTATTAAGTCTAAAAACGCTTAAAGAAAAAGACATAGTAATTAAAAGAGAAAGAAAGGAAACTTACCAGTCGAAGCGTTCTTTAGCAGAACCTCCTTGGACAAGCCTCGAAGCCTAGGATAACCTCTATGAGTATCCACACGAACCTCACCAACCGAAACCTCCTAATGAGGAAGAACTAAAGAGCCTTGAGTAGTTGCTAGACCTCTCCAAAATCCTACCTAAAAGTATTAACTAGAGGTGCCTCAAAATATTCGAGGCCCCTCAAAAGAACTTGCTCAAGTCAACACGGGAGATTTTACTTTAGGAATCTCAACTTAGGATTTATGCCTTGAGATTGGTGCATTATAAAAGGTGACATGAGGTGCCTATTTATAGGCTTGGAGGAGCAAAATTGTTCCCCCATTTTTGATGTGGGATGTGCGAAATGCACATACGATAAGTGGGTTTGACCAGAGGGGCTTGCAGCCCTACGGGTTAGCCCAAATGCAAAGCGTGCTCCACACGTTGTGCATCTCACAAGCTGGGCTTACAAGATTTCGCGCAAGCCTAACTTGCGAGGAATCCCATGCTGGGCTTAACCTAGCGTTGCCTAGGCAGCGCGTGCGAGCTTAGCCTTACGGGCTCTCATAAGCGCCGCATTACGGCACTTGTGAGCCCATGGTGCAGGATTTCGCGCACCGAATGTGTCACGAATCCTGCAGCCCCTTTTGCAGTCCCAAAATGTCTAACATTTTTACTGGGTCCGACCTGTTAGGATAGGTCTGTTCTGGCCCGATGAGGAATTATGCCTATTTCGTTCAGTGATCAGACAAAAGAGCCAAAAAGGGTCGAATTATCATCCAAAATCCAAAATTCAAAAATCCACATTCCAGGGAAGCTTTGATTTAGCATTTCCTACTGAAAAATCAAAAAGTCATTGTTTGGTCAAACATAGGTAATTAGCCCGCCGGCTAATTACCCATCTATAGTAAAAAAATCAAAACTTACCGAGATCTGACAAATATTTATGGGATTTAAAGTAAACTCTTGCTAGATAGGCTAATTACCTACCTTCTATAAATAAGGGCTCACCCCACCCCCCCCCCCCCCCCCCCCCCCCATTTCAACAGACGGTGAGAAATCCGAAATTCCACTTGTCCCCTTTCGGTTCTAGGAGACCCAAAATCCCCGAAACTCTGTCAAAACACCCCAAATCTGAGCTTCATCACCGACATTCAGTATAAGCTCATTTCCTGTCTTTTTAGATCAAGATCTCACAGTGATCTTCGTTCTAAAAACGACTCAATCACTTAAAAAGTCTCATATTTTCCATAGGAATAATCCAAGATTATAGCCATAACTTGGGTTAAACCTATTTTCCAATTAAACCACACTCTCTAACAACTTCGGTCCTGCACCGACTCTCAAGTCATTCTGGACAAACAAAAAGGTAAACTGAGGGTAATTGGCTCCAAGCCCAACTTTAAAACTCATTCAAGCTCGTTTTATTATTATTTATTATTGCACATTGCATTCCATTTCTCTGGTTAAGCGAGCCACTGGGGCCACTTAAACTATAATATGTGTAAATAAGCTCGCAGGTATGGATAAACATCCAGAATGTGAGGAAACTCTATCTGAGTTTCCAGGCCAAAACCTGAACGCTGCCGTTGCTCTACAAAAATTTCTGTAGCAAATATTTATTTGTTTATTTATGCCATTATAATGCCTGTTTTATTTCTTGAATTTAATTCTTAAATAAAGCCATTGTAATGTAAAAATTACCACACATTCCAAAATTCCAAAATATATCCAAACAATTTGAACAATATGAGTACCTATTATGTCCGAACTCAAAATCTCATTCTCTTTTTGGTATAAAAATCCATTTTGGGTCAGTATACCATAATTTCCGGTGGAGCTGAACCAGGTGGCGACTCTATTTTATTTTTAAATAAAGTAAAAATGCTTTATTTTAAAAATATCTTTTTCTAAATAAAATGTATAAATACATTTCTCAATATAATCATATTTTTTGTTTACATAAAGCCACGCATTTAAGCGAACCAGATTTTCTCAAACTGAACAAGACGCGCTCCGCGCCCGACGCCCCGCGTGTTCCCATTATAAAACCTAGGCCGCTCATACAACCCATTTGGAAAATTCCCTTTTTATCCCTTTTTCAAATAATTAATTTATTTTACGACCCTATTAAAATTAGTTATCGATTAAAATAAATTTTTGTTCTAATTAAATATTAATCCAATTATTATTATGTTATATTTTTGTAATACAATAAATCTATTAATTCTTTACTCAGTCCGATGAAGGCCCAATGTTTGTGACCATATAGGATCCTGAAGTATTGAGCTGTTAAGGCTTAACAATCCTTATTCTATAGGAGCTATTGGCTCGATATTCTAGACCTTGGATAGAACTTGATTACCTTAAATGACTGTATTACGCCTCTAGCAAGAGCCTACCATCCCCCATTACTCGGAACGTTCTTTGTGCTTATGACTTAATCCGGGTTAATGCAATAGTTTCCCAATGCAATAAACTCCTTCCATTCTTTAATATTAGTACCATCCGATTCATTGGGTACGTTTAAAGTGTTAACCCCCTAATTGCGAGGTTTCTCCAAGCTATCCCAATTATTTACTTATTACTAAAGTGTATCGCTTTCTACCGTAATATGTTTGACTAGAAACTATTTCTATCAAACACATACTTTGATCACAGGTTTGTAGCAATCATCACTTCAACAAGTGGCCAGGTACAACTTCTTAATATATCAGGAGCGGTGGATTCTTTCCGACTACATAGCTTACCAACGTGTTATCATCACCATACCCGTAATCACCTATGACACCCTAAATTAATGAGTGCATAGGTATGATCCAAAACATCATGACAGTACCACACAAGACATCTAGTATCTCAAGTATGAGGATATTCGCAAAGCTACTGCATATAGATAAATACTAACACTATGATATATTTACCAAGTATTTATCTTATATCAGTCTCCAATATATTTTCCAGATATATCCATGTGTCAAACTTAAGGCACCACCTTCAGTCTTAGGAGTTTAATTAGACCCATTGCAAGAAAGTTGACCACATGCTAGCTTTACCGTCTTATCAATATCATTTCTTGATGAAACCATGACTAGGGATAGTTTAGACATAATCATAATTACACATGAAGTAGGTCTCACTAAGTATAGTCCCACTATAATTGCTCTCACTTCATGCTATGATATGTTAAGGACTCTTGTACACATATATCAATGAATATATTGTAACCAGTCATAATATATATATATATATATATATATATATATATATATATATATATATATATATATATATATATATATATATATAAACACATTGATGTAAACAAAAGATTAAATGCCTTTATTAATTAAACAAATTATTCATACTATTACATAATTAAGATATATCGCCCTAATTGTCTTAAGGGCATACATCATATCTAACAAATTCCGACTTTCACTAAGGCCAATTAGTCATTTGCCTCAATCCATATGCTTTAAAATACTGGTCTTGTTTGACTTGAGTCAATGGCTTTGTCAGACCATCTACGAGGTTCTGATCAGTGGGTACATATTCTAGTCTTATTATCTTATTATCAACAATCTCCCTGATTATATGATACTTTCTAGATACTTGTCTATTTTTCTGATGTGACCGTGGTTCCTTTGTTTGAGCTATAGCACCATTGTTATCACAATACAAAGTAATTGGATCAACAATATCAGGCACCACACCGAGATCACCAATAAATCCCTTTAACAAGAATACTTCTTTTTCTGCTTCGGAGACAGCAGTGTATTTAGATTCTGTGGTTGAATCAACAGTAGTTTCTTCCTTGGAACTTTTTTAGCATACCGACCCTCCATTTAACACATACACAAAACCCGACTAATACTTAAAGTCATCCTTATCATATTGAAAACCCGCATTAGTGTAACCTCTAATTGTGAGGTCACCATCTCCATATATCAAGAATTCATCTTTAGTCCTTCTCAGGTACTTAAGAATTGCCTTAACGGCCATCCAGTGCTTTTCACCTAGATCTGCTTGATATCTACTCATAAAGCTTAAAGCTTGAGAGATAGCTAGCCTAGTACATATCATAGCATACATGATGGATCCTATTACGGATGCATAGGGTATATTGTTCATGCGCATTCTTTCTTGAGCTATCTTCGGACACCTAGTCTTTGATTGGTTAATCCTTTATTCATCGGGAGATAACCTTTCTTCGAATGCTCAAGGTTGAATCTATTCAATACCTTGTCTATATATGTACTTTGAGAAAGACCTAACAGTCTCTTGGATCTATCTCTATAGATCTTTATACCTAGTATAAATGATGCTTCACCAAGGCTTTCATGAAGAACTTTCTTGACAACCATATTTTAATATTTTGAAGAAGAGAAATGTCATTTCCTATTAGTAAAATGTCATCGACATATAATACTAAGAAAACGACTGAACTCCCACTAACCTTCTTGCAAACACAAGGCTCATTAATGTTTGGAAAAAAAATCCAGTTCATGGATTGTCTGATCAAACCTTATATTCTAACTCCTGGATGCCTGCTAAAGTCCATAGATGGACCTTTGCAGTTTGCATACCTTCAAGCCATTCTGAGATGTTAAATCCTCAGGTTGTTTCATATACACATCCCAATCTAAATCCCCATTCAGGAATGTTATTTTAACATCCATCTGCTAGATCTCATAATTGTAATGAGCAGCGATGGCGAGGAGTATCCTTATAGATTTAAGCATGGCTACCGGTGAGAAAGTTTCATCACAGTCGATACCTTCACATTGACTATAACCTTTCACAACCAACCTTGCCTTCTAGTTAATTACATTACCATCCATGTTAGTCTTCTTCTTGAACACCCATTTGCACCCGATCGATTTAACCTCTTCTGGTGCATCGACAAAATTCTAAACTTGATTCTCATACATGGAATCCATTTCTGATTTTATGGCTTTAAGCCATTTATTAGAATCTGAGCTTTTCAATACTTCATCATAGGTCCTTGGTTCATCATCTTCCATGAGATATAGTTAGTTCCTTATCATCAGTGATGATAAAACCATATTTATCAGGACCTTTAGGAACTTGACCTGATCTTTGTAATGTTTGTGTTTGAAAGGTTGTTCTTAGATCACACTTTCTTGTGTATCCAGAATAGGGTCAATAAGTTGATTGTCTCTTTCTTCCTCTTTAACTTCCAGTTCAAAATTGCTCCTACTGACTTTTGCAAGCAAGTGTTCCTTTTCAAGAAAGTCAGTACTCTGAGATATAAATACCTTTTGCATCTCGGGTTGGTAAAATAAATACCTATAGTTTCCTTTGGATATCTAATGAACATACATTTATCAGATTTAGCGCTTAGCTTATCTGATGCTATCCTCTTTACTGTAGCAGGATAGCCCCATACTCTAAGGTGAATTAGAGATGGTCTTTTATTATACCATCTTTGGTAAGGTGTAAAATCAACTGATTTAAAGGGCACTCTATTTATACAAAAACTGCACTCTCTAGTGCATATCCCCTAAAGGATTTACTGAGATCTACTTGGCTCATCATGGACCGAACCATATCTAATAAAGTTCGATTCCTCCTTTTAGACACTCCATTATGTAGGGGTGTACAAGAAGGAGTCCATTAGGGAACTATCCCGTTTTCCTTTAGATAATCCTAAAACTCCTGACTTAAGTATTTCCCACCTCGATCAGATCGAAGTGCTTTAATACTTCTCTTAAGTTGTTTCTCTACTTCATTTATGAATAGTTTGAACTTTTCAAAACTTTCAGACTTGTGCTTCATTAAGCACAAATAACAGTATCATGAATAATAATCAATAAAGATTATGAAGTAGGAGTATCCTCCTAGCGCTGGAACACCCATTGGACCACACACATCAGTGTGTATAAGTTCCAAAGTATGCGTGGCTCATTCACCCGTTCCTTTAAAGGGTAGCTTCGTCATTTTTACTCTTAAATAAGGTTCACAATCGCTATAAGACTCTGAGTCTATTAGGCCCAAGTCACCACTCTTATGCAGCTTGGTTAAGCGATCTTTGTTTATGTGGCCTAAACGACAATGCCATGAGTAGAAGGAATTCTCATTATCTAATTTAACTTTCTTTACATTGTTTATATTAAAAACTTCTATTTTAGTATCAAGAATATAAATGCCACCATTCAATGTCCCATAACCATAAAGAACATTATTCAAGCGAATCTAACGATTATTATTCAAAAATAAAATTTCAAATTCCTTTGTTGCTAAACACGCAACAGATACAATATTCTTAGTAACACTTGGAATGTAGTAAAATTTATTCAAAACTAAAACTAAGCCACTCGATAAAATAAGATTAAAGATTCCTACGGCTAATGCAGCAACTGGGGGTCCATTTCCCACACGTAGGTCCATCTCCCCTTTTGCAAGTTTCCTACTGTTCCTTAGTCTTTGCACAGACGTACAGATATTAGAACCACAACCAGTATCCAATACCCAAGTGGATTCATAAGGAAAAGTAGCATAGTTTTCAATTACAAACATACCTAAAGTAGATGCCTCTTCAGGCTTCTTCTTCAAATGTTCAGAAGTGGGAGCTTTGCAATCCCTCTTCCAATGTCCCAATTTTCCGCACTAGAAGTAGACATATTTAGATGTCTTCTTTTATTTGTTCTTCTTACTGATTCTTTTCTTGTCACCCAATGCCTTCTTCCTTTTGTTAGAAGTCTTGCTCTTCTCGAGCAATAGTAGTGTCTTTTGATCTTTCTTGATCTGAGGTTCTACTGTTTTTAGCATGTTGATCAATTCTGGAATTGTAGAATTAATTATTGTTCATGTAATAGTTAGTCACAAAATTTGAGTAACTATCTGCTAAGGACAAAAACACAAGGTCGATACTTAACTCATGATTCATTTTGAATCCCAATCGATTCAGCATCTTATGGTATCCCCAGAGTTTTAGTACATGCTGAGAGGCAGAGGTGCCAGCTTACATCTTGGTTCCAAAAAGGAGTCTGGAGGTCTCATACCTCTCTGTCCTTTCTCGCTCAGCAAAGAGCTCTTCAAAATGGAGAACCATGTCCTCTAAGTTCATGTTCTCATATTGTTTCTGAAGCACAGGATTCATGGACCCCAACATTATGCATGCCGCAGTCTCATGATCTTTCTTGTTCTTTAACAAGGCATCATGTTCCAATTGATCCTCAACATCAGGTTCAATGGGGAAAATTTCATCTAGAACATAGACAATTTCCTCGGATCTTAGAATTATTCTCACAGCTCGAAATCAATCAGAAAAGTTCGAGCCATTCAGTTTGGTGTCAAGTAACGGACAGAGATTAATGTTGGAAGCCATTTTCAACCTAAGATATAAGAAAAGAAATATTGTTTAGATAGTAGTATTTAGTACATGTATTTAATATAAGGACTTTTTAATTAAATAAATTCATCCTACTATTTTCTTTGAAATTTACAATAGCCCATTCTATTGAATTCGGAAAGTTTAGCCTAGCTAAATTTCGTAGTAGGTAGCATCTATAACTAGTCTATTACGACCCCGAAATTTTATGAGTCAAGTCATATTAGTAAGTTATAGTTGGAATCCCATTCCATTTACATCGTATGTAAGTTCCCTAATGCCAAGGGATGTGTTCCCTTATATTAGCATCTCCTTGAACATGTCTCAGTCCTGTGGCTAGCCCCCAATTTTATGGTGGACTACCCCAGTCCCGTTAAGGAAGAACCTATCTCAATTTTTATAACCGATCGATGTGGATGAAAAATGAACGCTTTGCGTAATACTTTTGTAGCCAAAAGAGACCGTATTATAAATTTGGGTAAGGAAGACAACAACTTGCCTTAATATCTTCACTTTGGAATTTTATTGGTGTTAAACGTCTCACCCAATCTAGGATTTTATCAGATAGACATATTTATAATAATTTATATTCATTCAAGGGATTTTAGAATTAATTTATAAGGTCCAACCTTAGGTGGGTTCATGCTCTTTATTATAATTATTCCATCAACCTAGATTATAATGCAAAATAATTAACATTTCTACATGTTATATTTATATTGCATTTCCTTTAAACTTTTTTTCAATAAATTTAATTTTTACTTTTTTATAGAAACATATATAAGAACCATCTTATATACTAGAAATAAATTAGTCCATTTTAATCCCTCTTGGTCAATTCAAGTTGCACCGATATAGGTTCCCAGGTAGAAGAGGTGCCCTAGAAGAAGTAGACACGAAGTCCAATCCTTGCAAAACAAACACGGGCACAAACTCGAAGACCATGAATTCTCTTGAACTAATAAATTTCGTTCTTGCAATTCATGTAAATTGAAACCATCTATAACCCATGTAACTTATATAATTCGTTGAGTCTTTGATAAATTTTGAGTAAGTTGAGCAGACTTATTCAAAATTATCTATAACCATTTTCTAATCATGAAATGAAAACCTAAGTTCATCTATTGTTCCAAACAATTAATAAAAACTTATATAATTTCATATAGAAAAGAAAATTCAGTTTGCTTTTAACTTAATTATGCACTAAATAGGCAGACTCTAATACTACTGTTGGGAACTGACAGTCACTTTGAACATGCATAACAGGCATAGCAGAAATTCAAAATTTTGTCCCTATCCCCAAGAACTCCTATTAGTTGCATATAAATTAAATAAAGCCTTAACTAAACAATTCTTTACCTTGGTTAGCATGGAAAGGCCAAACATACCATAATTCTAAATTATATCCTAGCACAAATATTTTATACTAAGCATGTTATAACTCTAAGCTATAACCTAAGCATAAAATAAACTCAGCATGCAAAATAACCTAAGCATAATTATGAAGTCTAAAAATGCTTAAAGAAAAAGACCTAATAATTAAAAGAGAAAGAAAGGAAACTTAGCAGTTAAAGCGTGCTTTAGCAGAACCTCCTTGCACAAACCTCCAAGCCTAGGATAGCCTTTATAATTATCCACATGAACCCCACCAACCGAAACCCCCCAATGAGGAAGAATGAAAGAGCCTTGAGTAGTTACTAGACCACTCTAACAGCCCACCTGAAAATATTAACTAGAGGTGCCTCAAACATTTTTACTGGGTCCAACATGTTCAGAAAATTCCCTTTCAATCCCATTTTCAAAATAATTAATTTATTTTATGACCCTAATAAATTTAGTTACTGGTCAAAATGAATTCTTGTTCTAATTAAATAATAATCCAATTATTATTATGTTATATTTTTGTAATATAATAAATCTATTAGTTCTTTACTCAGTCCAATAAAGGCCCAATGTGTGTGACCTTATAGAATCCCGAAGTATTGAGCTGTTAAGGCTTAACCAATCCTTGTTTTATATAATCTATTGGCTTGATGTTCTAGACCGTGGATAGAACCCGATTACCTTAAACGATTGTAGT
Source organism: Euphorbia pulcherrima (assembly GCA_947683365.1). Lineage (NCBI taxonomy): Eukaryota > Viridiplantae > Streptophyta > Magnoliopsida > Malpighiales > Euphorbiaceae > Euphorbia > Euphorbia pulcherrima. Next base: position 13,172,160 of record CANTUS010000007.1, read on the forward strand.
ATGCCTTTAGCAAGGGCCTACCATCCCCCATTACTCAGAACGTCATTTGTACTTATGACTTAATCCTGGTTAATGCAATAGTTGCCCAATACTATAAACTCCTCCCATTCTTTAATATTAGTACCATCTGGTTCATTGGGTTCGGTTAAAGTGTTAACCCACTAATAGCGAGGTTGCTCCAAGCTATCCTAGTTAATTGCTTGTTACTGAAGTATATCGCTTTCTACCATAATGTGTTTGACTATAAACAATTTTTATCAAACACATACTCTTATAAGAGGTTTATAGAAATCAACACTTCAACAAGTGGCCAGGTACAACTCCTTAATATATCCAGAGCAATGGATTCTTTCTAACTACATAGCTTACCAACGTGTTGTCATCACCATACTAGTAATCACCCGTGACATCCTAAATTAATGAGTGAATAAGGATGATCTAAAACATGGTGACAGTACCACACAAGGCAACTAGTATCTCAAGTATGAGGATATTCGCAAAGCTACTGTATAAAGAAAAATACTAACACTATGATATATTCACCAAGTATTTATCGTATTGCGGTCTCCAATATATCTTTCAGATATATCCATGTATCAAACTTAAGGTACCACCTTCAGTCTTAGGAGTTTAATTGCTTAGACCCATTCTAAGAAAATTGACCATATGCTAGCCTTACCATCTCATCAATTTCCTTTCTTGATGAAACTATGACTAGGGATAGTTTAGTCAAAATCATAATTACATATGAAGTAGGTCTCACTAAGTATAGTCCCACTATAATTGCTCTCACTTCATGCTATGATATGTCAAGGACTGTTGTACACATATATTAATGAATATATTTTAATCAGTCATAATATATATATATATATATATATATATATATATATATATACATATATATATATATATACATTGATATAAACAAAAGATTAAATGCCTTTATTAATTAAATAAATTATTCATACTATTATATAATTAAGATACATCGCCCTAATTACTTGAAGGGCATACATCATATCTAACACTCTGTGAGTGCGTGGGATTCTGGAATCGTAAAGACTTTTCCACCTTAGAAGGAGATTTGATACAGTGGAATTAAGCTCGGAGGAGGAAACTTCGGGGATTGGAAGTAGGCGTGGCCAAACTAGTATAAATATTTACTTATTGCATTTACATTGCCTACATCCTACTTAAAAGTAAATCATCACAAATCAAACACAATTTCATCAATAGACTTGGTTAAATAGCTTTAAGATTAAATTGGTTCATCAACAAGTCTATTATTTCATATAAAAAACAAAAAGGAATCAAGCACCCCCCTCTGACTCCTATATCACCCCCTCATAGGGACCACCATATTATAATTTGTGATTTTTCAAATTAAGCTGAAATTGATGAATAAAATCCATTCGGAACAAATTTCATTCTGATTTCTCTAAATAAACTCTTGGCCTTTTTGGGAGGAAAAAAAGATGGCTTCTCTTAAAGGCGGCTAGGGTTCTCTCTTGAACCCTACCCGCCCAGATATTTTTCATCGGCATTTGGCCGATGTTTTGATGTGGGTTGACAGTTTATTTCTCCTTCTTCATTTTGTTAAGGAGCAGGTGGCTAGGGCTCTATCTAACCCCCAGCTGCTTAGGTTTTCTTCTAACCGGCATCATTCCGGCAGCTCTTCATGGAGGGTCTAGGCGCCCCTCCCTTATTTACTACTTTCACGAGTAGTTTAGCTGGCAGTTTCAACAAGGGGATAGCCCTCACATCTCCTCCTCAGGAGCATTAAGGACCAAGTGGCTAGGGCTTATCTAATCCCTAGCCATTCAGGTTTTTCTCTTCCTATCGGCAATGTTTCGAAAGTTCTACAAGGAGGGTCTTTGCCAACATTGGCCTTTGATGGTTCCTCGTTGCCTACAGTGTGTTGCACAGGTGGTGCCTTTTCTCGGGCAGTAGAGATTGCAAGCTCTTTTTGATTGGCTTGGATCTTTATAGTGGTTTCTTCCTTGGTCAGCTGCGGTTCTCCTTGGAATGTGAATTTGTCTATCGGCTTGGATCTCGATTTTGATCTGAGTTAATGGTTTGATGTTTTGATGTTGTGCCTATCATGCCACGACCTTGAAATTGCATTGAATTTTATAATGATTTTTCATCATCGCTGCCATTAGGCCTTATCATCTCAGCCCTCTCATCAGGATTGACTATGATACATCAAAAGGAACTTCTTCTTGCTATTCATTATCTGTTACGGATCTTCAGATCATTAGGATCACATGTGATTGCGATCTTTAGTTCGTTATTATTACACTAAGTTGCAAATGGCTTTGTTAGATCCTAGAGATGTCTTTTTTCTTTTTTCATTGTTGCTTTTTTCTTTTCTTTTTAATAAATGGAGCCGATTTTTGTCATGCTCAATCTTTACTTAAAAAAATCAATTCAGAACAAAGGCATCCAGTTCGAGTGCTTCCTCAAGTATTCTTCAAAGAGCTATTGGAGTAAATTCTATATTGGTAGTGAAAATATTCGATGGAGGTGGCCATTTCGGCTTGTAGCAAAGTGAGTTTCTAGTTGTTTCAACAAGGTCTAGACATTGCCATCAAATTAGAGAAACTAGAAGAAATGGGAGGAGAAAGGAGGACCCGTAATATGTTGTCTTGTTGAACATTTCGATCATGCTTATCTAGAGAACAAAATTATGCATTCCTTAAAGAAACTTTTGGTAAAAAATTGAAGATGAATCTATAGGAAAAGTTCTTGAAAAACCATAGTCAAAACAAGCTTCACATGAAGAATATGTTGTTTCGGTTCACATTCAACCCTAATACCATAATCAACTTGATGTTGAACCTAAAAAGTTTTTTCTGGTTCAATCACATCACTAGTTTCAATCAACTTATTACTGATTTATTGAATCTAAATGTGACTTTTAAAAATGAGGACCTTTCCTTGATGTTGTTGGGATCCCTTCTAAAGTAGTTTAAGTTCCTATAAATGACCCAACTTTATAGACATTTGTACAACTATGAATTAAGGAGGAATGATAAAAGGGACAACTCAAATGGAGCTACAAAATAACTTTCATTATTAAAGGACGCCACGGGAGCCATGCGAAATGAAAGAAGAAATGATCGAAGTCAAATTCCATACCATGGAAACAAGAAAAGGGGCATTGGATGAAAGATTGTCCAAAGTTGAAAAAGAAAGGCTAATTTGACAAAGGAAAGACTATTGTAGTAGCTGAATATGTTGATAACTCAAATTGTTCACTTGTTGTATCACCTTTAACTAGCTCTTCTAGTGTTTATCTACTTGATTCAGAATATAACTATCATATGTGTTCTAATCAATAATGGTTCCATGAATTTAAAAAACTAGAAGATGGTGCTGTCTACACAACAAATGAACAACTGTACGTGGTTGAAGAAAATATAGTCAAAATTTTTATTAAAAGCTTAAGAAATATTCAACAATGTCTGAAAATTTAGCTCCCCAAAAACTAAGCTATGGAACCCGTTACCTTCCCCAAAAAGTAGCGAACTAAAAATATAAAGACTAGACTAAAGTCCTAATTAGATGTCTCTAGAGCTTTGAGTAATGAGATTGCAGGTAGAATCGTCTTTCATGTGTCTAATTCCCTCGGTTCATATTTGGGTATTCTTTTTAAGGAAGGGCGTTCGGAGAGTAGTAGATTTTTGGGACTTATTGACAGGATAACATCGCGACTGAATGAATATAGTGCTTGATCTTTGTCCCTAGCTGGTCATTTGACTCTTATTAAGTCTGTTCTATGTTTGATTCCATACTATTCGATGTAAACAAATAGATTACCAGAACTAGTGTGTGGCCATATTGAGGAAATTGTGCGATGCTTTTTATGGGGGGGGATGGAGAGTCAAGAAAAACTCATCTGATAAATTAGGATGAGGTGTGCAAGCCTTTGTACGATGGTGGTCTAAGGATTAGGAAGCCTAGACTGATGAACACCGTATTTCTCATGAAGCTTGGGTTGACGTTGTTGGTTGAGGGGAACTCCTTATAGGTGAGGGTGATGTTGGGGAAGTATTGGTGTAACAGCTTCTTCAAGGTGGTAATCCGGCCTAGGAAGCAGGTATAAAAGATTTGGTGAGCATTGGTTAAAGTCAGAGGTAATGTCACACTTGGGGTTAAATAGAGTGTGTTGAACGGAAGGGGGGGTTAGATTTTGGTCGTATGCATGGGTGGGTGATCTTGGACCATTGAAGTTTTTATCAATCTGCCCGCTTTCACCTGAGGACCTTTCTTTTAAGGTTTGGGATATGCTTCAGGGCAATGGCGAATGGAAGTGGGATGAGTTCAAGAATAAGCTTCCATGTTTGGTTCTTTTAACCATTACGACTTTTCGGGTTCCTAGAGGGGGGCGAGGTTGTTGGGAATTGAAAGTCACATTGAACATGCATAACATGCATGGGAGAAATTCAAAATTTTATCCCTTGTCCCTAGGAACTCCAATCAGTTGCATATAAATTAATTGAAGCCCTAACTAAATAAATTCTCTTCTTAGGTTAGCATGAATAAGCTAGGGGTACCATAATTCTAAATTATATCCTAGCATAAATATATTTTATACTAAGGATGTTATAACCCTAAGTTATAGTTTAAGCATAAAATAAACTAAGGATGCAAAACATCCTATAAGCATAATAATTATTAAGTCTAAAAACACTTAAAGAAAATGACTTAATAATTAAAGGAGAATTAGAAGACTTACCAGTTGAAGTGTGCTTTATCAGAACCTTCTTACACAACCCTCCATGTGTAGGATAACCTCTATGAGTATCCACATGAACCCCACCAACCGAAACCTCCCTCGAGCAAGAACCATAAAGTTTTGAGTAGCTACTAGACCACTCCAAAATCCACAGAGATATTAACTAAAGGGACTCCTTAATTTTGTTCTTCTAAGTTGACTTAAGAAAATGCGTTAGAATCTCAAGTCGGAGCTCATAGGAATAAGTGGTGTGTTGAAATGAGGAGGAGGAGAGCTCCTTTTATAGGGAGAGGGGAGAGCTCCCCTCATTAATGTGAACTGGGTAAAATACCCATCCCACCCTTAAGCTAGTGCAGCAACCACAAGCTTGGCCTGCCGCCTAAGCAGGTGCAAGGCAAGCCCCATGGGCTAGCCCCATTTGTATATATGGACCCTATGAATAAATTCACAGGTCCATGGTAAAATTCCCTTCAAATCCTCCTTCCTTTTAATTTGTTTTATGACCCTAATAAAATTAGTTACCGGTCAAAATAAATTCTTGGCTTAACCAAAAAATAATCTAATCATTTTAATCATCATTTTAATTTATTTATGACTAATAAATTAGTTACTAATCAAAATAAATTCCTGGCTTAATCAAAAAACTGATCTAATCATTTAATCAGCACTTTAATTTATTTATGACCCTAATAAAATTAGTTACCGATTAAATAAATTCTCTAGTCTAACTAGGTAATAGTCTAACCATCCCACATTTAATATTCTCATAATAGACTAAGTCTGTTAATTCTTTACTCGGTTTGATGAAAGTTCTATGTGTGTGAACTTATAGGATCCCGAAGTATTGAGCTGCTAAGGTTTAACCAATCCTTGTTCTATATGAACTAATGGCTTGAGGTTCTAGACCGTGAATAGAACTCGATTACCTTAAATGATTGTAGTACACCCCTAGCAAGGGTCCACCATCCCCCATTACTTAGATACGAGATCAAAATCCCGTACTTAAAATAGAGTCGCCACTTGGTTCAGCTCAATCGGGAAATTTTGGTACGATTTTCCCACCGGGTGGTAGACCATACCTTAAGTAGAGATTCCGAGTTCGGTTGATGTTATCTATTTTACATTGACCAAGTTAAAAGATTTCATTCTTTCTTAATCGGTTTTAATCCACCATATTTATTGTATTTTTGATTTATATGTTATGCTCGCGCGTTTTAGCAAACAATCAAAGCAATAAATAAATTATTACAATCATCAAAAATATAAATGCAGAAATTAAATTTATTACAAGGATTTCAAATTCTATACATTTGTCTAAGCATAAGATAAAATACCTGAAGGCCTAGAGATACATCCAACCTAAATCTACCTACACGAAAAGGTTAGCATAGATATAACACGTTGTACGAGGTATATCACGAAACATGCATAGTTAGTAGACCAAATAAGACCCGACTTAGCCTGAGCATGGCATATTTATTTTATGATTTATGGACCCCGATTGGATGGCTAAAATGGGGTTTGAATGGAGTTTGCAGGAAAATTTCGTTTTATCCGTATTTTAGACTAGATTATTATTTTAACCAGATCGTTAGTGAAAATGCAGCATGTTACGAGGTAAGGCCTGTTTTTCGGAGGTTTTATACCCCCGTCGTTGGACTGTTTATCCTAGATTCGAAAATTAAACTAGGTCAAAAAAAAAAATATATCTACTATCTAGAATGTCATACCACCGGTGGTACGAATGAAGCTGCCAACGGCATCAATGATACTGCTGGCGGTTTTATTTACATAGACAGGCAGAATGACATTTTGGGTACCATAAAGATAGGGTCCCATAAGAAAATAGAGCTGTTATGGATAAAGGAAGCCCCTGGCAATATCACTGATGTCGCTGGCGACATGAGTGATATCACCGGCGGCTTTAAATGTCTCCATCGGCTTCACTTTCTTGCAGTAGCAGTAGTTAACGATAAAAAAGCGACCAAAAACCCAAAACTAAGCACAAAACAAACACAACAAATAAGTAAAATGAAAGCCAAAGATATATGAGACTCAGAATTTTTACCTCGAGGTCGTGAATCCATCTCTTCGTGATCCCAATGACACCTCCGGGGAGCTCAAGTGATGATTTGGGTGGTAAATGGGGGATTTAAGGCTCTAAATCCTATTATAGTGATTTTAGTCCTAAAATCTGCCTATATATCAGAGAGTTTAGTTAAGAAAAACCAAGAAAAGATGGATTGAATCCCCTTTACTTACCTTTTCTATACTTTATCCCACTAAATCTAGCTAAAAATGCTCAAAATCTCTATAAGATTTTAAGTATGAAGTATTGAACCCTTATTTCAGCTGCAAATGGTTGCTTATATAGGCTAAAATCATGTGGTAATGGACTTTGATCAATTATCTGGCCAGTATCAAGCATGAATGGAAAAAAGTTGTCTGTTGCAGAATATCATACCGGCGGCAGCATGGATGATACCGCTGACAAAATCGCTGAAGCCGCTGGCGGTTTTAACTTCTACCAGATCTAAAAAGTAAGCGTAACATAGCCTGAAAAGGTGCCTAAATCTCCACAAAAGGTGTTTTAGCTGGATTTTTAGGTAATTAGGGTTATTTTTTTAATATTTTAGGGTATTTAGGACTAAATTATTTTTTGGACGCAAATCATGGGTTTGAGCACCCATCGAACGCATTATCAGACAAGCCAAACTAAATTTTTCTAAAAATAAAATTCATAAAGAATTTTTTATCGGTAATAAAAATTCTAAAAAAGAATTTTTATCATGAGGAATAAAATCAAATATATGTCATCATCGTCTAGCGAGAAGGACTATAAAATCCAGTGCTCATAGGCTTCCCCTCGAGGGATCACTGCTGCCATAGGTCAGTATGATCGCATGAAAAGAGCAAGGGTTTAGAAATTGTGCCTGACATATGGTGTGCTAGGTCCAAGAGATGATGAGGGAGACTAACCCAAAGGGTGACATGTGCGGAGACTATATTAGAACCTTCAATTGGCGTTTGGAGGTTAAACCCAAAGGACGACATGTACGGAGACTATACCGCGATCTTTAGTTGACGTTCAGTGGTTGAACCCAAGGGATGGCATGTACATGGACTATACTGTGATCTACAATTGACATTTGGTGGTTGAACCTAAAGGAAAGCATGTACAGGGACTATACCATGATGTTCAGTTGATGTTCCGGGGGTGAACCCAAAGGATGATACATAAGGAGACTATATTAGGACCTTCAGTTAGCGTTCCAGGGTGAATCTTAAGGATGACATGTACGTGGACTATATTAGGACCTTTAGTTGGCTTTTCGGGGGTGAATCCAAAGGATGACTCATATGGAGACTATATTAGGACCTTCAGTTGGTGTTCCAAGGGTGAACCCAAAGGATGACATATACGGAGACTATATCAAGACCTTTAGTTAGCATTCCAGGGGTGAACCCAAAGGATGACACGTATGAGGACTATATCAGAACCTTCAGTTGGCATTCTAGGGGTGAACCCAAGAGATGACATCTACAGGGACTATATCAGGACCTTCAGTTGCTGTTCCAGGGGTGAACCCAAAGGATGACACGTACAGAGACTATATCAGAACCTTCAGTTGGCGTTCTAGGGGTGAACCCAAAGGATGACACATAAAGGGACTGTATTAGGACCTTTCAGTTGGCATTTGAGGGGTGAACCCAAAGGATGACATGTACAGGGACTGTATCAAGACCTTTAGTTGGCATTCTAGGGGTGAACCTAATGGATGACACGTACGGGGACTATATCACAACATTCAGTTAGCATTTCAGGGGTGAACCCAAAGGATGACTCATATATGGACTGTATCAGGACCTTTAGTTGGCGTTCCAGGGGTGAACCCAAAGGATGACACATACAGGGGCTGTCTCAAGACCTTTAGTTAGCATTCCAAGGGTGAACGCAAAGGATGACCCCGTACGGGGACTGTATCAGGGCCTTCAGTTGGCATTCCACGAGTGAACCCAAAGGATGACACGTACATAGACTGTATCAGGTCCTTTAGTTGGCATTTGGGGTGGGGGGTTGCTCAAATGAGGATATTTAGCTTGCCCTTTGCGATATTACCTGCAACGAGTGATAAGTGAAACAGGATTAGATAGATTTTTAGATGACGCTTTTACTGCTTGATCGATTTTGTGAAACAAAAATATTTTGCCCCTTTGAGTAATAGTAAAAACGTGATAATTATAATTCAAGGGTTTCAGAAGTCTTGAAAACTCAAGGGCTTGTGTTGAGATACTATTAGGTTGTTGAAGTGAGACTGCTTGGTGCATTTTGCCAAGAAGGGTCCAAAGATCCAGGTTGGACTTTCGATAAGAACGTCCAAAGAGTTGAATTGGTCTTACGCGGTTTGACATGATGTTGAAAATGTGAAAGGTTTAGGGATTTAAGGTTGCAGAGGAATCATTCCAAAAATTCGTTGAATCTTGAGAAAAGTCATGAAAAATTTGTGGAGGCATTTGAAGTCATTTTTGGTAGTTTGATGCTGCTTGTGATATGGCCATACTATCACCAGCAGGGATGCCATGTGATCCCTTTTGACCAGTTGAATGAGTCTAGATAGATGTGTCTAATAGAGCTGAGGTTGTCGGTGATATGACCGATGGTGGGACTGCTGCCCAAAGCGAAGGTGAGAAGCAATATCCCAATAGTATGAGGGAACGATGTCCCGAGTGAAAGTGGGAAGCATTATCCCGAGTGAATGGGGGAATGATGTCCCCTGTGAAGGTGGGAGCGATGTCCCTACTAAAGGAGGTGGGAACGATGTCCCAAGCGAAGGCAGGATCAATGCCCCTAGCGGTGATGGAATGATGTCCCGAGTGAAGGGGGTTTCAATGCCCCTAGCGATAATGGGAGTGACATCTCAAGCGATGGTAGGATCAATGTCCCTAGCAATGATGGGAGTGATGTCCCAAGCGAAGGTGGGATCAATGCCCCTAGCAATGATGGGAGAGATATCCCAGGCGATGGTGGGATCAATGCCCCTAGTAAAGGTGGAAGCAATGTCCCGAGCAAAAATGGGAGCGATGTCCCTAGCGATGATAGGAGCAATGCCCCTAGCGAAAGTGGGAAGCGTTATCTCAGGTGAACGATGGGAGTAATGTCCAGAGCAAAAATGCTAACGATTCTCGAAGGGAAAATGGGAGTGATTTCCCGAGCGATGATAGAAGTGAGATCCCGAGGGAAGATGGGAGCGATTTCTCGAGCGATGATGGGAGCGATGCCCCTAGCGATGTTGGGAGAAAAATTTCGCTGCCTTTTGCATTGAGTAAGGGTGACTATTGCTAGTAACCGTTGAATAACTAGTTGACCTAGCTTGATCGGCATTTAGTCAGCTGGTCAGTCCTTGTGTTTGGGTATTTGCCCTTAGCCATCTTTTGATCGATAGATTATGTCATTAGGCTTGAGTCGCGATCGGGGAAGAGCCTGTAACTTTCCTCAACCTACATTAAGACAAAGTAGAGAAGTTAGCCCAAAGCGTGAATTACATTTTTATTGCTTAATTGAGTATGTCGAGAGCAAAAAATTTTGCCACTTCAATTAATAATAAAAATGGAAGTGTGAGCGGGCAGACTTTTTATAGAAGCATACGGGGTGCAGCCCGCGGGGTGTGATTCGAATTCATTTGAGGAAATCGCGATGTTTGGTTTGGTTTGAGAAATTTTAATTTTCTTAAATGCGGTGGCTTTGTAGGCCAAAAATTATATTGAGAAATATATTTGCAAATTTTATTAAGAAAAAATATTTTTAACAAAAAGCATTTTTTTTACTTTATTTAAAAATAAAATACAGTCGCCACCCGGTTCAGCTCCACCCAGAATTGTAGTATACTGATCCTTAAGTGGATTTTTATACCAAAAAGAAAATGAGATTATGAGTTCGGACATAATAGTTACTCATATTGTTCAAATTATTTGGATTAATTTTGGAATTTTGGAATTTATGTTGATATTTGCATTACAACGGCTTTATATAAGAATTAAATTCAAGAAATAAAATGAGCATTATAACGGCTTAATAAATAGACATTTTCTACCGAATTTTTGGCAGAGTAATGGTAGCTCTCGGGTCTGGGCCCGGAAACTCGGATAGAGTTTCCTCACATTCTGGATGTTTGTCCGTACCTGTGAGCTTATTTACACATGTTATAATTTAAGTGGCACCAGTGGCTCACTTAACCAGAGAAATGGGATGCAATATGTAATAATAAAGTAATAAAAATGTGTTTTAATGAATTTGAAAGTTGGGATTAGAGTCAATTACGCTTAGCTTACCTTTTCGTCTGTCCAGGATGACTTGAGAGCCGATGCGAGACCGAAGTTATCAGGAATTGTGTTTTGGTTTGAAAATAGATTTAAAGTTATGACTATAATCTTGGATTATTTCTGAAAGAAATATAAAGTTTAAGTCATTTTTAGACCCAAGATCACTGTGGGATCTTGATCTAAAAAGACCGGAGACTGAGCTTATATCAAGTGTCAGTGACAGCGCTCGGATCTGGGAGTATTTTGACAGAGTTTCAGGGCTTTTGGGATTCTCGGAACTGAAAAAAGGACACAAAGGTAATTTTGGGATTTTACAAAATTTGCGTCTCTGTTTGAGAAATGAGGGGGCTGCACCCCTTTATATAGAGGGTTAGAAAATAGCTGGCGGGCTAATTACCACTCTGACAGGATTTGATATCAAAACCCGTAAATCCTGGCTGGATCTCGGTAAGATTTGATTTTTTTTACTGTAGATTGATAAATAGCCGGCGGGCTGATTACCTATGTTTTACCAAACTTTGACTTTTTGATTTTTTCGGTAGGAAATGCTAAATCAGAGCTTCCTTGGAATGTGGATTTTTGAATTTTGGATTTTGAATGACAATTCGGTCCTTTTGGCTCATTTGTCTGATCACTGAATGAAATAGCCATTATTCCTCATCGGGCTGGAATGGACCTGTGCTAACAGTTTGCCCGTCGCATACATAAATTTTGTGCTAGAAATTTTGTCGTATGCGAAACAAACAAAACAGTGTGTGTGGGATGCAATGAGTTAAAAATATTTTCAATCGATAAATTTTGAAACAAAATATATTTTTCCCCTTCGATTAAAATTTATTAATGAGTTGCATGAGGTTAAGGAATTGACCAGGGGTCAAAATTAATATTTTTGGATGCTTGATGCATGTGTGACTACGTAAAAATAGCTTTTAGGTCTGCTCATTTTGAAAAAGATGCAGAAAATGGATGAAAAATACAAAATTGCAAAAATTTTGAAAATATACGTAATTAACCGGCGGGTTAATTACCTATGTAACGGTAACTTTTATAGCCATTACGCGTAAACGCGTGGGATGTATAAACGTGTGACAGCTGGATAGGTAATTAAGCGGCGGGCTAATTACCAGCGGTCTATAAAAACGGCAACTTGGCTCCTATTTTCTTCACACCAACAATTCTCTCTTCTCTCTTTTTCATTTTTTGCTCCCGATTTTTGAAAATTTCTGCCTCCGAACTATTTTGGACGATGATTTCTTTCATCATCTTCCCTTTTCTGCCCCTTCTTTTTATATTCTGTGAGGTCTCGATGTGGTTCAAGCTTCATAACATCCGCTTGGAACTGCCAACCGTTCAAGTGACTACTCGGAACGTGCTTATTGATGGCGAACAAGTGGAACTTTCTAAGGTTTTAGCCGAGGCTTTGTACGGGCTCCCTCTGAATTAGATGTATCATGGAGTACGTCCTAGGGATTTCATTTTGCCTTCCTTGAAGCCTTCGAACCATCTTTCTCAGATTTTGGTAAGCCTTAATGTTGTTTTTATTCCGCACAAAGACCTATCCATTTTATTTTTTATATATTTTTTATGCAAAAATTTATTTAATGCAATGATTTATTATTTTCGATAGTCCTGTGTTTTGTCAAAAACTGGTGTGTGATACATGTGTATGCATTGTTTAGGTTACCAAGCATGACGACGCTAGTATTACCCACTTCCACAAGTGGCATAAGGTGCTATGCCCCGGTGCCAAGGCCATCGTTGACGGGACATCTTTGGGGAGGATGGTCAAAAATTACAAGTGCGTCAGGCATCATAAGTATCCATACATCTCAGCCGGTACCTCTACTTACATCTTGAGCAGGTGGTCCGATACTACCCACACGTTCCATTTCCATTGCGGGTAGTATACCATCACGCCGTTGGATTATTGCGCTATCACAAGTCTACCCTTCTACAGTAATGTGATCCATTTCAATACTTGCTTTACTTATGACAACTTCAATGTGGAGATCATTGATATTCCGGAGACAAGCCATGGCGAGTTTCTTGCGAGAAACTCATGACTGTTGGGACCTCTGGGGATAGAGGGTATCTGACTACTGCCTGCGAGGCTAGAGCTTTTATGGCTGCTACCTTGTGGTGGCTATATTTTTCCACCAAGGGTTTGATCATGAATCTCTATATTCTGCTGACTTTGATGAGTATGCATGGGGACAAGCCACGCTAGGTCACCTATATTGGGCTCTTGACCAGTGCATGAGGAACAGGATTGACAAGTTCAAATCTTGATTCGAGATTGTTTATGTAAGGACTTAATTATCTCTTTTCTTTATGAGTATTTTGTCCATTTTTGGAGTTCTGATCTTTTTCTTGACTGCTTGCAGATATGGTTTTTTGAGATAGGGATCCTTCCGAGGACTAAGCTCGTGCCTAGAATTGGTTTCCCGTTCTGCCCTTGACTACCACACTATTTTTGTGGTTGGGAAATGGAGTCTCATTTCGCTCTTTCTGCCCTTCTTCGTACCCTTTCTTCAGAGCAGGTATGTCTCATAATTTTCTTGGTTTATTCCAATCACCATTTTTGCTACAATCATGGTACCGATGTCTAGCATTTTTTCCTTTTCAGATTAGGACACAGCCTTAGGGGCATGCTCTTCGTTGGCCGGAGGTCATGAGATTAGCTGGGGAGTTTGTGAACACCCGACTGATCATAGAGACCCCCTTCTCTTTGGACTGGTACTTGGGAGATCGTATTCAGGGTTGACATCTTCCTCCTAAGTCACGTTCTATTTATCCCAAGGTCCCTTAGTGGGTCTTTTTGCCTCGCAGCTCGCCTAATTTTGCACGATTGGCCTCCGAGGGTATCCCTAGTGCCTTTCTAGAGTGGGTTAGGAGATATGAGGACTTCTGTCATTTGTAGCAGCTTGAATGGCCAGATACGGATCCTGTTCCTATTGTGCCTCTGCGACATATCCACTACCCAATAAAGGATGACAATCCTTCAGCTTTTGTCCCTGAGGCCTCTGCCCCTTCGACTTCTGCCCCTAGTGGCCAGGCCAGATCAGGTTTGCCTAAGGCTGTCCGAATGATAGTACTTCCCCTTTAACTAGCTTGAGTTTTTCTTTCTTTTATGGCCATCGTTGTTTCAACTATTGTGCTTAGTTAGACTGACCTGAACTCGCTTTGTTGTCTTTACAGGACCACCAGGGTAGGAAGAGACCTGCGACTACTTCTACTTACATGGGTAGCTCTTCAGCGTCATCTGTCCCCCCTCAAGGCCCGATGATGGTGGAAAGGCATTAGGGGTTCGAGTATCAGCCACCCATGTTCATGATGTACCGCCCCGACTTGAGCACTTATACTCCAGTCATTCCACCTTACCTGGATCCTGAGCATCCGGTGACTTTCCATCCTACTAGTGCCACTCATATTAGTCTCCTCTGCATTTTCTTCTTTCGCCTTTCGATTTTGGATTATGACAGTTCTAACTTGCTTTGATATGTCATTATTGTAGGTGCCTATTGCTGATAGCATCTCCGATTGGGGGTATATTCAAGGGCAGCAGCACTTTATAATGACCCAAAACTCGTATATGTTAGTATATTTGTTATTTTATTATATTAATGATAATGTATGGCATGCTATGAAATGCATATGAATTATTTGTGTTGAAATGTTGTAGCCGGAGATTTGACGGCTTTGAGATCAGTTGGGGATGCTTCAGTGGATAACCAGCAGTAGCAGCAGCAGCCGAAGCAGGGACGAGGCAATTCTCCTAGATTCTTCCCGCAGGGCGATTAGATAGGCTTTTCCTTTTCTTTTATTTTTCTGTCTTAATTTCTTTTGGGCCTTTTGTAGTGCCTCCTTTTGTATGAACACATTTTTGTATAAATATAATTTTCTTTATTCCTTCACTTTGTGTTTTCTTTTCATTATTGGTTGAGTTTATTAGGGTAATCTGCCAGATATTGGCAGATTGCCCCATAAACTACGTATATCGAATTGTTTCCCTTGTGAAATTTTACCATGTAGGGCTACATCCACTTTCATTCTGATCTAAATGTTTATCTGAAGAACTCTAATGGTTGGGATCATCTCAAGGTTTGTGGTTTGGCCCATATGGAGGAGTATTATCATGTCTTTGTCAAAGACAATATGATTCAAGCTACTGTTAGGTTCTAGGACCCTGTCGCCAATGTGTTCTATTTTAGGAATCATGAGCTATGCCCCTTGTATGAAGAATTCTGTGGGATTCTCTAGTCCTCTACTGTTATGCCTCCGATTATTCCGACACATTGGCCTGAATTTTCTGATTTGTTGATGAATCATTTTTAACTTCAACGATTTGATAGGCACCAATTGATCTGTGATGAAGGCTTTTACCCAAGTCTCCACTCTTTTATTTTAGAGTCTTTATTTTTCCTCAAGAGCCCTTACCAGCTCTTCACAAACTTTATTTTTATATTTGTTTACACGAGATAGAACTTCAGCTTGTCGTGATTGACCGAATTCATGAATTCATTGCCGTCCAGGTCTAAGATCTTTACTGCCCCTTTATCGAGAGTCTTCTTTACCACGTATGGTCCTTCCCAATTTGGCTGGAATTTCCCTCAAGCATCCATGTGTATTTTATGAGATTGTTTCAAGACTAAATCACCCATCTTCAAAGGTTGGCTCTACCCCTTGACTTTATGGTTGTAAGCTCTAGCCATGTGCTATTGGCACAATTGTAGATTTTCCAATGTGGCTAATCGCTTTTTGTCGATCAAGGTCAGTTCTTCGTGCCTCAGTTTTTCCCATTTATCTTCGGGAAGTCTAGCTTCAAGGGCTATGCTCAAAGACTTGATTTCCATTTCAACGAGCAATACCGCCTCCATCCTATAGATAAGGGAAAAAAGAGTTTGACCTGTAGGAGTCTTGACACTGGTTCTATATGCCCACAAGGCATAGGGCAAATGATTGGCCCAATCTCGGTAGTTGGAAATCATCTTAGAGAGGATTTTCTTGATCGCTTTATTAGCTGCATCCATAGCTCCATTGGCTTGAGGGCGATAAGGCGAAGAGCAATGATGCTCAATCCCATTCTTTTTAATAAGATCAATTGTTTCTCCTTGGAACTACACACCATTGTCACTCACTATATGATGAGGATTGCCGTACTTGGCAAAGATGTGTCGCTAAATAAATTGAGCCATTTTCTTGGTCGTGATGCTTGTGTATGATTTCGCTTTAACCCACTTGCAAAAGTAATCAATCGCTACTATAATGAAGCAATGACCATTTATCGAAGAAGGTCTTATTTCACAAATGATGTCAATGCCCCAGGCCGAGAATGGCCAAGGTGCTGTTAAGCTTTGCAATGTTGTCGGAGGTAAATGGCTTACATCTCCGCATATCTGACAAGCGTGGCAAGTCCTCGCTTCTTAAACACAATCAGCTAGCATAGGCAACCAAAAGTACCCCCATTCTCTGGATTTTTTGCCATCATGATGCCATTCATGTGTGGACTGCAGTCTCCCAAATGTACTTCTTTCATCACCTTTTCAGCTTCTCGCTGTGTCAGGCATTTAATTAGTAGGCCGTCAGAGGTCCTCTTGAATAGATCTCCTTTAATCAGGCAGAATCGCGCAGTAAGCTTTTTTAGCGTATTTTTGTGAGAATCCGTAGTCTCAGTTGGGAATTCACCATTTTCAAGGAACTTGATGATGTCAAAATACAGGGGGTTTCTTCTTTCATGGTGTGTTTTATTATGCAGGCATAGTAAGGAGATCAGGCTATTTCCATAATAAGAGGCCTGATTGGATGCTTTTAGGGCCCTTCCAACATGGAGGCTAAAGTGGCCAATGTATCTACCATCTGATTTTCCTCGCGTGGTATGTGACTAAATTCGCACTTGTTGAACATCATGACATTACTCTGAAATAATAAGTTCCCCACTCTGAGATGAATATAGTTTTGAACTTGTCTATTATGTTCATGAGGATCTGGTGGTATCATGAGAATCCATCCATAAAAGAATACATGGCCGCTCTTGCCGCGTTGTCTACTAGAACATCAATGTGTGGTAACGGGAAATCATTCTTAGGGGTAGCCTTATTCAAGTCCCTGAAGTCAATGCAAACTCGGACATCACCATTCTTCTTAGGTATGGGGACTACATTGGATAGCCAAGTGGGATACTCGACGACTTGGATGAAATTTGCCTTGATCTATTTTGCCAACTCTACTTTGACCTTTTTGACCTACTCTGGGCGCATTCTTCTCATCTTTTGCTTCACCGGCCGAATTTTTGGATCCGTGGGGATCTTATGCTTGACAATGTGCCGATCAAGTCCACGCATATCCTCGTGAGACCAAGCAAAGGCTAAAACGTGATTTTTCAATACATTTATCAATTCTCTCTCTTGTTCGATGGGAACTGATTGGAAATGTATACCATTTTTGGATCGTCTTCCGTAGTTAAATTAATTTTGTTTATAGTATCATTATTGATGTTAATGATGCTAGATGAATGCTGGAATGGATGCATAGAATCATAATCAGAAATACAAACCAAATATGCAAAGTTCTTCATCTTATTATTAAAAGACTCATCCTGATCAATAGGGTCTGGCTCTATTGTGGATGATTCTCCTACAGCAGTTGGCTTTAACAGGATGTCCTCATCGTCTTCCTCTTATACCTTTGCTTTGCTTTTCATAGTCGTGAACATGTCCATGATGGCTTGGTTCAAGCTACCTCCCTTGCTCCTTACTTCCTCTACAATCTTGAGTTGTGCCTGAAGGTGCTTCGTTAGGGTGTCAAGGATTTCTTCCCCTCTACTTAGCTTCTTGACCTTCTTTGGGTGTACCTATTCATCATTCTTGGTTTGATCCGAGATTGCCCTTACATCTTACTGGCGACTGGCCTCCTTTATACAGGTTATGAAGCTTTTGCATTTTTGCTATAGTTGACTATGTCTGAGAAAATCTCGAATCCTAAAACGGTCTTCCCCTGATGAGTAACAGGCTCAGGGATTCCTTCATAGGGTTGTTGCAGCTTCTTCCGAAAGGTCATCTTATGAACAACTGTTTGAGAGCCTGTATAACCGAGTCCCATGGGCCTCCATTCTCCTACCCCTATATTGAAGGTCGGCATTCCCTATTCATAGGCTCCTAGTCCTTTTCTAGGTGTGTGGTGCTTCTGCATGTATCCCAAAATCCATGGGCCCTAGTACATCTTTGATTGCTTGTTCACTTCCTGGCCAATTGTGGCTGTAGTAAACCCTTTCATGTTACTTTCTTCCATCTTTCGTGCTGCTACCATTGAGGCTTCGTCAGCTTCAAGGGTAACAATCTTTCCACGGAACGGGATTTTGATCTTCTGGTGCAGGGAGGATAGGACTCCTCCCAAAGCATGGAACCATGGTCTCCCAAGTAGCATAGAGAAATTTACCGGGATATGTATGATCGTGAAGAGTACTATAGATGAGATTTTATCGATAGTGAATTTAGCTTCGAATGTGCCAATGACGGTCCTTTTGGAATTATTGTAAGCTTTGATTACTGTTATGGATTTCTTTAGGTCCTTCTCAGTCAGTCCTAGGATTGGCAGAATATCTTTGGGACAGACATTTAGTGATGAGTCATCATTGATCATTATGCAGGGCATGATTCGCCCGAAGACACTAGCCTTCAAGTAGAGAGCTTTATTAAGGCGAATGCCTTCATTAGGTAGATCTGAGCTTGAGAAGACATTGTTGAGCATAACAGTGCTAGTCCCATTATTGAGTAGTGCATAGACCTATTTTGGGGATGCTAGAGGAGATGTTTTGATTTCCCTCAGCTTTTTAATGATAGCGAACCTGTGATCTTGAGAGCCAAATAGTAGGTCCCAGATACTCATCTTAGTTGTACTAGCCTTCAGTTAATCTATAATCGGGCTTTCTATCTGTTCTGAGGACTTAACAAAAGTAGGAGGTATCGGGGGCTCAGTTCTTAGTGCAACTGGGGCTATTCATCCGGTGACTTTTCCTCCTCTAGTGATAGGACTGACCACCTGGATTGGTGAGTTTGTTGTTTTGAAGACCTCAAACTCATCAAAGTACTCATTAAGGGGTGTCTCTCCTAATTCGATTGGCTTGTTCATAGAAACTGATGCCTTGGCGGTGAAGGGCCACTCCATGAAGGGAACCTTTTTAGGCTGCTTTTCTGGAATGATGGGGTTAAGATTTAGCATATGATAGGATTGGATTCTTGTCTAATCATATAGATAGATGAGGAGGCTTCATTAGTTGGTTCACTTCCGTCGAACAGATCTAGCATATAATCGTAAAGGACTATGCATCGTATTATTTGTTTGTATACCATGGGTATTCCTTGGTCGATTCTATTGATGTTGGGCAGGCGACGTTGGTTGCTTCCCATTCCCAAGATAGCAAGGGGTTCCTGTGCCTATCTGGTTCGGGGGTTGTGTCTTCTGGTGGGTCCACCCATGTGAAGTAGTCGATGAATTGCTTGGCCAGAATATTCTAAAATGACTTCTGGTAAAATGTCAGCCCTTCATACCAAATGACTGCCTTTTCTTAGAGAGTCCAGTAAAACCTTTCTGGCTAATAGGCATAGTGAATGTACCCGTCGTTCATCATTTGCATGAACTTATGGATGTGAGGGCATGGCCTTGTATTTCCATCGTAGAATATGGGGTAAAATTCCCTCAAGTCCGGACTCCAGATTCGACAACTATTTTAGGCTAGTTCATTCTCTGCACGAATTCTCTCCATAATGTATTCGCAAGACGGTTCTCACTCCTAGTCCCAGATCATGTTAATGACATGTTCGCTGTTTGAGTCCATGTCCATAAAGTCTCTGGAATCGTCACTTGCTGCAAACCATAAGGCGCCCAGGGAGTCATGCTCTATAGAAGAGTCCGTAGCTCTCGGCACCATCATAATCAACCATCATGCCATTGGGGAAGGGAGCCTCATGCTCAAAATCTTCTAATAAGTGATTTAGCTCATCATTCGAGAAAGTATTTGATTCATACGCCAAGTTATCCACTTCATTTTCATCTTTGTGATCTGATTCACTAGAGTCCACAAACTCTTCTACCTCTTCATCTGAATCTTCGAAAGGTTGTGGCTCAAAGATCCAGTTTAGTGCGTGTTGGGCTAGGATATCATTATCAGAATTTCCTTCTGGATCCTCTTTGGGGACCACCTCAAGATCTTCTTCGGGATCTCCCTCAGGATCTTCCTCAAGATCCTCTTCTGGGTTTTCTTCTGCCACATTTGGCTCAACTTTGACTCCTTCTATGGCTAAATAGAACTCGAATACCATGGTTTGTATACTAGTGAATGTTTCCTCCATACGGGCACCATATGTTGTAATGTCAGTATCGATTTCTCCAAATGGTTCATGCATCTTCAACTAGATTCAGGTTGAGGTATCTTTGCAGGTCTGCGTGGTTACTCCATGCCTGTTTAGGATCATATAGTTCTTGGATTCCTGGATGTGCTACCCAGGAGGAGCTCCTGAATTTGAATAGACTTGTTCCCATATAATTAGGACTCATTTAATCTAGATGAGTGTACATGGGAGGTCGTGGAGGAGGGATATCTTGCCAGCCGGTATTATGCCATGGTGCCAACTACCAGGAAAGCACATCCGGGTATAGTTGAGATGCCCTAAAGTAGTGGTGGAAAGATCTCTCCATAAAGTACCAGTTCTAAAGTCCTTCTAGTGGCATCGCATCATACCAGTCCACGGCTGGGCCCCCTAAGAATCAGGAAAACTGTGGTGCAAAACCTATCATGGCTATTCCTTATTCGTGCATAAACTAGAGAAATTCATCTAGATGTTCATTCGGATCTAAATCTCAATGATATATGAGATGTGGCGGTATAAGATACTGGTCTAGTCCTTCTCTCCTCACCCTTAGGGTGTACTAGTCGACCATGTAGATGATATCTATGTTGTCAAAGATCATATTGTCCCCCAGTCCTAGGTTATGTCAAAAGTTATCTGTTACGTGGCCACCATATACATTGGTGTCTACATGAATACTGATTGTATTTCCCGTAGCTTTGAAGTTTGGCAACGGATTAGTTTGAGTGCTTGGCTTCTTCTTAGGCTCTTTCATTCTCCCATCGGCTATCATCTATTGTAGATCTTTTAGCAACTAAGCGCATTCATTAGTACAATGCCCCTTAGTCACATGATAAGCATAGAAATTCTCTGTCTGCCACTATAGGCGGAGTGAATGGCTTAATGCTCTGGAGTTGGTCGACTTCCTTAGTTTGGTGAATATCTAGGATAGTGATTCCACCCATGGAGAGATGGACTGGTGAGTCTGTACTTGGGTAACTGCTGCCACTTTAGGAGCGGCTTTCGAGGATTCAAAGATGCCTTGTTTGGAAGAACCACCTTTCTCCCAATATTAAGGTTTAGTGTAAGCTTGTTGTTCTTGCTTCTTTGCTAGATCTTCTTCTTCATATTTTTCAAGCCTCTTAGCATAGTCTACCACGTCGTTGAAGGTGTCAAATCTTTTCATCATCATTTCATCCCGATATTTTAGGCTAGATCCTTCAACAAGCTTTACTATTAGGGAGTCCTAGTCAGGTGCCCCAGTTACAAGCACACAAACAGCCATCCACCTTAGATAAAACTCTTTGAAGGACTTATTCGACCATTGCTTAATTCTTTTGAGATCTTATAGAGTAGTCTTGACCTTCAGATTGAAGGCATAGTTTTCAAGGAACACAGAGCACAGTTCTTCTAATTAGAATTTACATCGGTTGGCATTCTCATATACCACTCAGAGGCGGGTCCATGAAGAGTTACTTGAAACAAATTGACTATATGAACCTTGAGGATGTTCATGCTAGTTCTAATTCGTAGATAACTCTCCACATGCGCGTGGGGAGGTCCAATGCAGTATATAGGGCCATGTAGGGCATCACAAAGCTAGCCGAAAGGGCTTTTGACTCCTTAGGTAGAAATCGATCAATATCCACGTATTGCTCTATAGAAGAGGCAATAGATTTGTCCTTTGTTGGAGATAGTTTCTCTACGTCCGCCATTTTTGCTTTGAGTGAGGCTATTTCGGTCTCTTGTTCTCAAGTTTTCTGAGAATTAGCAACGCTCAGCCTTTCCTAAATGTTATGAAATTTTGGGGCGTCAAGAATCCTCCTAAAGGACTCGCCAACTGCATCATCATCTACTATTGCAATTTCAGGTTATGGATCAGAGAAGAATCCAACTAGAGATTCGACCGGTGATGGGGGTGTGACTTTTGGACTGCCCGTAATGTACCTCAACCTACTTCTCTCTCACTTCCAACCTAAAAGGGTAAGAGATCAAGTGTTAGTAAGTGCATCGAGCGTGGCTTTAGGCCTCCTCACCTTGTTCGTGGTCGAATGAATGAATGTATGAGTGATCAAATGCATGGATGAATGATGGAGATGTACAATCAAATTGAAAAAAGGTTTGGGCATATGCCAATCGCTCGAGGAGTAATTGATAACTTGCGATATTCATGGAATATTGTAAACACATGATTCAAAGACCATAGGCCTAAGTCAGATCAGACTCAAAAGCCTGAGGGCGAATTGACTCGCTAGTCAAAGGTGAGTTGACTCATTGGTCCAAAGGGTGAGATGACACTAGGGTCACTCAAAGGGTTTTGACTCATTAGTCCAAGGGGTGAGCTAACACTAGGGTCACTCAAAGGGTTTTGACTCACTGGTCTAAGGGTTGAGCTGACACAGGGGTTACTCAAAAGGGTTTTAACCCATTGGTCCAAGTGTTAAGCTGACACTAGGGTCACTCAAAGGGTTTTAACTCACTAGTCCAAGGATTGAGCTGACACTAGGGTCACTCAAAGGGTTTTGACTCACTGGTCCAAGGGTTGAGCTGACACAGGGGTCACTCAAAAGTTTGACTCATTGGTCCAAGGGTTGATCTGACACTAGGGTCACCCAAAGGGTTTTGACTCACTGGTCTAAGGGTTGAGCTGATGCTAGGGTCACTCAAAAGGTTTTAACTCACTAGTTCAAGGGTTGAGCTGACACAGGGGTCACTCAAAAGGGTTTAGACTCATTGGTCCAAGGGTTGAGCTAACACTGGGGTCACTCAAAGGGTTTATGTCGTTTAGCTCATGGGTTGAGCCTAAGTTGATTTACTGGTCTCTATTATTTCGGCTCACGGGTTAAGCCTAGGTGGACTCACTGGTCTTGATTCATTTCAGCTCATGGGCTGAGCCTAGGTGGACTCACTGGTCTCAATTCATTTTGGCTCATGGGCTGAGCCTAGATGTACTCACTGGTCTCAGTTAATTTTGGCTCACGGGTTGAGCCTTGGTGGACTCACTGGTCTCGGTTCATTTTGGCTCATGGGCTGAGCCTAGGTGGACTCAGCCTAGGTGGACTCACTGGTCTCGGTTAATGAAATGGCATGGCACACGTTAATGTCATGGCTACACAAAGATGTGGTTAGTTTTCATACAAACATGATGTTTATGATGTCCGTTTTTAGTTTATTTATATTTAATAAACCTGCACAGGTAGCAAACGGTTAGATCGTACCTACCGCCCTTTTAACTCCATTTGGTTTACTTCACTTTAAATCCAATAGGGGACTTAGCGAAGTCTGCTTACGGCACTCAAGGTTTCTGGGTAGACCTATGAGAAAGTGTCTATAGTTCATCTAAATGTGGGTTTCGGTCTTAGGATTGGGTGCGATTTTGGGGTACCCTATGCCTTTGTGTACTGAGTCTCGGTGGCCCTAAGCGAACCAAGTAAAGCTTTTCCACATATAATATACGTAGACAGTCTTGCCCTTGAGCGAACAAGGTCCTCGTACGTTACGCAAGGGGTGTGATTGGATCCATACCCCTCATGCCCTAAGTGAACTTCGAGATACTTCACCAAAGGACACCTAAATTAGTTTAGGGGTAAAGAATGCAGATGCTATGCAGTCCTAAAATTTGCATAATGCAAAAATGTTGTAACCATTTCGGGAGTTCTGGCGACGCTTCTGGAAGCTTTTGACAAAATTAGCAATGGAATTGGGCCCTTGCATTCCGCTGGGCAGATTGGACTGGCCCATAACGTGATTTTTGCGGCCTGGTCTACCATGAGGCCTATTTTCTCGCCAAATATGACCCAATCTCGCATTTCTTTGGCCCAACTTCATGTTTTCTCGCACAATGCTTTGTCCAACACGCTCTAAACATCCCTCGGACATTCCCATGCGCTTACAAATTCAGTAATTCCAAAATTTAATTTTAACAATATTTTAATTATTATGTCAAAAAAGAATTTTTATAAAAATCAGGTTTTTATAATATAATTTCCCCAGCAGAGTCGCCACTGTAAGCTGGCGGACGTTTTTATGGAAGCACGCGGGGTGCGGCGTGGGGCGTAATTCGAATTCATTTGAGGAAACCGCAGTGTTTGGTTTGGTTTGAGAAAATCCAATTTGCTTAAATGCGGTGGCTTTGTAGGCCAAAAATGTAATTATATTGAGAAATATATTTGCACATTTTATTGAGAAAAGATAATTTTAAGATAAAACATTTTTTTTACTTTATTTCAAAATAAAATAAAGTCGTCACCCTAGTTCAGCTCCACTGGGAATTATCGTATATTGAACCTCAAGGGGATTTTTATACCGAAAAGAAAATGAGATTCTGAGTTCGGACATAATAGTTACTCATATTGTTCAAATTGTTTGGCTTCTGAGTTAGAATATATGGTGATTTCTGCACTATAACGACTTTATTTAAGAATTAAATTCAAGAAATAAAAAGGGCATTATAACGGCTTAATAAATAGATATTTTCTACCAAATTTTTGATAGAGTAACAGCAGCACTCGGGTCTGGGCCCAAAAACTCGGATAGAGTTTCCTCACATTCTGGATGTTTGTCCGTACCTACGAGCTTATTTACACATATTATAATTTAAGTGGCACCAGTGGCTCACTTAACTAGAGAAATGGAATGCGATATGTAATAATAAAGCAATAAAAATGTGTTTTAATGAATTTAAAAGTTGGGCTTAGAGCTATTTACCCTCAGTTTACCTTTTCATTTGTCCAGAATGACTTGAGAGTCGGTGCAGGACCAAAGTTATCAGGGTTTGTGATTCGGTTGGAAAATATATTTAACCCAAGTTATGGCTATAATCTTGGATTATTTCTGAAAGAAATATAAAGTTTAAGTCATTTTTAGACCAAAGATCACTATGGGGATCTTTATCTAAAACACCGTGACTGAGCTTATACCCAGTGTCGGTGATAGAGCTTGGATCTCGGAGTATTTTGACAGAGTTTTGGGGCATTTGGGATTCCCAGAACTGAAAAAATACACAAAGGTAATTTTGGGATTTTACAAAATTTGCATCTCTATTTGAGAAATGAGGGGGGTGCACCTCTATGTAGAAGGTTGGTAAATAGCTGGTGGGCTATTTACCACTATGACAGGATTTGATATCATATCCCATAAATCCTGGCCAGATCTCAGTAAGATTTGATTTTTTTACTACAGATCAGTAAATAGCCGGCAGGCTAATTACTTATGTTTGACCAAACTTTGACTTTTTTGATTTTTCAGTAGGAAATGCTGAATCGGAGGTTCCCTAGAATGTGGATTTGTGAATTTTTGATTTTGGATGACAATTCGGTCCTTCTTGGCTCATTTGTCTGATCACTGAAAGAAACAGGCATTATTCCACATAGGCTGGAACGGACCTGTGCTAATAGGAAGTATGAATTATAAATTGAGTTAGAATTCCTGGGGAATCCAGAGGAGTTATTGCAGAGGTTTGGCAAGTTGTCTAAGCCATCTTGAGCGTGCCCTTTGAGGTTTATTTTTGGTCAGTAGATGCCCCCAAGCAGTTGGAGAGAACTTTTCCCCTTCCAAGTGCCTCTTGTTGATAGATGGGTGACCCCAAGTAGTTGGAGAGAACCGTGCCCCTTCCAAGTGCCTCTTTTTGGGCTGTAACTATTGGATTAGTGGGAGGTCAAGCTTGCTCGATATTTTCCTTTGGATATTCTAGGGAATAGAACTCGAAAGAGTGTATACATAAAATGGATGTATGAATGATGCATGATTATGTAGTATTCGATTGAATCATGCTGGATGGGCAAATAATACTTCTGCAGTTACCAGGTAGGCTCGTGTAATGGAAGCGAAACTCCTCAAAGACAACTGCTATGAAGAACTTGGGTCCGAGTCTGAGTTCAAGTTTGAGTTTCAATCAAGATATAGCTCACGGTAGGTATGTGACATTGGGTGGATTGAGCCATTGATTTCTAATGCTTGACATTTGCTGGCCAAACCAAGTTGAAAAGAGATGAGGATAGGGTACTTCACTTGTGACACTAGATTATGACACAGAGGACACTATCATAAGTGATGGATCCTACCCAGGATGATCGGAAGAAGTTGTGCCTTGTCTGCTTGAGAGAAGCATTTGCAATCAAGGATGGAGTAGGAATCTAGTAGGGACAGTCTCGAAATCTTCTTGATGTGCATTCACATGATGGTGAAAGAATTCAGTGTGATAGGTGCATTTGTCTACCTTATCAGTGCTCTAATTTTTGCATACACCTGATCAGTGTGATTGGCTATCAAACCTTGTCTTAACTTTTGCCTAGACTGCAGTTTCAGGTTTTCAATCCAGCAGACATGTTTCTTGCATAGACCGTCCTTTTTTAATTTTCAGCCTATGTATTTTTTTGTGCTATTATTTTTTGTATTTATTTTTGCCTGGACCGCCCTTTTTGGGTTTTCAATCCAGCAAACTTATTTCCGACTTTTGCATAGACCTGGATGTTTTTGGTCTATCCGAATTTATTTATCTTTTAGATGTGGAGTCGAGTTATTTGTGCACTTATACGGATGAGCTCTAAGTACCTTCCATTAAGTTTACTTGCGATGTTTCCACCATTTAGCTGCTAGACATTCATACAATCACAAGCATAAAGATTTCAGTATGAAAGATACTTTCATTAGATGAATTTAATTGGAGTACAAGATGTTGGTAATTATTTCCATTAATCGAACTCCCTGTGTTAACTAGTCTTTATAGATTTTCAAGTTAATATCTTACTATTTTTCTCTCGTGCCCTAATTTTTACCTGAACCACCCTTTTCGGATTTTCAGTTCAGCGGGTGATTCCTTATGTTTGCCCGGCTGGTTTATAGAATACCAACCATCGGGTGTCACCGTAATTTTTGCCCGATCGGTAGAATACCAAAAGGCGGGTGATTTATTATATATATATTTTTTATTGTGCTACTTTTTTGATTTTTTTATTTTCATTTAGATCTGATAACGCTTGAGCCTGTCATGGTCGATTAGGTTGATGAACTCATTCTCATCCATGCACCTAATCTTGGTTGCACCGTTTATCGACCATCGTCTTGACCACATGGGAGCCTTCTTGATTTGATCTAAACTTCTCTTTAATGTTGGCATTGGAAAGTTCTACCTGCTTCAACTCCTGGTCTACAACTTTTGGCGAGGATATTAGGTATCTAACTTGTCATCGTGCACTCGGTTGTGCCTTTGCAGATTGTCTAAGTCCCTTAGAGTCCGTTTGATTACTATATTGAATTGCCCGATCCACTTTGACCTTGGAGCGATATCGAGTTATCTCACTATAGTATTAATTTGCAGTACCATAAGAGTTTGGTTTGTGGGAATCCTGGTGCTTGAAAAGCACTTTCTCTATTGGCTTGCTTGCTGCTATGACTACTTCTTTAGTCGGTGGTTTGTATGGAGAAGATAGTGATCAATTACACATCTCTCGGTTAATTTGGAAGCTGCCCCTTGAAATAGAATTTTGTTTTCAGAGACAATGTGGTGAGGCATGTTGCGCCTAGCTGAGAGATTTTTATCCCGATTGATTTGGGAGTCCCCTTGAAATTGGATTGTGTGAGGCAATGTGATGAGATGCATCGGACCAAGCCAAGACATGTTCCTTTACAAATTTGGCCATCTTCTCGATCCTCGGACTGGGGTAGGATTTGACTCTTAGATGCTCTAAGAAGTACTACATGACCATTTCGGTGAACTTTTGTCCAAGAATTGATGATGGTTGAATCTTATCGATCATATTATCCTTTATAACATGAATGGCCAAAGAGTAAATGGACTGTGAAGCCCGATAGGAGGAAGGCATTACAAATTCCCATGAGTCTATTATTGATGGCTCCTTTTCATCTTAGCGATGTAATTACATTTCAGGTTTTGCAAGGAATAGACCACCTGACAAATCCTCTTTTTGAGATAGTCTACATGACGGTCGCAAATGGTGAAGCTTTCATTTGATTAGCGTGCACATGGTACCCTCAGGGATGGGATGCTTGGAAATTCAGTGACCTTTTCTAAGTGTATCTTCGTATGACCAGGCATAGGTGTTATCATGATCTTTAAGAACCTTTATTATCTCACACTTGATTTAACATGAGTTAAATTATTGGAAATGGTTACCACTTGAGAGATTCCATTTATACTCAAATTAATTTCCTGCCATGGAGCATCTCAAATACTGAAAATGTTATGTGTATGTTCATATGAATGTATGGATCAATTGGGCAAAACATAAAATAAGTAGAAAAAATAAAAGTTGATCCTTGAGCTGAAAGTTCCAAAGGTAGAAGTGTTCAAAATAGAAATTTGTTTACACTCAAATTTGTAATCCTCCATAGGCGGAGAGTCTTTGTTGTTGACATCGGTAGTGAGACCATCCTTGATGGGTTCCATCAATGTGTCATCCTGGTCGAAAGCTAGAGTCTTATTGAGCTTGGTGGTTGGCAAGATATCCTCTGTAAGACTTGCCCCCCGGTGAGAACCTTGGCGCACTACTTCATTGCTTTGGTCAATGGGTCCTCTTCTTCACCTTCTCCGTGTTTCCACCCTTTCTTCATTAAAACTATCATGGCCTTAGTCATTGCGGCTATAGCCTCCTTCACTTCTTCGTCACTCGATTTCTCATCTTCAGCCTCATCATCAGAGCACAACTCTCCCTTTGCTTTGACCTTGCCTTTGGAGCAGATGACCTTCATGAGTTCCTGTGGCCCATTTCCTTATTTAGAAAAGCTAGAATTGGTCACTCCTAACTGGTTGCCAAACTTCGGTAGGGGAAAATTCATAGCACTAAGCGCCCTTTTGGGTTCAATAATTTTCCTTACCCTCACCAAATGGCGATGAAGCGAACCAAAGTCTTACATTCATTGGTGCGGTGACACGGCAGGACATAATATCCGCAAAAGTTTTTACTCTCATCTCTCTTGGGGGGTTCGTACTCATGAAGGGATTTGAGAAGGCCGACCTCTATTAATCCGGTGAAGATTAGATTAAGGGGTAAAATCTATGGGTTTGTGCTACTCGTAGGACTGCTGCTTGACTGGATAGTGGTAGCTGGGGTCAGTTTCTAAGAGGCTTTTTTTTCATCTCGAACCATGATGGGGATACGCCTGATTTATCACAGCATGCCGAATGATGCATGCTGGAGTTCTGGGAAACCCGACCTGCATTTCTTTGGAGTTCCCCCTCTTTCTGATCATAATTAACTACCACCAATTGACACAAGAAGGTTTCAACTTTAGGTGTCATGCCTGGAGGTTGTATGACCTGGTTGTATGAGGAGGGAATGCTTCCTTGTGCTGCCAGTGGCTGAGCTTGTTTAGTTCCCTCACAAAGGTTTGGTTAGGAAATGAATAGGTCTTGGGGGTAGGTAGCCCCTTTGGGTGCAACACCAAAATAGGGAGGCGTCATGGATGCGAGTAGTGCGAGTTGTGATGGAGTGACTAATGCCTGGGATAAGCCATGAGAAAACAAGGGAAGAACTGAATCCTAGGCTTCTTTCCTCTGTTCAGAGTTAGTAGATAAAGGAGATTGCAGGAGAGCTTTAACTTCAGGTGTCATGCCCAAAGATTGCATGACCTGGTCACTAGATTGGGGGACTGCTGACTGGCGGATGAGTGCTTCAACTATTGCTATCATGCCCAGAGATTGCGTAACCTGGTCCTAAACTCTAAACAGGCCATATGGATAAGGAGGTGGCAAACCAAGTTGGGGACTAGATACCAGTTTTGTATTGAAAGGGTTTTGAAGGTAAGTCATTTCTTGGGGTGTTATGATAAACTGAGGAGGAGTGAGAGCGAAAAGCAGTGGAGGCACTGTAGGCTAGGCCAATCCACTAGAGGAAGCTGATAATTGGCGAGTAGAATCATCGAAAAATGGGGGGAGGATTAAGCTTATGGCTATAGGCCTCGGGTTTTGGGTTGAGAAAGAGAAGACTAGTTAGGCCATTGAGGTTTGAAGATAGGTTGAGGTTTGATCGAATTGGAATAAGCTAGACTGAGTTCGGGTCAGAGTTGGCTGAACTGGGAGATGAGTGAACTGAATCAGTTGTGCCCCTGTCGAGTCGGAAAAAACTTGAGCTAAAACATTCTGAATGAACCCATTCTGATTTTGAGTTTGAATGTTTGATTCTAAAACTCGGTCGGAATTTTTGTCCTCCAATGCTTGTCTAACAGCGGATTGAATAGTTGCTTCAATCTGTTTCTAAATAGCATTTCAAAAGAGATCCAAACTGATAAATTGGGCCATGGTAGTGGTGATTTCAGAGCTAAGAGATGGCAGAGGAGCTTCTCCTGAGGTAGGGGTAGGACCGATTTCCCCCTCGGGCGGTGTAATGTCATCATTATTATGAGGAAGAGAAATGGCTGGTGCAAAGAATCGGATTGGAAGGAAGACTGCTTGGATCATGAATCGAAGGTTAAACCATGAGTGGGCAGTAAATGGTATGGATTGTATGAATGATTTTAGTTTAATAATCAACGTGTGATATGCTTATTCGTATTGCTGCACATAAATGTGGTTAGCGATGATGTGAAGGCTTATCCATCCAACATACAGGGGACGTTCATACCTCTCATCACACATGGTGATTTGTCATGACTCAATGGGGGTACAAAATAAGTCCTAATGATGTTGCTAAACCTCTGCCATGAATGAAGATTGGTAAGGGTAAGTTGATTGAGTTTTGGCCCTTAAACCTGATGCATGGGTAATACATGAGCATGTAGCATATAGCACACAAAATGCCCCTCTTCTGACCTGATGAGTCCTGCATAACATTGTTAAAAAAGGATGGAGGTCATCTTCAACCCCAACAAACGGCAAAGAAGTGTGTCCCATTTATTTCTTATTCTTTTAGTTCCTAAGGGAAATGACTATGATGGCTTTTCTAGCGCGGTTGTGAGCACCGGATTTTAATGATCCTTCTCACGAAACTATGATGAGAGCTATATAATGCAATTTCTTTCAGGTGTTGTCCATTAGAGGTGTTCCTAGTGCTGCAAAGTTGAGTTTGGCCGAAGTCCAGAAACCTAGTCTGCCCTTAGGTACCCGTACGGGTTCTGTCTAGTGGTAAGGATCCACTGGAAGACCCGTACGGGGATTACCTTCTATACATGTGGAGGGAAACCCGTATGGGTCCCCTAGTACCCATATAGGTGGGGCCCCACCCATATGGGTCCTCTGAATGCCTAATCAGCCTCTTTCGGAAGTAATCTCTTACCATTTTTGGGAAAAGGCAGGTCTTGAATGCAGTTTATTGCATTCAAACCTGAGTTTCACCCTATAAATAGGGCTTTCCCCTTCATTTCATAAGACACATTCATATTAGAAGAAAAACTATAGAGAAATTATAGTAAAAGTTCTAGCAATTTCTATAGGTATAGAAAAGGTATAGTGGGGGTATAGGAGGTATAAAATGGGGGAAAACCCATTCTTTGAGGTTTTGTCCACATTTTATTCATTCCTAACTTCATTCATTAGGATTTAGGCAAGGTTTTATCCACACAAATAATCAATTAAACAGTCCTATTTCACCATCTACTTTGGCCGGACTCTCTCAACAGTAAAGGGATCACCTCAAAGTGGATTCACGCCACAAAGGTAACTCTTATGATTTTCAAAGAGACTCACATTTCAGTTTTATTATTGTTGCTACTTTCTGCCCCTTCTATTGTATCTACTCTTTATATTTATTATTTCGGGTCTAGTCCTAACCCCGTATGAGCCTTGCAGGCACCTTGTATCGTCAAGATATTAAATCGATGCACCATACTCATATGGAGGGAAATCCCTTTTTATTTCATTTTTGTGCCACCAATCCATTAATCTGTTAATATGTAAACCCAATTAAACAAAGTTTCTTCCTGGACAAGACAAGACCTGTACAGGTACACCATACCCATACCAGTCCTCCCTAGTAGACGTACGGGTCCCACCCACCTGTACGTGTACCAGCCCTACCCAGATTCCAGAACTCATTTTAAGATGGTTAAAAATAATCCAAATCACCATTTGCCATGCGATCATTTTCACTAATAATATAGTAAATCAACCCACAAAAGTTAAAACGTGTTTTCATAACAAAAGACATTGAAGACCAATTATTTATTTCCGATCCTAGAAGCTGCCCGGGCACTATCGATTGTAAAACCACCACGCTAACATAATTTCCTAATAAAATGTTGACTTATGATGTACTGCAAACTGTGCTAATCTTTGTGGATGTAGGGGAATTTATTTTTATTTTGTTTTATAACATAGAACAAATGTATAGGTTCTCTTGCAATTCCCCCATTTTCCCCCGGTTGTAATTTTTATTCCCCCATTTATTGCTTATGCTTTATTGTAATATGTAAATGCATGTAATGAGTGTGAAAGAGTGTAGAAAAATAGGATTTCTGTGATAATTCCCTAAATGATGAAAACAAAACGGTTTTACACGGTGAATGTAATTTTGAAACAACTAAATGAGAAATAAGTGACTCATCCGATACCCGAATCTCTGATCCAATAGGTATGAGTCTCCTGCCCAGAGGGAACCGTACCAAAACTCTTTACCATGTGGACAACTTGGATGGCAACTTTATCATTTGTATTGAGATTTGGGTCTCGGTTCTTTTATTCATTAAAAATGGGTTATTGTGCAAACTTTAACTAAAAATGTTTTGTCGCACCTAAATCTAACCAACCCCCCTCCAGTGGGTCTAGCCTCTCATACAAGCGCCAAGGGAGACCCAAACGTCATTGACACCTCACAGTGGCGACTCTTATTGGGAAATAATCTTTTAACTTGTAAAATTTTGGTTTGTTTTAAAAGCTTAAAAGATTCAGATGAGCAGCAAAAATCATTTACTTGATTCAACCCACTTTTGTTTTCATCATTTCGGCAAATTATCACACTCTATGTTCTCACCTTCTTCTCTCTTTAGTTAGATGCGCTCTTCTTCTAGCACTAGGTTAAGGTGCCCTATTATTTTCACGACACTAATGAAAGTGTTACCCATGCCCACCACGAATAGGGGACACTCTAGTAGGTGGAGCACTCGTTGCTATCTCCCTCTAAAAGAGGCTTGATATGATGGGAACCTTCTACATCAAACTTCTGATATGTCTCTATGCCATTCTTGTCGAAAGCCTTAGAATTTTACCTTCTAGGTACCTTAAATCCTGTGTGAGACTAGATTAAGGAAGAATACCCTCAGCCTTAGCAAGAGAAATAAGGTTGGAATCGATCACTTCGCATGTGTTGTGATTAACCCCACCATGCATCGTCATAATTTGTGCATGCATAACGCATCTTACGCATGTACTAATCTTTTGGTTATCACCTCAGCCAAAACCAAACCCCAAAGATAAAGAGCTTGGCGATGTTCTCAGGTCCGTTTGATTTACATTCCGGCTCCTCCCCCATCATCTCTTCCTCTAGTTTAGTGAAGGGTTGCTCTGCTTCCATCTTCGGGTATTTTGTCTAGCAATCAGTTTAGTCCAGTTGATCTATTTTTCTACCATCCTAAGGAAATGTCTTATCTCCTGACTCCAAAGGGCCATATTGATGTTAAGGTTGAAAATGTAGCTACTGGTGAGGAGGCAAATGCATCGAGGGCAGCGGTTAGGTCAGAGATCATAAATGCCATATCACAGTACTTGGGAAGTGATTAGTTCTTGGACCGAATGAATAATAAGATGTTGGCTTCCATCAGGACAATCATGGCTGAAGAAAGAATGGTCAATGCTCCTTATAGTGCACCTATTAGTGCTCCAGCAATGAATGCAGTGATTAGTGAGCAAGTATCGGGGGTCACTTATAATCCATTCACTTAGTTTCAGTTGCCACTTGTGCGGACTCGTAGGGGTCCTTCCAATTAGTTTGGCCAATTAGGTTATGCAAGTCCACTTGGGTTAGTTAGCCAGTCATTCAAGTCAGTGGGTATAGTGGTTCCACCAGCTGTCAGTCAGATTCTTGAGCCTAGTCAGGGATTTGTACCGCCTCTATTTCAGTTTAGGGCATTTGGCCCAACCCCTAATTTTGTGGTCACACCTAAGGGGACAACATTTCCTCAATCAATAAGTTTACCCTTGGTTGCGGTTACTCAATCAGAGGGATCATCCTTGTCCATAGAATTGTGTGATCTTCTTCAGAAATTACTGGCTGCCAATCCAGCTCTCAATCATCGTCACTAACAGTTCAAATTGTTAGAGAGGAGGACTAGGTCCCTGAAAACTTTAGTATGCCTAGCATAGCTAAGTATGAGGGAACTGGTCCACCTCAATCTCACATCATCACCTATCAGAGGGTTATGAGAATTAGAAAGTTAAGTGATAAAGTCCTACCTGAAATGTTCCCTTGCACCCTAGAAGGTCCTGCTATCGAATGGTATAATACTCTATCAGATGAAGTGACCGCAAATTGGAAAGCTTTATCTGAATCTTTCATTGAGAAATATTGTTTCTATGCCACCATTAAAACTACCGTACAAAATTTGGAGGCCATCGAGCAAGCCCCCAATGAGAAATTTAAACCCTATTTTGAAAGATGGATGGCCACTCAGGTCCTGTTGAAAGATAGGCTAAGTCTCCCCGAGATGATTGTGAAGTTAATGGATGGTGCCCTGCCTACTTATCGTAAGGTTCTTAGTATGGATAAATTCTCTAGCTATGTTGAGGCCTTCAAAAAATCTAAAAACTGGGAGAGAATCGAGGAGTTAGAGAAGGTGAGTGTACCGGCCAAGCCTTGGTTCAAAAAGAGTGACCCATTCAGCCTCAGCCCAGGCTTCTAAATCAAAGTTTTGTTCTGACCCTAAGGTAGCAGTAGTGCAGGCAGAAGTGGCTATTGTCCGTACCATCGAAGATGGCATTTCCCCTTAGAAAGCATCTATACCTGCCATCTTCACTAAGTTGAGGGCGCTTGACCTTCTTCAGAGTATTAAAACTAATGTCCCTCCCAAGCCTGAAGACACGGATTAGCTTTGTGCTTATCATATTAGTAAAGGGCATCACACTGGTGCCTGTAGAGACCTACCTGAGGCTATTCGTGGTTTGATTAGGGACAAGAAGATACAAGAACCTGAGCTTAAGCCTAGCACCATGAATAACCCCCTGCCAAATTTTAAGTAATAGGTTAGAGTTGTCGAGTTAGGGTTGCCCTCCAACCATATCTTCAATATGATCTCGTAGGCTAATCCTATGGTACACTCAGTAGTGGCTTTACCCGATGAACCGGTCCCTATTGATATTGATGCATTCAAGTTAGAAGGAATTCACGATGAGGAAGCCATATTGGTTCAACCGGAGCCAATTGATATTGATCCTTATGTATTGGAAAGTGATGAGCTCGACCCGCCTTGTTAGTGGAAACTTTCGAAGGTAGAAGTATTATTAAAAATGGGGTGTTGCATGTTACCCGAAGTGGGAGGATTCCTCCTTATCCTCTTCCAAAAAGAAGAAAGGACAGAGATGTGGATATTCAGGTTATTCTAAATATCAATCAGGGTCCAATCTTTACACCTGCTATTTGGACTCAAACTTCGGTCGGTATTGAAAAGAAAGTCACTCCTCTTATCCAGCAGTTGCAAGTCATCCCTTCTAAGTACAGCATTTGGCAGCTTCTCATTGACTTTGAAGATCATCGCAAAGGTCTGATAGAAAAGTTATTAAGCATGGAGGCTACACCTTCTACCACTCTAGTTGAAGTATTTTCAACTATTAGGGGATCTTATCCCGATCAAGTTAAACCCATTAAGTTCTATCCATTAGACCTCCCAGCCAAAGGGAATAAGCATATCAAGGCACTTTTCATTAAGGTGCAAATCTTTGATCGTTCTATCCCATGTGTTATAGTGGATGATGATTCCGCCCTCAATCTTTGCCCTGCCAAGATCCTTCCTCTATTAGGGCTGGATGAATCCATGTTGGAAAAATCCAATATTGTTATAAGGGCATATGATGATACAAAGAGGAGTGTCATTGGGATCTTTGAAGCTGAAGTTATAGTTGGGGGAGTGAAATCCAAAGTCTTATTCACTATTCTTGACATTCCTATTACCTGCTTGTCATTGTTGGGTCGACCTTGGTTCCATGCATTAGGAGTCGTCCCTTCCACAGTCCATCAGGAAGTTAAGCTTATCCACAATGGCAAGCTAGTAACCATTGAAGCTGATGAACCATCTATTATAGAAGCTATGGAAGCCAAAGAAAAAGAATCTAGGGTGGATGTAGCTCACCAGGATACAAAATTTTTTATCAGAAAGTATATATCGCTTAAAATCGAAAAGATTACGATGAAGCAAGGTTATGTGAAAGGTGAAGGGATCGGAAAGAATCTGCAGGGTATGTTGGAACCTATTTTACCTCTTCTGTGACCATTCAGACTTGGTTTAGGGAACCATCCAGGTGCTAAGAAATCTAAACCTCAGTCCAGCCTCATCATAGGGGTTGAGGTCAAGCAAAAGGTATTCATGGGTGAGGAAGAACTTGCTGAAGTATGGGGCAAAAAGGTCCCTGGTTTTGAGATCTTCAATGATGTATACGATTTTGAGAGAGGCTATATGATTGAAACCTCAGTTTCTATGGAAGTATATGGGAATGCTAAAGAAGATGAAATGAAAGACACAATTAAGTACATCACCAAGGCACTAGCAGTACTTATGAGGAAGAATTGGAAGGGAAGTGAAAAGGCAATCCCATCAGTAAGGCTGTCTAAGACTTAGCAAGAGTAGTAGCCGAAGAAGGACATGCAAATACCAGTTCAGCCGTCAGTATTGCCAAAGCTGATCAACAAGGCCCTCCCCCTGTGGAGGATGATTCAAATGATGTAATTTTTAATGTTGCAAATATTTTTAATGCAAACAATGCCGCTTATAAGGAATATCATGGATAAGTTGTAACATCTGTACTTTTTTAGCATATCATGAATAAATTGATTCATCTCTCATTCACATTTCACTCAAGTATTTCATCCTGATTATACCATGCATTCATAACAACAACGTTCTTAAAATATCATCATATTCATTAATGAAGTTGACCGCAGTGGTATAAATATTCAATGGTTAAAACCTATCAAATAAAAAAGAGATAATAAAGGTGCTTCGTAAACATGATACCAATAGGTCTTAGTTCATCTTTCTTCACGAAGGGGGAAAGGGGTACCAAGGTACATTTCGCCAAGAAAAATGACCAAGAGGACTCATAAAAGTATCAGTAGTAGGCTGGTCGCGGTTATGAAAGAATAGGAAGCACATATTGGGTAACAAAAATTGCCCAAAATCCTTTAAAAGCTCTAAAAGGGAACCAATCATTGACAAATCAAGAAGATTCTATCCAAAACAATAGCTACCTATAGAGACTGGGCTGATAAACTCCCATTCGCATTTTGGGGGTGTAGAACCAGTATAAGAACTCCCACCGATCAGATGCCATTTTCCCTGGTATATGGAAAGGAAGTTGTACTACTAGTAGAAATAGAAGAAAGATCTCTAAGGGTGGCACTCAAAGCTTAGTTAAAAGAATTAGACTGGGCAAGGGCCAGGTATGAATAGTTGAACGCAATAGATGAGAAATGGCTCAAAGTACTTGACAACCTACAGATGTACCAGCAGCGCATGGCTCGAGCTTATAATAATAGAGTTAGATACCCGAAACAACCTCTCATAGCGGGTGATCTAGTTCTCAAGCAGCTACGCCAGGTCAACACTCACACTAGGGGCAAGTTCAGGCCTAACTAGGAAGGGTCATTTGTTGTAAAGAAATTCCTTCGTAAGGGAGGAAGCAAGCTTATAGATATCGATGGAAATGAGTTTGTGAATCTAGTAAATCAAGATAGGCTCAAGCGTTATCATGTCTAGGTCAAAAGAATTAAATCATAAAAATGCAGCACAAAGAATAAAAGAAATAAAGAATAAATCACCCGAAGAGCAGTCCTCTACTGCTCGGGCAAAAATTAGGGTGCATCTCGCTGATCGGTATTCCACAAATCGGTCAGGCAAAAATTAGGGCACTGCAAAGCAAATAAAGCCTGCTAAGCTGAAAACCCGAAAAGGGCGGCTTAGGCAATAGTTAGGGTATTGAGAGAAAAATGTCAATTGCCTTCTGGAAAATCTATAAAAGACCAGTAGGTAGTAGGGGTTGACTATTGAAAGTTGTTACCATTGCCTATGTACTCAAATTAATCTCATCAATGAACTTGTCATGATTTTGCTAAGAATCTTGGTCTTATTAATGCATGCATGTCTTTAGGTGAAATAATCGCTGGTATGTGAACATCAACTTTTCTCTACATGTTACGCATCATTGTTATTTAGTCCATTCACATGTAATCCAACAAAAATAAAAAGTTCTAAAGAAATCAAGCATATGTAAATTCAGAAAAAGTCTGCTGGATTGAAAACTAGAAAGGGCGGCCTAGGCAAAAGTTAAGACAAGAACAAAACAAAAGCCTGTGGGGTTGAAAACCCGAAAGGGTGGTCTCGGCAAAAATTAAGGCAAAAAGAAAAGAAAAAAAAGCTAGCTAGGTTGAAAACACAAAAGGGCGGTCTAGGAAAAAGTTAAAGCTAAAAAGAAAAAAAGTCCACTGGGCTGAGCCGTCAAGGACAGTTCAGGCAAAAATTAGGACAAAAAGAAAGAAAAATAAATGTTCGATAGGTCACCTCGCATCAAATGGCCTATGAAAAGTTAGAACCTCACTCGGTTCCCTCACTATAAAATCTCTGGATAAAATATGGGTTCGCAAAGCAGCAATACTGGGTACTCCCAGTTCAAACAAAGTCAGCATGCATAAATGTCAAATGTCAAATGTCAAAAGTACCAATCCAAAGTTTACAATTAAAACAAGCCACACAGGGCCCAAAAGTACCAGTAGTTTAGAAAGTAATTATAACCTAAGCTACAGGGGGATCCTGTCCCTGATGACCCCCCTGAGTCTAGTTCTAAGTATCGCCAGCAGGTAATCCATGTCTATGGTCATATTATCCTTAACCTAATCAGTATCAGCAGCTAGCTGAGTGGGAGCCCTGGTCTCCAAAGTACTTGCAGTAGCCATAGTAGCATCAGCACCCTTAACAGACTGATCTCTGCCCCTTTAAGTCACCCGGTATGCGAAAAGATCATCCTTAGACTCATCATCAGAAGGGATCAGTGTCTGCCTATCCTCAGTCATCCTAGAAAGCTGGCCCCTCAGCATCTCAATCTCGACCCTCGCCCGAGCGGTCTCAGCCCTAGCCTGGTCAGCCTCAGTGGTAGCTGCCCCTTCAAGAATTGGGCCCTCTCCTCTAAAGCTTCTAAGTCTTGGGTGGACCTGCTGCATTTTATGGCAAGTAGCAATGGAAATCATGAGATCGGTACATATATATAAATGTCATAGCATGCATGCATAGTTTGTTAAATTTTGCAGAATAAAGGAACTTACCAAAGCTAAGGCATCATGGCCCAATAGTATATCCCACATGAAAAAGTAGCTCATGGCAATCCTCTCAGCCTCAGAGATGGTCACCTGAAAGGAAAAGGTCACATCAGGATAGGATATTCTAAATAATCACAGCAGTAATAGATGAATTCTAAGATAAAGAATTCCTTACGTGAGTAGAGATGGAGGGAGTGAAACCAAGGGCTGGACCGACTCCTCGAGCTCCTTAACAGCTCATTTCCTTGAATGGTCGAGGAGTTAGAACAAATTATCTAGCTCAGCTCACAGCACGCCCTCCCATATAGATCCAAAAACTTGAGATTTCTTCACCGCTGGCTCAGGGGCAACAGAAGCAGCAGCGGCAGATCTCTTCTGCGTAGAAGCAGGAGGCTATAGCAACAACGAATAGGATTCAAAATCACAATCATTTTCAAAAATCAGTAAAGTATCCACAAAGGCTAAGTTAGAGGCATACTAGAGAAGAAAAGGTACCAAACCTGGCTGAGCCCCTAGTGCCCTGAATTATGGAAGGACCCCCACAGTCACCCCTCGGTCCACCCTCCTCATTATCATCATCATCGTCATCCTCACCGTCACTCCAGTGAAACTCAAGAGGGACATCCTTGTGGTGGATCCACTCACAGGGAGGAAGAAGTGAGGAATCGACAAACTCAGCATAAGAACCCTCCATAGACAGCACGCAATCCCCCTTGCCCTATAAGTATAGCCCTTGGTCAGTCCTCGGCATGAGATAAGGCTAGAAGATGCCCGCGGGATCGGGAGAGGGATCGATCTCTCCACCATGGCGCTGGTCCTCCACCCTTGGACCCACTCACCAAAATACCACTCGTAGGAGAGTGGTGACTCCAGGAAAAAGCGGCGGTCATCCATGCCCACCCGCATCCTCTCGATAGCCCTATGCATGGCTAATCTCTCCCATTGGTCTCGAATAACCTATGCAGAATGAATGAACTATAAGTATCGCAACCTCATAAATATAGTTTCTACTAATGGTTTGTTGAAATGTAAAATGCAGGTTTAGTAGGGAAGAGGTTTACCCAATCTGAACGTAGCTGGCATAGGAACTCCCTATTGGGAAACTATGATCCGGACCACAAATTAAACTAAATTATCCGGATCAGGTTTGAAAGAAATAAAAACTTAAACCATGTAAATCCCAAATCCAAATGGAAACATCTGGACAAAGATCCAGCTACAAGGCTGTCCATTGAATATATCAAGTACCTAAGCACATGGAATCATCAGAATAAAGCTTAGAAAGGAAACAAGATTTAATCCCTCAAGAACAACATCCGAAAGACTCATGCTTGAAGACAATGGGAAAAGTTGCAAAGATAGCTTTTCCCTTCACTGTTTGGTCTATGAAGTCAAAGATCCTTTCCCCAAGATAAAGACAAAATGACAGCTTGCATTTTTTAGAGAAAGGACAAAAGGACTGACATCAAACCAAAAATGCTAACAACCTTTTTCACCTAGACCAATAAGGAGGCGCGTGGAGCTCACACCAAAAAGCTAATGGTGTAAAAGTTGATGCATCACAAAAAGCCAAGTAAAACGATCACTGACAACTTTTCAACATCAATCCTTACAATTCAAACAGGTCAAATTATAGTCTAACAGATTGATCAACAGTTTCGAAAGCTCTGCCTATAACCTGATTAAGGGTGAAGATTTATTACAACTTTAATAACCCACAACGGCTACATTTATGATGGAAGCCTATAAAAGGGAAGCTTCACCAAATGAGAAGGTTGGCTATTTTGATTGACAAAAGCAAGTAACAAAGCACAAGCATTCAATCAGCTTACAAATCCCTCCAAGAATCAATTAATTCCAAATCTATTGTAAGGATTCCTAAGTGAGCTATATAACTTAAGGAAATCCAAAAACCAAAACCTTTGTGAAAACAAGAGTGTAAGGATCTCCAACTTTTTGTGAGATCGGGATACAACTTAAAGTTGGTGCTTTGAATGGGAACTCCCTGTAGGACTCAGCTTAGATTCAGGGTAGAAGTCTAACTGTTATATCCTACTAAAGACTAAAGGACTCAGCTAGGAGTTGGTGCTTGTAGTGGTATATCCTACATCCGGAAGGGGTTACCATCTAGAGACAAATTGTAAGGCTTGATTCTTGCAAGTTGGAAAGGAATCCACTAGTAGAAACTCCTAAAGGAAGGAAACTCCGGGGGACTAGAGTAGGCAGGGCTGAACCAGGATAAAACCCTCTGTGTTTGATTTCTATAACTTTTTATTATTTGCATTATATTGTCAAAATTGCATCATCCGGATCCATCATCCGTTCATAATCAAACACGCTACACTAAGACTTTTTAAAGTCTTTATATCCGTAAAAAAGGGTCATTCACCCCATCTGACCTTATAAAGACCCTTATAGGGACCAATAAGTGGTATCAGAGCGAGTGCTCAAACTAGAGATCTAACAATCT
This sequence comes from Euphorbia pulcherrima, assembly GCA_947683365.1. Taxonomy (NCBI): domain Eukaryota; kingdom Viridiplantae; phylum Streptophyta; class Magnoliopsida; order Malpighiales; family Euphorbiaceae; genus Euphorbia; species Euphorbia pulcherrima. Next base: position 13,214,445 of record CANTUS010000007.1, read on the forward strand.
CAATCTAAAGGTCCATATATTTTGATCCATATATCACAATGAGTTTCTAAAACTCACAAATCCTTCCCGAGGGTATGTCCATTACCCATCCTCTACTCTTCACCGGTGAACATTACATGTTCTGGAAGAACCGAATGAAGAACTCATACACTCACAAAGCATGCAAGCATGGTTAGTCATTAAAGATGGCCTATATGACCCTACTTATAAAGTAGAGGGTATGACTACCCGAAAGCCATCAAGTATGTGGGATGAGAATGATTTTAAAAAGTTGCGTGAAAATGCAAATGCTATTAACATGCTTCATTATGCTCTTAGTGCAGCTAAATTTAACAAACTATCCAGATGCAAGACTGCAAAAGAGATTTGGGAGAAGCTAGAGGTAACCTATGAAGGAACCACCAAAGTAAGAGAAGCTAATCTTGATCTACTCCAATAGAAGTTTGAAGCTTTTAAAATGGAGCCAAAAGAATCCATCAATAATATAAACACTAGATACACTAGTCTAGTGAATGAGATGAAGAGGCTCAGAAAGGAAATCCATGAAGTAGAGATGGTCAAGAAAGTGCTCTGAAGTCTCACCAAGGAATGGGACAGCAAGAAGATTGCCATTGAGAAAGCTCATGACCTAAACTTCTATAGTTATGATGAGCTCATTGGCAATCTCTTAACTCAAGAGCTATCCTTGGAAAGATACACCCAATAAGAAAAGAAGCCTGAAGAAAAAAACAAAGCCATTTCACTAAAGGCGGAATCTACCAAATCAGCTTCATCCAGAGAAGAAGGACAAGCCACAGAACCTTAAAGTACTAAGGAGCAACTAGCTCTATTAACCAAAAGGCTCAACAGGTTCCAATAGAAGAAAGAAAGAAGGAAGTCCAAAAAATATGAATCCCGAAGATTAAGAGAAGGAACTTCCAGAAAGGATAGGCCCAAAAGAAATTCGGAAGAAAAGAAGGATCCGGAAAAAGATGCTGCATGTTTTGAATGTGGAGAAAAAAAAAGTCCATCTCAGAACAAAATGTCTGAAGCTTAAGAGAACCAAGAAGTTCAAAAAGAAGGCAATGGTAGCTACCTAGAGCAATAGTGAAGAAAGCAGCAGCTCATCTTTAATAGAAGAAGAAGAGATGCTAATTATGTATTCATGGCACTGACTGATCCGGAAGCAGAGCAATCCAGAAAAAATGCTTTCAAGTAAGAGACGGTGCAAATCAAAGAATCAGAATCAGATACAGCAAACACTGAGGTAAATTCTTGTACCAATTCTGCTTCTAATTTTGACCTTGCTAGAGCTCTATCTATTGTAATCAAGGGTTTAAAGAAGAATGCAAAAGCAATCAAGTCCCTTAAAAGAGCAGTAATGGAGTTGGCAGAAGATGCTGAAGTAATGGCACAAGACATCAATCTGGTTAGAGCAATGTTGTGGAGGAGAACTTCCTTAGGAATCAAGTCCAGATTCTAAATGCAAATGTAACAGGACTGGATAGAGAAATCAATCTATTAGAGGAGGTAGGAAGAGGCTAGAGATAAAAGCTCCAAGAAGAGATAATCATCCTCCTGCTCAGAACAGATTCCAAAAGACCCCTAACCAAAGGATGAAGGAAGTTATCAGGCAACCACAAGCCCAAATATATATTGTTGTTCAAAAGGGAAAGGCTAAGGTGGATTACAACCAACAGCCTATCAAACAGATAAGAAATTGTGGAGCAGAAGTTGCACCTCCAACTAGTTTTTGGATTCACACTAGACCATCTACCAGTATGCAAAAGGCTGGATATAAAGGAACTATAGGAAGGAGGATCTGAAGAAGATCAACAAGAAGCAAAAGCATAACAAACCCATTTTAGGGTGCAGTTTTTGTGGGAAAAACATTCATATTACTAAATCTTGTAGATTAGAAAATGGTTATTATGATATTTACCCTTAGCCTAAGATGGTTATTAACCCGAGAGGACCCAAATCTAATTGGGTACCCAAACCCACTTAATCTGTTTTATAAATATACCTTAGATCCACAATTGATCAACACACTTGGTATATTGATAGTGGATGCTCAAGGTGCATGACAGGTGATGAGAAGGTCTTCATCATATTGACTCGCAAGAAGGGAGGCAAAGTAAGCTTTGGAGATAATCAAAAGGGACATATCATTGGTCATGGAACCATTGGATCTAAGTTAAAGATAGAAGATGTCTCATTGGTTGGTGGACTGAAATTCAACTTGCTAAGTGTGGCCCAACTCTATGACAAAGGAAGAAAAGTCATATTTGATTCCAGAGGCTGCTCAATCTATGATAGTAAGTCCAACCAAGTCATTCTTTATGCACCTAGAGTAAGTAATGTATATTCTGTAAACATTAAAAATGATAAAAAAAAAAAAATAATATATGCTTGGTGTCTAAAGAAGGAGAATCATGGCTATGGAGATTAGGACACGTCAGCATGAACCTCCTATCCAAACTAGCCAAAAAGGATTTAGTAGTAGGTTTGCTTAAGGTTGCTTTTGATAGAGATCATCTATGCACTGCATGTCAATTAGGTAAATAACATAAGAAAAGTTTCCCTTCCATCTCATACATTCCTTCTAAAAGAGTACTTGAGCTCTTGAATATTGATCTCTTTATTCGAATCAAACCATTGAGTTTAGGTAGAAGAGAATACACCATAGTCATTGTGGATTAGTATTCTTGATATACATGGGTTCTCCTACTAGCAAGAAAGGATGAAGCCTTTGCCCAATTCTCTAAAACATTCATCCAGATAGAAGTAGAATAGAGCATAAGCATTGCACGCATCCGGAGTGATAATGGTGGAGAATTCAAAAATAAGCATTTTGCTGACTTTTGTGACTCTAAGGGCATTGAACATAACTTCTATGCCCCTCACACTCCTCAACAGAATGGAGTTGTTGAGAGAAAGAATAGGACCATAGTGGAAATGGCTAGAACAATGCTCAATGAAAATTATTTGCCAAAATACTTTTAGGGAGAGGCCGTGAATACAGCATGTTATATTCTAAATAGAGCACTCATTAGAAAGACCATAGAAAAGACCCCATATGAAATCTAGAAGGGAAGAAAACCCAAAATTGGGTATTTCAAAGCATTCGGATGTAAATGCTACATCCTTAATGATAGAGAGCAATTAGGAAAATTTGATCTTAAATCTGATGATGCAATTTTCCTTGGCTACTCAACACATAGTAAGGCTTACAGAGTCTTTAATAAAAGAACCCAAACTCTGGTCGAGTTAATACATGTAGATTTTGATGAGACTAACACTGTAGGAAAGAAAAGCTACACTCTAGAAGATCCAGTTCCGAAAGCTGAAAAATCTGAAGAAAAGAAGGAAGCAGGAATTCTTGATTCATTTCAAATCAAGAAGTACATAGAGGAAGATGAAGGAATATCCTTTGATCCAGAAGTACAATAATTAATCTCAACCCATAGGAGATTGACTTTAATTAAGGCCAATAAGGAGTGGTTGAAGATGAAGTGGAGCAAGTCCTAATTCAACAAGAAAGGCCTACAAAGGGAGATCCGGACACATAGAGATCATTCCATTGAAAATATTCTAGATGATCTTCAGAATCTAGTAAGAACTAGAGGTCAGTTCAACAAGATGATAAGTCATGTTGCATTTCTCTCGCTTATAGAGCTAAAGAAATTTCAAGATGCTAAAGGAGATGAAAGTTGGATGATGGCAATGCAGGACCACCTGCTAAAGGAAAATCAATCATTGGCACCAAGTGGGTGTTCCTAAACAATCTTAATGAATTCGGAGTGGTGGTGAGAAACAAGGCAAGATTAGTTGCCCAAGGCTACAACCAGCAAGAAGGAATTTACTTTGAAGAAACCTTTGCTCCTGTAGCAAGGCTGGAAGCAATCCAGATCCTATGTGCTTTTGCATCATTCATAGGGTTCACAGTATACTAAATGGATGTCAAAAGTGCATTTCTAAATGGTGTTATCTAAGAAGAAGTCTATATTAAGCATCCACCCAGATTTGAAGCCCCAAAGGATCCAGATCATGTCTACAAGCTAAAGAAGGCTCTCTATGGATTAAAGCAGGCACCTAGAGCTTGGTATGAAAGATTAACCTTATTTCTTATATCCAAAGGTTATATTAGAGGCAAAGCAGACACCACGCTATTCATCAAAAAGAAGAAAAATGATATCATTCTAGTCCAAATTTATGTGGATGATATCATATTTAGAGCAACTGATGAAAGGATGTGTGAAGAACTTGGCTCTCAAATGTAGAAGGAATTTGAGATGTGTATGATGGGAGAGCTTAATTTCTTCCTTGGTATACAAATCAAGCAAAGTCCGGATGGGATTTTCATTAACCAGTCAAAGTACACCAAGAAAATCTTGAAGTAGTTTGAAATGGACAAGAGCAAGCCCATGTCCACACCAAAGGGGTCAGATATAGTCCTATCCAAGGATTGTAAAGGAGAGGATGTTGATCAAAAACTCTATAGAGGGATTATTGGCTCACTCCTACACTTGACAGCTAGCAAACCTGACAGACATTATGTAGTTTGTTATTGTGCAAGATATCAAGCCAATCCTAAGGATTCTCATCCCAATGCAGTGGAAAGGATCCTTAGATACCTCCTAGGAACCACTGATGCTGGGTTATAGTATCCTAGGAATGGAGATTTCACACTCCAAGGGTTCACTGATGCAGACTATGGCAGGTATACTCTTGAGAGAAAGAGTACATCTGGAGGTTGCCATTTCCTTGGAGATTGCTTAGTTTCATGGTACAGCAAGAAGCAAACTTCAGTTGCCTTATCCACTATAAAAGCTGAATACATAGCAGTTGGAAGTTGTGTAGCTTAACTACTCTAGATCAAGCAATAGCTTGAAGATTATGGAGTTCAATCCGGATGTGTGGATGTTATGTATGACAACAAAAGTGCTATTGTTGTGTCAAAGAATCCAGTACTCCATAACCGGATAAACCATGTCAACATAAGGCATCATTTCATCAGGGATCATATGATGAAAAAGGATTTTGCATTGGTATATATTCCAACCAACGAGCAAAGTGCAGATATCTTTACTAAGCCACTAAGTAAAGACCAATTTGGGAAGCTAAGGGATTCAATTGGTATTTCCAATCCAATTTATGATCAATTCGGAAGACAGGTTGAAATCAAGCCTGATCCTAGAATGGAAACTCAATTCGGGAGAGAAGAAATATTGGAGGGAAATCTATTATGAAATGGTGCCACGTCAGCAAACAAGAAGGATAAATGGTAGTAAAAGGGCATAAAGATGATAGTTACTTTTTTGAATTTCAAAAGTCTATTGGGTGTTACATGCACGGTAAATTCGACAGTTATCATTCAAAATAAATAGTTCCCATTTTTCGGTTAAACTGAATTTACCTCTCTCTTAAAATTTGATTACCATGTCATCAATCTAGCCAAAATTACTGGCATTCGGATTACCAAAATACCCTCACCTTGGAAAATCTATAAAACCCCCCCCCAAATTTTACTTCTTCCTCATGCGAGCAACTACTCTACTATTACTCTGCAAAAATCGAAACCCATACCCTAAATTCTTCAACTCTTCTCTAAAATGGCTGCAATTACGACTAAAGATGGACCCGTAATGCTTCCAACCCAGGACATCTTTAAAGAGTCTAATCTTCAAGATGGAGACTTCATCCCCGTAAATTTCAAACCTTCTGACTCCTTACTCCCCACAGATTATTTGGGGGACAACTTCTTATTTGAGACGGATTCTTACTCCAAACTCATACAAGATCAAAATCTCATGGACTTTCTTAAGATAACTACCCCACATATGCTGACTTGGTCAAGGATTTCTATGAGAATCTCAGTGTTCACTCCAAGTTTGATGCTCTTCGAACCAAGGTCCAAGGCAAAGAAATCACTATTACCCTAGATTTCTTTGAATAGCATCTGGGTATGAAAAATGAGGGTGTTCTACTGAGGACTGATGGTGATGAACAGAGAGTTAAGTATGAAGCTAAACAGTAGTGCACCCAAACTACTTTGGAGACAAATTCAGCACATATTTTCCTCAAATTCCCATATATCTCCAGCATGTCATGGCCAAATTAGTACTCATAAGAAAAGGATCTCTCACCACAGTGTCTTCATTTTAACACCGCGTGCTCCAACATTGGGTTAAGAGCAGGGTAGTAAATATGCATGTATTAATTATCAACTTCCTCAAGCAGCATGTAAATTCTTATGGCGCGCTCATCACCCAGATCCTCCTTGCCAATAAAATCAACCTTACCGGAAATGAATCCGTCACTGGTAAGGAAATCTTGGAGAAAAACTTCAAGAAATTGAACTATAGGGAGAAGTGGAATGAGGAAAAGGCTAAAAAGCAAAGAGATGAAAGGAAGAGCAAAGCCAGAAAAACAACCGATCCAATAGAAGCTCCAATTCCTAAGAAGGCTCGAACTACTAAATCCAAAGCAGTAAAATACCCAGTTGCAAATCCGGATGAAGAAGTGGATGAGGATACCCAGACCATCACCCAGCTGCTCAATAAATCCCTAGAAAAGCCAAAACCAAGGGGAAGGCTAATTAAGACTGTTGATTTATTGAAAAGACCTATATGTGATCCAAGGGAAACCATTGCAGTAGCCGTTGCTGCAATAAGAAAGGGCTATCAGAAAGGCCAGAAAAGAAAAGCATCGAAATTGCTAAAGGGGGGAAATGGGTATGATGAAGATGAAATAGAAGATGAAATGCTTGAACCAAAGAAGCAGTTCACTCGAAAGGGTTGTACTTTTGATGAAGCAGTCAAGGCACAACAACATCAAAAGAAAACCGCCAAGAGGCCAACTGCTATAGTCATTGATAAGGACGCAGCAAAGAGGGTGGTTGTGGAGGAGTTGGCTAAGGCCAAAAGCTCAAAGGGCAAAAATGTTCCCAGAACCAATGAGGATATCCTTCCGGAGGATCCTTAGTATGAAGAGATGATGGCATCTGGGAGATATCAATAGAACTAACAATCTTGCCATAAAAGGACCCAGAGAATCCTCTGCTACACCAATCCTCATAGACCAAGCTACCTTGGATGAGGTCTTAAAGATTCAAAATTAGGATCATTCAACTTCTTGCCCATCACAAAACCTCTTCCGAAGAACCTGCTAAGTCCAGAAGCTGGAAATCAAGCAGAAATAAGTCCTAAAAAGGCAATAGTAGAGGGCATTAAGGACATTACCAATGCACCTGGGGAAGTATAATAAGTCCTAAAAAGGCACTTGGAGGGGTGATAGAGGACATTTCCTATCATCCAGGGGTTGAAGTAGGAGCACATAAAGAGATAATCATCCTATCCCAACCACAACTCAGTGAGGTACTTCCTATTATAGCTACTTTAAATATTAAAGCTAATATTACTACTGGTGATGACTCAGCTATTGAGATAAGGGACAACTTGGATATACATGTGCCAAATGTATCCAAGGAAGGTGAGCCCAACCCGAATAATATCATTCTAAAGGAGGGACAGGGTCTGAGATCCAAAGAGAAATCTTCTAAAGCAGACTCTAAGGGCGAGGCCAGTCTAGGGGAAAGGTCAGAAGAGAGGAGAGAAGACCAAGATAAGTCCCGATTAGCGGAGACCAATAATGAAGCTGATAATGAACCCTTCGGAGGCAGCTCTAGCTCCATAGATGAATCTTCTAGCTCCTCTAAAGAAGAATTTACTCCAAAAGTAAGCCCCATGAGAGTGCCTGCAAACAACACAATTAAAGCCAAAGTTTCAACAACACTTCATCTTCTAAAAGAGGCTACCTAAGAGGAGAATGAGGAAGGGTATGTCAAACAGAGCCTCTGGACTATCTGTACCCATCTCAGAGGTGTTGAAAAGGAACTCCTAAGATAAGCTACTGATCAGGATATGAAGAAGGAGTTCCACAGTTGCTGATCTCAGAGGGGTTGAAAAGGAACTGCTAAGACAAGCTGTTGATCAGGATGTGAAGAGGGAGTTGGGTGAAATCAAAAATTCAGTAAAGAAAATAGAAGACAAGGTCTTGGATTTCCAAACTCTATGAGCTATAGCAGAAGCTTCTCTCTCTCTGATTAAGCCAACATTGAATGAGCTTAAAGAAAATGGTTCCACAGCCAACTGGGCCGTTGATCAAGCCAATATCCTGGCTATAAACAACTATGGGACTGTACTTGACATGAACACTTCCTCCTCATCAGAGCTCTAAGAAGAAATCAAAGCTTATCTAGATACCAAGTTTGAAAACTTGTCAAAATTCATGGCTGAGAAAGACCCCACACCCGCCATAAAAGATTTGGGAGTAGACTAGCAAGTCACCTAGGAAATGCTGGTGCACTTCATTGAGAAAACTCTCCCTAAAATCTAGGAGAAGATTTTGGATGACATGGGTGATAAACTGGGGAGTTGCCTATCTAGCTTGGAGAAAATAATAACGGACTGGAAGGCATCCATCACCAAAGAAATCTCCCTCCAAATTGAATCCTTGCATAATATCCGGAAAGGGCTTAGTGAAGAAATAACCCTACTCCAGACCGGAATCAATAATCTCTCAATATCCGGATCTTCTTCCTCTCCTGCTATTTTGGAAAGCCAGCTCCTTTTAGTCTTCCACAACCTTGTACAAGCCATTGGAGATTCCAGCTTCTTTGGTCAGAAAGGAATGACAACTCTTCTAAAGGTCCTCTGCCCTTACTATGGCCCAAAGGATCAAGAGTTTGTCATGCACATTCATCCATCCATCAAGCAATCCTATGACAATCTGAAGAAGACCATCCGACCTTACTATCTCACTCCTTATATGGTTGATAAGATTATTGATGAAAGGTCCAAAGGTAGCACTGACTACACAATTTATTCAAATGCATGGCAAGTAGATTGGGATAACAAGACTTATATGAATATAGACCCCCAAGCTGGAAACAAAAAGGGGGAAAAGAGTATACAAGAACCTAGATCCAGCAAGGGAAAGGAGATAGAGGGAGAACCATCTGGAGGGAATTATAATTAGACTAACTATTATCTGTACTTGTAAAATTTTGTAATAGCTAGATTCACTATTATATATTTCTGTAATTTGTAATCCGAACTTCATTGTTGTTAACTATTGTTACAACAGAAGTATATATAGTGAAAATATCTAATTCTTAAAATATTGTTACTAAAAGTACAATCTGCAATTATACTAAAACAAACTTAGAAGCTAGAATTGAAAAATATTGGGGGAGTTCGGATGCTAGAATTGTGGGGGAGTAAAATATGTAAATATCTAAGTATCAAGAATCATACTTAGTCCATATATACTCCATACCCTTGTACTTAGTTTTTGTTTCCATCAAATGGGGGAGATTGTTGGGAAACTATGATCTGGACCACAAATTAAACTAAATTATCCGAATCAGGTTTGAAAGAAACAAAAACTTAAACCATGTAAATCCCAATCCCAAATGGAAACATCCAGACAAAGATCCAGCTACAAGGCTTTCCATTGAAGATATCGAATAACTAAGCATATGGAATCATCAGAATAAAGCTTGGAAAGGAAACAAGCTTTAATCCCTCAAGAATAGCATCCGGAAGAACTGATTGCCTTATCTCCGGAAGAAGGCAGATTGGAGAATATGAGTCTAAAGACATCCGGAAGACTCATGGTTTAAGCCAATGAGAAAATTTTCAAAGATAGCTTTTCCCTCCACCTTTTGGTCTATGAAGTCAAAGATCCTTTCCCCAAGACAAAGACAAAATGACAGCTTGCATTTTTCAGAGAAAGGACAAAAGGACTAACACCGGACTGAAAAACTAACAACCTTTTTCACCTAGACCAATAAGGAGGCGCGTGGAGCTCACACCTAAAAGATAATGGTGTAAAAGTTGGTGTATCACAAAAAGCCAAGTAAAACAATCACTGATAAATTTTTAGCATCAATCCCTAGAATTCAAATGGGTCAAATTACAGTCTAATAAATTGATCAATGGTTCCAGAAGCGCCACCTATAACCTGATCAAGGGTGAAGATTTATTACAAGTTCAACAACCCATAATGGCTACATATATGATGGAAGCCTATAAAAGGGAAGCTTTACCAAATGAGAAGGTTGGCTGTTTTAACTGACTAAAGCAAGTAACAAAGCAAAAGCATTCAATCAGCTTACAAATCCTTCCAAGAATCAATTAATTGCAAATCTGTTGTAAGGATTCCAAAGTGAGCTATAAACTTAAGGAAATCCAAAAACCAAAACCTTTGTGAAAACAAGAGTGTAAGGATCTCCAACTTAGGTGAGTTGTGAGATCGAGATACAACTTAAAGTTAGTGCTTTGAGAGGGAACTCCCTGTAGGACTCGGCTTAGATTCGGGGTAGAAGTCTAAGTGGTATATCCTACTAAAGACTAAAGGACTCGGGTAGGAGTTGGTGCTTCTAGTGGTACATCCTACATTCGGAAGGGGTTACCATCCAGAGACAAATTGTAAGGATTGATTCTTCCCATTTGGAAAGGAATCCACTAGTGGAAAAGCTCGGAGGAAGGAAACACCGGGGACTGGAGTAGGCGGGGCCAAACCAGGATAAAACCCTCTATGTTTGATTTCTCTAACTTTTTATTATCTATATTATATTGTTATAACTGCATCATCTGAATCCATCATCCGGTTCATAATCAAACACGGTACACTAAGACTTTTTAAAGTCTTTATATTCCGCGAAAAAGGGTCATTCACCCCCCTTTGACCTTATAAAGACCCTCATAGGAACCAACCCTCCCGGTACTGCACAGTAGTCAAGGGCTAGCTCTGACAGAGCCCCATCCACTTGGAAATGATATGCGGTGCCTTAGGCTATATGGGTAGACCCAGCCTGGGGATGAACCGAGGCTTAAACGAACGAATCTGTAAAACAAAATAAGGATTAGTCACAGCATAATCTAAGTGAAAGGTTAAAGCACAAGAGATTAGTTTAGGATTTACCAATAGTATCAGATGGCAGATCTTGAGCTCAGACTGCTCACTCAGGACTCTGACGTCCAACTAGTAGTATAGTTATGCCAAAATGGTCCGGTAATAGTTCTTCCCTGGCACAGTAGCAAGGTCCTCCATAGCAGAGAGCAAGCCATAGTTGAGGTTGCTCGAGTAGACAGGAAAGAAGACACTGGTAAGAAATGTAAGTAGAAAGGACCTAGCAGATTGGTCCCTCCTATCAGCTTTAACAGAACTCAACTACTTGATATAATAAGTGTACAATTCCCCATGCTTAAGCTTGTTTGTCCCACCTGGATGAAGCCCAAGTAATCTAGTAATGTAGGCCTTCACCTCAGGGCGAGAATGCCACCAGTCGGCATAAATATCAAAGTGGACCACATCCCTACTCCACCTAGGCCCATCATCACGCACACATCTGAAGGAGTGATAGTAACCTCTCTAATAGGCAAGTGGAAAGTAAGGATCATCTCCGACCATCTCTGTGTCAGAATCGAAATGGCTCCGGGGGCCAACTTCTTTGGGGCCCAAGGGATAGCCCTAATAATGTCGCTAAAGCTAAAGGAATCGATGCGGGTTAGCAACTCCATATCCCCCACGGTATGAATCTCCTTGTACCATTTTCTGCAGAAGCTCAGGACCCCTACAGTCTTGTATTGGAACTACAAAGACAAAATTATAGTTTAATTGGGTTAAAACACAGTAGAAAAGTCAGAATTTAGAAAAGGATTGTAGTAATCAAAGTAGCAAACATTCTGTCCATAAAAATAGGACCCGTACGGGTAAGCCCCACCCATAGGGGTTTGTAGCCGCTCCCATATGAAAAATGGGACCCATAAGTGTCCTCCCTCTTCCATACTGGTCCCCTGAAAGCAGTCCCTCTGCAAAAAAATCTCCCAAAAAATCCAAATTCATCCAAGCTCATCCAAAACTATCCTAGAAGCATCCTAGGCTAAAGTTACATGCATCAATCTCTATTCTAAGGTCTAAAACACCCTAATTAATGCCAAAATCCGAGAAATTTCCAAAGGTTCGAAAATGGAAAAATGGAGAATCGAGCAAAAATACCTGGAGTTTCAAAGCATGAGTCTCAGGAGAAGGGATCGGTGGCACTTCAGAGGTAGGAGTGAGCCCCAAAAATGAACCTCCTCTATAAAATGCATACCCGCCAGAAACCTGGCATTCTTAAAGCCCCAAATCACCCATCAGGGGCAAATCCTCAAGTCTAAGGGAGAAGCGGCCAGTCTTCGGGATCTTTTTGTACATTTTGATCAATTGAAAAGGGAAAATCTCTAGAAAATACAAAAGGGGAAGATTTTCTATGAGGCGGGATGGGAGGAGTCTGATCAGCATTTGAAACCCTCGTTAGGGACCCCGTACGGGTCCCACCCCACCCATATGGGTCAACACTCTCAAGGACTCCACCCGTACGAGCCCTCTCTTGCCATGTAGGGCAGATTTTTGAACCAATGTCTCACAAAGCACCAGAAATTCATCCAGTCCAACTTCGGGGCCAACCTTTCAGTTATATTTGGGTAAGTCCCATTGCTCACCTTGATCCTTGATTGAAGGGGCAAAAATATTTTTGTCTCCAAAAAAGTCAATCAAGAATCAAGATAAGCCATTTTCAAATTGATCACTAACCAGGAAAATTTTTATGTACAGGACCATCCTAGCATATAAGGACAGAAGAAATTCACTTTGCTCCCTAGCATAAGAAGTTTTACCAAAAGGCATCACTTCATTTCCCAGTAGCGGAATTAGCCAATCTAGGGGCATCCCTCCATTCCCCAGCAGTGGAATCAATCCAGAGGCATCCCCCCATTTCCCAGTAGTGGAATCAACCAATCCAGGGGCATCCCTCCATTCCCCAGCAGTGGAATCAATCAAGAGGCACACCCCCATCATCAAAAACCCTAGGGTCACCCACCCTAGAGGAATTCCCCAGTTGAGGGACCAGCAATAGTAGGGCCAAACCCGACATTTCTCACACTTAGTTTTCAATTTATTTCAGGGGTTAACCCCTCATCCACACACATTTTATTCTTAATTCAAGGGGCAAAAATATTTTTATTTTCATAAAAGTCAATTAAGAATAAAGAGGTTTCTTCTTGGACAATGACTAACTCGGTATTTAATTGTTGTCTCTTTTTAGATTATTCAAATTCCCCAGCATGAGAGTCATCTGCCTTAAGAAATGGATACAACACTAATCAGGAAAGTCGATCCTCCTCAAGAAAGGGATACATGAGTCAGGAAAGTCGATTCACCTTAGGACAGGGATACATAAGTCAGGAAAGTAGATCCGCCTTAGGAAAGGGATACACCATCAGCCAGGAAAGTCGATCCGCCTTAGGAAAGGGATACACCAGTCAGGAAAGTCGATTCAACTTAAGAAAGAGATACACATCAGCCAGGAGAGTCAATCCACCTTAAGAAAGGGATACACAACCTTCCCTAATAGAATCATTAGGGATGCGCATTGGCAAGGAAAGTGATCTGCCTCAAGAAAGGGATACGCGTTGGCAAGGAAAGTTGATCTGCCTCAAGAAAGGGATACACATCGCAAAGGAAAGTCATCCGCCTCAAGAAAGGGACACCCAAGAAAGAAGTTCACCTCAAGAAAGGAACTCGCCCATGTCATCACCTCAGCTATAATTTCTAAACCCTTGCTCACATCGTGAGATCATACAGATCCATATCTGCGATGATCCCACGAGGGGTAGTCTGTGAGCACTGGATTTTAACGATCCTTCTCACAAAACTATGATGAGAGCTATATGATGTAATGTATTTTAGGTGTTGTCCATCAGAGGTGTTCCTACTACTGCAGAGTTGAGTTTGGTCGAAGTACGGAGACCTAGTCTGCCCTTAGGTACCCGTACAAGGATTACCTTCCATACATATGGAAGGGACCCGTACGGGTGCCCTAGTACCCATATGGGTGGAGGGCTACCTGTACGGGTCCTTTGATTGCCTAATCGGCCTCTTTTAGAAGTAATCTCTTACCATTTTCGGGAAAGGCAGGTCTTGAATGTGGTTTATTGCAATTAGACCTGATTTTCACCCTATAAATAGGGCTTTCCCATCATTTCATAAGACACATTCATATTACAAGAAAAACTATAGAAAAATTATAGTAAAATTCTAGCAATTTATATAGGTATAGAAAAGGTATGGTGGGGGTATAGGAGGTATAAAATAGGGAGAAAACCCATTCTTTGAGGTTTTGTCCACATTTTATTTTCCCAACTTCATTCATTAGGATTTAAGGGAGGTTTTGTCCACACAAATACTCACCTAAACAATCCTATTTCACCATCTACTTTGGCCGGACTCTCTTAATAGTAAAGGGATCACCTCAAAGTGGATTTATGCCGCAAAGGTAAAGCTCCTGAGTTTCAAAGAGACTCACATTTTAGTTTCATTATTGTTGTTACTTTCTTCCCCTTCTATTGTATCTACTCGTTCTATTTCTTATTTTGGGTCTAGTCCTAACCCGTATAAGCCTTGTTGGCACCTTGTATCGTCAAGATATTAGATCGGTGCGCCATACTCATACGGAGGAAAATCCTTTTTTATTTTGTTTTTATGCAACCAATCTATTAATCTATTAATCTATAAAATGAATTGAAGAAAGTTTCTACCTGGACCAGACAGGACCCATACGGGTCGACAATACCCATACCGGTCCTCCCTGGTAGCTGTATGGGTCCCACCCACCCGTACTAGTACTAGCCCGAGGCAGATTCCAGAACTCATTTTAAACTGGTTAAAAATCAATCCAACTTATCATTTCCCATGCAACCATTTTCACTAATAATCCGGTAAATCAACCTACAAAAGTTAAAAGTGTTTTCCTAACAAAAGACGTTGAAGACCAGTTATTTCTTTCTGATCCTAGAAGCCGCCTAGGCACTATCGATCGCAAAACTGCCACACTAACATAATCACATTTTCGTAATAAAATGCTGACTTATGATGTACTATAAATTGTGCTAATCTTTTTGGATGTAGGGGAATTTAATTTTATTTTGTTTTATAACTTAGAATAAATGTATAGGTTCTCTTGCAATTCCCCCATTTTTCCCCCGGATGTAATTTTTATTCCCTCATTTATTGCTTGTGCTTTATTGTAATATGTAAATGCATGTAACGAGCATGGAAGAGTGTAGAAAAATAGGATTTCTTTGATAATTCCCTAAATGATGAAAACAAAAACGGTTTTACATGGTGAATGTAATTTTGAATCAACTAAATGAGAAATAAGTGACTCATCCGATACCCGAATCTCTGATCCAGTAGGTATGAGTCTCCCGCCCAAAGGGAACCGTACCAAAACTTTTTCCCAAGTAGACAACTTAGGTGGCGACTCTATCATTTGTATCAAGATTTGGGTTTCGATTCTTTTATTCATTAAAATTGGATTATTGTGCAAACTTTATCTAAAAATATTTTATCACGCCTAAATCCAACCAACCCCCCTAGTGGGCCCTGCCTCCCACACCTTACAATGGCTTTGCTATAGGGTTGTTGATGTAGAAGGTTCTCATTTACCTTGATTCCACGTTACTCAACCACTCACCAAATAGGTGCGATTGCAGGAGTTCACGTATTGGTTGAAACAAGTGATCCATCCACTAGGCATACTCAATTCCAAATAGGGCATAAGTGATACTTTCGTGAGCTTCTCGGGTAAAATGGGGCATCCAAATATTACCAAACTATCTACACGCGTAAGGATAAAACGTTATAAAAGAGAATGAAGTTTTAATTTGGCAAATGATTTCAATACATAATCTAAATCTTTTAAACTTATTGAAAATTTTAAGTTCAAGTTTAAAGAGATCAATCCCCAGCAGAGTCACCACTGTCAGAGGATGACATTTCAGACAGGCTCTGAAGCCAGGCCGGTGGACCGGTCTCCAGAAAATAATTGTGATCGTGATGGTAGAAAATGGTTTTGCTTATTTTTAATGTTCAAAAGATACGAGATCAAAATCTTGTACTTAAAATAGAGTTGCCACCCGGTTCAGCTCAACCAGGAAAATTTGGTACGATTTTTCCACCGGGTGGTAGACTATACCTTAAGTAGAGATTTTGAGTTTGGATGATGTTATATATTTTACATTGACTAAGTTAAAAGATTTCATTCTTTCTTAATCGGTTTTAATCCACCCTATTTTTTGTATTTTTGATTTATATGTTATATTTGTGCGTTTTAGCAAGCAATCAAAGGAATAAATAAATTATTGTAATCATCCAAAAATAAATGTGAAAATTAAAATTATTACGAGGCTTTCTAATCCTATACATTTGTCTAAGCATAAGATAAAATACCCGAAGGCTTAGAGATACATCGAACCGAAATCTACCTACACGAAAAGGTTAGCATAGACACAACATGTTGTACGAGGTATATCACGGAACATGCATAGTTAGTAGACCAAGCAAGTCCCGAGTTAGCCTGAGCATGGCATATTTATTTTACGATTTATGGAGCTCGGTTGGATGGCTAAAATGGGGTTTAAACGGCGTTTGCGGGAAAATTCTATTTTATCCATATTTTAGACTTGATTGTTGTTTTAACTAGATCATTAGTGAAAATACCACATGTTATGGGGTGAGGCCTATTTTCAGGAGGTTCTGGACCCCATCATTGCACTGTACATCCTAACTTTAGAAATTAAACTAGGTCAAAAATAAAACAAAAATAAATCTGTTGTCTAGAATGTCATACCGCCAGCGATATGAATGAAGCCACCGGCGACATCAATGATGCCACTGGTGGTTTCATTTACACTGGCAGATAGAATGACATTTTGGGTACCATAAAGAAAGGGTCCCACAAGAAAATAGAACCGTTGGGGACAAAGGAAGCCCCTTGCAGTATCACTAATGTCGCTGGCAACATCAGTGATACTACCAGCGACTTCACATGTCTTTGCCGGCTTCACTTCCTTGTAGCAACCGAAGTTAATGATCAAAAAGCGATCAAAAACCCTAAATTAAGCACAAAATAGCAAACAAACACAACAAACAAGTAAAATGAAAGCTAAAGAGCTATAAGACTCAGAATTTTTACCTCGGAGCCGTGAATCCACCTCTTCGTGATCCTAATGACACCTCCGGGGAGCTCAAGTGATGATTTGGGTGGTAAATGAGGGATTTAAGACTCCAAATCCTATTATAGTGATTTTAGTCCTAAAATCTGCCTAAATATTAGAGAGTTCAGTTAAGAAAAACCTAGAAAAGATGGATTGAATCCCCTTATCTTACCTTTTCTATACTTTATCCCACTAAATCTAGCTAAAAATGCTCAAAATCTCTATAAGATTTCAAGTATGAAGTGTTGAACCCTTATTTCAGCTGACAATGGCTGCTTATATAGGCTAAAATCCGGTGGAAATTGACTTTGATCAATTATCCGTGAGGTATCGAGCAAGCATGGCAAAAAGCTATCTGCTGCAGAATCTCATGCCACCGGCAGCATGGATGACATCGCCGGTGGTATCTCTAAAACCGCTGGAGGCTTCAACTTCTGCCAGGTCTGAAAAGTAAGCATGATCTAGCCTAAAAAGGTGAAAAGGGGCCTAAATCCGCATAAAAGGTGTTTTAGCGGGATTTTTTGGTAATTAGGGTTATTTTTTTAATATTTTAGGATATTTATGACTAAATTATTTTTTGGGCGCAAATCATCGATTTGAGCTCCAACTGGATGTGTTATCGGACCCGCCGAACTGAATTTTTTCGAAAATAAAATTCGTAAAGAATTTTTTATCGGTAATAAAAATTTCAAAAAAGAATTTTTATCATGAGGAGTAAAATTGAATGTACATCACCATTGTCTCGTGAGAGGGACTGTAAAATCTCGTGCTCACAATGACTTAATCTTGGTTTATGCAATAGTTGTCCAATGCAATGAACTCTTTCCATTCTTTAATATTAGACCATATGGTTTATTGGGTTCGGTTAAAGTGTTAACCCACTAATAGCGAGGTTGCTCGAAGCTATCCCAGTTATTTACTTGTTACCGAAGTATATTACTTTTTAACATAATGTGTTTTGACTAGAAACTATTTCTATCAATTACATACTCAAATCAGAGGTTTATAGTAATCATCACTTCATTAAGCTGCCAGGTACAGCTCCTTAATATATGCAGATCGATGGATTCTTTCTAAGTACATAGCTTGCCAACGTGTTGTCATCACTATACCCGTAATCACCCATAGCACCCTAAATTAATGAGTGAATAGGTATGACCCAAAGTTTAGTGATAGTACCATATAAGGTAACTAATATCTCAAGTATAAGGATATTCGCAAAGCTATTGCATGAAGATAAACACTAACACATTGATATATGTACAAAGTGTTTATCTTACTATAGTCTCCAACATATCTTCTAGATATATCCATGTGTCAAACTCAAGGTACCACCTTCAGTCTTAGGAGGTTAACTACTTAGACCCTTTCCAAGAGAGTTGACCGCATGCTAGCCTTATTGTTTCATCAATATCATTTCTTGATGAAACTATGACTAGGGATAGTTTAGACATAATTATAATTGCACATGAAGTAGGTCTCACCAAACATAGTCCCACTATGATATTTCTCACTTCATGCTATGTTTATGTTAAGGACTTTTGCACAAAGATATCAATGAATATATCTTAACTAGTCACAATATATATGAACACATCAATATAAATAAAAGAATAAATGCCTTTATTAATTAAATTAATTATTCGTACCAATACA
This sequence comes from Euphorbia pulcherrima, assembly GCA_947683365.1. NCBI lineage: Eukaryota > Viridiplantae > Streptophyta > Magnoliopsida > Malpighiales > Euphorbiaceae > Euphorbia > Euphorbia pulcherrima. The sequence continues at coordinate 13,233,188 of CANTUS010000007.1, forward strand.
TAATTAAGATGCATCGCCACAATTGCCTTAAGGGTATACATCATATCTAACAGAGGTTGATAAATGATTTTGGATTGGGACCTCATCAGGACACCTCTGGGTCAAATCATCCTATAATCAGCTGGTAGAGGACCATGGGAGTGTTTCGGGTAATGTTTGGAGAGTTGTGTGGGACTAGCATGGTCCTAAACGTGTTAAATTGTTCCTGTGGTTGTGTTTTAAGGGGCGATTGATAACTAATGAAGAGCGGGGAAGATAATATTTGACTATTGAGTTAGGGTGTAGTAGGTGTTGTGGCTCACTTGAAAGCATATCTCATATTCTTCGAGAATGTTCGATATTTAGAGAGCTGCGGGAAACTATAGAGGGAAGTGCCCAAGTAGAGGAGTTTTTGAATGGTGAGGTTGCGGAATGGATGAGTAGGAACTTGTGGACCAAGAGAAAAATTTGAAGGGATAATTTGGATATGTTGTTTGGGATGTTCTGTTGGTTGATTTGGAAAAGACGAAATTTGTTTGTCTTTGAGAATGATGATCTCTCTAATTATTCCATACTAGCGCAAGCATCAAGCATGGTTGTGGCATGGAGTAGGGCAGGGAATATGGTCTTGGGGCAAGTTGTGAATCGAGAATGGCAACTTGTGGGATGGACGACACCTATGGGGGTTTGGGTCAAGCTCAACTCGGATGGCTCGAGCCGAGGGAATGATTTCAGGCCGTCATCGGGAGGTGTGTTGTGGGATTTGAATGGAAAATGGATCAGGGGGTATGCGAGGAACATAGATGTTTGTTCGGTTGCTCATGCGGGGTTATGGGGTGTTCTAGATGGTTTATCGATGGCTTGGGAGCTAGGGGTGCGATGTTTGTGGGTGGAAGTGGACAGTAAGTATGTGGTAGATGTGATAACTAAGGATGATTCTACTATTAATTCTAACTATAGCATTGTCTATGAGATTAAATGACTACTTAAGCAGGAGTGGACGGTGAAGTTTAATCATGTATATTGTGAAGGTAACCGTTGTGCAGACTTTCTAGCCGTGTTTGTGGCCTTTTTGCCTATTGGGCTTCCTATTTTTGCGGAGTTGGTGCATGGTGTTCATGAGATCCTTCGTCAAGATGCAATAGGTGTTTCTTTCCCGAAACTAGGCCTCGTCTAGTTTCGCTTTGTTTTCTTCATCTTTTCTACCAAAAAAAAGTCTTAATCAGATAATGACTCGAAATAGGAATAAAATTCTAACTAAATAAGTAAAATATACTAGGAAATAATATTTTTAAAAGATAAATCCTAATTTGATACTACTTATTTGGTTGCTTTGATACTCTTGGAAAAGCCGAAAAGTGAAAGAATCCAATCCCGAGCATAAGTCCTCACAGACCCGTAACTTTGACCTTGATTTTCGCTCAGAATTCGTCCGAATTTGAAGTTGATTATCAGACATGAAAATTTAGATTGTTCTTCAAGGTTTCCAACGCATCCAAAATCGCCCCAATCCAACATCGTTTGAAAAAGCTATGGTCAAATTATGAACAGCTGTCCAAAAGGCTTCCAAAAACGCACCAAAATCGACATTTTGTAAATAAAGTCCACTTTAGCACCCAAACTACCTAACACAATCAATTAGGTCCAAAATTAATAGTATTGCCACCTAAAAACACACAAAATAAAACTAATAATTACGTAAAAATAACATCTGATCACAACCCCGGATTTATTTACCTTACTGGGATACCTGACCCATGACAATGTCTATTCCCCAACTTTCAAAAGTCCTCGACTTTTCATTAAAAAATGTCATTATTTATTCAATAAGAGATAAAGTATTAACTAGTCAACAAATTATTTGACAGATCACGTTTATTAGCATTTGGATCCAAATTTAACGGACCGATTTGTTTATAGAAATGATTTCATATATGTCTATAATGTGTATAAACTATTAATTACAAAATTAAATCTGGACAATATCATCAATGAAATTTTATATTTGGTAAATATATACATAAAAACAGCTGGCACGCTATTATATAGTATATTAGTGGAGAATACTAACTCATTAATATATTGACATTTCGTTACACGAGATAATAATTAATATATAATTTAACATTAAACAATAAGTTATCATAGTTGTCATCTTCTGCCATTCAATTTTTTTACTTTTTTAATAATAAGCTTCTTGTTGCTCCATATCATGGTAAAACAGTTTAAAAGTGGTCAACTGAACTATCTAAAACGTTAAAAGCTTTTGCGGAAGTATGGAGTACACGTTTAATACCCAAATATTCAATGGCAAAAAATCACACACGAACTGTCAAAAGCTCACAAGATATATAAATAAGGGTTGATTCAAGTGGTAAGCTGCTTGGTATCGCTTAAGTAACTGAGTCCTAGTGAATGCAAAAAATTCTTATTGGAAGACTCACCCACCACAGCTAGGTGCACAACCCGGATCGAATTTGAATGTAGTCGGAGTAAATCCCCTGTGAACCAAATGAAAAAAAAAGCTCACAAGATATTGGTTCAATTGCATAATGTTCAGTGTTACAAGTAGAAACATGAAACAAAGATAAATTGATACGTTGTTGAGGCTTTTGTTGGATATGATGTATGCCCTTAAGGTAATTAGGGTGATATATCTTAATTATGTAATAGTACGAATAATTTATTTAATCAATAAAGGCATTTGTTCTTTTGTTTATATCAATGTGTTTCTATACATATATATATTATAGCTGGTTAAAATATATTCATTGATGTATGTATACAAAAGTCCTTGACATATCATAGCATGAAGTCAGAGAAATTATAGTTGGACTATATTTGGTGGAACCTGCTTCATGTGAAATTATGATTATGTCTAAACTATCCCTAGTTATAGTTTCATCAAGAAAGGATATTGATGAAACGGAAAGACTAGCATGTGGTCAACTTTCTTGGAAAGGGTCCAAGCAGTCAATCTCCTAAGGACTAAAGGTGGTGCCTTAAGCTTGACACATGGATATATCTGGGAGATATATTGGAGACCACAGCAAGATAAACACTTGGTATAAATATCAATGTGTTAGTGTTTATCTTCATGCAATAAGCTTTGCGAATGTCCTCATACTTGAGATGCTAGTTGCCTTGTGTGGTACTATTGCTATACTTTGGGTCATTGCTATGCACTCATTAATTTAGGGTGCTACGGGTGATTACGGGTATAGTGATGACAGCACATTGGAAGGCTGAGTAGTCGGAAAGAATCCATCGCTCCGGATATATTAAGGAGTTGTACCTGGTCACTTGTTGAAGAGATGATTGCCATAAACCTCTGATCAGAGTATGTGTTTGATAGAAATGGTTTCTAGTCAAACACACTATGGTAAAAGGCAATATACTTCGGTAATAAGTAAATAACTGGGATAGCTTGGAGCAACCTTGCTATTAGTGGGTTAACACTTTAACCGAACCCAATAAACCAGATGGTACTAATATTAAAGAATGGAAGGAATTTATCGCACTAGATAACTATTGCATTAACCGGGATTAAGTCATAAGCATAAATGACGTTCCGAGTAATGGGGGATGGTAGACCCTTGCTAGAGGCGTACTACAGTCGTTTAAGGTAATCAAGTTCTATTCACGGTCTAGAACATCGAGCCAATGATTCCATTAGAACAAGGGTTGGTTAAGCCTTAACAGCTCAATACTTCGGGATCCTATAAGGTCACACACATTGGACCTTCATCGGACTAAGTAAAGAACTAATAGATTTATTCTATTACAAAATATAACATAAATAATAATTGGATTATTATTTGATTGGTTAAAATTGATTAGATCAATTTTGGATAGACCAAGGAATTTATTTTGACCGGTAACTAATTAATTAGAGTTATAAATAAATTATAATTGATTAGATCAATTTTGGTTGGACCAAGAAATTTATTTTGAATGATGACTAATTTATTAGGGTCAGAAAATAAATAATTGAAAAGGGATTAAAAAGGAAAATTTTGCATTAGCGAGTTTAATTGGACCAAGAGTATAAAAATATTTGGTACAGACTCGAATGCGCGGGAATACACCGAAAGGTGTGCAAGTAATGCTGGGCATTACTCGCGACAGCCTATAAAAATGGGTTGTACATGCGCAGCCCAAAAGCAAGGCAAAGCCATCCCACATTGGTTATAAGGGGGAGCAAAATGCTCCCTCAAGCCTATATATAGGCTTTCTCCTTTCCTTTTAAATTATACCAAGCTCAAAGCATAAATAATAAGCGAGATAATTAATCTCTCGGGTACTTGAGCAAGTTATTTTTGTGGAGACTGAATTTATTCGGGCACCGCTAGTTTATATTTTGGGTGAGGCTTCTAGAGTGGTCTAGCAACTACTCGAGGCCTCTTAGTTCTTCCTCCTGGGGAGGTTTTGGTTGGTGGGTTCGTGTGGATACTGATAGAGGCTATCCTACTATTGGAGGCTTGTGCAAGAAGGTCCTGCTAAAGCACGCTTCAACTGGTAAGTTTTTTTTTTCTCTTTTAATTATTAAGTCTTTTTCTTTAAGCGTTTTTAGACTTAATAATTATGCTTAGGTTATTTTCACATGCTTAGTTTATTTTATGCTTAGGTTATAACTTAGAGTTATAACATGCTTAGTATAAAATAAATATACTAGGATATAATTTGGAATTATGGTATGCCTAGTCCTTTAGCATGCTAACCTAGGTAGAGAATTATTTAGTTAAGGCTTTATTTAATTTATATGCAATTAATAGGAGTTCCTGGGATAGGGACAAAATTTTGAATTTCCGTCATGCCTCTTATGCATGTTCAATTTGACTGTCAATTCCCAACAGTTTTGACAAACAAAATCGAGACATGCTATTTTGGTCATAAGTACAATAAAGATAAAAATATCAAATACAACGTACAACTCATTTAAAAGTGGTATATTAGATAAGATTGTGCATTATATTTTTAGGCTAAATATATCCGTGAGATTTCTAACATATTATACACCTAAAATGGATAAACAAGGAATAAGAAATTAAAGTTATAAGTGTGCATGTATCTCAACTTTAAACACCTGTGATTTGTTATTGAGACAAATTTGTCCCTTCATCCTTTCAGCAGTTGTTATTTTCATTTAATGGATGCTAACTCCCTTAATCAATACATTTCTTCTTACATATTAGTTATTCACCGTAGACTTAGGATTATATGTGTTTCATCTCCACCGAACAGAATTGAGCCACGTCATATACCCTATATATTCCTCCTTTTTAGCAACCTTGATGTTAGTTTTTGTTTAAATACACTAGAATGATATTGAGAAACTATGCTTCTCTTCATTTAGCTACGGGCAGATGTACTCATATGGAATTTCATTGAAGGAACTGGTTTAATACACTAACACTCAAACTTTATTGCATGAACTTGTTCACAAAACTTTAATCGGGGCGAGCTTTGGCATGCTAAGCTCATATCATTTAAAAATGAAGAATAAACAACTCATTTAAAATTTAAATTGAGATATTCTATTGAACACCGAACTTGTCATGAGCTGCTTATCTAATTTACAAGTACGATATTGGGAAACACCTACATGGTGTAGCAACACATAATATTTTTACGAAGAATATAAATGGGGTCAAACTTTAAGATAAAATACTCAATAAGCGTAAAACGTGCAGTCCAATATACAGTCAAGGTAGGCCATGTGGTGTGGTGCAAAATTTTTAATTTTTTTTAATTTACATATATAAAATAAAAATAAATTTTATTATTATTTTTAATAGAAAACTCTAATTATCTTTACAATGAATCGCAATATAATAGCATAAGTTAAATTAAATTCTTAAATTATTTTATTCATTTGATTTTATAGTTTCATTTTCCACAAAATAACTCGATATAATTAATTTTCATTTTATTTTATTATTATAATATATATTTTATTATATAATTAAATTCCAAGAATATTAATCCTAATGGTAAAATGGCTAGTTAAACTCAAAAGTTTGAAAGTTTGACCCTTATAAAAAATATGTCTTAATTATGCCTAGGTCAAAATTGGATTTAAGACAAAAAAAATGCACAGTAATAAAAAAAAGTACATATAAGGCACATGTTTTAACAATATATGCAAATCAGGCACAACTTTAACCCGGGTGGCTTTATTCGCGTCAGAAAACTGGCTTAGTAAGCCTGTTTTTGTCTGAAAATGGGCTTACTAAGCCAGTTTTCAGACACGTCTGTAGCTGACGAGATGTCAGCTATAGTGACCGTCTGAAAACAGGCTTAGTAAGACGGCGCGGTGAAGCAACCTTTTGAATATGGGTGAATTTATTTCACCCGTATTCCCCAATCCCCCACCCACCCCTTTAACATTTCCAATAAAATTTCATTCTATCTCCAGTTCAATTTTTTCCTTCAATCTCACATACATTTCAACTTCTTCATTTTCATTTCAAAAAATTCAATCCACTCTCACTTCTAATCTACAAAATTTTGCTTCTAGAAGATAAATTCAAGGTAATAATGGTTGTTAAATTTGTTTATAATTTTTTGTTCAATGAATTTAATGTTATAAATGACATTGTTGAACTTATAATAGTTAATTTTTTTCATTTTTTACAGGATTTTAACAACTTAAAAATAGAGGTATGCAATCTAATCCTCTTAATTTATTATGAAAATTTTAGGCTTATAGTAAAAATTGTAGTTATATGCATATATGAACATATTTTTGCTCTACTTTTAATTATAATTTTATTTTTACAAGAAAGAGAAATAAGATTTAAAATATGAACATATTATTGCTTTAGTTTTAATATGATTTTATGTGTAGTTTTATTTTTAAAGTAAAAAAAAAAGAAATTAGCACTAATTTTAGTGAAATCCCAAATATGAACATAATAATGCTCTAGTCTTAGTCTAAGTTTAGTTTTATATTAAGTATTTTAGTTTTAATTTTACTTTTACTTTTACGAAAGGAAGGAAATTAGCTATAGTTTTAGTGAAAATAAAAAATATGAACATATTAATGCTTTAGTTGTAGTGTAAAATTTTGTAGATTAGAAGTGAGAGTGGATTGAATTTTTTGAAATGAAAATGAAGAAGTTGAAATGTATGTGAGATTGAAAGAAAAAAGTTGAATTGGAGATAGAATGAAATTTTACCGGAAGTGTTAAAGGGGTGGGTGGGGGGTTGGGGATTCACCCATATTCAAAAGGTGACACCGGTTAAACCGGTCTCACCTTTGCTTCACGCGGCACTCGAGGCTCCGCCGTCAAAGTCCGTTTTCAGACAGTCACTGTAGCTGACATCTGGTCAGCTACAGGCGTGTCTGAAAACTGGCTTAGTATGCCCGTTTTCAGACAAAAAGGGGCTTACAAAGCCAGTTTTCTGACGCAATAAAGTCACCCGATTAAAGTTGTGCCTAATTTGCATATATTGTTAAACCATGTGCCTTATATGTAACTATGCATTTTTTTTCTTAAATCCGGTGAAAATTATAATCACAATTATCAAACAATTTTTTAAAAAAATATATATAATTGTATTTTTTTTTTAATTGAAGGCCCAGTTTATTATATTTCCTATGGGTCAAAAAATTTCGCCGGGCCTATGTAGAGTCTTTTGTTGCATATATAGAGTGTCATCAGCAAACAAGGTATGCACTATTATCTGGCACAACAAATAATACAATGGCACAGCAACAACTACTCTCTTTTCCCATTCTTTTAGGCCTTCTCCTTTGTATCTTCATGTTTTTAAGGTTGTTGAAGAAACACAATCAAGATTCTTTCCCACCAGGACCATGGAAGTTTCCCATTTTAGGTAACATTCCTCATATGTTTGTTACTTCTCATCTTACTCATCAACGTTTCAGAAGTTTAGCTCAAATTTACGGACCCGTTATGGGTCTTAAATTTGGTGGAATTCCGGTAGTTGTTATTTCATCAGCTGAAGCAGCGAAGGAGGTTATGAAAACTAAAGGCGGCTTGTTTGCTGAACGACCACTTCCCTTCGATGCACAAATTGTCCTTTATAATCGTATGGATATTTTGTTCGGGCGGTATGGAGATCATTGGAGACAAATGAGGAAGATTTGGATTCTCGGATTTCTAAGTGCCAAGAAAGTTCAATTTTTTAGTACAATCCGTGAAGATGAAGTTTCAAATGCCATCAATTTCCTTCGTTTAAAAGGCGGATCGCCTACCAATCTTACTAAGATCATTTTTGAATTCACAAATTCAATTATGATAACAACAGCCGTAGGTAAGAATTGTAGGCATAAAAAAAGATTGTTAAATATTGTGGATGGTGTGAATGAAACAGCTACGAGTTTTGGTGTGGCTGATGCTTTTCCTACGTGTAAATTGCTTCATTATGTCGCTGGAGTTAAGTCGAAACCCAAGAAGTTACATAAGGAGGTAGATCAGATACTTGAAGACATTATTCATAACCATAGAGCTAATGAACATTCTGAAGATGATAACCTTTTAGATGTTCTGTTGGATCTACAAAGAGCTGGAAACCTTGGAGTGCCATTAACAAATGAATGTATCAAAGCTTCCATTTTGGTAAGTGTGTGTTTAATATGAAAAAATCATTTGAACTTTTATTTTTCAGTGGAAGCTTTTTTTTTTTTTATTAAGTTATTCTTCAACATGGTACCAGCAGACTTTGAAACCTAAAATATAGGATCTGGTTTGAGAAACATTTAAAGAATAATTTATGGTAGAAGCTAAATTAAAATCTCAATATACCTTAGGTGTAAGTGGTAAGCGGCTTGGTATCTCTTAAGTAAAGTCTCGAGTTCAACTCCTAGTGAATGCAGAAAATCCTTATTGGGAGACTCACCTACCACAACCTGGTGCGCGAACCAGGTCGGATCTGGATCTAGTCTGAGCAAAGCTCCAGTAAAATAGATGGGCAACAAAAAAATCTCAATATACGTTGGTGGAAAAGTATCACCTTGAAGTTTAACCCAAACTCCTTTTTTTTTATTTCTGCTTTTGTAGTTGCTCATCCAACAGGTAGTTGATAAACTGCTTTCTTTTTAATATCAACACCGGGAATCCATAAACTTTTTGTTGTGGCATCCAATACATGAATAAAAAAATTACGAAGAATAACAATGAATATTTTAGGTGCCCAATAAACTAATAAAACATCGAATCAACTAACAAACTATCTAATTTATAAAATATTTTTGATATTTTAATTAAAAAATTGTGAATGGGTAATATACAAGCTAGTTGATAATTTCAGTTTTTTCGTTATGTGTGTCCATTTTTTATTTCTAAGTAATTAAACTAATATTTTTTTCAAAGAATAGGGTCACTGAACCTCCATATTGAATAAGATGGCTTCGTCGATGGGTAGAGTAGGTACGTGTTCTACACTTTGTTCGGTTAGATGACGAAGATGAATTTTTTCTATTGCAGCAAATGTTTACTGTTGGGAGTGAAACAACGTCTAAAGTTACAGAATGGGCGATGGCCAAGTTGATGAAGAACCCAAAAGAAATGAAAAAAGCGCAAGAAGAGGTGAGACGAATCTTTAAACAAAAAGGGAGGGTTGATGAATCAGAAATTCGAGATTTAAAATTCTTGAAGTTAGTTGTAAGCAAAACTCTAAGATTACATCCCCGGGGGCTTTGATTCCAAGAGAATGTAGAGCAAAAACAACAATTGGCGGATATGATATTGATCCTGAAACTAGAGTTCTTGTGAATGCATGGGCAATCGGAAGAGATCCCAATACTTGGATTGAATCCGAAAAGTTTCGCCCAGAAAGATTTCAAGATTCTGAAATCGATTATAAAGGCACCACTTTTGAACTAATACCGTTTGGGGCTGGAAAAAGAATATGTCCTGGCATGACATTAGGCATAACAAATATGGAGCTTTTCCTTGCAAACATGTTATATCATTTCGACTGGATACTTGCCGATGGAATTACACCTGAAACTCTCGATATGACAGAAGATGTTGGTGGTGCTGTAAGGAAAAAAGCTGACCTCAAAGTGATTCCTATCCCATATCAAGTTAGCTGCAGCTAGAAATGGTCTAATTAGCATGTAATGGAGCAACATTTTTGTTTAATCTTATTTATTACATGTTGAAATAAAAATATACTTTGTTTGTTCCACAAAATGAAAAGTCCCTTTGTACATTCAAGAATTTTATTTTTTTTGCAATGGAAAGTTAATAAGTGAGTGTTTTGTTTGTTGCGAGTTGTTGTTTGGGCTAAATGATATGTGATGCTTGATTGCTTGTGTACTATATTTATATATGGAGAAATTTAATGGACATGCATCATCATGGCCAATACTATGAAATGTACACCCTGTAAATCATGCAATAATAATTGAGGAACATCTTATTTTCTAATAAACAACCTTCTCTTTCAAACACCTTAGCCGCCTTTGTGCTCAGTTCTACTCTTCTTCTTCTAACTTAGTTTTGTTTGGAGGAGGAAGGTAAACCTCTTTTGAGTGTTCTCCTTCCTCCGCCTCTACCGATTTTTAGTATTTTTTAGTTCTCGTTTTTTATTTTTTGAGTGAAATAATCCACACCTCATATTTTATTAAGCTCTCACTAATGCGACTGTCTTCTTCAATCGTAGATCCACTGCTACACAACACGCCTTTGATAGATTTATCGTTGGGTTGTAGTCCATCAGTTTTCAGTCAAAGATACATGTTGATCTTTTATATTAGGTACCTAAATCTATTTCCTTTAAGCAAGATTGTTTCAGATCTGCGAATTCGGTTGATGTTATGGAGTACGGCAGAGTTCTTATGGTTGGGGATTCTTGATAACGTAAGATGGAGGTTAAGAAAATATTGGTTGAAGAACTATTATTTTTTCTAGATTCTTTATGTTTTCCTCTTACGCTTGTGGTAAGTTTGTCTATCTCCCGTATGGTGAGATTATGTTTTTCTGATTTTGTTAGGATATTTTGTTTGATTTGCGTATCAGTCAAGATGTACTCCAAATATTAGTAATTAATGAAATTCTCCTATTTAATAAAAAAATAATTGAGGAAAGATCATTCCAATGTAAAGTATATCAAGTGTTATTTTTTCAGAGTGAATCCAAAAATAAGCGTATGGCATTGCAGGTGACAAGCACACGGTAGAAGAAGAAACGAATGAAATAACTGCTATACTAGTATAGCTGTTAGTGGAATAGAGGAACGACGATAGAGCGGTGGCAACATTCAAGGCAAACAAAACGCCAAATTTCCAACAAATTGAGCATGTGGATCAACAGGAAAAATATCACTGAATTTTTCTACAAATCTTGCTTGTTTCAAGGTAAACTAGTCTGAGAAATTATTTTTTATAAACCGAGGTATGTGGTTTCAAAAAATTTGTAAATAAAGGATTCTCAATATTAAAATATGTCACAAAAATGAGTAATCTTGTTCGTTTTATCTAAATTTTTGCGAGATGATTAAAAAAATTACAATACACATCACTCAAAAATTTTGAAATTTTTTTAATAGTGAAAATATTTTTTTTATTAAATTATGATACCAAACTTAAAAAATCATAAAAGCATAAAAAAAATCTCCGAAAATTACTCTAAGACATGACGTATAATTTTTAAATAATAAGGTTAAATAATTAGAATATTGAATTGTTTAAATTATTCAACATAATCTTTTGCAATTTTTTTGAAACCACATACTCCATTTTACAATAAATAATTCATCATACCTCGTTTTATAAATGAGTGAAATCACAAGATACATTTTAAAAGTTTACCGTAACAAAAATAATAGTTTTCTAAAACTTAAGATACTTTTATTTGTATGATATTTAGGAAAACAAAAATAATTCTTATTTAATACCAAAATCAATTATAGAAAAACACTTCACCAACCACCGGTTGGGCTAGGGAGAAAAGGCACTAGCTCCCTCGTATAACAACATTCAAGAAATAGTAGTCACAAGTAAAACATAGATCCATACAAAGAAAAGCATGATAGAGACTAACATTGGGGAATCAATTGCGCCATGCATTAATATATTAGAAAAATCAAATCCAAGATTGCAGTGCATTATTTCTTGAAATTATTTTGGTTGGACTTTGTGCAAATAATATGGCAGCTTACCAACTAAGCAAATTATTGAAACAAACTGTAATATTATATTTGTTTAAAATTTAAAAATTACACTACTTACACAATCCAACCTTTTTCTTATAATTAGTTGTTTGGTTTTACAGTTTTTTTTACACTATACGAAAGTTTAATTTTTTTGAATTATGGATTTGGTGGTTCTTTATAGTTCACTTTTAAATTAAATTAATATTTTTTAAAATCATATCCATACCCTCTATTAAAATAAGAATTTTTAAAATATCATACTTCGATGAATTTGGTTCATATACTTCATACACATAATTAGGCATGTCCGTGGGACAGGCCTAGCCAAGCTTGGGGCGGGTTTCATCGAATTTTTTATTAAAAATATCAACTTAAACCCGGCTTGGATCGCACTTTAGAACTTTAAACTCGAGCTGACCGTATGAGGTCATTTCCAAATTCGACCCACCACCCGTACATAATTTATTCTTTTAATTTTTTCGTGGACTAAATAGAAAAAAAATTAAATGTTATATATAATAACATTACTTAGTTGAATTGATTTAAAGCTTACTGTAGTTAGAATTAAAAGTCCGCTAGTATAAAACATAAAAAATTCAAAAAAGTTACAATATGTATTTTTCTTTTGTAAACAATGAAAGTAAAGAAATGTCATCATAAATAAACCAGAATACAAACATAAGGCAAAAGACTCAGAAAATAGCAATTTGGCAGTCTCGGAAAGAAGTTTGCCCAGCAGTAGACAGACGCATGCAATCCACTTATTATTATTATTATTTTTATTATAAATAAAATTATATAATAAATACAATAGATAATAGATAATTTTAATTCATCGGACTGGGCTTGGATATTTATACAAAACCAAACCTGGTCTATAATGCTTCTGGTTTTAGCAGGCACGGGCCGGACTTAGGTAAAAAGTATGTGTCCAAGTCCGGCCCATGAAAGCGGGCTCAAGCGGACCCGATAAGTAGCCAAATCCATGAACAGGTTTATATAATTTATTTTAACTCTGGTCTGTTAATTTTTGGCACGCCATGTATTTGATCCCAAGTCCGCCATGCATTTTTGTAATTATAAGTGAATGCCCAAGAACCAGGTTTGAATATTATTAAAATACATAGAAAGAAAAAGAAAACAAAAACTTAAGAAGAAAACATGAGAAGGAAAACTAAGCCGGATAATATTTATCTGGTTTTATGAGGTCTGCCCGTACGCACTAAGAGAGTGGTTCTTACCCGCTGCACTTTAGAATATTTCTGTCGAAAGAATTGACATAAAATAGGATCGGGTGTTGCTCTTTAGGGGACTTTTCGATGCTGAATAAATAAATTTAATTTAATTAATGAAAACAAAAAAAATAACAAAGAGAAGGAGAATTTTAACGGAATAGATAAATTAATTAAGTTGGATGAACGTATTGTTATGAAAGTTATAGATAAAATTTATATTTTCAGTTTGTAAACAAAAACTAAGTTTTTGTGTTTATTCTTGTGATTTGAAATTCTATATAAGAAGTCCATTTCACCATTATTCATCTGAAAAAAAATTAGAAAAGATGAAAAGCATTAATAAAGAGTTAAGTTGTTAAGAGAATTTTGTGAGCTTTGTTTATGAGTGATATATTCAATTCTAAGTTTATATTACTTAAAGTTTAGCCAAATTCCTTCCAATAAAGTGGAATCCTAGCCAAGTTAGAGTCCTATTATTTTGAGAGTTGCAAGAATTTTATTGTTCCAAATAGAATTCATATTGACTGTTTGAGAGACCCTACCAAAAGAAATATGAATAGCAATAATTTTCCCTTCAATTTTTCGCAGCTCACCAAAACCAATTATAAAAATTGATGCATAAAAATGAAAGTCATTCTTGGAGCCCAAGATGTTTGGGACATTGTTGAAAATGGCTGCGTAGTCCCTGTCCTAGGTGAAAATGCACAATTATCTCAGGCAGAAAGAGATAGTTTGCATAAGAATCGTAGGAGTGATCAGAAGGCACTCAGTCTAATCCATCAAGGTTTGGATGATATGATGTTTGAGAAGGTAGCAGAAGCAACTACCTCCAAGCAAGCTTAGGATATATTACGAGCTTCTCTTCAAGTAGGGGAGAAGGTACAAAAGGTTCGATTGCCGTTATTGCGGGGTGAGTTCGAGACATTGAAAATGAAGGAGATGGAAAACAATTGTTGATTATTCCTCACGGTTAAAATTTGTCGTAAATTGAATGCAGCAGTATGGAGAAAAAATTGAAGATTCGAGGATCGTTGAAAAGATTCTACGGTCGCTACTACCAAAGTTTGATTACATAGTAGTAGCTATCGAAGAGTCAAGAGATACGAGTGCAATGACAGTTGACGAAGTTGTTGGCTCATTGCAATTGCTAGTCTAGATTCACCGGTTTGAACATGCAAAGCAGACATGACGGAATTTCAAAATTTAACCTAAGTACAAGGATCTTCTAAGCATCGCATGATCGACAATATAACTAGTCTAAAATTATTTTAGGTCATAAACACTTATTAAAAAGGACCTAACAAAAATTTAACCACGTACCAGTTGAAGCGTGAATCCCAAAGTCGGTAGAATGACCCTCAGCTGCGTGCACAGACTCCAAAGTGAAAGTCCTCTATAATTGATCCACACTGGGCACCACCGATCACGATTTTCTAGAAAGGGAGTACCGAAAAATAAGTGGAAGATAGCTAGATCTTCCCGACAAATTATTTCTAGAAGAATTCCCTTAATTTTTTTGTTCAAAGTAAATACGTCTTTCGACGGTTTACTTATGAGAACTAGAGCAACTAAGAGAGGAATAGAGAGAAAATAATTGAACAAAAAATAATGAAGGAGGAAAGCTCGATTTATAGTGGTTAGGGAATTTTAATTGGACAATTAAATCCATTCCCTAACTAGTTAGAATTAAAATAAAAATGACACAATAGTATTTTACAATTAAAACAGAAGTAGAAACAAACTCAAGGACCGGGGCCTTTCTTGGGTAGTAAACTCCCTAATCCTAACCTAACACTGCTGGCCGGCGGCCAACAGTATGGCTTGGCATGCGAGTATGCGCAAGGCCTTTGCGGGCTGCGCAGCCCGCTAGCGAGCCGCACTCTGTGTGATGCACAGGCCTAATGGCCCGCTCATCCAGGGTAACCCGCAACGCAAGCCCACAAGTGGGTTGCGTGCGCGCAGCCCATTTACGTTAGGCCGCCTTTAGCATCCCATTTACGTTGGGCCAGCGGGCCTACACGCAACACTACACATGCATGATGCCTTGGCCCGCGCATAGATTTATTACATTAACTGTCCAACAGTGCATGTGCAAGTCCACTCGCGCAGGTTGCTTGAACCCCGCTAAATTTCTTTGTTTCTACTTCCCCTTTTTATTAACATCCTATTATTTTTCCAGCTTACTAGTCTAACCAGTAATATGGTCTAACTAATAAAATGGTCCAACCATTTATTAACTCTTCTAGATTAGACCCAATCTAACGACTCTTTATATGGCTCGGTCGTAACTCAAAGTGTGTGATCTTATAGGATCCCGTAATATCAAGCTGTCAAAGTTTGACCTAGCTCAATTTCCTTTTCTAGGAATTGTTTGGCTCTGAGCTACAGACCGTTATGGACTCTGATGACTTTGATCGGTCACAGTGGCTCTCCAACATAGGGCATATGACCCCCCCAATATTCGGAATGTCACGTGCATGTGACTTGATCCCGTTTCTGTAATTGTAAAAATATGATTCACTCCTTCTGTCAATGGTTAAGTACCATCTGGTTTCTAGGACTTGGCTTAAGTGTTAGTCCACTAGTAGCCTTAATGGCTACCCTATTATTTAGTCTTGTTATATAAGTACACTGCTCAACCATGTTAATGTGTTGATTAGGATCTCATCCTATCAACCCATACTTTGATAAGAGGTTTACGAGTGTGTCACTTCTAACAATTGGCCAAGGTACATCTCCCTTATATTGCTATAATGGAGTGATAGATTCCATCTTGACTACTCAGCTTACCAACGGACAGATATTAACTATATCCGCAATCACCCCTATCACTCGGTCTATATAGTGCCTAAGTATAATCCAAAATATAGCAACACCTAAACAAGGTAACTAGTATCTCAAGTCTGAGGATACTCATATTGCTATTTCAATGAGACTAAAAACCAACACATAATATAGATTACCGAGTGTTTTCTCATAGGCAGTCTCTAATGTATTTCCCTGAATACATCCATGTGTCAACCCAAGGTACCACCCTCTAGCATTGGAGATATGCCACTTTAATCAAATTACAAGAGTAGGACGACAGATGCTAGTCTATCTGTATTCATCAATGTCCAGTCTTGATGATATTATGACTAGGGATATTTAGATAAATCATAATTTCACACGAAGTTGTTCTCACCCAATATAGTCCCACTATGCCCTTGCAATCTGTTCTATGATTATGTCAAGGACTTTTGCAAACACATCAATGAATATATTCTTAACCAGTCATAATATATTTTCACAGTCATCGATATAACAAAAGAAATGCCTTTATTAATTTGTATAAATAAAACTAACTAAGATATATTGCCCTAATTGCCTCTAGGGCATACATCATATCTAAAATCTCCCACTTGCACTAGAGCCTATTAGCCACGTACCATAAGGCATAACTATTAACATGCTGGTCATGCTTAATTTGCGTCAAAGTCTTGGTCAGACCATCCCTAGGTTCTGATATGTGGGTATGTATTCCATATATTTATCCTTATCCTTTATCATATTTTGAACTATAAGATATTTTTTGTGCACATGTTCATTTCTCTGACAATACCGTGGTTCTTTTGCCTGAGCAATAGCCCTAGTGTTAGCACAATTTATTACTATTGGATCTTTAATGTTAGACACCATGTTGAGATCACCAATAAATCTCTTTATCCAGACAACTTGTTTTGCTACTTCTGAAGCAATAATGTACTCAAATTCAGTGGTTGAATCAGCAGCTGTATCCTATTTGGGACTCTTCCAAACAACTACACCTCCATTCAATATAAACAAGTGACCTAACTCTGACTCGTAATCATCTTTGTCATATTGGAAACTAGCATTAGTGAATCCCTTTACTAAGAGATCACGTCCTCCATATACCAAGAACATTTCCTTAGTCCTTCTCAAGTAGTTAAGGATTTTCTTAACAGCCATCAAGTGCTTCTCATCTGGGTCTAATTGGAATCTGCTCATGATGCTCAATGCATGTAGGACATCCGGTTGTGTACATATCATAGCATACATGATAGATCCTATTATGGATGCATAGGGTATTCTACTCATATGCAATCTCTCCTCCTGTGTCGTCTGACACTCTGATTTAGAAAGGTTAATTCCTTGAGACATTGGAAGATAACCCTTTCTTGATTGCACAAGGTTGAACCTAGTCAATGCCTTGTCTATGTATGTATCTTGTAAAAGACCTAGCAGCTTCTTGGATCTATCTCTATAGATCTTTATACCTAGTATAAATGTTGCTTCTCCAAGGTCCTTCATAGAGAACTTTCTTGAAAACCACGATTTAACCATTTGACGAAGAGAAATGTCATTTCCTATTAGTAGTATGTCATCAACATACAACATAAGGAAAATGATTGCACTCCCACCAACCTTCTTGTATACACAAGGCTCATAAGTTTTTGATATAAAATCTAATGTTGGTCGATGTGCATAGTTATTTAGGATCAAAGGGGGGTGAATGACCCTTTCCGCAGAATTTCAAACTTTTAAAAAGTCTTGTGAAGCATGCTTGATTTTTGATCCGGATCTATAGGTTCCGAAAAATGCAGATGTAAAATGAAATGCACAAAAGTAAAGACTAAGGTAGAGAAAATCAAACACAAGATATTTTATACTGGTTCGACCCTGCCTACATCCAATCCCCAGAGGTTTCTTCCTCTGAGCTTATCCACCAGTGTAATTCCTTTCCAACTAGCAGGAATTACGCCTTATAATTTGTCTCCGAATGGTAACCCTTCTTCCTAAAGTAGGATATACTACTAGAAGCACCAACTTCTAGTTGAGTCCTTTTTCTTTAGTAGGATATACCACTTAGATTCTACCCAAACCTAAGCTGAGTCCTATAGCGAGATTCCACTTAAAGCACCAACTCTAAGCTAGTTCCCAATACTCACCCAAGTATGAGCTCTTACAACTTGATTTTTCGAGGATTTAGTTTTTGAATTCTTCTAGTTTAGAACACACTTGAAAATTCTTACAAAAATTGATTTGGATTCTTTTCAGTTCTAGGATGGATTTTCGTTCACTATTTGAATTAGCTTCAATTCTATTATAATAGCTTCTTGTAAAATCAACCAGCAACTTCTCAACTTGTGAAGCTTCCATTTTATAGGCTTTGATAATAAATGTAGCCATTGAGAACCGTTGAGGTTGATCTTGAATCTTCACCATTGATTAGGTATGATGTGGCGCATCCGGAGCCATTCATTAATCCGTTAGACTAAGTAAATGTCCTGTTTGCATTTTTAGGGTTGAGGCTGAAAAGTTGTCAGTGATCGTTTGTTTGTATTTTATCAATTTGACAACTTTTATGCCGTTTGCTTTTGGTGTGTGCTCCACGCGCCATTTCCATTGGTCTATGTTAAAAAGGTTGTTACCTTTTTCTCTTTTCTGTGTCAATCTTTTTGTCCTTTTCTAGAGTGCGTGTTAGTTGTTACTTTTACAATCTTCAAGGTAAAAAGGATCTTTGACTTTAGACCAAATATAGAGGGAACAAGTGATTTTTGAACTTTTCCCTTTGTCTTGATATTTGAGTCTTTCGAATGTCTTTAGACTTAATATAGCCGGATGCTTCTTCAATCAATCTTTTTCTGGATTCTGACTTTGATAGGTTAGAAGTTTGTTTTCTTTCCAAACTCTAACCGGATGCTTTTGATATGGACTTAGGTGTTTTGAAATATTCAATGTGTGTCCGGATGATTTGTCTTTGACTTGTGTTTTTTTTCTTCAAACTTGATCCAAATCAGTTCTTGGATTTGTTCTTCCGAATCATTATTTCCCAACAATCTCCCCCATTTGATGGAAACAAAAACCTAAGACATATGAGCATAAACATTGGGATTATATGAGCTAATTATGATTCTTGATACTTAGTCATTTACAAATTTGCTCCCCCATAATTTTAACATCCTAACTCCCCCAATATTTTTGTGTTCTAGCTTTCAAGTTTTTGAAGTACAATCATATATTGTACTTAGAAGCAATTTTGAGTAGAAATGTTTCACTTTATATACTTCTATTGTTAGCAATAGTTCAACTTATGAAGTTTCGGATTACAAGTACTAGCGATTACAAGATTTGCAATGAAAAATAGCTATTATATGAATTGTACTACTCTACTTATCTACTTCCATAGCCTTATTATCTTTGCTTGTGATTCCCTTCTCCCCTTTTGTTAGCATTAGACTGGGGGGTCAATAACCATATAAGTTCTTTGGTCCCAACTCTTTTGCCAAGCCTTGGAATAGACGGAGTAATCAACATTTCCTTGTAGGTGCTTTTCAATGGTTGTCTCCACTGTGGCTGGAAGGAGATGGACTGGTTTTAGTTAGTTTCAGAGGTGCTTGTAGGACTTGACCATATCTGAAATCATTTTGAGAGCGTGATTTCTGTCCGCTTCTTCGAAAAATGGAAAGAGTGCCTTGAGAAGCGTTAAGTTGCACTTATAGCTAAAGAATCCTATGTCTCCAATGGATTGAACGAGGTTCTGAATGACCGAGAGGAGAAGGCTTTCAGGAATGGCTGGTGAGGATTCGAAGGTAGAAGTAGAAGGAGCGTTGAGTGAGAGATTATCCATACCTAACTTTAATTGTTCAACCTCTTGAATAATGTCTCTCCGAACGTTATGAAGACTGGAGTTGAGCGTGTTTAGGTCTTTATTGAATGCCTCCTTCAGGTTATTAATTATCCTTTTAGTTCCGAAGAGATGACTCCCAAAGTCCTCACTGATGTAATTCATATGCTTCTCCAAAAGCTTGGGTAGTCCTTCATCTAGGAAATTGCATAGCATTTCCTAAGCAGCTTGATGTTTTGCATTCAGATTTGTAGGCCCGGATGTGATTCCCTGAGCAGAATTGTCGATGGCTTGAGGGATGAATTTTTCCAAGTTTTCAAACTTGCTATTTATATATTCTTTCAGCTTTGTCTTCAGATTAGTAGAGGAAGAAGTTATCTATCCCATTATAGTAGCATAGTTGTTGTCAGCTCTGGCGATTGCTTGAGTTGCAAAGTGGTTTGTGTTGGGAACTGACAGCCAATTTGAACATGTATAACAGGCATGGCGGAAATTCAAAATTTTGTCCATGTCCCAGGAACTCTTATTAGATGCATATAAATCAAATAAAGTATTAACTAAATAAATTCTCAACTTAGATTAACATGCATAGGCTAGACGTACCATAATTTTAAATTATATCCTAGCATAAATATTTTATATTAAACATGTTATAACTCCAAGTTATAATTTAAATATAAATTAAGCATGTAAAATAATCTAAGTATAACAATTATTAAGTCTAAAAACGCTTAAAGAAAAGGACTTAATAATTAAAAGAGAAAATAAAAGCATACCAGTTGAAGCGTACTTTAGCAGAACCTCTTTACAGAAGCTTCCAAGTGTAGGATAACCTCTATGAGTATCCACACGAACCCCACCAACTAAAACATCTCGAGAGGAAGAACCAAGGAGTCTTGAGTAGTTACTAGACCACTCCAAAATTCCTACCTGAAAATATAAACAAAAATATTCAAGGTCCACTTGAATTGGTGCAATTGACAAATGAGGATGAGCTCTCCTTTTATAGGTGAAGCAAAGGCTCCCTATAGTTAATGCGGAATTAATACTGATTTGATGCAAGATTAAATGCGTGATTTAATTACCAATTTAAACACAAGATGTAATTGCTGAATTAAATTCAATTTAAATATATGTATTAAATCCAATTTAAATACATAATTTAACTGCTGCATTATATCTAATTTAAATATATGTATTAAATCCAATTTAAATACATAACTTAATTGATGTATTATATCCAATTTAAATACATAATTTAATTGCTACATTATATCCAATTTAAATACATAATTTAATTGATGCATTATATCCAATTTAAATATATGTATTAAATCCAATTTAAATACATAATTTAACTGCTGCATTGTATCCAATTTAAATATATGTATTAAATTTAATTTAAATACATAACTTAATTGATGGATTATATCCAATTTAAATATATGTATTATATTCAATTTAAATACATATTTAATTAATGCTCCTCTCTTTTATTTTATGATCCTAATGAAATTAGTTGTCGGTCAAAATAAATTCCTTGGTCTATCCAAAATGATCTAATCATTTTTAACCAATTAAATAATAATCCAATTATTAATATGTTATACTTTCGTAATAGAATAAATCTATTAATCCTTTACTCAGTCCGATGAAGGTCCAATGTGTGTGACCTTATAGGATCCCGAAGTATTGAGCTGTTAAGGCTTAACCAACCCTTGTTCTAATTGAACCACTGGCTCGAGGTTCTAGACCATGAATAGAACTCGATTACCTTAAACGACTGTAGTACGCCTCTAGCAAGGGTCTACCATCCCCCATTACTCGGAACGTTATTTGTGCTTAAGACTTAATCCTGGTTAATGAAATAGTGTCCAATGCTATGAACTCCTTCCATTCTTTAATACTAGTACCATCTGATTTATAGGGTTCGGTTAAAGTGTTAACCCACTAATAGCAAGGTCGCTCCAAGCTATCCCAGTTATTAACTTATTACCGAAGTATATTGCCTTTTACCATAGTGTGCTTGACTAGAAACCATTTCTATCAAACACATACTCTGATCAGAGGTTTATAGCAATGTGCTTGACTAGAAACCATTTCTATCAAACACATACTCTGATCAGAGGTTTATAGCAATCATCACTTCAACAAGCAGCCAGGTACAGCTCCTTAATATATCCAGAGCGATGGATTCTTTCCGACTACTCAGCTTACCAACGTGTTGTCATCACTATACTCGTAATCACCCGTGGCACCCTAAATTAATGAGTGTATAGAAATGACCCAAAGTATAGTAACAGTACCACATAAGTTAACTAGTATCTCAAGTATGAGGATATATGCAAAGCTTATTGCATGAAGATAAATACTAACACATTGATATATATATATATATATATATATATATATACACACACACACACACACACACACACACCAAGTGTTTATCTTACTACGGTCTCCAATATATCTCCTAGATATATCTATGTGTCAAACTTAAGGCACCACCTTCAGTCCTTAGGAGATTGGCTGCTTGGACCCTTTCCAAGAAAGCTGACCACATGCTAGTCTTTCCACTTCATCAATATCCTTTCTTAATGAAACTATGACTAGGGATAGTTTAGACATAATCATAATTGCACATGAAGCAGGTTCCACCAAATATAGTCCAACTATAATTTCTCTGACTTCATGCTATGATACATCAAGGACTTTTGTATACATACATCAATGAATATATTTTAACCAGCTATAATATATTTATAAGCACATCGATATAAACAAAAGATTAAATGCCTTTATTAATTAAATAAAATATTCATACTATTACATAATTAAGATATATCGCCCTAATTGCCTTAAGGGCATACATCATATCCAACAATTGTCTCCTGCAAGGTTTGAATTCAGCTGATTTAACATCAGAATGATTTTTTATAGGGAAGTTTCTACCACAATCTCTGCTATTAGAAAGGCATCCACCTTCTTTTCTAGATTCTGTACTGAGCCCTTGATTTCCCCTAGCTCTTCCTTAATATTAGGAGTCAAGGATTTTTCTTTTATCTAATTCTCCACGGATTTTAGTTATTCACAGACGTTCCGGATACTCCTCCTTCTGTCCTTCTAGCCTTCCCTCCGGAGTAGCCTCGCTCTGTGATTCTACTTTAGAGGTGTGCTCAATGAGTCTCAGACTAGCTCCTTCCTCCAGAGCATTGAGCTTCTGGATAGACTGAATTGCCTTAGTTGAAGTTTAGATATCTGCAATTAAGTTGTCTCGCGTTTCATTTGCATCACCAGCCGGATTATCAGCAGCATTAGGAGAGATAGGGTTAGGAGTTGCCGCAATGTTCTATGGTGGCTTAGAATGGTCTGCTTCATTTTGCTCTTCTACCCCAGTTTCTGAAAGACTGGAATTGTCCTCAGTCTCCCCTTCATGTGCCTTTTCAGGACTTATAGCTCGCACTTCTATCTGATCTAGAATGATGGTACTGTCCTCATCATTCCCTCCTAATTCCTTTATAGGACTTTCTACTTCAACTACCTCTGCCAATGGATTCAATAGGTTATCTGGAGAAGCATTAGTTCTTACCTTGAATATGAATAAGTCTACTTCCAGATACTCACTTTCTTGGAGGAGTGCAAGATCCGTTGAGGCAACAAGGATTGGTGGACTGACAATTATTGTTCTAGAAGAGCTTTTAGGTCCCTCTTTGGTGAGCTTATTGTCTTTAAGGTTCTCCATTACAATCTCTATCATTTTTGTGTTTTGGTGATCTTCTGGATTGAGGTTGTCCGGAATGATGGGTTTCCTAGCAACCACTATCTCCTTTCCCTTGCTCATGTCTGCTGATTTGGTTGTCTTGGGGATTGGCTCTTGGATGGTGATTCCAACAGCTGGCTTTTTGACTGACAATTTTGTCCTCTTTGCCTTGCGAGCTTCACTGAATATGGATCCCTTTCGGATAAATTGCTTCTCTGGTATAGGCTCACCTTCTCTTGTTTCTTCACTATCTAAGCCATCATCCTCTTCCAGGATGTTTTCTATAGTTGTTCTCTCCCCCTCTTCCACCCCATTCTGATTGCAGCAGCAGCAGCTACAACTATTTTCTCATTTGCTTCCGACTCACAAATCGGCTTCTTATTGGTCTAGATTAAGGTTTTAGAAAGTAAAATGTGTGCAGCGAAAGTTCAAAAATTTAATCTATATCCCTGGATCTTCTAAGCATGGCATGATTGATAATAGTTATAGTCTTAAATTATTTTAGGTCATAAACACTTATTAAAAGGACCTAATAATAATTTAACCACTTACCAGTTGAAGCGTGAATCCTAATGTTGGTAGAATGACCCCTTAGCTGCGTGCACAGACTCCAAAGTAAAAGCCCTCTATAAATACTCCACTCGACCACCACCGACCAAAACCTTCTAGAAAGGAAGAACCAATAAAATAGCGGAGACTAGCTAGCTCCTCCCTACTAATTTATTCTAGAAGAAAATTCCCTTAGTTTTCTATTCTAAGTAAATACATCTTTCAACGGATTACTTTTAGGAATCAGAACAACTAAGAGAATTAGAGAGCAAGAGAGGGATTATAAAATTCAGGATGAAAAAATAATGAAGGAGGACGCCTCTATTTATAGTGTTTAGGAATTATTCAAATGACAATAAAGTCCCTAACCTCAGCCAATTAGAAATCAAATAAAAAGCACAATTAGGTATATTAAAAAACTAATAAGAGTTAGAACCAAACTCTAATAGGGAGTTTCCTTAGGGAGCAAACTCCCCATACTTATCACCAACTGCTAGCCGAATGGCCAGCGGCTTTGGCTGGGCCTGCGCAGGCCCGCTGGCCCATAGCCCAACAATAGCACAGCCCTTCTGAGCCGTGATGCCCAGCCCTATGCACTGGCCTAATGGACCATGTACCTGTGTAGCCCAACAGAAAGGGCACAGTGCAGGCGACCCTACTGGGTCGTGCACCAGCATAGCCCAACAGAGTGCACTATAGTGCGCAGCAGGCTGTACACTGCAGCCCACTATCCCCAAGGCCCCAATGCAGGCCTTAAGCAGTATTGTTCACACACAACATTACCTTGGCCCGCACGCAGATTGAGTCTAAAATTATCTAGTAATTTTCTCACCAATCCATTTGCACCCGTTCAAGTAATACCTAGTATTCTTCAACTGTGCTGCCTTTTGGTTCTTAATCCTTCTATTTATTTTATCCTCCTTATTATTTATTAGGTTCATTAGTCCAACCAGTGAATATTGATCTAACCAATATGTTAGGGTCTAATCATATTTCTTTGCTCTTCTAGAATAGACCTAGTCTAACGATTCTTTACTTA
The DNA here is from genome assembly GCA_947683365.1 of Euphorbia pulcherrima. NCBI lineage: Eukaryota > Viridiplantae > Streptophyta > Magnoliopsida > Malpighiales > Euphorbiaceae > Euphorbia > Euphorbia pulcherrima. The sequence goes on from CANTUS010000007.1 coordinate 13,258,510, forward strand.
GCGCGGTCGTAACTCAAAGTGTGTGACCTTATAGGATACCGTAATATTGAGCTGCCAAAATTTTAACATAGCTCAATCCCTTTTAGGAATTGACCAGTTCGGAGCTCTAAACCGTTATAGACTCCAATTACTTAGATCGATCATAGTGGCCTCTAGCAAAGTTATATGACCCCTCAATATTTAGAACGTCACGTGCATATGACTAAATTCCGGTTCTGCAATAGTATCAATACAATTCACTCCTTCTATTAATTGTTAAGTACCATCTAGTTTCTAGGACTCGGTTTAAGTGTTAGTCCACTAGTAGCTTTAATAGCTACCCCAGTAGTTTAGTCTTGCTGTCAAAGTACACTACTCAACCATTTAATTTGTTAATCAGGATTCCATCCTATCAACTCATACTCTGATCAGAGGTTTACGAGTATGTCACTTCTAACAAGTGGCCAAGGTACATCTCCCTTATATTGCTATAATGGAGTGATAAATTCCATCTTGACTACTCAGGTTGCCAACGGACAGACATCAACTATACCTATAATTATCTGTGACATCCAATCTCATATAATGTATAGGTATACCCCAAAGTATAGCAACATCTGAACAAGGTAACTAGTATCTCAAGTCTAAGGATATTTGTATTGCTATTGCAATGAGATGATTAAAACCCCAACACATAATATAGATTACCAAGTGTTGTCTTATAGCGGTCTCCAATTTATTTCCCTGAATACATTCATGTGTTAACCCAAGGTACCACCTCTAGCACTGGAGATATGCTACTCTGAATCATATTTAAGTGGTATGATGACACATGCTAGTCTATCCATATTCATCAATATATAGTCTTGATGACACTATGACTAGGGATATTTAGACAAATCATAATTGCACACGAACCAGTTCTCACTAATATAGTCTCACTATGTCCTTGCAATATGTGCTAGGATTATGTCATGGACTTTTGCAAACACATCAATGAATATATTCTAAACTAGTCATAATATATTTCCACAGTCATTGACATAACTAAAGAATGCCTTTATTAATATAACTTTGGTCGTACAAATAAAACTTACTAAGACATATCACCCTAATTGCCTCTAGGGCATACATAATGTCTAACAATCTCCCACTTACACTAGAGCCAATTAGCTACATGCCATAAGCCATAACTACTAACATGATGGTCATGCATAATTAGTGTCAAAGGCTAGGTCAGACCATTCGCTAGTATCTGATCTGTGAGTACGTATTCCATCTATATATCCTTATCCCTTATTATATATTGAACTATATGATATTTTCTTTGTACATCTCCGTTTCTCTGACGAGACCATGGTTATTTGCCTGAGTAATAGCCCTAGTGTTATTGCAATATAGTACTATTAGATCCTTACTGTTAGATACCACGCCGAGATCACCAATAAATCTCTTTATCCAGATAGCTTGTTTTACTTCTTCTGAAGCAGGAACGTACTCAGATTTAGTGGTCAAATCAGCAGTCATATCCTGTTTGGAACTCTTCCAAACAACTGCCCCTCCATTTAACATAAACAGGTAACCTGACTGTGACTTGTAGTCAGCTCTATCAGATTGAAAACTTGCATATATGAATCCTTTTATTGTGAGATCACCTCCTCCATATGCTAAGAACATTTCCTTAGTCCTTTTCAAGTACTTAAGGATATTCTTAACAGCTTTCCAGTGCTTCTCACCTGGATCATATTAAAATCTGCTTATGATGCTCAATGCATGTGAGAAGACATCATGCCATGTACATACCATAGCATATATGATAAATCCTATTGGGGATGCATAGGGTATTTCTTTCATGTGCAATCTCTCCTCTTGTGTCCCTGAACACTCAGATTTAGAAAGGTTAATTCCATGACACATTGGAAGATAACCTCTTCTTGATTGCTCAAGGCTGAACCTATTCAATACCTTGTCTATATATGTATCTTGTGAAATACCTAGCAGGCTCTTGGATTTATCTCTATATCTTTATACCTAGTATAAATGCTACTTCTCCAAGGACCTTTATGGAGAACTTTCTTGACAACCACGACTTTACCATTTGAAGAAGAGAAATGTCATTTCCTATTAGCAGCATGTCATCAACATATAGCACATGGAAAATGATTGCACTCCTACTAAGTTTCTTGTATACACAAGGCTCATAAGCATTTGATATAAAATCTAATTCTTTGATCGTATCATCAAACCTTATATTACAACTCCTAGATGCTTGCTTAAGTCCATAAATGGATCTTTACAGCTTGTATACCTTCGAGCCATTCTAAGATGTAAAACCCTTAGGTTGTATCATATATACATCCCGATCCATGTTTCCATTTAGGAAAGCGGTTTTAACATCCATCTGCCAGATCTCATAATCATAATGTGTAGCAATGACCAAGAGTATCCTTATGGATTTAAGCATGGCTAATGGTGAAAAGGTTTTGCATAGTCAATTCCTTCTCTTTGACTATAACCCTTTTTCCATCAACCTTGCCTTATAGGTAATTACATTACCATCCATGTCAGTTTTCTTCTTAAAAACCCATTTATAACCTATGGGTCTAACCTCATCAGGTGCATCGACCAATTCCCATACTTGGTTTTTATACATGGAATCCATTTCTGATTTTATGGCTTTTAACCATTTATCATAGTTTGAGCACTCCATTTCTTCCTTGTAGATCTTAGGTTCATCATCCTCCATTAGAATGATTTTTTTATCATATGTGATGAAAAATCCATATCTTTTAGGAGCGTTGGGAACCCTACCAAATCTACGCAATGGTTGTTGTGTAACAGGTTGTTCCTCGATCACACTCTATTATGTATCCGGCGTAGGAATTATCAATTGATTATCTAGTTTGCCTACTTGACCCTCAAATTCAAGGTCACTCCTACTAGCCTTTGCAAACATGTGTTCCTTCATAAGGAACTGAGCGGTCCTAGAAATAAATACCTTTTGTTCCTTAGGATCATAAAAGGTATATCCAACTGTCTCTTTAGGAGAACCTATAAACAATCATTTGTCAGCCCTAGCTCCCAGCTTGTGTGATATTGTCCTTTTAACATGGGTAGGACATCCCTAAAATCTCAGGTGAGAAAGAGAGGGTTTATTACCATACGACTTTTCGTATGGTGTAGTATCAACTGATTTTGAGGGCACATGGTTTAGTACATAAACTGCGCTCTCAAGTGTGTATCCCCAAAAGGACTTGCTGAGACTTGCTTGGGTCATCATGGACCGAACCATGTCTAACAAAGTTCTGTTCCTCCTCTCAAACATGCCATTGTACTGAGGAGTATAAGGAGGGGTCCATTGGGGTAATATTCCATTATCCCTTAGATAATCTTGAAATTCTTGGCTTAAATATTCTCTACCTCGGTCTGACCATAGTGCCTTAATATTCTTTCCAAGTTGATTCTCAACTTCATTCTTATAGTCTTTGAATTTTTCAAAACTATCTGATGTGTACCTTAGAAGGTACAAATACCCATATTGTGAGTAGTCAGCGATAAAAGATATGAAATAGACGAATCCTCTATGTGTAGACACATTTATTAGACAACATACATCTGTGTGTATTATTTCCAATGTACTTGTGGCATGTTCTCCTCTACCTTTAAAGGGTTTCTTTGTCATTTTGCCTAATAAACAAGGTTCGCATGCCCCATAAGACTCCTAGTCTATTGGGCCTAAGTCACCTCCTTTGTGTAACTTAGTTAAGCGGGCTTCGTTTATATGGCCCAAATGATAATGCCATAAGTAGGATGATTTGTCTTTATCTAATTTCAATCTCTTAGCATCATTCATATTAAAAATTTCAGCTTTAGTATTTAAAACATATATGCCAGCAATTAAAACTCCATTGCCATAAAGAACACTATTTTTAAGAATTTGACAATCTTTATTATTAAATAAAATTTCAAATCCTTCTGCTGCTAAACACGCAACATAAATAATATTCTTAGTAACAACCAGAATATAATAGCATTTATTTAATTCTAAAACTAGGCCACTGGCAATTTGAGACTATATGTTCCTACAGCTGATGCAGTAACCCGTGCTCCATTTCTAACTCGTATGTCCAACTCTCCTTCAACCAGCCTTCTACGGTTCCACAACCCCTACACAGAAGTACAGATATGAGTACCAAATCCAGTATCTAATACCCATGTAGACTCATAAGGAACTGTAGTGAAATTTTCAATCATGAAAATACCTGAAGTATAAGCATCTTTCAACTTTGTCTTCTCATGCTCAAAAAATGCAACCATCAGCCGTTCCACTCTTACTTCAGAGAGGGATTTAAGCTCAACATGATTTCTCTTACATTCTAACTCCTTCATGAGTTTTCTTTTGACTTTTAAACCTCTCATCCTTTTGATCTTGAGGCCTTCATCAACAAGTCGATCTTCCAAATCATTTCAATATTGAATATCAACCAACTTGAGCATATAGATTATTTAAGATAACCCACAGTCACGAATCTCAAAGGCAAATTCTGATTTAAACGCATCGTACCTCTCAGGCAGACCTTTCAGAACTATTCCTTTTGAGTCATCCAGACTATAGTTAATTCCAAATTTCTTTAGCTCCTCTGAAGTGTCATACACGTGTATAACAAGTTCAGCTGCCGAAGAGTCTATTACCATTCCCACATAATGCATGAAACTTTCTAGTTCACCAAGTTTTGGGAGATTCTTAAGCAATGACTCCAAGTCTGCTTCTAGGTATAAATTCTAATTTTAGGGAGCATTCCATCAACCATCAAGTATTTCACTAACTTGCAACCTCTTTGATGCTTCCTATAATCCTCAATTTCACGAGCAAAGGCATTTGCACCAGGATGTTCAGGGCGTGGGTTATTAAGAACATAACTCAAAGCATTGTTCTCGAGAACCACTTTTACTACCTCGAACCACTCTATGAAGTTCCAGCCTTTAAATTTGATTTTGTCAAGTGGATGATCATTGATTGTTTTGTTAAGAGGATACATATTCAACCTAGATATAAGAAAAAAAAAATTATTGCTTTAGACTTAGTTCTTGTACATGCATTTAATTTAAGGTCTCTTAATTAAATACATATTCCTACTATTTTATCAAGGTTCAATTGGAAAACATAATAGCCCCTTTCGATTATTTTTCTAAAAACATGGTCCAACCATTTTCCTTAGTAGGTAGCATCTATAACTCATTTAAGCTAACCCCCACTATCACGAGTCAAGCTAACTTAAATAGCTATAGGAGGATCTAGTCCATTTGCATCTAATGCAATTGTTAATCCATTTGAGTTCCAACCAATGAAAGTGCATAACAAATTACATGACTCCTCAAATGATGCCTCTAGCCCAACATTAGCTCCGATATTAAGGACAACTAACCCAGTCCGGTTAAGACTTAACCTTAATTCGAATCATGTGAATAGACGATGTTGAAGAAGAAGGCATATTGTGCGTGAGCAATTCATACGATGAAAAAACCCAGAAGCATATATTCAATTATTTAGGAAGGCTAATTTTGTCTTAATATTTTAATGAGGATCTATTGGTGCAATCGGCCTCGCCTAATCTGGGACTTATACATGGACATGATTATGAAACTATAACTAATCCGGGCTAAAAGGGATTAGTAAGTCCAACATAGGGCTCATGCTCAACTGGTAATTCATAGTCATTCCATTATGCCAAGACTCCACATAGCATAAAAACAAACAAGGGGGTTCATTGTTTAAGTTATTGCACCTATGTCTATAAGTTTTAAATTAGCAATTTAAACTTTTATTTGTAAAATCATATAATGAATCCAATTTATCATACTAGAGATCAACTAATTCAAAAAGTCCCTTTGGTAATTAGAATCTAGAATTGATGAGAATTCCTAAGTAAGAGAGGCACCCTTAAAGTGAATGAGCAACCAAGTCCAATCCTTGCCAGAATAAACACAGGCCCTTCTAACTCAGTTAACCAAAAACTAATTAAATTAAAGATTTTGTCCTTTTCTAATTTAAGAATTATTCCAAATAATTCAAAATTTAAAGCATGTACAATTTAAAGAAAAACATTTTTAATTTCTAGATAACAATCCTGACTAAGTTTGAGCAACACTTAATCTAGTTATCATAGCATTTTCTACTACAAGAAATAAATTCCTAGGCATGGCAAAGCCTACACGAAAATATTTTATAAAAAATCAGACCTAGTATATTTCTAATCAATCATACAATCGCATTAGGCAGGCTCGTGATACCACTGTTGGTCTCGATTAAGGTTTTAGCAAGTAAAACGGGTGCAGCTAAAGTTCAAAAATTTAATCTAGTTCTCTGGATCTCCTAAGCACGGTATGATTGATAATAGTGCTAGTATTAAATTATTCTAGGTCATAAACACTGATTAAAAGGACCTAATAATAATTTAACCACTTATCAGTTGAAGCGTGAATCCCAATGTCGCTAGAATGACCCTTCAGCTACGTGCACAAACTCCAAAGTAGAAGCCCTCTATAAATAGTCCACACGAGCACCATCAACCAAAATCTTCTAGAAAGGAAGAACCGATAAAATAGCGGAGAATGGCTATCTCCTCCCTACTAATTTATTCTAGAAGAAAATTCCCTTAGTTTTCTATTTTAAGTAAATATGTCTTTTGATGGATTACTTTTAGGAATAAGAACAACTAAGAGAATTAGAGAGCAAGAGAGGGATTACGAAATTTACGACGAAAAATAATGAAGGAGGAGGCCTCTATTTAAAGTGGTTAGGAATTATTCAAAGGAGAATAAAGTCCCTAACCTCAACCAATTAGAAATCAAATAAAAAGGGCAATTAGGTATTTTAAAAACTTAATTAGAGTTAGAACCAAACTCTAATGGGGAGTTCGCTTGGGGAGCAAACTCCCCATAGTTATCACCAACTGCTGGCCGAATGGCTAGCAACTTTGGGTTAGCCTGCACAGGCGCGTAGGCCCGTAGGCCAATAGCAGGATAACCCGCAAAGCTTATTGGGTCACTCACCTACGTAGGCGCACCTACTGGGCCGTGCACCAGTGCAGCCCAGCAGGCCGAGCTCTAGTGTGTAGTTGGTTGCGCACTGCAGCCCACTATCCTGAAGGCCCCAAGGCAGTCCTTGAGCAGTGTTGTTCACACATAAAAATGCCTTGGCCCACACGCAGATCAAGTCTAAAATTATCCAGTAATTTTCTCACCGACCCACTTGAACCAGTTCAAGCAATACCCAGTATTCTTTAACTGTGTTCTCTTTTGGTTCTTAATCCTTTTTTTTATTTCATCCTCATTATTTATCAAGTTCATTGGTCAAACCACTGAATACTAGTCTAACCAATATGTTATGGTCTAACCATATTTCCTTGCTCTTCTAGATTAGACCTAGTCTAACGATTCTTTACTTAGCTCAGTTGTAAAAGTGTGTGACCTTATAGGATCCCATAATATGGAGCTGCCAAAAGTTTAACTTGGCTCAATCCCTTCTAGGAATTGACCGACTCGGAGCTCTAGACTATTATGGACTCCAATTACTTTGATCGATCATAGTGGCCTCTAGTAAAGGCATATGACCCCTTGATATTCGGAACGTCACGTGCTTGTGACTTAATCCCCATTCTGCAATAGTATCAATATAATTCACTCCTTCTATCAACTGTTAATTACCATCTGGTTTCTAGGACTCAGTTTATGAGTTAGTCCACTAGTAGCTTTAATAGCTACCCCAATAGTTTAGTCTTGCTACCAAAGTATACTACTCAACCATTTAATGTGTTGATCAGGATCCCATCCTATCAACTCATACTCTGATTAGTGGTTTATGAGTGTGTCACTTCTAACAAGTGGCCAAGGTACATCTCCCTTGTATTGCTATAATGGAGTGATAGATTCTATCTTGACTACTCAGCTTACTAATGGACATACATCAACTATACCCGTAATTATCTGTGATATCCAATCTCATAGAATGTATAGGTATACCCCAAAGTATAGCAACATCTGAACAAGGTAACTAGTATCTCAGGTCTAAGGATATTTGTATTGCTATTGCAATGAGAAGACTAAAATACTAATACATAATATAGATTACCGAGTGTTGCCTCATAGCGGTCTCCAATGTATTTCCCTGAATACATTCATTTGTTAACCTAAGGTACCACCTCTAGCACTGGAGATATGCTACTCTGAATCATATTCAAGAGGTATGATGATACATGCTAGTCTATCCGTATTCATCAATGTCCAATCTTGATGATACTATGACCACACGAACCAGTTTTCACCAACATAGTCTCACTATGCCCTTGCAATACGTGCTATAATTATGTCATGGACTTGTGCAAACACTTCAATGAATATATTCTAAACTATTCATAATATATTTCCATAGTCATTAACATAACAAAAGAATGTCTTTATTAATATAACTTTGTTTGTACAAATAAAACTAACTAAGACATATCGCCCTAATTGCCTCTAGGGTATACATCATGCCCATCACTTCTTTGTTATAGCTTTAATCAGCCTACCTCTCTTCTTAGGCTTTTCTCAAGTTGTTTTCATCAGTTTAGTAATGGTTATTTTATCCTCATTTTACTCTAGGCTTAGTAGTTCTGCCTTCTTAGCCTCCGGAGCAATTTCAACTTTACATCCGACCTTCTGGACTTTGCTTTTCGGCTCTTCTCCACTCTCTACCTAGTGGCTTTCTCCTCATCCCAGACTTTCCTAAAAGTTAACTTCTTAAAATTCTTTTCTATAATTTACTTCCCTTGAATGAATGGAACGCTGGATAGATTTACTCCATGTTTGAAGAGTATTTTGGTGATGAGACTGCCGTGGGAGTTCCTATGCTGCTTTATGAAATGGATGATTAGGACTCACCTATTGACAACTATGCTTTCTACCCAATTATGTAGAATGCAGTGTCGGAAGGAAGATACGGTGGTTATAGAGCCTTTTCGGATTAAAATGAATTTGTCTCGGATGAATTACAGTACTCTAGGGGCTTGTGGCCAATATATGGAGAATTTGTCTCCAAAGTAACGGGTTGGGAGCCATATCTTAGGATGATACTTGACTAGGAGCTCATCGCCATCATTCCTTAGAAGAACCCCCATTATTTTTCTTCTGAAAATTAGTCACAAAGAACTCTGAGGTGACTATTATTGTCTTCCCTTGCTCTTTAGTCCGGAAGGCATCAAAATAGGAGGGGACCATTAGATTATTGTAGAATTCTATGACGAGATCCGGATAGGTGGAGTAGTTTATCTTGAGAAATTCTGTAAGATGTTGATCCTTTAGAAGTTGGGAGTAAGGTTCAGTGGTGAATAGGAAATTATCTCCCAAATAATCTTATGGCGATATGGAATCAGGGCTTTTTAGTTTGAGAGGAATAAAATCCTTATCTTTAAGATCAAATTCTTTAAAGATGTATCTTGGAGAAGGAGGAGGAGGAATTGTTTGATCATAAGTATGTCTATTTAGGAAATTTGAAAAGATATTTGAGAAATTAGGGTTTCTGGAATAAAAATTGTAGAGTAATAGTAGATGTTGTTGCTCGTGTGAAGATGAAGAAGGAATTTAGGGGCTTTTTTATAGAGTTTTAAAGAGTGAGGGTAAAATGGTAATTTGGATGCTGTTAAAGTTAACTGGATCAGCGGGGTGGCAGTTAAAATTTAGGAGAGAGATAAATGGCATTTAAACTGAAGAATTGGAACAGTTTATTTTGTAAGGTAACTGTTGCTTTTACCGCGCATGAACTTTCCATTAAACGTTTGAAATTCCAAACGTGTATAGTTACCTTTTTCTGCTTTTACTACCATGTATCATTATTGTCTGCTGAGATGGCAGTATTCCTTCTAGATTCATTTCTAAGTCTTCTCCCCTTGATTTCCTTTTTTGAGTTCCCAAGGATCTTTAAAACCCCGGATTGTCTTTCAGGTTCTTCTTCAAATTGGATTTGACATTCCAATTGCCTCCCTTAGCTTGTTGTACTGATCTTTACTTAATGGTTTAGTAAAGATGTCTTCCCTTTGCTCATTTATTGGGACATAGACCAAGATAACATCCTTTTTCATTACATGATCCTGGATGAAATGGTGCCTAATGTTGACATGCTTCATCCTGCTATGTAGCACTGGATTCTTTGACACATCAATTGCACTTTTATTGTTACACATCACTTCTACACATCCTTCTTGCACACTATAATCTTATAATTTTTGCTTGATCTATAAGAGTTGAGCAACACAACTTCTTGCTGCCATGTATTTTGCTTCATTGGTTGACAGAGCTACTGAAGTTTGCTTTTTGCTATACCATGACACTAAGAAATCTCCAAGAAAATAACAGCCTCCTGATATGCTTTTTCTCTAAATTGTGTCTCTTCCATAATTTGCATCGGTGAATCCTTGTAAGGTAAAATTGCAATTACTAGGATACCATAGCCCAATTTTAGTTATTCCTAGTAAGTATCTAAGCACCCTTTTTACAGCCTTCAGATGAGAATCTTTTGTATTTGTTTGATACCTTGCATAGTAGTAAACTGCATAATGTATGTAAAGTCTACTATATGTCAAGTATAACAATAACCCAATCATCCCTCTGTAGAGCTTTTAATCTATATCTTCACCTTCACAATCCTTTGAAAGGACTGTATCCGATCTTATAGGAGTGGACATAGGTTTTCTCTTATCCATTTCAAACTTCTTCAAAATCTCCTTAGTGTATTTAGATTGATTGATGAAGATTCCATTCAGACTCTGCTTGATTGCAATCCAAGGGAGAAATTGAGTTCTCCCATCATTCACATCTTAAATCCCTTCTGCATTTGAGTGCTGGATTCTTCACACATCTTTTCATCTGTTGCTCCAAAGATGATGTCATCTACATAAATTTGAACAAGAATGACATCACCCTTCTTCTTTTTGATGAAAAGTGTTGTATCTACCTTACCCTGGATGTATCCCTTGGATATGAGGATGAAGTGAGTCTCTATACCAAGCTCTTGGTGCTTGTTTCAATCCATAAAGAGCCTTCTTTAGCTTGTACACATGGTCCGGATGCTTCAGTCTTCAAATTCAGGTGATTGCTTGACATAGACTTCTTCTTGAATTACTCCATTTAGGAATACACTTTTGACATCCGTTTGGAACAATGTGAATGCCATGAATGATGCAAAATCACATAGAATTCTGATTGCCTCTAATCTTGCTATTGGAGAAAAGGTCTCTTCAAAGTCAATGCCTTCTGGTTGGTTGTAGCCTTGTGCAACCAATCTTGCCTTGTTTCTCACTACAACTCCGGATTCATCGAGCTTGTTCCAAAATACCCATTTAGTGCCAATGATTGACTTTCCTTCAGGTGGTGGTACTAGATCTCAGAAATCATTTCTAGTGAATTGATCTAGTTCTTCTTGCATTGTCATCATCCAACTTTCATCCCCTTCTGCATCTTGGCTTGATGAGAGAGATAAAAGCAGCATGGCTCATCATCCTATTAAGTTGTCCTCTGGTTCTGATCGAATTTTGAACATTTTCCAAAATGGCTTCAACCGGATAATCCCTATGAGTCTAGATCTCTCTTTAAAGATCTGCATTCTGTACTAGAATTTGTTCCTCTGGTTTAACTTCTTCTTCTTGATCATCAGTGAAATTTATCTCATGATGATTGAGATATCCTTAGGGTGCTTCTGATTTGAAGTTGATTCCTTCATCTTTGTCTTCATACTTCTTGATTTAAAAAGTATCCGGAATTAGCACTTCTTCCTTTTCTTTAGCATTTTCAACTTTCGGAGTTAAATCTTCCGGATTGGAATTTCTTTTCCTTGCATGGTTAGTCTCATCAAAATCTACATGTATAGACTCTACCACAGTTTTGGTTCATTTGTTATAGACTATATGAGCTTTGCTATGTGTTGAGTAGGTAAGGAAAATTGCTTCATCAAATTTTGGATCAAATTTTGCTAGTTGCTCTCTATCATTTAGGATGTGGCATTTAAATCCAAAGGCTTTGAAGTACCCAATTTTAGGTTTCCTTCCCTTCTAGATTTAGGGGGTCTTGTCTATATCTTTCTAATGAGAGCTCTATTTAAGATATAGCATGTTGTGTTTATGGCCTCAAAGTATTTAGGCAGTCTATTCTCATTTATCATTGTTCGAGCCATTTCAATTATTGTTCTATTCTTCCTTTCAACAACCTCATTCTATTGAGGTGTATGAGGAGTAGAAAAGTTGTGCTCAATGCCTTTGGATTCATAAAATTCAGCAAAATGCTTATTTTTGAATTCTCCTACACTATCACTCTGGATGTATGCAATCCTTATGCCATGTTCTACCTCTATTCGGATGAATATTTTAGAGAAATGGTCAGAGGCTTCATCTTTGCTAGCTAGCAAAGCAACCAAGGTATAGTGAGAATAATTATCCATTATAACCATAGTGTATTCTCTTCTACCCAAACTCATCGGTTTGATTGGACCAAAGAGACCAATGTGCAAGAGTTTTAGAACTCTCTTAGAGGGTATATACGAGATGGAAGGGAAACTTTTTCTATGTTGTATACCTAATTGACATGCAGTGCATATATGATCCTTATCAAAAACTACCTTAGGCAAACCTACAACCAATTCATTTCTAGCCAATTTGGATAAGAGGTTCATGCTTACATGTCCCAAACTCCGGTGCCAAAGCCATGATTCTTCTTCTTTATACACCAAGCATATATTCTTTTCTCATTTTTAATGTTAACAGAATAGACATTGTTTACTCTAGGTGCATAAAGAATGAGTTGATTTGACTTACTATCAAAGATTGAGTAGCCTCTGGAATCAAAGGTGAATTTTCTTCCTTTATCACAGAGTTGTGCTACGCTTAGCAAGTTAAGCTTCAGTCCATCAACTAGTGAGACATCTTCTATCTTCAATTTAGATCCAATGGTTCCATGTCCAATGATCTTTCCCTTTTGATTGTCTCTAAAGCTCACTTTTCCACCTTTCTTCTAGATTATAGTAATGAAGGGTTTCTCATTACCAATCATTTGCCTTGAGCATACACTATCAATGTACCATTTATGTTGATCTTCTGTAGATCTAAGACATACCTGTAAAATAAATCAAGTGGGTTTGGGTACACAATTAGATTTGGATCCTCTCGGATTATCAACCATTTTAGGCCAAGGATAATCATCATAATAACCATTTCCAAATCTACACATCTTAGTTATATGGTTATTTGCTCCATAAAACCTGCACCCTGTAACTGGTTTGTTCTACTTAAGCATCTATTCTATCTATTGTAGATACTTTTTCCCATAATCTCCGGAACATCCTGCTTTGGCTAGATCTGGATTAGTTTTTCTTTTGCTTAATGGGCTGATCATCATGCACTGCTTTATCCTTTCCTTTTTGAGCAGCTGTGAACCTTTGGGTCTTTTTGATCGGTAAAGCATTATGCTTTTGTGCTTGAGGTTGCCTCCAGACTTTCTTCTATTCAGGATGTTCCTGATTCTTCTTTTGGTATGGGAACCCTTGTTTTCTTCCAATGGTTGCCTTTGCATTTCTTCTAGAAGCTTCCTTCATTAGTGGTAGCTCCTTATCTAGCCTATTTAGATTTGCACTAAATATTTGCACTTGACTTCTCAAAAAGTTTTCTTCAACAACGTCGATGTGCTTTGTAGCTCTGATTGAATTGATATCTTATAATATGGCTTTAGCATCTTCAGCAAGCTCCATCACTTGTCTTTGGAGGGATTTAATGGCTTTTGTATTCTTTCTCACATTATTAATCACAATCCCCAAAGCCCTGGCAAGTTCAATGTTAGGTACATGAGTAGAGTTAGAATTTACCTCAGTACTTATTGATTCTAATTTTGATTCATAATTGATTTGCTCAGTGATCTACTTTGATGAGTTTCTTCTGGATTGCTCACCTTCTGGATCTAATATTGCCATAAATGCACAATTTGCAGTTTCCTCTTCTTCTGTTGAAGATGAACTACAGCTTTCTTCACTATTGATCCATGTGGCCACTATTGCCTTCTTCTTGTATCCCTTTTCCTTTTTCAGCTTTGGACATTTAGACCTGAAGTGTCCTTTGTCGCCACATTCAAAGCAGGCTGATTCCTTTTTCGGATCTTTCTTATCTTTCAGAGCTTTTCTAGGTTTGTCTCTTCTTGTGGATCCTTCCTTCATTCTTTTGGAATTATATCTTTTGGAGCATCTTCTTTCTTCCTTTTTCAGGAATTTCCCAAATTATTTGGCTAGCATAGCCATTTGTTCTTTATTACACTGTGATTCCTTTGACTTCTTTTTCGATCCATAGGAAGCTAATCCGGATGTTTCCATCTTAAGTGCGATGGCTTTCTTCTTTTCTTCCGGCTTTTTCTCTTGTTAGCTGTATCTCTCCAAAGATAGTTCTTGAGTCAAGATATTACCAATGAGTTCATCATAACTATAAAAGTTTAAGTCATGAGCCTTCTCAATGTCAGTGTTTTTGTTATCCCATTCCTTAGTAAGACTTCGGAGAACCTTTTTCACCATATCTACATCAGAGATTTCCTTCCCAAGCCTCTCCATTTCATTAGCCAGATTGGTGTATCTGGTATTCATGCTGCTGATGGATTCCTTGGGCTCCATCTTGAAGGTTTCAAGCTTTTGTTGAAGAAGATCTATTTTTGCCTCTTTGACTTTGTTAGTGCCTTCATAAGTCACCTCAAGTTACTGTCATATCTCTTGCACAGTTTTACATCAGAAATCCTATTAAATTCTATTGCACTAAGAGCACAATGAAGCATGTTAATAGCATTTGTATTTTGATGCAACTTTTTATAATCATTTTCATCCCACATATTCGAAGGCTTTCTGGCGGTTAAACCCTCTCCTTTATAAGTAGGAATATATGGGCCATCTTTAATGGTCATCCATGCCAACATGCTTTGAGCCTGAATGAAATTCTTCATCCGGTTTTTCTGCAACGTGTAGTGTTCATCGGTGAAGAGTGAAGAACGGGTAATAGACATACCCTCTGGAAGAAGTTGTGAGTTATTAAAACTCATTTTGATTTTTTGATCAAAATATGGACCTTTAGCTCGAGATTGTTAGATCTTTAGTTTTGATCACTTGCTCTGATACCACTTGTTGGTCCATGTGCTTAGTTATTTAGGATTATAGGGGGGTGAATGACCCTTTCACGGAATTTTCAGACTTTTAAAAAAACTTGTATAGCGTGCTTGATTTCTGATCCGGATCTATAGGTTCCAGATAATGTAGATATAAAATGAAATGCACAAAAGTAAAGACTGAGGTACAGTAAATCAAATATAAGATATTTTATACTAGTTCGACCCTGTCTACATCCAGTCCCTATAGGTTCCTTCCTTTGAGCTTATACACTAGTGTAATTCCTTTCCAACTGGCAGAATTAAGCCTTATAATTTGTCTCCTGATGGTAACCCCTCTTCCGGAACTAGAATATAGTACTAGAAGCACCAACTTCTAGCTGAGTCTTTTTTTCTTTAATAGGATATACCACTTAGATTCTACCTAAACCTAAGTTGAGTCCTACGGGGAGATTTCACTTAAAGCACCAACTCTAAGCTAGTTCCCAATCTCAATTCTCAACCAAGTATGAGATCTTACAACTTGATTTTTCAAGGATTTGGTTTTTGAATTCTTCAAGTTAATAACACACTTGAGAATTCTTACAAAAACCAATTTGGAATCTTTTTAGTTCTAGGAGGGACTTTTGTTCACTAATTGAATTAGCTTGAATTCTCTTATAATAGCTTCTTGTAAAATCAACCAGCACCTTCTCAACTTGTGAAGCTTCCCTTTTATAGGCTTTGATCATAAATGTAACCGTTGTGAACCATTGAGGTTGATCTTGAATCTTCACCGTTGATTAGGTATGATGTGGCGCATCTAGAGCCACTCATCAATCCGTTAGACTGAGTAAATATTCCATTTGAATTTTTGGGATTGAGGCTGAAAAGTTGTCAGTGATGATTTGTTTGTATTTTATCGATTTGCTAACCTTTGTGCCATTTGCTTTTTGTGTGTGCTCACGCCCCATTCCCATTGGTCTATATTAAAAAGGTTGTTACCTTTTTCTCTTTCCTATGTCAGTCTTTATATGCTTTTCCCGAGTGCGTGTTAGCTGTTACTTTTACAATCTTCAAGGCAAAAAGGATATTTGAATTTGTACCAAATATGGAGGGAAAAGGTGATTTCTGAACTTTTCCCTTTGTCTAATATTTGAGTCTTCCCGATGTCTTTA
Source organism: Euphorbia pulcherrima (assembly GCA_947683365.1). Taxonomy (NCBI): domain Eukaryota; kingdom Viridiplantae; phylum Streptophyta; class Magnoliopsida; order Malpighiales; family Euphorbiaceae; genus Euphorbia; species Euphorbia pulcherrima. The sequence goes on from CANTUS010000007.1 coordinate 13,274,802, forward strand.
TACTTAATATATCTGGATGGTTCTTCGATCAGCCTTTTTTTCGGATTCTAACTTTGATAGGTTAGAAGTTTGTTTCCTTTCCAAACTCTAATCCGATGCTTTTAATATGTACTTAGGTGTTTTGAAGTCTTCAATGTGTGTCCGGATGATTTGTCTTTGACTTGTGTTTTTGTTTTCTTCAAAATTGATCCGGATCAGTTCTTGGATTTGTTCTTTCGGATCATTGTTTCCCAACATCTAGCTCCTTGATTGTATCATCAAACCTTATATTCAAACTCATGGATGCTTGCTTAAGTCTATAAACGGATCTTTGCAGCTTGCATACCTTCGAGCCATTCTGAGATGTAAACCCTTAGGTTGTACAAAATATAAATCACAATCTAAATTACTATTTAGGAAAGCGGTCTTTACATCCATCTGCCATATCTCATAGTCATAATCATCAGCAATGGCCAAGAGTATCCTAATGAATTTAAGCATGGCTACTGGTGAAAAGTTTTCATCATAGTCTATACCTTCTCATTGACTATAACTCTTTGCAACCAACCTTGCCTTATAGGTAATTACATTACCATCCATGTCAGTTTTCTTCTTGAAAACCCAATTGTAACTTATGGGTCTAACCTTATCAGGTGAATTGACCAAATCCTATACTTGGCTTTCATACATGAAATCCACTTCTGATTTCATGTATATAACAAGTATACAAGTCTTGCACATACTTCATTAAAGAAGCCCCTAACATCATAAGTAAGCAATGCATTGCCAAGAAAAGAGAGTTTTCAACTTTTGACAAGAGCAAGCACAGCTAGGAGAAGAGCATGGTTTTATATACCCCTATGCTTATTGACAAACCTTTTAATGATATCAAAAAGGAGGAGAAGAGCAGTGCCATTGCAACAGTAGCAAAGAGAAAAGCCTTTGAAGCATTCCTAGGCCCTCAAGAAGATAAGGAACTAAAGCGCCAGAAGAAGCAGTAGCTAGTCTTATATTAGCTAACTTTTGCAATAATTATAGATCTTCCATGTACTTGTATCTTGATGATGAGTTAACTTATTGTTGACTCTGAAATGAGTAAAAAGATCTTATTGCTTCTCAGTACAATATCTAATTATACTTTTAGATATCGACATATATTATGGGGGAGCTAATAAGAACTGACATCTCAAATGTCAAGTTTAAGTTTTATCTTTGTAGGTTTTTGTGATCAACAAAATAGGGGAGATTATTGGATCTAGCTCAGAAGAAGCATTCCTCAGAATCTAGAAGATCCAAGATAAGAGTTTTGAAGATAGCAAAAGTATTGGATCAAGATTAGAAGATGACAAAAGTATTGGATCTATCCAAAAGAAGAACAACTCAAAGTCTATAAGATCCAAGAAGCATTAAAAGACTGCACTCACAATCAAAGAAAAAGTCAAATAAATTAAAGACTATGCTCAAAAGAGAAGATCAAGCTCAAAGGAATCATGGAGGATATTGGTGTTAGTCAACACAAGTTGATACCATCCCTTGTAAACCTTGCATCAAGAAGAAAATATTCTCTAAAGCTCATAAGTCACAACAGACTCTGTGAAGAAATCACTAAGGCAAACACATCAGAAGATAAATTAGCTCAAAGGCAAAATAGACTGAGTCAGAATTAAAAGCTCTAAGAGGCAAATCCACTAACCCGGCTCTACCCAAAATTTTCTGGTTCTCCCCAGTATAAACGTGATCAGAACTCAGCACTAAAAAATAAGGAAATACTTAAGTGAAAGAGTTTAAAGGATATAAGAAGATCTCAGAGTTAAGGACATCATATCTTGACATCTAAAGTATCATTCCAAAGGACATCTACCAAACAAAAGATATATCTGTCAGAAGAAGGGAATGCCAGAAGTATGGCACTAAGAAATAGACTCTAAGAAACACCAAAATTTTTTAGAATCATGTGTACCAGAAGCTTAAGCCACTACATCAGAAGTAGTCCACCTCTACTGAAGGAATAAACACACTCAAAAGGACATTACTTCAAAGACAAAATGAATGGCATCAACAATTTTCTTAGAATCAATTAATATCTCTAAGAAATTGATAATTCCTCAACAACTCACATGATTCCATCTTTTCTAAGAATGGATGTTTTAATTTCTATAAACCTATAAAGTTCGCTATCTGACTTTCACTAAAAGAGATTAGACACCTCTGTAAAAGTGAGTTGACAAGCAAGAAGAAAAATCTATTTTTAGCCACCTAACACCTTACACCTTACACACAGAACCTAGAGGTACTAAAATGGTGTATTTGGCAGAAGTAAGAATACAGATAGAGCTTACCAAGTCTGCCTACATCTAACGGGATGATTGATCTTAGTCTAAACAACAAATCCAACAGTCACAAAGGCAAAAGCCATTTTAGAGACAACTGTAAAAAGGCTCCTTAGAATCTAGCAAATATGAGGAATGTATTGGTCAAATTACAACAATCAAAGGAACTCTCTCAATAGTGTGCACGAATGGTCAACTTCAACAAAGAGAGTATATATAAGCCTCTATCCACAATAATAGAAAAATGTCGAGCAAATTTCACAAGTGCACTCCATAATCAAAAGCAGTGCAAAATTTATAAGGCAAACTATTTCATTACTAATCTTTTTGCATCACAAAAGCTCGATTTGAACAATTCAATTCATATCTGTTGTATAAAGTGCTACTTGATAACAAAGTACAGGAGCACAAATCCTTTATCTACCCGCTGAAGAAGAAGGTGATCAGAAGCTAGGCAAGGGGGACTTAGTGGGGCTTCTAAGTCAAAACAAACTAAGCGAGAGTGTTGAGGTCTCCTTTCCTATTCACAACTTGGAGAAGTTGGTGAGATAGAAGAATCTAAGAGAAGGATACTCTTAGACTATAGAGTCAGAAGCAGCAAGAGAATGGTACTCTGTGCGTGCAAAGGATTCCTGAATTGTAAAGGCTTCCCCCCCTCAGAAGGAGCTTCATATAGTGGATTTATGCTCAGAGGAGGAAACTCCCGGGATTGGATGTAGACAGGACCGAAACAGTATAAAAAATCTGTGTTTGTTTTACTTTACATCGCATTTATTTACTTGCGCCATTACATTGATTATATCCTACATCCAAGTAAATAAATCACACTAAACAAACACTATTCATTAATAAATTTCCATCAACACTTACGATTAAAATCAATTGATCAAAAAGTTTATTATTTTAAACCAAAATCGAAAAGAAGTCAATCACACCCCCTCTGACTCCTATATCACCCCTCACATGGACTAACATTAAGTTTTGATCTATTACAAATTTGTTAGATATTTGTTAAAAATTATTTTTAAGTTCTATTATATTAGAAATTTATTAGAAATATATATAGTGTTTTGATTCTAAGTTTTTCTAGTTTTACTGAATCATATTGAACTTTTATTAGAATTCTAATAGATATCTATCAGCTCTAAAAAAAGTTTGGTATCATATCACAGTAGATTTTTTTTTTAAGATATACGAAAGACTAACAAAAAATTGTAAATGAGCATGTAAGTAGTTTAAGAGATTAATGTAAAATAAATCAAAATAAGCTAAAAAAATGCCAATCACATGTTTTTTGAATTAGAGAATTGTCCGGCCCTATTTATGTAATTATTAAACTTGAAAATGTTATTTGACTGAAAATAGTTTGGGAAAAGCAATGTTATTAAAATCGAATCGGACCGGACGGTTCAACCAAAAAAATCGAAACCTAACCATGAATCCGGTCTGGTTGAGTAAAAATAACGGTTTTGTATAAAACTGATGAATCGGTCAAACCTGATTCTTATGGAATTTACATAAATAGAGTTAATTTCACTTATAATACATTAAATATCATCCTTTTCTCAATTTGATAGTGCATTTTTGTTCATTATAATAATTAGATAACCTTTTGTTATGCTACATACTTGCTATAACAAGTTATGATGCCATGTAAGCATTTTTTACCAATATCAACTAAATCTAAGGACCCCATTTAATAAAAAAAAAAATCAATTATTATACTCCAATATCCAAAGTTAAAAAAAAATGTCCAAAATTCAAATTTCATATACTCAAACTACATTTCACAAATTTCAAGTTTTTCAAGCTCTGTCTTTTTTAACTCTCACTATCTGTTTTCCCTCTTTCACGCTATTCTTTCTTAATAATAAAATCTCCCCCAAGTAATAAATGAAAGAAAATGATTTATTTTTTATTTTTAATTAAAAGTAGAGGGTCAAGTAACATTGCAAATTCAATTCCTGTTAATTATCTACGTTTAATTCGACAGTTCATGGCAGTCAACCCACGCCATCTTCCACTCATCTATACTATGGATATTAAGTAAAGTTCTTAAAATTCACATTACTAAAACCAAAATCCATGTCAAATTAAGAATTGAAACTACTTAAGAATTGCAATAAAATTAAAATAAGAAGCATGATTACAACACTAATTTTTCCGGCCATATATATCTTCTTCTTTCCCAATACTCAAGTTTTCAGGCCATAATTTTAATTAATTTTTTTTTTCTAATTCGTCCATTTTAGTTATGTTTATTGCTGTGAGCGATTTTAATTTGTTTCTTTTACCATCAAACGTGTTTGTGTTTTTGGTTAATTAAGCAAAAAACAAGAGTTACTGTGTTTCAAAATTGGTGCATTCATTTGTATGAATATTGTGTTTTTGTAAGATTCCAGCGCCGTGATCTTCTTTTTTTTTTTTTTATTTTGTAAGATCGTTTTATGTATTTTAATGCCAACATCAGTTGCGTACATGAATTTTGGTGAAATTGTGAAGTTTAGGTAAACTGCACATGGACTGATGGACATACTAGGCACGAGAATTTTCTTACGGTAATTTTACTATTAAGAGGGAATATGAGAGAGGAATGAACTTTGTGAAAGGTAATTTGAGTACTTGTGGCCGAATTTTTTTTTTTTTTAGTTTTGGATTTTGGAGTATAATAATTGATTTGTGTTAAAGGAGGTCCTTAAATATAGTTGATATTGGAAGTTGATATTTTTTTGACTTATACAATAAGTAATATGTATCATAATAAAAGGTTACCTATAAGTTAATATATGATAGTGTAAAAAATGAATTTCATGTGTTAAATTAAAAAAAAATGATAATTGAAGTATTACAGTTGAAATTAGCCAACATAAATTTAAAGATAAATTTAAAAATTAACATAATTTTTTTTTGTATTTGAAAAATAATTATATGCTAATTTATTATTTTGACTTTTATATTAATAATATAGTAAAAAATTTACTTTAATTATTATTTTTTACATATTTATAAGAAGAAATAAATTAGTATTTATTATTTTAATTTTATTTAAAAAAATTTATTGTTTTAGATGTATTATAATGTCACTGAGATTTTTTTGTGCTTTTATAAATTTGTCTCATATGGACTTACAATAATAATAAAGGAAAACCTTATCTCATCCAGCCCAAGTATGGACTCGAACCTGCAACCTCTAGGATTACAGCTTTAAGGCTCAGCCACTAAACCTAGCCTTTACCACAAGCTTTTTTTGTTTACGTTGGTGTAAATATTTTTAAAATTAAAAAGAATTAATTATTATAATTATTTTATTTTATTCCATAAAAAATCATTAATTTTCTACATATATATATATATATATATATATATATATATATATATATATATATATATATATATATATATATATATATTGTTAACACATTTCTTTTCATAAAAATTCATCCTGTTCTTAGTCTCCTTCCATTAACTACTTATATCTATATTGGACAAATGAATATTTGTTATATTTTTATATATTTTTTAAAATACCTATTAAAAATCATACATCCAATTAAACTACGGTTGAATTCATTTAAACCACTAAAATCATAAACTACTAATTTTATCGATTTTATATCCGATCCGATTTCGATAATATTAGAGAAATGAGGCTAATTATGTAAAAAGTCCTAAAGATAATGCGTGGAGTTGGTGGTAGTTGGAAGCGAAACAAAGCCAAAGATAACTTGTTCAAGCTCAGCTACACCTAATTTTATTTTTCAAATATTTTAATCAGGTAAATAAAATTACTCCCGAAAAAACACGTATTAATAATTTTTTTGTACTTTCATTTACTTATGAATTAGATATGAAAAAAAAAATATTTACTCAATGATTTTTACTTTTTTATCGATCAAAAGTAGAATTTATTGTCCCAAATGCTAACCAGAGTACCATACCCCATGTACGGTCCTGGCATCATTGCACACATCTCCAACATTTTTAATCCTGAAAAAATTCCCAATGTAACACATTATATTATATTACTGATATAATATAATAATATTGATATGAAATATATGATTTTAAAATTATAAAAACAGTAATAATATTTACGCCAATCACAATTAAAACACATGATAGGCTCACAAAATTTTCGAAGAAATATAATAATAGATTTCGTATCGAATATAAAAAGAGATAAATAAAAAATTTTAAAATAATATGTCGTAAAAATGAACGTTTTAAAAGATAAATACAAAATAAGATAAAGCAAATAAAAGATTACATATCCTACGAATGTAACATGTAACTTATAGATCAGGAAAAAAAGTGGACTGTATGTTGAAGATTGTGAAAGTTTTTTTTTAGAAAAAAGGCGGCTGTTGTATTAATTAATCAAATGTCAAATATAATCTGGTGGATCACTAGTTCATTCCCTCATTACAAAATTCAAAAGAGCTAAAGAATGTGCCTCAATATTAAATGTTCTAGGAACGAAACTAAATAAACAGGAAATAAACGAAGAGAGACAATATTTTGTACTCTTGAACAATAGAAGAAAAGTGCGAAAAACCAGTATCACAAGACAATAACTCTTCAAATAAGATGTAGCAATTGGTCTCCAAAATGACATGGGTAAATCCTTTAATCAAAACAAAGCCTCTCGCATAGACAAAGCCTCAGCCTCAAAGACAGATAAGTGAGCCGAAAGAAAATCCGATTTGGCTCCCGAGAAGGATCCATTAGCACCTCAAATCACCGCCCCATAGCTTACCATTTCTCTCTCCTGAAATAAGGTAGCATCTGTATTGCATTTTATGAAAGGAAACACCGGGGGACTCCAATTTCCATCAAAATAACGGTTATTGGACAAGTCAAATTGATCTCTAAGATGTACACGGGTAGCCAGGGGTAGATCTGGGTATGGGGATGTAGAGACAGCTATCCATCCAATCACCAGAAAAACTCCATGAATATGGGATTTTTGGCGATTTTATCCCCTAAACAGTCATAAATGCCATCCCTACAAGACTATAAATGTGGATTAAGAGAAAGTGATGAACGGAGAGTGATTCTTTATTGAGCTTAACGGTGATGAGTTTGCAGGAGACGAAAATATGGACGTTGAGGACAAAGCAAATATCAGATAAGAAGACGAATAGATGGAAGTACAATAAAAGAATTGGAGAGAGATAAAAGTAAATAAATAATAATACTGTTTCTTCCTTTTTTTTTTTGGTTGGGTTACGTGCTCTCATTAATGAGCTTTTCAAAACACTTTTTGTATTTGAGGAAAAAAATCTCAATTGATATTTTTTTAACTTTATATATTTTGTATTTTATTTTTCGAAATTAACTTTTTATCTAACTACACTATTGTGCTATTTAATTAATATTTGTGGTTTAATATTTCACTACTCTTAAATACTAATATACTAAAACATTCAAATAGTTTAGATTTAATGTTTTTATTTCATTTTATTAATCATAGATTACATACGCTTATCGAAATTTTTTTTTTGTAGGCCGGAAATTATTTTCATTGATCGTAATTTCTCTATCAAATTTTTTACCCTCACCGTCTAAATTTTTTGACACCACCACTCTAGTTAACACCTTTGTAAAAGTTAAAATGAACTTTTATGGTATTTCATAAAAGTTTGACACTAATTAGTTTACAAGCTAATTTGATTTGGCTACAAATCCGCAACATTTTCAACCCGGTAAAAATTCACAGCCCATGTAACACATAATATATTATTGATATAATATAATAATATTGATATGAAATAAATGATTTTAAAATTATAAAGTCAAAATACCAGCTTAATAGAACAAGGTATATTATAAAAGAATAGAAACAGTAATAATATATATGCCAATCACAATTAAACCTGAGAATTGAGATCATTAATTGTTAGCTGTTGCCTAAAATGTTGATGATAGGGTCCCAGTTGACCTTCTCAAAGTGGGCAACAATGGTGATTTTCACCTTCATCTTCCTCATTCTAACGTGGTACAAAACCAAAACCAAAAGCTCAAATCTAAAACTTCCACCAGGGCCATGGAAGCTTCCACTGATAGGACATATGTCTCCCCCATCAGAAAATGAGAGATCTAGCCCTAAAACATGGACCCTTTATCCATCTCCAACTCGGCCAGCTTTCAAACATTATAATTTCATCTTCTGAAGCTGCTGGGCAAGTCCTTAAAACCCACGATCTCGTCTTCGCTCAAAGGCCTCTTATGCATCTTACTAAGAGTACTTCTTACGACTATAAAAACATTACGTTTTCTCCCTATGGAGATTACTATAGACATCTGCGGAAACTAGTCACTGTGGAGTTGCTCACTGCCAAGCGTGTTTTATCGTTCAGATCCATAAGGGAAGAAGAAACATGGAAGCTAGTTGAATCGATTTTGTCAACCAGACAAGGTTCAACTATTAATTTCAGCAAGATGATCACTTCATTAACCTGTCGAATAACCCCAAGAGCAGCCTTTGGGAAGGTTTTGGAAGGGGAAGACGTTTTTTTAACATGTGTCGAGAAAGTGTTGTTCGAATTAGGAAGAGGAATTAGTATAGCTGACGCTTATCCTTCAGTTAAATGGCTTCAGGTGCTGAGCAGGACAAGGACTAGAATTGACAAACTTCAACAACAACTTGATCAAGCAATACAGATCATTCTTGATCGGCATAGATCTGATAGATCCAAAGCGACTGGTGTGAATTCTGCTGATAATTAACATCTTCTAGATGTTCTTCTGAATCTACAAGAAAAAGGGGACCTTCAATTCCCCGTAACCGAGGACACCATCAAAGCAATCATATCGGTTAGTGTAAATGTGTCCATCCAATTTTTTCAGTAGTCACCAAAGGAAAAATATTTTTTGGATGACACGCGTCATTTCTAAAATTGTATCGTCATATTGTCCCTGATTTTTGTGGGCGAGAGATGTGGATAATCTCATATTCAAAACATATAAGAATGACGAGTGGCATATAAGTGGTGTAGATTGGTCCTTAACACTAGCTAATTGGTTTTGTGTTACATGGGCTCAACCCCACTTGTTTGCTCACTCACGCTGTCAAGTCCAACACTCTCGAGGCTCACAAATTCTCTACATGGTATTATAGCAGAAAAAGGCATGACATGTAGAAAGATCATGGGTTCCTAAAGTCCACCTCTAGTTGCACTTGAGGTGGAGTATTGGAGATTGCCACTTGTGAACAATTGTTTAGCCTAAGGCTCAATGTTATCGACAAGTCTAGTCTGCTCTACTAGCTCAAACTCCGCGAGAGTATTGGAGATTGCCACTTGTGAACAATTGTTTGGCCTATGGCTCAATGTTATCGACAAGTCTAGTCTGCTCTACTAGCTCAAACTCCGCGAGACCTTATTTTTCTCTGATATCATGTAAAGAATCCATGAGCCTTGAGAAGTGTTGGACTTGATATCTTAGTGAACATATATGTGGGGTAGAATCCATCTAACACAAAATCAATTGGCTTATATTTACATCCAATCTATATCGCTTACATACTACTCATAATTCTTATTTATTTTCCATATGGAATAACAGTGTAGACATTATATTTGTGTTTGGTTCCTCTTCACCCAATTCTATAGGACAACAAAAATGATGTGATCACAAAAGATGGGGACCACACATCATGTTTGTCGTCGCTATAGAAGGGAGGATGAAGATATTGGTAATGAAAAATGGCCAAAAACAATTGTCTTATATAAATTCAAGACAATTTTTCTATGGGGATACATTTTTTCCATATCATTAATTCTAAATATTGATTATTTTAGGAGACATTCTTGGCCGGTGTGGATACTTCGGCTACAACATTGGAATGGGCAATGTCAGAACTAATCAGAAACCCCCGAGTAATGGTGAAGGCACAACGAGAGGTAAGAGAGAAATGTAGCCCAAAAGGAAGAGTGGATGAAGTAGATTTACAAAAATTTGTATATTTAAAGATTGTAATCAAAGAAACTTTCAGACTACATCCTGCTGCCTCATTGTTGGTACCAAGAGTGTAAAGAAAATATTGTGATTGATGATTATGACATACCAATCAAGTCAAGAGTTATGATCAATGCTTGGGCAGTGGGAAGAGATTTGAAATATTGGGAAGGTCCAGAGGAATTTAAACCAGAAAGATTTGTTAAGAGTTTCATTGAGTACAGAGGAAATAATTTTGAGTTCCTCCCTTTCGGATCTGGAAGAAGAAGTTGTCCTAGAATGTTGTTCGGGTTAGCTAATGTTGAACTTCCACTTGCAAAATTGCTTTACTATTTTGACTGGGACTTATTGATGGAATAAAGCCACAAAATTTAGATATGAGTGAAGAGATTGGTATTATTACCAAAAGGAAATTTAATCTTCACATTATTCCCACACTATATCTTCCTCTCATGTCGACCAATTAAGTATTTTTCTATCACTCCAAAATTAATAAAACTGTCTTTATATTTTCTCATGTCCAATATTATTGGCATATGCATGTTCTTATTTTTTTGATACTTGAATTAATAAAAATGCATATATTTATGACCATATATATTTATGGTTCACACTTGGCATCAACCTTTTACTACATGCAATAACTATAAAAAGCTCCAATATCCACCATAAACTTGGTTAAAGTGAACCCGTATGCCACTAATTGCTGACGTCACGACTATTTGTTTGTGATGTAACGTGTTGGATTAAACTAGTTATGTTGTTTCATTCATCCAACTTGAAGGACTTATTAGACACGTTAGATAAATATTTAGGTAACATTAGAAAATTGTGAAAGTTCAAATCACAATAAATGATAGTGCCAAGTTTAGGGACTATATATATTGGCTGTAGAGAAAAGATGTTCATGAGCTAAGAGATTTAGAAAAGTTTTCCAAATTCATGTTGGGATTATTTTGGATAAAATCAACTCCAAGTTCAATGACGAGGAATAAGCTCGACAAATCATGATGATGCTTGGCCATGGTCCAAGGTCCTAAATCCTAATGGGTGTCGAATCCACCAAAAATAATTCATATTACTCTATTAATTGGATTTGTAGTGTGGGTAAGTAGGGTTGAATCACATAAACCGATAAAATCAATTCAATTCAAATTAATGACCAACCAAAATAAAACAAACAAATAAAAAATGGTGGGTTGAAATTGTTTGGTTTTTAAAATAAACTAAATTAAAATGTAAATGAAATAAACTATAAATATGAAATTGTCTCTATTGAGGAGGATCTCAGCTTACTTGCAATTCATTATAGGAAAAAATATTGCTCTTGAAATATCATTTCATTCTCTTTAACTATGAAATAACACAGTTAACTCTTTTTGGAAAATCGGGTTGATTGTAAATTACTAAATCATTTCCCTCGATTATCCAATGCACTTGTAGAAATAGCTAACAAGAGTGGATCTTCAAAAAGCATTAAGATCTTAAGAACCAATTTTGACTCACTAAACCATGATAGCACAAAGAATTAAATCAAACCGAATAAAACCACGATAACATATGAACTTGTTTGTTACAAACCTTTTCATTACATTATGATAGCATGAATATAACGAAAATAACAGTATGTTGAAATTTCAAAAACATCGATTGATTAGTTCGAAGTGAATAAAAAGACAACTAGAAGCCAAACCGATTTTATTCGAAAACTGAAATCAAGAAAGAATTAAGAATAAGCTTCACAATATGCAACCGGGCTACAATTCCTCAATCGAAAGACTGCGAATTTAGCTATACATGTTGGGGAAAGAAAACTAAAATTATTGTGGATAGAATACCACTTAAGTATGAAAAATTCCCCCTTAATAGAGCTCCATAATGATTTATTTATACTAATTAAGCTAATTCATCTTCCATTAGGAAACAAGCTCCTGAGTAGAATAGAATTCTAATTACTAACCTAATAAGAAATTAAAATCTGGAAAATAAAAGATAAATACGAAAGGGAAGTAATACAAATCTTAAATATATACTACTATTTCGGTTGTCTTAAACTTCTTGATTAGATAAAGCTGAAAATGATAGAATCCAATGTCAAAGCCACTTTTCATCATGATAGAGTCTGAATTTAGAGATGACTATTAGATACAAAATAGAAATGTTTCTGAGGTTTCCAAATCATCTTGAATCACTCCAATCCGAATTCCTACAAAGAAGTTATGGCCAAAATACGAGCAACTGTCCAGAATGCATTAAATAGTTCGCAATGACTACTTCAAAGCTTTTGCCTATAAAAGGAGCAAGAATGATATTTTTAGAACTTAGTGATTAAATCTGAATTTTTTAAGCTGGAACTCTGCAAAATTCCCACCTCAAAGGAATTTCAATTTCTTGAAGAAAGCATTCATTTTTTAAATTAGTTTTTCATTGTTTAGAGAGATTGAGATATAGTTAGATCAATACAATTGTCATATCATATAGCAAGTAGAACCAACGTTTTATAAGTTGAGTTCTGCAAAATCTCTTTTTGAGAAACTGAGTGATTGTAGAATGGAAGAGGGTAGTATTTTCTGTAGTTAGAATCTCTTGTGAAAAGCTTCTTCGCTTAGGGTAAAGTAGTTGAGATTAGTGGATCAAAGTTCAGACACTCTCTAGGGACTGACGGTAGGCACATGCTGCTGATCCAAGATAAAATGATTGTTCTTTACTCTTTTTGCTGACCTTCACAATTACACTCAGAGCCACTGATAAATTGAGCATAGTTTTATACTTTCTCGAAAAAGTATCCAAGTTAGAGAAAGAGAGTCATTCACACCCCCCGACTCAGTGTTTTAGATGCATAGGGACCAACAATATTGTTATTATTTTTTTTATTTTTTTGTCAATAAAACTTAAATATGAAATTGATTGAAAGATGATTTTTTAATGAATTATATGTGTTATTCAATTAAAATCTTGTGTATGTGTGTGTATTCAGGTATTTGCTTAGGGATTTATTCGACGACGGTGCGGATATCCAGTGGGGTGGGTATGGTTTCCACCCACACTCGCCCACATTTTATCACCAAGGTAAAATTGCACCCATCCCCAATCATACGGATGAAAATTTTTTGTTATTCCCCGCCTGTGTCGGTTCGGATGTCGTGGTTTTCGGGTATTCTCTTCCTGAACCTCTTGTATTAAGATTTTTTATTTATTCATTAAGTATTATTTTTAACAAATAAAAAGCCTTGATCGTTTTGCTTTTTAGGTTTTCAATGAGGAACGTCTAATTTTAGAATTGATGCCATGAATTGTGTATGTATATCATTACAGAATGTAAAAGTTAGATCTTGTATATCACAAAGGAAAAGAGCACATTAGTGTGTTGAAAAATAAGTGAACTTTAATTAATTAAGAGGTGAGTAATGTTTTTTAACTTGTTAAGCTGTTGGCTATTAGGCTCAATGCAAGCCTGAAGCCCATAAGGTTAAATGGCCTGGTATATAAGCCATTCTCCAGGCGAAATTAGGGTACAAAACCCCTGAAATCTCAAGCCACCTAATTCGTTCTCTCCAAAGTACTCCTCATTATTCTTGATTCTCTTCTTAATTTCTATTGGATTCTTGTGTTGGTAATTATTCCAAAATTGATCTGGAAGTAAGATATAGCTAGAAGCTGAATCCGGATGCAAGATATGGCTAGAAGCTGGATTCGGATGGAAATTAGGCTGGAAGTTGAATCTCGAAGCAAAATAGGGCTAGAAGCTGGATCCGGATGCAAGATAAGGCTGAAAGCTGGATCCGGATACAAATTAGGCTGGAAGCTGGATCCGGATGCAAGGAATGATTGGAAGCTGGATCCGAATGGAAATTAGGCTGGAAGCTGGATCCGGATGGAAATTAGGCTGGAAGCTGGATCCAGATGTATAGATAAACAAAATGTTGCAGCAACTTGAATCTGAAACAAAACAAACTTGAGGCAGCAGTAAGTAGAATGAGTTGAGTCACGTAAGAGACGCTGTCCTTAAAGGATACTTTGTAGTTCCTTTCAGGATTAAACAACTCCGTCAAGCTCGATTTGAACTTGGAGACAGGAATAAAAAATGTATGTATATATATCCAGAAAGTAGAAAAGAGAATAGTAGTCGGTCTATCCTAAAGTAAAACAATGAAAGCCTTTCTATAGGTGAAACTAATAGGCGTTGGAAAATATTAAAAGGCAGCCATAAAAGACCCTAACCTCTAGAAGTTACAAAATCATAAATGAGAATGACTGTTGGCAATTAAGAGGTCTGTTACAGTTCCGCTTAACACCCCTTAAAATTCAATAGTTAATATAAATTTAAAAAATATTTTTAACAAATATTATTTTCTCAATAAAAATAATAAAATAGTTCCGAGCATAGTCCCCATCGCCCGAGCGGGGGGGAATGCACTGATTTGCACTAGAAATGGCCCAAAGCCATTTCTCTCAAGTACACGAGAGCCCACCTATTCCCTCTCACAACTTAGCAAGCCCATATGGAACATCTCAATATAAAGTTAAAAATTCACTTATCAATAACCCATGTGGGATATTGGTTCTTTGAAAGTAACTTTAAACACTAGTTTTTCCAACAATCCCCCACAACTTTCAAAAAGAAGATTTAAAATAAAAGAATTTTCTAGATATCTCTGGTTTGACATATATTGCATGGAACTGGTGTCTTGTGGACTATGAACCAAAACCTGATAGATAAAATTTAACTTACAGAATATTTGGTGAAACATATAGTCTCTATGAACCAAATAAACGCTATTGTAAGATAGGGATTTTATCATATCGCATTATACCAAGTACATTTATGTTCATCGCGGTTTTGCGCAAATAGGCCGTGTGCGTGCCTGGCCTTTGATGAGTGCTCTAGAGATAGCGCCAAAATTATATCTCATGGAAGCGGCCCCACTTCACACCCACATAGATGATATCATCAAGTGTACATTGCACTTCATACACCACTCATAAGAGCTATGAAATCTCATTAAGTGTCCTTTTGACTCAACCTCTCAAAATATGCAACGTAGCACTTTTCAGACATCTAGGATTGGGACCAAAAATTTATTTTATTTTTATATATAGTGCTAGTAGAACTAACGGAAGGCTTGTTAGTACCCATATAAACCTATTCCGTGGGATCTCCACTCATCTAGGTTAGGTTCCCACCCTTCATTAATTCAAATTGGCTTAAGTCTCATGCCCTCGGATGTTTCAAAGATTAATTTCTTCCCCACAGGCTTGGTCAGAGGATCGGCAAAATTCACTTCTAACCTTACATAATTTATGGATACTACTCCATCTTTTAGTAATTGCTTCACAACATTATGTCTCAAACGAATATGTTTATTCTTGCCATTGAAGGTCTTATTTTTCGATATCGATATTGCCGCTTGGCACTGTTGGCTTTACTCCCTAAGGCACACCCGCTAAAAAGTTTCTTAACCACTCAGCCTCATTACAAGTCAGCTCTAATTCCACAAACTCATATTCCATTGTGGACTTCATAATAATAGTTTATCTAGTTGACTTCCATGTTATTGCTGCACCACCAAGGGTGAAAACATAACCACTAGTGGACTTAGTCTCATCTGAATTAGAGATCTAGTTTGCATCACTGTACCCCTCTAGGACAACGGGTTTTCCACTATATAGAATACCATAATTCATGGTACCTCTCAAATATTTCATAAGCCTTAAAATGGTTGCCCAATGACCATTATTTGGATTATGTGTATATCTACTCAATCTACACACAGCATACGCTATATCAGGACGTGTGAAATTCATCAAGTGCAACAAACCACCAATAATTTGTGCATACTTGGATTGAGCTATGGGTTCACCTTTATTTTTACTCAAATGGATATTGGAATCATAAGGGGTACTCATATAATTTACATCATAATATTCAAACTTTTTGAGAAGTTTCTCAACATAATGCTCTTGAGTTAACAAGATGCCATTATCCTTCCTTATGATTCTCATTCCCATTATCACACTTGCTTCACCCATATCTTTCATATCAGACTTTGATGATAAGAATATCTTTATTCTATTGATAATATCAATACTCGGACTAAAGATAAGCATATCATCAACATAAAGACATATAATCACACACACGTCATTAATAACTTTAGAATATATACATTTATCCACCTCAAGTGATGTGAAACCATCATCTAACAAAGTTTGATCAAATTTCTCATGCCATTATTTGGGTGCTTGTTTTAAACCATATAAAGATTTTATCAATTTACAAACTTTCCCCTCTTGTCCTAGCTCAACATACCCCTCAGGTTGCACCATATAAATTTCTTCATCTAAATCACCATTTAGAAAGGCAGTTTTAACATCCATTTGGTTAATAAAAAGATTATGAACTGAAGCCAAAGCAATTAAAATACGAATAGAAGAAATTCTAGCCACCGGAGGATAGGTATCAAAATAATCAATATTTTCTTTTTGAGTAAAACCTTTTGCAATAAGACGAGCTTTAAATTTATCAATAGAACCATAGGGATGATGTTTCTTTTTGAAAATCCATTTGCAATCAATAGGTTTAGCTCCCAGAGGTAAATCAACCAAAATCCAAGTTCCATTTTTCAAAATAGAATCAAGCTCAATTTTAATGGCTTCTCGCCAAAACTTTGACTCGGAAGAAGAAATACCTTCAGAAAAACTCACAGGTTCTTCTTCAGTTAAATAAGTGTAAAAATCATCACCAAAGGTTTTTGCTTTACGAATTCTCTTGCCTTCCCTCAAAATCTCATTTTCAAAATTATTTTGAGGAATGGGTGCAACCGGGTTAACATCTAGATCAACTCTAGATTCAGGAAATTCAGTAGTCTTTAATGGAAAAACATTCTCAAAAAATTCAGCATTCTTTGTCTCAATAATTGTGTTATATTCATACCCATCACTTTTAAGCACGAGAAATCTATAGGCAGTACTATTTGGAACATAGCCTATGAAACCACAATCTGAAGTTTTTGAACCTATTTCCCTCTTTTTAGGCTCGGAAAGAAGAACCTTAGCTAGACACCCCCACACTTTCAAATAATTCAAATTAGGAGGATAACCCTTCCATAATTCATAAGGTGTCTTATTGGTCTTCTTATAAGAATCCTATTTTGTACATGACAAGCAGATAAAATGGCCTGACCCCACAAACCATTAGGAGCACCAGAACTTAAAAGCATACAATTCATCATTTCTTTTAAGGTTCAATTTTTCCTCTCAGCTATACCGTTGGATTCAGGTGAATAAGGAGGTGTGGTCTCATGTATAATACCATGTTTCTTACAAAGGTCATTTAGGGCAATATACTCACCACCTCTATCGGATCTAATCCTTTCTTATTCAACTGATTCTCAACCTCATTTTTGTATAGCACAAATTTATCAAAAGCCTCATCTTTACTATTAAGTAAATACACTTTACCTTGAAAAATCATCAATAAAGTAACATAATACTTTTTCTCACCTCTAGTCATGGTATTTTTCAAGTCTCCCAAATCGGAGTGTATTAAACTTAACAATTCAGATTCTCTATGTATTGAACTAAAAGACTTTCTAGTTTATTTTGATTCAACACATATTCCACATTTGTCAAAACTAGAAAAATTAACATTTGGGATCAAGCCACTAGAGTTCAAAAGTTTCAAATATGGCAAACTAATATGACCTAATCTAGCATGCCATAAAACACAAGAAACAACAATATAAGCAGAAGTACTAGCATCATTATTATTAATAATTTGAGCAACATTGAGTACAAAAAGACCATGGTTCAAATAACCCTTTCCGACAAACACATTATTTTTAGTCATTACAACTTTGTCGGACTCAAAAGCTACCTTCACACCACTCTTACCTAAAAGGCCCACAGAAACCAAATTGGCTCTAATTTTAGGATAACACCTAAGAGAGTGCTAATATTTTGCTCGATGTGAACTTTCCCTTTTCCAAGAACATGTGTCATTCTAGAATCACCAAGGTAAACAGTTTCTTCTCCACTTTCAACTGGAGTATATGATTTAAAAGCATTTCTATTAGCACAAATGTGCCTCATAGCTCCAAAATCAAGAATCCACTCATTTTCATCGGCCACCATATTTACTTGTGAAATGACCGCATCAATAATTTCATCATCCGCTTCAACTAGATTAGCTCTAGGTTTAATAGGATTGTCATTCATAACTTGTTTCCTACATTGAGGAGCATAGTGATCGGGTTTTCCACATATGAAATAGTTCCCTTTCTTTATAAAGGTTTTACCACTTTTGGGTTTGAAGCCAGTTCGTACCTTTTCTTTTGACGAGGAGCAGTTTCCACGATATTTGCCTTGGAGACTATATCTTTCCCTTTAGTAATGTTGGCCTCTTTCTTATTAGCATCCTTGATGATAATGTGCTTGATTAGCTCAGTGAGTGATGAGGTCTTTTGTTTATGTTTGAGCTGTTGCTTATACGCATTCTAAGAAGAAGGCAACTTCTCAATAAGAACTTCCGTTATAAACTCATCAGGAAGTACAATCTGCTTAGCCTTCAAATCCTCAACAAGTTTTTGATACTCATTGATTTGAATCTTGATGTCCTTGTCTTCAACCATCTCCCATTTGTATTATTTGCCAATTATAAACTTTTGTTTCCCGGCATCCTCAACAGTGTATTTAGAAATCAATGATTCCCAAATCTCTTTAGCTTGCTTGTAGGGATAGTATACATCAAAAAGATTATTAGATAAAGCGCTGAGAATGCAATGTCTACACACCTTATTAGCATGAATCCAAGAATTCACATCAGCATTAGGATCAGTAGGAGCAGATTCAGTAAGAGCAGTAGCAACTCCATGCATATCTAGCATAGAGAAAATTCTTTCTTGCCATCTCTTAAAATTCTTGCCACTAAATATCTCTATTTTAGAGACATCGGGAAAAGGCTTAGCATAAACCGGAGAAGGCAGTGGTGGAACATTGGCATTGGCATTGTTGATGGCAATGTTAGTTCCATAACCATTACCAGCAGAAGGAGTAACATCAGCCATTATGAGCTATCCTTTAGGATTGTTGGTAATTATTCCAAAATTGATCTGGAAGCAAGAAATAGCTAGAAGCTGAATCCGGATGCAAGGTATGGTTAGAAGCTGGATCCAAATAGAAATTATGCTAAAAGCTGGATCCAGATGGAAATTAGACTGGAAGCTGGATCCGGAAGCAAAATAGGGCTAAAAGCTGGATCCAAATATAAATTAGGCTGAAAGTTGGATCCAGATGCAAGATATGGCTGGAAGCTGGATCCGGATAAAAATTAGGCTGGAAGTTGGATCCGGATTCAAGGAACCGCTGGAAGCTGGATCAGGATGGAAATTAGGCTAGAAACTGGATCTAGATGGAAATTAGGCTGGAAGCTGGATCCGGATGTATAGATAAACAAAATGTTGCAGCAACTTGAATCTAAAATAAAACAAACTTGAGGCAGCAGTAAGTAGAATGAGTTGAGTCACGTAGGAGAAGTTGTCCTTAAAGGATACTTCGTAGTTCCTTCCAGGATTAAACAACTCCGTCAAGCTCGATTTGAACTTGGAAACAGGAATCAGAAATGTATATATATATAGATCCAGAAAGTAGAAAAGAGAATAGTAGTCGATCTATCCTAAAGTAAAACAATGAAAGCCTTTTTATAGGTGAAAATAATAGGCATTGGAAAACATTAAAAGGCAGCCATAAAAGACCGTAACCGATAGGAGTTACAAAATCATAAATGAGAATATGATTGTTGGCAATTAAGAGGCTTGTTACAGTTCCGCTTACAACCCTTAAAATTTAACAGTTACGGGTAAGCAATATAAATTTAAAAAATATTTTTGACAAATATTATTTTCTCAATAAAAAATAATAAAATAGTTCCGAGCATAGTCCCCATCGCCCGTATAGAGGGGGGGAATCCACCGATTTACACTAGAAATGGCTTTCGTCCATTTCTCTCATATGCGCCCTCTCACAACTTAGCAAGCCCATATGGAACATCTCAATATAAAGTCAAAAATTCACTTATCAAAAACCCATGTGGGATATTAGTTCTTTTAAAAGTAACTTTAAACACTAGTTTTTCCAACATCTTGAAGCAATCTATTGTAATAGTCTCGATTACAACGGTAATCTTTATAGCCGTTGAAACCGCCACAAGAAGAGCTATATATATGAAGCGTCTGTTCTAAGATCTGTAGAGCTTTTGAGAAGTTATAGTGTGATAAGATTTTAGGGTGGCTGTGAGATTGTTAAGTTCTGAAAAACCATTTATCACTAGTCTTTCTATCTATGCATTCTTGTTCTATACGCATAATAGTGCTAGGGTTTGGAAACTACTCTATAATCACTGTATGCTTTTGGTTTTGGTCTGCATCAATAAAAGCTTCACAAGTTTTGTTCAATTAATTAGGTTATTTCATCTCTTGTTTTACTTATCTGTTAATTTGCATTTCTATAATCTTTGAGTTATTTTTCGGGGTTTAAATCCTCACAAATTGGTATCAGAGCATTTTAAACTCCTAGATTCATTGCTATATTGCAATGCATGTTATAGACTAGTAGTATTTAGGTTTTTTGGTTTTAAACCTAGTTGTATGTTTGATTTCTGCAGTTTTTGTTGATTTCTTCTTACAAGCAAAATCATATCTGAAAAAGATTCAAACTATTTTTTTTGCAATTTAAAACCTTTGACTAAATTTCCTTTAATCTTCTTGCCTTGAATATTTCTATTACTATGCTTTCTTTTATGTTTCTTTATCAAATGGATACTCACTAGTTCTTTTTTTATGTGTGTTGTCTGAGAGACTCTCAAATTCTGGAATCGAATTTGAAGAAGGTGATTTGTAGAAGAAGTGGATTTGTTCAGCATTATAAGATTGGATTTCTTTATTAAAATGGGTAATTGCTTAGCTGGCCACCCCACTGTAAGTCATCTAAAACTCCTCTTGGTAATCATTATTAAAGGAAGACCATACTGTAAGAATCTCTTAACCCTTCTCTTTAAATTTCTTTAAAGTGACATATCTGGTATTAGTGTGTTGGTAGAGTAGAATTTTGCATGATAGGGTTTAGGATTGATTGATTTTGAGTTTATATTGTTGAATCTTTTAAATCATGTCCATGTTTAAAGATTTCTTGACTATATGTTTGCCTAATTTGATAATCTCTTATAATAGGATTATCTGTAATTACCTTGATCTTGGTATTATTTCTGTGAACTCTTGTGAATCTTTCTTGTTGTGTTCTTTAGGCTTAGGCTATATTGTTTTTCCTAGGATAGTTTCTATTATTAACTCAAGATTCTCTAGTTTCTCACCCTCTATAGGCTCCTCTGTCAAGTCTCTTTGTTTTTAGTCATTTATCATTGCTAGAGTTCTTGTCTGTATTCAAACCATGTTAATAGCTAGGGTTAATCTGGAAAAATTTGATGGTAAAATGGATTTTACACTATGGAAAAACAAAATGAAAGTTGTGTTAGTTCGGCAAAAGTGTCGCAGGGCCTTGAATGGCATTGACTCTTTGCCTGCTGATTTGACCCCTATAGAGAAATAGGATTTAATTGAGTTGGCTTACTCCACTATAATCATGAATATTTCAGATTCTATTTTAAGAAGGGTGAGGGACTATGATGAAGCCCCTCAACTCTGGACTAAACTAGAGACCCTGTATAAGACTACTGATTTATCTAAAGTGTCATACCTAAAAGAAAAGTTATTTATTTTTAAAATGAATCCCACTAAAAGAGTTGACGATAACATTGATGAATTTCAAAAATTGGTTATGGATTTAGAAATTACTAGTGAAAAGTAATTTTCTGATGAAAATCAAAGTATAATTCTATTAAATTCTATTCCTGACACTTGTAGAGAAATATAAACTGCCTTAAAATATGGTAGAAATGCATTAAGTGTGAATGGTATCATCAATGCTTTGAAGTTAAGGGAATTAGAACTAAAAGGTGACACTAAAAGCAAGAGTCAGTCTAGTGAGGCTTTAGTTGTTAAAGGCAAAAAGGGAGGCCATAAGAAAAGTCATAAAGGGAAAGAGTCATATGGTAACTCACATAAACAGAAACCTAGTAATGACCAATCTAATAATAATAATGAGAATAAGCCTAAATCTCATAAATATTTAACTTGCTATTATTGTAAAAAGAAAGGTCATACTAGGAGATTCTGTAGACAAAGATTGAATAATCAAAGTGATACCAATCAAACTGGAGCAGTCAATAACACTCCTGAGTTAGGAGATATAGAGGCCCTTGTCGTGAGCAACAACAAGGACCAAGAGGCTTGGATTTTAGACTCTGGTTGCACCTTTCATGTGACACCTAATAAAGACTGGTTTTATGAATATGAAAACATTAATCGTGGTAAAGTCTTAATGGGTAATAATACAACCTGTGAAATCCCGGGAATTGGTTCTGTGTTGCTTAATGTGAAAGATGGCAGTAGGGTTCTTTTGAAAAAGGTTAGGTATATACCTAGCCTCAAAAGGAACCTTATATCTCTTAGCTTCTTAGATAGTAAAGTTTAGTGTATTGGGCTCAAGGTGGATTCATTAAGGTCACTAGAATTGGCAGATGTCTCTTACAAGGGAATCTTATCAATGGTCTTTACTATCTAGATGGTTCTGCTTTGGTGTGTTCTGCTTATGTTATAAACAGTAGTGATGAAGCTGTTCTATGGCATAAGAGACTTGGTCATATAGGTAGTAAAGGACACACTCACCTTTAAAAGGAAGGATTTCTTAAAATTCCTGTGTCCAATAAAATTCAATCTTGTGAAACTTGTATTATGGGTAATCACATAGACAGAGTTTCAATAATTCAACAAATACATCTATAACTTGTTTCGAATATGTTCATAGTGACCTATGCGGTTCCTCTTTTATTCCTTAGTCCATTTCTGGATCTCAGTACTTTGTGTCTTTTATTTATAACTTTTCAAGAAAAGTTTGGATCTATTTTCTTAAAAATAAGAATGATGTGTTTGATATATTCTTGGAATGGAAAATGTTAGTTGAAAACCAACAAGGTCTTAAGATTAAAATTCTTAGAACTGACAATGGCCTAGAATTTATTAACGATCACTTTAATTCTTATTGCATGGAAAATGGAATAATAAGACACTGAACTTGTACTTACATACCTCAAGAGAATGGGGTGGCTGCAAGGTATAATAGAACCTTATTAAAAAAAAAGTTAGATGTATGTTGTTTGAATCTGGTTTAAGTAAAAGATTTTGGGCTGAAGCAACCCAAATTGGTTGTTGCTTGATAAATAGATGCCCTAGTTCTGCCATTGAATTTAAAGGCCCTAATGAAATATGGTACAATAAACCTGTTAACTTAAGTCACCTTAATGTGTTTGGAGGTGCTTCCTATATTCATTGTAAAGAGTCTAAGTCAGACCACAGGGCTAAGAAGTGTATTTTTATAGGCTATCTGTGAGGTGACGATGACGTGTGGGTCTACCTTGGTGCTTGTGTGAGAGGAGGGGCCCACTGGGGGTTGATTGGATTTAGGCATGACAAAACATTTTTTAGTTCAAGTTTGCACAATAAGCCAATTTTAATGAATAAAAGAATCGAGACCCAAATCTCAATACAAATGATAGAGTCGCCACCCAAGTTGTCAACTAGGGAAAGAGTTTTGGTACAATTCCTGTTGGAAATATTGATCTAGAACACTAATATTCGGACCAGGTTTGAAGTAAACAAAACCTAAGTATAAGACCTATCCGGATAATCCAAAGACCTGAAGTTATATCATCCGGAAAATGAAGACATTACCAAGTCCTAAATAAGGCACTCAAGTCCAAACAAGTACCTAAGCATAAAAGGAATTATCCAGTTAAAGTTTAGAAAGGAAACAAACTATTAACTGTCAACACTAGGATCCGGAAGAACTGATTGAAGCTACACCAGAAGAAGGCAAATCTAGAATTATAGAGTCTGAAAATATCCGAAAGACTCCTATATCAGACAAAGGGAAAAGTTTCAAATATAACTTTCCCTTCACCTTTTGGTCTATGAAGTCAAAGATCCTTTCCCCAAGACAAACACAAAATGACAGCTTGCATATTTTATAGAAAGGACAAAAGGACTGACACTAGATAGAAAAAGCTAACTACCTATTTCTCCTAGACTAATAAGGAGGCGCATGGAGCTCACACCAAAAAGCTATTGGTATAAAAGTTGGTGCATTATAAAATGCCAATGAAAACGATCACTGTCAACTTTTCAGCCTCAATCCCAAGACTTCAAATGGGTTAAATTACTGTCTAACGGATTAATCAACGGCTCTGGAAGTGCCACCTATAACCTGATCAAGAGTGAAGATTTATTTCAAGTTTAACAACCCACAATAGCTACATTTATGCTAGAACCTGCAAAAGGAGCTCTTCACCATTTGAGAAGAATCACTGGCTGATTTACAAAAGCAAGTAACAAAGCATGCTTATTCAATCAGTTAATATAATCCCTCCAAGAACTAGTTAACTCAAAATCTATTGTAAGGATTCCTAAGTAAGCTATTAACTTACAGAACTCCAAAACCAAACCTTTGGTAGAAACCAAAGTGTAAGATCTCCAACTTTGGTGAGTTGTGAGAATGGGATACAACTTAAAGTTGGTGCTTTAAGCGGGAACTCCCTATAGGTCTCAGCTTAGATTCTGGGTAGAAGGCTAAGTGGTATATCCTGCAAAAGACTCAAAGGACTCAGCTAGGAGTTGGTGCTTCTAGTGGTATATCCTACATCCGGAAGGGGTTACCATCCGGAGACAAATTGTAAGGCTTGATTCCTGCCAGTTGGAAAGGAATCCACAAGTGGAAAAGCTTGGAGGAAGGAAACTCCAGGGACTGGAGTAGGCAGGGCCAAACCAGGATAAAAATCCTCTGTGTTTGTTTTCTTTAACTTTCATTTATTGCATTATATTATCATAACTGCATCATCAAGATTCATCATCCGGATCATATTCAAACACGCTACACTAAGACTTCTTAAAGTCTTTATACTCCGCAAAAAAGGGTCATTCACCCCCCCATAAAGACCCTCATAGGGACCAACAAGTGGTATCAGAGCAAGTGCTCAAACTAGAGATCTAACAATCTCGAGCTAAAGGTCTATATATTTTGATTCACATAACAAAATGAGTTTTCAAAACTCACAACTCCTTCCCGAGGGTATGTCTATTACCCGTCCTCCACTCTTCACCAGTGAACATTACACATTCTGAAAAAACCGAATGAAGAACTTCATCCAGTCATAAAGTATGCCAACATGGTTAGTTATTAAAGATGGTCCATATGAGCCTACTTATGAAGTAGAGGGTATGACTACCCGAAAGCCATCAAGTATGTGGGAAGAGAATGATTTTAAAAAGTTGCATGAAAATGCAAATGCCATTAACATGCTTTATTATGCTCTTAGTGCAGCTTATTTCAACAGAATATCCAGATGTGAGACTGCAAAAGAGATTTGGGAGAAGTTGGAGGTAACCTATAAAGGAACCACCAAAGTAAGAGAGACTAAGCTTGATCTACTCCAATAAAAATTTGAATCCTTCAAGTTGGAGCCTAAAGAATCAATCAGTAGCATGAACACTAGATACACCAATCTAGTAAATGAAATGAAAAGGCTGGGGAAGGAGATTCTGGAAGTAGAAATGGTCAAGAAAGTGCTCGGAGTCTCACTAAGGAATGGGACAATAAAAAGACTGCCATTGAGGAAGCTCATGACTTAAACTTTTATAGTTATGATGAACTCATTGGTAATCTTCTAACCCAAGAATTATCCTTGGAGAGATATAGCCAACAAGAAAAGAAGCCTGAGAAGAAGAAGAAGACCATTGTACTTAAGGCAGAATCCATCGGATCAGCTTCATCCAGAGAGGAAGAGCAAATCAATGAATCAATGAGCACCAAAGATCAACTTGCTCTACTAACCAGAAGGCTAAATCAATTCATACAAAAGAAAGATACAAGGAAATAAAAAAGGTATGAATCTCGAAAACCAAAAGAAGGGGCTTGCAGAAGAGACAAGCCTAGAAGGAAACCGAAAGAAAAGAAGCATCCGGAGAAAGAAGCTGCATGTTTAGAATGTGGTGAGAAAGGCCACTTTAGAACAAAATGTCTCAAGCTCAAAAGAACCAGGAAATTCAAAAAGAAGGCAATGGTGAGTGATAGTGAAGAAAGTAGCAGCTCATCTTCAACAGAAGAAGAAGAGACTGCAAATTGTGCGTTCATGGCCCTGGCTGTTCCGGAAGCAAATCCAAGCAACAAATAGTGCAAATCGAAGAATCAGAATTAGATATAGTAAACACTGAGGTAAATTCTTGCTCTAATTCTGCTTCTAACCTTGGCCTTGCAAAAGCTCTTTCTATTGTTATCAAGGGCATAAAGAAGAATGCAAAAGCCATCAAGTCTCTTAAAAGTGCAGTACTGGAGTTGGCAGAAGATGCTAAAGTAATGGCATAAGACATCAATCTGGTTAGAGTAACCTAGCATATTGATGTTGTATAGGAAAACTTCCTGAGGAATCAAGTCCAGATCCTAAATGCAAATGTAATGGGACTAGATAGAGAAATCAATATGTTAAAGGAAGCATCCAGGAAGAGGCTAGAAATAAAGGCTCCAAGAAGAGATAATCCTCCTCCTACTCAGAATAGATTTCAGAGGACCCCTAATCAAAAGATTAAGGGAGCTAGCAGGCAACCACAAGCTCAAAGATATACCGCTACTCAAAAAGGAAACCTATGGTAGCATAGAACCAACATCCTATCAAATAAAGAAGAAACCATAGAGCAGAAGTTGCACCTCCAACCAGCTTCCGGATTAACACCGAACCATCCACTAGTGTGCAAAAAGCTGGGTATAAAGGCAACTATGGGAAAA
This sequence comes from Euphorbia pulcherrima, assembly GCA_947683365.1. Classification (NCBI taxonomy): domain Eukaryota; kingdom Viridiplantae; phylum Streptophyta; class Magnoliopsida; order Malpighiales; family Euphorbiaceae; genus Euphorbia; species Euphorbia pulcherrima. Next base: position 13,302,014 of record CANTUS010000007.1, read on the forward strand.
AGATCTGGAGAAGATTAGCAAGAAGCAAAAGCAAAACATACCTATTTCAAGGTGTAAGTTTTGTGGGAAAAATAATCATATTACTAAATCATGTAGATTAAAAAATGGTTATTATGATATTTACCCTTGGCCTGAGATGGCTATTAACCCAAGAGGACCCAAATCTGATTGGGTACCCAAACCCACTTGATTTATTTTGCAGGTATACCTTAGATCCATAGTAGATCATCACACATGGTATATTGATAGTGGATGCTTAAAGCACATGATAGGTGATGAGAAGGCCTTCGTCACATTAACCCGAAAGAAGGGAGGCAAAGTAACCTTTGGAGACAATAAAAAAGGATAGATCATTGGTCAAGGAACCATTGGATCTAAATTTAAGATTGAAGATGTCTCACTGGTTGATGGACTGAAGTTCAACTTGCTAAGTGTGGCCCAATTATGTGACAAAGGAAGGAAAGTCACATTTGACTCTGGATGCTGCTCAATCTATGACAATAAGTCCAATCAACTTGTTCTTTATGCACCTAGAGTAAATAATGTCTATTATATAAACATTAAAAATGATAAGAAGAATGTATGCTTGGTGTCTAAAGAAGAAGAATCATGGCTATGGCATCGGAGGTTGGGACATGGAAGCGTGAACCTCCTATCCAAACTAGCCAAAAAGGAATTAGTTGTGGGATTGCCTAAGGTTGCTTTTAATAAGGATCCTTTGTGCACTGCATGCCAACTTGGTAAACAATATAAAAAAAGTTTCCCTTCCATCTCATACATTCCTTCCAAAAGAGTACTTGAACTCTTACATATTGATCTCTTTGGTCCAATCAAGCCATTGAGTTTAGGTAGAAGAGAATATAACATGGTCATTGTGGATGACTATTCTTGATATACCTAGGTTCTCCTGCTAACAAGTAAGGATGAAGCTTTTGACCAATTCTTGAAAACATTCATCCGGATAGAAGTAGAACAGGGCATAAGCATTGCATCCATCCATAGTGATACTGGTGGAGAATTCAAAAATAAGTTTTTTGCTAATTTTTATGACTCCAAGGGCATTGAACACAACTTCTCTGCCCCTCACACTCCTCAACAGAATGGATTTGTTGAGAGAAAGAACAGGACCATAGTTGAGATGGCTAGAACAATGTTTAGTGAAAATTATTTGCCAAAATATTTTTGGGGAGAGGCCGTATACACAACATGCTATATATTGAATAGAGCTCTCATTAGGAAGACCATCGAAAAGACCCCATATGAAATCTGGAAGGGAAGAAAACCCAAAATTGGGTATTTTAAAGCATTCAGATGTAAATGTTACATCCTTAATGATAAAGAGCAACTAGGAAAATTTGATCCTAAAACTGATGAAGCAATTTTCCTTGGCTACTCAACACATAGTAAGGCTTACAGAGTCTTCAATAAACGAACCCTAACTATGGTAGAGTCAATACATATAGATTTTGATGAGACGAACACTGTAGGAAAGAAAAGCAACACTCTAGAAGATCAAGTTCCAAAAGCTAAAAAATTTGGAGAAAAGGAGGAAGCAGGAATTCCTAATTCACTTCAAATCAAGAAATACAAAGAGGAAGATGAAGGAATATCCTTTGATCCAAAGGTACAACAAGTTAATCTCAACCCACAGGAGATTGACTATAATGAAGGCCAAGAAGGAATGGTTGAAGCTGAAATGTAGCAAGCCCTAGTTCAACATGAAGGCCTACAAAGAGAGATCTAGACCCACAGAAATCATTCTATCAAAAATATTCTAGATGATGTTCAGAATCCAGTTAGAACCAGAGGTCAGCTCAACCAAATGATGAGCCATGCTGCCTTTGTCTCTCTCATAGAGCCAAAGAAATTTCAAGATGCTGAAGGCGATGAAAGCTGGATGATGGCGATGTAGGAAGAGCTAGATCAATTCACCAGGAATGATTTATGGGATCTAGTGCCCTCTCCTGAAGGGAAATCAATCATTGGCACCAAATGGGTGTTTCGGAACAAGCTTGATGAATTCAGAGTGGTGGTGAGAAATAAGGAAGACTAGTTGCCCAAGACTACAACCTGCAAGAAATAATTGATTTCGAAGAAACTTTTGCTCCTGTAGCAAGGCTGGAAGCAATCTGGATCCTATGTGCTTTTGATCATTCATAGGGTTCACATTATATCAAATGGATGTTAAAAGTACATTTCTAAATGGTGTCATCTAAGAAGAAGTCTATGTTAAGCAACCACCCGGATTTAAAGATCCAAAGCATCTGGATCATGTCTACAGGCTAAAGAAGGCTCTCTATGGATTAAAGCAAGCACCAAGAGCCTAGTATGAAAGATTAACCTCATTCCTTATATCCAAGGGATATACTAGAGGCAAGGCAGACACCACACTATTTATCAAGAAGAAGAAAAATAATATTATTCTAGTCTAGATTTATATGGATGATATCATTTTTGGAGCCACAGATGAAAGGATGTGTGAAGAATTCAGCTCTCAAATGCAGAGGGAAATTGAGATGTCCATGATAGGAGAGCTCAACTTCTTCCTTGGTCTAAAGATCAAGCAAAGTCCAGATGGGATTTTTATTAACCAATCAAAGTATACCAAGGAGATCCTGAAAAAGTTTGAAATGGACAAAAGCAAGCCTATGTCCACTCTAATGGGATCAGACACAATCTTATCTAAGGATTGTGAAGGAGAAGATGTTGATCAAAAGCTCTATAGAGGAATGGATCAGTTCACTCTTATACTTGACAGCTAGCAGACCTGATATACACTATACAGTTTACTATTATGCAAGGTATCAAACCAATCCTAAGGATTCCAATCTCAAGGTAGTTAAAAAAAATTCTTAGATACCTCCTAGGAACCACTGAAGTTGGGTTATGATATCCTAGTAATGGAGATTTCACACTCTAAGGGTTCACTGATGCAGATTATGGTAGAGATACTCTTGAAAGAAAGAGTACATCCGGAGGCTGATATTTCCTTAGAGATTGCTTAGTATCATGGTATAGCTAGAAGCAAACTTCAGTTGCCTTATCCACTACAGAAGTAGAGTATATGGTAGCTGGAAGTTGTGTTGCTCAACTCCTATGGATCAAACAACAACTTAAAGATTATGGAGTGCAATTCAGATGTGTGGATGTTATGTGTGACAATAAAAGTGCTATTGATGTGTCAAAAAATCCGGTACTCCATAGTTGGATGAAGCATGTCAACATAAGGCATCATTTCATCTGGGATCATGTGATGAAGAAGTAGGTTGCATTGGTATATGTCTCAACCAATGAACAAAGAGCAGATATCTTTACTAAGCCACTAAGTAAAGATTAATTTGGAAAGTTAAGGGAATATATTGGAATGAAAAATCCAATCTAGGGACAATCCGGAAGACAGCTTCAAAATCAAGCCAGGCACTAGACTAATTCTGGAAGAGGAAAAGCACTAGAAGAAAATTTATTCCAAAAAAATGCCACGTCAATAGACAAGAATGACATATAGCAGTAAAGCGCATAAAGGTAACAATTACTTTTTGAATTTTAAAAGTCCATTGCCTATAACACGCACGGTAAATACAGTAGTTATTTCAAAAATAAACCGTTCTAATTCTCCGATTAATGTAAATTTACCTCTCTCTAAATATTCTGACTGCCATGTCATTAATCTAGTCAAACAACCATCATCCGGATTAACAAAATACCCTCACTTTAAAAACTCTATAGAACCCCCAAAGTTCATCCTCTTCCTTACGTGAGCAATACACTCTTACTGTTACTCTATTAATTTGAAAACTCAGAACCCTAATTCCTTCAAATCCTTCCAAATGGCAGAAATTAACACCTCACAAATACCTAAAGCCCTTCCCAGTAAGAATATCTTTCAAGATTCTGATCTAAAAGATTCTGATTTCTCTCCCTCAAACCTAAAACTAATGAATCAGTGATTCCCATTGATTATCTGGGTAATGAATACCTCTTCAAAACTACCCCCTACTCAACCCTGATTAAGGATCAAAATTTGGGTGATTTCTTAAAAATAAACTACCCTACCTACCCTGATCTCGTTCGAGAATTCTATGAGAATCTCTGTGCACATAATCACCATGATGCCCTGTGAACAAAAGTCTAGGGGAAGGACATCACCATCACCCTAGAATTTTTTGAAAAGCTCTTTAATATGAAGAACTCTGGTGTTGATTATACCCCAAAACTCTGGCTTCATGAGAACTACTTTGGAGATAAGTTCTCCACCTATTTCCCAAAAACCCCAAGGTACTTGCAACATGCCATGGCAAAACTGATACTAATTCGGAAGGGATCCCTGACCATAGTGTCTTCCTTCTAACACTGCATCTTGCAGCATTGGGTTGGGTGCGTAGAAGTCTGTTGGCCGGTGCTTATTATCAATTACCTAAAGAGCCATGTAAACTCTCATGGTGCTCTCATCACCCCGATCCTCTAAGCTGTTGGAGTTGATCTCACTGGATTTAATGGTCTTTTTGGAAAAGCAATCAACTTCAAGAATCTACAGTATGATGAGAAATGGGATGAGGAAAAGGCCAAGCAAAAGGGGGATGAGAAGAAAATAAAGGCCCATAAAGCTGTGGATCTGGAAGGACTAGCCCCTGCTCCTAAAAAACCCAGAACCACCAAAGCCAAAGCTCAAAAGCAAACAGAAGTGGTTCCAGAAGAGGTTGATGAGGACTCTCTTCCCCTCACTCAGATTCTAAAAGGCAGTTCAAAGAAGCCTAGGCCCAGGGGGAGATTGATTAAAACTGCAGTAAAAAAGGGAAGCAATGTGGTTGATGAAATTAATGCTAAGGCAATTGAGGCAGGAAGAAAGAAAGCCAAGAGAAGTTTTGTAGAAATGGAAGACGATGATGAGGAGACTAAGGATGAAAGACTAGCACCCAAGAAACAGTTTATCCGAAAAGGTCTAACATTTAATGAGACAGTGACTGTTAAGGCACAACAAGTAATAGAAGGAAGAAGATTGGTTGGGATTATGCTAAATGAAGAAGCCAAGAAGTATAGAGAAAAAGTTGCATTGGAGAAAGCCAAACAGTCCAAAGGGAAGAATGTGACAGGGGCCGCAGAAATCGATGGACTAGAAGATGAGCATTTTATAATTATCTAATAATTTATTAAGGATAACATTAAAATCAATCGAGAAAGAACTACAGGACCCGAAAGCTCATCCGAGGTACCACTAATCCTGGTAGACCCCAAGGACATGGATACTCTGTCCATGATCCTAAAAGTGGACACCTTCACTTTGCATCTAGATAAGAGCACCTTTCGAAGAATCTACTGAATGAGCAGGCAGTGATCATAAATCTTAAAAGTCCTGTAAAGGCATTTGGAGAAGATGTTAAGGAAAATGCCAATAGTCCTAAACAAATGGTTTTTGAAGGGCACACTTCTAAAGTGGACCCTAAGGATGAGGCCAATTCGAAGGAAAGGTTGGAAGAAGAAGAAGGAGAGCGTAAGGATGAAGATATAGAAGGAAAGGACAATGAGGAAGAAAGTTCATCCGGATCATCTAGAGATGTCTAATCATCGGAAGATAACTTCCCCCATCCATTGCTCAAGTTACTCTGCCTGCACACAATTCTATAGACTCTAAGGTCACTGTAGCGCTTAAACTCCTACAAGAGGCTTCTCTTGAACAACATAAAGAAGGATTTATCAAAAAGAGCCTCCTAACTATATGCATGAATCTGAAAGCAGTGGAAAAAGAGCTCATGAAGCAGTCCGGGTCAGAAATAAAGAAAGAGTTGAGTGCGATAAAGGGGAGTCTAAAAAGGGTTAAAGAAATAGTTATGGACTTTCCCACTCTAGGGGGTATAGCAGAAGCCTCTCTCTCCCAAATTAATCCAACCCTCAACAAGCTCAAAGTAAATATTTCCACAGCAAACAAAACAGCGGATCAGGCCAACAGTTTAGCCTCTAGTAACTGTGGTACAATCCTTAACAAGATAACATCCTCCTCCTCCGAGCAAATAGACGAAATAAAAGCCTATCTAGATTACAAGTTTGAAAACTTGTCAAAATTCATATCTGAAAAAGAAGCAAAAGTCGCTTTCCGGCGCCTAACAGAGCAATAACAAGAAATTTTGGACAAGTAAACAGAGTTTTTTGAAGAAGACTTGCCCAAGAAGCTTACTGTCCATGCTGTAAACATTGCTCAAGATAAGTGTGGACAGTTAAATGAGCAAGATAAAGTCATTGAGCGAGCCAAAGATGAAGTATGCAAAGAAATCATCGCTCTAAACACAAGTATTCATAATAATTGGAAGGGCTTAAGTGAAGAAATCTCTCTCCTATAAACCATACTCAATAATCTCTCCATCTCTGGATCCTCTTCCTCTAGATCATCAATTCCTAAAAGTCAGATACTTCCTGTCTTCCACAAGCTCATTCAGACTACTGGCGACTCTAGATTCTTTGGGCAGAAAGGGGACACAACTCTTCTTAAGGTACTTTTTCCTTACTTTGACCCCAAAGAACAAGAGCTTGTTCTGCACCTTCATCCAATCATCAAGAAGTCTTATGATCACCTCAAGAAAACAATCCGTCCCTACTACTTGACTCCTCCTACCATAAATAGGATCATTGATGAAAGGGCAAAGGGACATCCTGACTACTCCATTTACTCGAGGGCATTGTAGCAAGCCTGGGATAATCGAACCTACATGGTCATTGAACCCAGGATGCAAACAAAAAGGGGGAGGAAAGTCAGAGTCAATATGGGGAGGAAGGAAGCAGAGAAGACAAGGCACCAAAAGTAAAGAAGAGCGGACCATCCGGAGAGATAGTCAAGCTAGCTAGATGATATCAAATGTAAAATCTTGTAATAGCTAGATTCACTTTTATATGTATTTCTGTATCTGTAATCTTGAACTTTATGATGTTAACTATTGTTAACAACTAGAATTGAAAAATGTTGGGGGAGTTAGGATGCTAGAATTATAGGGGAGCATTGTAAATTACTAAGTATCAAGAATCATACTTAGATCATAAAATCCTCTCTTTCTTATTCTTAGTTGACTCAGGTTATTGTTTCCATTAAATGGGTGAGATTGTTGGAAATAATGATCTGGAACACTAATATCTGGATCAAGTTTGAAGTAAAAAAAACCTAAGTATAAGACTTATCCGGATAATCCAAAGAACTAAAGTTATATCATCCGAAAAATTAAGACATTACCAAGTCCTAAACAAGCCACTCAAGTCAAGACAAGTACCTAAGCATAAAAGGAATAATCCAGTTAAAGTTTGGAAAGAAAACAAACTATTAACTATCAAGACTACCATCCAGAAGAACTGATTAAAGCTACACCGAAGAAGGCAGATCCGGAGATATAGAGTCCGAAGATATCTGGAAGACTCCTATATCAGACAAAGGGAAAAGTTTCAAATATAACTTTCCCTCCACCTTTTGGCTATGAAGTCAAAGATCCTTCCCTCAAGAGAAAGACCAAATGATAGCTTGCATATTTTAGAGAAAGGACAAAAGAACTGACACCGAACAGAAAAAGCTAACTACCTTTTTCTCCTAGACCAATAAGGAGGCACGTGGAGCTCACACCAAAAAGCTATGGGTATAAAAGTTAGTGCATCATAAAATGCCAATGGAAGCGATCACTGACAACTTTTCAGCCTCAATCTCAAGACTTCAAATAGGTCAAATTATAGTCTAACAGATTGATCAACGGCTTCGGAAGCCCCACCTATAACCTGATCAAGGGTGAAGATTTATTTCAAGTTCAACAACCCACAACGGCTACATTTATGATCGAAGCCTATAAAAGGAGCTCTTCCCCATTTGAGAAGAATCACTAGTTGATTTACAAAACAAGTATCAAAGCATACTTATTCAGTCGGTTGATATAATCCCTACTAGAACCAGTTAACTCAAAATATATTGTAAGGATTCCTAAGTAAGCTATAAACTTATGGAACTCCAAAACCAAACCTTTGTTAGAAACCAAAGTGTAAGATCTCCAACTTGGGTGAGTTGTGAAATTAGGGTACAACTTAAAGTTGGTGCTTTAAGCGGAGACTCCTTGTAGGACTCAGCTTAGATTCTGGGTAGAAGCCTAAGTGGTATATCCTATAAACGACTCAAAGGACTCAGCTTGGAGTTGGTGCTTCTAGAGGTATATCCTACATCCGAAAGGGGTTACCATCAGGAGACAAATTGTTAGCCTTGATTCCTGCCAGTTGGAAAGGAATCCACTAGTGGAAAAGCTTGAAGGAAGGAAACTCCGGGGACTGAAGTAGGTAAAGCCGAACCAGGATAAAAATCCTCTTTGTTTAATTTCTTTAACTTTCATTTATTGCATTATATTATCATAACTGCATCATCCGGATCATATTCAAACACGCTACACTAAGACTTCTTAAAGTCTTTATATTCCACGAAAAAGGGTTATTCAGCCCCCTCTGACCCCATAAAGACCCTCATAGGGACTAATAGTTCCCTCTAGCCGAGAGACTCATACCTATTGGATCAGAGATTTGGGTATCAGAAGAGTCACTTATTTCTCATTTAGTTGATTCAAAATTACATTCACCGCACAAAACTGTTTTCGTTTTCATCATTTAGGGAATTATCATTGAAATCCTATTTCTACACTCTTTCACACTCATTACATGCGTTTACAAATTACAATAAAGCACAAGTAATAAATGGGGGGAATAAAATTACAACTGGAGGAAATGGGGGAATTGCGAAGAGAACCTATACATTTGTTCTAAGTTATAAAACAAAATGAAAATAGATTCCCCTGCATCCACAGATGTTAGCACAATTTATAGCAAATCATAAATCAGCACTATGACGTATTTTGTTGTTAAAACACGTTTTATCTTTATGTAGCTTGATTTACCAGATTATTAGTGAAAATGATTGCATGGCAAATGGTAGGTTGATTTTTGATCAGTTAATTATGGGTTCAAGAATCTGCCTAGGGCTAGTACCCATACGGGTCCTATCTGGTCCAGACAGAAACTTTGCTCAGTTTAGTTTATAGATTAATGGATCGATGGCAGAAAAATAACATAAAAAGGGATTTCCTTCCATATAAGTATGGTGCACTGATTTGATATCTTTCGAGATATATGGTGCTAATAAGGCTCATATGGGTTAGGAACAAACCCGAAACAAGAAATGAAAGGAACAGATATAATAGAAGGAACATGCAATAATAATAAGGAAATAATTGAGATATGAGTCTCTTTGAAACTCAGGAGCGTTACCTTTGCGGCGTGAATCCAGTTTGAGATGATCCCTTTATCGTTGAGAGAGTCTAGACAAAGCAGTGGGTGAAATAGGACTATTTAGGTGAGTATTTGTGTGGACAGAACCTCCCCTAAATCCTAGTGAATGAAGTTAGGAGTGAATAAAATATTGACAAAACCTCAAAGAATGGGTTTTCTCCTTATTTTATACCTCCTATACCCCTACTATACCCTTTCTATACCTATAGAAACTGCTAGAATTTTAGTATAATTTTTATATGAGATGTGTCTATTGAAAATGTGAAAGATAAGGGCCCTATTTATAGGGGAAAGGAGGTCTCAATGTAATAAATCGTGTTCATGACCTGCCTTTTCCCGAAATGGTAAAGGATTCCCATCCAAAAGATCCTATTTAGGAAATAAGAGTACTCATATGAGTACTAGGGGACCTATTAAGGTACTAGGGGACCCGTACGAGTCCCCCTCATGCATATGGAAGGGATGAACCGTACAGGTCTGCCTGTGGAACCATACCACTAAGCAACACCTGTACAGGTCTCTAAAGGTAGACTGGGTCTCCTAACTTCGGCCAAACCCAACTTTGTAGTAGTAGGAACACCTATGATGGACAACACCTGAAAGACATTGCATCATATAGCTCTCATCATCGTTTCATGAGAAAGATCATTAAAATCTAGTGCTCATAGATTGCCCCTCATGGGATCACTATAGATACGGATTTGTATGATCTCACGATATGAGTGAGGGTTTAGAAATTATACCTGAGGTGATAGCATGGGCGAGTTCATTTCTTGAGGTGAACTCCTTTCCCAGGGGTCCCTTTCCTGAGGCGGACGACTTTCCTTTGCGGATGCATATCCCTTTCTTGAGGCGGATGACTTTCCTTTACTGATGCATATCCCTTTCTTGAGGCAGATGACTTTCCTTTACTGATGCGTATCCCTTTCTTAAGGTGGATGACTTTCCTTTGCTAATGGGTATCCCTTTCTTGAGGCGGATGACTTTCCTTCACTAATGTGTATCCCTTTCTTGAGGCAGATGACTTTCCTTTGCCAATGCGTATCCCTTTCTTAAGGCGGATAACTTTCTTGACTGGTGTATCCCTTTCCTAAGGTAAATCGACTTTCCTTGCCAATGGATATCCCTTTCCTGAGGTGAATGACTTTCCTGACTGGTGTATCCCTTTCCTAAGGTAGATCAACTTTCCTTGCCAATGTATATCCCTTTCTTGAGGCGGATATCTTTCCTTTTGCTACTATGTATCCCTTTCTTGAGGCAAATGACTTTCCTTTGCTGATGCATATCCCTTTCCTGAGGCAGATGACTTTCCTTTTGCTACTATGCATATCCCTAGTGACTCTGCTTGGATAAGGTGTGTGTCCCTTTCTTAAGGCGGATTGAATTTCTTGACTGATGATTTCTCTAGGGAAGATATGTGTATCCCTTTCCTGAGGTGGATGACCCTCCTAGATACTATATCCCTTTCTTAAGGCGGATGACATGTGTATCCCTTTCCTGAGGCAAATGACTCTCCTGACTACTGTATCCCTTTCGTAAGGCGGATGACTTTCCTGCTGGGGAATTTTAAATAACTTAAAAAGGGGCAACAATCAAATACCAAGTCAGTTGTTGCCTAAGTGGACTCTTCTTTATTCTTAATTGACTTTTATGAAAACAAAAAATATTTTTGCCCCTTCAATTAAGAATAAAGAAGTGTGGATACGATAAATTGAAAATTATGTACAGGAAATGTTAGGTTCGGCCCGATCGATGTTTATTTTACCGCTAGGGAATACTCCTAGGGTGAGTGCCCGTAGGATCTAACAAATCTGCTACTGAGAAGTAGGGGGATGCCTCTAGGTTGGTGGGGGGATGCCTCTAGGTCGGTAGGGGGATGCCTCTAAGATCTGATGATTCCATTATTGGGAAATGGGAAGGTACTCCTAGATCTGATGGGGGGATGCCCCTGGATCGGTGGGGGGGGTTACCCTTAGATCTGATTTCGCTATTGGGAAGTGGGGGGATGCCCCTGGATCAGTGGGGAGGTTGCCCTTGGATCAGATGCTTATACTAGGGAATGACCCTAGAGTGATTTCTTGGCTGGGGAGAGAAGTTATATCCTTTGAGTAAAGCCTCTTCCATTTGGGAGGCCCTTTCTCGTAAAATTTGTTTTCTCGGGAAGAATTCCCATGCTAGGATGGACCTATATGTAAAAACCATCTTTGTTAGTGATCAATTCAAAAATGGCCTACCTTGATTCTTGATTGACTTTTGTGAAAACAAAAAATATTTTTACCCCTTCAATCATGGATAAAGGTGAGCAAATATAACTTATATGTGGGTGTGAAGAAGAGCGGGGTTGGCCCCGAGCTTGGACTGGATGAATTTCCGGGGTTTGCTAAAACACCAATGCAAAAATCTACCCTTGGATGGCATGAGAGGGCCTGTACGGAGTGGCCCAGGCCTATACAGGTAGGGTTCTAAAAAATGGGACCTATACGGGTGGGGTGGGACCCGTATGGGTCCCCGACGGGGGTTTCAAAAGGCAGGTTAGTCCTCTTCACATCCCACCTTACACCAAAACTTCCCATTTTGCATTTTTCGGCTATTTTTCTCCTAAAATCAACCAAACATGTACAAAGAGATCCCATAGGTCGGTCGTTTCTCCCTTAGACTCAAGGACTTGCGCCCGGTGGATGATTCAGGGCTTCGAGAATGGTCGGTTTCTATCGGGTATGAATTTCACAGGGGAGACTCATTTTTGGGACTTACTCCCACTTCTGAAGTGTGTCTAATCCCTTCTTCCAGGACCCACTTCCCAAAGCTCCCGATAATTTCACTCGATTCTCCGTTTTCCAATTTTGAACTTTTAATAATTTCTTGAATTTTAGCATGGATTAGGGTGTTTTAGACTTTGGAATAGAGCCTGATGCATGTAACTTTAGCCTAGGATGCTTTTAGGATAGTTTTGGATGAACTTTGGTTGTAATTGGACAATTTTAGATTTTTGGGGAGATTTGCATAGAGGGACTGCTTGCAGAGGACCTGTACGGGTGAGGAGGGACCCATATGGGTCCTATTTTTTATACTGGTTCCACTCATGGACCCGTACGGGTGGGTCCTACCTATATGGGTCTTGTCCTCAGGGATAGAACATTGTTTTCTCTGATTTCTGCAATCCTTTTCTAATTTCTGACTTGTCTGCTGTATTCTAACCCTATTAATCTGTAATTTTGTTTTTGCAATTTTAATATAAGACTATAGGAGCCTTGAGCTTCTGCAAGAAATGGTATGAGGAGATTCATACCATAAGGGATATGGAGCTGCTGACCCGCATCAATTCCTTAGGGTTTAGTGATATGATCAGGGCCATCCCTCAGGCCCCCAAGACATTGGCTCCTAGTGTCGTTTTAGTTCTCATGGAGAGGTGTCGGAGACGACCTATACTTTCCATTTGCCTATTAGGGAGGTTGCCATCACTCCCTTAGATATGTGCACCATGACGGGCCTGGAGTGGAGCGGGGATGTGGTCCACTTTGATATTTATACCGACTGATGGCATTCTTGGCTTGAGGTAAAGGCCTACATTGCTGAATTACTTGGGCTTTGTCCGGGCGGGACGAAGAAGCTCAAGTACAGGGATCTGCATGCTTACTAGATCGGGAAGCTGAGTCCTATTACAGCTGATAGGAGGGACCAGTATGCCTGATCTTTCTTGCTGACATTCCTTACCACCCTCTTTATTCTAGTATATTCGAGCAACCTTAACTATGGTTTGCTCTCCGCCATGGAGGATCTTGCAGTTGTGCCCTGCAAGAACTGGTGTCGGGAAATCCTAGCACAGTTATACTATGGATTAGATGTAGGGGTTCTGGGTGAGCAGTTTAAGTTCAAGATCTGCCATTTGATACTAGTGGTAAATCCCAAACTGATCTCTTATGCTTTAACCCTTTGTCTAAATCGTGTTGCAACTAATCCTTACTTTATCTTGTAGATTTGGGCTTTCGAGCACTAGTTGATTCCTAGGCTAGGATTGCCCATGTAGCCTGAGATGCTGCATATCATATCTAGATGGATGGGGCTTTGGTAGAATCAGCCCTTGACTATGGCGCAGTACCGAGAGTTCTTACACTAGCTGCGCTCAGATTGGGTAAGCTTCTTCCCTATTGAACCTGTATTTTAAATTTCAACAAACCATTACTAGAAATTGTATTTACTAGGTTATGATACTCACAGTGCATTCATTCTGTGCAGGTCATCTGAGACCAGTGAGAGAGATTGGCACATATGGAGCCATTGAGTAAATGTGGGCTTGCATGGATGACCGCCGCTTTGTCCTAGAGTCACCACTTTCCTATAAGTGGTATTTTGGTGAGCGGGTCTGAGGGTGGCGGACCAGTACCATGTTGAAGAGATCGATCCCTCCCCTGATCCTAGCGGGCATCTTCTGACCTTATCTCATACCAGGGACTGATCAGGGGCTGTACTTACTGGGTGAAGGAGCTTACGAGCTATCTGTTAAGGGCTCTTATGCTAAGTTTATTGATTCCTCCCTCCTGCCACCCTATGACAGGATCCATCATGAGGACGTGCCCATGGAGTTTCCCTAAAGTGATAGTGAGGATGATGATGGTGATAAGGGAGGACCGAGGGATGACCGTAGGGGCCCATCTATAGTGCAGAGCACTAGAGGTTCGGCTAGGTCAGCTACCCCTTCTTCTTAGGTATGCCTCTAACTTGGCCTTTGAGAATACTTGGTTGCTTTTTGAAATTGGCCTTGGACTTGAGTCTGATTCTTTATTGCTACAGCCTCCTGCTTCCACGTGAAAGAGGTCTGCTACTACCGCTGCTACTGCTGCCCTTGAGCCGCATGTAAAGGGGCCTCGAGCCTCCAGTTCTTTGAGGGACGGTGTCCTCCGGGGATGAGTTGGATACTTTCTTCCTGCTCCTCGACCGTTCAGGGAATCGAGCTGTCAAAAAGCTCTAGGAGTCAGTCCAGTCCATTGGTTTCACTCCTTCTAGGTCCACCCATGTAAGGAATCCTTTACCTTTGCCTTTGTCCATTACTGCTTAAGATGTCCTATTCTAATATGACCCTTTCTTTTCAGGTGACCATTTCCAAGTCCGAGAGGATGGCCTGGGGTTACTTTTTAGTGCGGGATTTATTGTTGGCCCAGGATGCTTTAGCTTCAGTTAGTTCCTGTTACCTACAAAATTTCAACAAATTATGCATACATGCCATGACATTTATATATATGTAGTATCTTATGATTTCCATTGCAGACTTTGTTAGCCATGGAGCGGAGCAAGTCCAGCCAGGATTTGGACGCTTTAGAGGAGAGAGCCCGGTTCTTGGAGGAGCAGCTACAGGCAGCCACTGCTGAGGCTAATCAGGATAGGGTCGAGAGTAGCTGAGAGAGGGCCGAGATTGAGACACTAAGGGGTCAGCTAGCGAGGATGACTGAGGATAGGCAGAAGTCGGTTGCTTCTGATGATGAGTTTGAGGATAATTTTTCTGCATATCTAGTGACTCAGAGAGGCGTGGATCAACATATTGAGGAAGTTGATGCTGTTGGGGCCGTTGTAGGGACCTCAGAGACTAGGGCCCCCGCCTAGCTGGCTACTAGTACTGGTGACTCTGAGGACCATATGACTCTATATATGGATAATTTGTTGGCGGATACTCAGGATTAGACTCAGGGGGGTCATCAGGGGCAGGATCCCCCGGCGGCTTAGGTTATGATTGCTTTTCTAAATTATTAGTACTTTTCGGGCCCAGCGTGACTTGTTTTGATTGTGAACTTTTGGATTGGCACCTTTGATACTTCTTTTATGCTTAGGAATTTTTCTTGAACTCAGACTGTTTGAATATTGCTGCTTTGAGAACCCGTATTGTCCAGCTATTTTATAGTGAGAGGATCAGGTGACGTTCTAATTTTTGCATAGGCCACTCATTGTGAAGGGACCTATCGAACATTTTCTTTTTCTTTTCTTTTCGTCCTAATTTTTGCCTGAGCTATCCTTGACGACTTAGCCCAGCGGACCTTTTGTTTTTTTAGCTTTAACTTTTGCCTAGACCACCCTTTCGGGTTTTGAACCTAGCAAGATTTTGCCTTAACTTTTGCTGAGACCGCCTTTTCAGGTTATCAATCCCGCAGGCTGTCTTAATTTTTGCCTGAATTGTCCTTGATGGTTTAACCCAGCAGACTTTTCTTTTTGCCCTAACTTTTGCCTGGTCCACCCTTTCGGGTTTTCAATCTAGCAGGCTTTTCTAAATATTGTGAATGTGTGATAAAGATGAATACAATGATGCATAACACGTAGAGAAAAAATTGATGCTCACATACCAGCGATTATTTCACCTAAAGACATGCATGCATTCATAAGACCAAGATTCTTAGCAAAATCATGACATGTTCATTGATGAGATTAATTTGAATACATAGGCAATGGTAATAATTTCCAGTGGTTAACCTCTACTACCTACTGGTCTTTCATAGATTTTTTAGAAAGCAACTGACATTTTTCTCTCGATGCCCTGACTTTTGCCTAAGCCGCCCTTTTCGGGTTTTCAACTTAGCGGGCTTTATTTTAAGTTCCCTAATTTTTTCCTGACCGATTTGCGGGATACCGACCAGCGGGCTACACCCTAATTTTTTCCCGAACATTAGAGGACCGCTTGTCAGATGTTTTATTCTTTATTTCTTTTATTCTTTGTGCTGCTTTTTTGTGATTTAGTTCTTTTGACCTAGACATGATAACGCTTGAGCCTATCTTGATTCAATGGATTCACAAACTCATTTCCACCCATATCCATAAGCTTGATTCCCCCTTTACCAAGGACTTTCTTCACAATAAATGGTCCTTCCTAGTTAGGCATGAACTTGCCCCTAGCGTCAATGTTGACTTGGCGTACCTGCTTGAGGACCAGATCACCCGCTTTGAGAGGTTGTTTTGGGTATCTGATTCTGTTGTTGTAAGCTCAAGCCATATGCTGTTGGTACATCTGGAGATGGATAAGTGCCCTGAGCCACTTTTTATCTATTGGATTCAACTATTCATACATGGCACTTGCCCAATCTGATTCTTTTAACTGCAGTTCAAGTGCCAATCTTAGAGATCTTACTTCTATTTCGACTGGTAACACGGCTTCATTCCATATACCAAGGAGAGAGGTGTTTGATCGGTGGGAGTTCTTACACTGGTTCTAAACCCCCAAACTGCGAATGGAAGCTTATCAGCCCAATCTCTGTAGGTAGCCACTGTCTTTGACAAAATCCTTTTGATTGATCAGTTTCCCTTTAGATCTCTTGAGATGGTCAAATTGTGACTTAAGATGTCCTTTCCACTTTCGTGATAAAATTTGTCCTATTGTTGGTGCTTCTTGATCTTCTTTCTTGATGATGTGTGCTCTTATACACCTTTTTCCCCTCATAAAGAAAGAAGGACCTAGGCTAATTGTTACCATATTTGCTAAGCACTTTTTATTGTCTCTCGATTGATTTTAACCATTGGACATTTATACCATTGTGTTGTACTCAAGGTAAACTTCATTAATGAATATGATGATAGTTTTAAGAATGTTGTTGTTATGAGTGCATGACATCATTAGAATGAAATACTCGAGGAAAATGTGAATGATAGGTGCATCAATTTATTCATGACATGTTAAAAATAAAGATAATGATGCTTATAATTTATTCATGATATGCCTTATAAGTGGCATTGTTTGCATAAAAAATATTCACAATATTAAAAATTGCATCATTTGAATCATCCTCCACATGCGGAGGGCCTTGCTGATGGACAGCTAAACTAGTAGTCCTGGTGTTCAACTTAGCCTGAGCTTCTTCAGCCACTGCTCTTGTTAAGTTTTTGATAGCCTTACTGATGGGATTTTCTTTCTTATTTCTTTTCCAATTCTTCCTTATAAGTACTGCTAGTGCATTGGTGATAGACTCGATTGCCTCATTCATTTCATCTTCTTCAGCATTCCCACGTACTTCCACAAAAACTGAGGTTTCAATTAGGCAGCCCTTCTTGAAATCATATACATTATTGAAGATCTCAAAATCAGGGACTTTCTAGCCACGTGCTTCAACAGGTTCTTCTTCGCCCATGAATTTCCCCTGCTTGACTTCATCCCGTATCAGAAGGTAGGATTGAGGCTTGGATTTTTTAGCACCTAGGCGATTCCCTAAACCTAGTCTAAATGGCCATGGAAGAGGTGAAGGGGGTTCCAGCATTCCCTGTAGCTTCTTTCTAAGTCTCTTACCCTTTACATAACCCTACTTCAT
This sequence comes from Euphorbia pulcherrima, assembly GCA_947683365.1. Classification (NCBI taxonomy): domain Eukaryota; kingdom Viridiplantae; phylum Streptophyta; class Magnoliopsida; order Malpighiales; family Euphorbiaceae; genus Euphorbia; species Euphorbia pulcherrima. Next base: position 13,319,581 of record CANTUS010000007.1, read on the forward strand.
CATAATCTTCTAAATTTTAAGAGATATGTACCCCTTAACCGAAAACTTTGTATCTTGATAAGCTACAGCCACCCGAGATTCCTTTTCCTCGGCCTCCACTGCCGCTATAATAGATGGTTCATTAGCACTAATGGTTACCAGCTTGCCATTATGGATGAGCTTAACTTTCTGATGGACCATGGAAGGGATAGTCCCTAATGCATGGAGCCAAGGTCGACCCAACAGTAATGAGTAAGTGACAGGAATATTAAGAATAGTAAACAAGACCTTGGACTTTACTTCCCCAACTATAACTTCAGCTTTAAAGACCCCAATGACACTCTTCTTTGTATCATCATATGCCCTTATGATAGTATTGGACTTCTCCAATATGGATTCATCCAGCCCTAAGTGAGGAAGGATCTTGGCAGGGCAGAGATTGAGGGTGGAACCATCGTCCACCATAACACATGGGATAGAACAATTAAAGATTTGCACCCTAATAAAAAGTACCTTGTTATACTTATCCCCTTTGGCTGGGAGGTCTGACGGATAGAACTTGATGGGTTCGATCTAATCAAGAGAAGATCCCCTGATAACTGAGAATACCTCAACTAGAGTGGTAGAAGGTGTAGCTTCCATACTTAATAACTTTTATATCAAACCCTTGCGATGTTCTTCAGAGTCAACAAGGACCTGCTAGATGTTGTACATAGTAAGGGTAACTTGTAATTATTAGATGAGAGGGGTGACTTTCTTTTTAGTACTGACTAGAATGTGAGTCTTAGTGGCGGGCGTAAAGATTGTACCCTAGTCGATATTTGGAATGACCTAGATATCCATATCTCAGCCCCTTCTTCTTTTTAGGATAGGGTCAGGAGGGATCCTCCCACTGCAGCCACTTCTTCCTGTACTACCGCTGCTTTAGGGTTGGAGCCAGACTTTGACTTAAAAGCCTGGGCTGGGGCTGAAGGGTCATTATTTTTGAACTAAGGTTTGGTCGGTACACTTGCCTTTTCTAATTCCTCGATTCTTTCTCACTTCTCAGCTTTTTCAAAGACCTCAATGTAGCTAGAGAATTTATCCATACCAAGGACCTTACGATAAGCAGGCAGGGCACCATCCATCAATTTTACGATCATTTCTGGGAGACTTAGCCTATCCTTCAATAGAACTTGAGTGGCCATCCACCTTTCAAAGTAGGGATTGAACTTTTAATTGAGGGGCTACTTGATAGCCTCCAAATTCTATATGGTAGTTTTGATGGTGGGTTTGAAACCATACTATCCAATAAAAGCCTTCGATAGAGATTTCCAGTTTCTGGTCACTTCATCTGAAAGAGTGTGGTACCATTAGATAACATGACCCTTCAAGGTGCAAGGGAACATTTTGTCTAAGACCTTATCTCTTAACTTTCTGATTTTGATAACCCTCTGATAGTTACTAATGTGAGATTAAGGGGGACCGATCCCTTATACTTTGCTATGCTAGGCATACTAAAGTTTTTAGGGACCCAGTCCTCTTTAGCTGTTTAAACTGACAGTGATAGTGGCTGAGAGTTGGGATTCGCAGCCACCAATTTCTGAAGAAGATCACACAATTCTACGGATAAGGATGACCCCTCTAATTGAGTAACCGCACCCAAGGGTAAGCCTGTTGATTGAGGAAAGGCTATCTCCTTGGGTGTGACCACGAAATTGGGGGTAGAGCCAGATGCCCCAAACTGAAATAGAGGCGGCATAAATCCCTAACTAGGCTGAGCAAATTGATTGATGGCTGATAGAACCACTGTACCTATCAACTGGAATGACTGGCTAACTGAACCAAATGGACCCAAAAAACCCAGCTGACCAAACTAACTGGAAGAATCCCTGTGAGTCCGCACAGGTGGCAACTAAAACTGAGTGAATGAATTATGAGTGACCCCTAATACTTGTTCACTAATCATTACATTCACTGCTGGAGCACTGACAGGCATGCTATGATGAGCATTGGCCATTCTCTCCTCATCCATGATTGCCCTAATAGAGGCCAACATCTTATCATTCATTTGGTCTAAGAACTGATTACTTCCCAAGTTTTATGAGACGGCATTTGCAATCTCCGACCTAACCTCGGCCCTTGATGCATTTGCCTCCTCACCAGTAGCAACATCCTTAACCTCAACATCAGTCTAGCCCTCTAGAGTTAGGATATGAGACATCTCCTCAGGACTACGGCAGAAAGATCTACCAGATTAAACTGACTACTAGACAAAATACTCATAGATAGAGACATAGCAACCCTTAATAGAACTGGAGGAGCCAGGATGTGAGTCAAATGGATCTGGGGACGTCGCCAAGCTCTTTCTCTTTGAGGTTTGGTTTTAGCTGAGGTGATAACCAAGAGATCAATACATGCATGGGATGTGGTATGCATGTATAAATTACAATGATGCATGGTGGGGTTAATCACAAGGGTGTATAACACAACACATGTGAAGCGATCAATTCCGTCCTTATTTCTCCCATCGAGTCTGAGGGTATTCTTCCTTAGTCTAATCTCACACAGAAATCAGGGTACCTAGAAGGTAAAATTCTAAGGATTTTAATAAGAATGGTGTAGGGACATATTAAAAGTTGATGTAGAAGGTTCCCATCACATCAAGCCTCTTTTGGAGGGAGATGGCAATGAGTGCTCCACCCACTAAGGTGTCCCCAATATCCCTGGTGGTCATGGGAATCACCGTTGTGAGTGTTGCGCAAATAATAGGGCACCCTATCCTAGCGCTAGAAGAAGAGCATGTTGGATATGATGTATGCCCTTAAGGCAATTAGGGCAATATATCTTAATTATGTAATAGTACGAATAATTTGTTTAATCAATAAAGGCATTTAATCTTTTGTTTATATCAATATACTTGTATATATTTAACCAGCTTTAATATATATATATATATATATATATATATATACATATATATGTATACATATATATGTATAGCTGGTTAAATATATATTCATTGATGTATGCAAAAGTCCTTGACATATCATAGCATGAAGTCAGAGAAATTATAGTTGGACTATATTTGGTGGAAACTGCATCATGTGCAATTATGATTATGTCTAAACTATCCCAAGTCATAGTTTCATCAAGAAAGGATATTGATGAAACGGAAAGACTAGCATGTGGTCAACTTTCTTGGAAAGGGTCCAAGGAGTTAATCTCCTAAAGACCGAAGGTGGTGCCTTAAGTTTGACACATGGATATATCTTATAGATATATTGGAGACCGCAGCAAGATAAACACTTGGTATATATATCAATGTGTTAGTGTTTATTGTCATGCAATAAGCTTTGCGAATGTCCTCATACTTGAGATGCTAGCTACCTTGTGTGGTACTATTGCTATACTTTGGGTCATTACTATGCACTTATTAATTTAGGGTGCTATGGGTGATTATGGGTATGGTGATGACAGCATGTTGGTAGGCGGAGTAGTTAGAAAGAATCTATCGCTCCGGATATATTAAGGAGTTGTACCTGGCCACTTGTTGAAGTGATGATTGCTATAAACCTCTGATCAGAGTATGTGTTTGATAGAAATGGTTTCTAGTCAAACACACTATGGTAAAAGGCAATATACTTCGGTAACAAGTAAATAATTGGTATAGCTTGGAGCAACCTCGCTATTAGTGGGTTAACACTTTAACCTAACCCAATAAACCATATGGTACTAATATTCAAGAATGGAAGGAATTTATCACACAGGATAACTATTGCATTAACCGGGATTAAGTTATAAGCATAAATGTCGTTCCGAGTAATGAGGGATGGTAGACCCTTGCTAGAGGCGTACTACAGTCGTTTAAGGTAATCGAGTTCTATTCACGGTCTAGAGCATCGAGCCAATGGTTCCGATAGAACAAGAGTTGGTTAAGCCTTAACAGCTCAATACTTCGGGATTCTATAAGGTCACACACATTGGACCTTCATCGGACTAAGTAAAGAACTAATAGATTTATTCTATTTCAAAAATATAACATAAATAATAATTGGATTATTATTTGATTAGTTAAAATTAATTAGATCAATTTTAGATAGACCAAGGAATTTATTTTGACCGGTAACTAATTAATTAGAGTCATAAATAAATTATAATTGATTAGATCAATTTTGGTTGGACCAAGAAGTTTAGAAATTTATTTTGACTGGTGACTATTTTATTAGGGTCAGAAAATAAATATTTGAAAAATGATTAAAAAGGGGAATTTTGCATTGGCGAGTTTAATTGGACCGAGAGTACAAAAGTATTTTGTACAGGCTCGAGTGCGCGGAAATATACCAAAAGGTGTGCAAGCAATGCTGGGCATTGCTCGCGGTAGCACATAAAAATGAGCTGCACTTGTGCAGCCCACAAGCAAGGCAAAGCCCACAAGGGCTTTGCCTTGCTTGTGCACACAGCATGCACGCAATGTGCACAAGGGATGCGAGACTCCCATCCCACATCGTTCAAAAGGGGGAGCAAAATGCTCCCCCAAGCCTATATATAGGCTATTCCCTTTCCTTTCAAATTATACCAAGCTCAAAGCATAAATCCTAAGCGAGATAATTAATCTCTCGGGTAATTGAGCAAGTTATTTTTGTGGAGCCTGAATTTATTCGGGCACCGCTAGTTTATATTTTTGGGTGAGGCTTCTAGACTGGTCTAGCAACTACTCGAGGCTTCTTAGTTCTTCCTCCTGGTGAGGTTTTGGTTGGTGGGGTTCGTGTGGATACTCATAGAGGCTATCCTACTATTGGAGGCTTATGCAAGAAGGTTTTGCAAAAGCACGCTTCAACTGGTAAGTTCTTTTTCTTTCTCTTTTAATTATTAAGTCTTTTTCTTTAAGTGTTTTTAGACTTAATAATTATGCTTAGGTTATTTTTTGCATGCTTAGTTTATTTTATGCTTAGGTTACAACTTAGAGTTATAACATGCTTAGTATAAAATAAATATGCTAGGATATTATTTGGAATTATGGTATGCCTAGTCCTTTAGCATGCTAACCTAGGTAGAGAATTATTTAGTTAAGGCTTTATTTAATTTATATGCAACTAATAGGAGTTCCTGGGGACAGAGACAAAATTTTGAATTTCCGCCATGCCTCTTATGCATGTTAAATTTGACTGTCAGTTCCAAACAGTGGTATTAGAGCCTGCCTATTTAGTGCATAATTTAGTTAGAAGCAAACTAAAGATTATTTTCTAAATGAAATGATTTGTTTATTTAATTGTTTGGAATAATATATATGAACTTGTGCCTTTCATTTCAAGGTTAGAAAATGGTTATAAATAATTTTGAATAAGTCTGCTCAACTTACTCAAATTATACAAGTGTCAATAATTTATTTAAATTACATGGATTATAGATGCTTCCAATTTACATGAATTGGAAGAACGAAATTATTAGTTCAAGAGAATCCATTGGTTTTCAAGTTTGTGCCCCGTATTTGTTCTGGCTAAGGATTGGACTTGGTGTCTACTCCTCATAAAGCACCTCTCCTACCTGGGAACCTATATCAGTGCAATTTGAGTTGACCAACCGGGCGATTAATATGAACTAATTTATTTCTAGTATATAAGATGGTGCTTATATATGTTTCTATAACAGAGTAAAAAAATTTAATTAATTGAATAAAAGCTTAAAGGAAATGCAATATTAATATAACGAATAAAAGTGTTAATTATTTTACATATAATCTAGGTTGATGGAATAATTATAATAAAGAGCTGAACCCACCTAAGGTTAGACCTTATAAATTAATTCTAAAATTCCCTGAATTAATACAAGTTATTATAATTTTGTCCATCTGATAAAATCCTAGATTGGGTGAGACATTTAACACCAATAAAATCCCAAAGTAAATATATTAAGGCAAGTTGTAGTCTTCCTTACTCAAATTTACAATACGGTCTCTCTGAGCTATCAAAGTGCTATGCAAAGCATTCCTTCTAGTCCACATTGATTGGTTGTAAAGTTTGAAATAGGGTCTGCCTTAACAGAGCTGGGGTAGTCCACCATAAAATTGGGGGCTAGGCCTAGATCTGAGACATATTCAAGGAGATGCTAAATAAGAGCACACGTCCCTTGGGATTACGGAACTTGAATGAATTAGCAATTGCATGCATTGCAAATGGAATGGGATTCCAACTATGACTTACCATTATGACTTGACTTATAAAATTAGGGGTTGTAATAGACTAGTTATAGATACTACCTACTAGGAAATTTAGCTGGGCTAAAATTCACGAATTCAATAGAATGGGCTATTGTAAATTTCGAAGAAAATAGTAGGAAAATGTATTTAATTAAAAGTTCTCCTATTAAATACATGTACTTAAACTAATATCTAAACACTTTTCTTTTCTTATATCTTAGGTTGAAAATGGCTTCCAATTTTAATCTCCGTATGTTACTTGACACCAAATTGAATGGCTCAAACTTTTCTGATTGGTTCCGAGCAGTGAGAATAGTTCTCAGATCTAAGGGAATTGCCTATGTCCTACGTGAAATTTTCCCTGTAGAACCTGATGTTGAGGATTATGTGGAACATGATGCCTGGTTGAAGTATAGGAAAGATCGTAAGACTGCCATGTGTATTATGTTGGGGTCCATGAATCTTGAGCTTCAGAAACAACATGAGAACATGCCCTTGGAGGATATGGTTCTCCATCTTGAAGAACTCTTTTCGGAGAGGGAGAGGACAGAGAGGTATGAGACCTCCAAGCTCCTTTTCGGGACCAAGATGTAGGCTGGCACCTCTGCCTCTCAGCATGTACGAAAACTCTTGGGATACCTTAAGAAGCTGAATCGATTGGGATTTGAGATGAATCATGACTTGAGCATTGACCTTGTGTTGATGTCCTTGATAGATAGTTACTCAAGCTTTGTGACTAACTATTACATGAACAGGATTAATTCAACTATCCCTGAATTAATCAACATGCTGAAAAAAGTAGAACCTTAGATCAAGAAGGATCAGAAACCTCTACTGTTGGTTAAAAAGGCAAGGCTTCTAAGAAGAAGAAGCAGGCACTGGGTGCCAAGAAAAGAATCAGTAAGAAGAAGAATGAAAAGAAGGCATCTAAGTATGTCTGCTTACAATGTGGGAAACCGGGACATTGGAAGAGAGATTGCAAAGCTCCTGCTTCTAAGCATTTCAAGAAGAAGCCTACAGAGGCATCTACTTCAGGTATGTTTATAATTGAAAACTTTGCTACTTTTCTGCGAGAATCCACTTATATATTGGATACTGGTTGTGGTTCTCATATCTGTACTTCTGTGTAGGGACTAAAGAACTGTAGAAAACTTGCAAAAGGGGAGATGGACCTACACATAGGAAATGGAGCCAGAGTTGCTGCATTAGCCGTAGGGAGCTTTAGTCTTATTTTGCCAAGTAAACTTGTTTTAGTTTTGAATAATTGTTACTACATTCCAAGTGTTGCTAAGAATATTGTATCTATTGCATGTCTAGCAGCAGAAGGATTTGAAATTTTAATTTTGAATAATAATTGTCAGATTCGTTTAAATAATATTCTTTATGGTTATGGAATGTTGAAAGGTGGCATTTATATTCTTGATACAAAAACAAAAGTTTTCAATATAAACAATTTGAAGAAAGTTAAATTAGATAATGAGAATTCCTTCTACTTATAGCATTGCCGTTTAGGCCACATAAACAGAGATCGCTTAACCAAGTTGCATAAGCGTGGAGACTTGGGCCCAATAGACTTGGAGTCTTATGGTGATTGCGAACCTTGTTTAAAAGGAAAAATGACAAAGTTACCCTTTAAAGGAAAGGGTGAACGAGCCACAAGTACATTGGAACTTATACACACTGATGTGTATGGTCCAATGAGTGTTCAGGCACTAGAAGGATACTCCTACTTCATAATATTTATTGATGATTACTCACGATACGGTTATTTGTACTTGATGAAGAACAAGTCTGAAAGTTTTGAAAAATTCAAACTATTCAGAGCTGAAGTAGAGAAACAGCTTGAGAAAAGTATTAAAACACTTCGATCGGATCGAGGTGGAGAATACTTAAGTCAGGAGTTTCAGGATTATCTAAAGGAAAACTTGATAGTTCCCCAGTGGACCCCTCCTTATACACCCCAACACAATGGAGTGTTAGAAAGGAGGAATAGGACTTTATTAGATATGGTTAGGTCCATGATGAGCCATGCAGTTCTTAGTAAATCCTTTTGGGGATATGCACTAGAGAGCATGATTTATGTATTAAACAGAGTGCCCTCTAAATCCGTTGATTTAACACCTTATGAAAGATGGTGTAACAAAAAGCCATCTCTAAGTCACTTAAGAGTATGGGGCTGTCCTACCATGGTAAAGAGGATAGTGTCAGATAAGCTAAATGCCAAGGCTGACAAATGTCTGTTCATTGGATATCCAAAGGAAACAATTGAATATCTATTTTACCAACCAGAAGCATAAAAGGTATTTGTATCTCAGAATGCTCACTTTTTGGAATAGGAATAATTGCTTGCAAAAGTCAGTGGGAGCAATATTGAACTGGAAGTTCAATAGAAAGAAACAGACAATCAACTGATTGACCCCGTGCTAGATACATAAGAGAGTGTGATCCAAGAATAACCTGTCAAAACACAATCATTGCGAAGATCAGGTCATGTTCATAAGGGTCCTGATAGATATGGGTTTATCATCACTAATGATAAGGAACTATATCTTATGGAGGATAATGAACCAAAGACATATGATGAGGTAATGAAAAGCTCAGATTCTGATAAATGGCAAAAGGCCATGAAATTAGAAATGGATTCCATATATGAGAACCAAGTTTGGAATTTGGTTAATGCACCGCAAGAGGTTAGACTAATTGGGGACAAATGGGTCTTCAAGAAGAAGACAGACATGGATGGTAATGTAATTACCTATAAAGCAAGGTTTGTTGCAAAAGGTTATAGTCAACAGAAAGGTATTGACTATGATGAAACCTTCTCACTAGTAGCCATGCTTAAATCTATAAGGATACTCCTCGTCATTGCTGCTCATTATGATTATGAGATCTGGTAGATGGATGTAAAAATAGCATTCCTGAATGGGGATTTAGATTGGGATGTGTATATAACACAACCTGAGAGTTTTACATCTCAGAATGGCTCGAAGGTATGCAAGCTACAAAGATCCATTAATGGACTTAAGCAGGTATCCAGGAGTTGGAATATAAGGTTTGATCAGATAATCCGGGAACTGGATTTTTGCCGAAATGCAAATGAGGCTTTTGTTTTTAAAAAGGTTAGTGGGAGTGCAGTCGTTTTTCTAGTATTGTATGTTGATGACATTCTGCTAATAGGAAATGACATTTCTCTTCTTCAAAACGTTAAAGTATGGTTGTCAAGAAAGTTCTCCATGAAAGACCTTGGTGAAGCAACATTTATACTAGGTATAAAGATCTACAGGGATAGATCCAACAGGCTGTTAGGTCTTTCTCAAAGTACATATATAGACAAGGTGTTGAATAGGTTCAACCTTGAGCATTCTAAGAAAGGTTATCTCCTGATGACAAAGGTGATTAACCTATCTAAGGCTGAGTGTCCGAAGACAGCTCAAGAGAGAATGTGCATAAAGGATATACCCTATGCATCCGCGATAGGATCCATCATGTATGCTATGATATGTACTAGGTCGGATGTCTCTCAGGCTTTAAGCTTTACTAGCAGATATCAGTCAGATCCAGGTGAAAAGCACTGGATAGCCATCAAGGCAATCCTTAAGTACTTGAGAAGGACTAAGGATGAGTTCTTGATTTATGGAGAAGGTGACCTTACTATCAAAGGTTACACTGACGTGAGCTTTCAATCTGACAAGGATGACTTTAAGTCTTAGTCAGGTTTTATATATGTGTTAAATGGATGGGCAGTATGCTGGAAGAGTTCCAAGCAAGAAACTACTACTAATTCAACCATGGAATCTGAATACATTGCTGCATGTGAAGCAGCAAAAGAAGCTGTTTGGTTAAAGGGATTTATTGGTGATCTCGATGTGGTGTCTGAGGTTGTTGATCGAATTACTTTATATTGTGATAACAATGGTGCCATAGCTCAGGCAAAGGAACCACAGTCACATCAGAAAAATAGACATGTATCCAAAAAGTATCATATAATCAGGGAGATTGTTGATGCTAAGATGATAAGATTAGAATATGTACCCACTGATCAGAACCTCGCGGATGGTCTGACAAAGCCATTGACTCAAGTCAAACATGACCAGTATATTAAAGCATATGGATTAAAACATATGGCTAATTGGCCTTAGTGCAAGTGGGAGTTTGTTGGATATGATGTATGCCCTTAAGGCAATTAGGGCGATATATCTTAATTATGTAATAGTACGAATAATTTGTTTAATCAATAAAGGCATTTAATCTTTTGTTTATATCAATATGCTTGTATATATATATATATATATATATATATATATATATATATATATATATATATATATTAAAGCTGGTTAAATATATATTCATTGATGAATGCGAAAAGTCCTTGACATATCATAGCATGAAGTCAGAGAAATTATAGTTGGACTATATTTGGTAGAACCTGCTTCATGTGCAATTATGATTATGTCTAAACTATCCCTAGTCATAGTTTCATCAAGAAATGACATTGATGAAATGGAAAGACTAGTATGTGGTCAACTTTCTTGGAAAGGGTCCAAGTAGTTAATCTCCTAAAGATTGAAGGTGGTGCCTTAAGTTTGACACATGGATATATCTTGGAGATATATTGGAGACCGCAGCAAGATAAACACTTGGTATATATATCAATGTGTTAGTGTTTATCTTCATGCAATAAGCTTTACGAATGTCCTCATACATGAGATGCTAGCTACCTTATGTGGTACTATTGCTATACTTTGGGTCATTACTATGCACTCATTAATTTAGGGTGCTACGGGTGATTACGGGTATAGTGATGACAGCACGTTGGTAGGTTGAGTAGTCAAAAAGAATCCATCGCTCCGAATATATTAAGGAGTTGTACCTTGCCACTTGTTGAAGTGATGATTGCCATAAACCTCTGATTAGAGTATGTGTTTAATAGAAATGGTTTCTAGTCAAAAACACTATGGTAAAAGGCCATATACTTTGGTAACAAGTAAATAACTAGGATAGCTTGGAGTAACTTCGCTATTAGTGGGTTAAAACTTTAATCGAACCCAATAAACCAGATGGTACTAATATTAAAGAATGGAAGGAATTTATCACACTGGATAACTATTGCATTAACCGGGGATTAAGTCATAAGCATGAATGATGTTCCGAGTAATGGGGGATGGTAGACCCTTGCTAAAGGCGCACTACAGTCGTTTAAGGTAATCGAGTTCTATTCATGGTCTAGAGCATCGAGCCAATGGTTCTGTTAGAACAAGACTTGGTTAAGCCTTAACAGCTCAATACTTTGGGATCCTATAAGGTCACACACATTAGACCTTCATCGGACTAAGTAAAGAACTAATAGATTTTTTCTATTACGAAAATATAACATAAATAATAATTGGATTATTATTTGATTGGTTGAAATTGATTAGATCAATTTTGGATAGACCAAGGAATTTATTTTGACGAGTAACTAATTAATTAGAGTCATAAATAAATTATAATTGATTAGATCAATTTTGGTTGGACCAAGAAATTTATTTTGACTGGTGACTAATTTATTAGGGTCAGAAAATAAATATTTGAAAAAGGATTAAAAAGGGGAATTTTGCATTGGCGAGTTTAATTGGACCGAGAGTATAAAAGTATTTTGTACAGGCTCGAGTGCGAGGAAATATACTGAAATGTGTGCGAGCAATGCTGGACATTGCTCGCGGCAGCCCATAAAAATGGGTTACACATGCGCAGCCCACAAGCAAGGCATAGCCCACAAGGGCTTTGCCTTGCATGTGCACACAGCATGCACGCTGTGTGCACATGGGATGGGAGTAATTACTCCCATCCCACATCGTTCAAAAGGGGGAGCAAAATGCTCCCCCAAGCCTACAAATAGGCTATTCCCTTTCCTTTCAAATTGTACCAAGCTCAAAGCATAAATTCTAAGCGAGATAATTAATCTCTCAGGTAATTGAGCAAGTTATTTTTGTGGAGCCTGAATTTATTCGGGCACCGCTTTAGGTGAGGCTTCTAGACTGGTCTAGCAACTACTCGAGGCTTCTTAGTTCTTCCTCCTGGCGAGGTTTTGGTTGGTGGGGTTCATGTGGATACTCATAGAGGCTATCCTATTATTGGAGGCTTGTACAAGAAGGTTCTGCAAAAGCACGCTTCAACTGGTAAGTTCTTTTTCTTTCTCTTTTAATTATTAAGTCTTTTTCTTTAAGTGTTTTTAGACTTAATAATTATGCTAAGGTTATTTTTTCATGCTTAGTTTATTTTATGCTTAGGTTATAACTTAGAGTTATAACATGCTTAGTATAAAATAAATATGCTAGGATATAATTTGGAATTATGGTATGCCTAGTCCTTTAGCATGCTAACCTAGGTAGAGAATTATTTAGTTAAGGCTTTATTTAATTTATATGCAACTAATAGGAGTTCCTGGGGACAGGGACAAAATTTTGAATTTCTGCCATGCCTCTTATGCATGTTCAATTTGACTGTCAGTTCCAAACAGAGCTCATCTAACTAAAGAGAGAAGGAGATGAGATGATAGAGTATGATAATTTTTCCAAATGATGAAAACAAAAACAGGTTGAATGAAGTAAATAATTTTCGGTGCTCATCTTCATCTTTTAAGCATTTAAAATAGACCAAAATTTTGCAAGTTGAAAGATTATACCCCCAGGAGAGTCGCCACTATAAGGTGTCGATGATGTGTGCGTCTCCCTTGGCGCATGTGTGAGAGGCGGGGCCCACTAGGGGTTGGTTGGATTTCGGCGTGATAAAACATTTTCAGTTCAAGTTTGCACAATAAGCCAATTTTAATGAATAAAAGAATCGAGACCCAAATCTCGATACAAATGATAGTCACCACCCAAGTTGTCTACTTGGGAAAGAGTTTTGATACGGTTCCCTCTGGGTGGGAGACTCATACCTATTGGATCAGAGATTTGAGTATCGAATGAGTCACTTATTTCTCATTTAGTTGATTCAAAATTACATTCACCACCTAAAACCGTTTTTGTTTTCATCATTTAGGGAATTATCACAGAAATCCTATTTCTACACTCTTTCACACTCGTTATATGCGTTTACATATTACAATAAAGCACAAGCAAAAAATGGGGGGAATAAAAATTACAACTGGGGAAAATGGGGTAATTGTAAAGAGAACCCATACATTTGTTCTACGTTATAAAATAAAATGAAAATAAATTCCCCTGCATCCACAGAAGTTAGCACAATTTATAGCACATCATAAATCAGCACTTCGACATATTTTGTTGTTAAAACACGTTTTATCTTTTTGTGGGTTGATTTACCAGATTATTAATGAAAATGATCGCATGTCAAATGGTGAGTTGGGTTGATTTTTAATCAGTTAATTATGGGTTTGGGAATCTACCTGATGCTGGTACCCGTACGGGTACTAGGGAGGACCCGTACGGGTATGGTGTACTCATACAGGGTCATGTCTGGTCCAGATAGAAACTCTGTTCAGTTAGTTTGCAGATTAACAGATTAATGGATCGATGGTAGAAAAATAAAATTAAAAGGGATTTCCTTCCGTATGAGTACGACGCACCGATTTGATATCTTTGGGGATATATGGTGCCAACAAGGCTCATACCGGTTAGGACCAGACCCGAAACAAGAAATGCAAGGAATAGATATAATAGAAGGAACATGCAATAATAATAAGGAAATAATGGAGATGTGAGACTCTTCAAAACTCAAGAGCGTTACCTTTGTGGCGTGAATCCACTATGAGATGATCCCTTTATTGTTGAGAGAGTCCGACCAAAGTAGAAGGTGAAATAGGACTATTCAGGTGAGTATTTGTGTGGATAGAACCTCCCCTAAATCCTAGTGAATGAAGTTAGGAATGAATAAAATATGGATAAAACCTCAAAGAATGGGTTTTCTCCCTATTTTATACCTCGAATACCCCTACTATACCTTTTTTATACCTATAGAAACTGCTGAAATTTTAGTATAATTTTTGTATGAGATGTGTCGGTTGAAAATGTGAAGAGAAGGGCCCTATTTATAGGGGAAAGGAGGTCTGAACGCAATAAATCGCATTTATGACCTGCCTTTTCCAGAAATAGGAAAGGATTCCCTTCCAAAAGAGCCTGTTTAGGCAACAAGAGTACTCGTACGGGTGGGGGCCCACCCATACGGGTACTAGGGGACCTGTACGGGGTCCCTCCAGACGTATGGAAGGGATGACCCGTATGGGTCTACCATTGGATCCGGACCACCAAGCAGCACCCGTACGGGTCCCTAAGGGTAGACCAAGTCTCCTAACTTTGGCCAAACTCAACTCTGCTGTAGTTGGAACACCTCTGATGGACAACACCTGAAATACACTGCATCATATAGCTCTCATCATCGTTTTGTGAGAAGGATCATTAAAATCTAGTGCTCACACTATCCATCAGGAATTAAGGGCTATAAGTTCTAGTGTTTGTCTGATAATAAAGTTGTTATAAGTAGGAATGTTGTGTTTAATGAAAATGATTTTCCCAAACTTGTTAATAACATTGTTAATTCTCAGACTGATAATTAGCAATCTTGGTTTGAGGTGGAGTTTGACAGGGTTGAGCATGAAACTGTCAATCATGTTAATGAACCTCAAGCTGATATTAATAACTTGAATGAAAATATTTTTGATAATCAAACTGAAGTTGTTAATAATGAGCAAAATAAACCTAATTCTGGACCTGATAGTTACCAATTAGTTAGAGATAGATCTAGAAGGGAAGTAAGGCCTTCTAGGTATCTTGATTCTACTGTTTATGATTGTAGCTATTCTGAATTTGTTGAATTTGCTATGAATGTAGCTAATTATGTTGAATATGTTGAACCTGGAACTTTCATTGAGGCTAAACAGTCTAAGGACTGGAATAAGTGGCATGATGCTATGATGAGTGAAATTGAATCTTTGAATAAGAATAACACCTGGGTTTTAGTTCCTAAGCCTAAGAATAATAGGATAATAGGCTGTAAATGGGTGTTTAAAAGAAAACCTAAAATGCCTGGTGTTGAAAAAGAAAGATTCAAAGCTAGAGTAGTAGCTAAGGGATTTAGTCAAGTAGATGGTGTTGACTTTCATGATATTTTTTCCCATGTTGTAAAATATGTGTCAATCAAAATTCTTTTGACTTTAACTGCTTTATGTGACCTTGAGTTGGAACAATTAGATGTTAAAACTGCTTTTCTTCATGGTAACTTAGAAGAAGAAATCTATATGTCGCAACGTGATGGTTTTATTGCTAAAGGCAAAGAGTCCTATTTATGTTTATTGAAAAAATCCTTGTATGGTTTGAAACAGTCCCCTAGGCAATGGTATCTTAGATTTGACCAATTTATGCTTAACTTGAAATTTAATAGAAGTATGTATGATTCTTGTGTTTACTACATGAAATTGAAAGATGGTTCCTATATATACTTGTTGTTATATGTTGATGACATGTTGATTGCATGTAAACATAGGTCTGAAATTAATAAGTTAAAGCTTAAATTGAATTCTGAGTTTGAAATGAAGGACCTAGGTGAAGCTAAAAGGATTTTAGGAATAAACATTATAAGGAATAGGGCTAAAGGTACTCTTTACTTAACTCAAACTGATTATATTGATAAAGTTTGAAAACATTTTGGGTTAAGTGAAGCTAAATCTGTTTCAACACCTTTAAGTTCACAGTTTAAACTTAAGGCTAGTTCTAAACCATTAGATTAAGATGAATCTACATTCATGTCTAAAATTCCATATCAGAATTTGGTAGGTTCCTTTATGTATGTTATGGTGTGCACTGGACCTGATTTGGCTTATGTTGTGAGTGTTGTTAGTAGATTCATGAGCAATCCCAACAAAAGTCATTGGTTTGTTGTTCAATGGTTATCTAGGTACTTAGAGGGTTTTAACAATGTTACTTTGCTGTATAAGAAAGTCTTAGATGGTAATCTCAGGATAGAAGGTTTCTGTGATTCCGATTTTGCTGCTAATTTAGACAAAAGAAGATCTGGTATTGGTTATTGTTTTACTTTGGGTGGTAATATCATTAGTTGGAAGTCTAGCCTTCAATATATTGTTGCTCTTTCAACCACAGAGGATGACTAATTGCCTTTACATAGGCTGTTAAGGAAGCACTGTGGTTAAAGGGTATTTTGTCTGAATTTGGTATTGCACAAGGTTTAGTTAAGATTCATTGTGATTCACAATCTGCTATCCATCTATGTAAAATTGCCATATTTCATGAAAGAACTAAGCATATAGATATTAAGTTGCAATTTGTTAGGGATATAGTTAATTCTGGATCAGTAAGTATTGAAAAAATACATACTACTGATATTTTGACTAAATCTGTGCTTGTTGCCAATTTTCAGGGTGCTTTAAAGCTGTTGCAAGTAGAGCAATTTCAGGGAGATCAAGCCTGAAGAATCTGCTGATTTACTTTGTTGTTTTTAGTTACTTGTTGTAATTTTTTTATTTCAAGTCTCTATTTGCTGCTGTTTTTGGTCTTGTTGTATTCGTTAGCAAATAGTTAATCTAGATTGTACTAGTTAGATAGATATCTAGTTGTAATGGACTGATTTCTGGTGGATGTATTTAGTAACATGACTGTGAAGCTGAAATTTGGTGAAGTTTGGTCCATAGCCAAAGGTGGAGATCTGTTAAGTTATTGGCTATTAGGCCCAATGCAAGCCCGAAGCCCACAAGGTTAAATGGCCTGGTATATAAGCCATTCTCCAGGAGAAATTAGGGTACAAGCACCCTGAAATCTCAAGCCGCCTATTTCGTTCTCTCCAAAGTACTCCTCATTGTTCTTGATTCTCTTCTTATGATTTCTACTAGATTCTTGAAGCAATCCGTTGTAACTGTCTCGATTACAACGGTAATCTTTATAGCCGTTGAAACCACCACAAGAAGAGCTATATATTTGAGGCGTATGTTCTAAGATCTGTAGAGCTTTTGAGAAGTTATAGTGTGATAAGATTTTAGGGTTTCTGTGAGATTGTTGAGTTCTGAAAAACCATTTAGCACTAGTCTTTCTGTTTATGCCTTCTTGCTCCATACGCATAGTAGTGCTAGGGTTTGGAAACTATTCTTGTAATCATTGTATGCTTTTGGTTTTGGTCTTCATCAATAAAAGCTTCGCAAGTTATGTTCGATTTATCAGGTTGTTTCGTTTCTTCTTTTACTTATCTGTTAATTTGCATTTCTATAATCTTTGAGTTGTTTTTCTGGGTTTAAATCCCACACATAACTGATTGTCAAATACATGAGTTGAAGATCATATGAAATATACAAACAAAAGCAATTAAGATGAATGACGAGGTGACGAAAGAAATATTGGTACATGTGAATGTATGCATGCTATTGGTATGAGAGATTATACCATGCTCTCGGAGCATTGCTCCCTACTTTTATTATTTTATTCATTTCTGGGACACTTGTCAATTATGCAGCGATTAGAGAGCAATGCTCCGGGAGTATGGTATAATATCTCCAATTAGTAGAGGTGGAAGGTGAAGCTTGAAATTTAGTACATGTGCCTGTTGAATTATATTGTCAAAAAAACGTATTGTATGTTTTAAAAAAAAGAAAAGATAATAAATCAAGTGTAATTGCTCACAGTATAAGTTCTTTTCTATACTAATAAACTCCATATTGGCTTCTCATGCAATCAATGTGGGGGGAGTTTCATACCTTGCAAATTAATACACCATATAACATTCGACCCTCCTTCAGGGTCGTTTGTCACGACCACCACCCCGTGGTGCGTGATGATTGGAAAAGTTGAAGGAAACAAAGGCAAGAGAGGGGATTTTGAGGGAGAAACTAAATTATTATTAGATTGCACAATATTCGGTAGCTACAAATGAGTTATACGATGGCTTATATGGTCTAAAGATAAGAATATTCTGGAACAATTATTGATTATCTAAAATTACAAAGGAGCAAAAATAAAATGCAATGCCTTAGAAAAATATCAAAAATTCAATCCCCACGATTTACAAAATTGGCAAAAAGCCACTTATTTCTAAAAAAATTTGAAAATACCGAGATTTTTGCTTGAGAACAACAAATAGCTTTAGTAAATTGAAGTAGCTTAAATCCTTCATCTAACTGCTACATGTTCTATTACCAAATGATATGGAAGAGTTCACCAAAAACCAGTCCTACAATAAGAGAACTCATATTAACTTATTATGAACCTTATATTGGCTTCTCATACAACCAATGTGGGACAAGTCACCTACCTTGTAGCCTTGCAAGAAGCACGGAAACTTCTAAACATTAACGTTTCCCGTTTCCGTTTCCCTCTCGGAAACCTGAAATCACGTTATTTTTTGCTTTTCTAGTGTGCGTTTCCAGAAATCGGAAATGTTTCCTTTCCCGTTTCCGTGCTACATAACTTGCAACTGATATTTTTACCACATAACATAGACCAAATTCATTGTCCATCAAATTCTAGTAAGAATTCTCCGTCTTGAGAGACCCGAGAAGGTTTTGCTGGTATCACGATAATTTTGCAGGAAAGGAACCTGTTCTTTCATGGCAACAGTCTCGGTTCAATCATTGCATCTAGTTCAAAATCCGGTCCAAAAACGACTAGGAATTCTGACAGAATTATTATGTAGTTTGAGTCTAACAACACAGCAGAAAATCAAGAAACAGTGACCTTCTGGTTAGAGCAAACAGAAAATCAGACTCACTTCCATTTCTAGTCCCAACGGAGTTGCAAGCAAATGTGGATCAGAGCCGAAATGTTAAGGAACACATAGAGATTTCATTAGAGAGAGCATCAATATAACGTTGAATGTAGAAAATGTTTTGAATGGCTCTGTTTGAATATATTGAGTTGTGATTGCAAGCCATATCGGTAAATTTTATTTGCTATGACTCAATTCTTACATGATTGTATATGTATGGATGTGCATGCAGATATAGAATTATTTAAGGGGGTGAATGGAAGAATTTGTCGAAAAGGGTATACATAATGCTTGATACAAATAAGAAAACGTATTTCTAATGCTAAAAAGTAATAAAGAAAAAATGAAAAATGGTAAACATGCAAGGGACTCAATTGTTTGGACATCAGATCAAAATGGATGGGAATAGTTTTGTCAAAATTTAAAGCTGTTCGTGGCAATTTATATAAGGCGTCGGCCGGGGTTTTGGTACGTGATGAGGCTGGTAGGTGGGTAGTAGGATTTGGTACGAATATCCGCGTTTGTTCAATCGCTAGAGCTGAGTTGTGGGGCGTTTTTGGATGGCTTAGCACTAGCTTGGGAATGGGGATTTAGGAAGATTATTCTCGAGGTTGATAGTAAGTTCGCTTTTGATGCGATAAAAAGGTTGGACATTGAAGTGAATGACTATTACAATCTTGTTTGGTCCATTAGGAAATTGATGGAGAGGGAGTGGGAAGTAGTGGTTCGGCATGTTTATCGAGAGGGGAATCGAAGTGCGGATAGGCTTGCTAACGTAGCGGTGGCTCTTCCAGTTGGATTTCATTTGTTTGAAGACCCGGCCAATGGGTTTGTCGAGATCATTCTTCAAGATAATGCAGGAGTCTCTTTCCCGAGATTCGGCTTAGGTTAATTCTTTCTGTTTTATCCCTTATCCACCAAAAAAAAAAATTAAAGAGAAAATTTCTGACCGAGGGTCAAAATTCAGTTATAAATTTCAATTTGGCAAGTTTTCAGCATTTCTAATAATGTTTCTAAATTCTAATTAGGTCTTGCTATTAACCTAACTAATTCTGCTATGGTTTTTATCTCTATAATAGTCCATGGTTTTTATCTCTATAATAATCTTCCTTCCAAATACGGGTAGCTGATAATCTGTATCTTATTAAACCCGAAAATGAGGAACGTGATAATCACTTATTTATTTTATAATAAAAACAAGAGGATTTGTAGTTGTAGTATTTTGAAGTGCAAGTAAAACAAAGAATATAATATTTCAGTCAGTAAAAGAAAAACTGAAAAATCCACATATTTTCATACAGACTCCAATACACATTTCGACATTATTATACATATATCATAAATTTAGGCTCACATGTCGAAATGTGTGCCAAATGTCTTTTTTCCATAGTGTAGGACCCGGTCTCAACGAAAAGAAACAACTAATCTACAAGAAAAAAGAATCACCTAATAAACAAAAAGAGAAAGCCGCCATTATTTTTCTCCAAGATGGTTTGACATTATTTGTCAGCTCACAAAATTGTACAACCTCCAAGATCCCTATAACATCAAAACACTCATTTATCAATATCGCTAAAAAATATAGCAATATCAAGGCCTAACAGTTGGCCCTAAAAACCTCTCAGCCCCTGAACTTATAAAAGTTTCACATAACTCCTGAACTTATTAAACTGGACCTTATAGCTCTCTGAACTTGTTAAAAGTGAACCTCATAGCCCCTTGATGTTGATATGTCGAGTATTATTTTTCTATAGATTGAATCTAAGATTGTTTCATCAAAGATTGAATCGAAGATTGATTTACCGGAATAAAACTGGGCATATTAACATGAAGGGGCTACGAGGTTCACTTTTACCAGGTTCAATGGACTATAAGGTCCACTTTAACAAGTTCAGGGGTTAGGGGACCTTTTGTAAGTTAAGGGGGCTGAGGGGTTTTTAGGGACAACTATACGGGATCCAGGCCAATATTAACGAACACAAAAATGGAGTTTGGATGTGTTTACTTTTTGACATCTTCGTAATTGCTCAAGGCTTGCTCAAATTTAAGCCACAATGGACCTGTTTCCTGAAGGTTCACATTCTTCGGCCCTCCGAGATAAGCCTGAACTACAAACTGCGGTGATCTTTCCCTGTTTTACACAATAATCAACCGTAATTCATCCTTTTGTTGGGGATAGCTAGCTTTTGGGCATAGGAACTAAGTATAATAAAGGCCCAATGCATCAACTACCCCCATGAACTTGGCCCAAATGGTCTATTGTCCCCCGTAAACTTTCCAAAGTTTCTCTTAGCCCCCTAAACTTGGCAAAAGGGCACTAGTTTGCCCCTGATTGCCACGTGTCAACTTCTGGTTTGAGATAGAAAAATTAGAAAAATGACATCATTGAGAAGTCAAACCAACTAAAAGTTGACACGTGGCATTCAGGACAAACTAGTGCACTTTTGCCAAGTTCGTGAAAGTTCAGGGGCAGTAGACCATTTTGGGCCTAAGTTCGGGGGATAATTGATGTATTAGGCGTATCATTCATACCTTCCTTCATACTCTGATAAATAAGCTAGATAGGCCGCACCAAAATACATGGATACAAATGGCTTTTTTAAGTCATCAACTGAATCTACTCTGTACGCCCTGTATCCCAACTCCCTGAGTAAAATGGACTATCTTTTAGCATTAGTGGAAATTAATGTTCACAAATAAATGATACCATTGCACAAAATATAATTAGAGTATTTGCATACGTGTAAAGCCAGAAAGCTGTGGAGTAGTCGATTCCCATTAATCCGGTTTTATTTTCAACCCCATTCACGAAACGCATGCTGACAATCTCAACCAGAGCACAAAGGACCGACTGCAAATAATAAGTTTGGACAGAAAAATAGAACACATTAGAAATACTATTGAGGAGGACTAAAGATAATGTGTTAAGCACTCTCTCTAAACTATTTAGTCATTAAGAAACCGAAAACTTGTATAGTTTCTAATACTTACTGCTTTAACTCTCCTTGTACTAAAGTATTTTGAAAGAATAATCCCTGCAACTGCCTGCATCAAGTCAATCTAGGTGAGCTCAGAAGAGACGCTGCCTCCCATTCTCAAGCAATTTCAATTTATTATTGACAATCAGTATTAATCAAGTATCATTTCTACACAACACATTTGATCTGAAAGCTTCAAGAACATAATAGAAATTGATAGTACTTTCTATACTTGAACAATTCTTTTTAAAAAATTTGTTCAATTACGCTTACAATAAATACAAAGTAAATTTACACCTTGTCCCCCATGTGATCGAACTCATGACATCCTCTAGTGCAGGAAGAGTCTTAACCACTCGGCGTGAACAATGATTCGGGATAAATCAAACAAAATGTGATGTTATGCTAGAAATATATTCATTTCTACCTGAATTTCATCAAAATCACTTCTCTTTACCAGACTTATGCAAAACTAATAAAACTTAAATTATCAATATTGCGTACCATAAAGAAAATAGTAACTAATACTCCCTCCGGTTCCAAATAAATGACCTTTTAGCCAAAATTTCATTTTCCCTTTTATTTGACGTGTTCTATTTTCTATATACATTATCCATGTTTCTCCCCATTTTACCCATACTTATAATAGCACAATTCCAAGGCATACTGCCAACAGTATGGTGCCATTCTTCCATATGAAGATTAATTTGTTGGCGCCACCAAACAATAGAGTATGTTTATTTCATTTAATTAGTTGGAATGAGTGAAAACATTTAAGCAAATTAATTGTAGTCATATACTACACTCAATATGATTACTCACTTTGAAGTTAGATTAAGGGTAAATTAGTAATCTCATGCCCTTAATTAATTGATTCTTAAAATGTGTGAAAAATTCCAAAAGGTCATTTATTTGAAACCAGAGGGAGTATATTTTAACACAAACATTAAGAGCACTAATTTGGAGAAATGCTTGTGCCTATTGCTTCTTACCTTCACTTCTATTTGAGAAAGATACGGTATCTTGTCCTTATCATGTGAAAACCGCACCTTTCCACGTTTTTCTCCAGATTTGGACCACTCCCTAGCAACATCATGGTGATTCCACATCTCCTCCATATCTTCCGCGGAACTTCTAGCATCCCAATATGTATATTCACCACCTATTCCGTCAAAATAACACACTAAAAAGAATGCATCCAGTGTAGGAAAAACAATCCCAAATGTGCAAGAGAAGTTAAGGAAGCCTAAATGCTTTCCCTATATAATAAATGAAAATAACAATATCATCCATAAGAAAAGTTTAAGCATACCAAGTGAAGCATTCAACCAATATGGGGAATTTTCAGTCAGCATGTTAACTGGACTAAATCGGAGGCTTTTTATGTGCTGTCATCACTGGTCTAAGAGTAGCAGAAATTGTTGCCGTTGTTGGCTGGAAATTTCCTTCACTATTTTTCCATTAATAAATGGCAGTTCAATCTTCTTAAGCGGATTTCAAGAAGTATTAGAAATTTATTTGGACTGGATGCATTGATGAGAAAAGTATGTCTACAGTCCCTTGGAGCCTGTGTTGTTTTCCTCTGGAAAATGGTGGTTTAGGGGTTAAGAGTCTCCAGCTCTTAAATCAATTAATGTTGGAAATATTGCCTTGGACTTCCGTTTCAGGAGAGGACTGGTTCTCTCGGTTATTACATTAGATCAAGGGAGTTTTGACATAGTCACTGATTATAATACATTCAGATCACGCAAATAAGAGAAGCATTCTAAAAAAAACTAACACTTCGAGAGGGGGAAAATAACCTGTAATTTCTGAAGAAGGTGCTACTGCATGTTTAGTGGCAGGTGCAGCTAAGGAAGCAGTAGAGTTGCTTATTGAAGGGCCTTCATCAACAAATTTTCTGTACAAAAGTGAATGTGATTATCAATTTCATATATCATATCTTTATTTTCTTAAAAAAACTGTTTGTTGACTGCAAGGAACAGGGTCCTTTCTACAAATTATATCAAGCCTTAAATTTCAGACAGTCTAAGCTATTTGCAATTTACTTAAAGATCTGAAGGGTCCTCTATCAATAGCTCTGTTGCAAAAGTTCAAAGTGGTATTACAGGGATTGTAACTAAAATTTTTTGATTTTGAAAGCAATTGTTTTACATTTAGTAGTCTACCAAGCAAAGGATTTTCACTTCACGTGTTAACCACCTGGAAGGGAGACTTTCTTTCACCGAGAGGTATTGTTTCCAATACTCCAAAGAAGACTTATGAGTTGCCTTTTTTGTACCACCCTTGTATGCCCTCACTACAAACTCCTCACTTCTTTCCCTGCGAAAGAGTCACATAATATTGCAGCAAAATCAGCAAAAAATCCACTTGTGCACAGCTCCCCTAAGCTGATAACTTACTTCTGCTCGAAGTTCGATAACCATTTAAGATGAGCTGCTCCGAAATATACACTCACAAAAGGCCTAAACAGAATTTCTTCATTTTTTTCTACATCATATATCCGGTAGCCCACATCTCTGAGAAGAATTCGGCACATATAAATAAAGCCTGGAAATTCAACCATAATACAGTCTAGAGAATATACATGCAGGAGGAGACTGCAAAGTATATGTGATACCTGACAAGCCATTTTGCTGTTTCTGGTGACACTTGCATGATTCCTGCTGTGGTCCGCTTTGTTTTTTTATCATAATTTGTAGCAAGCAGTAGCCTGTCACTTTGGAGTTCAGCAATAGCGCAGAGCATATCCTGCAACAAAAAAGGGAAAGACGCAATACGGTATCAGTTATTGAACTTACTAATTTCCAGTTAATCTCAACAAATTGCAGTTCACATGTCACAAAAATAGTCTAAAAACAAATTCATTCAACTACAAGTTAGAAAACAGAAAAGAGGAAATGGAAAACTGTAACAGTAAGAATAATAAGAACTCCTGAGTCTAGACGAGGACAACTTGCTAGATAGAAACAAAATCCAAACTATTGACTGCATTCATGCAATCAAAGAAAGAAGTTTGTCATCGAAAAACAAGAAGTTTGGTAATAAAACTATGGTATGAATGGCCATTTCTGTAACTAAATGAAAACAAACAATTGTGCGCCTTCTATTGAAGGATAACATTGCATGATAACAAATGAAAAAAAATGGAGTGCATTCTAGGATATGAGTATACATACTGAAGAAATCTGTGAATCAAAATGTCTGCGCACAACAATTTCAGCTACAGCCTGAAGATACGGAAACAATGCACGGCACGATTAGACGTATGATCCAAAGGAAAATTTATTGTTTTTAAGGATGGGTAAAAGTTTAGAAACTCGAATTCATTAATTCCATTTCATGAGAAATAAATTGATAAAAATTACAAAATAACATTAATATTAAATCAACCACAAAGTCTTAAACATGGTTAACCAAGATGTTACTTCAGGAATCATGCATCAGGTATTATATTGTGTCCTTCTACAATATATGCTTGAAAACTTCATATACAATCAAATTCAGTGAAGGAGTAGAATTGCACTTTACATTTTTGTACTAAGGTTTCCTTTCAAGTAAATGACAGGTAGTCTACATTACCTTCATCTCTGTTTGTGTCAAATAAGGTTCTCCATCAGGATCCCGTGAAAGATGAATTTTCTGTCCTTTTGTCTCCCCAGCATCTAACCATTCAGTGCTCACTTCAGGCTCCCGCCACATTGCCTCAATGTCCTTATCATCGACACAGTCATTCCAATATGTGAAGCTGACCATCCTGGTGATTGCTTTTCTAGGGCACAGTTCTATCAATCAGAGTATTAATTTCGATTTAGTTACTTCACTAAGCAGTGGCATATTTATATAATTCTTGTTACTAAAGATTGAACTCGTTATTAATAACGAATATCAGCTACTTATACTAGGCGGAGTTATACTCCAGAGTACAACAGGAACGGGTTAACAGAGTTGAGCCCCATTTTTGCAAGAAAAGGAACAGCATTAATTTCCTCTATGATTAAACAGAATTTCAAAAAAAAAAGTACGACTAATAGCAAGAAAATCAAACTTCCTAGTTTCTATACCACATTTCCCGAAAAAAGAATCGCAAAAAAAAAGCCAGTGCTTTGGCCCCTGAAGTTTCCCGCGGACCAATAAATAATAATATATCAGCACAGCGTCCGTTAAATAAACAGCCGGAAATTATACATATCAGGCAGCTCCGATTACCACGCAATACGAATCAATAAAAACAAAATTGAAAAGAACCAATTTGTTAATGATTGGGAAATCAAACATGCAGATCACTCAGTCAAATTAATCGAGAAAATCCTTCGATAAGCAAGGGAATTCAATCATCCAAATCTAATGGCCACATTGTTAATTATTTGAAAGTCCAAAATCAGTAGTCAATTTTCGAGAAAACAGGAGGAGGTTAGAATTTGAAAGACAATGAAAGAAGAGAAATGCAGAAACCTGATGGATTACGTATTGATTCTGCAGGGGATGGAAAGCCTGATCCAGGAAGAGCTGAGAGGCTGATGCATCCAGATGAGAAAGAAATCTGAGAAAATGTGGAAGAAGAGAAGAGAAGAGAAATGGAGGGAATTGTTTGTGCGTGTGGCGGGTGAGAAGCCAATTCCGTCGGTTGGACACTTGTCACGAACCAATATTTCTCAGCACTCCGTCGCCGGAAATTATACAGATCATTTGGTCCCACTATCTTTAGATATGTTTGGAAACCTCTTGAAAAAATTTAATTCAATTGAATATGTTTATCAAATTTCTTTGTTTGGAATCAAAGAAAATATTAATAGAATTTAAATTATGTAAGATTTAAATTTTTGAAAATGTATGGAATAGAAATTTTACTAAATATTGCATGATTTTGATGGAATTTATTTGAGTTAAAAAAATTTATATTATTTTTATTATATTCTCTTTCACATGAGTGAATGACATGTGATCTAAACTATCAAAATTTCAAAAAAAACATAGACACAACTTTTTTAAGTCTCTATAATTTTAATTCAATCAAAAAAATCATACATTTGGAAAAGTCAAACTAATGGCATAACAACACGTGGCATAAACTAAAAAAATTTCAATAAACTATTGACAAAACTTCATTTAGGTCCTCGTAATTTTGATTTAACCAAAAACACCATCTTCTACAATGGATTTAAAAAAATCTTGACTAAATTCATTTAAGTCCCTGTAACTTTTATTATATAAAGAAAATAAATTTTTTGCAGGAAATTTTTAGAAAATGTTTATGGAAGGGCTAAAAAATATAAAAATAATTTTGTTTCGGGGCCGGTTTCGTAAAAAATCAAAAAATCCCAAAAATTATGAAATATCCGAAAAATAAACAAAATAAATAGAATTTAAATCATCCAATATGTGAAATCTTGTGAATATATGGAATAGAAATCTTGACAAATGTTGCATGATTTTGATGGAATTCATTTGAGCTAAGTTTTTTATATTATTTTTACCATATTATCTTTCACATGTTTGAACGATGTTGTCCCCAAAAGTAACACTAGCAAGTATACTAGGTCAATCTATAGCATATGGTGATTCCAAGTGTCATTTCCACATGGATTAAATGTAAATAATCTTAAATTAAATAGTAAACAGGTAGCCTAAGGTTTCTTTCAACAATTTGGTGCAAAGAAAGCAAAAATTAAATAGAGCAGTTAAAATTAAAACAGGGCAGTTAAAAATGGTGGTGCCAAAATACAATATAAAATGCATAATCTCAAGTCAAGCAAGCACAAATAGTTTCAGAACATACTTTACCATTTATTTTGAGCAGTATTAAGAACATAGGTTTAAGGTATCTTACTTCTAACTTCATCAAGCTTAAATGATCATCCTCACTTGGATTCTATAGAAATTATCTAGCTTATTCACTAGATTCAGTTCCATGCATTAAGTAAAGCAAACATTTCACCAAATTAATGATAAAAACCCTTAACATGCAAGCAATTACTTGATCCGTCCCATGCATACATGTGTTAAATGGTTGTTCCATAGTGTAAATCTCCTATAAGTCTCATTACACCTATTAAATATAAGGTGCCCAACTCATAAGGATTAAGCATGCCAATTAACAACCAACAAACAGTTTTAAAGCTCAAATAAATGGAAAGGAAGTGAACTTACTAATATTTTGCTTGTCGGCCGAGATTGCTTCAGAAACTACTTACTCTTCATGAACAAAAATATAAAAAGAAAAATTAGTATATATTATGGAAAGAGAAACAGTTTTACACCACAAGTGGTGGATCAAAATATGAAAATATTTGATAAACCTTTCACCTAAGTCCATAACCTATTTATAGTGGGTGAAAAAGGGTAAACATGTAAATAAAAATAACTAATTACGTAATTAAACAATATAACATAATTGAAGTGTCATCATAATAAGGCTCCACTTGCATATCTTCATGGTGACTCATTTTTTGTTAGTGAAATTTGTCATACACTTGTCATAGTTAGCTTCCAACATGGTGATAGGTGTCATTTTTCCACTACTAAAACACCACCTCATATTTCCTCTTTTCCACTAAGTGGGTAGGTGGCGTCTTTTCTCCCAACCAAACAGCTCATATTTCTTCACATTTTATGTTCCTTTTTCCACTTTTATGGCTGGTTTCAATTTCATCTTGCAACAAAAACACATTTCTGTTCGGAGCAACCATTCTGCCTGTTTCCAGCTTGCTTTCTGTCTTTGGAGCAATCATTCTACTTGCTTCATTCAACAACTTGTAAAAACGTTATTTAACCATATTTCTTCAATTTAAATCTAATTTAAATGATTTCAAAGCTATTTTATCATTAATTTAGCATGTATATTTGCCACCTATCAAACACCCCCACACTTGAACATTGCTTGTCCTCAAGCAATCAAATCAAAACATAACTTTAGAAAATACAAGCAGCAACAATCAATATTCACTTTCTCACCTTTAGATAACACAATAATCTATAAAAAAAAATACAAACATTAAGGAAGCAAATATGATAAAAACACATATTAGCAATCTGATTTAGCTTCAGAAACAATTTAAGACAAAGAAACTAAACTTCACATTTCAACAAACTAGCAATAAATCAAACCAAACTGCCTCACCAAAGGTTTCACTCATTTTGCTCATGGTGTTTAGTTTGAATTTTCAAGAATACACTCATCGGCTTTACACATCAACTTTAGACCATATTCTTGAAAATCGGTCTAATCTCCACCACTTGTATTGAACAACATGCATAGTCAAAAGGACTTTACAAAGGGTTGTAACAAAGGTTAGGGTTAGGGTGTGTCAAAAAGGATATTTTAGGTGAAAAGAATTACCAAATAATTATTGATGAACAAGTAAGCAAACTAACTTGTACAATATAATTAGGATGATAAGAACAAAATGAGAGTATCAAGCTATCTCACAAAGGATTAATAATATTTTTTTTTCTTTTCTCTTTTACTTTTACTTTTCTTTCTTTCTTTTTATTCATTTTCTTTCTTTCTTTTTCCTTTTCTTCTTTTCTTTTTTGTTATTTTTTTTCATAGAACAAACGAGGTTGCTTGAAGAGTTCAGATATTTGATTGAATAAGGAGAAAGTTTGAATGATTGCTTGAAAGAAATAAAATTGCACAAGTGTTTGAAATCATAGCAATCAGTGAATTTGCTTTAAAATGATGAATTTCCTTAGTAAATTCTTAGGTGTTTTGGGTCAACATAATGTGCAATGGTTAAGGGAAAAACTTTTGGGGTTGAAACAAAGAAAATGCTAAGGCTCAAAGGGGTTTATCTACAATGAGGGATAAAATACAAAAGGGTGGCTATTTGGTTAAAAGAGGTAAAACCTAATGCCTTAATCATCTTATGCATGTGTACAATCATATGGTCTCGAGAAGTACTAGCCAAAATAATTTCTAGCTAAAGTTATATGTGTAAGCTCACTCAACAATGGAATCATACAAATATTCATGATTATAATCTAAAACAATGGGCTCAATTCCTCACCAAGAATTTAGGTTCAATTTGTAGTTAGTTTAACTCAAGCTATCAAGTTGAAATGTAAATTAAAGTTTCTAAGTCAAAGATTATTTGATTTACTTAATCAAGATTGCTTAATGTAAATTTATCATCAAACGACCAAACTCAATGGATTTTTTAAAGATTATGTTTATCCTCAGAATCAAAAGATCTAGATGATTGCTACAAAACATTTAAAAACAAAAAAGAAAATTTTTTACAAATTTTTACAAAAATGAAAAAAAAAACACACAAAGAAAACACAATTACTCAAGGACTTGCAATTATAATCAAGCATGTTTGTATTCAATAAGTAGATATCATTTAAGCACTAGCTCCTTACCCCCACACTTAAAATTTGCATTGTCCCCAATGCAACTAACAATTACTAAGCTCAAATAAATAGGTGAAAGAAAACTAGCCATCAAGCATATCAAATATTCCATTAAAAAAGGCTAAGGGTTAAGATTCATACCTAAACAATGACCAATATAACAAATAGTTGCTTACAAAGTTTTTGAATGATTGCTTACCATTTTCACCTGGTTGCTTGGTATTTTTGTCGACAAAAATGTGATGACTTTTTCACGCTCAAAAGAAAGCTTAAAATTTGTGATGGCACCTGCAAAAAGAAAGCAAAACAAATATAAGATATTGAAAATATATTACTTGACTATATATGTACAAGTTTAGAGAAGTTGGAGGTTTCCCAAAAATATGCTTCAATTGGTGTTTGAAGCCGACACCAAAATTTGGAGGTTGCTTAAGGAGGTTCATAGATAAATGTTGAAAATGGTGGACTAATGTATGGAGTCTTTAGTTGTATCCAGTCTACATCTCCTCATGATCTTCTTTCTAAAGAATCTTCCACAAAAGATTGCACTAGGACAGCTTAATCGCTCAAATGGTTGTGAGGTTTGGTAATATGTTGCTTGTCCTCTAGAATTGGCAAAAAATATTCTTTTCCTTTAATGTCCACCTCAAAAATTTCCGCTTCATCTTTCAAGATCTCTTGATTATGTATATGCATGTTCTTGCTTTGTTCCTCTGGTTGCTCATGGTGATATTCTAATTGCCTTAAGATATGATCTGGTTGCTCCTTCACATTCTCTGCTTGCTCCAGGATGTAATCAGGTTGCTCTATTACATATTCTGGTTACTCCCAGCTTTGATCAAGTAGCTCTATTAAATTTTCTGCTTGCTCCCCTGCACTAAAAACATCATCAACAACAAAAAATATTAGAATTATTGACAACCTTACCACACTCCATCGTGGTTGCTTCATATTCCTCAATATTGCTTGGAATGACCACTTTATCTCTTGAAATCACCACATTAGCTAGTTGCTGGAATTGGGCCTCCAAGCTAGTGATTGAAGCTTGAGTTTGCTTTATAAAATCCGTCATCATCACTCCCAAGTTAGGTTGCTCAAGCTTATAAGATGGTAAAACTTGTTGGAAGTAATATGGAGGTTGTTGAAATGGTTGATGAGGTTGTTGAAACAAAAATTTTGGATGTTGATGTCTATTGATTGTACTTTGAGGTTGGGGGAAAGTAAATAGTGGTTGTTGAAATGGCATTTCTGCTTGCTAGAAAGATAGTTTTGGTTGCTCCAAAAGTCTGTTTACTTGCTCAGCTAATTCCTCAACTTTTCTGAAAGTTTTTGGACAACCTTAGATTCTGGAAAATTCAATTTTGATTCTAAATGCCATTTACAGCTTGTGTTCACCACTTTCTCATTGAGGGTGAAGATTGCTTCGGGTTTCATTTCTTCTAGATCACCATTTGAAAGGGTTTTCAGTTGGATTTTATGCTCATCGGCTAACCCATTGAAAAGTGTTTGGATTTGCATCCACATAGGTAAACCGTGGTTTGGTACCCTTCGTAGTAGCTCCTTGAATATCTCCCATGCTTGCTAGAGTGATTCATTTTTCAATTGAGTGAACCTAGAGATCTAATTTCTCAATTTGGCAACTTTGGAAGGTGGAAAATACTTTGTCAAGAATGTTGCAACCATCTCCTCCCAAGTTATGATTGAACCCGGTTGTAATGATTTGAACCATGATTTTGCCTTATCATTTAATGAGAAAGGAAACAACTTCAACCTAAAAATATCATTAGAAACACCATGATTAGTTTTAAACATATTGCATATAATAAGAAAATCGTAAATATGGTCATTTAGGTCCTCATCGGGCAATCCTTTGGATTGAACATTTGTTTGCACCAATTGGATTATGGAAGACTTGATTTTAACAAAATTTTCTTCTTCATTCGGTATCAATATGCATGACATATGTGCCAACGAAAAAGTCTTGAAAACTCCTTGAGTTTTTGAAGGAGCAAGCAAATTCTGTCTGCCATTCTGCTTGCTTTGTTGTCTTCTGCTTGCTCCAAAAGCTTGCTGGAAATATTTCCAGCCTTCTCCCTTTTGCAAGAGAAGAAACTCAACAAACAAGGTTAAAACTACCAATTTACAGGAAAATTTAAAATCTTTCACAATTTAATCCCCGGCAACAGCACCAAAAACTTGTTGTCCCCAAAAGTATCAGTAGCAAGTATACTAGGTCAATCTATAGCATATGGTGATTCCAAGTGTAATTTCCACATGGATTAAATGTAAATAATCTTAAATTAAATAGTAAACAGGTAGCCTAATGTTTCTTTCAACAGTTTGGTGCAAAGAAAGCAAAAACTAAATAAAGCAGTCAAAATTAAAACAGGGCAGTTAAAAATGGTGGTGCCGAAATACAATATAAAGGCACAATCTTAAGTCAAGCAAGAACAAACAGTTTTAGAACACACTTTACCATTTATTTTGAGTAGTATTAAGAACATAGGTTTAAGGTATCTTACTTCTAACTTCACCAAGCTTAAATGATCATCCTCACTTGTATTCTATAGAAAATTACCTAGCTTATTCACTAGATTCAGTTCTATGCATTAAGTAAAGCAAGCATTTCACCAAATTAATGATAAAAACCCTTAACATACTAGCAATTACTTGATCCGTCCCATGCATACATGTGTTAAATGGTTGTTCCATAGTGTAAATCTCCAATCAGTCTCATGACAACTATTGAATATGGGGTGTCCAACTCATAAGGATTAAGCATGCCAATTAACAACCAACAAATAGTTTTAAAGCTCAAATAAATGGAAAGGAAGTGAACTTACTAATGTTTTGCTTGCCAGCCGATATTGCTTCAGAAACTATTGTTGGGAAACAATGATCCAGAATATAAAACAGACCGGATCAGGTTTGAAGCAAACAAAACCTAAGTGAAACCCATCCAAACAACTGAATGTAACAAGACCTAGGTACAAAAAGACTTAAGTCATTATATCCGAACAACTAAGCTATCATCATATCCAAGACAAGCTTTCAAGATAAGACTATTACCCAAGCATAAGTGGATTAGCATCCAGTTGGAGTTTGGAATGGAAACAAACTACTAACCTTCCTACAACAGCATCCGGAAGATAGATTGATTGAAGCTACATTCGGATTGGATAAATCTGAAGATATCCGGAAGATTTCATTGAAGACAAAGGGAATGATTTCAAAATAATTCACTTCCCTCCATTTAATCTTAGCTGTCATCAAATACCCTTTCCCAAGATAAGGATAAGAATAATAACAAGTAACCTTTTGAGAAAAGGACAAAAAAGCTGACAGTGGAAAGAGAAAAAGATAACAACCTTTTTAACATAGACCAATGACAAAGGCGCATTGAGCACTCGAATTAGACCACTGGCTAAAAGTTGGTGCATCACAAAAAGCCAAGGAAAACGATCACTGACAATTTTTCAGCCTCAATCGCTAGGATTCAAATGGGTCCACTGACAATTTTTCAGCCTCAATCGCTAGGATTCAAATGGGTCAAAATTGAGTCTAACAGATTGATTAATGGCTCCGGATGCCACATATAACCTGATCAAGGGTGAAGATTTAATGAAAGCTTAGAAGCCTATAAAATGGAAGCTTCACAAAATGCGAAGGTTGGCTGGTTGATTTACAAAAACAAGTCACAAAGCATAAGTACTCAATCAGTTTACAATCCCTTGAAGAATCAAACAATTCCAAATCTGTTGTAAGGATTCCTAAGTAAGTTATAAACTTAAGGAAATCCAATAACAAAACCTTTGTGAAAACAAGAGTGTAAGGATCTCCAACTTGGGTGAGTTGTGAGATTGGGATACATCTTAAAGTTGGTGTTTTGAGTGGGATCTCCCTGTAGGACTCAGCTTAGATTCGGGGTAGAAGTCTAAGTGGTATATCCTGCTAAAGACTAAAGGACTCAGCTAGGAGTTGGTGCTTCTAGTGGTATATCCTACAACCGAAAGGGGGTACCATCCATAGATAAATTGTAAGGCTTGATTCCTGCCAGTTGGAAATGAATCCACTAGTGGATAAGCTCAGAGGGAAGAAACTCTGGGGACTGGATGTAGCGGGGCCAAACCAGTAGAAAATCACCGTGTTTGATTTTCTTCTCTTTACTTATTGCATTATATTGTCATACTTGCATTATCCAGATCCATCATTCGGATCATAATCAAATATGCTACACTTACACTTGTTAGAGTCTGTTTATTCTACGAAAAAAGGGTCATTCACCCCCCCCTCTGCCCTTATAAAGACCCTCACAGGGATCAACAAGTGGTATCAGAGCAAGTGCTCAAACTAGAGACTTAACAATCTTGAGCTAAAGGTCTACATATTTTGATTCAAAATCAAAATAAGTTTCCAAAACTCACAGCTCCTTCCAGAGGGTATGTCTATTACCCAGTCCTCCACTCTTCATCGGTGAACACTACATGTTCTAGAAAAATTGGATGAAGAACTTCATTCAATCATAAAGCATGCAAGCATGGTTAGTTATTAAAGATGGCCCATATGAGCCTACTTGTGAAGTAGAGGGTATGACTACCCAAAAGCCATCAAGTATGTGGGATGAGAATGATTTTAAAAAGTTGCGTGAAAACGCAAATGCTATTAACATGCTACATTGTGCCCTTAGTGCAGTTGAATTTAACAGGATATCTGGATGTGAAACTGTAAAGGAAATTTGGGAAAAGCTGGAGGTAACCTATGAAGGAACTAACAAAGAGAAGCCAAGCTTGATCTACTCTAGTAAAAGCTTGAAACTTTCAAAATGGAGCCAAAAGAATCAATCAGTAGCATGAACACTAGATATACCAATCTAGTAAATAAGATGAAGAGGCTCAAAAAAGAAATCTCTGAAGTAGAGATGGTAAAGAAAGTAATCCAGAGTCTCACCAAGGAATGGGATAGCAAGAAGACTGCCATTGAGGAAGCTCATGACTTAAATTTCTATAGTTATGATGAGCTCATTGGTAATCTATTAACCCAAGAGTTATCCTTGAAGAGATATAGACAACAAGAAAAGAAGCCTAAGGAGAAGAAGAAGCCATTGCACTAAAGAAGAATCCACCGGATCAACTTCATCTGGGAAAGAAGAACCAATCAAGGAATCTCAAAGTACCAAGGAGCAACTTGCTCTATTAACTAGAAGGCTCATCAGGTTCCTACAAAAGAAAGAAAGAAGGAAGTCTAGAAAATATGAATCCCAAAGACCAAGGGAAGGCACTTCCAGAAGAGACAGGTCCATAAAGAATCTAAAAGAAAATAAGGATCCGGAGAAAGAAGCTGCCTGTTTTGAATATGGGGAGAAAAGTCATTTCAGGAAAAAATGCCTCAGGCTTAAAAAAA
Source organism: Euphorbia pulcherrima (assembly GCA_947683365.1). Classification (NCBI taxonomy): domain Eukaryota; kingdom Viridiplantae; phylum Streptophyta; class Magnoliopsida; order Malpighiales; family Euphorbiaceae; genus Euphorbia; species Euphorbia pulcherrima. Next base: position 13,355,179 of record CANTUS010000007.1, read on the forward strand.
CCAAGAAGTTCAAAAAGAAGGCAATGGTGGCTACATAAAGCAACAGTGAGGAAAGTAGCAGCTCATCTTCAATAGAAGAAGAAGAGACTGCCAATTGTGCATTCATGGCACTGACTGATTCGAAAGTAGAACAATCTAGAAAGAATGTCTCTAAGCAGGACTCAATGCAAATCGAAGAATCGGAATTAGAAATAGCAAACACTGAGATAAACTCTTATTCTACTTCTGCTTCTAACTTTGACCTTGCTAGAGCTTTATCTATTATGATCAAGAGTGTGAAGAAGAATGTAAAAGTGATCAAATCCTTAAGAAGACAAGTGTTAGAGATTGTTGAGGATAATGAAGCATTGGCACAAGATGTCAACTTGATAAGAACAGCAAAGCACATTGATGAAGTTAAGGATAACTACCTGAAGAATCAAGTGCAAATGCTAAATGCCAATCTGATTGGGCTGGTTAGAGAAGTAGCCCTAATAAAGGAGGCATCCAGATGGAAATCCTATTCTCCACAAAGAAGGAGAAATCCAGGGAAGGCCACATCAAAAAATCCAAAACCCTCCAACCAAAAGGTGAAGGAAGTCAGCATTCAACCACAAGCCTAAAGATATATTACTGCTCAAAAGGGAAAGGCTAAGGTGAATTACAGCCAACAACTTGCTAACCAGAAGTAGAATTATGCAATAGAAATTGCACCTCCAACCAGCTTCCGAACACATTTTAGACCATCCATAAGTGTGCAAGAAGCTAGATATAAAGGAAACTATGGAAAGGAGGATCTAGAAAAGATCAAAATGAAGCAAAAGTAGAACAGACCCATTTTAGGGTGCAGATTTTATGGGAAAAACAATCATACTACTAAACTATATAGATTTAAAAACGGTTATTATGATGTTTATCGTTAGCCTGAGATGGTTATTAAATCGAGAGGACCCAAATCTGATTGGGTACCTAAACCTATTTGATCTATTTTGCAGGTATGCCTTAGATCCACAGTAGATCAACACACTTGGTACATTATGAGTGGATGCTCAAGGCACATGACAGGTGATGAGAAGGCCTTCATACATTAACCCGAAAGAAGGGAGGCAAAGTAAGCTTTGGAGACAATAAAAAGGATGGACCATTGGACGTGGAACCATTGGATCTGAATTAAAAGTTGAAGATGTCTCACTGGTTGATGGATTGAAGTTCAACTTACTATGTGTAGCCCAACTTTGTGACAAAGGAAGAAAAGTCACTTTTGATTCCAGAGGCTGCTCAATTTATGATAGTAAGTCCAATCAACTTATACTTCATGCACCTAGAGTAAATAATGTCTATTCTGTTAACGTTAAAAATGAGAAAAAGAATATATACTTGGTGTCTAAAGAAGAAGAATCATGGTTATGGCACTGGAGGTTGGGACATGTTAGCATGAACCTCCTGTCCAAACTAGCCAAAAAGGAATTAGTAGTGGGTTTGCCTAAGGTTGCTTTTGATAAGGATCATCTATGCACAGTATATCAATTAGGTAAACAGTATAAGAAAAGTTTCCCTTCCATCTCCTACATTCCTACTAAAAGAGTACTTGAGCTCTTGCATATTGATCTCTTTGGTCCAATCAAACCATTGAGTTTAGGTAGAAGAGAATACACCATGGTCATTGTGGATGATTATTCTTGATATACCTGGGTGCTCTTGCTAGTAAGCAAAGATGAGGCCTTTGACCAATTCTCAAAAACATTCATCCAGATAGAAGTAGAATAGGGCATAAGCATTGCACGCATCCAGAGTGATAATGATATAGAGCTAAAAAATAGGCAGTTTATTGAATTTTGTGACTCCAAGGGCATTGAGCACAACTTCTCGGGTCCTCACACTCCTCATCAAAATGGAATTTTTGAGAGAAAGAACAGGACCATAGTTGAAATGGCTAGAACAATGCTAAATGAGAATTGTTTGCCAAAATACTTTTGGGGTGAGGCCATAAATACAGCATGTTATATTTTAAATAGAGCTCTCATTAGAAAAACTATAGAAAAGACCCCCTATGAAATCTAGAAGGGAAGAAAACCCAAAATTTGGTACTTTAAGTCATTTGGATGTAAATGCTACATCCTAAATGATAGAGAGCAACTAGCAAAATTTGATCCTAAATCTGATGAAGCAATTTTCCTTGGCTACTCAACACATAGTAAGGCTTATAGAGTCTTCAATAAATGAACTCAAACTGTGGTAGGGTCTATACATGTAGATTTCGATGAGACTAACCATGCTGGTAAAAGAAGATCAACTCCTAAATGTACAGTTCTGGAAGCTGAAATCTCTGGAGAAAAGAAAGAAGCAGAAATTCCTAATTCATTTCAAATCAAGAAGTATAAGGAAGAAGATGAAGAAATATCCTTCGATCCAGAAGTACAACAAGTTAATCTCAACCCACAAGAGATTAATTTTAATGAAGACCAAGAACAAGTGGTTGAAGTAGAAGTAGAACAAGTCTCAGTTCAACATGAAGGCTTACAAAGGGAGATACGAACTCACAGAGATCATTCAATGGAAATATTTTGGATGATGTTCAGAACCCAATAAGAACCAGAGATCAACTCAACAGGATGATGAGTTATGCTGCTTTTGCCTCATTGATTGAGCCAAAGAAATTCTAGGATGCAGAAGGGGATGAAAGCTGGATGATGGCTATGCAAGAAGAACTAGATCAATTCACCAAAAACGATGTATGGGATATAGTGGCACCTCCTAAAGGAAAATCAATCATTGGCACTAAGTGGATATTCTAGAACAAACTAGATGAATCCAGAGTAGTGGAGAGAAATAAAGCAAGATTGGTTGCCTAAGGCTACAATCAGCAAGAAGGGATTGACTTTGAAGAAACCTTTGCCCCTTTAGCAAGACTGGAGGCAATTTGGATTCTATATGCTTTTGCATCATTCATGGAATCTACATTATCCTAAATGGATGTCAAAAGTACATTTCTCAATAGAGTTATCCAGGAAGAAGTCTATGTGAAGCAGCCACCTAGATTTGAAGACCCAAAGCATTCGGATCATGTGTATAAGCTGAAGAAGGCTCTCTATGGATTAAAGCAAGCACCCAGAGCCTGGTATGAGAGATTAACCTTATTCCTTATATCCAAGGGTTATATTAGAGGCAAGCCAGATACCACACTCTTCATCAAAAAGAAGAAAAATGACATTATTCTAGTTTAAATTTATATGGATGATATCATATGTGGAGCAACTGATGAAAGGATGTATGAGGAATTCAGCTCTCAAATGTGGAAGGAATTTGAGATGTCCATGATGGGAGAACTCAATTTCTTTCTTGGTTTACAGATCAAGCAAATTTTGGATGGGATTTTCATTAACCAATCAAAGTATACCAAGGAGATCTTAAAGAAGTTTGAAATGGACAAGAGCAAACCTATGTCCACTCCAATGGGATCAGATACAGTGCTATCCTAGGATTGTGAAGGAGAAAATGTTGATCAAAAGCTCTATAGAGGGATAATTGGCTCACTCATATACTTGACAGCTAGCAAGCATGACATACATTATGCAGTCTGTTACTATACAAGATATCAAGCCAATCCTAAGGACTCTTATCTCAAAGTTGTAAAAAGGATCCTTAGATACCTACTAGGAACTTCTGAAGTTGGGTTATGGTATCCTAGGAGATTTCACACTCTAAGGATTCACTGGTGCGGATTATCGCAGAGATACTCTTGAGAGAAAGAGTACATCCGGAGGTTGCCACTTCCTTGGAGATTGTTTAGTATCATGGTATAGCAAGAAGCAAACTTCAGTTACTTTATCTACTATAGAAGTAGAATATATGGCAGTTGGAAGTTGTGTGGCTCAACTCCTTTGGATCAGGCAATAACTTAAAGACTATGGAGTTCAATCTGGATGTATAGATGTTATGTGTGATAACAAAAGTGCTATTGATGTGTCAAAGAATCCAGTATTCTATAGTAGGATGAAGCATGTGAACATAAGGCATCATTTCATTCAGGATCATGTGATGAAAAATGATGTTGCCTTGGTATACATTCCAACCAATGAGCAGCGATCATACATATTTACTAAGCCACTAAGTAAAGATCAATTTCGAAAGCTAAGGGAATCAATTGGTATGTAAAATCCAATTTGAAGTTAATCCGGAAAATAATCCAAAATTAATTTGGATCCTTGGCAAGACAAATCCGGAAGAGATGAAGCTTTGAAGAAAAATCCATTCCAAAAGGAAGAGTGCCACATCAGCAGACAAGAATGATAAAAGGTAGTAAAAGTGCATAAAGGTAACAGTTACTTTTTGAATTTCAAACGTGTATTGGTTGTTACACGCGGGGTAAATTCACCAGTTATCATTTAAAATAAACTGTTCCCATTCTCCGGTTAAACTGAATTTACCTCTCTCCAAAAATTTCTATTGCCATGTCATCAATCCAGCCAAATTTACTGGCATCCAGATTACCAAAATACCCTCACTTTGAAAAATCTATATAAACCCCCCAAAATAACCCTTCTTCTCTACGCGAGTAACTAAGTACTATTACTCTGCAAATTTTAAAACCCAGAACCCAAATTTCTTCACACTTTCTAAAATGCCAGTAATCATGATAGAAGCTGGTCCAGTGATGCTTCCAACCCAGGACTTCTTTACAGAATTCGATTTGAAAGATGAGGATTTCAAACCCTTAAACCTAAAAATAATCGATTCCATCGTCCCCACTGATTTTCTGGGCGACAACTTCCTTTTTAAAACTGATCCCTATTCCTAGCTATTTAAGGATCATCACTTAATAGACTTCCTCAAGATAAACTACCCAATATACCCAAATTTAGTCCGCGAGTTTTATGACAATCTGAGAGCCAATGAGAAGTTTGATGCCATACAAACTAAGGTTCAAGGGAAACAAATTACTATCACTCTGGACTTCTTCAAAAATTCCCTACATATGAAGAACAGTGAAGTTTTGATGAGAGTAGATGGAGATGAGGCTAAAGTAAAGTATGATCCGGAGATGTGGCCTCCAAAGAGATATTTTGGGGATACATTCTCAACTTACTGGCCTCAAGCACCGAGATACCTTTAGCACGTACTAGCGAAATTAGTCCTAATCAGGAAGGGTTCATTAACCACAGTGTCTTCCTTCCAGCACTGTGTGTTAGCACTGGGCATAGTGTAGAGAAGTCAATATGCCAGTACTAATAATCCAATTCTCATTGTGCTCTTATCACCCAGATCCACCAGGCTTTTGGAATTGAGATCACTGGATTTAATCGCATCAATGGCAAGGCAATTCTGCAGAAGAACTTTCTAAATATGAGATTTAATGTGGAGTAGGACGAGGCTAAGGCCCTACGATAGAAAGAGGAAAAGAAGAATAAGGCAAGAAAGGCAGTTACTCCGGCAGAGCATGCCCCTGCTCCTAAGAAGGCAAGAACCACAAACCCAAAGATCTAGCAGAAATTAGCCTTAGTCCCAATATATGAAGAGCTGGATGAAGACCAGCAAACCCTCACTAAATTGCTTAATAAATCCCTACCCAAGCTAAAAACTAGGAGGAAGTTAATTAAGGCAGCTGCCAAGAAGGGGAGAAATATTATAACTCCTAAGATTGCGGTGGAGGATCAGCCTCCAGTTATGGCTAAGGCAATTGAGGCCGGAAGGAAAAAGGCTAAACAAACTTTAGAGGAAATGCAGGCTGATCTCGAGGATGATGAGGAAATAGGGGATGAAGCCCCGGAACCGAAAAGGCAATTTATTAAGAAACGGCCAACATTTGATGAGGCAGTAGCTGCCCAAGAGAAAAAGAAGAAGGCTACTAGTATTGTGATCAGTGAGATAGGGTGGCAGTGGATGGTGGAAGCTAAGGCAAGAATGTACCTGGATCCACTGAGGCGGTACAACCAGATGATCCGTAGTATGAAGAAATAAGGCAGGCTATAAAGGAAAACACTGCAATAAACAATAAGCTCATAATAGAGGGACCCGACGGCAGTTTTGGTACTAAACCCATCCGGATTGATTTAGAAGATCTAGAAGAAATCACTAGGGATCTGAAAGTAGAGAATTTCCCCTTTGTACCAAGATCTGAACCTCTACCAGATAATATGTTATTTATGGAGCCTAAAATTCAAGCTGAACTAAGTCCTATAAAGGTAATTGTAGAGGGTGTTAAGGACATTTCAAACATGCCTGGGAGAGGTTTTAAAAGTCCTAAAAAGGCACTTGTAGGGGTGACAGAGGACATTTCCTATCATCCGAAGGTAGAGGAGGAGGAAGGGAAGGAAGAAATAGCACATCAAAATCCAGATCAACAAACAGATAAGGTAATCCCCCACTATAATTTTAATTGATACTAATGTTGCTGATGATGATGACAGAGTAGCGGAGGGCAACTTAGCTACAGATCATCAAACTGTAGCTACAAAACAAATGCCTAACCCGGATCAAATCAATCTGGAGGAGGGACTTGGTCTGAGTTCCCACGAGCACACTTCTAAAGTGGACTCAAGGGGAGTGGCCAGTCCGGGAGAATGGATGAATGAAAGGAGAGAAGATGAAGATCACTCAAGCTCGGAAGAGAGCAATAAGGAAGAAGATAATGAGCCCACCGGAAGCAGTTCTAGTTCCGGAGATGACTCTTCAAGCTCATCCAAAAATAAGCCTCTTCAAGCTGCTAGATTTATAAAAATTCCTGCAGGCAATACCAAACAAGCCAAAGTCACAGCCGCGCTTAAACTCTTTCAATAAGCTACTCTTGAAGAGAATGAAGAAGGGTATGTCAAGCAGAGTCTCCGAAACTTCTGCAAACATCTAAAAGTTGTTGAAAAAGTGCTTCTGGATGAGTTCCAGACTCTGGACTTAAAGGCTGAACTTGGGGAAATAAAGGGGAGAGTGCAGAAGATTGCAGACAAAGTGGAAGATTTTCCCTCTCCAGGTACTATGGCAGAAGCATCCTTATCTCAGGTAATTCCCATCCTCAACGAGATCAAAGAAAGCATTACTTTAACCAACCGAGCTGTAAATCAAGCCAACACCTTAGCATCAAATAATTGTGGCTTAGTTCTGGACAAAATTACATCCTCTTCCTCCGAGCTCTCAACAGACATCAAGGAGTACATAGATACCAAGTTTGAAAACTTATCAAAATTCATGGCCGAAAGGGATCTAAAACCTGTAATCACTAACTTGGGCATAAACTAGCAAGTAGTCCAAGAAATGCTTGAAAACTTCCTGGATGAATCTCTCCACAAGATCCAAGAACAGATGCTAGATGAGATGGGTGAAGAGATGGGAAGCTGCTTGGCTGGATTTGAGCAAATAATAAATGATTGGAAAGCCTCCATCACAAAGGAAGTCAAGCTCTAAACAGAATCCATTCATAATATCCGGAGAGGAATTAGTGAAGAAATAACTCTCCTCCAAACCGGACTAAACAAGCTTTTAATATTCGGATCTTCTTCCTCTCCTGCAATTCCGGAGAGTCAGCTCCTTCCGGTCTTCCATAATCTTGTCCAAGCCATTGGAGACTCCGGCTTCTTTGGTCAAAAAGGAACGACAACTCTTCTTAAGGTCCTCTTCCCTTATTTTGACAAGAAGGATTAGGAATTTGTCTTGCGCATACATCCGTCTATCAAACAGTCACATGATCAATTAAAGAAGACCATCTGGCCCTACTATCTTACTCCTCCAACAATTGACCGAATAATTGTTGAACGGACCAAATGTAATGCTGACTACACCATTTACTCTAACGCATGCAACCAGTCTGGGATAACAGAACCTATATGGTCATCTTTCCCCAAGCTGGAAACAAAATGGGGGAGAAAAGTCAGGAAAGTCAACAAGGAGCTGGATCAGGTAAGGGTAAGGAAAAGGAAGGAGGACCATCCGGAGGGAATTAGACTAGCTATAATTCTTGTAAAATTTTTAAAATAGCTAGATTCACTATTATATATTTCTGTACTTTGTAATCCGGAACTTCATTGATGTTAACTATTGTTAACAGGAGAAGTATATATAGTGAAATAATCTAATTCTCAAAAACTGCTTCTGAAGTACAATCTGTAATTGTACTAAAATAGACTTAGAATCTAGAACTAAAATATGTTGGGGAAGTTAGGATGCTAGAATTATGGGGGAGTAATTGTAAATGACTAAGTATCAAGAATCATACTTAGATCATATACCCCTTTTCTTTATGCTTAGTTGACTTAGGTTTTTATTTCCATCAAATGGGGGAGATTGTTGGGAAACAATAATCCGGAACAAAAAACAGACCGGATCAGGTTTGAAGTAAACAAAACCTAAGTGAAACCCATCTGGATAACTGAATGTAACAGGACCTAGGTATAAAAATACTTAAGTCATTATATCCGAACAACTAAGCTATCATCATGCCGAAGATAGGCTTTCAAGACAAGACTATTACCCAAGCATAAGTGGATTAGCATTTGGTTGGAGTTTGGAATGGAAACAAACTACTAACCTTCCTACAACAGCATCCGGAAGATAGACTGATTGAAGCTACATCCGGATTGGATAAATTGGAAGATATCCGGAAGATTTCATTCAAGACAAAGGGAATGATTTCAAAATAATTCCCTTCCCTTCATTCGGTCTTAGCTGTCATCAAATACCCTTTCCCAAGATAAGGACAAGAATAGCAGTAAATAACGTTTTAAGAAAAGGACAGAAAAGCTGACAGTGGAAAGAGAAAAAGGTAACAACCTTTTTAATATAGACCAATGACAAAGGCACATGGAGCACACGGATTAGACCACTGGCTAAAAGTTGGTGCATCACAAAAAGCCAAGGAAAACGATCACTGACAATTTTTCAGCCTTAATCCCTAGGATTTAAATAGGTCAAAATTGAGTCTAAGGGATTGATCAACGGCTCCGAATGCGCCACATACAACATGATTAAGGGTGAAGATTTATTGAATGCTTAACAACCTACAACGACTACGTTGATGATAGAAGCCTATAAAAGGGAAGCTTCACTAAATGAGAAGGTTGGCTGGTTGATTTACAAAAACAAGTAACAAAGCACAAGCATTCAATCAGTTTACAATCCCTCCAAGAATCAAACAATTCTAAATCTATTGTAAGGATTCCTAAGTAAGTTATAAACTTAAGGAAATCCAAAACCAAAACCTTTGTGAAAACAAGAGTGTAAGGATCTCCAACTTGGGTGAGTCGTGAGATTGGGATACAACTTAAAGTTGGTGTTTTGAGTGGGATCTCCCTGTAGGACTCAGCTTAGATTCAGGGTAGAAGTCTAAGTGGTATATCCTACTAAAGACTAAAGGACTCAGCCAGGAGTTGGTGCTTCTAGTGGTATATCCTACATCCAGAAGGGGGTATCCGGAGATAAATTGTAAGGCTTGATTCCTGCCACTTGGAAAGGAATCCGCTAGTGGATAAGCTCGGAGGAAGGAAACTCCGAGGACTGGACGTAGGCGGGGCCGAACCAGTATAAAATCACTGTGTTTGATTTTCTTCTCTTTACTTATTGCATTATATTGTCATACTTGCATTATCTGGATCCATCGTCCGGATCTTAATTAAACACGCTACACTAAGACTTGTTAAAGTCTGTTTATTCCGCAAAAAAGGGTCATTCACCCCCCTCTGCCTTTATAAAGACCCTCACAAGGACCAACTCTACTTACTCTTCATGAACAAAAATATAAAAAGAAAAACTAGTATATATTATGGAAAGAGAAACAATTTTACACCACAAGTAGTGGATCAAAATATGAAAACATTGGATAAACCTTTCACCCAAGTACATAATCTATTTACAGTGGGTGAAGAAGGGTAAACATGTAAATAAAAATAACTAATTACATAATTAAACTATATAACATAATTGAGGTGTCATCATAACGAGGCTCCACTTGCATATCTTCATGGTGACTCATTTTTGGTTAGTGGAATTTGCCATATACTTGTCATAGTTAGCTTCCAACACGGTGATAGGTGTCATTTTTCCACTAATCTCATATTTCCTCTTTTTCACTTAGTGGGTAGGTGGCGTCTTTTTTCCCAACCAAACAGCTCATATTTCTTCACATTTTATGTTTCTTTTTCCACTTTTATGGCTGGTTTCAATATCATCTTCCAACAAAAAAGCATTTTTGTTCGAAGTAACCATTCTGCCTGCTTTCTGCCTTTGGAGCAATCATTCTGCTTGCTTCATTCAACAACTTGCAAAAATATTATTTGACCATATTTCTTCATTTTAAATTCAATTTAAATGATTTCAAAGCCATTTGATCATTAATTTAACATATATATTTTCCACCTATCAAACGACATGTGACATAAACTATCAAAATTTCTAAGAAAACATTGACACAACTTTTTTAAGTCTCTATAATTTTAATTCAATCAAAAAAATCATATATTTGGAAAAGTCAAACTAATGACATAACAACACGTGGCATAAACTAAAAAAATTTCAAAAAACTATTAACAAAACTTCATTTCAGTCCTTTTAATTTTAATTCAACCAAAAACATTATCTTCTACAATGCATTTAAAAAAACCTTGACTAAATTCATTTAAATCCCTATAACTTTTATTATATAAAGAAAATAAATTTGGTACAGGAAATTTTTAGAAAATGTTTATGGAATGGCCAGAAAATGTGAAAACACGTTTTGGGGCTGGTTTCGTAAAAAATTGAAAAATCCCAAAAATTATGAAATATCCAAAAAGTAAAAAAAATAAATTTGGTGCAAGAATTTATTAGAAAATGTTTAGTGAAGGGCCCAAAAATGTGAAAATATGTTTCGAGCCCGGTTTCGTAAAAGATCAAAAAATCCCAAAAAATTATGAAATATCCGAAAAATAAAGAAAATAAATTTGGTACAAGAATTTTTCAGAAAATGTTTCTAGAAGGCCCGAAAATGTGAAATACGTTTCGAGGCTCGGTTTCGTAAAAAATAAAAAAATCTCAAAAAATTATAAAATATCCGGAAAATAAAGAAAATAAAATCAGTGTAAGAATTTTTTAGAAAGTGTTTCTGGAATGACCCAAAAATGTGAAAATAAGTTTCGGGGCTCGATTTCGTAAAAAATCGAAAAATCTTAAAAAATTATGTAATGTCCAAAAAATAAAAAATAAATTTGGTGCAAAAATTAAAAAATGTTTCTGGAAGGGCCCGTAAATGTGAAAATACATTTAAGGGCCCGATTTTGTAAAAAATCAAAAAATTCCAAAAATTATGAAATTTTCAAAAAATAAAAAAAATAAATTTGGTGCAAGAATTTTTCAGAAAATGTTTATGGAAGGGCCCGAAAATGTGAAAATACATTTTAGGGCCCAGTTTCACATCAGGATAAGACTCCCTAAGCAATTACAATAATGAATAGAGTCAAGGGTAAAGGATTTCTGACATGGGTGGAGCTAGAAGGACTGAAACCAATAGGCTGGACCGACTCATCGAGCTTCTTGACAGCTCGTTTCCCCGAATGGTCGAGGAGTCGGAAGAAAGTTTCTAATTCAGCTCGAAGGACGCCCTCCCTCACAGATCTAGAAGCCTGAGACCTCTTCGCCTGCCACTCAGGGGCGATGGCAGCAGTAGCGGCATATCTCTTCGGCATAGAAGCAGGAGACTGCACCAACAAAGAATCAAGAATCGGCATCATAATCAATTTCAAAAAAGCAACAAAGTATTCACAAAGGCCAAGTTAGAGACATACCTGAGAAGTAGGGGTAGCAGACCTTGCCGAGCCTCTAGAGACCTAAACTATAGATGGACCCCACAATCACCCCTCGGTCCACCCTCCTTGTCATCGTCATTATCATCATCCTCACTATCGCTCTAGTGAAACTCCAGAGGCTCATCCTCGTGGTGAATCCTATCGTAGAGAGGAAGGAGGGAGGAATCAATAAACTCAGCATAAGAGCCCTCTACATATAGCACTCGAGCTCCCTCACCCAATAAATACAGCCCCTGATCAATCTCCGGCATGAGATGAGGCCAGAAAATGCCCGTCAGGATCGGAGGAGGGATCAGTCTCTCCACCATGGCACTGGTCCTCCACCCCCGGACCCGCTTACCAAAATACCACTCATAAGAGAGTGGTGACTCTAGGACAAAGCGGCAATCATCCACGCCGGCCCGCATCTACTCAATAGCTCCATATGTGACCAATCTCTCCCACGGATCTCGAATAACCTATACAAAACAAATAAACCGTGAGTATCACAACCTAGTGAATACAATTTCTACTACTGGTTTGTTGAAATGTAAAATGTAGATTTAGTAGGGAAGAAGTTTACCCGATTTGAGCGCAGATGCGTAAGAACTCTCGATACTGCGCTATGGTCAAGGGCTAGTTTTGCCAAAGCCCCATCCATCTAGATATGATGTGCGGCATCTCAAGCTGCATAGGCAAGCCTAGCCTAGGAATCAACCAGTGCTCAAAAGCCCAAATTTGCAAGATAAAGTAAGGATTAGTTGCAGGATAGTTCAGACAAAAGGTTAAAGCAAGAAATCAGTTCAGGATTTACCAGTAGTATTAGATGGCAGATCTTGAGCTCTAATTGCTCACCCCGGACCTCAACATCCAGTCTATAGTAAAGCTGTGCCAGAATAGCCCGACACCAATTCTTGTAGGGCACAACTGCAAGATCCTCCATGATAGAGAGCAAATCATAGTTGAGGTTGCTCAAGCAAACGGTAAAGAAGATGGTGGTAAGGAATGTCAGCAGGAAGGATCAAGCGTATCGGTCCCTCCTATCAACTGCAATAGGACTCCGTTGTTGGGAACTGACAGTCAAATTGAACATGTATAACAGGCATGGCAAAAATTCAAAATTTTATCCCTGTCCCTAGGAAATCCTATTAGATACATATAAATTAAATAAAGCCTTAACTAAATAATTCTCTACCTAGGTTAGCATGCAAAGGGCTAGGCATACCATAATTCTAAATTATATCCTAATATGTATATTTTATGCTAAGCATGTTATCACTCTAAGCTATAACCTAAGCATAAAATAAACTAAGCATGCAAAATAACCTAAGCATATTATTAAGTCTAAAAAAGCTTAAAGAAAAAGACCTAATAATAAAAAGGAGAAAGAAAGAAAACTTACCAGTTGAAGCATGCTATAGTAGAACCTTCTTGCACAAGCCTCCAAGCATAGGATAGCCTCTATAAGTATCCACACGAACCCCACCAACCAAAACTTCCTAAAGAGGAAGAACTAAGGAACCTCGAGTAGTTGCTAGACCACTCCAAAAGCCCCACCCGAAAATATAGACTAGAGGTGCTTGAGTAAATTCAAGCTCCTCAAAAAGAACTTGCTCAATTACCCAAGAGATTAATCTTTGTGAATCTCAACTTAGGATTTAGCTTTGAGGTTTGGTGCAATTGAATTAAGAGGATAGGGGCTATATTTATAGCCAAGGGGAGGAGAAATCCTCCCCTTATTACCAGTGTGGGATATGCTAAAAAGCATATCCCATATGCGGCATGCTCATGAGGCCGAATGGCCTCATACTTGCCCATGTATGGGCTTTGCGAGAAATCTGGTAAAGCCCATATAGCAGTGTTGCGGGCTAGCAACACTAAAATGCTAGCTCCACAGGCTGCTCCATAATTGGGCTTGCAAGAGTTCTCGCAAGCCCATAGGCAGCGGGCCTTTGCAAATGCTACCTAGTAGCATTTGTGAGGTCCACTAGTCCTCTCTTCTCCTATTATTCAATTGATTTTATTTATTCTTTAGTTACCAGCCAAAATAAATTCCTTGGTATATCCAAAATGATCTAATCATTATTAACCAATCAAATAATAATCCAATTATTATTTATGTTATATTTCATAATAGAATAAATCTATTAGTTCTTTACTTAGTCCGATGGAGGTCCAAAGTGTGTGCCCTTATAGGATCCTGGAGTATTGAGTTGTTAAGTGTGAGCGAACAACCTTTACCCCTCCCCCGGAGGCCACCTGAGATGCGCCACATGGGGGAAAATAACAACTGGCACTTTGAAGCCTGCCGAGGGATTGGTCCTCATTTTTAGGCGTGATGAAAGCACTGATGTTGAAGTTGGATTTAAGTCCATTTTAGGTGTTAAAGGATACGATATCGAAATCCCGTACTTAAAATAGGGTCGCTACCCGGTTCAGCTCAATCGGGAAATTTTGGTACGATTTTCCCACCAGGTGGTAGACCGTACCTTAAGTAGAGATTCCGAGTCCAGATGATGTTATCTATTTTCCATTAGGCCAAGTTAAAAAATTTCATTCTTTCTTAATTGGTTTAATCCATCCTATTTATTTATGTTTTCGGTTATTATGTTGTTATCATGTTTATCAAGCATCAAAGCGATAAATAAATTATTACAGTCATCCCAAAGTAAATGCAGAATTAGAAATTATTACAGGGCTTTTAAATCCTATACATTCTCTATGCGATAAATAAAATACCCGAAGGCCTAACATCCATCTTACGTAAATCTACCTGCACAAAACGGTTAGCACAAATTCGGCACGTTGTACGAGATATATCATAAATCATGTATAGTTAGCAAACCAAATAAGACCCGACTTAGCGTGAATATGGAATAAATAATTATATCGTTATAAGGCCCAGTTGGATGGCTAAACTGAGATTTGAACGGCGTTTAAGGAAAACTCCATTTTAATCGAATTTTAGACTCGATTGTTATTTTATTATTAGTGAAAATTCTGCATGGTATGGGGTGGGATCTATTTTCAGAAGGTTTTGGACCTCCATCGTTGCACTGTGTATCCTAGCTTCGAAAAAATAAACTAGGTCGGAAATGAACGAAATAAAACGGTTGTCTAGAAGGTCATATCACCGGCGACATGGCTGATGTCGCTAGCGACAACAATGATGTCGCTAGAGGCATCAGTCTATAGGCAGGTTGCATGGCTTTCTGACTACCATATAGAAAGGGTCCTACAAGAAAGTGAAGCCACTAGAGAATGCGATGTCACTAACAGTATCAGCGATGTCTCTAACCATATAAGTGATACTGTCGGTGATATCACATGTCTCCAACGACTTTAATTTCTTGCAGCAGCAGCAGGTAATGGTCCAAAACGACCGAAAACCCAAAAATGAATGCAAATCAACAATAATCAGCATAAACCAACAATATTAATGCCAAAGAGCTTTGAGACTCAGGATTTTTACCTCGGGGTATCAGTGATGTCTCTAACCATATAAGTGATACTGTCGGCGACATCACATGTCTCCGATGACTTTAATTTCTTGCAGCAGCAGCAGGTAATGGTCCAAAACGACCGAAAACCCAAAAATGAATGCAAATCAACAATAATCAGCATAAACCAGCAATATTAATGCCAAAGAGCTTTGAGACTCAGGATTTTTACCTCGGGGCCATGAATCCACCTCTTTGTGAACCAAGGAACACCTTCGAGGAGCTTGTAATGATGATTTGGTAGTAGATTGGGTACTTAAGTCTCTAAGTTCCTGTTTAGATTGATTTTAACCTAATATCTACTTATTTTAAGCTTACAATCAGAGAGTTCAAAGAAGAAAAACCAGGAAAAATGGATTGAGATCCTTTTTCCTACCTTTTCTAATTATTATCTCACTAGAACTACTTTCTCACTATAGAATTCTGTAAATTCAAGTTGCAGGTTGTTCTTGTGTTTTTTCTCTTGTCTTCTTTTTTTTGTTCCCTTCCTCCTCTTTGTTTGAAACCCTAAGGTGTGTTTTTATAGGCAAAATGGGGTGGTCTTCAAGACCTTTCAGCCATTTTCTCCAAACTGGCAAAAAAGAGACTGTCCTAAGGGAAGAAGATGAAAGCTGCCTGCAGAGCCTAATTTGGCCATACCACCGGCGACATGGATGATACTGCCGACAGGATGGGGCGATGCCGCTAGCAACATCAGCTTTCAAAAAGCTAACTACCAGCGGGCCCATAAGCCTGAAAAGCTGCCAAACACGGGACAAACGGGTCAAAGTGGGATTTTTGAATTTTAATGATATTTTAATGGGGATTTAGAGATTATTTTAGTTTGGGTGTAAATCATCGGTTCAAGCTCCTACCGAATGCGTTATCGGCTACGCCAAACTGGATTCTACCAAGTATAAAGTTCGCAAGGAACATTATATTGGTAATAAAAATTCTAAAAAGGACTTTTATTTTGAGGCATTAAAATCAGGCACACGTTATCATCGTCTTGTGAGAGGGACTATAAAATCTCGTGCTCACAAGCTGCCCCTTGGGGGATCACTGTTGCCACATGTTAGTATGATCGCATAAAAGAGCAAGGGATAGGAATGATACCTGATGGATGACTGGTTTGCCCCATAGTCTGACTTGTGCTTTGTGGAAAGGATGCCCCTTGGTTAGACTTGATCCTCGCGGAGAGATTGCCCCTTAGTCGGACTTATGCTTTGTAGATTGGTTGCCCTTTGGTCGAACTTATGCTTCGTGAAGAGATTGCCCCTTGGTCGAACCTATGGTTTGTGAATTGGTTGCCCCTTGGTCGGACTTATGCTTCACGGAGAGATTGCCCCTTGGTCGGACTTATGCTTTATGGATTGCTTGCCCCTTGATCAGACTTGTGCTTTGTAGAGAGATTACCCCTTGGTCAGACTTATGCTTTATAGATTGGTTGCCCTTTAGCCGGACTTATGCTTCACGGAGAGATTACCCCTTGGTCGGACTTATGGCTTGTGGATTGGTTGCCCCTTGGTCGGACTTATGCTTCACGGAGAGATTGCCCCTTGGTGGGACTTATGCTTTATGGATTGGTTGCCCTTTGGTTGAACTTATGCTTTGCGGAGAGATTGCCCCTTGGTCAAACTTATGCTTTGTGGATTGGTTGCCCCTTGGTCGGACTTATGCTTTACGAAGAGTTTGCCACTTGGTCGGACTTATGCTTTATGGATTGGTTGCCCTTTGGTCGGACTTATGCTTCACGGAGAGATTGCCCCTTGGTCAGACTTGTGCTTTGTGGATTGGTTGCCACTTGGTCGGACTTATGCTTTGTGGATTGGTTGCCTCTTGGTCGGACTTATGCTTTGTGGATTGGTGGAGTGTAGTTCTAGGTCACGTTACAATCTTGGAGGGGTGAACCCAAAGGCGGCATGTACAAGGTCATGTCGGGACCTTCAGTTGGCATTCTGGAGGTGAACCCAAAGGGTGACATGTATAGAGACTATATCAGGGACCTTCAGTTGGCATTCTGAGGGTGAACCCATAGGGTAATACGTACAGAGATTGTATCAGGGACATTCAGTTGGCATTCTGGGGGTGAACCCAAAGGGTGATACGTACAAAGACTGCATCAGGGACCTTCAGTTGGCATTCTGGGGGTGAGCCCAAAGGGTGATACGTACATAGAGTGTATCAGGGACCTTCAGTTAGCATCCCAAGGGGTGAACCCAAAGGGTGATACGTACAAGGACTGTATCAGGGACCTTCAGTTAGCATTCCATGGGTAAACCTAAAGGGTGATACGTACAGAGCTTGTATTAGGGACCTTCAATTAGCATTTTGGGTGAACCCAAAGGATGATACATATAGAGCCTGTATCAGGGACCTTTAGTTGGCATTCAAAGGGTAAACCCAAAGGGTGATACGTACAGAGCCTGTATCAGGGACTTTCATTTGGCGTTCTAGGGGTGAACCCAAAGGGTGATACGTATAGAGCCTGTATTGGGGACCTTTAGTTGGCATTTTGGGGGTGAACCCAAAGGGTGATATGTACAGAGCTTGTATCAGGGACCTTCAATTGGCATTCTAGGGGTGAACCCAAAGGGTGATACGTACAGAGCCTGTATCAGGGACCTTTAGTTGGCATTCTAGGGGTGAACCCAAAGGGTGATATGTACAGAGCCTATATCAAGGACCTTCAGTTGGCATTCTAGGTGAACCTAACGGATGATACGTACAAAGCCTGTATCAGGGACCTTCAGTTGGCGTTCTAGGTGAACCCAAAGGGTGATGCGTATAGAGCCTGTATTAGGGACCTTTAATTGGTGTTCTAGGGGGTAAACCCAAATGATGATACGTACAAGGACTGTATCAGAGACCTTCAGTTGGCATTCCAAGGGTGAACCCAAAGATTGACATGTACTGGGTCATGCCGTAATCTCTAAGTAGCATATAGAATGAGCATATTGGGTTTGTGGTTGTGGCTTCGTGCCTGCAAAGAGTAGAATGAGAACAAGATTAGACAGATTTTAGATGACATTTTTACTGCTTGATCGATTTTTTAAAATAAAAAATATTTTTGCCCCTTTGATCAATAGCAAAAATGTAATAATAAAAAGTACAAGGGTTTAAAAGTCCTAGGATGTCGGGACTAGAGCCGGGATTTCATCGAGGATGGCTGAAAAAGGCATGGAGATGAGTTAATATCGCCGGCGACATGTATGATGTCGCTGGCTGTATGGGATGATGTCGCCAGCAATATGAGTACCACATAGAAGCTTTGACTGGTCAAACAAATTCAAAATTCAAATTGAAGAAGGTGATGTCGCAGGCGGCATGACTGATGTCACTGGCGGTATGGGATGATGCCGCTGATGGCATGAATTGGGTAGTTTCAGATAAATTAAGACTCGTCGAATTCTGTGCGGCTATTTAAAAGGAAGTAAAACACTCTTCCTTACTCATTCTACAGAAACCGTACCCCCCCCCCTTTGCTCCATTCTTCTCCAAACCTTTCACTTTCTTCGCAATTCCAATCATGAAGAGAATTACCAAGGCTTTCAAGGGAAAATCCGCTAAGGCTAGGGAGAGCTTGCCCAATTCCTCCATTGAGGGGCTGAAACTTCTCCCGGTTCCTATTGCTTATGTCTTGAGGGAGACGGCTAAGATGTATGGGTATGGGATCAATTCCCCCATCACCAACCAGACCTCGGAGAAGGAGAAACATCTTTCCTACGTCCAAGTAATCCTACAAAACTCAAAATTCTTCTTCTTGGTTGAGTTTCAATTCAACCTTAGGCTCAAAATTATGCCGTGATAGAAGTTATAAGTGTGAAATAGACTAATTGTGAACTGATATTGTATGTTTTAGGCTTGATTTTTGCTGTTCTTAGGCGTAGAATTCGATTAATTATGCTTTTATAGTTTTGGCATAATGGGTGCATTTTTTGGGGTAAAACAGGTTCTGCCCCCAGGTTGATATATCGCTGGCGATATGAGCGATATCGCCAGTGGCATCAGGCCTTGCAAAAAGGCTTAGGAAGATGTGATGCCGTTTCTGCTTAAGGTGATGCCGCCAATGATATCATCTATACCACCAACGGTATGGATGATGTTGCCGGCGACATCGCTTCTAGTAGAAGCGACATCAGCAGCCTTCTAGTAGGTATCAGCGATAAGAAAATAAATAGGGACTTATCTATTTTGCTTCTAATTTTTATAGCTGCACGGACTGACCTACACTGGAGGTATGGGCACTATCGGCGAGTGGTGGCACCATATTTCGGAAAAGGATCCTAAACTTGCGCTAGCCATCAATGAGACGGGCTTTAGGGACTTTGCTCGAATTATGCCCATGTTAAATCCGAAGCTTTCCTATCCGGCTGTGATGGCTCTTATAGAGAGGTGGTCCGAAACTACCCATACTATTCACTTCTCATTTAGCGAGGTGACAATCATGCCCTCTGATGTCGTGGCTATAATTGAGCTCCTATGGATGGATGAGGTAGTTCATTTTGACGCCTACATGGACAAATATCACACAGAGAAGCCTGTGGTGAGGCAAGCAAAGGAGCTATTTAGCTTGAAGCCCACCTCTGGGCAGCTATCCTATAGTGAGCTGCACCAACACTAGAGTAGAGCGGATGTGGTGCCCGAGGATGATAGGGATGCTTGCGTCCTCTCCTTCGTGATTTCCTTGCTCACCGTGCTATTTTTCCCGATTTCAGGGAGCAAGATCAACTATGGGTTGATATCCACCTTGGAGGATGTGGCGGGCATCAGGAAGAAGAATTGGTCGCGTGCCATATATCATGGGCTGGATGCGGGAGCCCGGAAGAAGGTGAAGGCTCTCTGAGTCAGCCATTTGCAGTTGTAGGTATACCTTTCTTGGAAGCATTTTACTTGATTTTCCCTATTTGGTACGAACACTTTATCTGTTGTGGCCATTTTGGACTGATTGGTTGTTTACTTGCTTAGGCTTAGGCATTCGAGCATCAGATCCTCCCGTCATTCGAGTTCTTGACTACCATGCCCTTGGGTTCCCATTTTCTCACCCGATGGTGCGGCGGCATTGGCGGGAAGGCCAAGTACTCCACTAGCTATTGAGAGTCATTGAGGTTTGCATGGTTTAGCTCAGTATGTGATGCTTTGGCTTAGACTCTTGTTTCACACTTAAAGGAAAACATTAGTAAACAAAATGCATTTATGTATTTACATTATACTTACATCGGTTGTTTAGTTGATTATTGGTACAGCTTATCTTGGACCCATTTGATGGGGTGGAGAACCTACTAGAAGTTGCAAGGGTCAGGAAGGAGGTGGATGACCGTTGGTTTATGGTTGAGTGCCCTCTGTCATAGTAGTGGTAACTAGGAGAGCAGAATGGGGATTGGAGATTTATCCCTATCACCGCCAGGCCGGTGCCCGCTAATCCTCCCAAGGGTTTATGGTGGCCCTATTTGGTGATCACATCCGACGCTGATAAAGTCGACTATATTAAGGGGAATGGTCGAGTGATCCCTATAGTCCCTGGTCTCTATGAGCATCACCAGCAGCGCCTCTTGCCTGTTTGCCCTCGAATCAAGGATAATGATACGATCGAGTTCCACAATAAGAATAAGATGGATGAGGAGAAGAGGAAGCTCAAGGGGATAGTTGATGTTGATGAGGAGGAAGAAGAAGAGTAAGAGGAGGCTGAGATGGAGGTTGAGGAAAATGTAGAGATCGAGCCTAAGGGAGAGGACGAGATAGGTGCGGATGTGGCTGGCAAGAATCTGTCGATGTCCTAGGGGGGCACCGATCTTTTGAGGTATGATTGCATTTATGTGCATGATTTGCAATTGTTTGGGCTAGGAATGTTGCTTATTTGTGTTTTTCATGCTTTTCAGGAACCTGCGAGGAAAAGAGGTTGGGACAACCAGAGCAGAACGCAATACTATGGCGTATAGGAGGGGAAAAATTTTGTGGAAGGGCATCTGGTCAACCCAATGGAGACTCGGCTCCTGCTGATGAATTCCCAAGGTGAGTTCCATCCCAGGAACATAGGCCCGAGCCGACATGCTCCAATCTTCATGCTAGAGAACACTACTTATGTAAGGCTTGAGAATATGATAATTGCTTTCTTGCTTACCCTTGGATATGGGTGCGTATTGATTTGCCTTTTGGATTTTTTAGGTTGCTCATAGCCATGTAGAGCAACTGGCAGAGAACAATTTTGCTCTTTGGGACACACTTATTAGGCAATCGCTGCTTGTCCAGGTACATTCCCTGTCATGACATGCCAAAATAAGATAAGATGCATGTGTGGATGCTATGAATGATGTGCATTTGACGGTTTCCCTGGTTTATAGGATTTCTTGGCCCTTTCCTTATCGGCATCCGATGCGGCCCGGCAGAGATACGAGGAGGAGACTGCGGAACTTCGACATTGTGTGAGAGACCTTGAGGGTCAACTATAGGTCGCAGTTCAGGAGCGGAGGAGCAAGCAAAACTTGGATCGCACGTACCCCGGTAGCACCAGTCATAGAGGAGTGAAGATGTCCACCGGCTGACGCCTATTTACTGTGGTTGAGGAGTCTAGCAGCGTCCCGATGACTGAGGGAAGAGAGGAGGATGAGGTTAATGATTGGCTAGTGAGCCCTGAGGACATTTCATCTTGCCCGGCCGGCAGTGGCGGGCATGCCTACATTATGCTTTCATTTTGCTTTTTATTTCGGATTTTGGTTTGTACCCTCGATACATTGGGATTGAATAATTTGGATTGTTGTTTGGTTTTGGTTTGGTAGGCTAGATGTTCGGAATATTTGAATGGTTTGCGCCCTCGGGCTTTCATTGAATAAAATTGATTAGCACTCACACCAGATTTTGAAAATGTATTACAGGGCTATTTACAGGTTTTGTATATGTCTAAAGTGATGGAATTGCTTCTAATGCCACCGGGAAAATAATTCCATGCCGCTGGCAGCATCATTTATATCGTTGAATGCATCACCTCAAAACCGTCCATACCCATGCCACTAACGGCATCAACTGATATCGCCCAAACAATCCATATCGCCGGCAGCATAGCCCATATCGTCGGCAGCATCAACTTCCCAAGAACACAAATTCAGCCATTTCTTCAATTCTGCTATGGCAAGCCACACTCAATAGCTACGGGGCTTCCTATAAAGCCTATGGAACGTAGATTGGAGGGAACTGGAGAAATTCGGCCTTTTCTTCTTTTTTATGACTCTAACTTTTGCATAGACAGCCCCAAAGGGTTTTCAATCTATCAAGCCTTGTCTTAATTTTTTCCTGGACTACCCTTTCGGGTTTTCAGCCCAGCAGACTTATTCCAACTTTTGTATAGACCTAGATGTTTTCAGTCTATCCGGATTTTTTTTTGAAAAGAAACACTGACGAGCTTGGAGCATCTTTGATTAAGCTTACTTGCGATGTTTCCTTCACTTGGTCGCCAGACATTCATATAATCATAAGTATAGAGGTTTCAGTATGAAAGATACTTTTATCGAGTGAATTTAATTTGAGTACAAGATGTTAGCAATCATTTCCATTAGTCGAACTCCTGGTGTTAACCAGCCTTTACAGATTCTCAAGTTAACATCTCACTATTTTTCTCTCATGCCCTAATTTTTGTTTGAACCGCCCTTTTCGGGTTTTCAGTTCAGCGGGCTACATTGACTTATCCTCTAATTTTTGCACGGCCGGTTTGCAGGATGCCGATCATCAGGTGTCACGCTAATTTTTGTCCGATCAGTAAAAGACCGAAAGGCGAGTGATTATCATATATATTTTTTAGTGTACCGCTTTTCTGATTTATTTCTTTTGTTTAGACCTGATAACACTTAAGCCTGTCCTGGTTGACTAGGTCAATGAACTCGCTGTTGTTCGTGCTCATGACTTTGATAGCCCTGCTCATTTGGTATCATATTTGGCCACATGACAACATTCTCAATTTGATCTGAACTTTTATTAACATCGGTGTTAGAAGGTTCCAGACGCTTCAATGTCAGCTCAATGACTCTTGACGAGGGTATTAGGTATCTGACTTGCTATTGTGCGTTTGGTCATGCCTTTGTAGATTCTCCAAGGTTTTTAGTGTCCGTTTGGTTTCCACCTGGATCACCCAATTCATTCTGACCTTCAAAGTTACATCGGGCAACCTTGCTTTGACCTTGCAAGGAGTTTCATTTGCGGGAGCTTTGGCGCTTACACAGAGCCTTCTTAGTTGGTTCGATCACCATTCTGATTACTACTCTGATTGCTCCTTCAGTTTGCGGTTTATACAGCCTTTCCTGGTTAGGCCTGAATTTTCCCCTTGTACCGATGGTGGAGGGTTTTGACCACGTGACATTTGGTTCAGGAGCCTTTTACTTGGTTCCTTTGACAGGTGAAATTGTATATTATTTTGGTGGTTTACTCGGTAACCTGATCCCGACTTTGGTTGTGTGCTTATCTTTGTGGCTTGTGGGGTAAAGGTGCTTGCTCTCATACTTTATGCTCTTGGCGGTGGTTGCCCCCTTGGGACTGATCTTTGTTGCCCGAGGGGTTTAATGTGGATTAATTTATGTTAGGTGAAGATGTGTTTCTCTGAGAGTTTGGTCATTTCCTTGGCGGTGACATTGGTGTAAGATTCGATTACAGTGTTGATTTGATGGAGGTTGGGTTCCATCAATCGTTTATGCCCCTATGCCAAGAATGGCCAAGGAGCGGAGAAGTGTTGGAGAAGGTTTGAAAAAAGGGAAAGGGGTGGGTGGGTGGAAATGCATGCTATGATTTTCCATTTCAGGGAACCAGTTGATACTTCTTTAGTAGCTTGAAGGTGCACCATTGCGGGGTTGCTGAGTTAATTTTGGAAGAGACCTGTGGTGTTCAACAATCTGACTATTGATCTAGGGACCAAGCAAAAGCATTATCGTGGTCCTTAAGCACTATATTATCTCACATGTGTTTGATAGGAGTTAAATTATTGGGGTTTGATTACCACATAGGAGCCTTCATTTGTACTCAAATTAATTTCATCCAGTAAAGTATCCTGAATACTGGAAGCATCATGCGTATGCTCATATGAATGCGTGGAACAAAATGGTAGCAACATGACATAAGTAAGAAAAATAGAATTTGCTCACGGAGCTCAAAGTTTGGTACATAAAAAGTTCAAACTGAAAGAAATCTAAAGATTACAAATCAAGGCTTTTCATCCTGCACTGGTAGGGTCTTCGATGTTGATGTCGGTGGTGAGCTGAGTCTTATTCTACTTGGTTCTGGTCGAGGTGTTGAGGTTGACTTGGCTCCCTGGTGAGGACCTCGGTGAACTGCCTCATGGCCTTGACCATCAAGTTCTTTGCTTTGCTTTGACCATGCTTTTTTACTAAAATTGTCATGGCTTTGATCATGGTGGCCATAGCCTCCCTGGCTGCTTCATTGATTGACTCCTTATCCTCATCGCCAGAGCATGATTTTTCTTTTCCTTTGAAACAGATGGCCTTGATGAGATCCTGTGGCCCATTCCTTTGTTCAGGATAGATGGGATTGATCATCCGTGTCTGGTTGCCAAACTCTGGCAAGGGGCTAGATGCTCTTTCAGGGTCAATAATCTTCTTATCCCTTACCAGTCATTGGATGACGCAAACCAAAGTCTTACATTGATTGGTATGGTGACCTGACAGCATGTGATATCCGCAAAAGCTTTTCCCTCTTCTCTCATGGCAGGTTTGTATTTGTGAAGGGAGTTAAGAAGGCCAGCTTCCCTTAATTCGGTGAAGATTACATTAAGCAGCAGTTTCCATGGATTTGCACCGCAGTTTGGCTGAATAGTAGTTGTTGGTGCCAATTTCTGAGAGGTCTCTTAGCCTACCATGATTTAAGGTGGGGGTATGCATGAGTCAGTGTTCTAAAAGACCTGATCCCCTCTGTTTGGACCCCTCTCTCTTTTAGATCGCAGCCCGCTGCAACCAATCAATGTAAGGAGGGTTCAACTTAAGGTGTCATGCCCGGATGTTGCATGACCTCATCATACTGAGGAGTCATCGGGGTAGCGGGGAGCCTAAACTACGATGGAGTGACCAATGATTTTATTCAAATGATTTTAGTTATTCTTCTCCCTAATAAATTAGTTATCGGTCAAAATAAATTCCTTGGTATATCCAAAATGATCTAATCATTTTTAACCAATCAAATAATAATCCAATTATTATTTATGTTATATTTCGTAATAGAATAAATCTATTAGTTCTTTACTTAGTCCGATGGAGGCCCAATGTGTGTGACCTTATAGGATCCCGGAGTATTAAGCTATTAAGGTTTAACCAGTCTTTGTTCTAATGGAACTATTGGCTCGAGGTTCTAGACCATGAATAGAACTTGATTACCTTAAGCGACTGTAGTACGCCTCTAGCAAGGGTCTACCATCCCCCATTACTCGGAATGTCATTTATGCTTATGACTTAACCCCGGTTAATGTAATAGTTGTCCAATGAGATGTAATCCTTCCATTCTTTAATATTAGTACCATATGGTTTATAGGGTTCGGTTAAAGTGTTAACCCACTAATAGCAAGGTTGCTCCAAGCTATCCCAGTTATTAAACTTGTTACTGAAGTATATTGCTGTTTACCATAGTGTGTTTGACTAGAAACTATTTCTATCAAACACATACTCTGATCAGAGGTTTATAACAATCATTACTTCAACAAGCGGCCAGGTATAACTCCTTAATATATCCGGAGCGATCAATTCTTTCCGACTACTCACCTTACCAACGTATTGTCATCACTACACCCGTAACACCCTAAATTAATGAGTGTGTTGGAATGACCCAAAGTATAGCAATATTACCACATAAGGTAACTAGTATCTCAAGTATGAGGGTATTCGCAAAGCTTATTGCATGAAGATAAACACTAACACATTGATATATATACCACGTGTTTATCTTACTGCGGTCTCTAATATATCTCCCAGATATATCCATGTGTCAAACTTAAGGTACCACCTTCCGTCCTTAGGAGATTGACTGCTTGGACCATTTCCAGGAAAGTTGACAACATGCTAGTCTTTCCGCTTCATCAATATCCATTCTTGATGAAACTATGACTAGGGATAGTTTAGACATAATCATAATTACACATGAAGCAGGTCTCACTAAATATAGTCCAACTATAATTTCTGTGACTTCATGCTATGATATGTCAAGGACTTTTATATACATACATCAATGAATATATTTTAACCAGCTATAACATATTTATAAACACATTGATATAAATGCCTTTATTAATTAAACAAAATATTCATACTATTACATAATTAAGATATATCGCCCTAATTGCCTTAAGGACATACATCAAATCTAACAAACTCCCACTTGCACTAAGGCCAATTAGTCATATGTCTTAATCCATATGCTTTAACATGATATTCATGTTTGACTTGAGTCAATTCCTTCGTCAGACCATCCACGAGGTTCTGATCAGTGGGTACATATTCTAGTCTTATTATCTCAGCATCAACAATCTCCCTGATTATGTGATACTTTCTGGATACATGTCTATTTTTCTGATAAGACCGTGGTTTCTTTGCCTAAGCTATAGCACCATTGTTATCGCAATACAAAGTAATTAGATCAACAGACTCAGGCACCATATCGAGATCACCAATAAATCCCTTTAACCAGACAGCTTTGTTTGCTGCTTTGTATGTAGCAATGTATTCAGATTTCATGGTTGAATCAGCAATAGTTTCTTGCTTGGAACTCTTCCAGCATACCACCCCTCCATTTAACATATACACAAAACCTGACTCAGAGTTAAAGTCATCCTTGTTAGATTGAAAACTCGCATTAGTGTAACCTCTAATTGTGAGGTTACCTTCTCCATAAATCAAGAAATCTTCTTTAGTCCTTCTCAAGTACTTAAGAATTGACGTGACGGCCATTCAGTGCTTTTAACATGGATCTGACTGATATATGCTTGTAAAGCTCAAAGCCTGAGAGACATCTGGCCTAGTACATATCATAGCATACATGATGGATCCTATCGTGGATGCATAGGGTATATCCATCATGCGCATTCTCCTCTAAGCTATCTTCGGACACTCAGCTTTAGATAGGTTAATCCCCTTTGTCATCGGGAGATAACCTTTCTTCGAATGCTCAAGGTTGAACCTATTCAACACCTTGTCTATATATGTACTTTGAGAAAGACCTAATAGCTTCTTGGATCTATCCCTATAGATCTTTATACCTAGTATAAATGCTGCTTCACTAAGGTCTTTTATGGAGAATTTTGTTGACAGCCATACTTTAACATTTTGAAGAAGAGAAATATCGTTTCCTATTAGTAGAATGTCATCGACATATAGTACTAAGAAAACGGCTGCACTCCTACTAACCTTCTTGTAAACACAAGGCTCATTAACGTTTGGACAGAAATCTAGTTCACGGATTGTCTGATCAAACCTTATATTCCAACTCCTGGACGCCTTCCATAAATGGATCTTTGTAGCTTGCATACCTTCGAGACATTCTAAGATGTAAAACCCTCAAGTTGTGTCATATACACATCCTGGTCTAAATCCCCATTTAGGAATGTTGTCTTAACATCCATCTGCTAGATCTCATAATTGTAATGAGCTGCAATGGTGAGGAGTATCCTTATATATTTAAGCATGGCCATCGGTAAGAAAGTTTCATCATAGCCGATACCTTCACATTAACTATAACCTTTTACAACCAACCTTGCTTTATAGGTAATTACATTACCGTCCACGTCAGTCTTCTTCTTGAAGACCCACTTGCACCCAATCAGTCTAACCTCTTGCGGTGCATCAACTAAATTCCAGACTTGGTTCTCATACATGGAATCCATTTCTGATTTCATGGCTTTTACCCATTTATCAGAATCTGAGCTTTTCATTACTCATCATATGTCCTAGGTTCATCATCCTCTATGAGATATAGTTCCTTATCATCAGTGATGATAAAACCATATCTATCGGGACCTTTATGAACACGACCTGATCTTCGCGATGATTGTGTTTCAACAGGCTGTTCTTGGATCACACTTTTTTGTGTATCTAGAACGGGGTCAATCAGTTGATTGTCTGTTTCTTCCTCTTGAACTTCCAGTTCAATATTGCTCCCACTGACTTTTGCAAGTAAGTGTTCCTTTTCCAAAAAGTGAGCATTCTGAGACTCAAATACCTTCTGTGCTTCAGGTTGGTAAAATAGATATCTAATAGTTTCCTTTGGATATCCAATGAATAGACATTTGTCATATTTGGCATTCAGCTTATCCGAGGCTATCCTCTTTACCATAGCAGGACAGCCCCATACTCTTAAGTGACTTAGAGATGGCTTTTTATTACACCATCTTTTGTAAGGTGTAAAATCAACTGATTTAGAGGGCACTCTATTTAAAACATAAATTGGGCTCTCTAGTGCATATCCCCAAAAGGATTTAATGAGATCAGCATGGCTGATCATGGACCAAACCATATCTAATAAAGTCCTATTCGTCCTTTCTGACACTCCATTGTGTTGGGACGTATAAAGAGGGGTCTACGGGGGAACTATCCCATTTACCTTTAGATAATCCTGAAACTCCTAACTTAAGTATTCTCCACCTCGATCTGATCGAAGTGTTTTAATACTTTTCTCAAGCTGTTTCTCTACTTCAGCTCTAAATAGTTTGAACTTCTCAAAACTTTCAGACTTGTGCTTTATTAAGTACAAATAATCGTATCATGAATAATCATCAATAAAGGTTATGAAGTAGGAGTATCCTCCTAGTGCCTGAACACTCATTGGACCACATACATCAGTATGTATAAGTTCCAATGTACTCGTGGCCCGTTCACCCTTTCCTTGAAATGGTAACTTTGTCAATTTTCCTCTTAAACAAGGTTCGCAATCACCATAAGACTCCAAGTCTATTGGGCCCAAGTCTCCACACTTATGCAACTTGGTTAAGCGATCTTTGTTTATGTAGCCTAAACGACAATGCCATAAGTAGAAGGAATTCTCATTATCTAATTTAACTTTCTTCACATTATTTATATTAAAAACTTATGTTTTAGTATCAAGAACATAAATGCCACCTTTCAACATCCCATAACCATAAAGAACATTATTCAAACGAATCTGACAATTATTATTCAAAAATAAAATTTCAAATCCTTCTACTGCTAAACACACAACAGATGCAATATTCTTAGTAACACTTGGAATGTAGTAACAATTATTCAAAACTAAAACAAGTCCACTTGGCAAAATAAGATTAAAGCTTCCTACGGCAATGCAGCAACTCTGGCTCCATTTCCCAAACGCAGGTCCATCTCCCTTTTTGCAAGCTTTCTACTATTCCTTATTCCTTACATAGAAGTACAGATATAAGAACCACAATCAGTATCTAATACCCAAGTGGATTCACGAGGAAAAGAAGCAAAGCTTTCAATTACAAACATACCTAAAGTATATGCCTCTGTAGGCTTCTTCTTCAAATGCTCAGAAATAAGAGTTTTGTAATCCCTCTTCCAATGTCCCTATTTCCCACACTAAAAGCAGACATACTTAGATGTCTTCTTTTCTTTCTTCTTTTACTGATTCTTTTCTTGGCACCCAGTGTCTGCTTCTTCTTCTTAGAAGCCTTGCCTTTCTTAACCAATAGTAGAGGTTTCTGATCTTTCTTGATCTGAGGTTCTACTATTTTTAGCATGTTGATTAATTTAGGGATAGTAGAATTAATCTTGTTCATGCAATAATTAGTCACTAAAGCTTGAGTAACTATCTATCAAGGATATCAACACAAGGTCAATGCTCAAGTTATGATTCATCTCGAATCTCAATTGATTCAGCTTAAGGTATCCCAAGAATTTTAGTATATGCTGAGAGGCAGAGGTTCCAGCCTGCATCTTGGTTCCGAAAAGGAGCTTGGAGGTCTCATACCTCTCTGTCCTTTCCCGCTCTAAAAAGAGCTCCTCAAGATGGAGAACCATGTCCTTCGAGGGCATGTTCTCTTGTTGTTTTTGAAGCTCAGGATTCATAGACCCCAACATGATACACATGGCAGTCTCACGATCTTTCCTGTGCGTCAACTAGGCCTCATGTTCTACATGATCCTTAACATCAGGTTAAACAGGGAAAATTTCACTTAGAACATACGCAATTCCCTCGGATCTAAAAATTATTCTCACAGCTCAGAACTAATCAGAATAGTTCGAGCCATTCAATTTGGTGTCAAGTAACATAAAGAGATTAACATTGGAAGTCATTTTCAACCTAAGATATAAGAAAAGAAAAGGAGTTTAGATATTAGTTTAAGTACATGTATTTAATATAAGGACTTTTAATTAAATACATTTATCCTACTATTTTCTGCAAAACTTACAATAGCCCATTCTATTGAATTCGGGAATTTTAGCTCAGCTAAATTTCCTAGTAGGTAGCATCTATAATTAGTCTATTATGACCCCCAATTTTATGAGTCAAGTCACAATAGTAAGTTATAGTTGGAATCCTATTTCATTTGCATCATATGCAATTGCTAATACATTCAAGTTCCCTAATCCCAAGGGATGTGTGCTCTTATGTTAGCATCTCCTTGAATATGTCTTAGATCTGGGCCCAGCACCCAATTTTATGGTAGACTACCCCAGTTCCGCTAAGGCAGACCCTATCCCAAACTTTACAACCAATCAATGAGGACTAGAAGGAATGCTTTGCGTAGCACTTGATAGTCCAAAGAGACCGTATTATAAATTTGAGTAAGGAAGACTATAACTTGCCTTAATATATTTACCTTGGGATTTTATTGGTGTTAAACGTCTCACCCAATCTAGGATTTTATCAGATGGACATATTTATAATAATTTATATTAATTCACGGAAGTTTAGAATTAATTTATAAGGTCCAACCTTGGGTGGGTTCAAGCTCTTTATTATAATTATTCCATCAACCTAGATTATATGCAAAATAATTAACACTTTAATTTGTTATATTTATATTGCATTTCCTTTAAGCTTTTATTCAATAAATTTAATTTTTACTTTGTAATAGAAACATATATAAGCACCATCTTATATACTAGAAATAAATTAGTCCATATTTAATACTCGATTGGTCAATTCAAGCTGCACTAATATAGGTTCCCATGTAGGAGAGGTGCCCTTGAAGTGAGTAGACACCAAGTCCAATCCTTAGCCAGAACAATTACAGGCACTAACTCGAAGACCAATGGATTCTCTTGAACTAATAAATTTCATTCTTTCAATTCATGTAAATTGAAAGTATCTATAACCCATGTAATTTAAATAAATTATTAAAACTTGTATAATTTGGATAAGTTGAGCAGGCTTATTCAAAATTATTCATAACCATTTTCTAACCTTGAAATAAAAAGTACAAGTTCATAAATATTGTTCCAAACAATTAAATAAATAATAATCATTTCATATAGAAAATGATATTCAGTTTGCTTCCAACTTAATTATGCACTAAATAGGCAGGCTCTGATACCACTGTTGGAAACTGACAGTCAAATCGAACATGCATAACAGGCATGGCAGAAATTCAAAATTTTGTCCCTGTCCCCCAGAACTCCTATTAGATACATATAAATTAAATAAAGCCTTAACTAAATAATTTTCTACCTAAGTTAGCATGCAAAGGGCTAGGCATACCATAATTCTAAATTATATCCTAGCACATATATTTTATGTTAAGCATGTTATAACTCTAAGCTATAACCTAAGCATAAAATAAACTAAGCATGCAAAACAACCTCTGCATATTATTAAGTCTAAAAACGCTTAAAGAAAAAGACCTAATAATAAAAAGGAGAAAGAAAGAAAACTTACCAGTTGAAGCGTGCTTTAGCAGAGAACCTTCCTGCACAAGCCTCCAAGCGTAGGATAGCCTCTATGAGTATCCACACGAACCCCACCAACCAAAACCTCCCAAAGAGGAAGAACTAAGGAGCCTCGAGTAGTTGCTAGACCACTCCAGAAGCCCCACTCGAAAATATAGACTAGAGGTGCTCGAATAAATTCAAGCTCCTAAAAAAGAACTTGCTCAATTACCCGAGAGATTAATCTTTGTGAATCTTACTAATGTGGGATATGCTAAAAAGCATATCCCACATGCGGCATGCTCATGAGGCTGAATGGCCTCATACTTGCCCATGTATAGGCTTTGCAAGAAATCTCGCAAAGCCCATGTAGCAGTGTTGGTTGGCAGCGCTATGCTGCTAGCTTCGCACGCTGCCCCGAGATTGGGCTTGAGAGATTTCTCGCAAGCCCATAGGCTCCCTTTTAGCGGGCCTTTGCAAATGCTACCTAGTAGCATTCGTGAGGTCCATTAGTCCTTTCCTCTCCTTTTATTCAAGTGATTTTATTTATTCCTGACCCTAATAAATTAGTTACCGATCAAAATAAATTCCTTGGTATATCCAAAATGATATAATCATTTTTAACCAATCAAATAATAATCCAATTATTATTTATGCTATATTATCATTTTTAACCAATCAAATAATAATCCAATTATTATTTATGCTATATTTCGTAATACAATAAATCTATTAGTTCTTTACTTAGTCCGATAGAGGTCCAATATGTGTGACCTTATAGGATCCCGGAGCATTGAGTTGTTAAGGTTTAACCAACCCTTATTCTAATGGAACTATTGGCTCAAGGTTCTAGACCGTGAATAGAACTCGATTACCTTAAGCGACTGTAGTATGCCTCTAGCAAGGGTCCACCATCTCCCATTACTCGGAACGTCATTTATGCTTATGACTTAATCCTAGTTAATGTAATAGTTGTCCAATGTGATGAACTCCTTCCATTCTTTAATATTAGTACCATCTGGTTTATAGGGTTCAGTTAAAGTGTTAAACCAGTAATAGCAAGGTTGCTCCAAGCTATCTCAGTTATTAAACTTGTTAAGTATATTACTTTTTACCATAGTGTGTTTGACTAGAAACTATTTCTATCAACACATACTCTGATCAGAGATTTATAACAATCATTACTTCAACAAGCAGCTAGGTACAACTCCTTAATATATCCGGAGCGATGGATTCTTTTCGACTACTCAGCTTACCAATGTGTTGTCATTACTACACCTGTAATCACCCGTAACACCCTAAATTAAAGAGTGTGTGGTAATGACCTAAAGTATAGCAATAGTACCACATAAGGTAACTAGTACCTCAAGTATGAGGATATTCGCAAAGCTTATTGCATGAAGATAAACACTAACACATTGACATATACACCAAGTGTTTATCTTACTGCGGTCTCGAATATATCTCCCAGATATATCCATGTGTCAAACTTAAGGCACCACCTTCAGTCCTTAGGAGATTGACTGCTTGGGCCCTTTCTAAGAAAGTCTACCACATGCTAGTCTTTCCGCTTCATCAATATCCTTTCTTGATGAAACTATGACTAGGGATAGTTTAGACATAATAATAACTACACATGAAGCAGGTCTCACTAAATATAGTCTAACTATAATTTATCTTACTTTATGCTATGATATGTCAAGGACTTTTGTATACATACATCAACGAATATATTTTAACCAGCAATAATATATATATAAACACATTGATATAATAAAAAGATTAAATGTCTTTATTAATTAAACAAAATATTCGTACTATTACATAATTAAGATATATCGCCCTAATTGCCTTAAGGGCATACATCATATCTAACATCGGCTGCCTGATCCAATAAGCATGCAAGTCCCCGTACTTGAGCTTGTTCATCCTGCCCGGATGAAGCCCAAGTAATCTAGCAATATAGGCCTTTACCTCAGGTCGAGAATGTCATCAGTAAGCATAAACATCAAAATGGACCACATCCCCGCTCCACTCCAAGCCCGTCATGGTGCACACATCCGAGGGAGTGATGGTGACCTCCCTGATAGGCAAGTGGAAAGTATGGGTCGTCTCCAACCATCTCTCCGTTAGTGCTGAAATGGCACCGAGGGCCAATGTCTTAGGGTCCTGAGGAATGGCCCTGATAATGTCGTTGAAGCCGAAGGAATCAATGTGAGTCAGCAGCTCCGTATCCCTCGTGGTACAAATCTCCTCGTACCATTTCCTGCAGAAGCTTAAGGCACTTACAGCCTTGTATTAGAACTGTAAAGGCAGAATAACAGATTAATAGGGTTAGAACAAAGTAAAGAAGTCAGAAATTGGGAAAAGGTTATAGAAAGAAAAGAAGCCAGCATTCTGTCCTTGAAGACAGGACCCATATGGGTAAGCTCCACCCGCGCGGGTCCTAAAGGAGCACCCGTATTAAAAAAGGGACCCGTACAGGTCCCTTCTCACCCATACTGGTCGCCTACGAGCAGTCCTTCTGTGAACGATCTCCCAAAAATAAAAAATTATCCAATTTTAACCAAAGTTCATCTGAAACTATCCTAAAAGCATCCTAGGCTAAAGTTACATGCATCAGGCTCTATTCCAAGGTCTAAAACACCCTAATTCATGCCAAAATTCAAGAAATTGCCAAAAGTTCAAAATTGGAAAATGGAGAATCAAGCAAAATTACCTGGAATTTTGAACCATGGGTCTCAGGAGAAGGGATCAGTGGCACTTCAGAGGTAGGATTGAGCCTCAAGAACGAGCCTCCCCCGTGAAACGCATACCCAACAAAAACTGGGCATTCTCAAAGCCCTGAATCATCCACCGAGGGCAAGTCCTTGAGTCTAAGGGAGAAATGGTCAGTCTTTGGGATCTTTTTGTACATGTTTGGTTGATTTTAGCAGAAAAATCACCGGAAAACACAAAATGGGGAGTTTTGGTGTGAGGCGGGATACAAGGGGGCTTATCTACCTTTTGAAACCCCTGTCGGGGACCTGTACGAGTCCTACCCCACCCGTACGGGTCCCCATTTTTAAGAACCTTACCCGTATAGGTCTGGCCCACCCGTGCGGGCCCTTTCTTGCCATCCAGAGGCAGATTTTTGCATCGATATTTCAACAAGCACCAGAAATTCATCCAGTTCAAGTTTGGGGCCAACCCCACTCTCTCTCAACCTTATATTTCCATTATGTTTGGGACAAGTCCCTAGGCTCACCTTGATCATTGATTGAAGGGAAAAAAAAATTTTTGCTTTCACAAAAGTCAATCAAGAATCAAGGTAAGACATTTTTTAGTTGATCACTGATCAGGAAATTTTATGTAGAGGCCCATCCTAGCACAGGAGTTCTTCTCCAGCAAATGAATTTTACAAGAAAGGGCCTCCCCAGCAGAATAGGCTTCACTCGAAGGGCATACCCCCTATCATCAAGAACCCTAGGGGCGCCCTACTCTAGGGTCATTCCCCAGCAGAGGAATCAGATCCAGGGACATCCCCCTAACAATCTAGGGGCATCCCCCCCACCATTTCCTAGTAACAGAATTATATCCAAGGGCATCCCCCCATCAGATCCAGGGGCATCCCCTCTTCCCTCAACAGCAGAATCAGTCAGTCTAGGGGCCTCTTCCCTATAGTCTAGCCTTCCTAAGGGCATTTTTTGAGAGCCCCCCCTCCAAGAGGCACTCCATTTGGAACGATCAGGCCAAACCTGACATTTCCCGCACATAATTTTCAATTTATCGCATCCACACTTCTTTATTCTTAATTGAAGGGGCAAAAATATTTTTGTTTTCACAAAAGTCAATTAAGAATAAAGAGGTGCCTGCTTGGACAACGACTAACTCAGTGTTTGATTATTGTCTCTTTTCAGGTTATTCAAATTCCCCAGCAAGAGAGTCATTCGCCTTAGGAAAGGGATACATCACTAGCCAAGAAATTCGATCTGCCTTAAGAAAGGGATACACACATCTTCCCCATAAAAGTCATTAGCAAAAGGAGAGTCATCCGCCTTAGGAAAGGGATACATCACCAGTTAGGAAAGTCGATCCGCCTTAGGAAAGGGATACACCATCAGCCAGGAAAGTCGATCTGCCTTAAGAAAGGGATACATAAGTCCTCCCCAGTAGAGGCACTAAGGATATGCAAGGTAGCAAAAGGAAAGTCATCCACCTCAAGAAAGGGATACGCATTGGCAAGGAAAGTCATCCACCTTCAGAAAGGGATGTGCACGGTAACAAAAGGAAAGTCATCTGCCTCAAGAAAGGGATACACATCAGTAAAGGAAAGTCGTTCACCTCAGGAAAGGGATGTACATGATAGGAAAATAAAAGTCATCCGGCTCAAGAAAGAGATATACATCCCCCAGTAAAGTTACAAGGGGTACGCATCAGTAAAGGAAAGAAGTTTGCCTTAAGAAAGGAACTAACCCATATCATCACCATAGGTATAATCTGTAAACCCTCGCTTATATCGTGAGATCATACAGATCTGTATCTGTGATGATCCCACGAGGGGCAGTTTGTGAGCATTGGATTTTAACGATCCTTCTCATGAAACTATGATGAGAGTTATATGATGTAATATCTTTCAAGTGTTGTCCATCAGAGGTGTTCCTACTACTGCAGAGTTGAGTTTGGCTAAAGTTTGGAGACCTGGGCTGCCCTAAGGGACCCGTACGGATGCTGCTCGGTGGTACGAATCCACCAGCGGACCCGTATGGGTCAATCCTTCCATACGCCAAAGGAGGGACCCGTAAGGGTGGGGCCCCAACTGTTCGAGTCCTCTTATTGCTTAAACAGGCTCTTTTAGAAGGGAACCCTTTCCTATTTTGGGAAAAGGCAAGCCATGATCGCGATTTATGGCATTCATATCTCTTTTCCCCTATAAATAGGGCCCTTCTCTTCATTTTACACACACACATCTCATATGAAAATTATACTAGAACTCTAGCAATTTTTATAGGTATAGAAAAGGTATAGCGGGGGTATATGAGGTATAAAATAGGGAGAAAACCTTTCCTTTGAGGTTTTGTCCACATTTTATTCATTCCTAACTTTTATTAGGATTTAGGGGAGGTTCTGTCCACATAAATACTCACCTAGATAATCTTATTTCACCATCTACTTTGGTCGGGCTCTCTCAATAGTAAAGGGATCATCTCAAAGTGGATTCACGCCGCAAAGGTAACGCTCCTGAGTTTCAAAAAGACTCACATCTCAGTTATTTCATTATGATTATTGTTTGTTCCTTCTATTTTGTTTGTTCCTTTCATTTCTTACTTTGGGTCTGGTTCTAACCCGTATGAGCCTTATTGGCACCATATATCTCCAAAGATATCAAATCAGTGCACCATACTCATACGGAAGGAAATCCTTTTTTTAATTTTTATTTTTTTGCCACCAATATGTTAATCTGTAAACCGAACTAAACAAAGTTTCTACCTGGACCATATAGGACTCGTACGAGTACACCATACCCATACTGATCCTCCTTAGTAGCCGTACAGGTCCCACCCCCCGTACAAGTACGAGTCCAATGCAGATTCCAGAACTCGTTTTTAACTGGTTAAAAATCAATCCAACTCACCATTTGCCATACGATTAGTTTCACTAATAATCTGGTAAATCAACCAACAAAAGTTAAAATGTGTTTTCACCACAAAATATGCTAAAATGTTGATTTATGGTGTGTTATAAACTGCTAACATCTGTGGATGCAGGGAAATTCGTTTTCATTTTGTTTTATAACTTAGAACAAATGAATAGGTTCTCTTTGCAATTTCCCCCATTTCCCCCAGTTGTAATTTTTATTCCCCCATTTATTGCTTGTGCTTTATTGTAATATGTAAATGCATATAACGAGTGTGAAAGAGTGTAGAAATAGGATTTCTGTGATAATTCCCTAAATGATGAAAACTAAAATGGTTTTACGCGGTGAATGTAATTTTGAATCAACTAAATGAGAAATAAGTGACTCATCCGATACCTGAATCTCTGATCCAATAGGTATGAGCCTCCCGCCCAAAGGACACCGTACCAAAACTCTTTCCCAAGTAGACAACTTGGGTGGCTGCTCTATCATTTGTATCGAGATTTGGGTCTCGATTCTTTTATTCATTAAAATTGGCTTATTGTGCAAATTTTAACTAAAAATGTTTTGTCACGCCTAAATCCAACCAACCCCCAGTGGGCCCTGCCTCTCACATAGGCGCCAAGGGAGACCCACACGTCATTGACACCTCACAAAAGGTATCACACATAGTGACAAATTCTTGGATGTGTGCATTAGGATCTTCTCCTGGTAAACTTCCAAATTGAATGGCTGCCTAGAGCATTTGAATCATGAAGGCCTTAATCTCAAAGAGGTTATTCCCCTCATTAGGTATCACAATGGAAGATGAGTTTCCCTCGGTTGAAGGTTTACTATACTCTCTAAGAGTTTGCCTTGGTGGAGGTGGGTTAACTTCACCCACCACTTCATTTTGTTCATTGCCATTTGGGGGATTAGCTATATCAGCCATTCTTTGTTGCCTATGCCTTCTTCTAGCTACTCCACTCAATTTTCGACAAGTTCTTTCAATTTCAGGGTCTACTAGGACTAGGGGCAGTCCAGTTATTCGTATATAACAAAAACAACTTCAAAATATAAGAAATCCTACACAAATGACAACAAACAAATTAAACACACCAATTTACAAACAATAATTTAAAAACCTCACACATTGCTCCCCGGCAATGTCGCCAAAAACTTGTTGGTTGCCTAAATAGAGGGTCTAGCAAGTATATTAAGTCGCAATCAGTAATATAAGGCAAGTACAAATGTCATCCCACAGGGAGCAAGGAAAGTTATTTAAACTAAGTTGCAAATTAGTGAGTTTAAGGCTACAAAGTAATAAAAGTTGATTGCTAAAAAAGAAGATGCTGAAAATTAAAATTGCAATTAAAACAGAAAGTTTGGTTGCTCTAGTCTGGTTGCTTCTAACAATTTTATACTAGAGCAGGCATGTCTAGCAGGCAAACAGACACAGTTTTAACTTCTCTCTTTATTCTAACTTGTTAAAGTTCATTGACATAGAGTATCTTGTACTAAAGTCACTAAGCTCAGCATACCAACTTATTGCTTAGATTCTTTAAGGCTTTACTCCGGAAACCTCCTCTTGCAAGCTACACCTTAAGCATTAGATTTAAACAACCATTCTAAAATTAACCAAAAACCCCTAGCACATTCCTAACTCATTTTTAGTGAATATAGAAGTGTGTGTATTTGTGTTTGATCCATGTTCATAGTTCACCTTCCGGTTCTTCTTAATCCCAGTATGCACAAGTTTAGCCTAACTTATAATTCAATTAAGCTCAACACAATACAATCAGTTGTTAAGATGAAGTTAGAGAGAAAGAGAGAAGGTATTACCTGAGATTAACCCATCTACCTTACTAGGCTTACCCGCCAAATGACTTAGTTAACCATAATTAAAGATAAACACACAATAATAATAAACATAAACATAATTAGCATATATTAACAACTGAGAAATACAGAAAATAAGGTTAAGAAGAAGCCAATGCCAAGC
Organism: Euphorbia pulcherrima; assembly: GCA_947683365.1. Classification (NCBI taxonomy): domain Eukaryota; kingdom Viridiplantae; phylum Streptophyta; class Magnoliopsida; order Malpighiales; family Euphorbiaceae; genus Euphorbia; species Euphorbia pulcherrima. The sequence continues at coordinate 13,394,814 of CANTUS010000007.1, forward strand.
TTGCTTCAAAGGCAGCTATTCGCCGAAAATATAAAGTGGTGAAAGAATGGTCTAGATGCACCACTTGCACAAATAAAATAATCCAAAATAAGGGATTACATCAGGATCTAAAAATTTCTTCTAGAAGGTTAAGTGTGGTCCAATGAGAATTCACTTAAGTGACTAATAAAATAATATAACTAGCCCACTATCTCCACTACAAGGCGTCTCCAACAAGCTTCCCAAAAAATCCTTCTAGAAAAAAAATAATAGGACTTTTTCTGGTATTTTATTTTGCCACGTCATCATAGCTACCTCCTCCTTTTTATGTCTGCTCTTTCTGCTTGCCCTGACTGTCCTTCTGCCTGCTCCGATGGTTTTCTGCATGCTCTGCTCGTTTTCTTGACTGCTTGGTCTCGTTTTCTCCTCATTCTCTACATATTCTATAGCTTTGAAGAGAAACCTGAAATATTAATTAGAAACACTTATAATTCTCTCATTTTAGCTCCAAATTGGACGATTCCAAAGCTAAATTAGTAATATCTTCATGGTATAAATTGTACTTATCAGTATCTTTCAAACCGTTCATTTTTTCAACATGCTGTTTTAGAGTTTTTTGTTCGTCTCTTTTTTATCTTCAAAAGTAGAACCATGATGATATACTTTTATCGAGTTTTTTTTTACTGTTAGATATCTAATAGAAGTAGTAAAACTAGAAGACCTTTAGATAAAACATGAATGTCTAATTTTAAAAGGTAGAAGACTCTTAAGTTATACTTATAAAATATTAGCAATGGTCTCAATGACAGCAGTTTATAAAGTAACCATATAACGATGGATACAACGAATTTCCAATGATCTATTAGATATCTATAGATGATCTATAGGAAATATATTGGATAAAAAATGACGAAACGTCATAGTGAATGTCATTTCAAAGATAAAAATAAGACGAATAAAAAACTCTAAAGCGGCATGCCAAAAAAATAAACGGTTTGAGAGATAAATGAAAAATAAGGAAAAAAATAAAAAAAACAGGTAACATGGTAATTGTGTAAATAAAATTGAAAAAATGAGGAAATTAAGATATATTCAACAAGCATAATAATCTTGTAGATATTTTAACAAATCTGTAATTAATTTGGAAAAAGTGCTCAATTATGACAAATTCCCTAAAATTATTATTCGTCAGACCGGACTTAGATATTTGTATAAAAAAATTAGCAAATCGTCTTTAATGGACTCGGACTAAACTTTGTAAAAATGAGTGTCTAACCGGCTCATTTGAGCCAGCTTGAGCCGGATCAGACGGATACCTCAATCAATGAACAAGTTTAGTTGCACTTAAGAGCTTGCTGGAACGATTCCTTCTAGAATATACACAAATCTTTGACGTTAAGATTTGCAGTGTGTGGACTTTATAAGTACAAAATAACGTTTTGAGTTTTTTTGCAAAATTTGGCAAATAGGAAATGATGAAAAGATTAGATATTTGTAGTGGAAGGTAGACTTATGTTGGTTTCGGTTGGACCTAATTGCGTCTACTTAAAAAATTAGTAAATTAAAACCGTCTCAATTTATAAAAAGTAAAAGTTACGCTCAGACCGCTAAACGTCGATAAATAATTAAATTCCTAACATGATCACAGTACATACTTGAATTCATAATATAAAATATTGCAATCAAAATTCTAATATACACCACCAAATTAATATTAACATCTTACGAGATAAAAATTTAAAATTCTAAATATCTTACTAAAATTTTTGTGTTATAATTGTTTTAATTTTGAATTTGAATCAAAATATATATATATATATATATATAAAAGTCGGGCAACAACTAGCTCATAATAAGGCTTTATTCTAACTTTTTCTTTTCAAGTAGGGTGAGTCTAGTACTAGTATATTTTTGTTACTTGATGTCTCTTAGGGTAGCACAAAGGTCAAGTTTCAAGTTTCAACTCAAAAAGGGCCACACTGAAATTAATCTTTTGTTAATAATATTAACATATTCAATTGGCAATATGAAAAGTTAGAATGAAACTTATAAATTTGGATTCTTTAATTTAAAATATTTTTTAAACTTTGTTGCCAGATTCTTTCTCCATAAAGAAAATTAAACTCTTAATAAATGTTCAATTATCTTTTGTAAAAATAAAAATTGGAATAGAAATAGTAAATTAATAAAATTTAGGAAAATAAGCATCTTGAGCTCCAGCTATTTTGTTATTGTTCATAAAATTTTCACATTGAATAATTGAGCATTAACATTCACATAGATTATATATTCAGTCGAAAAGTTAAATTTATAAATATAATTAGAGACATGTGAATAGGAAAAGGGAAGATAAAGTCGTTTTCAATGCTTTTTAGTTTATTTAATGAAAATCATCTTTTGTGATACGACAATTAACATGATAGAGAGAGCAAGTATAAAATGCTTTTTATACATACGATATAACACGTTTTCTTATAAATGCACCAAATCCGATTTTTCCATAAAATGTATAATTTGACAAAAAAAAAAAAAAGCTCGGCATTCAATCATTTCTCGTATATTTCAAAAAATAAAGTTCTCATTGATAAAAAAAATAAAGTTCTTAAAGTATAGAGAACTTTGTTAAACTTCTCAAAATTAGAGAGTAAAAGGTTATTCAATATAGAAACCAGGGAGTTTATTGATTCAACTCAATGTTTACAACTCTATTCTGGCTATTTATACACAAATAATTCATGTAGAATGATAGCTCATCAACCTGACTAACAGCTTAGTATAACAAATAACAAAAGGGCAGTCAAATTGCTGAGCTGGCAGAGTATGTGCTTCCTCTGTTTCAACCTTCAACAAGCTTCAACTCGGAGAATATTCATTAACTTTTATTATAGTTCTTAATATTATTGTAATATAATAATATACTTCCTCCTTTTTTTTAATTGTTGCTTTAGAGTCAAACAAATTTTTTTAATAAGTATCACATTCAAATTTCAATATAATTGTCTGATCATCTTTCTCATTTTACCCTTATTTAATGCACATTATAAATAACAAAAGATAAAAAGGAACAATTATCTTTTCAAACAATTATTAGTGTTAGGGACATTTTAGTACTTTTATTCTCTTAATTAATATTTTCTTGGTATGTACAAACTTTTCCAAAGCTACAGTTAAAAAAATGGAGGGAGTATTATTATTTTTTTGTAATATTTTCCAGTATATTCATTGAAATAATATATTGTTATTTTAAACAAATTTGATTTGGGGAATGAAAAATAAGGTAAAATGAGTGTGGAAAAACGCCAAAGATGTTATAAAATCAAGTTTAGAAAATGAAAAATAGGAAAGATGATTGAAATTGCTCTAATAATGCCCTAAACTATTTTTTTTAATTCAACTAAGACAATATAAATATATTGAGAAAATTTAGTATCTTTTGAAAAAAATCCAGCATTTGTATAGCTTACGGGGTGACTGAATTGCACCCAATATTCAGACACATATCAGAATCGGAATTTAATCTATCATCCGCTGCAATGTCTCATTTTTATGTCTTCTTTACAATTTTTACATGTGGCATTTAATGAGACAGGAGCTGACAAATTCGAGATAGAAACTACAAATGATTAATATATTATTTATATTTTATTATAAAATTATTCTTCTTCTCATTAACTTGTAATTTCATTGATACTTATTTTTTTTCTAATGTAATACAAGGGTAGCAAAAATTAAATTCATGATTTAAATTTATAAAAATAAAAGAGTAAATATAAAAAAATATAACAACACTTGAGATATCGGAAGAAAATAATGTAACAATTAAATAAATATATGGAAAAACTGAAAAAGACATTATAGTGGTATTGAGCTGCCATGATATGGCCTACAATAATCTTTAAAATAAAAGAAAAATTATAATGTGTTAAATTATTTGATGGTAAATTAATTTGTCTTTCTATTTTAATATATTAGGAATATTTCTTTATGGTAATCAATTTTATAATTACTTTTATTTATTATAGTAATTGCTCTTATGCCTTAAAATCTATGTTATATATAGAACCCTTTTGTATCATTTCATATCAAGAAATCTCATATTGTTATTCTCTCTTTCTCTTGTTATTTAGTTAGTTTCATAACACGTTATCAGCACGATACGTCTCTACCATTGATCCTGTTAAAGGTATCGTGTTTTTTCTATGATTTGAATCTTCTATTCTAATATGTAATTTGTTCATGATAATTTTAAATTATATGTTCCTGAAGAACATTTATATAATTATATTCCTGAAGAATATAACGAATAATTTTAATTCATTTGTTCTTGATGAAACAAATATATAATTATATCTCTGAAGGATATAAAGAATAATTTTAATATGTATATTCCTGAAGAATATATATAATTGTATACATGAATGATATAATAAAATAATTTTGATGTATATATTCCCGAAGAATATATTTGTAACTATTGTAATGTTGTAAACTTTTAATGAGTTTGTAATTATTGTGTTTTTGGAAATAATCAATTTTTGTTGAGGGATGAATATTATTCTATATGTATTATATATTTATATGTATATTAAAATCCTGAAGATCTTTACATAATGATGTTATGATGTAATAAGGAGATACCATATATATTTGACTATAAAAGATACCGAAGATTGTCCAAAATAAATATATCACTATGTGAGAAGCATATCAATAAAAGCTCATTTTAAGTAGAAAGAAAGCCATTAATCAAAATTTATTAAGAAAGAATTTATTTATGAATATATTGTGCTCTCGTAGAAACACTATAAATGAAAATGTTTCTCATGAAATAAATTTTTTGTTTTGAGCAAAATTATGAGCTATTGATAAGAATCATGAATCATGTCCAAATAGAACAAATGTATTCCCTGAAGTGAATACGATATCATATCATAATAATAAGTTTTTAATAATTGTGGATGCGATAGCATAAATATTCATCTTTGATATTACAGCCACCCGAAGTGGAGAATGAAATTGATGATAATTATAATCACCGAAAGTGCAAAAATTAAATTTACGATTATATAGCCACTCGAAGTGGTATGTCAAAATGAATTTATTTTATAAAGTTAAATTTAAGAAATGTACTTATATTGCATTCTTTATATGTTGATATTATTCATTTGAATCTATATTATAAATCTAGTATTGTACCTCTCATTTGCGTAGCTCCAACTTGGATGAGTTAGGTGTTACTTACTCATGTGTTAACTCCCATATGAATAACAGTGGTGAAAATATAAATATATTAAGATTTTGAAGATCTTTGAATAATGGTGCTATAATGTAACGAAAGACAAAGGGCATGTTTATTGCTGCAATCATCAGAATATTTGACAATACAAGATCCTATAGATCTTTGAAAGATTTATCTTTGCAGTCGTCAGAATATTTGACTATACAAAATTCTGTAGATCTCCAATGTATGACCAATTGAAAAATATATATACCAAAAGCTCATTTGAGAAGGAAATGATGTCATTTATTAAGAAAGAATTTTTCTTAATATGCTCCCGTAGTAGCATGTGCTCCAGCAGCAGCATCATATATGGAAAAGATTTCTCAAAATATGGTGAATTTATTTATTGCATTATAATGAGCAAAGTAATAGCTTTTGTTAAAAAGCCATGAATATGCCTAATCGGTCAAATACATTCCTTAAAGTGAATACAATATCATATTATTATATCATGAACATAAATGTAAATTCACCCTAAGTGGAAAATAATTTGATAATAATAGCCACCTGAAGTGGATAAATATTTGTGATATTTTATTTATTTATCATATACTTAGCTATGTTTGAGTTAAGAGTAATGAAATTGGAATTGTTAGCTATTAAAGATCCCGTCTGCAAAAGTTCATATAATTATACTACTATTTCTTAATATTTAAAATCTTTTGCAATATGCACTTTTATCTTTATTTGAATAAGGACTTATGTCTTAGAGTTTTGCTTTTTTTTATATTGTCGTCTATCTTTTACAACAATAATAATAATGATATACTTTCTTTTCTTTTATTGAAGATCATGAATTCTTTAACTGTTGACTTCAAATCATATGAAGCAAATTTATGTATTGTGGATAGTGCCACCACCCATACGATATTTAGAGAGGCTAAATATTTTTCTACTCTAATAAATGTTGAAACATCCGTTACCACTATATCTGGTAATACAAATATAATAGAAGGCTCTGAAAGAGCCCAAGTTATTTTACCAAGGGGAACAAAAATTATAATAAACAATGCATTAAAGTCTCATATAAATTTATTAAGTTTTAAAGATATTCGCATAAATGGATATCATATTGAAACTATGAGTGAAGGAAACAAAGAATGTCTATATGTTACAAACATAATCTCTAGGAAGAAATGTTTACTTGAAAAATTTTATATTCTTCCATCCGATTTATACTACACATTTATAAATATGATTGAGGTCAATTTAACTATAAATCGGAAGTCTTTGGTTGTGTAGTATATGTACCAATTACTCCACCACAACAGACCAAAATGGGTCTTCAAAGGAGATTAGGAATTTATATTGGCTATGAATCTCCTTCAATTATTAAATATATAGAGCCACTAACTGGAGACTTGTTTACTGTATATTTTGCAGACTGTCATTTTGATGAAGGTAATTTTTCAGAATTAGGGGGGAGAAAGTAAGAAAAATACAATTTTGGAAAAATAAATCGTATGGAATGCTTCATCATTATCTCATATAGATCATAAATCAAAGGATTCTGAACTTGAAGTTCAAAAGATAATCCATCTTTAAGATTTAGCAAATAGATTACCTAATGCACTTGTTGATCCAAAACGAGTAACAAAATCGCATATACTAGCAGTAAATGCGCCAATCCGAATAGATATTTCTGAAGAACAAACTAATAACACCGTTCTAATATGCCTGAAGTGTGGACGACCAATTGGTTCAAAGGATAAAAATCCTCAAAAAAGGAAAATTGTCGACAATAAAAATGTTCCCATTGAGGATAAAAATATTAGTACAAATACACTTCCTGAAGAAGTAAAAACACTTGAAGTGCAAGCACCTGAAGTGCAAAAACCTGAAGTTGTTGAAAATCAAGAAATTCAAATAAAATAATATCAGTATCGAAAAAAGATGGAATCAAGGCATAATGGTTGTTGATATAATGTTACAGTGAGTATTGAGAATGAAATTATGGATCACGAACCACAATCTGTTCAAGAATGCAAGGACAGAAATGATTGGTCAAAATGGCAAGATGCAACCAAGCAGAATTGAATTCTCTTAACAAACGTAATGTTTTCGGACCTGTAGTTCGAACACCACAGGATATTAAACCTGTGGGTTATAAATGGGTTTTTGTAAGAAAGAGAAATGAGAAAAATAAAGTTGTGAGATATAAGGCAAGACTTGTTGCACAAGGTTACACGGGATTGATTATGAGGAGACATATTCTCTAGTAGTTGATGCGATAACTTTTAGCTATCTTATTAGTTTCACAGTACAACAACATTTACAAATGCATTTAATGGATATTGTTACAGCATACCTATATGGGTCACTTGATAATGAAATTTACATGAAAATCCCTGAAAGATTGAAATTGTCGGAAAAATATGGCAAACACGAACTTTATTCAATAAAGTTACAAAGATCCTTATATGGATTAAAACAATCAGGGCGCATGTGGTATAACCGTCTCAGTGAATATTTAATAAAAGAAGGTTATAAAAATGATCAAATTTGTCCATGTGTTTTTATAAAGAAATCACAATCGGATTTTACCATTGTTTCAATATATGTTGATGATTTAAATATCATTGGAACTCCTGAAGAAATTCCAAAAGCCGTCAATTCTTTAAAGAAAGAATTTGAGATGAAAGATCTTGGAAAGACAAAATTTTGTCTTGGTCTACAAATTGATCACCTTGATAAAGGAATTGATAAAGGAATATTTGTGTATCCATTGAACTATACACAAAAGATATTGAAATGACTTAATATGGACAAAGCATATCCATTAAACAATCCAATGGTTGTACGATCACTTGATGTTAAAAATGATCAATTTCGCCCTTAAGAAGATAATAAGGAAATTCTTGGACCTGAAGTACCATATCTTAGTGCGATTGGTGTGTTAATGTATCTTGCCAATAATATAAGGCCTGATATAGCATTTGCTGTTAATTTGTTATCAAGATATAGTTGTGCACCAACTCAAAGACATTGGAATCAAGCATATAATGTGCTATCTTCGAGGGAACTATTGATTTGGGTTTATCTTATTCACATGAACCCGATCCTAAAATAATTGGATCTGCATATGCGGGGTATTTATCTGACCCGCATAAAGCCGGATCTCAAACATGCTATTTATTCACATATGGAGGTATAGCTATATCTTGGCGGTCAACAAAGCAACTATCACGGCTACTTCCTCAAATCATGCAGAATTAATAGTTATCCATGAGGCTAGTCGTGAATGTGTATGGTTGAGATCATTAACAAAGCATATCCGGGATGCATGTGAAAGATCAGTGACTAAAGAAGATCCGACGATGATATATGAAGACAATGTCGCATGTATTGCTCAATTGAAGGAAGGCTACATTAAAGGAGATAGAATCAAACATATTTCGCCAAAAACCTTCTTCACTCATAATCTTCCAAATAATTGTGAGATAAATATTCAACAAATTCGCTCTTGTAACAACTTAGCTGACTTATTCACTAAAGCTTTACCTTCAACAACATTCAAGAAGTTGGTTCATAATATCGGAATGCATCATCTCAAGGATCTTCAATACTCTTGCAAACAAGAGGAGCAAACACTATACTCTTTTTCCCTTAACCAATGATTTTGTCCCACTAGGTTTTCCTTGGTAAAGTTTTTAATGAGTTAGTGTCCTGTTTGCAATTATTGACATCAAAGGGGGAGTGTTAAATTATTTGATGCTCAATCAATTAGTCTTCTTATTTAACATATTAGGAATATTTCTTTATGATAATTAATCTTGTAATTACTCCTATTTATTATAGTAATTACTCCTATGCCTTGAAATCTCTGTTATATATAGAACCCATTTGTATCATTTCATATCGAGCAATAAGAAATTTCATATTATTATTCTCTCTTTCTCTTGTTATTCAATTAGTTTCATAACATAATGGAAGTACCCTGTAGTCAATAAATGACTTGTATTCACTTATGGTAAACTGAAACATATGTTATTTATTGGAATCATGTTATTTAAATACCTGGCTCCTATTCTCCCATGGTTTCATTCGTTTTTAAAAAGGTCTTTGTAATTTTTTTTAAAATGGCCCATATGGCATGAAATGTTAGTAAAATGAGGATTTTCTATGACTCCTTTAATTAAAATGACGTAGCATAAATTTTAGACAACCCAAAATTTTTTTAATTTAAAAAAATAATAATTTATCCTATCAACTCAAAATAATTAATGTTATTAAGAGATAATCCGTTTTTTTTAAGAGCTTTTTAAAAATAAAAAAAAATAAACACCTTCTAAAAAATGAGTTAAATCATAACGGATTTTTGAAATTAAAAAAAATATCTAAAAAGGCAGGTTACACTTGTGTGACGTGGCTTTTGAGGACATTTCAATTAATTTCATTTGTGGCGAGGGAGGATTATGGGGTTCTCAGGTTGCTCATTTCACGACAGCCTTGCCTACGTTATTTTTTAACACAGATGCTGCTGTGTTATCCTACAACCACACTCATGCTCATCCGTGTGGGCTCTTTTAAAAAAAATATCGTTCTATTAGTACTTCAAATTGATATTCATTATCAATACCATATATTCTTAAGGCTCAGTTTGTTTTTCAACTTTAAATTAGGTTAAATTAATTTAAATTAAATTAAATTTATTTTAATGTAAATTTATAACTATACATAATTGAATTAAATTAAACTGAACTATACTACATTGAATTGTAGTTTAAAAGAATATGATCTAAGAGCATTTTTAGTAGATTGTCCATTCTAATAATCATCTTTCCACATAGGCAAGAATAGATAATTGATCAAAAAATTGTCTTGTCTATTTTCTCTTTCCTATATGATATGGCATAATAAATGTTGAACATTGTCTATTTAATCTTCTACATATATACAATTAAATGGACTATCAATTCATCAAATTAAATAATATTTTAATCTTTAACATTGAAATAAGCTTGAAATTGAATATTTTTTATTATTTAATTACACAATTCTAGATGGAATAGACAATCTAGTTTAGCTCTTTTTTATAGACATTATCAATTTTTAAAATAGTTGACTTATCATCAATGTGAACTTCTATTTCACATGCCACATAATCACGAAATCCACTATCTATTAAAGATGCTCTAAGTATAATTTGATTGAATTAATACTAGTTATAAGGTGTTATTATTTTATTTAGGTATCTTCGCTAATTTTTTATAAATTTTTTCAAAGTATCAAATGAAATAATTTTAGATGTATATGTTTTCAGAGGTAATAAAAGAAATGTTTACTATAACCAAATAGTTGAAATAATTTCCTATTTGATTTATATACTGCTTTCCAATTATTATTAGCTATAACTAATAGTTTTTGTTATTGGTGTTTATTAATGGATTCTTGTCTATTTAGGGTGTTCCTAGTATAATAACAAAAAAAAATTTAACAAATAATTGTTTACTATTTCTAGTAATTTTGTTTGAAAAGTAAATAAAATAAATTATAACCAAACATACGAGTCACCTAATGAAAATGTTAATGACTTTTATTTAACATTTTATCAAACATCCGCAAAACAAAATAATTAGTGAAAATCATGATGGTACTTTCAAAAATGACAATAAGAGATAGTTCAGGTATTAAGTGATTTAGGTATTATTGAAATAATATTTTTCTAGTAAACATAAAATATTTATTAGAAAATTCACCTACTGCACCCAAATGTATGACTCGGATCAGATGTAAATGTGATTGAAGCAAGATCCGGTGACCCAGAAAAATTTTATGGTTTCAAATATAGAACAATTTGAAAAGTCAAAGTAACGTAGGGGTAGAGCAGGAGAGGTCACAAGTAGAATAAAGAGGGCGCCCGCAGAGAAGCAAATCTGGGTGGTTGAGGCAAAGTTGACAGAAGAAATCGAGACGCAGAGGGAAGCTAGGCTGGGCTCTCTCATAAAAAACTCCGCTTCCAATTTTCCTACATAAAAAAGGAGGGTTTCAGGATTTTGCTTTCCTTTCAAAAGCACAAATTTCCATTTGCATTTCTTCTTCTCGCCGACTGCTTTCAACCGCCGCACCAAGATCTCTCCTCCCTACAACCTTTTTCCTTTTCCGGCGAAGAGCTCGAAGCGACTCCAATGGCTTTCTCTACTCTTCTCAAATCTACGGCTTCCGCTTCCTTTTTTGATGCCTCTCGCTCCGAGCTCTCTTCGTCGCCATCCGATCGTTTTAAGGTTTTCATTTTCCTGATTTTTGTTTTCTGCTGTTGCACTCTGTTTTTGTTCCTGTTTGTCTTCTTTTGGTTTTTGTTGCTGCTGAGAGAAATTATTCAGAGCATCTTAGCCCACAGGGTGTTTGATGTTTGAATTAATAGATGTTTGTTCTAGAATTTTGTTGAGAAAACTGAAGTAAGATTCCTTTTGCTTGTCTTTTTCGTTTCACATTTATATGATTTTCTTCTAGTGTTAATTCATAGCCTGATTGCTGTGGTGTTAGGAAAGGAAGTCGAAGTATAAGTGTATGAGATACTGGCCAATATCAGCAAAATAATAGCTCTGCTGAGTTATTTTTGTTTAAACTTTGTGATAATTTTGTATCATCAACATAATTTGAATTGCTTTTTTGCTATTTTGTTGATCTTATGAATTTTGAATTATACCGCACTTCTCTTGTTAATGCTCCGTTGAAACCTCCAGGTTTCTAGTGTCAATTTGAACCTAAAATCTTCAAAGAGCCAGGTTTCTAGTGTTAATTTGAACCTAAAATCTTCAAAGAGCATCTTTGGCACTTCAGTGTCTTCTGGATCTTCTTCTTTACAGTAAGTTGGTGATTTAGTGTTTTCACTCACTTATGTTCATCCTGAGCATTTGTCTTGATATGTCTAATATTTTTTGTCATCCAGGACATGCAACCAAGCCAGTTTCCAGCCCATCAAGGCCACAGCTACCGAAATACCAACCACTTTCTTGAGTAGGAACCATGTGTTTTGCGTTTCATTGTTTAGAATTTTTGTTGAACTTGGTTGTGTGGCCTCTAGAGATGTATTTGCTGGTGTTCTGATTTTTTTGGTCTTGCTTTGCCTAGGATCACGCAATGATGGAAGGACAAAAGTTGGAATCAATGGTATGTTTTCATGGGCTTACTTTAGCAGTTACTCCTCTTTTCATGCTTAGGGCAACTTAGGAGTCTAAGAGATACTTCTTAAAAATAACAAGGTTATCCTTATGCAACTTTTGTGTCAAGGCACTGGTGCTACAAGGTGCTGCAGTTTGTGTAATTTGGTCATTTGATTTTTTCATTGGATGAAATGCTAATTCATGTGAAGTACATGGACTCGAATAAGGTTTGAAACATTATGTACGTGAAAGTGATAAAACAATTGCACTCAACTGGAGTTACATGTTATAGTTAATGGGAATCTTTTAGGAACTAAATGGGATGACTACGTGTCCATAGAAGTTAGAACTATATAAAACATTAGTGATGAGCCCAGTCGAGGATAGCCAAGAGCCTAAGACTGGTTCTAACTGTTTTTTTTTTTCGTTTTATTTCCTGGCCGATTGAAAAATGCATGTGGAGTTTATACTTATGTAATTTTCAGTCCAAGGCTTTGTGACTTCGTTGCCCTATTGTCATGTATGAAAGTGGGAAAAATATAATTTTTCTTCATAGTTGATCCCTTCTTGTTATTGTGACTTTTCAAGCATGGGTTTCTTTAATTTGTCTGTATTCGTAACATGCTGTTTATGCTTTGTTAATGTAGGTTTTGGTCGCATTGGAAGATTGGTTTTGCGAATTGCGACTTTGAGAGATGATATTGATGTAGTGGCAGTCAATGATCCTTTTGTTGATACTAAATATATGGTACGGGAGTGTTATTATAAGTTTGGAAATCAAGCTTTTTAGTACTTGAATGGTGCTTACATATTACCCAATGTAAACTGTAATGTTTGTCTTTGTCAAATTTCCTGGGAAGTTCTTTTTCCTAGTTGTTTGTATGTGAGGGACCAGAAATTTGCATGTCTTGTGGATCAGTGGGGGAGTCATTAGAGCCACCATATCTAGTTGGGAATGGATAAGTATAAATGAAAAATGTCTGGGCTGTTGTGTATGCTTTTGTGGTGTTTGGTCTCATATAGAATTCTATCAATGTGTCGCTGAAGAAGGCTGTATGATCAGTGCCACTCTGAATAGTATAGTATTTCGAAATGACCAAGATGTATGGTTTACATGGTTTTTATGAGTTCATTTGTGTAATGGATGGTCATTCGGAAGTTTGTTTTCTTTATTGCTGAAGTTTTTCAATTCAGAAAGTAATGTATGTGATTTTCTCTCATTTTCCCGCTTCTCTAGGCATACATGCTGAAGTATGATTCTACTCATGGAGTTTTTAAGGGATCCATCAATGTTGTGGACGAATCTACCTTAGAAATCAATGGGAGACAAGTAAAAGTTTCAAGCAAAAGGTACAAACCTTGTAATATATATCATACAGCCATCTAGATGTGTATTTCACAATTATGCATGGGCTTATTGTGGGCATATTTCTTGGTTTCTTGGATCGTATAGAAATATGTATCCTCTTCAGTGTTTCTTTTCCTTCTCGTTCATGGACTGACTAGCAAATTATATTAATCCAGAGATCCAGCAGAAATTCCATGGGGTGAATATGGGGCTGAGTATGTTGTTGAATCTTCAGGAGTTTTCACCACAGTTGACAAGGCATCAGCTCACAAGAAGGTAAACTTTACACTAAGTTATGTTATGTTTTCACCTCTATCTTACATCCATTGTTGCCAATAAGCATGATTTTTGACTTTATAGGGTGGTGCCAGGAAAGTGGTCATATCAGCTCCCTCAGCTGATGCCCCAATGTTTGTTGTTGGTGTGAATGAGCAGACATACAAACCAAACATGGACATTGTTTCTAATGCCAGCTGTACTACCAATTGTCTTGCTCCTCTTGCTAAGGTCTTATTACTCTTAGTAACATCCTGGGAAATTAAGTGCTTATTTTGCATTCAATTTATTCTGTTATATTAGTTATTATTTTCCATAACCCTTTCCGTGAGTGCTGCTTTGGCAAATGGTCTTATTTTTTCTCTTGATGGGATCAACATACTGGATTATTTTTATTATTTTACTTTAAAAAATGTTTATTTTGTCATTTTGTCTTGTAGAAGTTCATGTTTGAGCATCTGCAAGTCTCTTAATTTAACTTCCATTATATCAATTTGCAGGTGGTTCATGAGGAATTTGGTATTCTTGAAGGTTTAATGACTACTGTCCATGCAACTACAGGTCTGTCTCCCCTCTCTTTTACCAACAAATGGATGTACAAATAGTCGATTAGTTGCACAAGAAATGTTTCATAATTAACATGGTTACAATATTCTATTTAGCTACACAAAAGACTGTAGATGGTCCATCAATGAAGGATTGGCGTGGGGGCCGTGGGGCTGGACAAAATATAATTCCTAGTTCCACAGGCGCTGCAAAGGTATTAGGTTCAATATCTGAAAGTGGTGAAATTTATCTAGTACGACATAACCTTAGTGATTGGTTTTGCAGGCTGTTGGTAAAGTACTTCCAGAACTCAATGGAAAACTGACTGGAATGGCCTTCCGAGTCCCAACACCTAATGTTTCTGTTGTGGACCTAACTTGCCGACTTGAGAAGAGTGCATCTTATGGAGATGTGAAAGCAGCTATTAAGTATGCCTGCTATTTATGATCTTTCATTTTGGTTATATATTGATCTGTGTTTTGCAGGTTCAGTCACAAATTAAGTTCCACAGAAATATCTAACTTACATTATGATCTTGAAATTAAGGTTTGCATCAGAGGGACCCTTGAAAGGTATTCTTGGTTATACAGATGAGGATGTGGTCTCTAATGATTTTGTCGGTGACACAAGGTATGCTCTCTATTTCTTTGTGTAAAGCACAAATGTGGTGTGTTGCTACACGGATTTTGAAGATCATGCGATGGTTAGATCCTAATGCTTAAAAATTGTCTAAAACCAATGTTATCGAAACAGGATCGCATATCAAACCGGTGAAGTTAGGGGTTCACGGTTTTACACTTTTACTGTCTACTGGGTGCAACTGTGGTTCTACCGCTTATTATATTTTTTTAAATTAACATAAAAAAAATATAAATTCATGCAACATCGATTTATTTTTATGGAAGAAAATTATAATGGTACATGTTTATGATAATATTTGATGTAAGATAGTATTAGTATAATACATTTAAAATTATAAATATTTTTTATAGAAGAAATAAAAATAGTAAGTAATTATAATTATATATTTTTCTATAAAAACAAGCATATGATTTGAGGTAATTTTTTTTAACTATATTAGCAATATAAAAAGTCGAAAGTAGTAAATGAAAATTATAAGTTTCCACAAGAATGAAAACATTTACGCAAATCCCTAAAATCTCTAGATTTATATAGATTTTTTAAAAACTGGCTTTGACCAGTTTGAACCGGTTTTATCCGGTATTTAATTGAACTGTAGTTTAATATCAGCCGGACCGGACTCATCACTGGTTTCCGGTTTTTCCAGTTGAACCGCTCGGTCCGGTCCGGTTTTAATAACATTTCCTAGAACAGCCCTTTATTGCTCTACCCAGATGTGTGCCTTACCATTGTAGTAATCGTATCGATCTTATCGATTACCCTTTAGCTTGTTGTACTAATATTAGCTACTATAACTCCAGGTCAAGCATATTTGATGCCAAGGCTGGAATAGGGTTGAGTGCATCATTCATGAAGTTGGTGTCCTGGTACGACAATGAATGGGGTTACAGGTATATCATCTCTTCTTTTCTTTTTAGAATGTTCACTCGAACGAGGCCTAACTCGGTAGAATCTACATCTTATGCAGCAACCGAGTGTTGGACCTGATAGAGCACATGTCATTGGTGGCAGCACATAACTAAACTATACTTTGAGGTTTGTTGCTGCGTTGTTCAGAAATTTTAGGGCACATTGAATTCCATTTGAAAAGTGTAGCTACAAATTTCCGAAAATCAGTTTTTTTGCCTGAACTTGAATTTCCCAGAAATAACGTGATGGTATACATGAGGTCTCTCCATTAATACAGCCTCTGCTTGGACTTGGGAGTGTCTAAACATAGAAAATGTCGAATTAATTTTCCTTTCCCATAGTTTGTTGTCTTGACGACTTCATTATGTTTGGTCTGAATGAATTACAGGTCATTTTGAAAGTGCATGTGCACATGCTATTTGAGAGGTCAAGTATTGAATGTTGCTTCGTGAATTATTTTCATTATGATCTCAATCATGCTGACGAATTTCGAGTCAAGCTTACAAAGCTTGTAACATCTTTAAATAGGCCTTGATCTCTTGGTTTTATAATCAAAACTCTTAGTGAAGGTCAGTTCGGCTTTATATAGTTATAAATTTAGATTAAAATAGCTTCGTGCCATTTCAATTCATATAAATTCTATAGAGAAGATTCATAGTACCCAAACAAAATGTTTTGCTTTATTAGAAATGGTTAATTTTATGCATTCATGATTGAAAAAAAAATTGTAGTTATCACTCAACAAAATTGTAAGCTGGGCTAGTTACTTAAAAAATTTGAGCCTTTAATATATACTAGATATCTTGAATCAGTTTCCACCCAAGTATTAAAATATATCGGTTCAAAATCACCACATTTTATATAAATAAAGTTGGGAAGTTTATTTTTTTTATAAAAAAGTATTATTTTGTGAATTCAATAGCAAAAAGAATATTTTATTTTATATTTTTATTCTAATATAAATATATAACAAAATCAAGAATTTCCGGTAGAAAAAGATTTCACTAAACGTGCATATAAATTTAGGTTGTATAATATTTCAACCAGCTTCACATAATTTGTTTCATGGAATTCATGCGGATTGAAAGTAAGGCTCTGTTCCCTTATATTACAATTTAATGTAATTCAGTTCAGTTCAGACTACTTCAGTTCAATTTAGTCCACTTCAATTCAATTTACCTATGCGTAGTTATAAATTAACACTAAAATAAGTTCAGCTCACTTCACTTCAGCCAACTTCAGTTCATTTCAGAAGAACATAGCCTAAACATAAGTTTTAAGGCCAGTCCATTTCGTACTAATGCAATTTTATATACAAATTACGTGAGAATTACAAAAATAAACTTGACACTCTAATGAATACAATATTCCTCGTCATTCATTTTTCTTAAAATAGGAAAAAAGAAAACAGAAAACAGTTTTGTTTCCATTTAATAGAACCATAACCTCCTCAAACAGGTAAAACTCCCTAACATATCAACCAACCCCATTACAAAAACCTTCAAAACCTAGGTTATAACACAAAAAAAAACTAAAATTCTGGAAAAGAAATTGGCACAAAACACCAAAACTATACACCGGAAAAAAGCCACCGCCACGACAACCATAACCTGACAATATAAGCACCATTTCATCCACTACCCGTATTAAAAGAATAAAGGAAACATGATCATTAGCAAATTATTACACCGGTATAACATCGTTCTTTAAGGTGTCTTCACATCTCAAAACTATGCCCTCTAAGCTTGCCGGAAATATGCATTTCGCCCATTGGCACCCTGTCGTGATTGGTTCTGGCGGTGGCACAATCATTAGCACACTATCGTTCCGTTGAACCACTCCCATCACACTAACTGTGCTTCCTTCTTTTATGTACCTGCACATCCACTTTCTCAGCTTTTACATATATGCCCCTGAAACCAAGTATCCGTAAAAAAAGGCCTAATGCATCAACATGTACCCGAACTTGTCCCCAAAAACCTATCTGCACCTGAACTTTCAAAATGACTTTGCAGCTCCCTCAACTTTGAAAAAACGCACTTTACCCCCCAAATGCCACGTGTCGCTCCAGGTTGGTTTAACTTTTCAAACATGTTTTTCTGATCTTCTCTCTCCAATCAGGAACTGACACGTGGCGTTTAAGGAGCAAAGCGGTGCACTTATTAAAAGTTGAGAGCTACAGGGTCACTTTGAAAGTTCAGGAAGGAGGGCAACAAGTTCAGGTACCTAGAGATGCATTAAGCCTAAAAAAATGCGGAATATGGTTCAACTAGTCAATCCAATCATTATGAAAAATCATCCTAATAAAAAGAAATTAAAACGTCTTATGTCTTATAGTGTCGTGGCATAGCAGCCAAATCTATCAGTAAGGGAGTGGTTTTACCCTTCTTTCATTCGCATAATTCGATCATCTCTCGAGAGGTTCCTCTCTCCTAACCACCGAATAAACTCGGGAGACAACTCTTCAGTGCTTGGATTGACATCAATGACAAGGGAGTCGTCGACATAAGGTGTCACCCTTGCACCATACCCGATTTTAACTAGTGCTCTCAACCCCGATTGGAAATCGGAGATGTAGAAGTCAACTGCACGCCTCTGTTAAAAACAAATTTAACAACCAAAATAAGACAAACTAGGATATCATAAAAACTCGACTAAATTCAGCTCGTAGTCATCTCTTATGCTACTAACCAAATGCTATGCTAAAACGTATATAATCGAAATGAAATGCATCAAATGAATTTACTCACTTCTAGTGATCGGAGTCCCCAAGTGAAGCGGCGATGGGTAGGATTGGCTGCTTTTGAATCCCACCCTCGATACTCGTACAAACTGGTACAAGTGTATACACATCTCGGAACTTTTTGAAATGACGATTCAAGAGGTACATTACCACAGGTGACCACCTTCAAAAACACCATAAAGCATAGTTATACGAATCTAACGATTTGATTCTAACACCAAATAGATTCGAATCTATGGGGTAAGTTCAGCCTGAATCTTATGATTCTACCAATTCGGTCGGTTCATGATGAAATTAAAGATTTGAAAATGGTGAAATCAAAGATTTGACTCTAGGTGGCGAAAGCCGATTGCCACCAATTAGTCGGTGAACCGAGGAGGAACTCAACACCAACAATGGACTCTAAGTGATGACGTTGGTGACTCAAAGGTATAACCGTCGTGCACCGAAGTGAGTACCATGACTAGCATCTATGTTTAGCTTTAAAATTAGTCTCGTGGAAAATAAGTCTCTTTTATTTATGCTATTTTCTAAATATAAAATCAGAGCTAAACAAAAATATGTTACCATTGACTAAAACTTTTATCAGGATTATATATGTATGTAGCTGAATCAAATTTTAAGTACTTATTTGGTTACATTAATTTTTTAATGTTAAACTCAGATATCTAGACTATAAGTTAGACATTTTTAATGAGTTCTTTCTACAATTTTATGAACTTGAACCGAATCTTGCGATTCGATTCTCAAAATTTGGATTTCGATTCTCGATAACCCAATTCGACAACTAATTATGTAGATACAAGCAATCGATAAAATTATAATATAGAGGAACGAGAATTACCCCGGATATCTTCACGAATTGCCCGTTCTTGGCATTTCGTAACTCAGCATCTGAATATTGTGAAATGAAACCCGTGATGGCACTTCTACCAAAGAAAGTATTCCATATGAACAAACCAGCCACAGCACCAAAAAGAACCACAACGACAATAAGAAGAATGGCATTATGCACTGCCCCGAGAATAAATCCACCGGCTATAAAACCCATGACAAAAAGTAGAATAAGCGACCACAGTATAGGTTTCGGGAAATTCTTTTTGAACGAAAAGTCATCGTCTTGGCTAAGGACAGTGACAGCTTGATTATGAACGACAGCAGGGCCTGGAATTTTCATTGAACCCAATGACTCAAGAGGACCCGATATCTTTCGAGGGGCCCCCGATGAATTTAGTGGACCCGAAGAAATGGGCCCCGAAGTAATGAGGCCAGTTGCAGGAAGAACAGGGGGAAGTGGGCCCGAGTTTTGCCGACCAGAGGGCGTGACACCACCCGACTGTGGCCCAGACGATTTCTTTACAGGATCCCCGTGTCTATTTAAGGGTCCAGAGTTTGATTTTTTTAATGAAGATGAACTAGAAACAGCTCCAGAACCAGCTCGAGCTGCTGCGTTAGGCATTATCGGTCCTGAATGTGATGCAGCGCCTCCAAATGACCCGGTTCTTGAAGGGGGGCCAGTTATGGGCCCTGATTTTCGAGATTTTGAGCCATCGTGTGTAGGGATGTCGAACATTTTACCGAGTTCGCCTGACTTTTTAATGTCGCCGCCTGTGTATGGCGTGGCTACTGAGCTCATTGTTGGAGTCCTTTCCTTTGGCTGCTCTGGCCGGCCTGATACATAGAGGCCATTGCTGAGCTGATGAGATGGGAATCGAGAGCCCATCTAGCCGTTTTAGGAGACCACTGGATATTACGTAGAAGCTACTCCCTTCCTTTTTAATTATCTGTCGTTTTAAAGTTGTTTGTCAGTACCAAGACTGCATTAAATAAGGCAACAAAAGTACTTGTATACCCTTAAAATTATGGCTTAATGCATCTCCAGGTGTCTGAACTTGTCCTAGAAAACCTTATGCCCACTGAGCTTTCAAAGTGACCCCCAAGGCTCCAACTTCAAAAAAGTGCATCGCTTTGCTCCATGAATGCCACATGTCAGCTTCTAATTGGTTTGACTTTTCAAAGCTGTTGCGAATTCTGTTTTTCTCTCTAATCAGAAGCTGACACGTGGCATTCAAAGAGCAAAATGGTGCACTTTTTGAAAGTTGCGGGAACTATGGAGTCACTTTGAAAGTTAAGAGGCAATAGGTCTTTTAGGACTAGTTCAGGTACCTGGAGATGCATTAGGCCTAAAATTATTCATCTTTTACAAGATGATTGAACACTCTATTTCCGATTAGATAGTGCACTAAATAAGGGCAAAAGAGGAAAGAGATGTATATAAACGCATTGAAAACTGAAAATGACAAATATTTTATATTTTTTAAGGGCCAAAGAAAGACAAATGTTAGAAAAGGGCGGGAGTGATCAACAATCTCCTAAGAACAGATAAACATTTGAAAAATTAGGGACATCATTCACGAATAAATTTCTAGCACAAATGTCGGTTAATCTTTTCAGCCATTCCATGAAAATAACTCAATGGAGAAGAATTTTACACGGAGGAATACAATTAATGCGAAAGGATAATGTAATATCAAAAGCAAAAGATTAAACGACTCCATTAGCCGCTATCATCTCGGATTTACAGTGATCAGTAATAACGAACCAACTCTGAAAACACGAACATGATAAACCAAGAAACTAACGGAATTTATTCAGAGAAAAGAACAATTGAGTTGAGATCATAAAAACAGACATTCAAAAACCTTATACGAAACGAAAAATTCATACAACTCAAATGCTAAAAACAAACGCTTGAAACCACAAAATATCAAATCACCGCAGGAATCAAATAAAGTTTCCGAAAAACAGTGTGTTTCTTATTTGAACTATACTATGCACCGTCCCAGTATGAACAGATGGAAGTCAACAGTTAAAGTTCAAATCTAAACTCAGATAGCCGAAATCAATTAAACAATCACTCAGAAATTAGTACTACTAGACAACGAAGTAACGGAAATGCTCAGAAACTAATGACTAATGTTCCCTGATTTCATCTCAAAACCCAAATTTACGATACAATTGGTGTTTCCAGGATATAAAATCTAGGACTTTAGACACAACAAATTCTCCTGATAAAACAACCTCAATTCACTCTATTTTTTTTGGTAATATTTACAAGTATCTTCATTGAGATAATCTGCTTAGTCAAAGTTAAGGCTCTCACCCCTCCCAACAAGTGTATTTAGTGGGATTTGAACTGTGTTCTCCTCCAACTTGTTCAGCTTAAGTCTCAATTCACTCTCTTTGCTTCATTTTGATTGTCTCATTTTCTCAACACCCAAACGGAAAAAAGTAGCATTTTTAATCCAAAAGGTCAAGTCCTGGACTTCCATCTCAAGCAACAATTCACGAAACAGAAAACAATGGAGGAACTAGAAAAAAAAAAGTAGTTGTAAGATCTAATGGCTCAAGTCTGTTTTCAAGGATTCAGACCTCACTGGAAACTGAAATTTTACAGCATAAACCCAAGACAGGATGTTAAATCTAGGATTCAATAACTTTAAAAAAAAAAGAATCAATTATAGAAACAAGGGCCAGAATAGTATGAAAGGTACCAACTTGATAGCTGAACCTAGAAAATAAAGCAAACCCAGTTCACATTCCAAGCAAAAACCAAGATCTAATGTAAAATGGAAAATTAAAAGCTGATTTCATACCTGAAGATGAAACAACAGCAAAAAGGGTTGTTGAAATCTGAGGCGGCGGCAATAATTGTAGTAACTACAACATCTAGTACTGCTTCTTCTAGCAAATCCCCCTCTAAAAAATGAATCAAACCAACCCACTAAAGTCTGGTTTCTCACACTAAAAGCTAAAAGCCTCTGGCTTTCCCCAAAAAATGAACCAAATTGATAAACGGAATTTTCAATTCAGTTCTTGATTCTTAGGAAAATATCAAACAAAGCTATAATCGGACCCAATTATGAATCATATAAAAACTATAAAGTTAATAATCAAATCTACATAGTACAAGACAGTTGAATTTCATGAATTTAGTAATATCACTAGTGTAATTAAAGATACAACGAAAATTTTATTAATTAAAATTAAGTTTTATAAATTAGAATGCAATTTTTACTTTAATGTGACTAATAATTAAATTTGAAATTCTGTTTTGCTTCTTATAGAAATTATACAACCATAACTGATAAACAAAAGATGGAAAAATACAGTATTATTTTAAAAAAATTGTATCCAATTGTCCTTAAATTATTATTATTGGTGGTTTCAAAAAATAAAAAAAAATCTGAAATTTTATAGTTTAGTTAATAAAAATACAACACATATTAATGATAAATTTTAAAAAAAATTTAGAAATAAAAATATATTTTTAATTAAAAATCAATGATAACTTTAAAAAATTATAATAAAATAAAAAAAAATTCGAAACTTACTCCAATCTTCATATATAATTCTTAAATAATATAATTAAAATATATGAATGTTGAATTTATTAAAATAACTAATGTACTATCAATAAAAAAGCTAATTTCCAATAACAAACGAAGTGTTTTTCCCCTTTTCACTAACTTTTAAAATCACAAGTACCCTTTTTTTGAAAAAAAAATTTCCCAAGAACATCTTTGCAAATAGTCAAGGGTAAACTTAAAAACACTGTTTTAAAAATCCCCGCCTAGGCGCTACTTTGGGGCTTGCTGCCTGATTTTTTATTCCTAGGGCGCTTTCAGGCGCTTGGCCGATTTACTGCCGCCTAGGCACAGTATAGTCCAATTTTTTTCCCCTAGTGCCTAATTTTATTTTTTTGTGGTACCATTATTTATAATAATCATAGTTTACTAACAAAAAGTAGTTTAGTTGATAAAATCAAAGTACATTAAAGTGTTTTCATAACAAATTTGTCATTTTAAGTCTCAAAGCGAGAAACAATATACTCTATGTCATTTAGTAATTTTCAAAACATGGTCTAAATTATGTTTTATGATATTTTATATTATTATATATATAATAAATATTTAAAAATAAAAAAAATACAAATCCGCCTAGCTCCCGCCTAGGTTTCGCCCAGGCCCCGCTCAGGCCACGCCTAGGCGTTTTAAAGCTTCGGCCGTCTGACTAGCGCCTAGCGCTTTTTAAAACACTGCTTAAAAAATATGCCATGTGGTATGACCGTTTTGCAAAAAAGGTATGTGGAATTGTTTTTTCAAAAGGGTGCATGTGGTTTGAAAATTAAGTGTTGCACCAGTTATTTCAGTAAATTCAATATTTCTATATTTTAACTATATTATTTAGAATTATATATCTAGATTTGAGTAAGATTCGGAAAATTTTCATTTTTTTATTTTTTAAAGTTATAATCAATTTTTAATTAAAAAATATTAATACTTCTAAAAAAATTTTAAAATTTATCGCAAATGTGTATTATATTTTCATTAACTAAGCTGCAAAATTTCATTTCAAAATGGATAAAATTATGCCACAAAATATGGTTTTAAAATTTTGAAATCCTCTTTTCGCAAACTTTTGAAACCACACACCTTTTTAAAAAAAAATTCCACAAACACATTTTTACAAAGCGAACAAACCACATAAGATATTTTTTAAATTTACTCAATAATCAAACCATAATAAATGTTTGTAAGTTTATCCAATTATTAAATATAAATTTTTTTTTCTAATGTACTTCATATCTCGCTTAAATCTATGATATACATAATCACAATTCGGTCTCAACCATGCTCAGACATGTGCCGCATTTAACAATAGAATATGCTAATCACGAGATAAATAAAACAAAGTGAAAGAATAAACAATCGATTTATAGACATTTTAGGACATATTATTTTTATAACTGAATTAAAGTTAACTAAACTGAATTGAAGTAAGTTGAATTGAACTAAACTGAATTTATTTCAGTGTAAATTTATAACTACGCATAGTTGAACTGAGCTGAATTAAAGTGGACTGAACTAAACTAAACTACATCAAATTATAGTCCAGGAGAACATGACCTTAGTCTTAATAATTTAAATTTTTCTCTGTTAGGCCCAATAATAGATTACGAGAAAAATAATCGCCCACTTTATAGGTCGAGAAGTATTCCCTTTTTGGAACACAATGGTATGAGGCACCATAATCTACAATCCACTCGGTATCTACATCTCCAACATGACAACAATCTGCATCGTGAGATAATAAAGCCACCTCTCCATCTTCTATTGTGACTGTAGCAGATATGTTTTTGTCATTATATTGACTTCGGTTTGCATTCTCTTGTTTAAAGAAACGGCAGTTCCTTTTGAGATGACCCTGCTTTCCACAGTGGTAGCATGACCTCTTCTCCCGCGACTTGGATCTATCTTTCGATTTTCCATTCCCACGACCTCTACCCTTGCTTCGGCCCCTATTCTCTGTGACAAGGGCGTGTGAACTGGTACTGGCAACGCCCCTTCTACGAAGCTCTTCATTAAGTAGACTATTCTTTACCATAGAAATTGTTACCACACCATTTGGAGCTGAGTTACTCAGTGATACAACAAGAGTATCCCAGCTATCTGGTAGAGTTCCCATCAAAAGACATGCTTGCATCTCATCATCCAAGGACATAACGGTGACTGCTAACTCACTTATGAATCCTTCAAAGTCGTTCAGGTGTTGTGTGATTGATCGTCCCTCTGTCAGTTTCAAGTTCATGACTTTGCAAATCATGAACACTTTTCCTTGAGCAGTTTTAGCCTCGTACATATCCTCTAGCTTCTTCTAGAGAACTTTGGGATCTGTTTCGTTCCTCACGTGGTTGTACAGGCTATCATCTATCCATTGGCGTATTGTATCCAATGTGTGCTTCTTCAACTTTATCCACTGCTGTTCTTTTATATCCTTCGGCTTTGCGTCATCACCCTCAATTGGATCATACAAATCTTTGCAATTGAGGTAGTCCTCCATTTTGGATTTCCACATTGAATAATTTGTATCCGTCAATTTCATCATTACACCGTCACTCGCCATGTCGAAAATTTAAAAAGGCAAAATTTTACTATTCACTAATTTTACTATTCACATAAATAGTAACTATATATGTGAATAGTACCGTATACGTAAATAATATTTGTATATTGGAATAGTAATAGTATGTCTCCCGTATATTTAAATAATACTATTCATAAGATGGTGAATATTATTATATATGAATACTATTATTCAAGTTACTATTTTACTATTCACTCAAATTGCGTATCTGCGACGGTTTTTTGAATGAATTGCGCCACCGGATTTATCGTAATTTTCTCGTCGTCGTGGTATATTTATTTTTGAAAAATATATCCACGGATTTTATTGATAAAATAACCTTCGGCTCTAATACCACTTGTTAGACTAAAAAGAGACCAAGCAGAGAGCAGAAACACAGATAAAAATGTAATCTATGTAGAGAGCCTTAGGAAAAAGGTTCCTAAGAGCTGGATAAGAGAGAAAAATAGTGAGGTTTTGGGAAATACTTGAGTGCCACTATTTTGTAATCTCTTGGTATACTTACTATTATTTTATAGTGGAAGAATTATTCGGAGTTGGTCCCGTAGTTTTTCCTTAATTCATTTGAGGTTTCCACGTAAAAATCTGCATGTCTTTTATTCTGCTGCTATTATTTTTCTCGTAATCTATTATTGGGCCTAAAATTCTCGAACCAAACTTAACAAAAATATTAGGTTTAGTTCAAACCAAATTGAATTCGGTTAGATTCTTGTTATTAAATTTCTAGTTCGTTTAATTTGGTTTGATTGTTAGACCGAGGAACCCTCATTTCTTTCAATTACTTCCTCCGTAATTATGTTTGTTTGGAATAAATTTAAAAAATATATCTTGTGGTTTGGTTATTTTTTTAAAAAAAAGGCTTATGGAATTTTTTTTATTTCAAAAGTTTGCAAAAAGAGGATTTTCAAAAGTTTAAAACCACATTTTGAAGGGTAATTTTATCTATTTTGAAGTGAAATTTTTTAGCTTAGTAAATGAAAATATAATACACCTTAGTGATAAATTTTAGGATTTTTTTAGAAGTATTAATATTTTTTTGAGTAAAAATTAATTATAACTTTAAAAAATTATAATAAAATGAAAATTTTCCAAATATCACTCTAATCTTAATATATAGTTCTTAAATAATATAATTAATATATAGGAATGTTGAATTTAATGAAATAACTGGTGCAACAGCTAATTTTCAAACTACATATATCCTTTTAAAAATTTTTGAAATCATAAACACCCTTTTAAAAAAAAATATTTCACAACTATATTTTTAAAAAATGATCAAACCACATGATATATTTTTTAAATTTACTTTTTTTAATTAGTATAATCCAGATTATTTGTTGTAATTATCAAACAAATTATTAATATCCCAACAAACCTCCCACATCCTCTCTCGAGTAAAATGACAAAGGAGGTGATAGGCATAATGTCTCCTTTACCCTTTCAACACATTTTGTGGGGCCGGGACACCTGTCATTTCGTCAATTTATTTTTTCTTAAATTCATTTTTTACTGTATTGATTTAATAGTGGTATTACTTAAATAAAATTTTGAATTCGAATTTTAATAAATGTAAAAAATTCTTATTAAAAAATTCACCCATCATAAATAGGTGTGTGATCTATATTAAATCTAAATATATTCAAAGTAAATAAACTAATTGCAGAACAAAAATCAAGTTTTGACCTGATGTTTGACAACTTTGATTAAACATAATAATGCAATGCAATCCACTCATGTTAATCAAACCTCTCATTTTGGTTTTTCAATTAATTCGTGTTACATCAATTTGAAAAATTGACTATTTTTGTCATTTGTTAAACTGTTGATTTGGCATTTCAATCTGGGGAATATAAAAACTTTAAACTTCAAATCAATTGTAGAATTCATAAAATAAACAATTAATTCGGCATTAGATATCGTCTACTAACTAACATTACCTCAATTGTGGCTTTGAAGCCAAAATACCCTTTAAGCCCATATCGTTGTCTGGCCCATTTTGTCTCTTTTAGCCTCTCATATTTATAAGCCCATATTGTTGTCTGGCAATTGCCGTGCTAAGAAAAACACAGAGGTTACAAAAATCCTCTAAAAAGCGAAAATAATTTGATGAACTATAAATAATTTATAAGTTTATAAAAATAGGGGTAAATAATTATAAAAATATGGTCTGGTATTTATCTGATAAATATTTAATAATCGTTTAGTAGTTATCTAGTAATCGTCTAATAATTATCTGGTAAATCATAACTTCAAATAAATCACTAAAATATATAGGACATATGACATCTAGTATTTATCTAGTCTTAATTTTGACAGTTTTTCATGGATCTAATGAAACCTAACATAGATATATAATAGATGTGCATATGACAATTTCATAACAATACTTACTAGATAACTACCAGACAATTACTAGATGAATACTAGATATTTACCAGATAAATACCATACCGTATTCATATAATTATTTTCTCTTATTTTTGTTAATTTGTAAATTGTTTATGATTGGACCTACCAGACATGAAATCAAATTGATTTGCGGAAACCTTAGCGATCATCCTAAGATGGTGTTCAATCACTATCTCCTTAAGCTTTATATTTTCTATGAAATCTGCTGATAAGTAGATTGCAGATTTCTGCCTTGTTTTAAACATTTTTGCACTTATCTTTTCTTTTCTTCTTTCTTTGAGGAAAAAGCAACATTTGAGTATATGATAAGTGCAAAATGCATAATGAAAATATAGGAAGATTAGCCATGAAATCACTTGATTTAGGATTAAATTGTGGATTTTATGAGCTTTTTTTTTTGTGTAAAATGCAGATTATGACAGATAAATAAAGCCGAAAAGAGGGAGAAAATGGTGTTTTTTTGTGGCTGGTGACATGGCGCTCGAGAGTGAAGCTTGTGTTTTCATGATAAGTGTCAACACAACACTTATTTACTATAATAATTGATATGATTATATGACATTTTAGGGTTGTTATTACTTTTTTTTATAAGATTTCACGTGGTTTATAGTTATTTTTTTAGGCCGAATGCTTTCTCATATCTTCAATTTAGGCGAAAAAGCCTTTCATACCCCCAACTTTGAAGTGAATCTCCGAACTATCCCAACTTATAAAAAGTGTACCTCCGTGCTACCTCAGACTCACTTGCCCACTTCCAGCTAGGAGAGTGCATGTCACTCGCTCCAACTTGGCACATTTGAAAAAATCAAACTAATGAAATAGCGACACGTGGTAAGACTCACAAAATTTTAAAAAAACCTTAATAAAACTTCTTTTAAATCTCTGTAATTTTAATTTTACCAAAAATATCATCTTTGTCAATGTACTCGATCTCTTGAAACCCAAAATTAGAATCTAAACTATATGTTAATCAATTTAAAATCTAAACCCAAATGAAATCCAATTTCCAATCTATTTCTTTTTTTTAATCAATTTCTATGGATAATTTACAATACATTATACAAATTCTATGGATAATTGACACAGGAAGGATCCACTGCTGAGATCCGGCGTCGATCTGCTACAAATCCACCGCACAACGTCAACTAGAAGAGTACTCTCCCTTTAAAAGCATCATTGTGCTTCTAAAATTAAGCTGCACAAACGAGAATGAGGCGAGCATGTGAATTAATTGTGACAAAAATTTACAACTCGAAACAACCTAAGCAGAATAAGAAAACCCAAAAAATCATTAAGAACAACATCTGAAATTGGTGTCTCAATGTTAATAACGAAGACTAATGAAACTAGTTAAGAAATTTATTGTTGTCATACTATTCCAGGTGTAAAACTATACACAAGCCAGCCAAGCATAGCATCAAGGATCTCAAATCAATTGAAAATAATTGGAAATAATAAGAAACTCAAAAAATGAAATTCAACGAAAACGAAATCGGACTGATAATTGAATTATAATCGCAAAGATCACAAACAACTAAAGATATCGCAAACCTTAACATTCAAAAATTATACAAACGAAAAAGTCAATCGGAGTGGGAATTGTCGTCATTGTCGCCGCCGTGATGGAAATCGAAAGCAGAGGGTTGGGATTATAGCAGAGATAGTTCTAGACAAAGAGAGAGAAGCGGCCTTGAAGGATGAAACGAAATATTCACATTAACTCAATTTTGATACAGGGGAACAAGCTCTTTCTGCTATTAGAGTAATATTTAGGGTTTTCTTATGAATTTTTTTAAATATGTCATGTGTCAATTCCTTTTTCTATTTAGAATATCAGTTACCACATCAGATTGAGGTAGTACGGAGATACACTTTTCTAAAGTTGGAGTAGTTCGGAGGTCCACTTTACAGAAGGCTTTTTCACCCAAATTAAGGGATACGAAAAACATTCAATTTTTCTTTTGCAATTCTAGGAATTTTGCTCAGAAATGGAATATAGTTTGAAAAGTATGAAAAATTTGGCCAAGTATAGGAGACTTGAGGATTGGTCAAAGTCAAAGAAGAAATACTATATGAAATTAGCTGTTTGTGCCTGCGACATCACCTCGCAACCGTGAAGCTAAGTCTTTCAATTACAGAATCTGCAACCAACCAAGGCCACGACCACGACACCAAGTCACGTTCCCGATATGCTGCATGCATGGCTACAGATAGACTTCTTTTTAACTGAGAGTTAACCGCCAATTTAGATAAGGCACCTCTTCATCCATTAATAGCATGAAGAGTTGTGACTTTTCACCCTCTATAAAGGGGAATTTCGGCCAGACATCAGAGAGATCAGACTTTACACAAGTTTTGATTATTTTCATAGAGAATAGATAGTAAACTAGAGAGAGAGAGATAGAGAGAGATCTTCTTTAGTTCTTGGATTTATTTGTTGTTCTTGAGAGTTTGTTGTTTGACTGTACTTGCAAAACACTTATCAATAAAATCATTTTACTTCATCAAATGTTTTATCTCATTTATAATAATTTGTTTTATCCTAAAGATTAGTGCAATTGGAGATCAAGTTGGAGGAAATACCAATCGAGCGAGGTTTGACACACCCATTCGGAAAGCGGTTTGATTGACTTAATTCTCAATTTAGTTCTATATCGTCTTTCATTTCTGACTTTGCTTTATATCTTTTGTCATTGAAGTTATGATATGTTTTACATGTTATATTGTGTTTTAAATTGTGTTGTGTGTATGGATTAGGGTTGTACTTGTCGTAATTTGTCTTGTGTCAAAAGCGAGGGATGATTATCAAAGTATATATTCAATAAACCTGTACGCAAATTTATGATTGTGTTGGATATAGATAGGTTATAGTCTTATCTGGATATATTCTTCCTCTTTATTTTGCATGATTGAAAGATATTTAGTTTTCCAACTATTGGTCCCTATACATATAACTCAATGAGTTAGGGGGGTGAATGACTTGCTTGATTAAACATGTAAACTTTTTCATGATAATTAAACTCTCCGCTGAGTAGGTCAGCTAGCTGAGTTGAAACTAAGAAAAACTACAACTACAAAGTAAATAACATAGAGATTTATACTGGTTCAGCAACCTGTGCCTACCTCCACTCCAAAGAGAGTGTCTTGGCTTTAATCCACTAATCTCAACTCCTTTACCCTAGGCAGAGAAGCCTTTCACAGAGTTTCCTAATTACACTGAGTACCCTCCTCACTGTAATCACTCACCCGCTGACTAGAATACCCTATTCTATCAGCAACTTAACAGATTTCAAATAAGAGCTGGATTCAACTTATAGAATCATTGATCCAGTTACAATAATCAGATTTTACAACTCAATTGATCTATTCTATTCTCTCTTCTATTTAAAGTAGATTCTCGCTGAGTAATTGCTTTATTGAATGAATTTCTTTAAGGCTATGGAGTTGATACAATTTTAGCTTCTTAGAAATTCAGTGTATTCACCGAGTTCTAATGCTTGCCTTCTTGCTTCTTTTATAGTTGAAATCAAGAATATATGTGTTGAACTTGCTTTGGCATCTTCTGCAAATTGATAGCTCAACTATCCACCCATTGCTTCTTTAATTCGATCCGTTAGGAGATAAAATCACATCATTGTGAGATAGAAATCAATTTATTGTGAGACAGATTGAATCAGAGCCTCAATTTTGAATTCTTATCTGTTTGATGCTGGAAATTCGTTAGAGAGAAAACTCTGCTGCCCTACTACATGTCATCTTCCTATTCCTTCTGGTATTCTGATAATCTTGTAGAGGTGTGCAATTTCAGGAGATACGCGCTGCACTAGTCCAATTTGACTTTGTCTTCTTGCAGCTTTTCTCCTGACAAACTTTGCCTTCATCAGCGTTGCTATGAGCGGGCCAAATTTTTCATTGCTCTTTTATTGATTGTATTTTCTAATGGCCAATGCGGAGCTCCCGATTTTTAATGTGGGGAGTCATCGCTAGAGCGCGAGGCTCGTTGTATGTGTGAATATACTTGGCATTTCTAACTGGACAAAGGGGTTGAGGACTCCTTTGGGGATTAGCCTTTTTTATAGCAGGAGCAAGGTCCTTGTTTATACAATATTAGAGTCGCCACCCAGATTAGCTCTTCCGGGAAATTGGTGGTATAGCTGATCTGTGTAGGATTCCTATACAGATAAAAGAGAGATTTTGGTTTCGGACAAAATAGTTACTTGTAATTTGAATTTGGATAAAGCATAATTTTGTTACATGAAAATCCTCTTTTTTTGTTATAATGAACAACAAAGATAAGTTTAGAGATACGACCTTTGTGGGCCTAGCCCATGGAGCATGTGCCCATTCAGGACTGACTTGTTTCTTACAAGTATGATAATTAAAAATGCATGGGAAATTGAGTATTTGACCCTCAATTACTTTTTGTTTGCTTCAGAAAGACTGGAAGGCCTGGTACTGACTAGGATCGTGTTTCGATTGGGATTTCATCAAGATTTCTGCGGGGATAACCTCAAGAAATTGTGTAGGTGGACTCTTGAGTGTTTTGGGGTTTTGGTGGTAGCTTTGTGGCTAAAAGCTAGTTTGGGAAAGGGTGTCTATACCTAGATATAGTTTGAGGTTTATTTTGGTATAGGCTCGATGCTCTGAGGGATTTTAAGAAAGGGGAAGGATCAAATTCTTTTTAATTCAAATTTCTTGATTGAAGGTTGTTGTTGGAAAGGGCATGGATCGCGTTCCTTTTATAGGAATTTTAGATGCGTCGATCGACATATGTGGTAGTGTCTATCGATACAACTATTGTCAAAGTAGGCTCATCATTGCCTAGATTCCCTATAAGCGTCGATCGACACATGTGGAGAAGTGTCGATTGAACCAAATTTGGGCGGCAATAGCTTTGTTGAGTTAGATTTGTAGGCTTGATAAGTCAGCAGAGATTTTGACACGTGTCCCCATCGATCGACACAAGTAAGAATCGTCGATCGACACATATTGGGGCTTGATAAGCGTCGATCGACGCTTATTTTTAGGATGTCAGGTTCCTGTTTCCTCAGAGGGGTTTGTAGTTTAGATTGAAATATGATCTTTGTCAGTACCAGTTTTCCATTTCCTGAAAAAGGTGTTAGACATCATCAAGCCTGGGATGGACTATCCTCATAGGCTGCCCCTTACGTACAACAACTTACATTGTTGAGGTAAAGTTTTGCATACGCGAAGTAAGAACGGTGAGTGAAATAGTACACATGTTTCTGTAGGGATTAATCATTATTATTTGATCGACCAATTCTTGAAAAAAATATTTTTTCCCCTTCGATCAATTAATGTTTGACGGGCTTTGAAAAAAAATTTAAGGAAAAAGAATCCCGTGGTGTGAAAATTCTTTTTAGGTCCGCCAGTCTTAGAAAAACGATTTTCATGATGATGTGAGCTCTGGATTTTAGCGATCCTTCTCACGAAACTATGATGAGAGCTATATGATGCAATATCTTTCAGGTGTTGTCCATCAGAGGTGTTCTTACTACTATAGAGTTGAGTTTGGCCGAAGTTAGGAGACCTAGTCTGCGCTTAGGGACCCCATACAGGTGCTTCTTGATGGTACAGATCCACTAGCAGACCTATACGAGTCATCCCTTCCATACGCTTAGGGGACCCATATAGGTCCCCTAGTACCCGTACGGGTAGGGCCCCACCCGTATGGGTACTCTTATTGCCTAAACAAGCTCTTTTAGAAGGGAATCCTTTCCTATTTCGGAAAAAGGCAGGTCATGAACGCGATTTATTACGTTCAGACCTCCTTTCCCCTATAAATAGGGCCCTTCTCTTCACATTTTGAACACACACTTCTCATATAAAAAATATACTAAAATTCTAGCAGTTTCTATAGGTATAGAAAAAGTTTAGCGGGGGTATAGGAGGTATAAAATAGGGAGAAAACCCTTCCTTTGAGGTTTTGTCCACATTTTATTCTTTCCTAACTTCTTTTATTAGGATTTAGGGGAGGTTCTGTCCACACAAATACTCACCTAAATACTCCTATTTCATCTACTTTGGCCGGGCTCTCTTAACAGTAAAGGGATTATCTCAAAGTGGATTTACGCCGTAAATGTAGCGCTCTTGAGTTTCAAAGGGACTCACATCTTAGTTATTTCGTTGTTATTATTATTATTATTATTGTTATTCCTTGCTTCTCGTATTATATCTGTTCTTTTCATTTTTTGTTTCGGGTCTAGTCCTAACTCGTATTAGCCTTGTTGGCACCATATATCTCCAAAGATATCAAATTGGTGCGCCATACTCATACGAAAGAAAATCCCTTTTTATTTTATTTTTCTGCCATTAAACTATTAATCTGTGAATCTATAAACTGAACTGAACAGAGTTTCTGCCTGGACCAGACAGGACCCGTATGGGTACACCATACCCATACCGATCCTCCTTGGTACCCATATGGGTCCCACCCACCCGAATGGATATCAGTCCTAGGCAGATTCCAGAACTCACTTTTAATCGGTTAAAAACCAATCCAACTCACCATTTTCCATGCAATCATTTTCACTAATAATCTGGTAAATCAGGCCACAAAAGTTAAGATGTGTTTTCACAACAAGATGCGCTAAAATGCTGATTTATAGTGTGCTATAAATTGTGCTAACATCTGTGGATGCAGGGGAATTTATTTTCATTTTTGTTTTATAACTTACAAGAAATGTATAGGTTCTCTTCCCAATTTCCCCCATTTTCCCCCGATTGTAATTTTTATTCCCCCATTTATTACTTGTGCTTTATTGTAATATGTAAACGGATGTCACGAGTGTGAAAGAATATAGAAATAGGATTTCTATGATAATTCCATAAATGATGAAAATTAAAATGGTTTTACGCGGTGAATGTAATTTTGAATCAACTAAATGAAAAATAAGTGACTCATCCGATACCTGAATATCTGATCTAATAGGTATGAGTCTCCTACCTAGAGGGAACCATGCCAAAACTCTTTCCCAAGTAGGCAACTTGGGTGGCGACTCTATCAATTGTATTAGGATTTGGGTCTCGATTCTTTTATTCATTAAAATTGGCTTATTGTGCAAACTTTAACTAAAAATGTTTTGTCATGCCTAAATCCAACCAAACCCCCAGTGGGCCTCGCCTCTCACACAGGCACCAAGGGAGACCCATACATCATCGACACCTCACAGTGGTGGCTCTGCTGGGGAATTAATCTTTTAACTTGCAAAATGTTGGTTTGTTTTAAAAGCTTAAAAGATTAAGATGAGCACTAAAAATTATTTACTTGATTCAACCCGCTTTTGTTTTCATCATTTGGGAAAATTATCACACTCTATCTTCTCATCTTCTTCTCTCTTTAGTTAGATGCACTCTTCTTCTAACGCTAGGTTAGGGTGCCCTATTATTTCCGCGACACTCACGACGGTGATTCCCATGACCGCCAGCGATATTGGGGACACCTTAGTGGGTGGAGCACTCATTGCCATCTCCCTCCAAAAGAGGCTTGATGCGATGGGAACCATTTACATCAACTTCCGATATGTCCCTACACCATTCTTATCGAAAGCCATAGAATTTTACCCTTTGGGTACCCTAAATTTTGTGGGAGATTAGATTAATGAAGAATACCCTCAGGCTTAGAGGGAGGAATAAGGACGAAACCGATCGATTTGCATGTGTTGTGTTACATACCCTTGTGATTAACCCCACCATGCATCGTTGTAATTTATGCATGCATACCACATCCCATGCATATACTGATCTCTTAGTTATCGCCTCAGCCAAAACCAAACCTCAAAGAGAAAGAGCTTGGCAAAGTTCTAAGATCCGTTTGACTCGCATTCTGGCTCTTCTAGTTCTGTTAAGGGTTGCTTAGTCTTCATCTCTGAGTATTTCGTCTAGTGGCCAATTTAGTACGGTTGATCTTTTTTCCTATCATCCTGAGGAGTTGTCTCACATCCTAACTCTAAAGGGCTAGATTGATGGTGAGGTTGAGGATGTTGCTATTGGTGACGAGGCAAATACATCAAGGGCTGAGGTTAGGTCAGAGGCTGCAAATGCCGTCTTACAATACTGGGGAAGTAATTAGTTCTTAGACTGAATGAATGATAAGATGTTGACCTCCATCAGGGAAATCATGGCTGAGGAGAGAATGGCCAATGCTCCTCATAGCGCATCTGTCAGTGTTCTAGTAGTGAATGCAGTGATTAGCGAACAAGTATCGGGAATCACTCGTAATCCTTTCACTCAATTTCAATTGCCGCCTGTGCGAACTCGAGGGGATTCCTCCCTTCAGTTTGGTCAGTTGGGTTCTTTGGACATGTTTGGTTTAGTTAGCCAGTCATTCCAGTTAGTGGGTACAGTGGTTTTGCCGACCATCAGTCAGTTTGCTTAGCCTAGCCAGGGATTTATGTCGCCTCTATTTCAGTTTGGGGCATCTGGCTCTACCCCTAATTTCGTGCTCACACCCAAGGGGACAACCTTTCCTCAGTCAATAGGCTTTCCTGCGGGTGTGGTTACTCAATTAGAGGGGTCATCCTTGTCCGTGAAATTGCATGATCTTCTTCAGAAATTACTGGCTGCTAATCCTAGCTCTCAGCCGCTGTTAGTATCAGTTCAAACCGCCAGCGAGGATGATTGGGTCCCTAAAAACTTTAGTATACCTAGCATAGCGAAGTATAAGGGAATTGGTCCGTATCAATCTCATATCACCATATATCAGAGGATTATGAGAATTAGAAAGTTAACTGATAAGGTCTTAGCCGAAATGGTCCCTTGCACCTTAGAAGGTCCTACTATCGAATGGTACAACACTCTATCAGATGAAGTGACCAGAAACTGGAAAGCCTTATCGGAGGCTTTTATCGAATAATATGGTTTCAATGCCACCATTAAAACTACAATACAGAATTTAGAGGCTATCAAGCAGGCCCCCAATGAGAAGTTCAAACCGTACTTTGAAAGATGGATAGCCACTCAAGTTCTATTGAAGGATAGGCTAAGTCTCCCGGAGATGAACGTAAAATTAATGGATGGTGGATTACCTGCTTATCAAAAGGTCCTTGGTATAGACAAGTTCTCTAGTTATGTGGAGGTCTTTGAAAAAGCTGAGAAGTGGGAAAGAATTGAGGAGTCGGAGAAGGCAAGCGTACCAGCCAAACCTTGGTTAAAAAAGAATGATCCTTCAGCCCCAGCCTAGGCTTCTAAGCCAAAGTCTTGTTTCGATCTTGAAACTGCGGTGGTATAGGAGAAGTGACCGCTGTCCATACCATCGAAGATGGTATTTCCCCTTGGAAAGCATCTCTACCTGCCAGCTTCACTAAGTTGAGGGCACTCGGCCTACTTCAGAGTATCAAGCCCTATGTCCCACCCAAACCTGAAGACAAAGATCAATTTTGTGCTTATCATGTCAGTAAGGGGCATTGCAGTAGTGCCTATAGGGATCTGCTTGAGGCTATTCAAGGTTTGATTAGGGATAAGATGATTCAGTAACCGGAGCTTAAACCTAGCACCATGAATAACCCCCTTCCAAATTTTGAGAAACAGGTTACAGCTGTCGAATCTGGATTACCCTTCTACCATGTTTTCAATATGATCTCGCAAGCTAATCCTATGGTTCACTACATAGTGGCCTTGCCTGTTGAACCAACCCCATTGACATCGATGCATTCGAGCTAGAAGGAATTCATGATGAGGAATCTATGTTGGTTCAACTAGGGCCAATTGATATTGATGCTTATGTATTGAAGAATGATGAGCTCGAAGGACCTGCCTTGTTGGTAAAAACTTTCGAAGGGAGAAGTTATATGAAAGATGGAGTATTACATGTCACCTGAAGTGGGAGGATTCAACCTGATCCTCTCCCAAGAAGAAGGAGGGGTAGAGAAGTAGATATTCGGATCATTCCAAGTATCAATCAGGGTCCAATCTTCACACCTACAATTGAAACCCAAACTTTAGCCGGCAATAAGAAGAAAGATTCAAAAGTCACCCCTCTTATCCAGCAATTGCAAGTTACCCATGCTAAGTACAGCATTTGGTAGCTTCTCATTGACTCTGAGGATCATCGCAAGGGTTTGATAGAAAAGTTGTTGAGTATGGAAGCTACGCCATCTATTACTCTAGTTGAGGTATTCTCAGTTATCGGGGGATCTCCTCCTGATCAGATTGAACCCATCAAGTTCTATCCATCAGACCTCCCAGCTGAAGGGAATAAGTATAACAAGGCACTCTTCATTAGGGTGCAAATCTTTGATCGTTCTATTCCTTGTGTTATGGTGGATGACAATTCCGCCCTTAACCTCTGTCCAGCCAAGATCCTTCCTCATTTAGGGCTGGACGAGTCCATGTTGGAAAAATATAATATTGTTATAAGGGCATATGACGATATAAAGAGAAGTGTCATTGGGGTCTTTAAAGCTGAAGTTACAATTGGGGGTGTGAAGTCCAAGGTTTTGTTCACAATTCTCGATATCCCTGTCACCTACTAATTACTATTGGGTCAACCTTGGCTCCATGCATTGGGGGCTTTCCCTTCCACAGTCTATCAGAAAGTCAAGCTCATTCATCATGGAAAGCTAGTAACCATTGATGCGGATGAACTATCTATCATAGCAGCTATGGAGGCCGAGGAAAAGGAATCAAGGGTGGCTTTAGCTCACCAAGGTATGAAGTTTTCAGTTAAGGGGTACATATTGCTTAAGACCGAGAAGATTATGATGAAGCAGGGTTACGTGAAGGGTTAGGGACTTGGAAAGAATCTATAGGGAATGCTAGAACCCCTCTCGCCTCTTCCATGGCCATTCAGACTTGGTATAGGGTGCCTCCCAAGTGCCAAGAAGTCCAAGCCTTAGTCTTGCTTCATGATAGGAGCTGAAATCAAGCAAAGGGAATTCACAGGTGAAGAGGAACTTGTCAAAGTTAGTGGCAAGAAGGTCCTCGATTTTGAGATTTTCAATGATGTGTATGATTTTAAAAAAGGCTACCTAATTGAAAGCTCAGTTTCTATGGAGGTGTGTGGGAATGTTGAAAAGGATGAAATGAACGAGGCAATCGAATCCATTAGTAAAGCACTAGCGGTTCTTATAAGGAAGAATTGGAAAAGATATGAGAAAGACAATCCCATCACTAAGGCTGTCGAGAACTTAGCAAAAGCAGTGGCCGAAGGAACACAAGCAAGCTTGCATACCAGAGCTACCAGTTCAGCTGTCAATCAACAAGGCCCTCCGCTTATGGAGGATGATTCAAATGATGTAATTTTTAATGTTGCTAACAATTTTCATGTAAACAATGCCTCTTATAAGGCATATCATGAATAAGTTGTATCTTTATTTTTAGCATGTCATGAATAAATTGATGCACCTATCATTCACATTTTCCTCGAGCATTTCATTCTAATGACGTCATGCACTCATAACAACAACATTCTTAAAACCATCATCATATTCATTAGTGAAGTTGACCTTGAATACAATGCAATGGTATAAACGTCTAATGGTTTGACCCCTATCAAAAAAAGAGAGACAATAAAAAGTGCTTAGCAAACATGATAACAAGTAGCCTAGGTCCTTCTTTCTTTGTAAGGGGGAAAAGGTGTACAAAAGCATACATCATCATCAAGAAAACCCAGAAGCACCAATAGCAGGTCGATTTTGATCATGAAAAGTGGAAAGGA
The DNA here is from genome assembly GCA_947683365.1 of Euphorbia pulcherrima. NCBI lineage: Eukaryota > Viridiplantae > Streptophyta > Magnoliopsida > Malpighiales > Euphorbiaceae > Euphorbia > Euphorbia pulcherrima. The sequence goes on from CANTUS010000007.1 coordinate 13,434,717, forward strand.
CATCTTAAGTCATAAATTGACCTTCTCAAGAGCTCTAAAGAGAAGCTAATCAGTCAAGAAGATTTTGTCAAAGATAATGACTACATACAGAGATTGGGGTGATAAGCTTCCATTCGCAGTTTAAGGCTATAGAACCAGTGTAAGGACTCCCACCAGTCAAACACCTTTCTCCTTGGCATATAGAATGGAAGCCGTGTTACCAGTCAAAATAGAAGTAAGATCTCTAAGAGTGGCACTTAAGCCGCAGTTAAAAGAATCAGATTGGGCAAGAGCCAGGTATGAATAGTTGAATGCAATAGATGAAAAGCAGCTCAGGGCACTTGTCCATCTCCAGATGTACTAATAGTGCTTGGCAAGAGCTTATAACAACAGAATCAGATACCCAAAAGACCTCTCAAAGCCGGTGATCTGGTCCTCAAGCAACTGCACTAGGTCAACATCGACGCTAGGGGCAAGTTCATGCCTAATTAGGAAGGACCATTTGTCATAAAGAAAGTCCTTGGTAAAGGAGGAATCAAGCTTATGGACATGGACATAAATGAGTTTGTGAATCCAGTGAATCAAGATAGTGTCAAGCGTTATCATATCTAGGTCAAAAGAATTAAATAATAAAAAGTGGCACAAAGAATAAAAGAAATAAAGAATAAAACACCTAGCGAGCGTTCCTCTACTACTCGGGCAAAAATTAGGGTGCAACCCGCTGATTGGTATCCCGCAAACTAGTCAGGCAAAAATTAGGGAACTCAAAATAAAGCTCGCTATGTTGAAAATGTTGGAAAACAATGATCCGGATAATAAAATCTAACATCCATCCGAATCAAGTTTGAAAGAAACAAAAACGAATGTAAGTAACTCTCTTAGATCCAAATGGAAGCATCTGGACAAAGCCAAGACCATTTATTAAGACAAAATCAGAAACCTAAGCAAAGAAGAAAATCAAGGACAAAATTTGGAAAAGAAACAAACTTCCGTTCCCCAAGACTTGTATTCGGAAGAACTGATTGAAGCCATATCCGGAAGGAAGATCTGGAACAAATAAATTCAAAGGACATCCGAATGACTCATGCGAAAGACCTATATCTAAAAGCTAAGGAAAGTCTAAAAAATATCTTTCCTTCTGCCTCTTTGGTCTACTAAAGTTAAAGATTCCTATTCCCAAGAAATAAGTACAAAAAGACAGGTTGCACAAATCAAGGAAAAGTCAAAAGGTTCTGACATAGGACAGAGAAAGTATAACTAATCTTTCTATTAGACCAATAAAGGCATGCGTGGAGCTCACAGTATATGACAATTGGTATGAAAGTTAGTGTATCACAAAATGATAAACAAAACGATCACTGACAACTTTCCAGCATCAATCCCAAGAATTCAAACAGATCAAAACACAGTCTAACAGATTGATCAACGGATCTGAAAGCTCCATATCACAACCTGATCAAGGGTGAAGATTGAATGAAAGCTTACCAACCATAAATGGCTACATTTATGATCAAAGCCTATAAAGAGAGCTCTTCACCAATCGAGAAGAGCAACTGATTGACTTATAAAAGCAAGTAACAAAGTAATACACATTCAATCAGTTGAGATAATCCCTCCAAGAACCTTAGATTGAAAATCTGTTTGTAAGGATTCCCAAGTGAAACTATAAACTTGAGGAACTCCAAAAACCAACCTTTGTTATATACCAAAGAGTAAGAATCTCCAACTTGGGTGAGTTGGGAGATTGGGATAGAACTTGAAGTAAATGCTTCAAGTGACATCTCCTTGTAGGACTCAGGTTAGATTCAAAGTAGAAGGCTAAGTGGTATATCCTACTAAAGATGAGAGGACTCAGCTAGGAGTTGGTGCTTCTAGTAGTATATCCTACTTCTGGAAGGGGTTGCCATCCGGAGACAAATCTGTAAGGCTTGATTCCTGCCAGTTGAAAAGGAATCCACTAGTGGATAATCTTGGAAGAAGGAAACTCTGGGGACTGGATGTAGGTGGGGCTGAACCAGTATAAAACACTTGTGTTTGATTTACTTTTGCTTTTACTATATTTTACTCGTTTGCATCATCCGGATTCATTCTCCAGATTATATTCATTATCCGAAACCATCTTTAGGATCATAATCAAACACGCTACACTAAGACTTTCTCTAAGTCTATAAATTCCGCGAAAAAGGGCCATTCACCCCCCTTTGCCCTTATAATTATTCTCACAGGGACCAATAAGTGGTATCAGAGTAGGTGGTCAAACTAGAGATCTAACAATCTCGAGCTAAAGGTCCACATATTTTGATACATAAATCAAAATGAGTTTCCACAACTCGCAACTTCTTCCCAAGGGTATGTCTGTTACCCATCCTCCACTCTTCATCGGTGAACACTACATGTTCTGGAAAAATCAGATGAAGAACTTCATCCAGTCACAAAGTATGTAAGCATGGTTAGTTATTAAAGATGGTCCATATGAACCTACTTATGAAGTAGAGGGTATGACTACCCGAAAGCCATGAAGTTTGTGGGATGATAATGACTTTAAAAAATTGCATGAAAACGCAAATGCTATTAACATGCTTCATTGTGCTCTTAGTGCAGCATTATTCAACAGGATATCCGGATGTGAGAATGCAAAAGAGATATGGAAGAAGCTGGAAGTAACATATGAAGGAACTACCAAAGTAAGAGAGGCCAAACTTGATTTACTCCAACAAAAGTTTGAATCTTTTAAAATGGAGCCTAAGAAATCAATCAGCAGCATGAACACTAGATACATAAATCTAGTAAATGAAATGAAGAGTCTAGGAAAGGATATTTTAGAAGTAGAAATTGTCAAGAAAGTGCTCCAGAGTCTCACCAAGGAATGGGACAATAAAAAGACTGCCATTGAGGAAGCTCATGACTTAAATTTCTACAGTTATGATGAACTCATTGGTAATCTTCTAACTCAAGAATTGTCCTTGGAAAGATACAACCAACAAGAAAAGAAACCTGAGGAGTGAAAGAAGGCCATTGGTCTTAAGGCAGAATCTAGCAGATCGTGCTCATACGGAGAGGAAGAGCAAATAGATGAGTCAATGAGTACTAAAGATCAAATTGCTCTATTGACCAAAAGGCTAAATCGATTCATACAAAAGAAGGATAGAAGGAGATCAAAAAGGTATAAATCTCAGAGACCAAGAGAAGGCACCTCCGGAAGAGGTGAGCATAGAAGGAATCCGGAAGAAAAGAAAGATCCAGAGAAAGATGCTGCATGTTTCGAATGTGGCCGAAAAGGTCATTTCAGAACAAAATGTCCCAAACTCAAGAAAGCTAAGAAATTCAAAAAGAAGGCAATGGTAGCTACATAGAGCAACAGTGAAGAAAGCAGCAGCTCATCTTCAACAGAAGAAGAGGAAACTGCTAACTGTGCATTCATGGCTCTAACTGAACCAGAAGCAGAGCAATCCGGAAGGAACGCCTTGAGGCAGGAAATAGTGCAAATTGAAGAAACAAAATCAGATTCAGCGAACACTGAGGTAAATTCTTGCTCTAACTCTACCTTTAACTTTGATCTTGCAAAAGCTCTTTCTATTGTTATCAAGGGAGTGAAAAAGAACGTGAAAGCCATCAAGTCTCTCAAAAGAGGGATACTAGAATTGGTTGAGGATGCTGAGGTAATGGCACAAGACATCAATTTGGTTAGAGCAACCAAACATATTGATGTGGTAGAAGAAAACTTTCTGAGAAATCAAGTCCAGATTTTGAATGTAAATGTGATGAGACTAGATAGAGAAGTTAACCTATTAAAGGAAGCATCCAGAAAGAAACCTGAAACAAAGAATCCAAGAAGAGATAATCCCTCTCCTCCTCAGAACAGGATTCAAAGAAACTCATATCAAGGGACAAATGAAGTAAGAAGATAACCACAAGCTCAAAGATATACTGCTGCTCAGAAGGGAAAGGCTAAGGTAGCTTATAACCAACTACCTATCAAGTAAAGGAAAAATTATAGAGCTAAAATCGCACCTCCAACCAACGTCCAGAATTATACCAGACCATCCACCAGTGTGCACGAAGCTGGGTATAAAGGCAACTACGGAAGGGAGGATCTGAAGAAGATCAGCAAGAAGCAAAAGCAAAACATACCTATTTCAGGGTGCAAGTTTTGTGGGAAAAATAACCATATAACTAAATCATGTAGATTAAAAAATGGCTATTACGATGATTATCCTTGGCCTCAGATGGTTATTAACCCGAGAGGACCCAAATCTGATTAGGTACCTAAACCTACTTGATCTATTTTGTAGGTATGCCTTAAATCCATAATAGATCAGCACACTTGGTACATTGATAGTGGATTCTCAAGGCACATGACAGGTGATGAGAAGGCCTTCATCACATTAACCCGGAAGAAGGGAGACAAAGTGACCTTTGGAGACAATAAAAATGGTCAGATAATTGGTTATAGAATCATTGGATCTGGATTAAAGGTTGAAGATGTCTCACTAGTTGATGGACTTTAATTCAACCTACTAAGTGTGGCTCAATTATGTGACAAAGGAAGGAAAGTGACATTTGATTCTGGAGGCTGCTCAATTTATGACAGTAAGTCCAATCAGCTTATTCTTTATGCACCTAGAGTAAATAATGTCTATTTTGTAAACATTAAAAATGATAAGAAAAATATATGCCTGGTGTCTAAAGAAGAAGAGTCATGGCTATGGCACCGGAGGTTGGGACATGTAAGCATGAACCTCCTGTCCAAATTAGCCAAAAAGGAATTAGTTGAGGGTTTGCCTAAGGTTGCTTTTGATCAGGATCATCTATGCACCGCATGTCAACTAGGTAAACAATATAAGAAAAGTTTCCCTTCCATATCATACATTCCTTCTAAAAGAGTACTTGAGCTTTAACACATTGATCTTTTTGGTCCAATTAAGCCACTAAGCTTAGGTAAAAGAGAATACACCATGGTCATTGTAGATGACTATTCTTGATATACCTGGGTTCTCCTGCTAACAAGCAAGGATGAAGCATTTGACCAATTCTCCAAAACATTCATCCGGATAGAAGTAGAACAGGGCATACACATTGCACACATCCGGAGAGATAATGGTAGAGAGTTCAAAAATAAGCATTTTGCTAACTTTTGCGACTCCAAGGGCATTGAACTCAACTTCTCTTCCCCTCACACTCCTCAATAGAATGGAGTGGTAGAGAGAAAAAATAGGACCATAGTAGAAATGGCTAGAACAATGCTAAGTAAAAATCGTTTGCCAAAATATTTCTGGGGTGAGGCCGTAAACACAGCATGCTACATCTTAATTAGAGCTCTCATTAGAAAGACTGTAGAAAAGACCCCATATGAAATCTGGAAGGGAAGAAAACCAAAAATTGGATACTTCAAAGCATTTGGATGTAAATGCTACATCCTTAATGATAGAGAGTAATTAGGAAAATTTGATCCTAAATCTGATGAAGCAATTTTCCTCGGCTACTCAACACATAGCAAGGCTTATAGAGTCTTTAATAAACGAACCCAAACTATAGTAGAATCTATACATGTAGATTTTGATGAGACTAACACTGCAAGAAAGAAAGGCTACACTCCGGAATATCAAATTCTGAAAGCTGAAGGATCTGAAGAAAGGGAGAAAAGAGGAATTCCTGACTCATTTTAAATCAAGAGGTACAAACAGGAAGATAAAGGAATGACTATTGATCCAGAAATATAACAAGTCAATCTTAATCAACAAGGAATTGACTTCAATGAAAGAGTAGATGAAGCTGAAGTGGAACAAGTTCAAACTCAACATGAAGGCCTAGAAAGGGAGATCCAGACCTACAAAGATCATTCCATAGAGAATATTCTAGATAATGTTTACAATCTAGTTAGAACCAGAGGTCAGCTCAACCGGATGATGAGCCATGCATCTTTTGTCTCTCTCATAGAGCCAAAGAAATTTCAAGAAGCGGAAGGGGATGAAAGTTGGATGATGGCGATGCAGGAAGAGCTAGATCAAATCACCAGGAATGATGTATGGGATCTTGTGCCCTCTCCTAAAGGAAAGTCAATTATAGGCACTAAATGGGTGTTCCGAAATAAACTTGATGAATCCGGAGCAGTAGTAAGAAATAAGGCGAGACTAGTCGCTTAAGGCTACAATCAGCAAGAAGGAATTGATTTCGAAGAAACATTCGCTCCTGTAGCAAGGCTGGAAGCAATTCGGATCCTATATGCTTTTGCATCATTCATGGGATTCACATTATACCAAATGGAGGTCAAAAGTGCATTTCTAAATGGTGTCATTCAAGAAGAAGTGTATGTCAAGCAACCACCTAGATTTGAAGATCCGAAGCATCCGGATCATGTCTACAGACTAAAGAAAGCTCTTTATGGATTAAAGCAGGCATCAAGAGCCTGGTATGAAAGATTGACCTCATTTCTTATATCCAAGGAATATACTAGAGGCAGGGCAGATACCATACTCTTCATCAAGAAGAGGAAAAATGATATTATTCTAGTCCAGATCTATATGGATGATATCATTTTTGGCGCCACTGATGAAAGGATGTGCAAAGAATTCAGCTTTCAAATGAAAAGGAATTTTAGATGTCCATGATGGCAGAGCTCAACTTCTTCCTTACAAATCAAACAAAGTCTAGATGAGATTTTCATAAATCAATCAAAATACACCAAGGAGATCCTGAAGAAGTTTGAAATGGACAGCAACAAACCAATGTCTACTCCAATGAGTTCAGATATAGTCTTATCCAGGGACTGTGAAGGAGAAGATGTTGATCAAAAGCTGTATAGGGGAATGATTGGCTCACTCTTATACTTAACAGCCAGCAGACCTGAAATACACTATGTAGTATGCTATTGTGCAAGGTATCAAGCTAATTCCAAGGATTCTCATCTCAAGGCTATTAAGAGGATACTGAGATATCTCCTAGGAACCACTGAAGTTAGGTTATGGTATCCTAGTAATGAAGACTTTTCTCTCTAGGGGTTCATGGATGCAGACTATGGCAGAGATACTCTTAAGAGAAAAAGTACATTCGGAGCATGTCATTTTCTTGGGGACTGCTTAGTCTCATGGTATAGCAAGAAATAAACTTCAGTTGCCTTATCCACCATAGAAGCCGAATATATGTCAGCTGGAAGTTGTGTTGCTTAACTCCTATGGATCAAACAACAACTTGAAGATTATGGAGACCAATCTGGATGTGTGGATGTATTGTGTGACAATAAAAGTGCTATTGATGTGTCAAATAATCCAGTGCTTCATAGCCGGATGAAGCATGTCAACATAAGGTATCACTTCATCCGAGATCATGTGATGAAAAAGGATGTTGCACTGGTATATATCCCAACAAATGAACAAAGAGCTGATATCTTTACCAAACCTTTAAGTAAAGATCAATTTGGGAAACTGAGAGAATCAATTGGAATGTCAAATCCAATCTAGAAAAACTCTGGAAGATAGCATCTAATCAAGCCGGATCATGAGACAAAATTCTCACTCTGAAATAAAAGAACAGTTGGAAAAGTATATTCTGGAAGATTGCCACGTCAGCCGACAACAATGACGTATGGCAGTAAAAGCCCATCAAGGTAACTGTTACTTTTTGAATTTCAAAAGTCTAATGGCTATTACATGTGCCGTAAATACAGTAGTTAATTCAAAAATAAACCGTTCCCATTCTCCGGTTAAACTGAATTCACCTCTCTCCTAAAAATCCGACTGCCATGTTATCAATCCAGTCAAAAACACTAAAGTTCAGATTACAGTTATACCCTCACTTTAAAAACTCTATACAAACCCCATCAAAATCCCTTCTCTTCTTCACACGAGCAATGATTTCACTATTACTCTACAAAAATTCAAACCTAAACACCATCTCTCAAAATACTAAAAAATGGCAGCCAAAAACACCTCAAACACCCTCAAAATCCTACCAAGCAAAAACCTCTTCCAAGTATCTGACTTGACAGAAGCAGATTTTGAACCCTTAAATCTCAAAACCTCCGATTTTGTCATCCCTATTGATCATCTAGGAGATGACTATCTATTCAAAACTCCACCCTTCTTCACCCTAATTAAAGATCAAAATCTAGGTGATCTTCTCAAAATAAATTGCCCAACCTATCCAAACTGGTAAAAGAGTTCTACTCAAATCTAAGTGCGCATAATCATTTTGATGCCCTACGCACTGAGGTACAAGGAAAGGTTATCCTTCTAACACTAGAATTCTTTGAGAAGAATATAAACATGAAAAACTCTAGAGTACTGTTGTGAAAAGATGGGGATGAGACCAGAATTGAGTATGAATCCAAGCTATGGCTCCACCAGAACTACTTCGACGACAAATTCTCAACACACTTCCCTAGAATGCCCAGATTCCTATAGCATGCTCTAGCAAACCTTATTCAGATAAGGAAAGGGTCATTGACTATAGTTTCTTCCCTCCAGCACTACATTCTACAGCACTAGGTTAGTAGCATGGAAGTAAACTGGCCAGTCTTAATCATCCATTATCTCAAGACCCATGTAAACTCCCATGGTACCTTGATTACAAGAATCCTCCAAGTGGCAGAAGTGGATCTAATAGGGTTTGAAGGGATTTATGGCAAACCCATCTTAGAGAAGAATTTCCTGAACCTCTGCTTTAATAAAGAATGGGATGAAGAAAAGGCAAAGCTAAAAAGGGACGAACAAAAAGTTAAATCCAGAAAGGTAGCTGATCCGGAAGCAGAAGCCCCAGTTCCCAAAAGGCCTAGAACCACTAAAGCCAAAGCCAAAAGACAAGTGGAACTGATATCGAAAGAGATTGATGAGCATACTCTACCTCTCACTCAAATTCTAGGCTCTGAACAGCCAAGACCCAGAGGCAGATTGATTAAAGCCACAACCAAGAAGGGACTGCATGAGCTTACTACGAGTCTACCTAAAATCGCTATAAAGGAGATTGAGGCTAGAAGAAGGAAAGCCAAGAGAACTTTGGCTGAGATGAAAGAAGAAGCTGATGATAAGGAAACAAAGAATGAGGCTCCTCCTCAAAATCAGCTCCAGAGAAAAGGGCTGGCATTTGATGAAGCTCTTGCAGCTCAAGAAAAGAGAGCTAGTGAAGGCAGGAGGCTTGCTGGGATCATACTAAATGAGGAAGCAAGGCAGTATAGGGAGAGAGCTACCTTAGAGAAAGCATAATCTAGTACAGGGAAAAATGTTCCCAGCACAATAGAATTCGTAGAACAAGATGATGAGCAATATGCTGAGATTCAAGCAGCTATCAAGGAAAATAATGCAATAAACCAGAGGAAAACAATTGAAGGACCTGGTGAATCATCCTAAGCTCCCCTAATATTGGTACATCCAGAGGACATGGAGACCCTATCATAAATTTTGGAAGCATATAAATTCCTATTTGATGAAAGAACAGAATCACTTCCGGAAAATCTGCTTGGATCCAGCAATGAAGTCATCAATCTTGAAAGTCCTGAAAAGGCATTGGAAAAGGGTGTTGAGGAAAATACCAACATGCCTGAAGAAGAAAAAGAAAGTCCTGAAAAGGCAACTGTAGGGGTGGTTAAGGATAGTTCCAACCATCCGGAGGAAATGTAGGAAGAAGAAAGGAGGGATGAGGATCAGACGCTACAAACAATTGAGGTAACCCCCAATCTTCTTCATCTCTCTTCTAAAAAAGAAAAGCACAACTTAGTTACAATCTCTCATAATGTAACTAAGGACATAGTGCCAAACTCGGATGCAATAGCTCCGGAGGAGGGAGAAAGTCTGAGTTCCAAGGGACACACTTCTGAAGTGGATCTTGCGGGCGAGGCTAATCCGGAGGAAAGGGAAATGAGCAAGTGTGAAGCAAAAAGAGCAGTTGGAGGTTCACGTTTGCCAGATAATAGCCCCTCTAGAAGTAGTTCAAGCTCCGAAAGTGAATCTAGCTCATCCGGTGGTGAATCATCCGGACCATTCAATAGACACTTCCCTCCTCGCACCAAATCAGTGACTCTGCTTGATGAAAACTCCAAAGAATCCAAAGTTAGTGCAGCTCTCAAACTCCTTTAGGAGGAAACTCTTAAACACCATTAAGAGGGTTTTATCAAAAAGAGCCTCCTAACCATCTGCACCCATCTCAAGGCTGTGGAAAAGGAATTGCTTAGGCAAACGTCGAATCAAGAGGTTCGCAAGGACTTAGGTGAAATCAAAGAAAGGCTGAACTGCCTCCCCAAAATTGAGTAATAAGTCATGAACTTCTCAACATCCGTAGCTCTGGTGGCAGCTTCCCTTTCTGAGATTAAGCCTCTCTTGAATGAGATAAAGGAAAGCACCTCTCAATCCAATCGCAATGCTAGTCAAGCCAATACCTTGGCCTCTGATAATTGTGCAATAGTGCTGGAAAGGGTGTCCTCCTCCACCACAGACCTATCCACAGAACTCAAGGACTATATAGATACCAAGTTTGAAAACTTGTCAAAATTCATGGGGGAAAGGGATTTAAAATTAACTTTGCTAAATATTGAAACTGATCAACAAGTCACTCAAGAAATGCTTGCAAATTTCATAGACAAAACCCTCCGCTAATTGAAAGAGAAGCTCCTTGATGATATGGGTGATGAGATGCAAGCAAGGAACTCCAGCATTAAACAAGCAATAACAGAGTGGAAGAAAACTATCTCCAAAGAAATAAAAGATCAAACAGAGCCTATCCACAACTTTCGAAAGGGCCTTAGTGATGAAATCACTCTTCTTCAAACCGGAATAAACAAATTGTCTATCTTTGGACCCTCCTCCTCTCCGGATACTCTAGAGTACCAGCTCATTCCTATCCTGCATGATCTAGTTCAGTCTATAGGAGATTCAGGGTTAATGAGCCAAAAAGGCTTGACTATACTCACCACAGCCTTGTTCCCTTTCTTTGATCCCAAGGACCAAGAATAGATTCTGCGCATCCTTCCTCAAGTCTCAGAATTATATGATCAGCTCCAGAGGGCCCTTTGTCCTTACTACCTTACTCTGCCTATCGTTAATCACATTATTAATGAACGAGCCAAAGGTAATAAAGACTACTATGTCTACTCCTCTGCCTGGAAAAAATCTTGGGATAAACATACCTATACGGTCATTAACCCCCTTGATGGAAGCAAAAAGGGGGACGAAGAAGATAGTCAGTAAGGAGACGAAAGGGGGAAAGGAAAAACACTGCAAGTCCGAAATAGTGGTCCATTCGGAGAGATAGTTAAGCTAGCTAGATAAAATTGTAATAGCTAGATTCTCTTTATAGGTATTTCTGTATCTTGTAACACAGAACTTCATGATGTTAACTATTGTTAACAGCAGAAGTATATATGAAGGGAAAATTCTTAACTTCCAAAACAATTGCTTCTGAAGTACAATCTATAATTGTACTATAACAAACTTAAAAGCAAAAATCATAAAATTATGGGGGACCCTGGATACTAAAATCATGGGGGAGTATCTTAAAAAGTTAATCTCAAAGTTTTTGTTTCCATCAAATGGGGGAGATTGTTGGAAAACAATGATCCGGATAATAAAATCTAACATCCATCCGAATCAAGTTTGAAAGAAACAAAAACGAATGTAAGTAACTCTCTTAGATCCACATGGAAGCATTTGGACAAATCCAAGACCATTTATTAAGACAAAATTAGAAACCTAAGCAAAGGAGAAAATCAAGGACAAAATTTGGAAAAGAAGCAAACTTCTGTTCCCCAAGACTTGCATCCGGAAGAACTGATTGAAGCCATATCTAGAATAAATAAATCCAAAGGGCATCCAGATGACTCATCCGGAAGACCTATATCTAAAAGCTAAGGAAAGTCTAAAACATATCTTTCCTTCTGCCTCTTTGATCTACTAAAGTCAAAGATTCCTTTTCCTAAGAAACAAGTACAAAAAGACAGCTTGCACAAATCAGGGAAAAGTCAAAAGGTTCTGACACAGGACAGAGAAAGTCTAACTACTCTTTCTATTAGACCAATAAATGCGAGCGTGGAGCTCACAGTATATGATAATTGGTATGAAAGTTGGTGTATCATAAAATGACAAACAAAATGATCACTAACAACTATTCAGCATCAATCCGAAGAACTCAAACAGATGAAAACACAGTCTAATGGACTGATCAAGGGATCCGGAAGCTCCACATCATAACCTGATCATGGGTGAAGATTGAATGAAAGCTTACCAACCACAAATGGCTAGATTTATGATCAAAGCCTATAAAGAGAGCTCTTCACCAATTGAGAAGAGAAACTGATTGACTTACAAAAGCAAGTAACAAAGCAATACACATTCAATCAGTCAAGATAATCCCTCCAAGAACCTTAGATTCAAAATCTATTTATAAGGATTCCCAAGTGAAACTATAAACTTGAGGAACTCTTAAAAATAACCTTTATTATACACCAAAGAGTAAGAATCTCCAACTTGGGTGAGTTGGGAGATTGGGATAGAACTTGAAGTAGGTGCTTTGAGTGACATCTCCCTGTAGGACTCAGCTTAGATTCAAAGTAGAAGGCTAAGTGGTATATCCTACTAAAGATAAGAGGACTCAGCTAGGAGTAGGTGCTTCTAGTAGTATATCCTACTTTCGGAAGGGGTTGCCATCCGGAGATAAATCTGTAAGGCTTGATTCTAGCCAGTTGAATATGAATCCACTAGTGGATAAGCTCGGAAGAAGGAAACTCCAAGGATTGGACGTAGGCGGGGCCGAACTAGTATAAAACACTTGTATTTGATTTACTTTTGCTTTTACTATATTTTACTCATTTGCATCATCTGAATTCATTCTTCGGATTATATTCATTATCCAGAACCATCTTCCAGATCATAAGCAAACATGCTACACTAAGACTTTCTCTAAGTCTATAAATTCCGTGAAAAAGGGCCATTCACCCCCTTTGCCCTTATAATTATTCTCACAGGGACTAACAGAAAACTTGAAAAGGGCGGCTTAGGCAAAAGTGGGCATTGAGAGAAAAATGCCAGTTGCTTTCTGGAAAATCTGTAAAAGACCAGTAAGAAGTACGGGTTAACAATTAGAAATTGTTACCATTGCCTATGTACTCAAGTTAATCTCATCAATGAACATGTTATAAGTTTGCTAAGAATCTTGGTCTTATGAATGCATGCATGTCTTTAGGTGAAATAATTGCTGGTATGTGAACATCAATTTTTCTCTATGTGTTATGCATCATTGTATTCACCTTTATTGCACATTCGCAATAATCAGAAAAGCCTGCTGCATTGAAAACCCAAAAGGGCGGTCCAGGCAAAAGTTAAGGCAAAAAGAAAAGTCTGCTGGATTTAGCCGTCAAGGACAATTCAGGCAACAATTAAGATAGCCTGCAGGATTGAAAACCTGTAAGGTCATTCTCGGCAAAAATTAAGGCAAAAGCTTGCTAGGTTGAAAACCCGAAAGGGCGGTCTAGGCAAAAGTTAAAAAAAAGGTCCGCTAGGGTAAGCCGTTAAGGATAGCTCAGGCAAAAATTAGGACAAAAAGAAAAGAAAAAAAATAATAAAATGTTTGATAGGTCCCCTCACATTGAGTGGCCTATGCAAAAGTTAGAACGTCACCCAGTCCCCTCACTATAAAATTGCTGGATAGAATACGGGTTCTCAAAGCAACAATATTCAAACAGTCCCAGTTTAAGAAAAATCCCTAACCATAAAAGAAATATCAAAAGTACCAATTCAGAAGTTGACAATCAAAACAAGCCACGTAGGGCCCAAAAGTATTAAATGATCCAGAAAGTAATCATAACCTACGCTGCCGGGGGATCCTATCCCTAATGACCCTCTTGAGTCTGATCCTGAGTAGAAAAGCAAATCATCCATATCTATGGTCATACGGTCCTCAGCATCACTCGTACCAGTAGCTGGCTGGGCAGGGGCCCTAGTCTCTAAGGTCCCTACAGTAGCCTCGGCAGCATCATTCCCTTCAACATGCTGATCCACGCCTCTTTGGGTCACCATATATGCAAAAAAATCATCCTTAGACTCATCATCAGAGGGGACCGACGTCTGCCTATCCTCAGTCATCCTCACTAGCTAACCCCTCAATATCTTAGTCTCAGCCCTCGCCCGAGCAATCACAGCCCTAGCGTGATCAGCCTCAGTAGTGGCTGCCTGTAGCTGCTCCTCCAAAAATCAGGCTCTCTTCTCTGAAGCATCCAAATCCTGGAAGAACCTACCCCTCTCCATGGCCAATAAAGTCTGAAATGGAAATCATAAGATTAGTACACATATATAAATGTCATGGCATGCATGTGTAGTTTGTTGAAATTTTACAGGTAAAAGAAACTTACTGAAGCTAGTGCATCCTGAGCCAGCAGCAAATCCTGGACAGAAAAATAACCCCTAGCTATCCTCTCGACCTCAGATATGGTCACCTGAAAGAAAGGGTCACATCATGATAAGACATCCTAAATAGTCACGGTTATGGACATAGTTAAAGGTAAAGGATTCCTTACATGGGTGAAGCTGGAAGGAGTGAAACCAATAGGCTGGACCGACTCCTTGAGCTTCTTGACAACTCGATTCCCCGAATGGTCGAGGAGCTGAAAGAAAGTATCTAACTCAGTCTAGAAGCCACCCTCCCTTATGAATCCAGAAACTTGAGATCGCTTCGCTAGCGGCTCAGGGGGGTAGTAGCAGCGGCAGCAGCAGACCTCTTCCATGTAGAAACGAGAGGCTGTAAGCAATAAAGAATCAGATTCTAGATAACATTCAATCACAAAAAGCAGTAAGGTATTCACAAAGAACAAAGTAGAAGTGTACCTAAGAAGAAGGAGTAGCAGATCTAGCCAAACCTCGGGCAGCCCTGACTATGGATAGGCCCCCACGGTCACCCCTCGGTCCTCCCTCCTCCTCCTCCTCCTTATCATCATCATCCTCACTATCGCTCCAATGAAACTCCAAGGGCTCATCCTCATGATAGATCCTATCGCAGGGTGGTAGAAGGGAGGAATCAATAAACTCAGAATAAGGGCCCTCAATAGATAGCATGTGAGCCCCATAGACCAGCAAGTACAGTTCTTGATTGGTCCTCAGTATGAGATGAGGCAAGAAGATGCCTGCTGGAATCGGGGGAGGGACTAGTCTCTCCACCATAGCACTGGTCCTCTACCCTCAGATATCCTCGCCGAAATACCACTCATAGGAGAGTGGTGACTCCAGGACAAAGTGGCGTTCATCCACACTGGCCCGCATCTGCTCAATGGCTCCATATGTGACCAATCTCTCCCACGGGTCTCAGATAACATGCATAGAATGAATGCACTATAAGTATAACAACCTAGTAAATACATTTTCTACTAATGGTTTGTTGAAATGTAAAATGCAAATTCAATAGGGAAGAAGCTTACCCGATCTGAACACAGCTGGTGTAAGAACTCTAGGTGCTACGCCAAAGTTAAGGGCTGATTCTGCCAAAGCCCCATCCTCTAGATATGATATATGGCATCTCATGCTGCATAGGCAATCCTAGCCTAGGAATCAACTGGTTCTTGCAAGCCCAAATCTACAAGATAAAGCAAGGATTAGTTGCAACATAGTTTAGACAAAGGGTTAAAATGCAAGAGATCAGTTAGGAATTTACCAGTAGTATCAGATGGCAGATCTTGAGCTCAGACTGCTCACCCCAGACCCCTACGTCCAATCCATAGTACAACTGTGCCAGAATAGACCGATACTAGTTCTTGCAAGGCACTACAGCAAGGTCCTCCATGGTGAAGAGCAAACCATAGTTAAGGTTGCTCAAGTACTCTGGGAAGACGATGGTGGTAAGGAATGTTAGCAAGAAAGACCGGGGATACTGGTCCCTCCTATCAGCTGCAATATGCCTCGGCTGCACAACCCAGTGAGCATGTAAGTCCTTGTACTTGAGCTTGTTCGTCCCGCCCAGATAAAGCCTAAGTAATATGAAAATGTAGGTCTTCACCTCAGGCCGAGAATGCCACAGGTCAGCATAAACATCAAAGTGGACCACGTCCCCGCTCCACTTTAAGCCTGTGGTGGCGCACACATCCAAGGGAGAAATTGTGACCTCCCCTATAGGTAAATGGAAGGTATGGGTCATCTCCGACCACCTATCCGTCAGAGCGAAAATGACACTGGAAGCCAATGTCTTGGGGGCCTGAGGGATGGCCCTAATGATGTCGCTAAACCCAAAGGAATCTATGTAGGTCAGCAGCTCCGTATCCCCTGCAGTATGAATCTCCTCATACCATTTCCTGCAGAAGCTCAAGGCTCCTATAGTCTTATATTGGAACTGCAATGACAAAATTATAGATTAACAGGGTTAGAATTCAGTAGACAATTCAAAAATTAGAAAAGGATCATAGAAATCGAAGAAAGCAATATTTTGTCCCTAAGGATAAGACCCATACCCCCACCCGTATAGGTCAACAAACGGGACCCATATAAAAAATGGGACCCATATGGGTCCCCTGCAAATAGTCCCTATACGGGCAAACTCCCCAAAAAAATCCAAAATCGTACAATCTCAACCAAAGTTCATCCAAAGCTATCCTAAAAGCATCCTAGGATAAATTTACATGCATCAGGCTCTATTCCAAGGTCTAAAACACCCTAAATCATCCCAAAATCCAAAAAATTGCCAAAAGTGCAAAATTGGAAAATGAGGAATCAAGCAAAATTACTTGGAATTTTGAGGCATGGGTCTCAGGAGAAGGGATCAGTGGCACTTTAGAGGCAGGAGTAAGCCCCAGAAACGACTCTCCCCGCGAAATGCATACCCGATGAAAATTGGGCATTCTTGAAGCCCTGAATCAACCACCAGGGGAAAATCCTCCAGTCTAAGGAAGAAATGACCGATCTTTGGGATCTTTTCATGCAACTTTGGTTGATTTTAGTAGAACAATTGTCAGAAAATGCAAAATGGGAAGTTTTGGTGTCAGGCGGGATGTGAAGGGACTAATCTACCTTTTGAAACCCCCGTCGAGGACCCATACGGGTCCCACCCTACCCGAAGAGGTCATTTTTTTTAGAACCTACCTGTTCAGGCCTGGTCCACCCATACGGGCCCTCTCTTACCATCCAGCTGTAGATTTTTGCATCAGTGTTTTAACAAGCACCAGGAATTCATCTAGTTCAAGTTCGAGGCCAACCCCACTCCCTCTCAAACTTATATTTCCGTTACGTTTGGGACAGGTCCCTAGGCTCACCTTGATCCTTGATTGAAGGGGAAAAAATATTTTTGTCTTCACAAAAGTCAATCAAGAATCAAGGTAAGCCATTTTTGAATGGACAACTTTCGTATACAGGTCCATCCTAGCATAGGAATTCTTCCCCAACAGCAGAGGTTTTACCAAAGGATATTACTTCACTCCCCAACAGTGGAATTAACCAAGGACAATATCCCCATCATCAAGAACCCTAGGGGCACCCCACCCTAGGGTCATTCCCTAGCGAAAGAATCAGGTCTTAGGGGCATCCCCCCACCTCCCAATAGCGGAATAAGATCTAGGGGCATCCCCCCACCAATCCAGGGCATCCCCCTACCTCCCAGTAGCGAAATTAAATCTAGGGGCATCCTCCCACTTCCCAATAGCAGAATAAGATCCAGGGGCAGCCACCCACTTCCCAGTAGCGGAATCAGATCCAGGGGCATCCCCTCACTTCCCTGTAGCAGAATCATCAAGTCTTAGGGGCATCCCCTCACTTCCTAGTAGCGGATTCGGTAGACCCTGGGGGCACTCACCCTAGGAGGGTTCCCCCAGTGGCAAAATAAATGTCAATTAGGATAAACCCAACATTTCCTGCACATATTTAGTTTATCGCATCCACACTTATTTATTCTTAATTGAAGGGGCAAAAATATTTTTGTTCTCACAAAAGTCAATTAAGAATAAAAAGGTGTCTGCTTAGACAATGACTAACTTGGTGTTTGATTGTTGTCTCTTATTAGGTTATTCAAAATCCCTAGCAGGAGAGTCATCCACCTCAGGAAAGGGATACACCACTAGTCAGAAGAGTCATCCGCCTTAGGAAATGGATACACCATCAGCCAGGAGAGTCATTTGCCTTAAGAAAGGGATATGAGGAGAAGTCATCTGCCTTAAGAAACGGATACACCATCATCAGTCAGAAAAGTCGATCCACCTTTAGAAAGGGATCCAAGCCTTCCTCAAGCAGAGTCACTAGGGATATGCACAGTAGTAAATGGAAAGTCATCCGCCTCATAAAAAGGATATGCATCAATAAAGGAAAGTCATCCGCCTTAAGAAAGGGACACACATTAGTAAGGAAAGTCAATCCACCTTAGAAAAGGGATACACCAGTCAGGAAAGTTTTCTGCCTCAAGAAAGGGATACTCATCAATAAAGGAGAGTCATCCACCTCAAGAAAGGGATACGCATTTACAAAGGAAAGTCGTCCACCTCAAGAAAGGGACCCCGGTAAAGGAGTTCACCTCAAGAAAGGAACTGACCCATGCCATCACCTCAGGTATAATTTCTAAACCCTCGCTCACATCGTGAGATCATACAGATCTATATCTACAATGATCCCACGAAGGGCAGTCTATGAGCACTGGATTTTAACTATCCTTCTCACGAACCTATGATAAGAGCTATATGATGCAATGTCTTTCAGGTGTTGTCCATCAGTGGTGTTCCTACTACTGCAGAGTTAAGTTTGGCCAAAGTTAGGAGACCTAGCCTGCCCTTAGGGACCCATAAGGGTGCTGATTGGTGGTATAGATCCACTGGCAGACCCGTACGGGTCATCCCTTCCATACGCCTGGGGGGGACCCATACGGGTCCCCTAGTACCCATATAGGTGGGGCCCCACCTGTACGGGTACTCTTATTGCCTAAACATGCTCTTTTGGAATGGGATCCTTTCTTATTTCGGGAAAAGGCAGGTCATGAACGCGATTTATTGCATTCAGACCTCCTTTCCCCTATAAATAGGGCCCTTCTCTTCACATTTTGAACACACACTTCTCATGTAAAAAATATACTAAAATTCTAGCAGTTTCTATAGGTATAAAAAAAGTATAGCGGGGGTATAGGAGGTATAAAATAGGGAGAAAACCCTTCCTTTGTGGTTTTGTCCACATTTTATTCATTCTTAACTTCTTTTATTAGGATTTAGGGGAGGTTCTATCCACACAAATAATCACCTAAATAGTCCTACTTTAGCCGAGCTCTCTCAACAGTAAAGGGATCATCTCAAAGTGGATTCACACCATAAAGGTAATGCTCCTGAGTGTCAAAGAGACTCACATCTCAGTTATTTCGTTATTATTATTATTATTCCTTGCTTTTCGTATTATGTATGTTCTTTTCATTTCTGGTTTCGAGTCTGGTCCTAACCCGTATGAGCCTTGTTGGCACATATATCTCCAAAGATATCAAATCGGTGTGCCATACTCATACGGAAGGAAATCCCTTTTTATTTTATTTTTCGGCCATTAAACTGTTAATCTGTGAATCTATAAAATGAACTGAACAGAGTTTCTGCCTGGACCAGACAAGACTCATACGTGTACACCATACCCATATAGGTCCTCCCTGGTACCCGTACGAGTCCCACCCATCGGTATAAATACCAGCCCCTAGCAGATTCCAGAACTCACTTTTAATCGGTATAAAACCAATCTAACTTACCATTTGCCATGCGATCATTTTCACTAATAATTCGGTAAATCAATCCACAAAAGTTAAGATGTGTTTTCACAATAAGGTGCACTGAAATGCTGATTTATGGTGTGCTATAAATTGTGCTAACATCTTTGGATGCAGGGGGATTTATTTTCATTTTTGTCTTATAACTTAGAACAAATGTATAGGTTCTTTTTGCAATTTCCCCCATTTTTCCTGTGGTTGTAATTTTTATTCCTCCATTTATTGCTTATGCTTTATTATAATATGTAAATGCATGTAACGAGTGTGAAAGAGTGTAGAAATAGGATTTCTGCGATAATTCCCTAAATGATGAAAACTAAAACGGTTTTATGCAGTGGATGTAATTTTGAATTAACTAAATGAGAAATATGTGACTCTTTCGATACCCGAATCTCTGATCAAATAGGTATGAGTCTCCCTCCTAGAGGGAACCGTACCAAAACTCTTTCCTAAGTATACATCTTAGGTGGTGACTCTATCAATTGTATCGGGATTTGGGTCTCGATTCTTTTATTCATTAAAATTGGCTTATTGTGCAAACTTTAACTAAAAATGTTTTGTCATGCCTAAATCCAACCAAACCCCCAGTGGGCCCTATCTCTCACATAGGCGTCAAGGGAGACCCATACGTCATGGACACCTCACAGATGAAGAATACAATTTTCTAAAATTAGGATTTTAATTGGCACTGCAATTTTATTTGAAAAGACAAAAATCAGCTATTTTTTTTACATGCATCGATCGACACAAGGGGGATGCGTCGATCGACGCAACTTTTCAAATTTTGAATTTAAATTCAAAATGGTTTCTAACATTAAAAGGTAATCCAAGAGATGAGTCGATGGACACATATGAGTTGTGTCAATCGACGCAACTGAGAATTCTATAAATTCAATGATTTTCTTGCAAACAGAACTCTCTACTCATCAAAACACTTCTATCTGCTTTTCTTTCTCGTAACAGGAGCAATGTTTGGTCTTTTTGGACTTTCCTTTCTTCTGTTCTTCATTCAGTTCTAGTCTGTTATGAAATGGATGAAAATTGTGATGTCTAATGATCTTGT
This sequence comes from Euphorbia pulcherrima, assembly GCA_947683365.1. Classification (NCBI taxonomy): domain Eukaryota; kingdom Viridiplantae; phylum Streptophyta; class Magnoliopsida; order Malpighiales; family Euphorbiaceae; genus Euphorbia; species Euphorbia pulcherrima. Next base: position 13,455,433 of record CANTUS010000007.1, read on the forward strand.
TCGTGAGGCCACATTGGTGATGGAGTTGGATATTCATGGAGAGGTGGTCCAAATTTCATTCGTGGGCACGAAGGATAATTATAAACTCCCGGTAAATAGGAGGTTTCACGGTGTGGCCAAGGGCAATGCCATTCCCCTCATTCTTAAACCTACCCACCATCTTTCTCATGTCCCGATAAATTTTTAATTTTCTCTTTTGATCTTGAGAATTGGCATGCCCTTAGGAATTTACATGCTTTATTGAATTTGTTGCTGATTTTATATTGCTGTAAGCTATCTATAAGACATTCTATGATTTTGGAAATTTGGGATAAGCATCGATTGACACTTCTAGATTTTAGAGAAGCATCGATCGACACAAGTCCTTGAAAATCTATTTTTTGCGATTTCTGGCATTTTAGAGCTTTTTTTGTGGTCTAGGTTGATGTTTTGTTTGGCATAAACTGCTACTGATTCATGTGAATCTTTGGAATATTAGGATAATTTAATGACTATACGTCTTATGGTGTCTCGGGAATTCCCGTGTCTGGGTGGAACTTGATGACTATAAGCTCGCTTGAGTTTAGAGCAGTTTAATGGCTATAAACCTGGATATTTGTCCTTGGCACGGTGAACTTTGCTTAATGGCTATAAGCTTGTGAATTTACAAATTTTGGTTTACGAGTAATGGTCGTAAGTAGGGGAAGCTTTACTTAGTGACTGTTATTTAGGAAAGGCTAATCTTGATGTTTTTAGCAGTCTTTTATCTATTTTGCCTTAATAGCTATAAGCACAATTTTTGATATAGTGTTGCTCTTGTTTTTATAGAGGGTTGATCATTAGGGTGTTGGAAATTTCTTGGACCTTACTACTTGGTGGAAAGTTCTTTCTCCCAATGTAAAGGGGATCTTAGAGCGTTCAGGATTTAGCGTGTTCTTCGAGAAGCTAATCCCAGGGAAGCTTATTTGATTTTCACGTGCGGCTTTATCACCTATTTTAAGGAGGTGGTCTGACATGACTCATACTTTTCATTTGCCATGTGGGGAGTACACTATCACGCCGCTTGACTTTATCGCTATTATAGGCTTGCACTTTGATAGGAGGTTATCCATTTCAATTGTGCAATGAATATGGGCCACTATGATACTTTGCTCGTGCTAAAGTTGTTAGGGTTTGCTAGTGAGGACAGGGAGAACCCTGCTAAGTCGTTATACCTTTATTGGTCAGCCCAGGAAAATAGGGCCACTGCTGGCGTTGAAGCCCAAGAACAGTGCACTCATTCTTTTATGCTGTATGCCTTACCAACACCTTGTTCCCCTTGGTAATTCAACCCTTAACTTGAACCTGCCGGGCTCTTTGACTAAATTGGAAAAGTTCAAAGGAATGGCCTGGGGTAGAGTCGCGCTTGGTCAACTGTACTTGGCACTAGATCATTGTGCGAGGAAGCATACTAAGGAGTTGAAATCTTTTATGCTTGTTTATGATGCGAAGCCAAGTGTTTTCTCCTCTTTTTCTACGTATACATATTTTTTTGTTGTGCGCTGATTTCTACTTCTTTTATAGATTTGGGGTTTCAAGAAGGGCATTCTTCCACTACCTTCGAAAGCCGAGGCTCGTACGGATATCCTTATGTTTCCTCATTTCCCTGCTTGGTTCATTGCTTGGGGAAATCTTAACACTATCAATGTTGAGAACCGACTCAGAGGGTTTTCTTTCGATGATGTGAATTTCTTTGCTTTGTGGATTCTTTTAGGCCACGGGCCTTCGTGGCGACTTAAAATTGATGTTGTACATTTTGCAGGTAAAACATACTCCATGGGGAGACAAGACAAGACAGAGTAGAGTTATAGCAGTCACTAGGGAGCTAGTGCCAAAGAGACTGATTCTGGAGAGCCCTTCCTCCATTGAGTGGTACCTAAAAGAGAGGGTGGCGTAGTGTGACACACCCGTGGAGGAGAGATTAGTGCTGCAAGAACTCCCGAGGTGGTTATTTTGGCTAGAGCTGGCCGAGGATCTCGCTACCTTGAAAGGGGATGGCGTGGTTATAGAGCTGTTTAGCAAAGCGGGTTTGTACCTTGGTTTTGTGACTAAGTTTTTACTGAAGTGACCGGAGGAGGAACTGATCGCATCCCAGGGGGTATGCCTTTGTGTCCTCGTGCTTGCTTTTCTTGCCCCTTGGGTTTCTGAGACATTGATCTTGCCTTTAGTTTGCAGATCTAAAGGACATGAGGTCCACATTCGGCGGGTGCCGGTGCTAGTGTTGTTACAGGCCACCGTGATTAAAATATGCCAATGGGGCAACATATTTAAAGACCTAATTTGTCTTTTTACTTTTCTGCTTTTGGGGCAGACGAGTCAACTCAAATGAATTTGACTTTATTGCCTTCCAATGCCACCTATGTGAGTTTGTCATGTTGTGTTTTGCATTTTATTCTGCCTGTGTTGGCACTTTCAGCTTCTTTTGATAGGTGCTAAGAGAAGATAATGAGAGGACGGGCACTTGCTTTTTGACTTCTATAACATTTTGATTGGGAACAATCACCGGATGGCGGTAAGACTTGAAAGTGCCAATATACCAAGAATGCGTGAATGTTTGCTCATGTATGAGTGGTTTTTATATAGGATAGAATTCAAGAATTGCAAGCGGAGCCAGATCGGCTTAGAGCCAGCCATCGGGTGGCTCCACCAGTAGGGACCTTGGGCTTTCTACAGGGCCGGTATGGATAACCTTCCAGATATCAGCAGGGCCAATACGGATAGCCCCCTTCTTCAAGATTTCAACAAGCCCAATATGGGTATCCCCCTCCTACAGGATATTCCCAGCCTTAGCACGTGTATCCACCGGGCCCTATGCCAGGCCATTTTAGTCAGGTGGGTTATCCAGGGATGGGTTCACAGTTTCCATCGACTCCGCCGTACACTTTAATTCCTCCACTTATGATGCCTCTCCAGATCGTGCCAAGCGAAAGAGCTGAAGAGGGATATAGCAATGAGGTACCGCAAGCATATCCATGCGACCCCGTGTTGGAAAACAATGATCCGGAATCTCATAAAACTAAATATCCGAATCAGGTTTGAAAGAAACAAAAACTCAAAGAAATATAGTTATGTAATCTCCTAAATCCAAATGGAAGTATCTGGACAAGATCCAGCAATAAGGGTATCCATTGAAGACTACTAGTACCTAAGTATATACTGAGAGCATCTGATTAAAGTTTGGAAAGGAAACAAACTTTGAACAGTTCATGATCAGCATCTGGAAGAACTGATTGCTAAGCATCTGGATAAAGACAGTTTCGGTGATACTAATTCTGAAGACATCCGAAAGACTCAGATATTAAGGCAATGGGAAAAGCTTCAAAAATAACTTTTTCCTCCACCTTTTTGGTCTACAAAGTCAAAGATCCTTTCCCCATGAGCAAGATAAAAAAGACAGCTCACACTTTTTAGAAAAAGGACAAAAAGACTGACATCGAACAGAAAAAGGAAACAACCTTTTTGGCCTATACCAATAAGGAGGCGCATAGAGCTCACACTAAAAAGCCACTGGTATAAAAGTTGGTGAGACACTAAAAAACAAGGAAATTATCGCTGACATCCTTTTAGCCTCAATCCCAAGGATTCAAATAAAAAAAATTACTGTCTAACGGATCGATCAAAGGCACCGGAGGCGCCACATTCTTCCTGATCAATGGTGAAGATTGAATTATAGCTCACCAACCCACAATGGCTACATTTATGATCCAAACCTACAAAAGGGGAGCTTCACAAGTTGAGAAGGTGCTGGTTGATTTCACAAAAGAATATACAAGAGAACTTGCTAGAAAGCAATCAGATTCACAAATCCCTCCAAGAACCAAATCATTCAAAATCAGTTTATAAGGATTCTTAAGTGAGTTATAAACTTAAGGAAGTCCAAAACCATAACCTATGTTAAAAACCAAAGTGCAAAAGATCTCCTACTTGGGTAAGTAGTGAGATTGGGATACAGCTTGAAGTAGGTGCTTTGAGTGGGATCTCCCAGTAGGACTCAACTTAGATTCGGGGTAGAAGTCTAAGTGGTATATCCTGATAAAGACAAAAGGACTCAGCTAGGAGTTGGTGCTTCTAGTGGTATATCCTACATTCGGAAGGGTTTACCATCTGCCAGTTGGAAAGGAATCCACTAGTGAAAAGCTCGGAGGAAGGAAACTCCGGGGACTAGATGTAGGCAGGGCCAAACTAGTATAAATCACTGTATTTGATTCTTTAACTTTCTATTTATTGCATTATATTGTCATACTTGCATCATCCGGATCCATCCTCTGGATCATAATCAAACACGCTGCACTTACACTTCTTAAAGTCTATTAATTCCGTAAAAAAGGGTCATTCACCCCCCTCGGACCAAACTCAGACCCTCAAAGGGACCAACACCCTGCCTATCCAGGCAACTTAGGAGGATTTTATTATTAGGCGCTAGTTTTAGGCCTTCACTATTGTTTTCCCCTCCCTCTATTGTGTATAGGCCCTTCGTGGCAGTAGTACCTATTACATTGATGGTTGGATTGGGTGTGCTTTTTCCCCTTTTGCGAGTACTTGTGGGTTCTTTGCGGCCCTATTTATGGATGGTTTATTTTCTACTTTTAAGATGCATGTTTTATAGCTTCTTTAGGCTTTCTGAAAATGGTGATTTCCTTATGCAGTTAATCTTGATTTTGTGAACCATTATACCCTTTGTTGAGCGGCGATCGCATCGGTATGGATAGGTTTAAATTATAAATGGTTTATTATTTCCAAACCTTGAGCTCAGAGGATTGGAATCAGCTTCAAGCCTGAAATCTTTTTAATATACTATATTATTACAACTTCACTTTGGATGATGCATTTCTGCAAAGTGCACTGAGCTTATGGGATCCTCTTGACCACGTGTTTTGCTTCAATAATTAAGAGTTGTGTCCACTTTATGAAGAATTATGTGCTATCATGGATATCTCATGTAGTCAAGACATTGCGGTGCCTAATTACGGTGCTACCGTAGAGCAGCATGACGTGAGTTTTCCCAGACTTTCAGAATGCTGGAGGAATCTAATTATATCTACCAACCTTGAACAACCTGGATTAATTTTAGGGGTGGCTTTAGAGATATGTTCCTCTATCCCTACCAATCATTAAAGTTGGGTACTTGTCATGATCGTGCTACTCGTGGTCAACTTTCTGTGTGAATTGGATAACATGGTCTGTAGTCCTCGATTAGTTTCCCCCGTGGCCGTGGTTCTGGCCGAAACTTTTATTTACATGGATACAATCCATCTAGGTAAGGGGGACACAGCGAGAGGTAGCCGACTCCTTCTTTAGGTATACCTACATATAAAAATTCTCTTCTAGTGTAAAAGTGAATTCTTAATGGTGCTAACGTATTCATGGTTATGACAGATATGGCTAATAGAAAATTAGAGATTGTTTGGGTTCCAACCGAACTATATGGCTTTTATGCCCCTATGGCCTTCTAGAGTCAAAGGATGCAGCTACGAAGGTATAGGGACCTATCTTTGCATGAATGGTTGTATTTTTTGCAATGGTTGACTGAGAGGGATATCAGGTGGGTTTGCCCTTGGTGGAAAATTGATGAGGTGACTACTCGAGCTATGCCCCAGGGCGTCCAGTTGTTGGGTCTGGAACGAGTGTCTTACTATTTCCTAGAATGTGTAAAGTGACAATATGGCCGTCCTTAATCTATGCCCGAGTACGTTTTTGCTTCTCTGTCAAGGCCCTGGGGACCTTTGTGGCCGGACCATGTTCACACCAAGTAGGAGAGCCGCACATTGGTTATCATAAATTATGAGCTACCTTTTAATGAGTTACTTGATGAAATGTACTTGGAGTGGCTTTCTGCCATCAAGGTAGTGCTTACTAGAGCAGCCAGGCTAGCGATCACTCACTGCTATAGTCATCACGCAACAGGCCCTAGCCACCCTAGCCACTAAGTTATATTATGAGTTTTGTAATAAACCCTTGAATTTACTTCAAGCATGAATGTTTTGCTTCAATTTATGCCTGCTTCTTTTTAATGCATTTCATTTCATCTTACAACTTTCATTTTCAGCGTTTATGATTTTACAAAGATACGAATTGAGGGATGATATCTATGTTTTTTATGACTTTTCAACGTGATTTTCCTTTATCTTGAATTGGTCTTCAGACATAGTATAACTTGAGCTTATCCTAGTTGACGAGATTTGTGAACTTGTTCCCATCCATATCCATGATTCTTACGGCTTCTTTATTAAGAACTTGTTTTATCACGTAAGGTCCTTCCCAATTTAGGCGGAATTACCTCTAGGGTCAGTATGAGTGGCTTTGACTTGTTTTAACACAAGGTTGCCGGCTTTAAGCAGCACATCGACCTTCCTTATTTGGTTATTATAAGCTCGCGCCATCCATTATTGGTACATTCTTAAGCAATCAAGGGCCTGTCGGTGCCTTTCATTAATAGTGTTGAGTGTTTCATGACGGGATCTGGCCCATTCACCTTTGCGTAATTTTGGCTCGAGTACTACATGGAGTGATTTGATCTCAATTTCTACAGGGAGAACTGCTTCTATTTTGTATACTAGAGAGAATGGTGTTTGCCCCGTTAGGGTCTTAACGCTGTTTCGATAGCCCTAGAGGGCGTAAGGGAGATGATCAGCCCAATCTCCATGGGTAACTCGATTTTAGATAGAATCTTCTTAACAACTTTATTGGCTACTTTGATGTTGTATCGTTCCAGTAGATCTACGATTTCACCTTAGAATTGTACCCCGTTGTCAGACACCACATGATGAGGCACATCGTATCATGCAAAGATATGCCTTTGAATGAATTTTGCCATCTTCTTGGCAGTAATTCCTGTGTAGGATTCAGCCTTAACCTATTTTGAAAAGTAGTCCACAGCTACTATGATGAATTTGTGGTCATTGGTTGAGGATGGCCTGATTTCTCCTATAATGTTGATGCCCCAGGCAGAGAAAGGCTAGGGTATAGCCAAGTGTTGCAGCTCGACTGGCTACAGGTGACTGATGTTACCATGAATTTAGCACTCATAGAACTTGGCTAGGCTCATGCAATTAGCTATCATGATTAACCAAAAGTAACCCATCCATTGTATTTTCTTACTTAGCATAACGCCATTCATATAGGGGCCACACGACCCTGCGTAAAATTCTTTCATGACTTTCATGGCTTCCTCCTGATTTAAAAACTTGACGAGAATTTAGTTAGAAGATATTCTGAACAACTGCCCCTTGATGAGCCTGAACTGAACGACTAATTTTGTAGGGTTATCCAGTCGGCATCCATAGCTTCTATAGGGAAGGTCCCATTTTCCATGTACTAGGATATGTCCTTATACCATGGTGGTTGATCGATAGAGATTTGTGTGACTGTATTAAGATAATAAGGTGTGTTGGTAGCCTCCACTATTATGGGTTTCATGGGTTGCTATTCAGGGTTTTCCCATATAGAGGCCAAAGTGGCCAAGGAGTCTGCCATTTGGTTCTCCTCTCATAGCACATGTTGGAATTTGCATTTCCTGAAGAGGGATGCCTTCATCCAGAATGCTTCAAGATGGAGTCGAAGGGACTAATCCCTCACATCCCAATCACCAATGACTTGCTTGATGACCAATGCAGAATCTCCAATGATTTCTTCCTCTTCTCCCCCTAATGTAAGTAAGGAACCTAAGCCGAATAGGCATGCTTCATATTCTGCCCCGTTGTTGGTTAATGGGAATCCCAATCGTTTGGACAATAGAATTATCCCTCCTTTGGGAATGATGATAATGACCCCTAGCCCTGCTCCTTTGTAGTTTACTACACCGTCGAAGAACATTGTCCATTTTAGAGGCTCCTGAGCCACCATGGCTAGCTGCTCATCCGAGAACTTGAGGTTTCCATGTAATTAGATTCTAATGGCTGGTTGGCTAGGAATTCAGCTACTGCTCATCCTTTGAAGACCTTTTTAGTGACATACTCTATGTCTAACTCTGATAGGAGTAGAAGCCATCGGGATAACTTTCCCGCTAAGGATGGGGCTTGGCAGAGGTACTTCATGGGATCTACCTTGGCAACAACCTGTATCTTGTATGATTGAAAATAGTGTCTGAGTTTCTTAGTTAACCATACCATGGCAGTCAAGTCTTCTCAACTATGGTGTATCGGGTTTCATAGTTAAGGAGCTTTTTGCTAAGGTAGTAGATGGCATGTTCTTTCTTATCTTGGTGTTCTTAGACCAACGTTACAATGGCCAGGTATAAAGTGAGAGGTTTACCCGGCACAGGGGTTTTAACACTGGTGGATTGGATAGGTAAGCCTTGATTTTATCGAAGGCTTCCTGGCACTGTGGGTTCCAAGAGACTGGTTGTTGCTTTCTAAGGAGCTTGAATATGGGTTTACAGATAGTGGTTAATTTGCCAATGAACCTACTGACTCACTGTAGTGATCCCAGGAAACTTTGGACCTCCTTTTCAGTTTTAGTTGCAGTCATATCGAGGATTGCCTTTACCTTGTGTGGATTGATCTCTATGCATCATTGGCTGACAATATGACCTAGCAATTTACCAGAGGCCACTCTAAAGACACACTTCTTTGGGTTGAGCCGTAGATTGTACTTCTCTACCTGGGTGAGGAAGCAATTGAGTACAATTGGGTGTTCCTTGGGGGTTGGTGATTTTACTAGCGTATCACCCATGTATACTCCGACCTCCTAGTGGATTAGGTCATGTAGTAAGGAGGTGATTGCCCTTTGGTATTACATTTTTGAGTCCAAATGGCATGACTTTGTAACTGTATACCTCCATTCCGTGATGAAGGCTGTTTTGAATTTATTGATGACATTCATCAATATCTGGTTGTATCGTAAGAAGCCATCCATGAAGGAATACATAGCTGATCTGGTGGCATTGTCGATTAGCACATCTATATAGGGTAAAGGGAAGTCATCTTTTGGGGATGCTTTGTTGAGATCTCTGAAATCAACACAGACTCGGACCCTCCTGTCTTTCTTTGCAATGGGTACCACATTGGCTAACTATTTTGGGTACTCAACGACCTTGAGGAATTTGGACTTGATTTGCTTGGTTATTTCTTCCTTGACCTTCTCAGGTCATTCAGGCCTTAGTCTTCACAGTTTTTGTTTGACCAGCTGAATTTTTGGGTCGGTAGGGATTTTATGTTCCGTAATGGTTCTATCAACCCCAAGCATATGGTCGTAAGACCAACCGAATGCCTCTACATATGACTTGAGTAATTCTATCAGTTCTACCTTAAGTTTAGGACTAAGGTCATTGGAAATCAATACCATTTTAGGGTCGTCTTCAGTCCCCAAATTTATTTCTTTTGTAGGAGCATCATGAACACTAAAAATGTTAGATGTATGATGAAATGAATGCATGTAATCCAAAGCACTACACAAATAATCAAAGTTGTTCATTTTATTGCCATTATAATTTTTGTAGTACAAGTTGTTTAACTTGAACACATCAGAAAATGAAAGATCGTTATCAAATTCCAGGATAAGAGCTTCCTTGTTTGGAACTTCCATGCTGCTACTGACGGTTGCATCTCTGATCTTGGACTTCCCTTTGATCATAAGCCGAGCCAGATTAGAGATCACTTTATCCATCCCTTCTTCTATCGGTTCCTCTCCTCGCAGTCTTGATTTAGACTTCCTATCTTTGAGATGGGTTTCCATCAGCTTAGTCAACCTTGCCGCTAGCTCTTCGATGATTGACTGTCGCAGTGGCCTTGTCATCTTTTTTACTTTTAGGGGTTTCTTCTTCAGGAAAGGCTTTCCTTTTCTGTGTCTGCCTCTTATAATTAGCTATGCAAGTGGAGCCTTTGAAATCCGCCACATTAGAGAATATCTTAAAGCCAGACACCTCTTCTTTTTCAGTTTTGATCGACTTTAGTTTGCCTTGATATAAGATCTCACCGGAATGAACGAAGATCTCAGACATTTAGCATCTTCTAGCCCAGTTCCTTTATCAGCCCCAACCCCGATAACTAAGTCCAGAGGTACTATAGTAACCTACCATAAATTTGAACTCAGGAGGACCTTGTTCTTGTGCCCCAAGACTAGCTCCCAGGGTTAAGTGTTGATCTATGTAATTTTTTACCCACTTAGACCACTGAGTTGGTTTTTCATTATTCCCTATGGTGGCTATGAGGAACCTACCTAGGTGTTCTAGGGTGGCTCATATGGCAGCCACAGTAGATTCCTCGTCTGCTTCAAGGGTTACTACCCTCCCTTTATAGGGGATTTTCACCTTTTGATGTAAGGTGGACGGGACACCCCCTAACATATGGAACCATGGTCGGCCAAGCAGTAGGGAGATTGTAACAGGAATGTCAATGATGGTGAAAGTTATGAGGGATATGACTTCTCTCACCTTTACCGTTTCCTCAAAGGTTCCTAAGACAGATCTCTTTGAGTTGTCTTTAATAACTGTTCCCGACTTCTTAAGCATTCCTTCATTCAGTCCCATGATTGGCAAGATCTTTCACAGACAGACGTTGAGCACAGAGCCGTCATCTACCATGACGCAAGGCATCACTCGATCCAAGATCTTAATTTTTAAGTATAAGGCTCGATTATGGTGTTGCCCATCGTTTAGCAAATTTGTAGTGGAGAAAGTGATGTCAAGGGATTCCGTAGGAAGCCCGTGTCCTATTAAAGCACATACTTCTGCTAGCAAGGCTAGTGATGGTGCTTTCATCTCCATCAATTTCTGCTTGATAGCCATTTTGTGCTATTGGGATCCTCGTATAAGATCCCAAACACTCATCTTGACAGGTGTATTCGTCAATTGTTCGAATACGAGGGTTTTGACTTCCCTTGTTGGGTTGTTTGCCGGTGGAGTACTTGCAAGATTAGGGTTAACTTGGACCTATAGTTGGTACTCTCCCGCTCCGGGTGACGTGGTTAACTGGTCGATCCTCAGAGGTGCTTTTAGGCTCGAATACTGTAAACTCATCAAAATCTTGCTCTAAGGGGATGTCTTTTAGTCATATAGGCTTAGTAACTTGCTGAGTTAAGGGTTTTGTACCCCTCGGCTCGCAGTGAACGTCCATCAGCAGGGCTATAGTGGGGTTTGCCTGAAGAATCTTGTCTATTACATGGGCTTATGGCTCATTCCCCCGGATCATGTTAACAATGTCAGACCAAGCTAGTACAACCCACCTAGTATTTCCATAAAATCTGGCAGGGGCACCGTTATAAAGAACGGGGTATGCCCAGGCTGCGGGCCCGTCTCTAGGGTACGGCTCCATCTTGGGTGGGTCTCCCCTTGGCTCTTTATTGGGTTCTTCTATGGTAAAGTGAAGGAGGAAGGCTTGACTTAGAATGCCCCAAAAGAAGTAATAGCGATGCATGGCCAGATTATTGCAAGTCCGATTGTACCATTCCAATGCCCGCCCTTCAAGGGTGGTGCCAAAGATTTTAGGCCAACAGTGATAATGCTCATCCCTTGAATTCATTACTTTGGTGAATATGGCGAGGTAGATCTAAGGATGTCCACTCCTATCATATCTGAGTTCTGGTGGTAACTCGGGGAAGAGCAAGGTCTCGTGGGTGGCTTCCCAAGCGATTGTAGATTCATGGGCTGCATTGAGCCTTCTATAGAATCTTTGGTTATCTTGAATGCTTGTGAATGCCATTAAATTAACAACGGCATTGGACTGGTGTCTCCTCTACCGTGGGGGGTCTCCTATTTGCTTGTTGGATTCTCTGGAAAACTAGTCTTTCGGTCAGGTGTCCAGCGTCGATTGCGTTGATTTCTGTGGGGGACCCATCCATGATTCCCTATAACTCTTCTCTTATTAACCAAGAATGTAGGGATTCAGGGTCTGGCGATAGTAGGGGGTCTGTAATCCCTTCCAGCAGTGGATCCCAGAAGTATACCACTCCGGTGCCTATAATTGAGGATTAGCAGGGTTCTACCTGACATGTCCATTTAACATTATGTATTCATTATTGCTTGGATAATCAGGATCGTCATCTTATCGCGATTCTGTGGTAGTCACGCCATATAGCATTGGTCTACTTGGCATGAATCCAGGGTATGCCATGCCTTTTGGTCCCTGGACTAATTTACTGTTACTTGGGACGTTCCCAACTCATTCCTCCTACAGGGTATAGGGCCGATTCGGCGTGTCCTCTTAAAGTGTGGGTGAACTCACCATCGCTCAAGTATTCGTGGTCACCTTTAGGAAGAGGACGAGCAAATAGAGGTGGCTCGGGGGGTGCAACTTCTTCGTCCAAAGGACCTGCTTCTTTGGGATTTCTACTGCTTTCCCATATCTCAAAGTGAGGATTCAAGTGAGGTGTGTATTCCCTAAACCTGCGTGGGTATAGCATCTCACATCGTGTGAGTGTGGTGATGGTAGTACGGTGGATCATGTGTATAGTTTCATCCTCGAGCATGCTTATATACCTCTCGTAAATAGGCCCAAAGCGTATGCACTCAGGGGAAGGTGGCAGGACCCAGGAATAGGAGGCGTCATTGTTATTGAAAAATTGCATGTGAGGCACAAAAGTTTGGATGAATTTCAGGCACATTAGTGGCCAATCCCATCGTCTATGGGTGGGGATTCACCTATACCAGACTTGGGCTTGACCAACCATGAACATAGGAAATAGGGTTGGTGCTCCTAGGACACTAATGTTGTATAGTTCTAAAGTTCGAAGGAACCACCTCAGAAATTTGATTGGATCGGACTCTCCTGAAAACCTAATCTCATTTCCTTCCCAATCAGCTATATAGAGGAGGCCTCGTGACCTAAGTTTGTCTTTTATAAGCCGACACTCTTTCGATCATGTGCATTTCGTCAAATATGGGATTATCATCAAAGCAAGGGTCCTCATCTTGGTTATCTAATCCCAATTCCTCTTCTTCATCGAGTGAGATGGCATTAATGAATGCTTTACAGGGTGCTAATTCGACATCATCTTCCTAATATCGGGATGAAGCCATTCTCTTAGTGGCTGACTCTCGTCTTAATAATAAATTCAAAGAGTCGTGTCTCATGAAGGAGCGTGCTAGGATAGCATTTATAGCTGAGAGATACCAATAACGCTCAATTGGCAGCCCGTTATACCAGTCGAAGACTTTGTCATCTAGGAATGTGGCAAGTGGAGATGGGGCTGCGGTACTACTGAGTTAATAGAATAAATCAAGGAGGCTAACTAGGTTAGGTCCTACCTCAATCCCATCATCTTTGATACTTATGAGGCCGGCAGCCCTTAAGTCTGCCAGTCATACCGTGGTATTGATTGATTGCCACCACTCGGGCATAGGGGCCCCTTCGTGTTCTATAAGATATATTACCTGATTGCCTGCATCAAGGGGTTCTTGAAAGATTCTAATCCTTTTACTAGGGAAGGTTTCCAAAAATTGATGTTCTACCTCTACCTAGTCCCATAATTGTCTAGGTGACAGGGAAAGGTTCCAGTCCATCGTATCTCCTGTGAGGAATATGGGAAAGGATGTGACAATACTGTAGGACAGAACATTGTACTTTGCTAGGAGGTTGTAGAAGCGCTCAAGAATATGACCGTGTCAGTATCTCCTTCATATCAGAGCCCTTCCATGGCTAAAGCCGTGAGCTTCCCTGATTCTGATAATTCTTTTACACAGGTGTCAACCCTATCAATTTCTGTGAGTTCCCACTCAATGTCATTCATCCCAAAACCAGGATTGAACTGGGCATTATCTCTCCTACCGTTATTTTCTTCATGGAGAAGGATAGCATTGACAAGGGATTTGAAGTTTGGAAGCAGGTTATTTTGAGTACTCGACTTCCATTCTGGTTCTTCTAGGTTCCCTTCCTGAATCATTTTCTGGAGGTCCCATAGTAGTCGAACACATTCATTAGTTCTTTGTCCTTCACTACATGATATGCATAAAAATTATCCCTATTAGCCGGAGATGGGGGTACGAAGGGCCTTAAACTCTACATGCCCCTAGATTTCCTTAATTTAGTGAATATTTGAGATATAGATTCAGTCCATGGTGAGATTGGTTGAGGAGGTGTTGGCGCGATTGTGGTGGTGACAGCCTTCATTTTCTTTTCTTCCCTCTTGACATAGGAAGGTTTTGGCTGGTAGGATTTTGGCGGAGCCACCCTATCATACAGTTTATTTTTTGCATAATAGGCCACCTCCTCTTGTGTAATATGCTCTTCTTCATCTTATTTTTTGATTCTTTTAGCATACTCCACGACGTCAATGAAAGTGTGGAATTTTTTCATTTTCATCTCTTCTCTGAACTTCGGATTACACCCTTCTACCAATTTGATGACCAGGGCAACCATCTTTAGGGCACCATCCATAAGTGATTGGACAACGTCCTATTTACGGAAGTAAGCTTCAAAGGGCTCCTTGATGCCCTACCGGACCCTTTCTAGGTCTTGCAAGGTTGTTTCTATTCTAACATTGTAGGCATAGTTTTTGATGAAGACGGTACTAAGCAACTTCCAGCTCAATTTTACTTGACTGGACATTCTCATATACCAATCTGTAGTTGGACCTTGTAACATTGTTTGAAATAAGTTCACTCAGTGGACTTCAGGAATGCCCATACTCATTATAATGCGCAGGTACCCCTCAATGTGGGCTTCAAGGGACTATATGCCGTCAAATGGTGGGACGTAAGGCATGACAAAGTTGGTGTGTAATGGTTTTGGTATGTCTAGCTCAAATTTCTGCGGGTCTGTGTACCTGGTGCTGGACAGCCCCGTTATTCGCTTTAGCTTAGGAAGTATTTCTTCGAAATCTAAACTTCTTCTTAATTTCTGTGACCTTATCTTCTAGACCAGAGTCTGAAGTTTGGTGGCTCTCATATTGTTTATGACAGGTTCAAATTTTTTAATAAAGTCCTCTGAGAGAATCATGTCCTGGACTACCTCAAGTGTTGTCTTTTAGTGATCGGCCATTTTGTCAATCTGGTCTGCGAGTGTTGGGTCATGGGAATCTGTCCCCTCAGGTGCCCTTCTCTGAGGCTTTTCTTTTTGGGTGCCAGGGGGAATGGTACTACGTGCAGCTTTGATCTTATGAGCTGAAATATTATCGCATGTCCCTACGTATGATGCATGATCCTATGGACATTCTAACGTGATTTATAAGATGCTTTCATGCGTGTTGTCTATTATGCATGAGTGTTACATGATAGTTTGTTATATTGTTTAATGTCAGGGCTATATCGCTTAATACTAGGGGTATATGCGATGGTGCACTCTAGGAGCGGCTTTTCCATGGTTGTATCGCTTAATACTAGGGGTATATGCAATGGTGTGCCCTCGGAGCGGCTTTTCTATAGTTGCTCCACTTTGTACCGGGGGTATGTGCGGTGGTGCGCTCTAGGAGCGGCTTTTCTAAGGCTATATTGCTTAATACTAGGGGTATGCGCGATGGTGCGCTCTAGGAGTGGCTTTTCTATGGTCGTTTTGCTTTGTACAGGGGGTACGTATGGTGGTGCACTCTAGGAGCGACTTTTCTATGGTGGTTTCGCTTTGTACCATGGGTACATGCGGTGGTGCGCTCTAGGAGTGGCTTTTCTATGGTTGTATCACTTAGTACCGGGAGTACATATATGGAGTACATGCGGTGGTGTGCTCTAGGAGCGGCTTTTCTATGGTTGTGTCGCTTAATACATGGGTATGCGCGGTGGTGCACTCTAGGAGCGGCTTTTCAATGGTCATTTTGCTTTGTACCGGGGGTACGTGCGGTGGTAGGCTCTAGGAGCGGCTTTTCTATGGTGGTTTTACTTTGTACCGGGGGGTACGTATAGTGGTGCATTTGAATGATATGGCTATTTCATGTTATGGATGCACGCAAATCATGGTTAGCAGAGCATGGGATGTTTGAATAGGCAAGCTATTAGAACATGTACCTTTTTCTTTATCTCTCCCTTCCGACCTTATTACTCCATCGTGGTGATCATCTTTCCTAGGTGTGGGCTTCTTTCCTCTATTACCAACCTGGGGTAGGCGAGGACATACTCTCTTTTGAGATTTAAAAAAACATCTAGTTTCCCTAGGGGAAGTTCTAGGATTGTCTTAATATATGCAAGGCTAAGTCTGACAGGGTTACAGTCGATGGTAACCGTGCATTATGTACTTAAGCCCAAGAACCCTAATCGAGTTCAGGAGCCCGTTTTCCACCTTTAATATACTCAAACCTAGTGGCCTTAGTCAAGCCGACTAGATTGTATTGTACTACGCATGGCTGTTGAATCCCAACTACGTGCCCCTATACGAACTTGAGGTAAGTTCTAGAGACATGTCATTGAGAACACCGGGGTTTCGGGGAGGCACATGTGTAGATACTATGCAATAAACCCTAATAATTCCAAATTCAAATGACTTTCATTATTTCATCTATGATTGATTTTGTGGAAAATCAATTATAAAAGAGTATAATCCCCAGCAGAGTCCCCATTATGAGCGGGCAAACTTTTTCATTGCTCTTTCGTTGATTGTATTTTCTAACGGCCAATGCAGAGCTCCCGAGTT
Organism: Euphorbia pulcherrima; assembly: GCA_947683365.1. NCBI lineage: Eukaryota > Viridiplantae > Streptophyta > Magnoliopsida > Malpighiales > Euphorbiaceae > Euphorbia > Euphorbia pulcherrima. Next base: position 13,471,941 of record CANTUS010000007.1, read on the forward strand.
TTAATACAGGGAGTCATCGCTAGAGCGCGGGGCTCATTGTATGCGTGAACATACTTAGCATTTCCAACTAGACAAAGGGGTCGAGGACTCCTTTGAGGATTAGCCTTTTTTTATAGCAGGAACAAGGTCCCTATTTTATACAATATTGGAGTCGCCACATAGATCAACTCTTCTGGGAAATTGATGGTATAGCTTATCCGAGTAGGATTCCTATATCGATAAAAGAGAGATTCTGGTTTTGGATAAAATAGTTACTTGTCATTTGAATTTGGATAAAGCATAATTTTGTTATAGGAAAATCCTCTTTTTTGTTATAATGAACAAAGGAGATAAGTTTAGAGATACGACCTTTGTGGGCCTAGCCCATGGAACATGGGCCCATTCAGGACTAACTTGTTTCTTACATATACGATAATTAAAAATGCATGGGAAATTGAGTATTTGACCCTCAGTTCCCTTTTGTTAGCTTCAGGAAGACTGGAAAGCCCGATACTGACTAGGGCCATATTTCAACTTAGATTTCCTCAAGATTTCTGTGGGGGTAACCTCAGGAAATTGTGTAGGTAGAGTCTTGAGTGTTTTGGGGTTTTGGTGGTAGCTTTGTGGCTAAAAGCTAGTTTGGGAAATGGTGTCTATACTTGGGAGTAGTTTGAGGTATATTTTGGTATAGGCTCGATGCTACGAGGGATTTTAAGAAAGGGGAAGGATTGAATTCTTTTTAATTCAAATTTCTTAATCGAAGGTTGTTGTTGGAAAGGGCAGGGATCACATCCCTTTTATAGGAATTTTAGATGCGTCGATCGACACATGTAATAGTGTTGATCGATACAATTGTTGTTAGAGTAGGCTCATCATTGCCTAGATTCCCTATAAGCGTTGATCAACACATGTTGAGAAGTGTCGATCGAAGCAACTTTGAGTAGTGATAGCTTTACTAAGTCAGATATGTAGGCTTGATAAGTCAGCAGAGATTTTGACACATGTCCCCATCGATCTACACAAGTAGGAACCGTTGATCGACACATGTTGGGGCTTGATAAGCATCGATCGACACTTATTTTTAGGATGTCAGAATCTTGTTTCCTCGGAGGGGTTTGTAGTTTAGGGTGAAACATGATCTTTATCATTACCGGTTTGCCATTTCCTGAAAAGGGTCTTGGACATCATCAGACCTGGGATGGACCGTGGTCACAGCTGCGCTTTTTGTCTTTGTCACATCATTAATTCCTTTTTTCTTTTGTATGGCGTCTTTCATTAATATCTGTAAAAAGGTTAGACTAAAAAAGCAAGATTCCATTTTTCCTTAAATGGAATAGTCAGCATAACATATTAATCGAAAGTAACCCATCAAGAGTATAAACCAATAAACGCAGCTAAAACAAAATCTAAATATCGAGCGTTGAGTGAACATTACTTAGTCAGCGGACTAAGAACACAACTCAGCTGAAAATAACTTAGAGTTCAATCATAGAGCTAGGTTAGTGGAGATCTTTAATTCTACCCTTGATGTTGGTCCCTTTGTGAATATTAACTAGGGTCAGAGGGGGTGAATGTTGGTCCCCGTGCTTAGTTATTTAGGGTCAGAGGGGGGTGAATGACCCTTTTCGCTATCAGACTTTAAAAAGTCTTATGTAGCATGTTTGATTTTTGATCCGGATCTATAAGTTCTGAATAATGCAGATATAAAATGAAATGCAAAAAATTAAAGACTTAAGGTAAAAGAAATCAAACACAAGAGATTTTATACTAGTTCGGCCCTACCTACATCTAGTCCGCAGAGGTTCCTTCCTCTGAGCTTGTCCACTAGTATAATTCCTTTCCAACTAGTAGGAATTAAGCCTTACAATTTGTCTCCGGATGGTAACCCCTCTTCCGGAAGTAGGATATACCACTAGAAGCACCAACTCCTAGCTGAGTCCTTTTTCTTTAGTAGGATATACAACTTAGATTCTACCCAAACCTAACTTGAGTCCTACAGGGAGATTCCACTTAAAGCACCAATTCTAAGCTGTTTCCCAATCTCAATACTCACCCAAGTATGAGATCTTCAAGCTTATAAAACCCTTGAGAATTCTTAGAAAAACAGATTTGGAATCTTTCTAGTTCTTAGAGGGATTTTCGTTCACTGAATTAGCTTGAATTTTCTTATAATAGCTTCTTATGAAATCAACCAGCACCTTCTCAACTTGTGAAGCTTCCCTTTTATAGGCTTTGATCATAAATGTAGTTGTTTTGAACTAATGAGGTTGATCTTGAATCTTCACCTTTGATTAGGTATGATGTGGCACATCCGGAGCCATTGATCAATCTGTTAGACTAAGTAAATGTTCGTTTGAATTTTTGGGATTGAGGCTGAAAAGTTGTCATTGACCGTTTTGTTTATATTTTAGTGAATCACCAACTTTTATGCCATTTGCTTTTTGTGTTGTCTCCACGCGCCATTCCCATTGGTCTATGTCAAAAAGGTTGTTACCTTTTTCTCTTTCATGTGTCAGACCTTTTGCCTGTTTCTGAATTTTGTGTTAGTTGTCTCTTTTTTAGTCCCCAATGTAAAAGGTAGTTTGAATTTAGACCAGATGTGGAGGGAAATGAAATTTTAAATAATTTCCATTTGTCTTGAGAATTGAGTCATTCGGATGTCTTCTTTAATATATCCGGATTCTCTTCAATCAGTCTTCATGCTCCGGATGCTGATTTGAGAGGTTTAAAGTTTGTTTCCTTTCCAAACTTTTACCGGATGCTTTGTTTGTGTACTTGTTGTTAGATGATCTTGAGTACTTATGATTTTGACTTCCTCTTTGATTTAGAATATTTTGTTTTTTGTTTCTTCTTGGACTTAGGAGATTTTTGTTTTCTTCAAACCTGATCCGGATATTTCTTTGGATGGGTTCTTTCGGATCATTGTTTTCCAACAATCTCCCCCATTTGATGGAAACAAAAACCTAAGTACAATTAAGCATAAGCAAAAGGGGTAATATGACCTAAGTATGATTCTTGATACTTAGTGGTGCGGAATCCATCTCCAAGGCTTATAAACTTGTGATCTGCACAAGTGAAAGAAGAAAAGGGGGGTGGGTTGGTTGAAACCCCTCCAATGCCTAAGTCAGTATATTTGCCTTAGAGAGAGTATGAAGAAGTACAGAGAGAGAGTAGTAGAAGATGAAAAACTTGCATTGGGATGTGTAAGGATGTCCCCTTTCATAGGGGTCTTGGGTGTGGATTGTGGGCCTTTGGGCTCATCTACGTAATGGGCTTGGGTCGGATTTTCTATGGCCCGTGCCAAGTTGTCCCCCCCAAATTTGATGGGAAAATACATCGATGTATTTGTTAAGAGTACACATTCAAAATAATATGTCTTATCACTGTATATTAGTAGAGAACCTTTGCATAGTGTGAATAGATGAGACTTTGCATAGTGCAAAGGGTATTTAAAAGAGTTTTCGCATGGTATAAAGAGGTGAGACTTTGCATGGTGCAAAAGGGTCTTCAAAAGAGTTTTTGCATGGTGCAAAGGGGTGAGGCTTTGCATGGTGCAAAAGGGTCTTTGAAAGAGTTTTCACATGGCATGAAGAGGTGAGACTTTGCATAGAGCAAAAGGGTCTTCAAAAGAATTTTTGCATAGTGCAAAGGGGTGAGACTTTACATGGTGTAAAGAGAAATGGTCTTCCAAAGAGTTTTCGCATGGTGCGAAGAGGTGAGACTTTGCATGGTGCAACAAAATGCAAGATGTTGATGATATGTCTTTAAAGAAGAGGGCTTTTATTGCGTTAATGATATAAAAGCTTTGGATATGAGTTTTTGTTGATTGATACATCGTTGGAGGTGCTTTTGTAGGCATAGGATGAATGTCTATTGATATAAAGGCTTTAATTATTTTGTCAAAGGGAGGATTTTTGTAATGTGTATCTTTTGTTTGACATTTTCTTTGGAATGGGATCATTGGAGATTCAAAGTTAGCAAGGTGCTTGTTGTCATGACTTAAGCAATCGGCGATGCATCGGAGTTAATGAGGATCTAGCTGTCACGAATTGACTCATTAGCGATGCTTTGGAGTTGGTAAGGAGCTAGTTTTCATGAATTGACTCATTAGCGATGCATTGAAGTTTGTGAAGGGCTAGAACCTGATAGCATGTAAACGTACAACTCCTGAGCTAGTTGAGAAAGATGCTAATTCTGATGCGAAAGCTCAAAGTTGGATGTTGGGGAGCCCAATTCTTGAAGCATCGAAGTTGAATGTTGCTCATGCTTGTGGGGGGCTAGAACTTGATAGCGTGTAATCGTAAAGCTTCTGAGCTAGTTGAGAAAGATGTTAAATTCTGATACGAAAGCTCAAAGTTGGATGTTGGGGAGCCTAATTCTTGAAGCATTGAAGTTGAATATTGCTCATGCGCTCAATGTTGAGTGCTAGTTGGATGTTTTGTATGAAAGCTTGACCATTGGTAGGGAGCATTTTATCCAATCCAATAGCTTGATACCTTTTATATCGGTAGGGGTTCCAAATTTGATCCAACAGATTCTTGGATGTTTGGTGAATGGAACGAGATGTATTCCAACATATATGTATTGCGAAATAATATGGAATGGAATGTTCCAAATAGTCATGATACATATTGGTATTAGTCAAGTTAGACTAATGATTGGGATTATGTGAATATTTCCTTATATCCATTGGTCAATAAAGCGAATGAATACAATGGTGGTATGTTTAATAGCAAGTGCTTCGTGCTTTATACGATATCATTCTTAGCCAAGGTAGAGGTCTTCATTTGTGATTATTATATATCCTTTTGGAGAGTTCATATTAGCTCGATGGCCAAAGTATTAGATTATTCGAGTGTTTTCATTATAGATGCATGACATTATTAATGTGTTAGAGAATTATTAGGGTTGCCTTCATTCGGGTTTCAAATGAGTTAAGAAATCTATATAATGAATGCTTTGCATATTGGATGAGTTGGAGAATCTTTCGTGTTAGGCCCTTGCCCATTTATCCTACAAGGTAGGAAAGTACAATGCATTTATGCATTCGAGACTTTGAATGGTTGGTCAATCTAATGTATGAATAATCATGGAAAATATGTTGATTTAGGTTGGATGCACCAAAGAATAAATGTGTGATCATCCACTCGAGCACACATTGACCATGGGTCGAGTAAGTTGTAACTCGAATAAGTTGTTAGTAGAACCTGACCTCTAATTTGAATTGCATTGGCGTTTCTTGATATTTCTAGAAGTTATTTTGTTGGATTGACTTCTTCATTTGTGTTGAATGGTCTCTTCAATTTTCATGGATATTGATTGTGAGTGAGTAGTCATTTTTACTATTCCTTCCCTTTTAATCCTAGGGACTTTAGTGCCATTGAGTCTTCATATTGTACATCGACTGAGTAGTTAGTTCATAATGAATACCTTATCATAATAATAGCTTTTGTCAAATATATCATTCGCTAAAGCAGACTTTTTCCAAATGCTCTTATGGAGGCTTTGGAAAGTTTAATACATTTTTTACTTGCTTAAACTTTATGGATTTGGCATCGTGAGCTTAATTATGTGCTTTCCAACTGATTGTGGTATTGGAAGGCTTCATGCTTGGGTAATGTCAACTGATCATTGAATTGGAAGGATATGTGCTTATGAACTCCAACAAATCATTGCATTGGAAGGCTCTGTGCCTACGAATGCAAATTGATCATGGCATTGGAAGGCTCCGCGCTTGCGATGTGTTGGCAGTTTGCATTATCAAAATGACTGAGATGGTAGTGCATAATTCATGCATTTTTATAATCCGGATCAATATCATGAGGAGGAACTTGAGTGAAATAATTGAAGAAATAATAAGAAAAGTATGCATCCCGCATTGTGATTGTCGTTCGTTGGACCGATTTAGATGTGTATCACAGAACTGGTATGTTGGGGATTGTAGGAAGCATAAATTATACAAAGTGGGGAATGTTTGATCAGTTGTCAAGCCATGGTTATGTGAATTTGGGATTGAGCAAAGCATGGATTGCACAAATATTTCCAAGGTTATGATGATGCGAACTATGGATTACGCCAACCATGGAATGTGAAATTACTTGTAAGGTAGGGATTTTACGAATTGTAGATTAAGTGAAGCATGAATTGTGTGAATAGTTATAAGGTCGTGATCATGCGACTCAAAGATTAAGTGAAGCATGAATTGTGTGAATAGTTGCAACGTCATGATCATGCGAACTGAGGATTAAAAAAATCATGGATTGTACGTTGTGATCATTTGAATGGATATATTTTAAGATTCTGTAAGCGATGTGTAGCTTGTTAAATCGATTAGAAATAAGTTTATATGTGAATATGAAGACACTTCGTAATATTGGTATGCATCAAGTGGTGATGCAACTGATCTAATGGATATATTGCTGTATAGATCCACTTCATGAAGATGTTGAAAGTGTAATGACTTTGTAAGTAGAATAATATGTTGGAGGCATTATGATTATTTATCAAGCCATTTGAATACTAGTCGAACTGTTGTATTTGTGTTTGCATGACTTGAATCCTATATTTCTTAAATGCCTTAGCTGAGTAAGGGCTTTTGAATGTATAAGCAAAGTAAGGGTTTTCGTGCATTAATGATATAAGGGCTTCATGCTTGCTTTCGAATATAAATGTCTAGTATATTCTAGGTGAATATAGTATTCCCTTATGATGTAAAGTATGCAGAATCATCAAAGGGTGGGATGTTTTGTCATCTCCTGAAAAATATGTACTCATTTTTATTAGGCTTTGATGAGGTTGGTCATACCATTGTAAGTTTTACCAATCAGTGAATTCGATCTATTTGTATTTAGTAGACTTTGCTAAGTGATCATTTTGAGATGATGATATGTCATCCGGTGAATAACATGTAGTCATATCTACCGGGTTTTGGTAAGGCTGATCACTCTAAGGTGATGTATAGTCATCCGACGAATACGATGTGTTCGTATTTATCAAGCTTTGATAAGGTTGATCATTCGAAGGTGATGTTCTGCCATCCAGTAAATAGCATGTATTCCTTGAACTTTGATAAGGATGATCATTTTAAGATGATGTTTTGTCATCCGGTGAATACGACATGTTCATATTTACCAGGCTTTGATAAATTTAATCATTCGAAGGTGATGTTTTCTCAATTCCCTTGATGAAAGAAATGGCTATGTAAGCTCATTATTTTCGATTCCCATGATGAAATAACGTTGGATGGATTGAACATAATCCCACATGATTTGGATTGATCAATTGAGTGCTTTTCTTTCATTTATACTTGATGAGTATTGTTTTGATAATAAGCTTTCAACATTAATATGTTGGACAATTTCTTCGATTTCTTCAATTTGTTTGATTCGTCGATTCATATATTCACCAGTCCACATTTAGAATTGCCATGTTCGTTGATTCTTCGTATAAAAATATTTATGAGATCAATTCGTAATTGTCTCTTATGAAGAATAATGTGCATGGAGTGTTCACATATTGTATTGGCATGTCATGTCTTTAAATGATCTTTTGCTTGGTGTTTCGACGAATCACTTGGATTGCTTGCTTAAAATTTTGATGATTATGACTAAATAGTCAATTTTATCATGTGTTCCCTTGTATTGTAAGGGACTTTAGTGCCTTTTGCAGAAAAGTTTTGTAATGTGTGAAGGCTAAAAAGTTGGTTCCAGAACTAGCGTCTTCTCGATGTAAGGGCTTTGAATGCTATAGTGCTATGAGGTGTTATTGCCTTAGTGGGATAAGAGCTTTAGGTGACATAGTAATATAAGTTTTTCCATAGTAAGATAAGGGCTTTTAGTGCCATAGTGATATGGAGTACTTTTGTCTTAGAGAGATAAGAGCTTTTACTGCCTTAGCGAGATAAGGGCTTTGAGTGCCATAGTGGTATGGGCTTTTGCCTTAGTGAGGTAAGGGCTTTTAGCTTAGTGAGATAAGGACTTTTAGTGCCATAGTGGTATGGGCTTTTGCCTTAGTGAGATAAGGGCTTTCGGTGCCTTAGTGAGAAAAGGGCTTTGAATGCTATAGTGAAATGGGCTTTTGCCTTAGTGAGATAAGGGCTTTTGTTGCCTTAGTGAGATAGGGGCTTTGAATGCCATGGTGAAATAGGCTTTTGCCTTAGTGAGATAAGGGCTTTTAATGACATGAAGTACTTTTGCCTTAGAAAAGTAAGGCTTTTAGTGCCTTAGTAAGATAAGAGCTTTGAGTGCCTTAGCGAGATAAGGGCTTTGAGTGTCATAGTGGTATGGGCTTTGCCTTTGAATTTTGTAATGTATGTTGAATAAGGAGTAAATCCTGTTTCAATAACTTAAGTAGGGGAATCAAATTCTCTTTTGATGAAGCGAATAGGGGAATCAAATCATTACGATCACGCGAATAGGGGAAGCAAGTCACTGCGATAGCGCAAATAAGGGAAGTGAGACAGAGGCTTTATTGATCACATCCTTCGCAACATCATGTCTATGTAGGTCTTGGAAGCTTCGATAGTTTTGATGGAGCGAATAGGGGAATCAAATCATTACGATCATGCGAATAGGGGAAGCAAATCACTACGATAACACGAATAAGGGAAGTGAGATAGAGACTTTGTTAATCACGTTCTTCACAATATCATGTCGCTTCCTGTTTTCTTGTGTAAGTCTTGGAAGCTTCGATAGTTTTGATGAAGCGAATAGGGGAATTGAATCATTACGATCACGCGAATGAGGGAAGCAAATTACTGTGATAACACGAACAAGGGAAGTGAGATAGAGGCTTTGTTAATCGCATCCTTCATGATATCATGTCGCTTATAGCATTCTTGTGTAGGTCTTGGAAGCTTCGATACTTTTGCTTTTACATGGATCAATTTAGAATTAGTCGGTGAAGATGGACGTGATTCAAATAAAAAAGAAGAAAATATATGTTGATTGATCATGGGTTCACGGTTCGTTCCCCACAGACGGTGCCAATTGGTGCGGAATCCATCTCCAAGGCTTGTAAACCTGTGATCTGCACAAGTGAAAGAAGACAAGGGGGGTGGGTTGGTTGAAACCCCTCCGATGCCTAAGTCATTATTTGCCTTAGAGAGTATGAAGAACTAGAGAGAGAGAGAGAGAGAGTAGTAGAAGATGAAAAACTTACATTAGGATGTGTGAGGACCCTTTTACAGGGGTCTTGGGTGTGGATTGTGGGCCTTTGGGCCTCATCTGCGTAATGAGCTTGGGTTGGATTTTCAATAGCCCATGCCACTTAGTCATTTACAAATTTACTCCCCCATAAATCTAGCATCCTAACTCCTCCAATGTTTTTGCATCTTAGCTTCTAAGTTTTTTAAGTACAATTATTTATTGTACTTAAAAGCACTTTTTGGATAAATATTTTTCACTATATATATTTCTGCTGTTAACAATAGTTAACATCAATAAAGTCCGGATTACAAGATACTGCCTTTTCATTTATCGAAGAAAGAAAATATTAAGCAGGTCATCTTCTACGACTTTAAGGATGGATCTTCATGTTAAGATATCTTATCATGATCTTCACTGTGCAACTAATGGGTTTTCGTCCGAAAATTTGATTGGATCTGGTAGCTTTGGTTCTGTTTACAAAGGTTACCTCAACCAAATCGGCAAGCAAATCGCTGTTAAGGTCCTCAAACTCTAACAAAAAAGATGCTTTGAAAACGCTAATAGCTGAATCTTGTGTACTAAAGAATGTCAAGCATCGAAATCTTGATAAGCTAATTTCGTATTGCTCCAGTTGGGATTACAGACAGGACGAATTCAAAGCTTTAATTTTTGAATACATGGAGAATGGAAGTCTAGATTTGTGGTTGCATAGCAACGATAATCACGCCAGAAACTTGAATTTTCTTCAAAGATTGAATGTTGCAACTGATGTGGCGTTTGCATTGCATTACCTTCACGACCTCCACAGAAGACCGTTCGTTCATTGTGATTTGAAGCCAAGCAATGTGCTTCTCGATGGGAATATGGTTGCACACTTAAGTGATTTCGGTTTGGCTAGATCCTTAACGACTACCAATGATGTCTCAAAGAGCAAAAGCAACATAAGCAGAATCAAAGGGACTATCGGCTATGCCGCTCCAGGTAATCATCAAAAACCCCCCTCGAAATAATTCTCTGGTGAATACTATACTTTGTTTTTTACTAAGTAAAAGTTACTTTACCCTTCATCACCATTAGAATAGTGGGGTGACATTTAATCCAATGGTAATAGTGATAAAGTGAGAAAAAAAAACAAAATCACTATAGAAAAACCCTAATTCTCTTGCAAATAAACAAATGAATATATTATATACAACCGTTAAATGTAGAGTACGCAATGGGAAGTCCAGCATCACGAGAAGGAGATGTATACAGCTATGGGGTCCTTGTGCTCGAGATATTTTCACGAAAAAGACCAACGGATGAAATGTTCGAAGACGGTTTAAACCTTCACAACTTCATAAAGAATGCATTGCCCGACAAGGTATTTCAGGTGGTTGACGAAAGCTTATACCTAGAGAAAGAAGAATTACGAACGAGAACGGCGATCGACAGAAGTGTTTGGCGTGGGTGTTTGAAGTTGGAATAGGTTGTTCAAGGGAATTGGCACGAGAAAGAATGAAAATAGTAGATGTTGTTAAGCAACTGCAGTCCATTCGAAGTTGTTTTCTTAGAGTTGGTGTGCGTGTCATATAACAAAATTTTAAGCTGATCTATTTTAAATGCGTTGCATATTTTAGTCAACTCTCTTAATATGTGGAAGGGGCAGTTGAAGTATGTAAGTATTTGTTAGTTATATAACAATTAGCTTTTCTTGTCTGCTTATTAATCTGTGGCAAATGTCTTAGTTTAATGGTTGAAACTGGATCCATGACTTTAGAAGTCACAAGTTCGAACTACATTCGGGGTGAGTTAGGAATTTTCCTTTTTACTTAATGATATAAGCGCACTTACCCAAATTTTTAAAAAATTAATCAATTATTTTAGGGAAATTGTCGGATTCGACCGATTTGGGTAAAATAATTTCAGCCCACGTTTAGCTCAATTTCCTAAAGGTTCTGACATGTTTTTTTAATAACCTTCATACGTCCTCCACATCATTCATACGATGTTCATAACTTTCTTACGCTCTTGCAGAACTCCAGATTGTATTAGGTTTGTAACAAATATATAACAGCTTTGTAACAGGCTTGTATTAGGTTTGTAACAGATATAGAATAGACTTGTAATAGATTAATGACTGACAAATAATGTCAACACTTCAATAATAATCCAATGTAAATAAAAACTAATGAAAATTTACTATTTTATTCATCAAACACTAGTGACAAATATATATCAGCTTTGTAACAGACTTTGTAATAGGTTTGTAGTAGAATTATAACAGATAAAACTCATAAAGATTATGTCAAATACTTCATTAGTAATTCTATCTAATTCAATATTTGTTATATTCTAGTTATATATTCATCAAATACTTATATTAGACTTATAGCAGATATATAATAGATAAGTAACAAATATGTAGTAGGTCATATATGTAACAGATTCAAAGAAACACTTCATTCATATTTCCAATCTGATACAATACTGTTACAAGTCTGTTATATCCTCACCAAACACTTGTATTAAACTTGTAGCAGTTATATAAAACATATGTAACAGATATGTAGCAGGTCTGTATTATATGCGTAACAAGTAGAAAAAAATATGCAAATTAGTTTGCCAAACACTTGCGAATGAAGAACAGATTTGAAACAGAAATCAAATCTAAAATTGAGGACAAAGAACACAGGTGAAATCGAGAACGAAGAACACAGATGAATTTTGAATTCTGAAATTCGATTCCAAATCTAGATCGCAGTAGAGCAAAGAAATCGCGAATGAAGAACATATTTGAATCAGGAATCAAACCTGAAATTGAGAATGAAGAACACAGATGAATTCTGAATTCTAAATTCTGAAATTTGATTCCAAATCTGGATCACAGTAGAGCAAAGAAACCGAGAATGAAGAATAGATTTGAACCAGAAATCAAATCTGAAATTGAAAACGAAGAACACAGATGAAATCGTTTTGATTTGAATCTGAAATCAAATCTGAATTTGAGAATGAAGAATAAAGATTGAGTCGAAAAGCAAAATAAAACCTAGACTGAATTGTTGTATCGATTACATGAGAGAATTGAGAAGAGAATGGCTAGTCTGTAAAACACGATCTATTTGTGATTCTGCTGTGTTGATATGGAGCGTATAATGTTTAGCAGCAAACTTAGAAAAGTTAGATTCGTTACACGCGAGTTTTTGAAGCATGGCGGTAATTAGTTTGCAAATCTTGCACAGTTGCGTGCTTTACCTATTATTTTTACCAAAAGGATCAATATGTTGTTTAAAACATGGGCTAGTCAGGCAGGCGATGTCTCTCTATCCTAAGCCTGAAATTATCGGAGGTCAAAGCGAAGACTAGTCAGATTCATGATAGAGTAGTATAGGCTTCTCTGTATGTTATATATTTTGCCCGTTATAAATGGCCCATGTATCTGTATATAAATACTCATCTCATATGGAGTAATACCTAAGGGGAAATCCCATTTGTTTCATGGTATCAGGGCTGCTCGGCTAATACCAAAAACCCTAAATCGTGAAAGATGGCTCCTCCTGCCTCTACAGTAGCTGCAGCCATCAATTCAACGTCAACCGTGACTTCCTCTGCGCCTGCTCTTGTTAATCCATCAACTGCAATTTTCCCTATTAAACTTGATACAACAAATTTCTTGCTATGGAAAATGCAGCTTGTACCACTGTTGAAAGGATCTCGACTGATGAGGCATATTGACGGCAGAATTGTCCCTCCACCAAAAACTCTTCCCGATTCAACAGATGTGAATCCCGAATATGAGCGTTGGGAAGAACGGGATGCTCAGGTAATGAGTTGGATTTTCAATTCTCTATCACCTGGAATTGTTACACAGATTGTTGGCGCTGAGACTGTGCGAGAAACTTAGGATCGATTAACTACTGCCTATGTTGCTGGCTCACGTTCACAACTTAGAGATTATCGATTGCAATTGCGCAATCTAAAATAATCAGAATAGGAGATTATTTCATCTTACATAAGTCATGCAAAAGGAATTTTTGATCACCTTGTTGTGCTCCAATCGGCGATTTATGAGACTGATCTCATCGATACTATTGTTGATGGGTTGTTACCAGTGTATCGCCCCTTTTGCAGAACCTTAGAGATCAAAATTGATTCAACCAGTTTTGATGATCTTTATGGTTTACTACTTTCAGAAGAACGAAATCTGAAACGAGAAGTTAATGTTGAATATATTGCTCCCACTACGTTCTATGGAGCTCAAGGAAATTCCAATGGTGGCTCTGGTCAGAATTGAAATGGTGGTCAAAAATCGAATTTTGGGCAACAATATGGACAACCATGTCGACAAATGGGGAGGGGGCAGAATCCTATTACAAAACAGCAAACTGGTACCTCTAATCCTAATTTTTATGCACGTCCATATCATTCTAATAATCTGAATGTTGCTGGAAATGGTGGAAACAATCATACAACTATGGCTCCGTTGTATATGTCAACCTTATTCTACTGTCATAATTGTCATGGTATTAATCATCTTGCCCGAGACTGTCCTTCACCGAGACAGCCTAGGGGGAATCGAACCTATATCACTCGACCTTCTCGACCTGCATCATACTTTACTACCACCAACACGCATTCGGCTCAAGATTGGGTAGTTGACTTGGGGGTAACTCATCATTTGACTGTTGATTGGAAAACCTTAATGTTTATAGCGAATATTCTGGTCCTGAGGAAGTCGCAATAGGTAATGGAACAAAACTTCCAATCTCTCATGTGGGTTGTTCTTTACATACAGTTAATGGTCACTCTATTCAATTTGATGACATTTTACATGTTCCATCCAGTTCTAATAATTTGTTGTCTGTTTCGACCTTAACTAAATCCAATCCTATTTCAATTGAATTTTTCGCTGACTCATTTATTCTTAAGGATTTGGTGACCAAACAGGTACTTCATACAGGATAGAATAAGAATGGCCTCCATTCACTCAGTCTACCAAAAAGTCCTCCCAATCGAATAAAAGCCAACTTGGCATCAGTTTCGCAGTGGCATGCTCATCTTGGACACGCTGCTTTTCCTACCGTGAAGAAGATTTTAGCTTTAAATGATATTCTTATTTCAAATAAAAATCATGAACATTTATGTCATGCTTGGTCTATTAGTAAAGTTCATCGTTTGCCTTTTCTAGTTTCTAGTACTATTGTTTCTGAACCTTTAGAGCTTGTTTGTTCAGATCTTTAGGGTCCATCTCCTGTCACATCTTTTGATAACTTCAATTATTGTGTTATATTCTTTGATCATTTCAGCAAATACTCATGGGTGTATCCAATACAATACAAATCTGATGTGATGAATGTTTTTATTCAATTTCGTACTATTGTTGAGAAACATTTTGGAAAACCAATCAAAACGTTTCAGTCTGATTGGGAGGTCAATTTCAGGCACTAGTTCCATATTTGTGTACTTATGGAATTTCTCATCGTGTTTCATGTCCATATACACCCGAACAAAATGGATGTACGGAACGGAAACATCGACACATTATTGAAACAAGCTTGTCTTTACTTAATCACTCTAATGTGCCTGCTAAGTTTTGGACTTCTGCCTTTGAAACTGTTGTTTATTTGATCAATCATATGCCTATATTAGTTTTGAATTATTTGACTCCTTTTGAGAAACTTTTTGGTTCTCGCCCAAATTATCATCATTTACGCGTGTTTGGTTGTCTTTGTTATCCTTGGTTGCATTATTCTTCTCCTCATAATCTTGCTCCTCGATCTCGTCGTTGTGTCTTTCTTGGTTACAGCAAAATTCATAAAGATTATCGTTGCTTTGATTTTTCTCTTCAGAAACTCTACATCTCACGTCATGTTCTTTTCGATGAACAGGTGTTTCCTTTTCAACAATCACATGATGACAGTTCTCGTGACACTACCCGATCTAAGCCGGACATCCCATTTTATGTCACTTTCCCGAGCTCACTATCTACGGTCAGAACAACTTTTACCCCTATAGACCTACATTTACAACATGTCCCTTTACCGCCTATTTTTAATCAAACAAACCTGCCTCTACAAACCAACTCCATTGAACCAGAATTCCCTCAAGAACCAGCCCCTACTACGTCATCAACCCAAAATACACAACACACTCCACCTCTTTTGACCCCAAATTGTTCTATTCGAACCACTAGCATTCCCTCTAATCTTTCCGGGTTGTCTATCCTTGCTGATCCTGCTACTAGTGTTCCACCGCCTCCCAAGGCCCAAAAAAGTCATAGTATGGTGACTCGATGGTAGATAGATAAATTTAAATCTCGGGTAATGATGAACTTGCTTGCTACTAGCTCTCTTCCTAAAGAGCCCAGTTGTTATACAAATGCTATGAAGATACCAGAATGGCGTGCTGCCATGGTAGCGGAGTACGATGCTTTAATTAAAAATGGAACATGGATATTGGTTCCTCCACATCAAGATCAAAATTTGATAGGTTGTAAATGGGTTTTCAAAACAAAGCTGCATCCTGATGGTTCAATTGAACGACATAAAGCTCATTTGGTGGCTAAAGGTTTTCATCAACGCCCTGGCTTAGACTACACTCAAACTTATAGTCCAATAATTAAACCTACCACCATTCGACTTGTTTTATCTCTAGCTGTATCTTTTAGTTGGTCTGTCATGCATCTTGATGTGTCAAATGCATTTCTACGTGGCACTTTAGAGGAGAAAGTTTATATTCAGCAACCGCCTGGATTTATTGATAAACTTAGACCAAATTATGTGTGTCTCTTGAAGAAGTCTTTGTATGGTCTAAAACAAGCACCTCGCATGTGGCATAAATGCTTGACCGATGTCTTTATTCAGTTTGGTTTTTCTTGCTCCAAGGCTGATGTTTCCTTATACTATTATCGCTCCAAGGATGTTCGGTTATTTTGTTTACTCTATGTCGATGATATATTGGTTACTGGAAATAATGCTGCTATGTTGGATAGGGTTACTAAATTCTTGCACCATAAATTTGCAATTAGGAATCTTGGCACTTTGAAATACTTTCTTGGTCTTGAAGCATCTTGGCAAACTAATGGTTTATTACTTCATCAACACAAGTACATCTCGGACTTGCTGTTGCATGCAAAAATGCATGAATCTAAAGCTATATCAACTCCATTTTGCTCTGGTATAAAACTGACCCTTCAAGCATGTGATCCCTTTGATGATCCATCCTTGTATCGCATCATTGTAGGGGGTCTTCAGTATGTGACTATCACTAGACCAGATGTGGCCTTTTCAGTGAACAAAGTTTCGTAGTATATGCACAGCCCCACCACCGAGCACTGGAAAGCCATCAAATGGATACTTCGATATCTACGGGACACCACCTCTTATGGCTTGTCTCTATGCAAATCAACCTCTTTGACTATAAATAGGTTTTGTGATGCTGATTTGGGTGGATGTTTGGATGATCGCAAGTCCACCACTGGATTTGCGGTCTATCTTGGACCGAATTTGATTTTGTGGAGTTCTAGAAAACAACGTGCCGTATCTCGTTCATCAACTGAAGCTGAATATCGTGCACTTGCTACTGTCAGTTCAGAGGTCTTATGGCTCACTATGCTTCTGCGTGAGATTGGGTTTCCCTCTTCTGTTGCTCAAATAGTTTGGTCGAAAAACTTGGGAGCCACCCATTTAAGTGCCAATCCTGTTTTTCACAACAATACCAAACATTTGGAACTGGATTTTCATTTTGTCCGTGGGCGGGCGGCGATAGAGTAGTATAGGCTTCTCTGTATGTTGTATATTTAGCCCATTATATATGGTCCATGTATCTGTATATAAATACTCATCTCATACAGAGTAATACCTAAGGGGAAATCCCATTTGTTTCAATTCATATTTTTTAAAAACCTTATTAGTGTTTTGAAAATTACCAACGTTGCCCAGGCCGATTTTTAAAACACAAGTAAATATTATTTAAAAAATAATATTTTTATTAAAAGATGACAGGATTGGATTGTATTAACCGGTTACGTGTCTAATCCCACCTAGACCTTAGAATCAAGGCGGTGTTTGCCTATGTGCCGCCTAAGCGGCCAACTAAACCGATTTTTAAAACACTGGACTTTAAAATTAAGAATTGATGAACAAATGAATTTGATTCATCATTAGATGAAAAAGCTCTTGACTTCATATTGATTCAATTTCATCTCCAATGAAGTTAACCTGCACAGACTAAAATATTTATTTTAAATACAAAAATAAAGAGAACCATTATATAAACAACACAAGTAGTTTACTTAGTTTGGTTGTCCAAAGGATACTTCAATTACTCCACCGATTCAGCGACACAAGTTGACTTTGTGTATGAAAACATTTAACAATGAAAAGAAAATGGAAGCCAGAAGACATTTTTGCAAGCAATGGTTTAAAAAATGTCAGCCCCTAGTCGGGCGTTAAAGCCTTAAAATGGGCTGGGCGATGCCTAGGCGGTACTTAAACGAATTTGAATATATATATATATATATATATATATATATATATATATATATATATATATATATATATATATATATATATTCAACTAAAAGTAAATTATAATAATATACAATATCAAAAAACATAATTTAAACCATGTTTTAAAAATCACTAAGTGCTAATTGAAGGGTAGGGACCTCCTTATTAGTGGCATAGAGCATATTATTTCTCGGTTTGAGACTCAAAATGACAATTTTATTGTGAGAACACTTTAATATACTTTAGTTTTACCAACTAAACTGCTTTTTTGGTAAGCTATGATTATTATAAATAATGGTATCGTAAAAAATCAAAATTAGGCGACCGCCTGATAGCGTTATAGTAATGAAAAGTCGGGCGCCAAGCTTAAAAATAGCGCCCTGGTGAGTCCAGGGATTTTTAAAAGAGTGAATTGCTAGTGTGGTGTATAATCTTCCACATAGAAAGTCCCAAAACATTAATTACAAATCCCCTAATTCCCACAAAAGGTTGTACTTGACTTGACTTGTCTTCTACATGAACATCATATATACAATCTCAATTTGTATATATAAATATATTACAGCAAATTGTATCCAAACCAAAATGGAACTAATTCCCAACAACAGATTTTACTTGTTCAGCATTTTTCTCTTGTTACCAATATGTCTATATTCTCTTACCCCTGGTAACGAAACATATTACCTTTCTCTGCTCGAATTCAAACAAGGAATAACCAGCGATCCAGCCGGATTCTTCGACTCCTGGAATTCATCTCTCCCTCTCTGCAACTGGTCTGGTATTTCTTGCAGCCGCCGCCACCAAAGAGTTACTGCATTGATCTTGGACAAGCCAAAATTTGGTTGGATCCATATCACCGTACATCGGAAACCTGAGCTTTCTCAGGATTCTTGACCTAAAAAACAACACTTTTCCGGCCAAATCCCTCAGGAAATCGGTAAGCTCTTTCGCCTGCAATATTTCT
This sequence comes from Euphorbia pulcherrima, assembly GCA_947683365.1. Lineage (NCBI taxonomy): Eukaryota > Viridiplantae > Streptophyta > Magnoliopsida > Malpighiales > Euphorbiaceae > Euphorbia > Euphorbia pulcherrima. The sequence continues at coordinate 13,490,519 of CANTUS010000007.1, forward strand.
ATGTCCACAACAACTCCCTATCAGGCGAAATCCCGAAAAACATAAGCAACTGTAACCAACTCACGAGGCTTGTTTTAGCATTCAATCGATTTGAAGGAACAATTCCTTCGGAGATTGGTAACTTGGCAAAGCTCAAAATGCTTTTTCTCGATAGAAACAATATTCGTGGAGAAATTCCGCCTTCACTCGGAAACCTTTCGTCGCTTACTATATTTTCTCTTCCACAGAATAATTTAGTAGGAAATATTCCACCATATCTTGGTAGATTAAAAGGGATGACCTATTTTTCGATTGGCGAAAATCATCTATCTGGTATTGTTCCTCCATCTCTTTTTAATATTTCTACCATTTTTATCTTTTTAACTGTAATCAATCAACTATATGGGACAATACCGAATACTATAGGCCTCACTCTACCAAATCTCGAAGAACTTGATTTAGGTGGTAACAAGTTCTCAGGGTCAATACCGAACTCATTAAGCAATGCCACTCATTTGCGAATTTTCGATGTAAAGGAAAATGAATTTGAGGAACATGTTCAGTGTCTAGGAAACCACCCAAACCTTTCGCGAGTAGGCCTTTCCTACAATAAACTCGGAATCCACTCGTCGGGTGATTTTATGTTCTTGGAATCATTGAAAAACTCTACCAATTTGGAAGTGCTGGCTTTTACGAATAACCACTTCGGAGGTTTCTTGCCAGATTCTATTGCGAATTTGTCTAAGATTTTAAATGGTTTGTTTATTGGTAGTAATCATTTCACGGGAAGTATTCCAGCAGGCTTAGGAAATCTTCAAAACTTGGTTAATTTGGGCATGGAGGACAATTCATTCACAGGTGTAATTCCATCGTATTTTGGCGAGTTTCACAATCTACAAGGATTACATCTATGGAAAAACAGATTGACAGGTCCAATTCCATACCCTTTAGGCAATCTCAGTTTTTTTTTATCAATTCTTGTTTTGGCTGAAAATAATTTAAACGGAAGCATTCCTTCAAGTATTGGAAATCGCACGAGATTGTATTCACTATATCTTGGAGAAAATGACCTCGAAGGCAATATACCGTACGAGATCATGCTTCTACCCTCTTTATCGATAATTCTAAGTTTAGAAGGCAACTCGCTGAGTGGCGATTTACCAGCAGAAGTAGGGAAGCTCAGAAATCTGAATTCTCTGGATGTTTCAGAAAACAAGCTTTCAGGAAAAATTCCGCCAACCATTGGAGATTGTTCGTCCCTTGAATATCTTTATTTGGAAGGAAATTTTTTCCAAGGAGTAATTCCCTCGTCTTTGGCTTCTTTGAGAGGGCTTAGGGATGTAGATCTTTCGAAAAACAACTTGACAGGAGAGATTCCGAAAGATTTTCAGGAACTTCGCGTTTTGCGATATTTGAATCTTTCCTTCAATGATCTTCAAGGTGAAGTTCCAACAGAAGGAGTTTTCAAAAACTTAACTGCATTATCGCTGAATGGAAATCGCAAGCTTTGTGGTGGTACCTCGGAGACACTTCTGCCAAAATGTCCTAGCAAACATATGAAGAATCGAATATCTCACGCTTTGAAGTTAGCAATTATTGTGATTTGTGTACTTGCTGGAGTCTTTTTCATTCTAGCTTCTCTTTCCGTTTACAAAAAGAGATCGAGAGGGAATGCATCCAAAGCGCCCTTATTGATGGATCAACATGTTCAGGTGTCTTCTCAGGATCTCCAGCGAGCAACTAATGGTTTCTCTTCAGAAGATGATTGGATCAGGAAGCTTTGGTTTTGTATACAAAGGTTGCGTCGACCAAATAAAGAAGCCAATCGCTATTAAGGTCCTCAAACTTCAACAAAAGAAGGCTCTCAAATCCGTAAAGGCCAATGTGCAAAAGAATATCCGACATCGAAATCTTGTTAAGTTACTATCATATTGCTCTAGTTTAAATTACAAAGGAAATGAATTCAAAGCCTAATTTTCAAATTCATGGAAAACGGGAGTCTAGACAAGTGGTTGCATCATGATAGCAAGTAGTAGCAACAACAATCAATTCGAAAACTTAAATCTACTTCGAGGATTGAATATATCAATAGATGTGGCATCTGCACTGCATTATCTTCACGATCTCTATGAAACCACAATCATTCACTGTGACTTGAAGCCGAGCAATGTTCTTCTGGATAAAGACATGGTTGCTCATATCAGTGATTTTGGTTTGGCGAGAATCTTATCAACCGGTAATGATGCATCTCAAAGCCAAAGTAGCACTATCGGAATCAAAGGGACTATTGGATATGCCCCTCCAGGTATTTATTCATAATGTCAAGCTTATGTAGTTAGTGTTGGTTGTTATATTGAAATAATATATTATCTAAAATGCAGAGTATGGAATGGGAAGCCCAGCTTCAAGAGCAGGGGATGCATATAGCTACGGTATCTTAGTGTTAGAACTATTTTCAGGGAAAAGACAGACTGATTTGATATTTAAAGACGGTTTGAATCTTCACAACTTTGTCAAGAATGCTTTGCCCGAAAGACTTACGCAGATAGTGGATCAAACAGTTTTCACTCAGGAAACGGAAGAACCACCAACAATAGGTACAATGAGAGAAAAAAGAAAGAAAAGACAAGTCGAAGAAGAAGCAAACAACGGCAATCAAAGGGCCAATCAGGAAAAATGTTTACTCTCGGTGCTCGAAGTGGGAATAGCTTGTTCAAGGGAAACACCGGAAGAAAGAATGAAAATGGGAGATGCAGTTAAAGCACTACACTCGATTAGGACTTCGTTTCTTGGGCTTCGTATGTATGAAAAGTGATAGCTTATTCGAATTTTAGGACAAAGAATATTAAATATAAATGCTATCAATAATATATCTATCATTCTATTGTTCATCCCGAAATTGATCCATATTTATACTTCTTAAAATAAAACAATAGAGTATGGCTATCGGGAATGTAGAACCAATGTCATTTATTCCTGAAAGCATATATATACACAGTACGGATACAATCTAGAGATCTTCTCAACTCTAAATCAAACACACAAAATATTCGGATATAAACAAATACAGCGAGTGGTTGAAATCAGTACTTCACCTTCATGCTCGTGATCAAATACATTTTCCAAGGTAGCCAGCCAATCTTCTAGTAAATTATAGCTCCTCTGATTGACCAAATACTTCTGCCATGGTTAAGATGTTACGTTCTCTCCTGAACCTTGCTTCTACATTTGAATTTACAAGTCTTGATGCACCTGATACATTGCCATAAGAGGTCAGTTTCAAGTAATATAATGCATAAATGTAACACGTCTCGAATAATTCAGTTCTGAAAAGGAAAAAAAACAAAGAATTTCAAGCGTGAATCTCAGTTTTTCAATTCTTACACATACATTACTAATCTTCTAATCCAGGAGCTAAATATAACAAATTATGCTTACTAAAAAAATTGGAACGCGATATAAGCGTCACGAATTATCAACTTAAATCCAAAAGCAAAAAAGAGATCTCAATTACCAGATGCTAATCTCTAAGAGACACGAATCATCCTTCCTCGTTTTCAGATTTGGGCACATTGCTTGACATTGCCACTGCCACTACCTCTGCCATATCTGAAGAGGCCTCTGCTTCTGATTTATTTGCATAGGCCTCTGCCTCTGATTCAATTGAAGTTGTCTTCGTGTTAAGTGGATTCAGCGGTAGACCTACAGTACGAAAATCTCAATTAAAAAATGAAATACATATATGGATTATCAAACTTCCATCTAGTTTCTATCAACGGATACCCATCATAATCATAAAAATTGTTGCAAAGAAATACTAGTATCAGGTTCATCTGCTACACATACTAAGAAGATATGGCAAGCAGTCAATGCCAATCAAAACAAGAAGAATTCCCCCAAACAGTACCTACAATTGATGCACTAAATGAACAACAATGGCCGATCAATTCCCCCAAATAAACAGCACACAAGTCTAATGGAGTCATCATCACACAGTTTCTATCCCAATCCCCAAACGAGACAACAATTCAAAAAAAGCACAATAATTGTTCGGAATTGACCGGTAATCCACCAAAATACTCGCAATTGAAGCATACAAGGAAAGATCCAGTACCTTTGAGAAAATAATCAGAGTCCGGCCAGCCTCCGAAGGGGGTGGTAGACAAGGTCTGCTCATCGGTCAAGGGATTAGCAAGCTTCTCGATCAAGTGAGCAATACCGTTATCGGCGGATCGAGGAGGGACCCAGTAGGAAGAACCAGGGACGAAAGGGAGCCAATCGGGAGCAGCACGACGGACGATGATGCGGTGGATAGCATCCTCAAGCTTACGGAGAAGAGGGTCGGTGGCGGAGTCGTCAGAAATGTCGGTCGGGTTGGGGTGGGAAGGGAGAGTGGATTGGAAGCGGAAAGCGAAGAGGCGTGTTATGGACTTAGTAGGAGATAAGGATACGGATTTGGTTGATAAGGAAATAGCCATTCTGATAGATTCAGCTGGAATTGCATAGAGAGTTGACAGAAAGACGGACTCTGTGCGAGGGAAATCGTGAAAAACCAGAATTATAAAGGCGTGACGGGAAAGTAGCATTTTACCAACATTCTTTTTTTTTTTTTTTTATTGAAGGCTGAGTTTGGTAAATGAAAAGAAAAAAAAGTGATAAAAAAATAAAAATATTTCAGAGGTGTTAATAAAATTATTTATAATACAGTGTAATAATAATGAATTAAAGAATTTAATTATAATAGAGTGTGATTATAATGATTTAAAGATCCATAGCAATAATTGAATTGTAGTCGGTATGATGAGGAACGACATGAAGAAATTTTCCGTAATGCAACATAGTCAATTCCAGCGAGAAGGCTGAGATGATGAGGCCTAGCGGCAGCGATGACGACAACATCATCGTAGTTCAAAGCAATTTCGAGGTCGTATAGGCACAATGTCGAAACATCAAACTGCCGACTCAGATCAAAACCGAGATCCAAGCTGATAAACAAATTCACCCTCCAAGAAAGAAACATCATTCGAAATGTGTCCATTCTCGAGAACCAAACCGATAATCAAAACCGCTTCAAGGGAAAGATCTTGAAGTAGTACCGTCCGATGAGGAACCAAAGCTTCGGCAAGACCAAAGCTGCCCAACTCATGCGAGGGGCTGCAGCCAAAGAAATCATGACTGTAAGGATAGCAATCACTAATGCCCGAGAGACCGCCGCCAGTAAGAAAAAATCTGAGCGACTAGGGAATAAAGAGCCCTAGCCGCCTGCTCATAAACGCTCTTAAGGAGTTATCCCCTTGACGAACTGCCGGTCAAAACACCGGTGAAAACAAGCATATAGATGAGGGGCGTCTGTCCCCTTGAAGGTGTGAAAAATCAGCATTATATCAGTATTTTACCAGCATTATAAAATGTGTGAAAAAACAGCATTATACTGGCATTTTACCAGCATTATACAAGGTGCTAAAACCAGTATTATACAAGGTGTGAAAAACCAGCATTTTACGAGGTGACAAAAAGTTTGGAAAAATTTGAAAAAAATATATCATAATAGATGACATTTCGAAAATAAAAATGAGACGAACAAGAAAGTCTAAAGCAGTAAGTCAAAAAAATGAACGGTTTGAGAGATAAATGCAAAATAAGAAAAAAATAAAAATAAAAAGAAACATGTGAAACGTATGTAATGTTAGAATTTTAGTGTAATTGGATCGACTAGTTTGACCAATGCGATCGTGACATTTCATCGAACAAGTAGAGGGAGTGTGGAGTGCAAACTTGTTTGAGTTCTGTTACGATTTGGGGGGTCCGGGGGCAGCACCTCCGGGTGCGAGGTCCAAGGGGGGTAGCCCCTGGAGGGGTCTAGGGGCAGCGCCCCTCGGCAGGGTCGGAGGGGCGGCAGCCCCTAGCGGGGTCCTGGGGCAGCGCCCCGTGCTGGGGTCGAGGCTTGAAAATTTTTTATTCCTGGCAGAATGTATCCTTTGAAAAATTCATCAGAAAAATGAATTTTCACCCGAAACAACATGTCCCTTGGACACCGTTGAAACCCGAAAAAACATGCATTTTGGACATACCTGCTATCCGAAATAATGTCTTTTGGACATGACTATCGACTTTTTTTGGCTATTTATATCATCAAAAAACGAAAATTGGCATATACACAGAAATTCGTTTGATATTGATTCACAGCAAATATAATTCTAGTTCTTGACAAAACTTCTAATTTTATCCGATTGAAAATTTGGCGAACCGACCAAATAAATTTCAATCTGACAGCGTATTCAAGACTCCGAAATCATGCAAGTAATCCCCGAAATCCAACTTATAATGTTGTGGAATGTAATAAAATATATGAATGTTGATTGTGTTATCTAATTTAGACTTTTATATTGTTGACTAAACTATCAATTAAAATTATTGTTGAACATTGATATTTTCATACACTTTTTCCTAAGTGATTAGCATTAAAAAAAGGCCTGAAGTTTTAATTTTTAACATGTATCCTTGCTCCTGAATATTAAACTTAATTTTGTTATAAGTTATTTCCGTATTAGAGACAAGGTAGTTTTTCGGAAAGTAAAAACAATGGACATATATTGTAGGTAGATTGAACCAAAATTCTTTTGTGACTATTGAGCCAATGCGCTTATGATGGAATCAAGTTCATTAACTACACCTTCCATTTTCATTCTATCTTTCGGTGATTACCTTGAACACGCTATCTTCGAGAGCAGCTTTCAGGTTACTAGTACCGTTGTTGGTTGCTATTTCTTTTAGTGCAGGTGTTTCTTCCATTTCTTTGGCTATAAGGCTATAATGCATCCTTGACAAATTTGTGAAGATTCGTACCGTCTTTGAACATTACGTCAATCCGTCGTTTACTCGTAAACATCTCTACCACAAGGATTCCATAGCTGTATGCATCCCCTTCCTTTGACACTGGACTTCCCATTGCATACTCTGCATTTCATACAATCAAACTATTTACAATATATCCAATTGAATTCATTGGCATTTCATATAACCAAATTTATGATTGCTGGCGGAGCATATTAAAAGACATGTTAAACAGGTGTTGTTGTAAATTGTGAGAATTGTTTTACTATAGAAGATATTCTTATAAATTATTTTCAACTTGGCCAAATTATTTTTGTGAATATGGCTTATTTTGTAAGAAGCCCTTCCTAAAACCCCTAATTTATAATTGTAATGTTCTTGAACGAAGAAGATCATCCTTCATCTCTCACTTGACACCGCCACCTGTGAGCACGGGCTTTTCGGTGTTCCGTGGAACGATGGTGACTTTTTGCTCTAACCTTTTATAGACTAGTTATTCTATTCTTTTAGGGTCGAATCACGTTTGACAAGTACCTCTTTGATGGTTTTAGACCTTTGACCACACTTAAAAATCAGACTTTTTCTTCAATTTTTCACATTATAATCAGATTTTAGAGAGAAAATAAGAAGAAGAGAGAGAATGGAAAGAATTAGAGAGAGAAAGCTTAAGAAAAGCATAGAATCCGGGTTTAATCCTTCTCAATCTCGTAGCTTAAACACTAAAATTGATTAAAAATCATAGGTTAAAACGAATTAAATAGATTTTTAGAGACTTTTCTCAAATACTACCTAAAATTCATCACTAATCTGTCACTGATTCCGTCACAATTTGTGTCACTATTTCATTTGAAAATCATCAAAGGGACCTTGCCAATGGTTGATTCGAGTCTCCGGAGATAGATTCACGGCCTAGTGGTAACAAAACTGAGTTCCCTTATCTGTTTACTACTTTTTTTATTGTGTTTAGCTGCTGTTCTTGGTGATTTCGGGGTTTGTTCCCCCTTGTTTCTTTGGTGTTCTTGCGAAATCCCATAAAATGGCCCGACCTCCATAAGGATAGCCTTCACCGCTATCCCTATAGCCTTGACCGCCATCCCTATGGAGGCGAAGACTATAGCTATAGCGGCGAACTCTATCCCTATTGTGATTTTTGGGTATTTCCTACTCCAAATCCATAGAATCAACATTATTTGTGTGTTTTAAGTCCAGATCTATTGAAATAATGATTGATTACGACGTAAAACTTCAATGATTTTGAGTTTATGGACGTAAAAACACCTGGTTCCCCCTTAAAAGTGAATTTTGACAGCAAGGCTGTAGTTATAGCCTTGACCACCGCCGCTATAGCCCTGGCCGCTATCCCTATGGCCGCGACCATTATAGCGATGACGGTGAAGACTGTCACTACAGCATTGCTTGTCTTAGTTCGGTTTTAGCTCCTTTTCGATTCTTTTTTTCAGTCGTTTTTGTGCTTTTTTGCGTTTTTCTCACCGATTCACACCCGAAATTTTTTCTAAAAATCATAAATATTCTGAAATAAATTAAAATACATTTTAATCTGATTTATTTAATTTATTTATTGTTTAATTGATTAAATAACCCATAAATGCCTAAAAAATGCCTTTTAACTCTAAAAATTACAAAAAAAATGTTTTTCTTTATAATAAAATTTGTTTTTCTGTCTTTAAATATTTGTGATTATTTGTGATTGATTTATCGTGTTTCAAGCTGTTTCGGTGTTGATAAGTTCGGTTGAGGCCCGGTATCGGTCTTTCATTATTTATTCATTTTACTTTCTCACACTAGAAAAATGTATAGGTATTTGTAAAGCCATGTAATAATTAATTCATTTGTTTTATTTACTATTTTATTGCATGATGCGCCGCGTGATGTATGGATTATTTCAACCGAAAACTCTAAATTAGGAGGATTTAAATCGCATAAGAACTAAGGTCACCTTTATTAAAATGTAAATGGTTTGATTTAATAAAGGAAAAGTAAGCAACATCATCTGAACTCGGAACCTCTGTTTTAATTCCCGGTAGAGCTAAACCAGGTGGCGACTCTGTCTTAAAATATGGGATTCCGATCTCGTATCTTTTTAACCTATAAACCGGACTAAAATTCAACTTCAACATCGCTTTTATCAATCTATCTTTTTTTTTTCATCACGCCCTCCAAAGCGAGGATCAATTCTCCGGCTCGCTTCACTGCACTTGTATTTTTCCCGCGCCATTAAGGGTCGGGGAGAAAGTCGCCCGCTCATAGTGACGACTCTGCTGGGGATTTCCTCTTAACTTAAAATTTGAAAAATCGCTTTCATTTTCGAAAATTGGTTAAAGAATTTTGATTATGTGTTGAACTCATTTTTAAATCAAATTTTTATTTCTTATGCCTTTTGAATCCATCGCATAGTTAGATACTAGGTTAAGGTGCCATTATCTCACCCCCGTGAAGCTCACTTGTATACCTCATGCCCGCCAGAAATTGGGGATATTTGTAGGTGGATCACTCTTTTCAACCAACGCATAATTCCTGGGTTTGCATTCATTTGAGGAGTGGTTAAGTTACGCGGAATCAAGGTAAACGAGACCCTTCTATAGTATTGTGCTACAATACCAGCAGTTTGAGACCATATACCATGTTAGATAAAGTCATAGCAACTTCCCCTTAGGAAATCACTAAAACACGCATGTTTTAGATTTAGGTCACATACTCAATTTTCGTTCATTGTCGTTTGAGTTAAGCCCTGAATCTTTTGAACGGTGTTATGCGGGAGTCATAAGGTTGGAATAAGTTCGCTTTTGGCATGCTATTTGTGTTGTGCTCATGTATATGCACCTCATGCATAGGCCGCCTGTGGTCGGCTTTTATTTTATTCTTTCGTTTACCTCTACTCTCCCCTCGCTTGAAGGGGGAATTTAACAAAATGCCTGAGATCGTTTGAGTCCCGAGGAATAGTATCTAGTTCTCTAGGCATAGTGAGGGATTCGCACGTCTCATGTATTTTAGGGTTAATCTTTGCATCATAAGCTTTTCTGCTCTCTACCTCTCTAAATCACCCTTGTATATATGACATTCATCACTCAAATAATTATGTAATCATTCACTTCATCCATGGTTCGATTTTGGCTGATCATCTTGCAGTTTCTCAGTTAAGTCAAGACATCCTCGCCATCTCAGTCCTCTTTGGCTCTAACTCGATCATCATTTGGTTTGCCGGTCAGTTTCAACATCAGAATCCGCTTTGCCTGCCATGTATGATTCACCTCCAGTAAGTGGGGTTCCATCTGAGGGTACTCCTCCTCTTGTTCCTCCTTTGACCGATCAAAATCAGTCGTAGTTAGGTACTAAGATAGCCGACACTATGGCCATGTTTTTGCAGTCTAATCTGTTCCGCATTTCTATCCAAGAGCAAGTCCGATTAGCTTTGAGAGAAGAGAGTGATGCTTAGAGGTCGTTAGGGCCTGTGTTTTAAGCTCAACGGCAGTTAGAAGTCGCTCAGAATGGATCTAGTTAGGCTCCACCTGTTCAGCATCAGTTTTTAGCTCCACCACTCTCGTCTATTCGATTGAGTCAGTTTTAGTTTGGTCAGACCTCAGTTCAGCCTCCCCCATCTTTTACTCCGCCGACATTTGCTTTTACTCCTCCTCCGCTCTCGAGGCCTATCATTCAAACTTCCATCTTCCCTACTTTCTTAGGGGGGTTTTACTCTACAAATGGTTATCCCCTCTAGCGGCTTTATCCTCCCTCTGACACCGCCGATGTCCTTTGCACCGTCTCCCCCTAATTTTGTGGTCACTCTACGTGGTACTACTTATCCTCAAAACCCTTTTACTCATCCTCAAGTTGAGATCCTAACTCCTTCTCCCCCCTTTCTGTTTGGATCCATCTCCATGCACAGTGACCAGGTCACATATCCTTCGGGTGTGACACCAATCGACCAGGTCATGCAATCTCCGAACGTGACACCTAAAGTGGTGGCATTTTTAAAGCAACTACTGGCCAAGAATGAAGAGAAGAAGGAGGAAAGGGGCGAAGATTGGGTCTCAAAGAACTTTTCGATGCCTAGAATGGAAGCCTACTCGGATGAGGGACCTCCTAAATCCCACATCGTGATGTACGATCCTAGATTAAAAGCTCCTTTCTCAAGCCTTGATCGGTCACTATAGTTTCAACTCGACCATGGAAACTACCATTCAGCATCTTGAGGCGGTTAAGCAAAAACAGGGCTAGACGTTCAAGTCCTATTTTAATAGATGGATGGCCACCTAAGTTCTGTTGAAATAGAAGCTTAGTTTAAAGGAGATAATCCCAAAGCTTCTCGATGAAGCTCTCCTAATTATCCGTAAAGAGATGGAAATTGATTCTTATGAGTCCTACACAGAAGTCTTTGAGAAGGCTTAGAAAATAGAGTGCCATGAAGAGAAAGAGAAAGCTAACAAGCCAAGTGGTGGTAAACCCTGGTTTAATAAGAACAACAATTCTAGAACTTTTGAAGTTGCTCCTATCCCGGCTAAGCAGAAGGCACCCACAGTTTAAGCCATCGCTCAGAAGAATGTCTCTGTAGTTCAAGCTGCACCGGTTTGAACACCGCGTTAAAAAGCATTCGTGTCTTTGTGGAAACTTCCTCTTAGTGTCATGTTTGACAAGTTGCGAGAGAAAGGCATGATTGACCCTCTTTGTGAATATCGTTCTCCTATGCAAGAGGAAAAAGGGAATTTTTTTTTGCTATCATGTTCAGATAGGGCACAAAATAGATCAATGCAAACCAGGTGGGCAAGGCCATTTGGCGCTTTGTAAGAGAAGGGAAAATGGATCAGCCGGCTAGGAAAACCAGTACTGAGGAGAAGCCGTCACCGAGCTCGAGCGATGAGGTAGGTGCAATCAATTCCGGTCTCCCTGAAGAAATTGTGTTGGCCTTAGTCTTCTCCAGTTCAGCCGACAATTATGGAAGCCAATTCTATCACCAAAACTGACAAGAATCTTGCGCTGTCTCTGGCGAAGGAAGGAGACAAGATATCAACCGAACAAGTGAAAGTTCTAGGTCTCAACCTGGACGACATGCTAATGAAAGCTATCGAGGATGCTTTATCTACCTACACTACCATTCAAGACCCTTCTTCTGTGGAGGATGACTATGTAATTTTCTTTTATTTTGCTAGTACTTTGATGTGAACAATTCTACCTTTAAGGCACATTATTTCAATGAAGACTTTGCTTTTACTTATTTGTTTGATGTTTCGCCCGATGGGTCTATGCATTCATTTTATCATAAACATAACGTGTTCAGTATTCATGATGTTTCTTTAGTTGAAATAAATTTGAGTATAGATGATAACCTAAAATGGTAACCATTTCTAATGACCTAACCTCTGATAGAAAAAGAGAGATAACAAGTGCTTCAGGATTATGATAACGCTTTCGATTGATCATGCCTAGTTCCACCTAAGGCTCACCATCAGAGTGTCAAGCATCACATCTTCGTGCCTAAAGCAGAGAAAGAAGCTCGATTCTTCCTTGGATAGGTTCATTATGTCAACTAATTCATTGCACGCCTCACGACTATATGCAAACCTATTTTCAAGCTATCGAAGAAACGTTGGCTTATTGTAGGGAAGGAACATTGCCAGGTCATCTTCGACAGAATCAAGGCTTACCTTTTCTTTGCCCACCCATTCTCAAAATTCCCACCCCTGATACACCATTGATCCTTCACAATATCCAATCCCTTATAATACAAACCTTCACTGTTTCTCTCCTCATCGGCCATTCTCGGCGAGGGGGACACATATGATCGGCAAGATTCGACCCTTATCAATAAATCAACACTACTTTATCATCGTAGGGGCATCTTACTTCTCAAAATGGGGGAAAGCCGAGCCTTGCACCATCATTACCATCGAGGGGATGGCCAAGTTCATCAAGAAACACATCTTTGCTTGGTATAGCCTGCCTCACCACATCATACCAGATAATGGGGTTTCCGTTTCAAGGGGAAACAACCGATTTGATCAAGAAATATGAGACCGAGCATCACAAGGCTTCACCTTACATACCACAAGCTCAACTTATTAAGAAATTTCTCTCCAAGCCTACCGCAAGATATAGAGATTGAGCCGATGAGCTACCATTCGCCCTTCAAAGATGTCAAGCGAGTGCCAGAATTCCCACTGAAACTGTGATCCTAAGAAAAACCTAGATGAAATCCTTAAAAACCGCACTGAATCCAAGTCAAAGGGACCCCCATAGACCAAGGCATAGCTCGAACAACTTAGACAACATTCAGATGTACCAACAGCCCATGGCGAGAGCGTATGACAACATTCGGACATATGCTTTAGAGGCCGATGATCTAATTTTATAGCGAGAGAAGCCTACTAACACCGATCCAAGGGGGAGGTTCCAACCAGATTGGAAAAGACTTCGCGTATTCAGAAAGATGCTCGATACAAGAGGCATGAAGATTTTGGATGGTAATGAGCTTGTAAGCCCTATTAATCAAAACAGGTCGAAGTTTTATCATAATCAAACTAGAAAGAGTTAAATCCAGAAAAGTGGCACATGAAAAATAAATAGAATTAATCACACGTCGAGTGGTCCTCTACTACTCGAGAAAAAATTAGGGTGCAACCTGCTGATTGGTATTCACAAACCATTCAGGCAAAATTTAGGGAGCAAGAATAACCCGCTAAGCTAAAAATCCAAAAAGGATGATCTGGGCAAAAGTCAGGGTAAAGTGAGCAACGAGAGTCTGTTGGCTAGAATACCTTTATAGGCTAGTTAACGCCAGAGTTTGCGTCAATAGAAATGGTTATCATCATTGTGTATTCAAACTTACTTCACTTAATGGAAGTGTCATTTTACTAAAATCTTTATGTTTATGCTTGAATGAATATATTGAGCCCTAAAGGTGAAATGCTGCAAGTAAGTCGAATGAAGGATTCCATGCAGTCAACCCTATTCCTTGAAAGAAAAAGACAAAATGATAACAAAAGGGAAAAATCCCGATAGACTGAAAACAGCGAGGTCTAGATTGAAAACCCTAAAAGGGTGGTCCAAACAAAAATTAGGACATAAAAGCAAAACAACAAAAAGTCTGATAGTCCCATATCAATGATTGGGTCTATGCAAAAAATAAGGCAATTAAATATGAAGGTAAATGACTGCCATCGATCACATTGAGATACCCACATCATTATCACCATCATCATCATAGTTTCTGGATATCTTCTTCAGCCAAGTGGACTAGAAGGGCTCAAATCTATCCTCTATCGTGTCTACTCTAATTTCAACCGCGATCAAGCATCTTAAGTCCGCAACATCCTAGTCTTCCGAAGCCATCCTTGGTAGAATTCATTAGTAGTGATAGTGTCCAGCTTTTCATAATCCAGAATCTTGAACTTCGCTTCGTGCTCCCCTTGTCTCTGATATATGCAATCCGATGATTGTTACACATCTGATTCATTTCCCTTGAGCAAGAGTGATAGGGTGCGACCATACGCAACCTCAATATTCGACCACATAACCTCGTGTGTACACTGCAACTTCTATAATTCTTCACCGGGGGCATTACCACCTAATTTGCATCCCATCTTCCAGGGGCATGCCCACCTGATTTGTGCAGCAATGCATTTCCTTATTTTCTCTCTCCTAGCATGCAACCAAATTGAATAAGTCTACCAAGCGAGCAATCAGTCACCCTGAAGATGATCAGTCTAAGCAGCTAATGCATTTATGACATACATGCATAATATTTGTCAATATGTTGTCTATTTTTCTACAGGTTGCAAAGCACAGAAAAGCATCCTAGCTTAACCTCAGCCGTTTCTCCGGACTCCAGGAAATCTTAACTCAATTTATATCTTATACTTCCATTTTTATTGCTTAATTGAAGGGGCAAAATTATTTTTGTTTCAACAAAATCAATTAAGCAATAAAAATGCAACTCTTGCCAAATACTGATATCTCAAAATTTTCTTGACAGACGCACCATATGGCAATCCCGGTGGTCATTTGATAAGAGAATTTAGAACTCAGAGTTCCTCCCAAGGGGACCTTGATGCAAATACCCAGGTGCACCTCGATATAATCATCGAGGATATCCCGACATATATTCTAGGCTGCATCCAAGGGGCATATCAGATAGACCCAATGGACACCTCAATAACTGCTCCAGACTCCCGAAAATCTTAACTCAACTTATATTCATACTTCTGTTTCTATTGCTTAATTGAAGGGGAAAAATATTTTTGTTTCCACAAAATCAATTAAGCAATAACAATGCAACTCATGCTAATCACTAATATCTCTAAACTTTCTTGACAGGCGCAATCTTTCAGTTCAACGGTCTTCTCAGGCGTTCTCGGCAAATCTCTTAGTCCGATGATCTCCTCAGGCATTCTCAGTAAATCTCCCCGTCCGATGACCTCATTAGACGTTCTCGACATCTTTCAGTGACGTTCTCGGCAAATATCTCAGTCCAATTATCTTGTTAGACATTCTCGGCATCTTTTAGTTACATTCTTAGCATACATTATATTCCAAGGATCTCGTTAGATGTTCTCGGCATGTATTTTAGTCCAAGCAGGTCGTTCTAGTCTAGGGATATTGTTAGCCACTCTCGACAATCTTCATAGTCCAAGGGTCTCTTTGGATGCTCTCGACAATCATTTCAGTCCAAGGGTCTCTTCAGATGCTATCGGCATTCATTTTAGTCCAAGAGTCTCTTCAGATTCTCTCGGCAATCAATTTAGCCCAATGATCTCTTCAGGTGCTCTTAGCAATGCTCAAAGTCAAAGGGAATCTTTTGACACTCTTGGCAAATCAACCCGTAAACAACTAGCAATCTATCTCAAATCCAAGGGGGGTCAAAGGTGATACATATTCAAAATCTCTATGTCAACCTTATTCTTGATAGGTCTGTTTATGGCAGCCCTAGTAGACAACCGGATTAAGAATCCATGACTTAGGTATAACCTTCTAACCCTTGCTCTTTCGTGAGATCACATTTGACCCGTCAAATGGCAATCCCACGAGGGGCAGCCTGTGAGCACTGGCTTTTCGGTGTCCCGCGGAACAATGATGACTTTTTGCTCTAACCAACCAGTTGTTCTATTATTTTAGGGTCGAATCACGTTTGGCAAGTACCTCTTTGATATTTTGGACCTTTGATAGCGCTTAAAAATCAGGCTCTTTCTCCAATTTTTCACATTATAATCAGATTTTAGAGAGAAAATAAGAAGAAGAGAGAGAATGGGAAGAACTAGAGAGAGAAAGCTTAAGAAAAGCATAGAATCCGGGTTTAATCCTTCTTAATCTCGATTCTTAGTTGTTCTTAGGCTTGATCTCATAGCTTAAACACTAAAATTGATTAGAAATAATAGGTTAAAATGAATTAAATATGTGTTTAGAGACTTTTCTCAAATACTACCTAAAATTCGTCACTAATCTGTCATTGATTCTGTCACAATTTCTATCACTACTTCGTCTAAAAATCATCAAAGGGACCTTGCCAAGGTTTGATTCGCGTCTCCAAAGATAGATTCACGGCCTAGAGGTAACAAAACTGAGTTCCCTTATTTATTTACTACTTTTTTTTATTGTGTTTAGCTGCTATTCTTAGTGATTTCGGGGTTTGTTCCACCTTGTTTCTTTGGTGTTCTTGCAAAATCCCAGAAAATGGCCCACCCTCCATAAGGATAGCATTCACCGCTATCCTTATAGCCTTGACCGCCATCCCTATGGAGGCGAAGGCTATAGCTATAGCGGCAAACTCTATCCCTATAGAGGCCCTGCTACTTTTTGCGATTTTTAGGTATATCCTACTCCAAATCCATAGAATCAACATTATTTGTGTGTTTTAAGTCTAGATCTATTGAAATAATGATTCATTACGACTTAAAACTTCGATGATTTTGAGGTTATGGGCGTAAAAACACCCGATTCCCCCTTAAAAATGAATTTTGACGGCAAGGCTGTGGTTATAGCCTTGACTGCTGCCGCTATCGCTATAGCAGCGACCGTTATAGCGATAGCGGTGAAGGCTGTCGCTACAACATTGCATGTCTGAGTTCTGTTTTAGCTCCTTTTCGGTTCTTTTTCTCAGTAGTTTTTTGTGCTTTTTTCACATTTTTCTCACCGATTCACACCCAAAATTTTTTCTAAAAAACATAAATATTCTAAAATAAATTAAAATACTTTTTAATCTGATTTATTTATTTAATTTATTTATTTAATTGATTAAATAGCCCATAAATGACTAAAAAAATACCTTTTTAACTCTAAAAATTCCAAAAAATGTTTTTCTTCATAATAAAATTTGCTTTTCCGCCTTTAAATATTTGTGATTATTTGTGATTGATTTATTGTGTTTTGAGCTGTTTCTGTAACACCCCGGGTTTGACCAACTGCCCCCACAAACTAACACAAGTCTTTCCAGTAAGCTTTGTCCTCACTCGCTCACTTCCTGGAAATTACTTCCCAGGAGGTCACCCATCTCAAAATTGTTCCAAGTCAAGCACGCTCAACTTTGGAGTTCTCTCGAGTAGGCTCCCGAAAAGAAGGTGCACCTTGTTGGTATCAGTAGTACCAATCAAATCTCTTAAGTCTCTCTCAATTGCAATGTCCCATACCATTACAATCTCGAAATCCTTAACCGTTCTCAATTCTGTTGTCCCATACCAGCACAATCTTGAAACTCTCTCTTTCGGGTGTGGATTCGGTTCATTCTTGTCCCCATCGACATCCTTCATGGCTGCTCTTTGCTCAGGTCTTCTACCCTGGCGCCACCCCTCTTAGGACTGGGTCGTTATAGGCCCACCAGCTTCCGCCTGGTTCGTCTCCTAACCACACCGTACTGGGAGAGAGCTGGCTCTAATACCAAACTGTAACACCCCAAGTTTGACTGACTGCCCCCACAAACCAACACAAGTCTTTCCAGTGAGCTTTGTCCTCACTCGCTCACTTCCTGGAAATTACTTCCCAGGAGGTCACCCATCCTGGGATTGCTCCAAGTCAAGCATGCTCAACTTTGGAGTTCTCCCGAATAAGCTCCCGAAAAGAAGGTGCACCTTGTTGGTATAGGTAGTACCAATCAAATCTCTTAAGTCTCTCTCAATTGCAATGTCCCATACCATTACAATCTCGAAATCCTTAACCATTCTCAATTCTGCTGTCCCATACCAGCACAATCTCAAAACTCTCTCTTTCGGGTGTGGATTCGATTCATTCCTGTCCCCATCGACATCCTTCATGGCCGCTCTTTGCTCAGGTCTTCTACCCCGGCGCCACCCCTCTTAGGACCGGGTCGTTATAGTTTCGGTGTTGGTAAGTTCCGTTGAGGCCCGATATCGGTCTTTCGTTATTTATTCATTTTACTTTCCCATACTAGAAAAATGTATAGGTATTTGTTTAGCCATGTAATAATTAATTTATTTGTTTTATTTACTGCTTTATTGAATGATGCACCGCGTGATGTATGGATTATTTTAAACGAAAACTCTAAATTAGAAGGATTTAAATCGCATAAGAACTGAGGTCACCTTTATTAAAATGTAAATGATTTGATTTAATAAATGAAAAGTAAGCAACATCATTCGAACTCAGAACCTCTGTTTTAAGGTACGGTCTAACCATTCGATGGAAATATCGTACCCAAATTTTTGGTAGAGCTAAACCGAGTGGCGACTTTGTCTTAAAATATGAGATTCCGATCTCGTATCTTTTAACCTATAAACCGGACTAAAATTCAACTTCAACATCGCTTTTATCAGTCTATCTTCTTTTTTTCATCACGCCCTCCAAAACGAGGATCAATTCTCCGGCTTGCTTCGTCGCGCTTGTATTTTTCCTGCACCATTAAGGGTCGGGGAGAGGGTTGCCCGCTCACACCACCCCACCCCTCTCTGAAATTCCTAAAAGCCCTTATTTGTAATTGGAATGTGCTTGAACGCAGAAGATCATCCCCCATCTCTCCATTGGCACCACCACCCCACCCATGTCTGAAATTCCTAAAACCCCTTAAATTCCTAATTTATAATTGTAATGTGCTTGAACACAGAAGATCATCCTTCATCTCTCACTTGGCACCACCACCCCACCTCTCTCTTAAATTCCTAGAACTCTTAATTTGTAATTGTAATGTGCTTGAATGGAGAAGATCATCTTCCATTTCTCACTTGGCAGTTGGCACTACCACCCCACCCTCTCTAAAATTCCTAAAACCCTAAATAAATACTACCCCAATTTTTCATCTCTCATTTTTAGACTAAGTTTTTCATCAACGCCATGGCGTCTTGCATGGATAGGGAACTCGCCAGACTCAAGTCAGGGGATATACCCATCTTTAAACCAGTTTCTGAATTCTTATCTCCCTTATTGATGCTTAGAATGAAATTCAATACCGAAAAGGAATTGAGATTCATAAGATATTCAATGTGTGATATTAAATCGCATAAGAACTGAGGTCACCTTTATTAAAATGTAAATTATTTGATTTAATAAATGAAAAGTAAGCAACATCATTCGAACTCGGAACCTCTATTTTAAGGTACGGTCTAACCATTTGGTGGAAATATCGTACCCAAATTTTTGGTAGAGCTAAACCGAGTGGCGACTTTGTCTTAAAATACGAGATTCCGATCTCGTATCTTTTAACCTATAAACCGGACTAAAATTCAACTTCAACATCGCTTTTATCAGTCTATCTTCTTTTTTTCATCACGCCCTCCAAAACGAGGATCAATTCTCCGGCTTGCTTTGTCGCGCTTGTATTTTTCCCGCACCATTAAGGGTCGGGGAGAGGGTTGCCCGCTCACACCACCCCACCCCTCTCTGAAATTCCTAAAAGCCCTTATTTGTAATTGGAATGTGCTTGAACGCAGAAGATCATCCCCCATCTCTCCATTGGCACCACCACCCCACCCATGTCTGAAATTCCTAAAACCCCTAAAATTCCTAATTTATAATTGTAATGTGCTTGAACACAGAAGATCATCCTTCATCTCTCACTTGGCACCACCACCCCACCTCTCTCTTAAATTCCTAGAACTCTTAATTTGTAATTGTAATGTGCTTGAATGGAGAAGATCATCTTCCATTTCTCACTTGGCAGTTGGCACTACCACCTCACCCTCTCTAAAATTCCTAAAACCCTAAATAAATACTACCCCAATTTTTCATCTCTCATTTTTAGACTAAGTTTTTCATCAACGCCATGGCGTCTTGCATGGATAGGGAACTCGCCAGACTCAAGTCAGGGGATATACCCATCTTTAAACCAGTTTCTGAATTCTTATCTCCCTTATTGATGCTTAGAATGAAATTCAATACCGAAAAGGAATTGAGATTCATAAGATATTCAATGTGTGATATGTTCCACAAATTCTTTAATCTCTCCATACCCTACCATTCGGGGATACCTCTTGTGAGCACGAGATCTTGCTCGACCTCGATGACGAGATATATATGGTTATCCTTTGTTTGAGTTTCTATAGGTGCTGGTCCAAGAAGCCAAATTGGATATTAACGAGCCTCGAGTCAACCGAAATAACTATAGGACCATGTTCATCATACTAGTGTTATTTATCCCCCAAATGACTTGATAACCTCCTAATGCCTTAGAGCAAGTCCAACCATTTTTCAGGGGATCTACAGTATTTTTGCTCCAACCATCTTTCCCATTTTTCATTCCTATATTAGATTTCCCAAAAATAATAATATTCTATTATTATTATATTAAATTATTTACATCATTTCTATTCTAATTAATTAATAAAATAATTAAAAAATGAAAACTTAAAAAAATAATATAATAATAGATTCCCAAAATAGGGGTCCCCACATTTGTGGACATACTATATTGGACCCAACTATTCTCCATATTTGTTCACCTTCTGCAAAATGCAATGTTATTAAAATCGGATCGGACATCAAATTAATGAAGCTAATAGTTAAATCTGATTCAACTATGATTCAACTGTTATTTGATTTTTAAATAAATAATTAAATAAAGTATACAGAGAAGTAATTTAAAAGTCATTTCATAAATTTTTTATAAGTTAAATTTGGTTGAGTGATCCACACATTCCATTATTAGTATAATTCATTTTGGAAATTATCGGTTATGCCTCATTTGAGTAAAATAATTTCAACCCAACTTTAGCTTAATTATCTAAAGGTGCTGGCATGTTTTTTTTATAACCTTCATACGCCCTCCATATCTTTCATACGCTGTTCATAAATTTTTTACGCTCTAGATTGTATTAGGTTTGCAACAGATATATAATAGCTTTGTAACAGACATGTTTAGACTTATATTAGGTTTGAAACACATATATAATAGACTTGTAACAGATCAATGACTGACAAATAATGCCAAACACTTCAATAATAATACAATGTAAATAAAAAATAATGAAAATTTACTATTTTATTTATCAAATACCAGTAACAGATATATAACAGCTTTGTAACAGACTTTGTAATAGGTTTGTAGTGGAATTATAATAGATAAAAGTCATAACGATTATGCTAAACACTTCATTAGTAATTCTATCTAATTCAATATTGTTATATTCCTGTTATATATTCATCAAACACTTGTATTAGACTTGTAGAAGATATATAACAGCTATATGGTAGGTCTGTATTAAATATGCAACATATTTAAAGAAACACTTCATTCATATTTTCCTATATAATACAACACTGTTACAAGTCTGTTATATCATCACCAAACACTTGTATTAGACTTGTAGCTGATATATAACACATATGTAACAGATATGTATCAGTTCTATATTATATGCGTAAGAGGCAAAAAAACATTCAAATCAGTTTGCCAAACACTGTCTGTTAGATATGATGTATGCCCTAGAGCCAATTAGGGCGATATATCTTAGTTAGTTTTATTTATACGAACAAAGTTATAGCAATAAAGGCATTCTTTTGTTATATCAATGATTATGAAAATATATTATGACTGGTTTAGAATATATTCATTGATGTGTTTGCAAAAGTCCATGACATAATCATAACACGTATTGTAAGGGCATGGTGAGACTATGTTGGTGAGAACTGGTTTGTGTGCAATTATGATTTGTCTAAATATCCCTAGTCGTAGTATCATCAAGACTGGACATTGATGAATACGGATAGACTAGCATGTGTCGTCATACCTCTTGAATTTGATTTAGAGTAGCATATCTCCAGTGCTAGAGGGTGGTACCTTGGGTTAACACAAGAATGTATTCAGGGAGATACATTGGATACCGCTATGAGACAACACTCGGTAATCTATATTATGGGTTGGTGTTTAATCGTCTCATTGTGATATTAATACAAATATCCTTAGACTTGAGATAGTAGTTACCTTGTTCAGGTGTTGCTATACTTTAGATCATACCTATACATTCTATAGACTGAATAATACGGATGATTACGGGTATAGTTGATGTTTGTCCGTTGGTAAGCTGAGTAGTCAAGATGGAATCTATCACTCTATTATAGCAATATAAGGGAGATGTACCTTGGCCACTTATTAGAAGTGCACACTCGTAAACCTCTGATCAGAGTATGAGTTGATAGGATAGGATCCTGATCAACACATTAAATGGTTGAGTAGTGTACTTTGGCCGCATGACTAAACTACTGGGGTAGCTATTATAGCTACTAGTGGACTAACACTTAAACCGAGTCCTAGAAACCAGATGGTACTTAACAGTTAATAGAAGGAGTGAATTGTATTAATACTATTGTAGAACCGGGATTAAGTTATAATGCACATGACGTTTTGAATATTGAGGGGTCATATGCCTTTGATAGAGAGCCACTATGACTGATCAAAGTAATTGGAGTCCATAATGGTCTAAAGCTCCGAGCCGGTCAATTCCTAAAAGGGATTGAGCTAGGTTAAAATTTTGGCGGCTCGATATTATGGGATCCTATAAGGTCACACACTTTGAGTTACGACCGAGCTATATAAAGAACAGTTAGACTAGGCCTAATCTAGAAGAGCAAGGATATATGGTTAGACTAATACTTATTGGTTGGTCCAATGAACCCGTTAAATAGTAAGGAGGATAAAATAAATACAGGGAAGACTGGAATGGAACTTAACGGGATTTATTAATATTAGATGTTGAATAAATCTGCGTAAGTGGGTCTATAAATGTACTGTGGGATAATACATAAAAGACCTGTGCATGGGCCACAAGGTAGCACCATTTGGAATGATGTTGCGGCTGGCTCATAGGGCACGCGCAAGTGGGCTACAAAGTGCAACCCAAATTGCCCATGCGCAAGCCCAAATAGTCTATGTAGGCGTGCAGCCGATGTGGGCCTACGCAGTGTGGAGCACAACCTACAAGGGTTACGCACCACGCGGGCCTGCGTAGTATGCGCAAGCCCATGCGCAAAGCTGCGCATAAGGGTAGCCTTTTAGGCTTGCACTCTTACGCAAGCCCAGGCCAGCAGTCTCTCAGTGTTTGAGTTATTCTCCAACTCTATTAGGGTTAATTAAATACTTGATTGCCCTTTTTGTTTTATTTCTAATTGGTTGCGGATAGGGAATTTATTGTCCTTCGAATATTTCCTAACCACTATAAATAGAAGCTTACTCCTTCATTATTTTCGTCCTGAATTTTATAATCCCTCTCTTGCTCTCTTATTCTCTTAGTTTTTCTGATTCCTAAAAGTAATCCATCGAAAGACATATTTACTTAGAATAGAAAATTAAGGGAATTTCTTCTAGAATAAATTAATAGGGAAGATCTAGCTATCTTCCACTTATTTATCGGTACTCCCTTTCTAGAAGGTTTTGGTCGGTGGTGCTTGTGTGGACTATTTATAGAGGGCTTCTACTTTGGAGTCTGTGCACGTAGCTGGGGGGTCTTTCAACCTACTACGGGGATTCGCACTTTAATTGGTATGTGGTTAAATTATTATTAGGTCCTTTTAATAAGTGTTTATGACCTAGAATAATTTAAGACTAGCACTATTATCAATCATGCCATGCTTAGGAGATCTAGGGATCTAGATTAAATTTTGAATTTCTGCTGCGCATGTTTTACTTACTAAAACCCTTAATCTAGACCAACAGTGATATCGAAGCCTGCCTAATGCGATTGTATGATTGACTAGAAATATGCTAGGTCTGTTTTTCTATGAAATATTTTTGAGTATGTTATGCCATGCCTAGGGATTTATTTCTTGTAATAGAAAATATTATGATAACTAGATTAAGTGTTGCTCAAACTTAGTCAGGGTAGTTATCTAAGAATTAACAATGTTATACTTGAAATTGTAAATGCTTTTTTATTTTTGAATTATACGGAATAATTCTTATATTAGAAAAGAACGAAATCTTTAATTTAATTAGTCTATGGTTAACTGAGTCAGCAGGGCCCATTTTTATTCTGACAAGGATTGGGCTTGGCTGCTGATTCACTTCAAGGGGGCCTCTCCCACTTAGGAATTCTCATCGGTTCTAGATTCTAATTACCAAAGGGATTTTTTGAATTAGTTGATTTCTAGTATAATAAATTAGATTCATTATATGGTTTTACAAATGAAAGTTTATATTGTTAAACTAAAACTTATAGACATAGGTGCAAGAACTAAAATAATGAACCGCCTTGTTTGTTTTGCATGCTTTGTGGAGTCTTGGCATGATGGAATGATTATGAATTACCAGTTGAGCATGACCCTAGGCTGGACCTACTAATTCCTTTTAGCCCGAAATTTGTTATAGTTCCATAATCATGTCCATGTATAAGTCTTAGATGAGGCGAGACCGGTTGCACCCATAAATCCTTATTAAAATATTACGACAAAATTAGCCTTCCTAAATATCGAAGTGTGATTCTAGGGTTTTTCATTGAATGAATTGCTCACGCACAGCGTGCCTTCTTCTTTAACATCCTCTGTTCACATGATTCGAATTAGGGTTAAGTCTTAACCTGACTGGGTTAGTTGTCCGTAATATCGGAGTTAATGACTGGAGTCATCATTTGAGGAGTCATATAATTGGCTATGCATGTCCATTGGTTGGAACTCAAATGGACTAGCAATTGCATTAGATGCAAATGGACTAGATCCTCCTATAGCTATTTAAGTTAGCTTAACTCGAGATAGTGGGGTTAGCTTAAATGAGTTATAGATGCTACCTACTAAAGAAAATGGTTGGACCATGTTTCCTGAAAGACAATAGAAGAGGCTATTATGTTTTCGAATTGCACCTTGATAAAATAGTAGGAATATGTATTTAATTAAAAGACCTTAAATTAAATGCATGTACAAGACTAAGTCTAAAGCAATAACTCTTTCCTTATATCTAGGTTGAATATGATTACAAACATAAACCTTCGCCCTATTCTTGACAAAAAAAATTAAATGGATGTAATTTCGACACATGGTTTGAGGCTCTCTAAGAAGAATTAAAGAAAATGATCTAGATTATGTTCTGGATTATCCCAAACCAATCAAGTCAAGTGTTTATGCATCCAATGAACAAAAGGAAGCATATGAAAAGCACAGGAAGGACGTGTATGTGGTATCTTTAGTGATACTTGAAACCATGTCTTCCAAACTCAGAAAGCAACATTTGGACATAGACTTAGAGTCTATGTTGATTCATCTCAAAGCATACAGAGAGAGCATTAAGCTTGAGATAGCTTAAATTACGAAATTCTTTGGAACTACTGATGAATCAAATAATGATATCTTGACATCTGAATATTGTGCAAAAGACTTGGAGTATTCTAAATGCATGATTCATATAGAAGTTAAGAAGGACTCTACATTGGAAATCTATTTTATGATAGACCAACTATTAGAGAAGTATTCACCTTTTGTGAATGACTATTGAATGTCCAGAAAATCTCTTAAAACTTCAGAGTTTATAAGTAAACTTAGAAATTTTGAAAGGGAACATCTTACCAAGAATTCCGAAAGTCCTAAAGATAGGATGAAAGAGAATTTTAAGTCAACAAGAAAAGTGGTAAAAGAAAAATCAGAAAAATGAAACCAATTGCTGAGAATGTCTGTTTTCAATGCGGTGGGATAGGTCATTGGAAGAAAGACTATGTGGCTACAGTTTCTGAGCATGAGAAGACAAAGCTGAAAGATGCTTATACTTCAGGTATGTTCATGATTGAAAATTTCTCTCCAGTTCCTTATGAGTATACATGGGTATTAGATACTGGATGTGGTACTCATATTTGTACCTTTGTGCAAGGGTTACGGAACCGTAGGAGGCCAGCTAAAGGAGAGTTTAACCTATGAGTTGGAAATGGAGTGCGGGTTGCTGCATCAGTTGTAGGAACATATAGTTTCAAATTGCCAAGTGGCCTAGTTTTAGAATTAAATAAATGCTATTATATTTTGGTTGTTACTAAGAATATTATTTCTTTTACGTGTTTAGCACCAGAAGGATTTGAAGTTTTATTTAATAATAAAGATCGTCAAATTCATAAAAATAGTGTTCTTTACGGCAATGGAGTTTTGATTGATGAAATATATATTTTAAATACTAAAACTGAAATTTTTAATATGGATAATGCTAAGAGATTGAAATTAGATAAAGACAAATCATCCTACTTATGGCATTGTCATTTAGGCCATATAAACGAAGCCCGCGTAACTAAGTTACACAAAGGTGGTGACTTGGGCATAGTAGACTAGGAATCTTTTGCGGCATACGAACCTTGTTTATTTGGCAAAATGACAAAGAAACCCTTTAAGAGTAAAGAGCAACGTGCCACAAGTACATAGGAAATAATAAACACAGACGTATGTGGTCTAATAAATGTGCAAGCACATGGAAGATTTGTTTACTTCATATCTTTTATCCATGATTACTCACCATATTAGTATTTATACCTTATAAGGCACAAATCAGATAGTTCTGAAAGATTCAAAGACTATAAGAATGAAGTTAAGAAACAACTTGGAAAGAAATTAAGGCATTACAATCAGACCGAGGTGGAGAATATTTAAGCTAAAAATTTCAAGATAATCTAAGGGATCACGGAATATTACCCTAATAGACCCCTCCTTATACTCCTCAGCACAATGGTGTGTCTGAGAGGGGGAATAGAACTTTGTTAGATATGGTTCAGTCCATGATGAGCCAAGTAAGTCTCAGTAAATCCTTTTGGGGATACACACTAGAGAGCGTAGTTTATATATTAAACCGTATGCCCTCAAAATCAGTTGATACAACACCATACAAAAGGTGGTATGGTAAGAAACCCTCTCTTTCTCACTTGAGAGTTTGAGGATGTCTTGCCTATGTTAAAAGGACAATGTCAGACAAGCTGGGAGCTAGGGCTGATAAATGCTTGTTCATAGGTTATCCTAAAGTGATAGTAGGGTATACCTTTAATGATCCTAAGGGATAAAAGGTGTTTGTTTCTAGGATTGCTCAGTTCCTTAAGAAGGAACACATGCTTGCAAAAGCTAGTGGGAACAACCTTGAACTTAAGGTTCAAGTAGGCGAACAAGATGATCAACTGATAATTTCTACGCTTGATACACAACAGAGTGTGATCGAGGAACAACCTATTATACAACAACCATTGCGTAGATCTGGTAGGGTTCCCAATGCTCCTAAAAGATATGGATTTTTCATCATGGATGATAAACAAATCTTTCTAATAGAGGATGCTGAACCTAAGACCTACAAGGAAGTAATGGAGTGCTTAGATTCTAATAAATGGTTAAAAGCCTTAAAATTAGAAATGGATTCCATGTATGAAAACCAAGTATGGGAATTGGTTGATGCACGTGATGAGGTTAGAACCATAGGTTGCAAATGGGTTTTCAAGAAGAAAAACGACATGGATGGTAATGTAATTAACTATAAGGCAAGGTTGGTGGCAAAGGACTATAGTCAAAGAGAAGGAATTAACTATGACGAAACTTTTCACCGGTAGCAATGCTTGAATCCATAAGGATACTCTTGGCCATTGCTGCTCATTATGATTATGAGATCTAACAGATGGATGTGAAAACCTCTTTCCTAAATGGAAACTTAGATAAGGATGTGTACGTGTTACAACTTGAGGGTTTTACATCTCAGAATGGCTCGAAGGTATGCAAGCTGCAAAGATCCATTTATGGACTTAAGCAAGCATTCAGGAGTTGGAATATAAGGTTTGATGATAAGATCAAAGAGTTAGATTTTATATCAAAAGCTTATAAGCCTTGTGTATACAAGAAAGTTAGTGGGAGTGTAGTCATTTTTCTTGTGCTATATGTCAATGACATACTGCTAATAGGAAATGACATTTCTCTTCTTCAAATGGTTAAATCGTGGTTGTCAAGAAAATTCTTCATAAAGGACCTTGGAGAAGCAGCATTTATATTAGGTATAAAGATCTATAGAGATAGATCCAAAAGGCTGCTAGGTCTTTCGCAAGATACATACATACACAAGGTATTGACTAGGTTCAACTTTGAGCAATCAAGGAAGGGTTATTTTCCAATGTCTCATGGAATTAACCTTTTTAAATCTGAGTGTCCGGGGACACAAGAGGAGAGATTGCGCATGAATGGAATACCCTATGCATCCGTAATAAGATCTATCGTGTATGTTATGGTATGTACATGCCCAGATGTCTCACATGCGTTAAGCATCACAAGCAGATTTCAATCTGATCCAGGTGAGAAGCACTGGAAGGCCGTTAAGAATATCCTTAAGTACTTGAGAAGGACTAAGGAAATGTTCTTAGTAAATGGAGGAAGTGATCTCACAGTAAAGGGATTCACTGATGTGAGTTTTCAATCTGACAGAGATGACTATAAGTCACAATCAGGTTACCTATTTATGTTAAATGGAGGGGTGGTTATATGGAAAAGATCCAAACAAGATACAAATGCCGATTCAACCACTGAATCTGAGTACATTGCTGCTTTAGAAGCAGCAAAACAAGCTGTCTAAATAAAGAGATTTATCGGTGATCTCAGAGTGGTGTCTAATAGTGAGGATCCAATAGTATTATATTATGATAACACTAGGGTTATTGCTCGCCCAAAAGAACCATAGTCTCGTCAGAGAAATGGACATGTACACAGAAAATATCATATAGTTCAAGATATGATAAGAGATAAGGGTATACATATGGAATAT
Source organism: Euphorbia pulcherrima (assembly GCA_947683365.1). Taxonomy (NCBI): domain Eukaryota; kingdom Viridiplantae; phylum Streptophyta; class Magnoliopsida; order Malpighiales; family Euphorbiaceae; genus Euphorbia; species Euphorbia pulcherrima. The sequence continues at coordinate 13,519,464 of CANTUS010000007.1, forward strand.
GTACTAATAAATCAGAACCTCGCGGATGGTCTGACCAAGCCTTTGACATAGATTAAGCATGACCAGCATGTTAATAGTTATTACTTATGGCACATAGCTAATTAGCTCTAGTGCAAGTGGGGGATTGTTAGATATGATGTATGCCCTAGAGGCAATTAGGCCAATATATCTTAGATAGTTTTATTTGAACGAACAAAGTTATATTAATAAAGGCATTCTTATGTTATATCAATAACTGTGATGATATATTATGACTAGTTTAGAATATATTCATTGATGTTTTTGCAAAAGTCCATGACATAATCATAACACATATTGCAAGGGCATAGTGAGACTATATTGGTGAGAAGTGGTTCATGTGCAATTATGATTTATCTAAACATCCCTAGTCGTAGTATCATCAAGACTGGACATTGATGAATACAAATAGACTAGCATGTGTTGGCATACCTCTTGAATTTGATTCAGAGTAGCATATCTCTAGTGCTAGAGGGTGGTACCTTGGGTTAACACATGAATGTATTCAGGCAGATACATTGGAGACCGCTATGAGAGAGCACTCATTAATCTATATTATATGTTGGTGTTTAATCATCTCATTGCGATAGCAATACAAATATCCATAGACTTGAGATACTAGTTACCTTGCTCAGGTATTGCTATACTTTGGATCATACCTATACATTCTATAGACCATATGATATAGATGATTACGGGTATAGTTGATGTCTGTCCATTGGTAAGCTGAGTAGTCAAGATGGAATTTATCACTCCATTATAGCAATATAAGGGAGATGTACCTAGGCCACTTATTAGAAGTGACACACTTGTAAACCTCTGATTAGAGTGTGAGTTGATAGGATGGAATCCTGATCAACACATTAAATTGAGTAGTGTACTTTGGTAGCAAGATTAAACTACTGGTGTAGCTATTATAGCTACTAGTGGACTAACACTTAAACCGAGTCCTAGAAACCAAATGGTACTTAACAGTTGGTATAAGGGTGAATTGTATTGATACTATTGCAGAACCGGGATTAAGTCACAATGCACGTGACGTTGCAAATATTGAGGGGTCATATGCCTTTGCTAGAGAGCCACTATGATCGATCAAAGTAATTGGAGTCCATAACGGTTTAGAGCTTTGAGCCGGTCAATTCCTAAAAGGGATTGAGCCAGGTTAAACTTTTAATGGCTTGATATTACGGGGATCCCATAAGGTCACTCACTTTGAGTTACGACCAAACTATGTAAAGAACCGTTAGACTAGGTCTAATCTAGAAGAGCAAGGATATATGGCTAGACCATAATATTGGTTAGACCAATACTCATTGGTTGGTCCTAAGTGGGCCTACACAACGTGGAGCGCAGCCCACAAGGGGCTGCGCTTGTGCAGGCCAATGCACAAAGCTGTTCATGAGGGCAGCCTTATGGGCTTGTGCTCCTGCGCAAGCCCACAAGGGACTGCTAGCCGAATGGCCAGCAGTCTCCCAGTCAAACTGGGAACTTGCTCCCGAAGCAAGCTCCCAGTGTTTGAGTTATTCTCCAACTCTATTAGGGTTAATTAAATACCTAATTGCCCTTTTTGTTTTATTTCTGATTGGTTGCGGATAGGGACTTTATTGTCCTTTGAATCTTTCCTAACCACTATAAATAGAAGGCTACTCCTTCATTATTTTCGTCCTGAATTTTATAATCCCTCTCTTGCTCTCTTATTCTCTTACTTGTTCTGATTCCTAAAAGTAATCCATCGAAAGTCGTATTTACTTAGAATAGAAAATTAAAGGGAATTTCTTCCAGAATAAATTAGTAGGAAAGATCTAGATATCTTCCACTTATTTATCGGTACTCCCTTTCTAGAAGGTTTTGGTCGGTGGTGCTTGTGTGGACTATTTATAGAGGGCTTCGACTTTGGAGTCTATGCATGTAGCTGGGGGGTCTTTCAATCGACTACGGGATTCGCGCTTCAACTGGTAAGTGGTTAAATTATTATTAGGTCCTTTTAATAAGTGTTTATGACCTAGAATAATTTAAGACTAGCACTATTATCAATCATGCCATGCTTAGGAGATCCAAGAATCTAGATTAAATTTTGAATTTTCGTTGCGCATGTTTTACTTGCTATACTTAATCTAGACCAACACTGTCTACATTGAATCCAATGATCATCGGTCCATGATCCGTTTACATGAAGCAAAACAGGAGTTATGCTCATCTTTGAATTCTAAAACTTGATTTGTAACCCAGATTGTAGCCGGGCAAAGAAATCGTGAATGAAGGACAGATCTGTATAAGAAACCAAAGCTGAAATTGAGGACGAAGAACATAGATGAAATCAAAAATTTAAATAAAATTGAAATTGCGATTTTGAAATCTAGAACGAAGAACAAAATCTAATCAGAATTCCTTGATTTAAAATACAAAGAAATCGAGATGGAAGAGCGTAGATCGCTTGATGAAATCGAAAAGAAAAACAGAATTACGATTGAAGAATCCAGAAACAATACATAACAGGTGAGAAGAAGAGAAAAGTTTCAGAATAGATCGAATTGAAGTTGATGGAGTAAAGCGTATAAAGGCTAGCAGTAAATTAAAAAAAAGTTAGGTTGGTTAACTCGTTTTTTTAGGCATTGATGTAATTAATTTACAGATGAACATTTGCGTGCTTTACCCGTTCATTTTTATTTATAAATACTATGCAAATATTCACATTAATTTATTGAATTTTACTTTACTCAATACTGAAGCCCATCTAATTTTTCAACTCTATTGGGCTCATTACCTGTACCCATTAGGGATGGCAACAGGTCAGATTCGGATCGGATCCTGATTGGACCCAACTCGGATCCTGATTAGACCCGGCCCCGATCCGTTTATACACACGAGACCCAGATCCACCCTGGATCCATCGGGTCTACAAATTTTGTACCCAGATCCAGATCCGACGGATCCCGCGGATTCGGGTCCAAAAACGGATCCAAAATGGGTCTTGTAAATATACAAGACATTAGAAATCTGCTAGAGTTTCCCCAAACTTTTCTAAACAAAAAAATATGAAATATATACTGTAATCAAAATCCCCATATGAAAAACCAAAAACAGCAAAATAATTTGAAGGCATTTCAATGGAAAAGGGTTGGTTTGATTCAATCTTATATTATTAACACCAAGCTATTTGATGTTCTTCAAAGCCATCTCACAAATCAAATGTCAAAGCAATCAAATCTCCCAAAGCACAATCAACTGCATCTTTATACAACAGAACAATCAGCTTTTGATCCACTGCCAACTTAGAGAGAGAAAGCCCATTAAATGGAAACAAAATCAAATTTTTTCTAATTGGGTGAACGAGGCAACAAGAAGACGTGAAAAACTGAACGAGTATGGAAATGAAGAGAGCAAGGAGTAAGAAGAGGTGCAAGGATGGAAAAGAGGAGAGAAGTATAGAAGAGGGATCTAGGGTTGGGGCAGCAAACTTAGATGGAGGCATGTTATATTGAGTTAGGTATTTAGGATTTGGGTTTTTTTTTATATAGATACACGGACCCGGGTCCAGGTCCGGGTCCAATACTAAAAATTGATACTGGATCCGTATCCGTTTAGTGGATCTGGATTCGATGGGTCTAAAAAATTAGGATCCATATCTTAAAAACGAATACGGATCTACGGATCCGGACCGTGTCCAGGATCCGTTGCCATCTCTAGTACCCACACTATAAAAAAACCTAAACTTCAACCCTAGAATATAAAAACCACATCCTTCATTCTCTCTTCTCTTGATACTAATTCCACCTTTCTATTTCTTTTGTTTTTTTTCTCTCTTTTCCTCTTAATCATAATCCTTTGTTCTAGTTTTTTCAATATTGTAACAGAACTTTTGATATCCTATGTTAATTTTCTTCCTATTTCTGCAATTTGGTTCTATCATTTTCTTTTATTGAAGTCAAAGAGTTACCAGATTTAAGGGAGCAAAAACAAAAATTAAGTTGTTCTCAATTGTCACCATTCATGTTGCAACTGAAAAAATCACAATCATCCAACAGAAGGTTCAAGATAGATGTAGAAAATTTCAGTACCAATTAGAAGATGGAGAAATCCGGATTTTGGCTGGTTTAAACCGGCCAAGACCGATTTTCTTGTTAACCGTTGATTTATTTCAACTGAACCGGCACTTACCGTTTCCAGTTTTTTTGGTTGAACAGGTCGGTTCGATCCGGTTTTAGTAGTATTGGCAAAATGGAGAACCATTGAAAGTGATCCGATAACCTAATTTTGTTAAGGTTAGCGGTTTAGTTTGTAAGGGCATCTCCAATCCCACCCCAAACTTCATTTGTGGAGTAAAAATGCTCCAACTCTATTTCAAATTTGAAGTGATACTATTCATCGCTTCAAAAAATTTTCTCATTTTATTTTTTTTATTTTCTTTTACTTCAAATATTTATTTTAGATTGTAATATTATTTATTTAAATAATAAATTTTAAAAATTTTATTTTTATGATTTTTTATAAGTATAATTTTAAAGTTTGAAATAAATTTTAGAGTAAATTTAAAGTAGAGTTGAAGAATTTAATATTATACTAATTTTAAATTATAAAATAAAGTAGAATTTAAAGTAAAAAATGGAAGATAGAGTTGTAAATGGCAGGTAAGAAAAGAAAAGAAAAGAGAGACAAACGAGGAAAAGTGAAAAGAAAGCCTTACACTAAAAAGGCAAGATAATGGAAAGAAAAAAATGTTATGAAAAGGGCAAACAAATGGGACAATGAGAAGAGAGGAGGACTCGGTCAAAGGAGGGGGATTAGGGTTGGATTTTGAATATAAAAAGGGATCATTTAACAACAGTAAGAAGGGGGCGTCTCATTTTGAAACGGTGGTGGCAGAACAAGAAAAGGGGAAAGTGAGGGACTGAGTTTATGAGAGACAAGAGTCTTGAGTTCCTACAAGAAAGCTTGAGTTTCATCTTGATTTCCTTAGTCCTCCTCTTCAACAACTAACCCAAACAAAATACATCCAAGCTTATTCTAGCTAATCTAAGGTTTAAGCACAAAACATCAAGCATAAAATCAAAACCACTTTAAATCCCACAGCACACAGGGTTTTGAAGGTTTATTTCGGATAGATTTAGCTCGGTAAAATTTGGTAGGGGCTTCAAGGATCGGTCCTTGAAAATTCGCCTAAATCCAACTATCCACACTAAAGATAATCTCTGAGTGGTATTGAATTCCTTTATTTTCATGATTAATTTGTTACTTTGGTGTGTGTTTAGTATTAGTATTATTGTGTTGTTAAAAGTTGCATTGTAGTTAGGCCATCTCCAACCCCAACCCCATGCCAATAGTGGGGTTGGAGTGGGATTTTAGCTCCAATGGAATGATAAAATCCCAGGCAAAAATTGGGGGAGCTATAGTGTCCCGTCAGCAATGGTGGGACACTGTAGCTCATCCATTCTTTTTTTATTATTTTTTGTTTTTCTTTTAGAATAGATTTGGTTTGTATTTTTAATTTGTTGTAAGGCAGAAAGTAATAAAATAATATTATTATAGTTTGGTGTAAAAATTTAAAGTGAATAATTAGAGATGTGGATGTTATAGCAATACTAAATTATAGAGAAAAATAAAATTTGATTTGAAAAAGAGAATGCGGGGTTGGAATTGACCTTGGTTTGTATTATTATGAATTTTGTTAGTGTTATGTGTTATCATGGTCATTATCTTTACTACCTTTAGTAGTGTTACTTTTATTAGTGCACTGTCATAATTTTTGTATGGTTATTTGGTGATAGTAGTTAATATTAGTGTATTACTGGTGTTATCGTTGCACGCTACTAGTATTTTACTTTTAGGGAAGTTAGATCATGTTCTTTTCAATTTATAAGTAGTTGTATTGAACTGAATTGAATTGAATTGAACTTATTTCAGTTTAAATTTATATATATACAGTACTAAACTAAACTGAACTGAACTGAACTGAATATAAATTGAAAAGAACAGTGCTTAATGTTCTGTTTATTAGCTTCATGCCTAACTAACTCTAATGTTTTCACCACCATTATTGTTATGAATAATAATAATAATAATAATAATAATAATAATAATAATAATAATAATAATAATAATAATTATTATTATTATTATTATTATTATTATTATTTTATTACCCATTTTAGTTGTTTATCCTTTATCATCATTATTATGTTTTATCATATTAGTATGTGTCTATATGTATCCCTAGCTTAGTATTATTATTATTATTATTATTATTATTATTATTATTATTATTATTATTATTATTATTATTATTATTATTAGTCGAAATGAACTTTCTGGAGGCGTCATCTGGATCTTGAAGAGGTGGATTCACGACATAGAGGCAAACTTTCGAGTCTCTTAGCGTTTTACTCGTTGTTTATTGCTGCTTCGTTAGTCTTTTATGCTTTTCTCGCTGTCTTGTTTGGTTCGTGCTGCTGCAAGGATGCGATATCATTAGTAGCATATATGATGTCAGTATCGATGTCGTGATATCGTTACTGATGTCATAATGGCGCTAACAATCATAGTTTCCATGTAGGACTGTTTTAGTACCCAGAAGACCATGTGCCCTAATGTTTAGTTATGTGATATCGGTACCTCGTCACCGGAAATCGGTACCGATATCACCATATCGATAGCGGTCTGGCTTTCCGTGCAACCGCTTTCTTTCTTTTTCCTTTTGGCCTTAGATTTATATTTGATGTTTAGGGTTATCAGTGCCGTGATGGGAAACCTAGCTTTCCTCGAAAACAATCCTAACACATTCACATGCGGCATTTTCACTAACAAACTGGTTAAAATAAGATATTGAGTCTAAAATGGATTTTTGCAACAAAATACGTTGAAGATCCGTCATTTCTTTCCAACCCTGAGGTCTCGGTTGCAAAACCGCCACGCTAACTTCATCTAACTTGTGTGTTGTTTGGTTCACTAACTATGCATGCTAATGTGTGATATACCTCATTTGTTTGTCGTATTTTGTGCTAACCTTTGTGGATGCATGTAGATTTAGGATATATGTAAGTTAGGTTTTCTTCGGGTATCCGTAATGTATTTATATTCGTAGAACTAATGTATAGTTATTCATTTCCTTTTCCTATAAGTACTTAATCCCCCGTAGAATAGCTTTTATTTCTCGCTTTTATTTTGGATGATTGTATCATTATTCTTTTACTGCTTTTTTGTGTGCTTGCGATCGCGTGAATGCTACATAAACTAAAAATGGCTAACTATGTATTTATAAGATACATAAGTAAGAAACAAACGCCATTTACATGATTAACTTGGCTAATGAAGAGTAGATAACTCATCCGAGCTTAGAATCTTATTTAAGGTATGCTCCACCATCCGGTGGGGAAAATCGTACCTAAAAATTTCCCGAATGAGCTGATCCGAGTGGCAACTTTATTTTAAACACAAGATTTTGCTCTCGTTTCTTTTGAATATTAAAGCATGATATAAAGTGTTTTCTAAGTTAAACCAAAATTTGAAAACCCCGGTTCACTTCACTGCGTTTGAAATGTCTTCCGCTCATAGCGACGACTTTGCTAGGGATCTATCTTTTATACTTATGGGGCATTTGGTTCACATAAAGAAAGGGAAAGGGAATCAACAAAGGGAGTGCTAAGGAAAGGAATGTAATTCCATTTGATTGTTTCATGTGTGTAGATATACTAAGAAAGGTAATGACTTTGATTTGTTATTGTTTTAGATAAAAGAAATTTAATTATTGAATAATAATTATATATATATTAATAATTCATTATTATAAAACTTATAATTATATTTTTAATATAAATATTTATGATAATTAATTATATTTATAGTTTTATTTATAATATATAATAATATTTAACGATATTAAATATTAATATTATATTTATATTAATTATTTTTAATAATTAGTTATAATATTATATTATTAATTATTAATATAATATAACAAATATGATAATTTTATTATTAATGTAATTAGTATATAATGAATAAATTATTTACTATAATATATAAATATAATATTAATTATTATTACTAATAAAAATTGATAATATATTTAAAATAATAATAAATATTATAAATATAATAATAATATTAATTAAATTACTTATAATAAATATTGTTATATTTATTAATAAGTACTATTAAATATTTATATTGAATATAAAAATATTATAATAATAAATATTATTATTTAATAGTTATTTTATTTATATTGAATATAAAAACATAATAATACTAATAATAATAATAATTATTTAATAGTTATTTTTATATCTTAATTTATATAATTACAATAATAATTAAATATAATTATTGAATATTATTATCTTAATATTGAACATATGCTGCTAATAGGAAATATTTTATATTATATATCATTTGTAATTATCTCCATTATATTTAGAATAAATAATATTAAATAATATTATTATTAATAATTTATAAACAAGAATTAATGTTCTTATTAAAAAATATTATTATATTGAATTTATAATGTTATTAACCATTTTTTGTTTTTTGAAATTATTATTGTTAATAATAAATATTATTATATTTCTATTAATTTTTATTCATTACTCTATTTTTAAAAAATATTATCATTATTATTAATTTTAATAATTGTTAGAAATGATATAAAGAATAGAAACAAAGTAAGCGAATAGATTACCTAGTTGAGTGGGGGAATGTGATAAATGAGTTTGGGATAATGGGATAAAGGATTATGGGTAATTAAAATTTAAGAAATGAGTAAACAAATACCAACAAAGGGAATAAACAATTTTCATTCCCTTTTCCCTTTCTTGATTCACCCAATCCAAACGCACCCTTAAAACTTAAAGTTTTCAAAAAATTTAAAAGACTAAGACGACGTATTGTAATCGTTAGCCAAAATAAAACGTCTTTCTTATGCCATTTTATTATGCGGGTTTAGTTAGATCATTAGGGTATGGTGACCCAAATAGCTGTGAAGCTTGCGAAAGTATCACTCATACCCTACTTAGAATAGAGGAAGCCTAGCGGGTAGATCACTCGTTACCATATCGCATATAACATCCCATTTCATGCATTATATTTGCATTTATCCACATCTGTTACATGTCATTATATTTAATATTTTACATGTTATATTTATTAAAATTTGTTAGTGAAAATAATAGTTATTTTAACCATACAAAATACGATATTTAATATCTAGGTACCGAATTATATGGCTATAGAATTTTAAGGAATAAGTGGAGTATAGTTATGTTATAGATATAAAATGATTATGTGAACATATAAAGTTGAATAAAATTGTGATATATCATAAGGATTTAAGTATAAGAATTAGTATTAGTATGGTATAGATATACGTATATATATCTAGTATAGTTAGTATTTGTATTAAATAAAGAATTTGAGGGCAAATTGGTCTTTTGCCCCTTAGATTTTTGTATGACCTGATAAGAATTAGATCAGTTCTTCATCTCCTAAAACACAAAGCAAAGAACAAAGCATAAGGAAGGAGAGAAGAAGAGAGCTAGAAGGAAAGAACCAGGTATTTTAGTAACTTTGTAGTGCAATTTTTGTTAGAATAAAGTTAGAATTAGCAGTTTTAGTAAAAATATGAATTGTTCCTCTTCATGTCAAGATTCATCATGCAAAATTTGGGAATTTTTAGATGAGTAGATCAATAGTTATGATTTTTATAAGATGAAGTGTGCAGAATTGGATGATCAAAGAGATAGCGTGAGTTTCAAAATTAATCTGGGATTGTTATACTACTTAGAAAATTCTGATTTTTTGATATGTTATTCCCTTATGTGTATAGATTAAGTAGGAAAAAGAATCAGGTCGATTCATGTTGTGTAGAGAGAGTTATACCCGTTGTATTACGTTGCTGTCCAGGTAAAGCGGAACTGAAACAGGTTTTGATGGGAAATTCCCTATAAATCGTATAAGACTCTATAATTTTTGAAATTTTAGTATGTTATAGCTTTGTGTATTAGGGATAGAATAAAAAAAATCAGATCATTTGGTGAAGTGAATTGAAAGTTATGAATTTTTAAGTAGAGCAAGGTCATATGAACAAGTACACAAGTAACAATGGTTTAAGTCATGAAAACTTTATAAATAGAAAACAACACAAGGTGAAATGTATTGATGTGAATTTATGCTTATAGGAACACGAGGTCGTGAAAGTGTTCAAGAGGAGGAAACAAGTCGATTTCGTGGAAATTAGCATTCCATCTGTGAGTATGAACATGAAATGAATTTATGGGTGAATTGTTGTGAATTGAATGATTATATGTTATTTGGGGAATTTGAATTATATACACATGTGTTTATTTGGTGAAACATGAGCTAATTGAATTATACATGATATACGCAATTATACAGGAACAAATGAAATAAAGAGAGACGTTGCGACATAGCCGATCAAACATTGCAATACATGTTCTGTTATCTGGACCTATATGGTCAACCAATTGTAATATTTGACAAATGGACCGAAAGGTCAACCAATTGTTTATCTGGACCGAAAGGTCAACCAATTGTTATATAGCTGGCTAGCAAATCAATTGTTATCTGTTACAAATGTTACATCTATCCTGGGGTAATAGTTTGGCCGGAAGTGTCACAACAATTAAATAAATGAATCATCCAATAGTATATAAGAATGACTGTATATTTATTTTGAAGGTGTGACTATATGTGATTGTTAAATTCATTGATTGTTTATATTCACTGAGTGACGACTCATATAAATCGCTATATTTTTCAGTTGTTGAAGTTGTAGATAAAGTATTATACTAGAAGGTCCTTACCTGTAGCTGTCATGGAAGAAAGGTCTATCGGCTGTGTCCATCTCGCTCTCTCTCCTCACATGACAAGCATATAGAATAGAAAGTGATCGGGTTTTGGTTTTGCTAATCAAACATAATTATGGTTTGTAATATAAACGAATGATATTAGAGTTGATGTGAAATATTATGGTTGTGTTAATATATGAATATTTGTGTACAAAAAAATTTTTTATGGTATTTTTCTATAGTTATTATATGATAAGGGTGTTTCAGTTGGTATTAGAGCGGAGATATGGTCATAGGGACATACAAATGCATACATAATATGAGATTAGTATATGTTATCTTATAACATGTTATCATATTCATATACGACTGATGAGGACCAAAAAGTTAACTCGAGGAGAGAGGGACCAGCCGTAAATCATCCTGTAGAAATCCAACCTATTACATCTGCATCACCTATGCATTCTTATACATCAAATTTACAGTATCATTAGGAAATACCTGTGGTTCAAGCACCTGCAACATTTGTCCAAAGAGAAAGAAGGTTCGATAAATTGAAAAATCAAGGTGCAGAAGAATTCAAAGGAACTACAGATCCTACAATAGCGGAAAGATGGTTAAAAAGGTTGGAAAGAGTTTTCAACATGATGCATTATACTCCTGATGAGAAGTTTGATTATGCGGTATTTTTACTTCAAGATGATGCTTATGACTGTTCGGAGACTATCTCGGGGAGCACTATTCAGCCTCCTATCTTGACTTGGGATGATTTTGTGGGGTAATTCAAAAGTAATTATATGCCTGATGTGTACATTGATGATAAAAGAAGACAATTTTTGAACTTGAGACAAGGGAGGATGACAGTGGCTGAGTATGAAGTTAAGTTCAATCAGTTATCCAGTTATGTACCAACATTAGTGGTGATTGAAAAGGATAGATGCAAGAAACTTGAGGATGGGCTTAGATATGAAATTTGAACCAAGATATCATCATTTGAACTTGAAAGTTACCTAAAGTTGAAAAATGCTGCAATTAGGGCTGAAAGACTAGAAAAAGAGAAAGTAGATTATAAAGCTAGAAGAAGTTATAGTGATTTTGGTGGTGACCAAAGTAAAAAGTCTGTTAAACATCAAACAAATTCTTCTCCATCACAGTTTATAGCTAGAGGAGGATATTTCGAGAATAGAGGAGGAAGAACGAATGTGCAAACTCATTCAAGACAAAGTCAGGGACAAAGCTCGAGACAAAAACCTCAGTGAATGCTATGTGGTAAATTGCATGAAGGCGAATGCAGGAAACTGACTAGAGCCTATTATTTATGTGGCTCTTTTGAACATTTAATACGTAATTGTCCAAAATGAATAAAAGCAACTGAAAGAGCTCAATCAGAGGCTACCGTTCATAATACTAGAGGTAGAGGAGCTGGTGTAGTAGCAAGTAGAGGTAGGGGTAGAGGAACAACAACAAGCAATATTGGTAGATCTGAGGCTCAGAGTTCTAGGCCTTCAACACAGGCTCGCGTTTTTGCCATGACTCGACAAGAAGCTATTGACGCACTAGAAGTTGTTACCGGTAAGATTTCTATTTGCAACATGGATGTTTGTGCATTAATTGATCCTAGATCAACTCATTCATTTATATCATCAAACTTGGCATCATAATTGCATATGGCTTGTGAACCTTTAGGATTTGATCTATATGTGGGAACTCCTTTGGGTGAATTGGTGATTGCAAATCAGGTGTACAGAAATTGTTTGATTCAAATTGACAAGGTTATATTAGATTGACTATTAGAGAGTTTGGTGTGATTTTGGGTATGGATTGGTTGGAAAAACATCATGAAGTAGTAAATTATTTCACCAAGGAAGTTATTTTAGAGACATCAGATAAGCTAAAAGTCATTTTTCAGGGTGAATGTCAGATAGTGCCGACTTGTTTAATTTCTACAATTAATACTTTTCGGTTAATCAAGGGTGGATGTGAGGCATATTTAGCACATGTTATTGACACCAAAGTATCAAATGTATCACTTGATGATATTCCTGTTGTTAAAGAATTTCCTGATGTATTTCCTGCGGACTTACCAGGATTGCCACCTGATAGAGAAGCAGAATTTACCATTGATTTAGTTCCAGGAACTGCACCAATTTCTATTTCTCCATATAGAATGGCTCCAGTGGAATTAAAAGAGTTGAAAAAGCAGTTACGAGAGTTACTTGATAAGGGATTTATTAGACCTAGTGTGTCTCCTTAGGGCACTCCAGTATTGTTTGTTAAGAAAAAGGATGGCACTATACGACTTTGCATTGATTACAGACAGTTGAATCGGGTAACTGTGAAGAATAAATATCCTTTACCTCATATTGATGATTTTTTCGATCAATTGCAAGGAGCACGCTTATTTTCTAAAATTGATTTAAGGTCAGGGTATTATCAAATCGGAATTTTAGCACAAGATGTTCCGAAAACAGCTTTCAGAACTCGATATGGACATTATGAATTTCTGGTGATGCCGTTTGGATTGACAAATGCACCTGCAACTTTCATGGCTTTGATGAACAAGGTATTTCAATAGTATCTTGACAAGTTTGTCATTGTTTTCATTGATGACATACTTGTGTACTCGAAAAGCAATGAAGAACATGAGCAACATTTGAGAATTGTGCTTCAGATTTTGAGAGAAAAACAGCTATATGCAAAGTTTAGCAAATGTAAATTCTAGTTGGATCATGTTTTATTTTTGGGACATGTGGCTTCTGGTCAAGGCATTCGGGTTGATCCTAAAAAGATCGAAGCTGTGGTTCAATGGGAAGCTCCGAAAAATGTAGCAAAAGTAAGAAGTTTTCTGGGATTAGCAGGATATTATCGATGATTTATTGATGGGTTTTCTCTTATTGCTGCTCCAATGACAAAATTACTACGAAAGAATGTACAGTTCCAGTGGACAGATGATTGCCAGAAAAGTTTTGATGAATTAAAGAAACGATTGACTACAGCTCCAATTTTGACAATTCCAACTGGCACTGGTGGATTTTTTGTTTATAGTGATGCTTCTCACCAAGGTTTGGGTTGTGTTCTAATGCAACACGGGAAGGTAATTGCGTATGCATCTAGACAATTAAAACCATATGAATTATTTTATCCAGTGCATGATTTAGAACTGGCTGCTATTGTGTTTGCTTTGAAAATTTGGAGGCATTATTTGTATGGAGAAACTTTTCATATTTTCACTGATTATAAGAGTTTGAAATATTTGTTGAGTCAGAAAGAATTGAATATAAGGTAGAGGAGATGGCTAGAATTGTTAAAAGATTATGATTTCACGATAGAATATCATCCGGGAAAACCGAATGTTGTAGCTGATGCCTTAAGTAGAAAATCCAGTAGTGTAATGGCTAATGTTCAAGTTTCTAAACTCCCATACTTAGTTCAATTGCGAGCAATGAATGTTGACTTAAAATTGGGCGAAAATGATGCATTATTAGCTAACTTCAAGGTAAGACCAATGTTGCATGATAGAATTAAGGAAGCTCAGGTTCGAGAGCACTGATTTTACAGTAGAAAATGATACTTTGATGTTGGGACAAAGAATTTGTGTGCCTGATGTTGATAATTTGAAGAAGGAAACTTTAGAAGAAGCTCATACTGCTCTATATGCTATCCATCCGGGAATGACAAAAATATATCATACCTTGTGCTCTCATTTTTTATGGTTTGGAATGAAGAAGGATATTGCTGAATACATTTCAAAGTGTTTGATATATCAACAAGTAAAGATTGAACATCAAGCTCTAGCAGGGAAATTACGACCATTGCCTATACCAGTTTGGAAATGGGAGATGGTTACTATAGATTTTGTGTACAGGTTTCCGAAAACTCTAAGAAAGAATGATGCTATTTGGGTTATTGTTGATAGATTGACGAAATCAGCCCACTTTTTGCCCATACAAAGAGGTTGTTCATTGGAGAATTTGGCGAAGAAGTATGTGAATGAAATTGTCAGATTACATGGTATACCTGTGTCTATTGTATCAGATAGAGATCCTCGATTTATATCTCGATTTTGAAGAAGTTTACAACAGGCATTGGGCACAAAATTGAACTTTAGTACTACTTTTCATCCTCAAATAGATGGTCAATCAGAAAGAACAATTCAGACTTTGGAAGAAATGCTTCGAGCTTGTGCTATGGAATTCAAAGGTGCGTGGGATGAATATGTTGCTCTAATGGAATTTGCTTATGATAATCACTATCATAGTAGTATTAGAATGGCACCGTATGAGGCTCTTTATGGAAGAAAATGCAGAAGTCCTATTTGTTGGGATGAAGAAGGGATGAGAGTTTTGGAGGGTCCAGAAATAGTACAAGACAAAGTTGAAAAGGTGAAGATAGTAAGAGAAAGAATCAAGGCAGCACAAGATAGACAGAAAAGTTATGTTGATCAACATAGAAGGGAAAAGGAATATGAAATAAGGGATAAAGTTTTTCTTCGCGTATCACCTTGGAAAGGCATGCTAAGGTTTAAGAAGAAAGGGAAGCTTAGTCCGTTGTACATAGGGCCTTATGAAATTCTTGAAAGAATTGGTCCGCTTGCTTATAAACTGGCATTACCACCAAAGTTAGCTCAAATTCACAATGTCTTTCATGTTAGCATGCTAAGGAAGTATCGGTCAGACCCTACTCATGTATTGAAGGACCAAGAGATAGAGATTGCTGATAATTTGAGTTATGTAGAAGAACCAGTAGCAATTATCGAGTATAAGACCAAACAATTGCGAAACAAAGAAATACCATTGGTAAAAGTACTTTGGAAAAGTCATTCAGTAGAAGAAGCCACTTGGGAAACAGAAGATCGAATGAGAAAGTACTATCCTTATTTGTTTTCTGATTCAGGTATTTAATTTCGAGGACGAAATTCTTTAAGAGAGGGAGAATTATAACATCTCATTTTATGCATTATATTTGCATTTGTCCACATGTGTTACATGTCATTATATTTAATATTTTACATGTTATATTTATTAAAATTGGTTAGTGAAAATAATAGTTATTTTAACCACACAAAATACGATATTTAATATCTAGGTACCGAATTATATGACTATAGAATTTTAAGGAATAAGTGGAGTATAGTTATGTTATAGATATACAATGATTATTTGAACATATAAAGTTGAATAAAATTGTGATATATCCTAAGGATTTAAGTATAAGAATTAGTATTAATATGATATACATATACATATATGTATCTAGTATAGTTAGTATTTGTATTAAATAAAGAATTTGAGGGCAAATTGTTCTTTTGCCCCATAGATTTTTGTATGACCCGATAAGAATGAGATCAGTTCTTCATCTCCTAAAGCACAAAGCAAAGAACAAAGCATAAGGAAGAAGAGAAAAAGAGAGCTAGAAGGAAGGAATCGGATATTTTAGTAACTTTTTAGTGCGATTTTTGTTAGGTTGAAGTTAGAATTAGTAGTTTTAGCAAGAAGATGAATTGTTTCTATTTATGTCAAGGTTCATCCTGCAAAATTTGGGAATTTTTAGACGAGTAGATCAATAGTTATGATTTTTATAAGATGAAGTGTGCAGAATTGGATGATCAAAGAGATAAGGCGAGTTTCAAAATTAATCTGGGGTTGTTATACTGCTTAGAAAATTTTGATTTTTTGATATGTTATTCCCTTATGTGTATAGTTTAAGTAGGAAAATAATCAGGTCGATTCATGTTGTGTAGAGAGAGTTATACCCGTTTTATTACGTTGCTGTCCAGGTCAAGTGGGACTGAAACAGGTTTTGATGAGAAATTCCCTATAAATCGTATAAGACTCTAAAATTTTTGAGGTTTTAGTATGTTATAGCTTTGTGTATTAGGGATAGAATAAAAAAAGAATCAGATCGTTTGGTGAAGTGAATTGAAAGTTATGTATTTTTAAGTAGAGCAAGGTCATATGAACAAGTATACAAGTAACAATGGTTTAAGTCATGAAAACTTTATAAATAGAAAACAACACAAGGTGAAATGTATTGATGTGAATTTATGCTTATAGGAACACGAGGTCGTGAAAGTGTTCAAGAGGAGGAAACAAGTCGATTTCGTGGAAATTAGCATTCCATCTGTGAGTATAAACATGAAATGAATTTATGGGTGAATTGTTGTGAATTGAATGATTATATGTTATTTGGGGAATTTGAATTATATACACGTATGTTTATTTGGTGAAACATGAGTTAATTGAATTATACATGATATACGCAATTCTACAGGAACAAATGAAATAAAGAGAGACGTTGTGACATAGTCGATCAAACATTGCAATACATGTTCTGATATCTGGACCTATATGGTCAACCAATTGCAACATTTGACAAATGGACCGAAAGGTCAACCAATTGTTTATCTGGATCGAAAGGTCAACCAATTGTTATATAGCTGGCCAGCAAATCAATTGTTATCTGTTATAAATGTTACATGTATCCCGGGGCAATAGTTTGGCTGGAAGTGTCACAACAATTAAATAAATGAATCATCCATTAGTATATAAGAATGACTGTATGTTTATTTTGAAGGTGTGACTGTATGTTATTGTTAAATTCATTGATTGTTTATTTTCACTGAGTGGCGACTCATATAAATCGCTATATTTTTCAGCTGTTGAAGTTGTAGATAAAGTATTGTACTAGAAGGTCCTTACCTGTAGCTGTCATGGAAGAAAGGTCTGTCGGCTATGTCCATCTCGCTCTCTCTCCTCACATGACAAGCATATAGAATAGAAAGTGGTCGGGTTTTGGTTTTGCTAATCAAACATAATTATGGTTTGTAATATAAACGAATGATATTAGAGTTGATATGAAATATTGTGGTTGTGTTAATATATGAATATTTATGTACAAAAAATTTTTTATGGTATTTTTCTATAATTATTATACGATAAGGGTGTTTCATCGCATATATATAACGTCCCCTGTTCGCACCTATTTTGGAAGAGGCTTTGCGTATGGCATATCGTAGGGAGAACCTTCTAGTTTCTTTCAAGTATTAAAGCATGATATAAAATGTTTTCTAAGTTAAACCCAAATTTGAAAACCATGGTCAGCTTCACCACGACCGAAATGTCGTCCGCTCACACTTGTGGGTTTTGGAATCATAGTCTCAGACACCCCCTAAACTTGGTAGAGAATTATTTGAAACTATTATACTCTACCTAGAATTCTTTGAATTGATTTTACCGAATGAACACTATCGGAGATGTTTGTCTAGGTCATAACTTAATTTTTGTTTCAAGAAGTGCAATTGTTTGATGAATCCGAAAAGGAGGGGTTTAACCGCATCGGCTTATATTGGGGGTTAGACATGGAACATATGAAGATGGAGGAGTAATCTTTGTTTTCAAAGTAGCTAGCAGATGTTGTAGTTCGATTCGTTACTTGTTTAGCTCTGGGTGAGAGAAAGCAAATCAGTAGCCTGATGGAGAATGTCAAGTACTGCCTCCATTCAATTTTGTTTTTATTGATAATATAAATTAAAAAATCTGGATGTAGTATCCTAAATAGAATGTTCATAAAAATTAAAAAAATAAAATAAATTGACTAATCAGTTTTAAAAAACTATGCTTATATTAAGCAAAACATTTGTGTTTTGTTGATTTGTGTTGTGCTCGTTTGAGGAATTTGGATCAAAATGAATACGAGAAGTAGCATAACGTGTTAATATCGTACTTGTGCGGGTGCACACAATTTTTTTGTTGTAGAGCTAATCGATAAGGTTGAAGGTTTTGTGAAGGCTGTATGTGAGTTGTTTTTGAAGGAGTGTGCAC
Source organism: Euphorbia pulcherrima (assembly GCA_947683365.1). Lineage (NCBI taxonomy): Eukaryota > Viridiplantae > Streptophyta > Magnoliopsida > Malpighiales > Euphorbiaceae > Euphorbia > Euphorbia pulcherrima. Next base: position 13,538,107 of record CANTUS010000007.1, read on the forward strand.
ACTCATTGTATAAAGATAAAACATATGGGGTAATAACTTGGACTCTTGCAAAACTCATTGACAAGTCGTTTTAACTGGTTCTTCTTCGTTTGCAATTTGCTGGAAAGTTATGCTTCATTTTGTTTTCAAAGTTGGACCACAAAAGGAACGAGTCACAGCTAGCATGCACATTAAAGTGCATATTGAATACCTAGGCCTCTATGTGCAAAATAAATACTTCTTTACTATTGATTATGCGAGGCAAGCAAGCATGAGCTCTGTAAATACTGCTTTACTATGAGCTCATGCTTGCTTGCCTCGCATAGCCAATAGTGAAACAATATTTACCTTACATATAGGCTAAGGTAACCAATATGCACTTCAATGTACATGCTAGCTGTGACTCGTTCCTTTTCGGGTCCAGCTTTGAGAACAAAATGGAGTATAACTTTTCAACAAATTGCAAATAAAGACGACCAATTAAACGGCTTGTCAATGAGTTTTATAGGAGTCCATGTTATTACACCATATGTTTTATCTTTATAGGTTGAGTGTGCACACTCCTTCAAAAACAACTCCTAGACAGCCTTAAACCAAATCTTTATCCTTGTCGATCAACTTTGCTACTAAAAATTTTGTGCACTTGCTCAAGTACAGTACAAGTACGTTATGCTGCTTCTCGTATTCATTTTGATATGTGTTCATAAAAGGACTACAATAGAAATCAACAAAACACAAATTATGCTAAGTATGTTTACTTAATATATGCAAAGTTTCTTATAGCTGATTAGTTAATTTATTAATTTTTTATGAACATTTTATTTAGGATACTACTGCATCTATATTTCTTAATTTCTATCATCAATAAAATAGAATGGAGGGACTCCATTAGGGAAAGAACTAACCAATAACTCCTGATTTGTTTGTTCTCGCCTAGAGATAAGTAAGTAACGAATCAAACTGCAACATCTGCTAGTTCCTTTAAAAACAAAGATAGCTCTTCCATCTTTTTATCTTCCAAGTCTAAACCTCAATATAAGCTGATGAGGTCAACCCCTCCTTTTCGGCTTTATCAAACAATTGTTACTCAACCAACCAACCAACTAAGCCTTCAATCCCACGTTAGGTGGGGTCGGCTAAATGGATCTTCCGACGCCATGAAGCTTTATCAAAAGCCAAATTTTCGCCCATACCGAGCAAACACATATCCTTAGAAATAGTTTCTCTCCAAGTAATCTTAGGCCTACCTCTCCCTCTACCCTTACTCTCTGTCCTTAAGTTCTCACATTTTCTATTTGGAGCATCTATTGGTCTACGAAGCACATGTCCATACCACCCTAGTCGTCCTTCTCTCAGTTTATCCTCAATATGTGCCACACCGGTCTTTTCGCGGATGCACTCATTTCTAATTCAATTCATCCTTGTATGCCCACTCATCCACCTAAGCATCCTCATTTCCGCCACATTCATCCTTTGAATATGTTGCGTCTTAATAGCCCAACATTCAATCTCATATGTCATGGCTGACCTAACCAACGTTCTGTAGAATTTACCTTTCACTTTCAATAGTATCTTTTTGTCACATAAGACTCCGGTAGCACTTCTCCAATCCATCCATCCTACATTAATTCTATGAGTTACATCATAATCAATCATCCCCTCCTCATGGAAGATAGAACCTAAATACCTAAATCGTTTGCATTTTGACACGATTGTATCTCCTAGTTTTACTTCTCCTTCGTCTCCCTTCCGTAAGCTGAACTTGATGTGCAAATATTCTGTCTTACTTCTTCTTAATTTAAAACCTTTACTCTCTAACACATTTCTCCACACCTCTAGCTTCTTGTTAACCCCTTCCATTGATTCATCAATCAATACGATGTCATCCGCAAATAACATACACCATGGATTGTCGTCTTGTATTTTGGTGGTCAACTCATCCATAACTATGGCAAATAAAAATGGGCTTAGAGATGATCCTTGATGCAATCCAATTGTGATAGGAAACTCCTCTAACACTCCTTGTCCAGTTTGTACACTTGTTACTGCCCCTTCATACATGTCCTTTATTAAGTTTATGAAACAATTGTTACTCTATCAAACAAAAAATAAATTGTGACCTAGACAAACATCTCTGATAGTGTTCATTCGGGAAAATCAAATCCAAGCACTCTAGGCAGAGTGTCAAATAATGCTCTAACAAGTTTGGGAGGTGTCTGGGACTATGATTTTAAAAGCCTACGAAGGTGTTCCCGAATGATAGGTATGGAGAGATTAAGGAATTTGTGGAACATATCACGCAATGGATTTCTTACGAATCTCATTTCCTTTTCGGTATTGAATTTCCTTCTAAGCACCAATTAGGGAGCCAAGAATTCAAACACTAGTCTAAAGATAGGCATGGTCCCTGACTTGTGTCCGACGAGTTCCCTATACATGCAAGACGTTGTTGAAAAGCTTAGGCTAAAGAGGAGATATGAAAAATTGGGGTAGTATTTGTTTAGAGGTTTTAGGAATTTCAGACAGGGGTGGGGTGGTGGTGCCAAGTGAGAGATGGAGGATGATCTTCTGCATAAATCTAAGCATTTACGTAGAGTATCAAATAATTTTTCAACAAGTTTGAGAGGTGTTTGGAACATATCACACATTGAATATCTTACAAATCTCATTTGCTTTTCGGTATTAATTTCCTTCTAAGCATCAATAAGGAAGCTAAGAATTCAGGCACTGGTTTGAAGATGGGCGTCTCCCCTGACTTGAGCCTGGCGAGTTCCGTATCCATGCAAGATGTCATGGCGTGAATGATTGTTCGATTAAACATGATTTTTATTATCGGGAAAATAAATTGAGAACAATCCAAGTTAAGCTTCATATGTTGTAGTTTATTCTAAAACGATGTTTATACAATTCTTTAGGTTTCCATCATACACCGTCCCTTACATTTCTATCCTTCCTTTATAATTCTTACAAAACTTGCTTCCAAGAAGACCTATGATTTCATAAACAAATTCCCTAACCTAATTGATTGCCGCCGCCCTCCGATCGAGCGATGATAATGGTGATCCATTGTATCCCTACCATGCGCCTTCTTCTTCTTCTTCTTCTTCTTTAGTCTCTTGTTTCGATTCATGAGGTATTCTCTACATTGGCTTCTCTTTCTCTTCTTCATACTAAACCCCCTTTCCATTCTGATTCTCGATTACGTGATACCGTAGCTCCTTTTAATTGCATGCTTCTTTCGAATCCTTTCCCTTCTGTTCTCCAGCACAACGAATTATTGTCTACTCCTGTTGAAATAAACCATTTACATACTGTTATCTCTTTGTCCTATAAGTTGGAATCTCTTTGAATTACGCCTGATATTTATACTACTAACATTTCGAATAATTGTTTCTGCCGTTCAAAACGTGTATATTTTTTATTTCCTGTACTGATTCAAATTGAGAAGTAAAAAAGGTGGGAAGTTTGATTAGTTATTGCAGTAGTGAGCTTGAGTTGAAACAAAGCGAGTTAGCTATGGTGAATAGTTTGATTAGTAATTTGCAGTTGTGAGCTTGAGTTGAGAAGAAGCAGTTTGAAACACTTATCCAAATTAGCTCCAATGAACTTGATTTGAAAGCTAAAAAATTAAGTGCAATTCATAAGTCAATTCACCAGTGTGAGAATGAGCTTAAGTTGAAAAAGAAAGAATACGAAAAAAGATGCAAGAGTGCGTGAAAGAGCTTGATTTAAAACAGACTCTCTTTCGATTTCAGCTCTTGAGTTTGTTCTTCAATTGACTTCTCAATTGTACCCAATTGCAGTCTTTGCAATTGCGGCATGGTTGTTGAAGCATTAGACATCTTTGCCTGATGTTTTCGTTTAGAATTCTTTGATTTACTCTTTGAGCCATACATGAGCCAATGGAACGAAGTTTCAATGTTATTCACCACAATGTTGGACCGGAATATATCACTAAATGTAGTTACCTTCAGTTTTATGGTTGATGAACTATGGAAGCAAGGTAACTTGAAGCAAGCATTGTATGTCATTAGTGCAATAATTCAAAGAGGTTTAGAGCTCCATGCAATCACTTATAGGGCCCTGTTCTTTTGGACTACAGTTCAGTTCAGTTCAGACCGCTTCAGTTAAGTTAAGTTCAGTTCAGTCCACTTTAGTCAAGTTCAGTTCAGCTATGCGTAGTTACAAATTTACACTGAAATAAGTTCAGTTCAGCCCATTTCAGTTCAGTTTAGTTCATAAAATTGCAATCCAAAAGAACAAGGCCTAAGTCATAATTTGCAAATAGATGGATGTTAACATTGGAAAGAAGTTAGTTGCCGGAGATGGAAAACTTTAAGTGGCATCTTTAATGGAGGTAATTCCTATAAAATTGCAATCCAAAAGAACAAGGCCTAAGTCATAATTTGCAAATAGATGGATGTTAACATTGGAAAGAAGTTAGTTGCCGGAAAACTTTAAGTGGCATCTTTAATGGAGGTAATTCCTTAATCCTTTTGTTTGTTTTATGATAGGAAGGGCCACATGAAATATGGCTAGAAAGTGACTCTATGTTTGTGGTTCACATGTTTGCTACACGTTCTCAATTCGTTCCTTGGTCCATTATCTCTGAATGGACAGCTTGTCTTCACATTTTAAGGCAAATGAACATTGTTGTTACACATGTTTTTAGAGAGGGTAATCAAGTAGCGGACGCTTTGACATCTCATGGACGGCTTGTGTCCAACGTTACTTGGTGGGACTGCGTTCCCAATTTCTCTTTAAATGCTTATTTTCAAAATTTAAGCGGCCGTTGTTTATGTCGGTTCACTTGACATCTATAATTTTCAATTATATTAATCTATTTTGAGCTCAATTGGAGATGTAGGCAAGTGGGGGCGTCAATCTAGCAGGGATGTCCGCCCCGAAATCCTCAACCTCCTCAGCTGTTATTCAAAAAAAATAATAGGAGATCTTGAATGTCAAATATTGTTTTTTAATTAAATAATTAACATGCAATAGTTTTTCAAGGGAGGTAGGGGTTAATCTCTGTTTCTTTCTTAGGCCATGTTCTCTATGCAGTTCAGCTCACTTCAGTTCAGTTCAGCTATGCGTAGTTATAAATTTATACTGAAATAAGTTCAGTTCAATTCAACTCACTTCAGATCGGTTTAGTTCAACCAACTTCAGTTCAGTTTAGATCAGTTTTCAGAAGTTAAAAAGAACATGGCATCATTCTTTAATTGGTATGCCATTTGTTTAGTCCTCCAGTTTCATTTTCATAGACATAATCCGAGGAATTAAAAAAGAAAAGGGTTTTACCTCTTTAGGCATTCACATTTTCTGGCGAGTGTCTCCTTGCAAATGTTAGTAAACGATGGATCGTTTACTAATTAACTATTAATATGTGAATACATGTTGTATTAGTAACTTGACTTCCTTTCCAGGTATGACTGAAGCTGATGATAAAATTCAATGAAACTGAAACAAAATGTTAATCTTTACTAGGGTATCTAATTGAGCTCAAAAATTTCAGAATGAGTTTTATTAATATCAATTAGTTATCGGGTAAATAAATTGGGAATATATCAAGCTAAACTTCAGATGTAGTAGTTAAATCTAGAAGGGAAAATGTCAAAAATATTTATAAATTAACCATTAAGTCAAATTAATTACATATATGAAAAAACATAAAAAATTTATAAATTAACAAAAATAGGAGAAAATAATTATATAAATACCGTTATATGGTAAATATCTAGACAATTATATAAATACCGTTATATGATAAATATCTAGTAATCATATAGTAGTTATCTAGTAAATCAGCACATTATCATGTAGTAGTTATATGGTAAATATTTAGTAATCGTCTAATAGTTATCTAATAAATCAACACATCTATTATATATATATATATATATATATATATATATATATATATATATATATATATATATATATATATATATATATATATATATATATACATATATATATATTAGATTCCATAAAATACTATCAAACTTAAGATTTACTAGATATCTACTACATATCTAATACTGATCTACTAGATATTTACTAGATAACTACTAGATGATTATTAGATATATACCAGATAATTATTACTCCCTCCATCTTTTTAAAATAGGCATTCTAGCCTAAAATTGGACTACCAAAATACTTGTAATTTGCATTTTTCTAGGTATTTTTTCATTATTCTTTCAACTATGTCCCTTAGTATTAATTGCATTTGGGTTGAATAGTTAAAGCATTAATTTAAGATACAAGGGTAAACTAGTATTTTCTTATCCTTAATAACTGAGTTTATTAAGAAGCTTGAAACTAGTAGGAAGACAAGTAAAAAAATATGGAGGGAGTACATGGTATTTTTGTATTTATTTTCTACTATTTTTATTAATTTGTGAATAGTTTTATCCCAAATTATTTTAGTTTTTATAGGCATTTATATTAGAAGCCCGTTCTAGAACTATAGAATGCCAGTCCAATAAGTTTTTGAAATAAAATGTTTATTGTGAGTTTTTGTTGAGAATAGTTTGAATGGTCCTTTAGTTAAATCCTCAAGGTTTCAACTTTGGATTTCAACCTGTACTATTTTAACAACTAGAGGCCCGTCATGTTTTCAAATGTGTTGAAAAATTATAAAAGCAGCTTCTTGAGTCTTGACAGCAGTAGGTGCCGTAATGACTTAAGCAGTAACAAGTCATATTCATTATGTCGAGTAACCCGAGGCTCGACCAGATTATTTTGATGGAATGCAATGCAATGCACTTTTGATGGAATCGAGTTCATTAACTACATCTTCCATTTTCATTCTGTCTTTCGGTGATTCCCTTGAACACGCTATTCCGACTTCAAACATCGAGGCCCAACATTTTTCAGAAGTATCTTTCAGCTTGCTACTATTGTTGTTGGTTGTTTCTTCCATTTCTTTGACAATAAGACTTTTGTCAACAATCAGCCTCGCTCCATCTGGTAATGCATCCTCGACAAATTTGCCAAGAGTCATGCCGTCTTTGAACATTACATCAATTGGTCGTTTACCCGTGAACATCTCTAACACAAGGATCCCATAACTGTATGCATCCCCTTCCTTAGACACGGGACTTCCCATTGCGTACTCTGCATTTGATACAATCCAACTAGTTACGATCTATCCAGTCAAATATAATCTAAAAAACAAGACAACTACAAAAGTTGGGTTTACCTGGAGGAGCATATCCAATGGTCCCTCGGATTCCAATTGTGCTGCTTTGGCTATGAGACACATCATTGGTACTCGACAAGAACTTAGCCAAACCGAAATCACTTACATGAGCAACCATGTCTTCATTGATGAGAACATTGCTCGGCTTCAGGTCACAATGAATGATCGGTGTTTCGTATGAGTCATGAAGGTAATGTAACGCAGATGCCACGTCGATCGCAATATTTAGCCTTTGAAGAAAACTCAAGTTTTGAAGTTGATCGGTGTCATCTTTCTCGTGGTGCAACCACTCGTCGAGACTTCCGTTCTCCATGAACTCAAAAATTAGGGCTTTGAATTCGTTTCGGTTGTAATCCATACTGGAGCATACGGATAATAACTTAACAAGATTCCTATGTTGGATATTCTTTAACACATTGCATTCAGCCATTAAGGACTTGAAAGCGCCTTTGTGCTGAATTTTAAGGACCTTAATAGCAATTGGTCTCTCAATTTGCTTTAGGTGACCTTTATATACAGAACCAAAGCCGCCAGATCCAATCAAGTAGTCCAAAGAGAACCCTTTTGTCGCGTTGTGAAGATCCTGATAAGATACCTTGACATGGAGATCCATTGACAAGTGTGAACTAGATAAAGACCTTCTCGGTTTCCTTCTTCGGTAGGCAAAGAGAAAAGCTAGTATAAAAAGGACCCCAAAAACCACAAAACTCGAAGTTACGACAATTGCTATATTCACACCACGGGACATTCCTTTCTTCTTTGCGGGTTTGTTTGGACATTTTGGCAAAAGTAGTTGCGGGATACCACCACAAAGCTTAGGGTTTCCAACAAGTGACAGTGCAGTTGAGTTTCCAAAAACTCCGTGTATTGGAACTTCACCCTCGAGATCGTTGAAGGAAAGATTTAAATACTGCAAGAAGAGAAGCGTCTCCAAAACTTTCGGAATTTCTCCTATCAAATTGTTTCTCGAAAGATCTAAATGTTGAAGGCCTCCAAGAGAAACCAATGACGAAGGAATGCCTCCTTGGAAAGAATTCCCTTGCATATAAAGATATACAAGAGCCGAACAATTCCAATGGTATGCGGAATTTCACCTGTAAGCCTGTTTTCCGAAACATCTAGATTATTTACATTCACTAGCTTTCCCACTTGTACCGGTAGATTTCCACTCAATGAATTAAACGCCAAACTTAATAATATCGATAAGGAAGGCAGGACTGTAAGCTCTTGCGGTATCTGACCTTCTAGATCATTTCGTGATAGAGTAAGGAAATTCAAGCGAGTACAATTTCCAATACTCGAAGGAATGCTTCCACTCAATCGGTTTTGCGACAACATGAGTTGAGAGAGTTGTGTGAGATTTCCTATGGAGGACGGAATTTGGCCGGATAATCTGTTTCTCCATAACAACAATCCTTGTAGCTTTTGGAGCCTACCGAAATCCGACGGAATGACGCCTGTGAATAAGTTCATCTCCATGCCGAGATCAATCAAGTTGACAAACTTTCCTAAAGCTGAAGGAATGAATCCAGTGAATCGATTACCGCCAAAGTACAAGCCAATTAAATTAGTTGACAAATTCGCCATCGAATTCGGCAGAACACCTCCAAAGTTATTATAACCAAGATCCAAGATTTCCAAATTGGTAGAGTTTTTCAAAGGTTCGAAGAACATCAAATCGCTAGACAAGTTGGTTCCAAGATTATTCTTGGAAACGTCGAGCCACAAAAGGTCAGGGTGATTTCCGAGATTTGGTGCTTGTCCCTCCAATTTATTTATAGAAAAATCAAGAATTCGCAAATAAGAAGCATTAGAAAATGAAGAAGGAATAGACCCGGAAAACTCATTTCCACCCATATGAACTTCTCGGAGATTTGGTAGAGTAAGCCCTATCGTTTCGGGTATACTCCCATTGAGTTGGTTTCTTGCAGTTGAAATGAACACAAGAGAGGATATATTGAAAAAGGCGGGGGGAATAGTACCAGATAAGTAATTTACTCCAACAGTAAAAAATGTTAAGCTTTTCAGTCTACCAATGTCAGCCGGAATCTCTCCCACCAATTCATTTCTCGCGACGGAAAAGCGGGTAAGAGATGACAGGTTCGAAACTGGAGGTGGAATTTCTCCTATAATATTGTTTACCCCAAGAAGAAGTATTTCCAGATCTCCCAATTCGCCGACCTCCCGAGGAATTCTTCCTTCAATTCGATTGAAAGCCAAAGAAACGACTTTTAGTTGACTACATCGGCTTAAGTTGCTCGGGATTTCGCCTGACAAGGGAGTTGTTGCCAAGAAGGAACTCTTGGAGTCTAAAGAGATTGCCGAATTCCCGAGGAATATGGCCGTGGAAACGGTTGTTTTCGAGGTTAAGAATCCTGAGAAAACTCAGAATGCCAATGAACGGTGATATTGATCCAACCAGGTTCTGGTCCTGTAAGATCAAAGAAGTGACTCTCTCATGGCGGCGGCTGCAAGTGACACCAGACCAGCTGCAGTAATGGATGGAAGAATTCCAGGAGTCCGAGATTTGGAAAGGATCACTGGTTATTCCTTGTTTGAATTTGAGCAGAGAAAGGCGATCGGTTTCGTTTCCTGAAGCATGAACTTGCAGCAATTGATTTCCAATGTATAAGATCAGAAATATCAGAAAAACACAAAGAGGAGTTGGAGTTGAAGTGCTGAAATGAAGTTCCATTTAGAATTATTACAAAACAAAATAAAGAGGCAGTATATGATACTATATCTAATAGTCTTAAATTCTTATTATATATCTTTTCAGTAGACTTTTTTTTGGATGGAATCTCCCAATGTACCTAAAACTTGCTGTCGAGTCAATAATGGCTACTTTATTTCTGAAATTTGATATTAGAGTGTGGGGTTGGATCCACAGTCTTAATGGATTATAAGGACCAGTAACTAATTTGTCATTAATGGCAAGTTGGAAACTTTTGGTTTCTCAAGTTGTCCCATTTCTTTTGGACACTCTTGACGGAGTCCTGTCAATGACGTCAGATACTCAATTTGAGAAACAACCTAAGATTATTGGGGGCGTTTCTCTTGTCTTATAAGCTACTTATTATAGATTTTAACTTATAACAAGTTCTATGAGTGTTTTTTTTAAGACTTATTTTTAACCTTTAAATTAAAATTATAAAAGTAGGTATAACTTATTTCTCAATTTATACTTCTTTAATTTATTTTAAGTCAATAAGTTAATAAGTAAGGCCGGTCATTAAGGAGAGCGAGTGGAGCGACTGCTCGGACCTTGAATCCCGGGTGTAGTATGAGTATATGAAAATACAATATATAATTTAAAGTAAGAATGGATAACTTAAATAAGTCTTGGCGGTAAGGAAGGATGTTATGTGTGTTTTTGCTTATCAACCACACTTGGGTTCGATCCTTCTGATTCCCTTTTTTAATAATATCCTTTTTCCATGTAAAAAAAATTGCTCTCTTGCCTACTAATACTTAGGGTTGTAAACGAACCGAGCCGAGCTCGAATATTGACTGTTCAAGCTCTATTCGTTTAAATTTTAACGAACTCGAACCGAGGTCGAGCTTGGTCAAACCGAGCTCGAGCTTGGTCAAACCGAGCTCGAGCTTGGTCAAATCGAGTTCGAGCCGAGCTCGAGCTTGGTCAAACCGAGCCCAAGCCGAGGTTTGAGCCTATCTCGAGCTTTGTTTAAATCGAGAACTCAGCCTATAAAAAAGATAGAATCCGTAAGATAAAGAATTGGAGATGAATGATTTAAGCACCACAAATGATTTTCACTATACTAAGAAGAGGAAGAAGAGTGTTGTGTTGGCGGCTGCGTTTTTCAGAGGAAAATAAGATTAAGGTTTTACTGAGCGTATAAAAATTCATGAATATATATAGTATGGATTGAATTGGATCCAAATTGCCTTTATTAGGCTTTATATCCATATTTTCTCTCTTTTTTTTTACTTTTTTAATCTATTTTTATATCACTTTATACATATTTTCCCTTTAATCTTTAATTTATATTTTATATTTTTCTTTATATATTTTTATATCCACTTTTACTCGTATACTATTTCATATTTTTCATAATCTATCTATTTTAAAAATATAATGTTTAAACTTTTCAATTATGTTAACGAGCCCGTTAACGAGCATGTTGGCGAACTAGTTTGCGAGCCTCTTATCGAGCATGTTCACAAGCTTTCGAGCCGAGCATCCTCTTGTTCAAGCTTTGTTCGTTTACGATAACGAGCCTGAAATTTTGTTTATGAACAAGCTCATTTATTAATGAATCGAGCTCGGACGAGCTTTGACCGAGCCGAACGCCGAATAGTTCACGAGTAGTTCGGCTCGTTTACACCCCTATTAATACTTAACACATTTTATTTTATTTTTCAATTTTTTCAATCTTTAATATAAAAATAACACAATTGAATAATTTTATTTTACATGAAAAGGGTCAATATTAACATGAAAACGTGATAATATGTCTTTTATTAGTTTTATTTCACAAATATCTCAAGTAAAAAAGAATTAATAAGAGTTTTAAGTATTTTATGTTTTACAACTAATTAGTGATAATTAGCATTAACTTTTTAGGTAGCTTTTTTCAAGTTGGTATTGGTTTAAACCTATATCAGGTTTGACTAACTTACTAACCATACTAACTTTTCTTTATTTTTGTTCACTTCTTTATTTACAATTTATAATGTAAAGGTTAGTACGACATTGAGTATAAGAATTTGAGATATATAGTTTAGTTGTTTCAATATATATTTTCAAGATTCCAATATTGTGTTTTAATTAAAGCCACTGTATTCTTTATTTTTAACAAAGATCAATAAAATCGAGAATATGATTTTAGATGAAATTTCTTGTGCAAAATCGATTAAAATGTGCTTCATAAATTACTCGATTAATGAAAATTTCAACTAATAATATCGCAATCTAAAAGTTACATTTGATTTTATCAATGTATATATCAAAGTTTAATAACTTTTAGTTTTTTTATCAATGAAATATAAATTTGTTGTAGAAATTTTTGAATATACATTCATTCTACAAGGGCCTCCTAATTCACTTTTTTCTCAGGGCCCCAAAAATTTTTAAGACGACCCTATTAAAAAGTAAAAAGTTTTGAGAAACACCCCTTATATCGAGTCGATAACAGAAAAATCAGTTGTTTTGACCACGTAAATTAGAATCACCACTCTTGTAAATCCAAGTCTTAGAAAAGGGCCCCAATGTTTCAAAAAGCGCCTTGTCATACGGTCAGGGCTTCTGAGGTCTAGGTGTATGTTAGGGTCTCCTAACTAGCTTGCTGTTGGATTATAATATCAATATATTTATATAGAGTAAAAGATAATTAAGTACCTTTTTCAGTACAAAGTACTTACTCCAAAAATGTAGCGGAAAAAATATGTATTACTAGTCAATAACGAACTACACCCTCTAGAAGAACGTTACACGAATCACGAACTAAAGCAAAATAGAGACTAATCAATATTTTGGTTGCTGTATGTTAATAGTTGGCTGCCTTATCGGCCGCTGGCTATTGACTTTTATTTATTTTTTTTAATTTTAATAAATAAATATTTAAATATAATAATATATATAAATATCTAGATATTTTATTTGTTTGGTTCAGTCTTGTATTTAGACAAGTAGACCAACTATACCGCACTTGTATTGATACAGGCGGATTGTCTCCAAAAACTAACATCTCCCACTCGTACGTAATAGAACAATTCTATTACTTTTATCTCTTTCATACTCACAAATAGTTCGTACGACCAGCATACTTTGAGAGCTCTAATGCTATACACTCGTTAGAGATATATAGCAGCTCGATGATTAGGTAATGAAGCATTGTATGTCGTATCCTAGATTCTATCTCTTTCATACTCACAAATAGTTCATGCGACCAGCATACTTTAAGAGCTCTAATGCTATACACTCATTGGAGATATATAGCAGCTCGATGATTAAGTACCGAAGCATTGTATGCCTTATCCTAGATTCCATATCACATCCCCTGTAATTATTTGATCTCTACAGTTTTCTATCATCACAGCTATGCACACATGCATAACTGTTAGAATTTTAGTGTAATTGGATCGACTAGTTTGACCAATGCGATTGTGATACTTCATCGAACAAGTCGGGAGAGTGCGGAGTGCACACTTGTTTGGGTTCTGTTATGATTAGGGGGGTCTGGGGGTAGTGCCCCTGGGTGCAGGGTCGAAGGGGCGGCAGCCCCTGGCGGGGTCCAGGTCACCACCCCTCGACAGGGTCCGAGGGGTGGCAGCCTCTGGCGGGCTCATGGGGCAGCGCCCAGGGCTGGGGTCGAACCAAACGTTTCCTTTGAAAAATTCATCAAAAAAATGAATTTTCACCTGAAACAACTTGTCTCTTGGACACAGTTAAAACCCGAAAAAGCATGTCTTTTGGACATACCTGCTACCCGATATGATATGTCTTTTGGACATGAATATTGACATTTTTTGGCTATTTATATCATCAAAAAATGAAATTGACAAATATACAGAAATTCGGTTGATATTAATTCACAACAAATATAATTCTGGTTCTTGACAAAATTTCTGATTTTATCCGATTGAAAGTTTGGTGAACCGACCAAATAAATTTCAATCTGACAGCTTATTTGCGACTTCAGAATCATCCAAGTAATCCCCAAAATCCAACAAAGATTGAAATTTATTTTTCTAAAGATGTTGAATAGTGAAACTGTTAAGGAGATGTCCAGTAAGTTTGTGAAATTGGACAAGTTTGAGTGTTAGGATTTTTTGAAGATGGCAGAAGAAGATGCATTTTCTATTTGACAACACTGAAAGTGGTTTATGTTCTGAGTACTCCTATGCCTGAAATCTTAGAGAATGAAATTGTGGAGCAGACAAGGATGCGCTGCAAATGGGAGAATGATGATTACATCTGTCGTGGGCACATTCTAAACAGTATGTCTGATTTCCTCTTTGATATATATTAAAACGTTGAATCTAAAAAAGAACTATGGGATCCTTTAGTATCAAAGTATATGGTACAAGATGCTTCTAGCAAGAAGTTTTTGGTCAGTAATATCATCAATTATAGGATGACTGATACTAGACCTGTCATAGAACAATATAATGAATTGTTAAGGATTTTGGCACAATTTGTTCAACATGACATGAAGATGGACAAATCCATTTATGTTTCTAGTATCATTGACAAATAGCCACCATCTTAGAGAGATTTCAAGCATACATTAAAACATAACAAAGAAGAGTTGACTCTGGTTCAACTTGGCAGTCATATTGAAGAATCCTTAGGGGCTCAAGAGATTGAAAATAATCCTAAGAGAAAGAACCAAGTTGGCACTATTTCTGTAAACATGGTTGAAGAAGGTGGATTTTCTAAGAATCCAAATAGTGATAAAGGCAATAAACGTAAGTTTAAAGGAAACAACAGTAAGTTCTCCAACAAGAAGCCTAAAGTGGAGTGTTGGAAGTGAGGCAAACCTGGTCATTTCAAGAAGGATTGTTGAGTTAGTAAAGGGAAGAACAATTCTGGTTTGAGTGGATCTAAGGATCCAAAAAAGCAACAAGGTCAGATTTTAATGCAAAATTATAATTCTAATCAGAATTATGTGTCTTTAATATCTGAAGCATTTTATGTGCAGGATGATGATGTTGCTTGGTGGATTGATTCGGGAGCAACAAGTCATGTTTGTAAGGATCTTTGTTGGTTCAAAGATTTTCAACCAATCGATGATGGATCTATATTAAAGATGGGAAATGGTGCTACTGAACCAATCAAAGGACTTGGAAAAATGGATCTTGTCTTTACTTATGAAAAATGTATTTGTTTAAGTAATGTATTGTATGTTCCTAGGATTCGAAAGAATCTGTTGTCTGGTGTTATATTAAATAACTATGGGTACAAACAAGTGTTCGAAAGTGGTATATCTTATCGAAACATGGTACTTTTGTAGGATTTGGATATTTATGTAATGGAATGTTTATGTTAAATGTTAAAGTTTCTTTTAGTGATCAATCTGCTTTTATGCTTTCTTCTAGTAATAGTGAACTTTTAAATAAATCAGAATTATGGCATACTAGACTAGGATATGTACATTATAAAAGATTAAAAGATATGTCTAAAATGAGCCCTATACCTACCATTGATATAAACTGTGAGAAATGTAAAACTTGCATGTTGACAAAGATAACCAGAAAACCTTTTAAGAATGTTAACCGAGTGACTAATGTATTAGATTTAATACATAGTCACTTGTGTGATTTTCACTCTACACCTTCGACAGGAAATAAGACGTACGTTATTACTTTTATTGATGATGCATCCAGATATTGTTATGTTTATCTGTTGCATGCAAAGGATGAAGCTCTTGATAAATTTAAAATCTATAAATAAGAGGTAGAGTTACATCAAAGTAATTTCATTAAAAGTTTACATACTGATAGGGCATCAAACCACAGCTCCCTATACACCATAGCAAAATGGTGTGGCTAAAAGAATAGGCTCTTGAAAGAAATGGTTAATTCTTTGTTATCTTATTCAGGTTTGAGTGAAGGATTCTAGGGTGAGGCTGTGCTAACAGCCAGCTATTTATTAAATAGAATTCCTAATAAAAGGAATAAAATTACCCCCTATGAATGTTGGTTTAAAAAGCCACCAAAGTTGAGTTTTCTGAGAGTTTGGATTTGTAGAGTAGTGGTAAGAATCACTGAATCGAAAAGAAGAAACTTAGGTGAAAGAGGTATAAATTGTATTTTCATTGGGTATGCAGAGCATTCCCATACATATAGGTTCTATGTAATAGAATCTAATGAGTATGTATCTGTGAACTCGGTTATAGAGTCAAGAGATGCTGTTTTTGATGAAGATAGATTTACATCTATATCTAGACCAACAGACATGATTCAGAATTCATGTAGTGAGAACTCATTTCATTCTGAAGGTTTATCTGGCGGAAATATTTCCTTGCTTGGACCATCTAGGAAAAGTGCTAGAACTAGAAAAACTAAATCGTTTGGAGATGACTTTCATCTTTATTTAGTTGAAGGATCTAGGGATGAGGTTGAGTATGAGTATCAATATTATTTTAGTGTTGAAGAAGACCCAAAAACATTTAATGAAGCTATGGCTTCAAGAGATGTTGCATTCTAGAAAGAAGCAATCCTGGATGAGATGAACTCTATCATGCACAACAATATATGGGAATTGGCTGATTTACCACCCGGTTGTAAACCACTAGGAAATAGGTGGATCTTCAAAATGAAAATGAAAGTGGATGGTACCATAGATAAGTATAAAGCCATATTGGTTATCCAAGACTTTAGGCAAAAAGAAGGAATTGACTTCTTTGATACTTATGCTCCTATTGCGAGGACTTCTACTATTAGGTTGTTGATAGCTCTAGCAGCTATACAGAACCTTGTAATTCATCAAATGGATGTAAAACCTGCATTCCTAAATGGTGAATTAGATGAGGAAATTTATATGAAACAACCAGAAGGGTTTGCTGTGTCAGGTTATGAAACCAAGGTATGTAAGTTGAAGAAATCCTTACATGGACTGAAATAAGCACCAGAGGCTTGGCATAAAAAATTTGATGAAGTGGTTTTGTCTAACAGTTTTCATATCAACCAAGCGGACAAATGTGTATATAGCAAGTTTGATACTTCTGGTAAAGGAGTTATGATTTGCTTATACGTGGATGACATGTTGATTTTTGGCACTGACCAAAATCAAGTTGATAAAAACAAAGAAATTCTTGTGATTTAGTTTTGAAATGAAGGATTTGGGGGAGGCTGAGGTGATTCTTGGTATAAGAATGAAGCGGAAGAACAATGTTTTCTCAATTTCTCAATCTCATTATATTGAGAAGATTTTGAATAAATTCAACTTTAAGGACTGTTCTCCCGTCAGCACTCCTATAGATCCTTGTCTTAAGCTTCTACCTAATAAAGGTGTTGCAGTATCTCAACTTGAATACTCGAGAGCCATTGGCAGTCTTATGTATGCCATGATTAGCACTAGGCCTGATATAGCCTTTGCTGTTGGAAAACTTAGTAGGTATACTAGTAATCCTAGTTCACATCATTGGCAAGATTCAAGCTGAGTATTCAAGTACTTAAGAGGAAACAAGGATTATGGTTTGACTTATACTGGATTTTCTTCAGTTTTTGAGGGTTATTTGGATGCAAGTTATATTTCACATGAAGAAGATAGTTCTTCCACTAGTGGGTGGGTATTCCTACTTGGGGGAGGTGCTATCTCTTGGGTGTCAAAGAAATAGACTTGAATCGCTGATTCAACAATGGAATCTAAATTTGTAGCATTAATAGCAACTGGTAAAGAAGCTGATGGCTGCGAGATCTCGTTTATGATATTCCATTATGGCCTAAACCAATATCACCTATATCTATTAGGTGTGATAGTGAAGCTACCTTGGCCAATGCTTATAGACAAGTGTACAAGGGCAGATCTAGACATTTAAGTATTAGACATAACATGATTCTGGAATGCATCATGCAAGGTGTCATATCACTAGAGTTTGTAAAAACTGAGCATAATTTAGCTGATCATTTAACTAAAGGGTTAAGAAGAGATCTTGTGCACAAATCGGCTGTAGGGATGAGATTAAGGTCCATTTGAAATCTCTCATGTTGAGATACCCAATTCTCATCTAATATGACATTAGATGTAGAATTCAATGAGGAAATCTTAACATTTGGAGATTGGAACACATTAGTAACATCATCCCAAGGTATGTGTTCAGACCTGCAAGTTAAGGAGGTTGAAGTTTATCTTCTTAATAGTTCTTTTGAAAACTTGCATATGCAGGTGCAAGAGTAAAAGAGCTACCTATGTGAGCATGAAGTTTAGCCACTTCAAGAAGCTTCGACTTGGCTTTGATATGCTTATGAAGGATAAGGATACAGGGCTAGTAAAAGATAGTGTCAAGTTAGAACTTTAGAATTTTGACTTATGTGTATATTATCTTCATGTATTCACATGAATAACTAAGGTTCAATCCATAGTGACACCTTGGTATTCGAATATTTGGAATGTATAATGTACTAAGATGAAATTCAATTGTCACGATATTTCATTTATGCATGAGTTTGTTATTTGTCATGATTTTGTTTAGTTAATCAAGGATTACACTAAAATGGGGGAGGATTGTTAGAATTTTAGTGTAATCGGATTGAATAGTTTGACTAATGCGATCATGACACTTCATTGAACAAGTCTGGAGAGTGCAGAGTGCACACTTGTTTGGGTTCTATTATGATTTGGGGGGTCTAGGGGTAGCGCCCTGGGTGCGGGGTTGAAGGGGTGGCGGCCCATGGCGGGGTATAGGGGCAGCGCCCCTCGGCAGGGTCTAAGGGGCAGCAGCCCCTAGCGGGGTCTCGAGGCAGCGCCCCGGGCTGGTGTCGAGCTACTAGATCAGCTCAAAAAAATTTTATTCCTGGCAGAACGTATCCATTGAAAAATTCATCATAAAAATGATTTTTCACCCGAAACAACACGTCTCTTGGTCACAGTTGAAACTCAAAAAAGCATGTCTTTTGGACATACTTGTTACCCGAAATAATGTGTCTTTTGGACATGACTATTGACTTTTTTTGGCTATTTATATCATCAAAAAACGAAATTGGTAGATATATAAAAATTCGATTGATATTAATTCACAACAAATATAATTCTAGTTCTTGACAAAATTTTTGATTTCATCCGATTGAAAGTTTGGTGAACCGACCAAATAAATTTCAATCTGACAGCGTATTCGTGACTTCAGAATCATCCAAGGAATCCCCAAAATCCAACAATAATTACCCGGGTTGTGAAGCATAGAAACTTAAAGATGTGAACACATGGCAATCTTTCCCTTTTACTATATTCCTTCCATCATAATCTAACTCGCTTGCCCAGTCGGGCTCATTCAAGATCGAATCATACTTAACCTCTTCAGAGTCTCCTTCCAAAACAACCACATTAGACTATATTTTCAGAATAAGTTAGGGTCCTGAGGATAGCAAGCTAACAAAACCATAGTTTCGTTGCGTGAGTCTCACACTAGGACAACCTGAGATCATTTCTTTTCCATCTCATGGTCGATAAACACACATGGTATGAAATCATGTGTTATGGTGCTTTTTTCTTTCCATTTTAAAGAAGAGCATGTCTCATTAGCACCATACAAAAGCATCAATTAGATGTGCCTATGAGCACTGGATTTTAACAATCCTTCTCACAAAATGATGATGAGAGCTATATGATGCAATATCTTTCAGGTGTTTTCCATCAGAGGTGTTCCTACTACTACAGAGTTGAGTTTGGCCGAAGTTAAGAGACCTAGTCTGCCCTTAGGGAGCCGTATGGGTGCTTCTTGGTGGTACGGATCCACTAGCAGACCCGTACAGGTCATCCCTTCTATACACTTGGAAGGGACCCGTACGGGTCCCCTAGTACCCATATGGGTGGGGGCCTACCCATGCGAGTACTCTTATTACCTAAACAAGCTCTTTTGGAAGGGAATCCTTTCCTATTTCGGGAAAAGGCAGGTCATGAATGCGATTTATTGAGTTCAGACCTCCTTTCCTCTATAAATAGGGCAATTCTCTTCACATTTTCAACACACACATCTCATACAAAAATTATACTAAAGTTCTAGCAGTTTCTATAGGTATAGAAAAGGTATAGTAGGGGTACATGAGGTATAAAATATGGCGAAAATTCATCCTTTGAGGTTTTGTCCACATTTTATTCATTCCTAACTTCATTCACTAGGATTTTAGGGAGGTTCTGTCCATACAAATACTCACCTAAATAGACCTTTTCCACAGTCTACTTTGGCCGAACTCTCTTAATAGTAAAGGGATCATCTCAAAGTGGATTCACGCCGCAAAGGTAACGCTCTTGAGTTTCAAAGAGACTCACGTCTCAATTATTTCCTTATTATTATTGCATGTTCCTTCTATTATATCTATTCCTTTAATTTCTTGATTCGGGTCTGATCCTAACACGTATGAGCCTTGTTGGCACCATATATCCCCAAAGATATCAAATCAGTGTGCCATACTCATACGGAAGGAAATCCCTTTTTATTTTATTTTTTTCTGCCATCGATCCATTAATCTATAAACTGAACTGAACAAAGCTTCTTTTTGGACCAGACAGGACCCGTACGAGTACACCATACCTATACGGGTCCTCCTTGGTACCCGTATAGGTCCTACCCACCCGTACGGGTACTAGCCCTAGGCAAATTCCTGAACCCATAATTAACTAATTAAAAATAAACCCAACTCACCATTTGCCATGCGATCATTTTCACTAATAGTATAGTAAATCAACTCACAAAATGATAAAAACGTATTTTAACAAAAAAATACACTGAAGTGCTGATTTATGGTGTGCTATAAACTTTGCTAACATCTGTGGATGCAGGGGAAATTTATTTTCATGTTGTTTTATAACTTAGAACAAATGTATAGGTTCTTTTTGCAATTTCCCCCATTTTTCCCCCGGTTGTAATTTTTATTCCCACTTTTATTTCTTGTGCTTTATTGTAATATGTAAATGCATGTGACGAGTGTGAAAGAGTTTAGATATAGGATTTCTGTGATAATTCCCTAAATGATGAAAACTAAAACAGTTTTATGTGGTGACTGTAATTTTAAATCAACTAAATGAGAAATGAGTGACTTACCGATACTCGAATCTCAGATCCAATAGGTATGAGTCTCCTACCCCGTGGGAACCATACCAAAAATCTTTCCCAAGTAGACAACTTGGGTGGCGACTCTATCAATTGTATCAAGATTTGGGTCTCGATTCTTTTATTCATTAAAACTGGCTTATTATGCAAACTTTAACTGAAGAATGTTTTGTCACGCCTAAATCCAACCAAACCCCCAGTGGGCCCCACCTCTCACATAGGCTCCATGGGAGTCCTACAGGTCATCGACACCTCACAGTGGCAACTCTGTTGGGGATATAATCTTTTAACTTGCAAAATTTTGGTCTACTTTAAAAGCTTTAAAGATTAAGATAAGCACCGAAAATCATTTACTTAATTCAACCCTTTTTTGTTTTCATCGTTTGGGAAAATTATCAAACTCTATCTTCTCATCTCCTTCTCTCCTTAGTTAGATGCGCTCTTCTTCTAGAGCTAGGATAGGGTGCCCTATTATTTCCGCGACACTCACAATAGTGATTCCCATGACCGCCAGGGATATTGGGGATACCTTAGTGAGTGGAGCACTCATTGCCATCTCCCTCCAAAAGAGGCTTGATGCGATGGGAACCTTCTACATCAACTTTTGATATATCCCTATACCATTCTTATTGAAAGCCATAGAATTTTACCCTCTAGGTACCCTAATTTCTATGTGAGATTAGATTAAGGAAGAATACCCTCAGACTCGGTTGGAGAAATAAGGACGGAATCGATCGATTCGCATGTGTTATATTACATACCCTTGTTATTAACCCCACCATGCATCATTTGTAATTTATGCATGCATACCACATCCCATGCATGTATGATCTCTTGGATGTCACCTCAGTGCAAGATAAAAAATCAGCAATCCCATCCAGCACTCATCTCGGTCCTAATCATAGCTCGGCTTGGTCCATCAGTTTAAACAGCGAACCCAACGCTCTACACAGTTAATAGTGGGACCCACTCACTTCGTCAAGAGGCTATCCTACAGTCTCGCTGTAGTGAGGATTTGCATCGGCTACCAGACTTTATGGTTATGCTAAAGGGGATAATCCTCCCTCATTTCATGGATTTACCCTATGGCATGACCCACGACCAAGTGGCTTATCCTATGACTCTTGATGATATCTCACCTTGGGCCACTCCTCTCTTGAGCCTTTTCAAGAAGCTGAAGAAATACAAATTAATTGATCATCTCTGACCGTATGTTCCGCCAAAACCTGAGGAGAGGGGCAACTTCTACATATATCATGTCAATCCTGACCACCCAACTAGGACATATGAGGATCTCCTCAAAGCCATCATAACACTAATCAATAAAGGAAAAGTCTGTGAGCCCCAAAGGAGAGGGGATGAAGTAGCCATGATTAACTCAGGATTGGAAGAAAGTGAGGTATGGAAATGCATTATGGAGACCAAAAAAGCAAGAGAAGAACCAACCATGCTCGATCTTATAGCTGTCAGACAATGAAGTAGGGAATCTATCCATAACTACTTTCAGAGATGGTTAATAATTGCGGTAGCCCTTAAAAGGAAACCTCAGGAGAAAGAACTGGCTGACCGATTCATCTTCTGGTTATCTCCTCACCTCTGCAAGATGGCATTTGTGAATACATACAAAACCATTCCTGAGAGCTATGAAGCAGCTATAGAAGCAGAAAAGTGTGCCAAACAAATAGAAGACAGTGACCCATCAAAGATTGAAGTAGACAAAGCCATTGATACTCTTACCACTTCAATTTACACTATCTTATGTTTGGGGGATAAGAAGAAGACATCGATTTAGGAAGCCTTGAGAAACCTGGCCTAAGCTACGAGGGAAGCTGTGGAAGATGTGTTAATCGAGAAACAGTTGCAAGACCTGGATCGCGACCTGACTCACATTCTGATGAGTGACCAGGAAGGCCCTCTGCCTGTGGAGGATGACAATGCAATTATATGTAATGAAAATGATGTAGCCTTCAGGCATCCTAATGATAATAATAGTGATTTGCTTACTTGTTTGATGTTTTGCCTAACGGCACTATGCATTCTTCTGACCATACGTATAACATTTTTAGCATTCATGATACTTCATTGCATGACATTAACTTGGGTACTAAGGAAAATCCAAAAATGGTAAATTTTTCCAATGGTTTGACCCCTATAAAAAAAGAGAGGTAATAAAAGTGCTTAGAAAACATGTTAACGCCTTTGCTTGGTCGTACGAAGATATGCCCGAGGTAGATCGCCAAATTGTCAAACATCGCATCCTAACTAATCCCAAGTACAAACTAGTTAAGCTAAAGTTGAGAAGGTTGCGTCCAGAATGGGCAAATAAGATCAAAGCTGAAGTTACTAGATTACTGGAAGCTAAGTTCATTGAAGTAATTGAGTACCCCACATGGTTAGCAAATGTTGTCCCAGTCCTTAAGAATGATGGAAAGGTCAGAATGTGTGTCAATTTTTATGATTTGAACAAGGCATCCCCTAAGGATGACTTTCCATTAGCACACATCGATGTATTGGTAGACAACGCCGCTAAGGCTGTAATGTACTCATTTTTAGATAGGTTCTCTGGGTACAATCAGATCTTAATAGATATCATCGACAAGGTCAAGATGACCTTCATCACAGAATGAGGAGTGTATTATTACAAGGTAATGCCTTTTGGACTGAAGAATGCAGAGGCAACTTATCAGAGAGTAGTAACAACCTTACTGCACGATATGATCCATAAAGAGGTTGAGGTTTATGTAGATGACATGCTAGTAAAATCTAACATGAAGGAAGAGCACCTTGAGATTTTGGAGAAGTTCTTGACTAGAATTAAGAAGTACAATCTACGCTTGAATCCAAAGAAGTGTGTTTTGGAGTCACGTCCGGAAAACTATTGGGCCACATCATCAGTCAGAGGGGAATCGAGGTCGACCCTAATAAGGTTAGAGCTATTTAAGAAATGCCTATTCCTAGAGCTGAAAGGGAAGCCAGGTCATTCCTTGGATCGCTCTAGTACATGAGTCGTTTCATTCCCAAGTTAACAACCATGTATGAGCCAATCTTTAAGTTCTTGAGTAGGAAGCAGCCTATAGTATGGAATGAGCAATGCTAGATAGCATTTGATAAGATAAAGGCTTATCATATGAGCCCCCCAGTTTTAAAGCCTCCGATGCCTGGCAAGCCGCTGATTCTGTATTTGGCCATAGAAGAGTCATCTGTAGGGGCAATGTTGGTTCAAGAATAAGAGTATAAGAACCAGCATGCCATCTACTATTTAAGCAAGAAGTTGTTAGAATATGAGGCAAAATACACAGTAGTAGAAAAGACCTCTACAACGATGGTGTGGTTGACTAAGAAGTTGAGGCACTACTTCTAGTCCTATATAATTCAAGTAGTTGCAAAGGTGGATCTGATGAAGTATCTTTGTCAATTCGCCACATTGGTAGGGAAACTCTCCCATTGGCTCCTATTATTGTCTGAGTTTTATATCGAGTATGTCACGAAGAAGGTCATTAAGGGGAGAGCAGTGGCTGAATTCTTGGCAAGTCAACCTGTAGAGTCTGATTATGTTGAAAATCTAGATTTCCCTGATGAGCAGTTAGCAGCGGTTAAGGCTGAAAGGGTTGAATGGACCATGTGTTTCGACGAGATTATGAATCGAAAGGGGGCTGGCCTTGGGGTAATCATCATTACACCACAAGGTGAGGTTATTGCACTAAGCAAGCGGTTGGAGTTTTCAGTCACTAATAACGGGGCCAAGTATAAAGCTTGTTTCTTTGGTCTTGATGGTCTCTTAAAGATATGTGCAAGGGAAGTTAGGGTGATGGGGGATTCCACATTATTGATAAAGCATGTCATGGGAGAACGGGAAATTAGGGAAGGGTCACTCCGACCGTATGAGGAAGCAGTATGGGATTTATCAGTGCGGTTCTGCCAATGCCTCTTCTAGTATATACCGAGGGATAAGAATTAGATGGCAGATTCCTTGGCTACCCTAGCTTCTATATGGGGAGGAGAAGAGGCTTAACCAATCCGTTAGCTTATAGTAGAAACGACTCGTTCGCCATTTCATGAGAAGGTTCAAGTTATGGTTGTAGAGGAGCAAAAGGCCTGTTAGTACGATGACATTAAGAGAATTCTTAGAGGAGGGAAGTGCCCTGAGGGGTCATCAGGGTCAGACTGTCTAACTCTCAAGAGATTGGCGACCTAGTTTAGACTAGTCAACGGAGATCTCTTCAATAGAACAGCTGAAGGTTTATTATTGAGATGTTTGAAAGAAGAAGAAGCAGGCAAGGTAATGACTCAGGTGCATTCAGGGGATTGTGGCCCTCACATGAATGGTATGGCTCTAACCAGAAAGTTTCAGAGAATGGGGTACTACTGGACCACAATGAATGCTGACTGCGTCAACAAGGTAAGGAAATGTCATGAATGTCAGATTCATGGGGACATACAACATGTCCCTTCATTCGAACTTCACAATTTGTCTACTCCTTGGCATTTTTCGGTGTGGGGGATAGATAGAATTGGTGAAATTCGGCCATCATCGACCAACGGTCTCCGATTTATCATAGTCGAAGTTGGTTATTTTTCAAAATGGGTAGAGACCGAATCTTACACCAACATTACCGCTAAGAAAATGGCCAAGTTCATAGAGGCATATTTTTGCAAGATATGGAATTCCGCACCACGTAGTTTCTAACAACGGAGTTCAATTTCAAGGGGCCACGACTGAATTATTTGAGAAATTCAACATTAAGTATCACAGATCTTCTCCACATAGGCAATAAGCTAACAGGACAGTCGAGGCTATCAATAAGTCAATCAAATTGATTTTGTTAAAGACGGTGACTACCTATAGAGATTGGGCTGATGAGCTTCCATTCGCAATTTGGGGATATAAAACAAGTGTAAGTACTTCCACCGATCAAACACCTTTCTCCTTGGTATATAGAATGGAAGCCATGTTACCGGTCAAAATAGAAGTAAGATCTCTAAGAGTGGCACTTGAACCGCAGTTAAAAGAATCAGATTGGGCAAGAGCTAGGTAGGAACAGTTGATTGCAATAGATGAAAAGCGGCTCAGGGCACTTGACCATCTCCAGATGTACTAACAGCGTATGGCATGAGCTAATAACAATAGAATCAGATACCCAAAACAACCTCTCAAAGCGGGTGATCTGGTCCTCAAGCAACTACTCTAGGTCAACACCGATGCTAAGGGTAAGTTTAGGCCTAATTGGGAAGGACCATTCATCGTGAAGAAAGTCCTTGGTAAAGGAGGAATCAAGCTTATGGACATGGATGAAAATGAGTTCATGAATCCAGTGAATCAAGATAGGCTCAAGCATTATCATGTCTAGGTTAAAAGAATTAAATCATAAAAAAGCGGTACAAAGAATAAAAGAAATAAAGAATAAAACACCCGGCGTGCAGTCCTCTACTGCTCGAGGAAAAATTACGATGCAACCCGCTGATCGATAATCCATAAACTGGCTAGGAAAAAGATAGGGAACTCAAAATAAAGCCCGCTAAGTTGAAAACCCGAAAAGGGCGGCTTAGGCAAAAGTTAGGGCATCGAGAGAAAAATGTCAGTTGCTTTCTAGAAAATCTGTAAAAGACCAGTAGGTAGTAGGGGTTAACCATTGGAAATGGTTACCATTGCCTATGTACTCAAATTAATCTCATCAATGCACATGTTATGATTTTGCAAAGAATCTTGGTCCTATGAATGCATGCATGTCTTTAGGTGAAATATTCGCCGGTATTTGAAAATCAATTTTTCTCTACGTGTTATGCATCATTGTATTCATCTTTATCACACATTTGCAATATTCAGAAAAGCCTACTGGATTGAAAACCTGAAAGGGCGGTTAAGGTAAAAATAAAAGTCTGTTGGGTTGAGCCATCAAGGACAATTCAGGCAAAAATTAAGATAGCTTGCTAGGTTAAAAACCTGAGAGGACGGTCTAGGTAAAAGTTAAAGCTAAAAAGAAAAAGGTCTACTGGGCTAAGACGTCAAGGATAGCTCAGGCAAAAATTAGGACAAAAAGAAAAGAAAAATAAAATGTTCGATAGGTCCCCTCACATTAAGTGGCCTATGCAAAAATTAGAACATCACCCGATCCTCTCACTATAAAATCGCTGGATAGAATACGGGTTCTTAAAGCAATAATATTCAAACAGTCTCAGTTCAAGAAAAATCCCTAAGCACAAAAGAAGTATCAAAGGTACCAATCCAAAAGTTCACTACCAAAACAAGCCATGCAGGGCCTAAAAGAATTAAATAGTTCAGTTTGTGATCATAATCTAAGCCGTCGAGGGATCCTATCCTTGATGACCCTCCTGAGTCTTATCCTGAGTATCCTCCAGTAGATCATCCATGTCTATAGTCATGTGGTCCTCAGCATCACCAGTACCAGTAGCCGGCTGGGTGGGGGTCCTAGTCTCTGAGGTCCCTACAGCAGCCCTGGCAGCATCACTCCCCTCAACATGCTAATCCACGCCTCTCTGAGTCACTAGATATGTGGAAAAATCATCCTCGGACTCATCATCAGAGGGGACTGGCATCTGCCTATCCTCAGTAGTCCTCGCTAGCTGACCCCTTAGCGTCTCAATCTCGGCCCTAGCTTGATTAGCCTCAATAGTGGATGCCCATAACTGCTCCTCTAAAAAGCGGGCTCTCACCTCTAAAGCGTCTAAATCTTGGGTGGACCTACCCCGCTCCATAGCCAACAAAGTCTGTAATGGAAATCATAAGATCAACACACATATATAAATGTCATGGCATGCATGCATAGTTTGTTAAAATTTTGCAAGTAAAAGAAACTTACTAAAGCTAAAGCATCCTGGGCCAACAGCAGATCCTACACTGAAAAATAACCTTGGGCTATCCTCTCGGCCTCGAAAATGGTCACCTGAAAAGAAAGGGTCACAACAGAATAAGACATCTTAAGCAGTAATGGACAAAGGCCAAGGTAAAGTATTCCTTATATGGGTGGAGCTATAAGGAGCGAAACCAATACGTTGGACTGACTCTTTGAGCTTTTTGACAGCTCGATTCCCCAAATGATCGAGGAACCGAAAGAAAGTATCCAACTTGGCCTAGAGGATGCCCTCCCTCACATATCCATAGGCTTCAAATAGCTTTACTGGTGGCTCAGGGGCAGCAGTAGCATCGATAGCAGCATACCTCTTTCATGTGGAAGCAGGAGGCTGTGGCAACAAAGAATCATACTCAAATTCATAATCAATTTCAAAAAGTGACTAAGTATTCATAAAGGCTAAGTGAGAGGCATACCTAAGAAGAAGGGGTAGCAGACATAACCGAACCCCTGTTGCTCTTAACTATAGATGGACCCCCGTGGCCACCCCTTGGTCCGCCCCCTCCTCCTCCTCCTCCTTATCATCATCCTCACTATCGCTCTAGTAAAACTCCAGGGGTTCATCCGCATGATAGATCCTGTCACAGGGTGGTAGGAGGGAGGAATCAATAAACTTATCATAAGGGCCCTCAATAGACAGCACGCGAGCTCCCTCGCCCAGCAAGTAGGGCCCCTGATCGATCCTCGGCATGAGATGAGGCCAGAAGACGCCCGCTAAGATTGGGGGAGGGATCGGTCTCACTACCATGGCACTAGTTTGCCACCCTTGGATCCACTCGCCGAAATACCACTCATAGGAGAGTGGTGACTCCAGGACAAAGCATCGGTCATCTATATCGGCCTACATCTGCTCAATGGCTCTATACATGACTAATCTCTCGCACGGGTCTCGGATAACCTACATAGAATGAATGCACTATGACTATCACAACCTAGTAAATACAATTTCTGCTAATGGTTTGTCAAAATGTAAAATGCAGGTTCAATAGGGAAGAACCTTACTCAATCTGAGCGAAGCTGGCGTAAGAACTCGGTACTGTGCCATAGTTAAGGGCTGATTCTGCCAAAGCCCCATCCATCTAGATATGATATGCGGCGTCTTAGGCTACATGGGCAATCCTGGCCTAGGAATCAACCGGTGCTCGAAAGCCCAAATCTGCAAGACAAAGTAAGGATTAGTTACAACATGGTTTAGACAAAGGGTTAAAGCACAAGAGATTAGTTTGGGATTTTCCAGTAGTATCAGATGGTAGATCTTGAGCTCAGACTGCTCACGCCAGACCCCTACATCCAATCCATAATACAACTATGCTAGGATGGCCCGACAATAGTTCTTGCAGGGCACAACTGTAAGATCCTCCACGGTGAAGAGCAAATTATAATTGAGGTTGCTTAAGTACACTAGAAAGAAGATGGTGGTAAGGAATGTCAGTAAAAAAGACTGAGCATACTGGTCCCTCCTATCAGCTGTAACAGGACTCGACTGCCTGATCCAGTAAGTGTGCAAGTCCCCGTACTTGAGCTTATTCATCCTGCCCAGACGAAGCCCAAGTAATCCAGCAATGTAAACCTTCACCTCAGGCCGAGAATACCACCGGTCGGTATTACGTCAAAGTGGTCCACGTCCCCGCTCCACTCCTGGTCCATTGTGGTGCACACATCCGAGGTAGTAATGGTGACCTCCTCAATAGGAAAATGAAAAGTATGGGTCATCTCCGACCACCTCTCCATCAGAGCTAAAATAGATAGCCAATGTTTTAGGGGCCTGAGTGATGGCCCTAATGATGTCGCTAAACCTGAAGGAATCTATGAGGGTCAGCAGGTCTGTATCCCCTGTGGTACGAATCTCCTCGTACCATTTCCTATAGAAGCTCAAGGCTCCCACAGTCTTATATTGGAACTGCAGAAATAGAATTACAGATTAACAGAGTTAGAATACAATAGACAAGCTAGAAATCAGAAAAGGGTTGCAGAAATCAGAAAAAACAATGTTCTGTCCCTGAGGACAGGACTTGTATGGGTAAGACCCACTTGTACGGGTCCTTGAGTGGTACCCGTATAAAAAATGGGACCGGTACGGGTCCTCCCTCACTCGTACGGGTCCCCTGCAAGCAGTCCCTATGCGGGCAAAACTCCAAAAAATTCATAATCACCCAATTTTAACCAAAGTTCATCCAAAACTATCCTAAAAGCATCCTAGGCTAAAGTTATATGCATCAGGCTCTATTCCAAAGTCTAAACACCCTAATCCATGCCAAAATTCAAGAAATTGTCAAAAGGTCAAACTTGGAAAATGGAGAATCAAATGAAATTACCTGGAGTTTTGAGGCGTGGGTCTCGAGCGAAGGGATCAGAGGTACGGGTGTAAGTCCCAAAAATAAGTCTCTCCCATAAAACGCATACCTGACAAAAATTGGGCATTCTCGAAGCCTAGAAACATCCACCGAGGGCAAGTCCTCGAGTCTTAGGAAGAAACGGTCGGCTTTTGGGATCTTTTTGTACATGTTTGGTTGATTTTAGGAGAATAATCGCCAGAAAATGCAAAATGGGAAGTTTTTGTGTGAGGCGGGATGTGAAGGGAATAACCTGCCTTTTGAAACCCCCGTCAAGGACCCATACAGGTCCCCACTTTTGAGAACCCTACGCATATGGGTCTGGGTCACCCGTACGGGCCCTCTCTTGCCATCTTAGGGAAGATTTTTGCGTCGGTATTTTAGCAAACACCAGAAATTCATCTAGTCCAAGCTTGGGGCCAACCCCGCTCTTCTTTACTCCCACATTTCAGTTATATTCACTCACCTTGATCCTTGATTGAAGGGGCAAAAATATTTTTGTTTTCACAAAAGTCAATCAAGAATCAAGGTAATCCGTTTTTTAATTGATCACTAACAAAGATGGTTTTTTTCATACAGGTCCATCCTAGCACGGGAATTCATGCCCAACAAACAAATTTTCCGAGAGAGGGCCTCCATAACAGAAGAGGTTTTACTCAAAGGATATAACTTCGCTCTCCAGCCGAGAAATCACTCTAGGGTCATTCCCCAGCATAAGCATCCGATCCAGGGGCATCCCCCCACTGATCCAAGGGCATCCCCTCACTTCCCAATAGCAGAATCAGATCCAGGGGTAACCTCCCACTAATCTAGGGGCATCCCTTCACTTCCCAGTAGTGGAATTAGATCCAGGGGTAACCCCCCCACCGATCTAGGGGCACCCCCTATTTCCTAGTAACAGAATCATCAGGTCTTAGGGGTATCCCTCCATTTCCTAATAACGGAATCATCAGGTCTTAGGGGAGTTCCCCCACCAACCTACAGGCATCCCCCTACTTCCCAGTAGTGGATTTGTTAGATCCTAGGGGCACTAACCCTAGGAGCATTCCCCAGTAGTAAAATAAGCCTCGATCGGGCCAAACTCAACATTTCCTACACATAATTTTTAGTTTATTACATCCACACTTCTTTATACTTAATTGAAGGGGCAAAAATATTCTTGTAAAAACCAAAGTCAATTAAGAATAAAGAGGTGTCTGCTTAGGCAACAACTGACTCGGTGTTTGATTATTGTCTCTTTTCAAGTTATTCAAAATTCCCCAGCAGGAGAGTCATCCACCTTAAGAAAGGGATATAGTAGCCTGAAGAGTCATCCGCCTCAAGAAAGGGATACGCATATCTTCCCCAACAGGAGCGTCATCCGCCTTAAGAAAGGGATGCAGTAGCTAGGAGAGTTATCAGCCTCAAGAAAGGGATACACATATCTTCCCTAGAGAAATCATCAGTCAGGAAAGTCGATCCGCCTTAAGAAAGGGTTACAATGGCTAGGAAAGTCGATCTGCCTTAAGAAAGGGATACACACCTTCCCCAAGCAGAGTCACTAGGGATATATACAGTAGCAAATAGAAAGTCATCCGCCTTAGGAAAGGGATATGCATCGGCAAAGGAAAGTCATTTGCCTCAAGAAAGGGATACGCATTGGTAAGGAAAGTCGATCCACCTTAGGAAAGGGATACACCAGTCAGGAAAGTCATCCGCCTCAAGAAAGGGATACACAATGGCAAAGGACAGTCATCCACCTCAAGAAATGGATACGCACCAGCAAAGGAAAGTCATCTGCGTCAAGAAAGGGATACGTATTCGCAAAAGAAAGTCATCTGCCTCAGAAAAGGGACCCCCGAGAAAGGAGTTCATCTCAAGAAAGGAACTCGCCCATGCCATCACCTCAGGTATAATTTCTAAATGCTCGCTCATATTGTGAGGTCATACAGGTCCGTATCTGTAGTGATCCCATGAGGGGCAGTCTGTGAGCATTGGATTTTAATGATCATTCTCAGGAAATGATGATGAGAGCTATATGATGCAATGTCTTGCAGGTGTTGTCCATCAG
Source organism: Euphorbia pulcherrima (assembly GCA_947683365.1). Classification (NCBI taxonomy): domain Eukaryota; kingdom Viridiplantae; phylum Streptophyta; class Magnoliopsida; order Malpighiales; family Euphorbiaceae; genus Euphorbia; species Euphorbia pulcherrima. The sequence continues at coordinate 13,570,278 of CANTUS010000007.1, forward strand.
AGGTGTTCCTACTACAGCAGAGTTGAGTTTGGCTGAAGTTAGTAGACCTAGTATGCCCTTAGGGACCCGTACGGGTGCTGCTTGGTAGTACGGATGCACTGTCAGACCCATATGGGTCATCCCTTCCATACGCCTAGGGAGACCCGTATGGGTCCCCTAGTACTCGTACGGGCACCTGTACGGGTACTCTTGTTGCCTAAACCGGCTCTTTTAGAAGGGAATCCTTTCCTATTTCGGGAAAAGGCAGGTCATGAACGCGATTTATTGCATTCAGACCTCCTTTCCCCTATAAATAGGGCCCTTCTCTTCACATTTTCAATACACATATCTCATAAAAAAATTATACTAAAGTTCTATCAGTTTCTATAGGTATAGAAAAGGTATAGTAGGGGTATAGGAGGTATAAAATAAGGAGAAAACTCATCCTTTGAGGTTTTGTCCACATTTTATTCATTCCTAATTTCATTCACTAGGATTTAGGGGAGGTTCTGTCCACACAAATACTCACCTAAATAGTCCTATTTCACCATCTATTTTGGCCGGAGTCTCTCAATAGTAAAGGGATCATCTCAAAGTGGATTCACGCCATAAAGGTAATGCTTCTGAGTTTCAAAGAGACCCACGTCTCAATTATTTCCTTATTATTATTGCCTGATCCTTCTATTATATTTGTTCCTTTCATTTCTTATTTTGGGTCTGGTCCTAACTCGTATGAGCCAATTTGGCACCATATATTCCCAAAGATATCAAATTGGTGCACATACTCATATAGAAGGAAATCCCTTTTTATTTTATTTTTTTATGCCATCAATCCATTAATCTGTAAACTGAACTGAACAAAGCTTCTGTCTGGACCAGACTGGACCCGTATGGGTACACATACCTATACGGGTCCTCCCTGGTACCCCGTACGAGTCCACCCACCCACACGGGTACCAGCCCCAGGCAAATTCCCAAACCTATAATTAACTGATTAAAAACCAACCCAACTCACCATTTGCCATGCAATCATTTTCACTAAAAGTCCGGTAAATCAACTCACGAAAAGATAAAACGTGTTTTAACAACAAAATTTGCTGAAGTGATATTTTATGGTGTGCTATAAAGTGTGCTTACATCTGTGGATGCAGGGGAATTCATTTTCATTTTGTTTTAGAACTTAGAACAAATGTATAGGTTCTCTTTGCAATTTCCCCCATTTTCCCCCGGTTGTAATTTTTACTCCCCTATTTATTGCTTGTGCTTTATTGTAATATGTAAATGCATGTGATGAGTATGGAAGAGTGTAGAAATAGAATTTCTGTGATAATTCCCCAAATGATGAAAACTAAAATAGTTTTACGCGATGAATGTAATTTTGAATCAACTAAATGAGAAATAAGTGACTCATTTGATACCCGAATCTCTGATCCAATAGGTATGAGTCTCCTGCCCAGAGGGAACCGTACCAAAACTCTTTCCCAAGTAGACAACTTGGGTGGCGACTCTATCAATTGTATCGAGATTTGGGTCTCGATTCGTTTATTCATTAAAATCAGCTTATTATGCAAACTTTAACCAAAGAATGTTTTGTCACAGCTAAATCCAACCAAACCCCCAGTGGGCCCCGTCTCTCACAAAGGTGCAGAGGGAGACCCACATGTCATCGACACCTCACAGTGCTAAAACATCTAACTTTAGTTCACTTACTTTATGAACTACTTTTCTCTACAAAGACAGAATAGGAGCATGTTGCTTTCAACAAGTCCATTTGTAGATAACATATAATCTCTTACATGCTTGCCTTTTGCAAATATGTGATTCTTGCACTATCATGAAAACGTTTTTCATATTTCAAGAAAGACGGCTTCCATTATTGAATAAGTTCTCATTTGTTCAAAAATAGCCTCATCCTTCACATCTATTATCTAATAACAGAAAAAGGGTAAACGCTCGTGTGAGTGAGCTATTTCTCTCTCTTACATGCATCTTAAATAATAGCAAATATTGATAAATAATATTCGCATTCATATATTGCAAAATTCAAACTCTATTGAATAATATGTTCTTAAACATATGACCTAGATCTGGTAGATCTAGCATTTTCAACATAAATAGCTTTTATGTTGAACCCTTTACGTGCTATATAGAAAAATGATGCTTAATCTTTATATGCTTTAATCTGATATGGAACCTCAATTCCGTAGCAAAAGCTATATTAGATTGACTGTCATTTTCCTTTATAATTAAAATTTCAGCATTTGTAGAAGTAATATAATGATGGTTCATTAACCTTCTTAATCAATTAGCTTCTAAATAAGAGTATCACATACACTCCATTTTATAATGGATAGGGCGACATAAGTTTATTTCTTGTTACTTCATAATATGACACTATTGTCAGTTAACAAGATAAAACTAAAATATGGATATCATTTTATCCATGTCTCTAACCCAATCGCCTGTTGTGCATCCTTTTAGTTGCATATTATAGCAAACTGACAGCACAAAAAATAGTCTACAACGCCTTTAAGGTACCTCAGTATCCTTTTCACAGTTTTTAATGTGCTTTTCTCGGATTTGGCTGATATATGCTTATAATGCCAACTACATTACAAATATCAGATTATATACACACTATAGTGTATATATGAGGCTTTACAAAGCTCTCATATAAGGAAAATTAATTGTTCATTCATTTTCTCATTTGTGTTATGGGACGCATGTAAGTGTTAGGTCCACTTAGACATTTAGCCATCTGGTTATACATATAGGCTTAAGATTGCTTATATTGAAAACTCAAGAACATTATCGGTTTATGTCTCTTAAGACAAGGTTAACAAACTCACGGAGTAATCTCTTGGAACCTTAATTATAAGAGTACAGGAAATTTCACTTAGAACTACCATTTCAAAATTTGATATTAATCAAACTTTGATCTAATTCACACATTACATGTCATTTCCAGCTATTAGAATGTTGAGAGCATGGGTTTTTCTGTGTCACCTTAGAACGATGATGACATTTTGCTCGGACCCATTATAGGTCGACAGGTTTTTTTTTCAGAATCGAACTATGTTTGGAAGATATGCTTTTGATGATTTTCGGACTTAAACCTATCTTTAGACTTAATTAATTCTCCTTTAAAACTAAAATAACTTAAAATATCTTAGAGTAATATGATTTAAATATACATAAAATATAAAAATGCCCTGATATAGCTTTTTAGGTTTTTTCCCCGTGGTACTCCCCCGCCGGCCGGAGCCGCCGTCGCCACCACCGCGAGCCGCTTCGGCGACGGCGGTGACTGCCATTCTTATGGCGGGCACCTTAATGAATATACCCAGGGGCATCTCGATGTAATCATCAGGGGCATCCCATCACATGTTTCAATCTGCACTCAAGGGGCATATCAGCCAGACTCGGCAGTCGGCCTCGATAATCTCTCTGGACTCCCAGAAATCTCAACTCAATTTCAGTTTAATTCTTCCATTTTAATTGTTTAATCTAAGGGGAAAAATTTTTTATCTCGATAAAATCAATTAAGCAATAAAAATGCAACTTATATCATTTACTAATATCTCAAAACCTTCCTTATCAAGTATACCATACGGCAAACCCGGTGGACAACTAACGCAAGGATCCAAAATTCAACACTCAAAATTCAAAATCTCGAGTCCATTTTTGAAGAGTTCGAGGTGACCACAAAGGTGTTTGAGGGTCTGAGGTGACCGTCATATTCCAAGTCCATTTTTGAAGAGTTTAAGGTGACTGTAAAGGTGTTCAAGGTGTCCGAGGAGGCCATTAAATTCCAAGTCAATTTTTGAAGAGTCCGTGGTGATCGCAAAGGTGTTTGAGGGGTCTGAGGCTACCGTTATATTTTGAGTCCATTTTTGAAGAGTTCGAGGTGACCGCAAAGGTGTTTGAGGGGTCCGAGGTGACCATTATATTTTGAGTCCAGTTTTGAAGAGTGCGAGGTGACTGTATAGGTGTTCAAGGGGTCCGAGGTGACCATTATATTCCAAGTCCATTTTTTAAGAGTCCGAGGTGACCGTAACGGTGTTCAAGGGGTCCGAGGTGACCACAAAATACCAAAGTACCATATACAACCAATAACCCATCTCAAGTCTGTTAAGGGCAATGAAGGAAATACTGATCCATCTCCTAAATCTATCTAGTTCTTGACAGGTTTGTTTATGGCAATCCTAGAAGACGACCGGTCTAAGAATCCAACGTCAGGTATAACCCTTTATCCCTTCCTCTTTTGTGAGAACACAATTGACTAAGTCAATTGATAATCTCCCCGAGGGGCAGCCTGTAAGCACGAGCTTTTTGGTGTTGCCTTGGAATGATGATGATGTTTTGCTCGGACCCATTATAGGTCGATCGCTTTTTTTTAATCAGATTCGAACTATGTTTGGAAGATATGCCTTTGATGATTTTTGGACTTAACCCTATCTTTGGAACTAATTAATTCTCCTTTAAAACTAAAATAACTTAAAATATCTTGGAGTAACATGATTTAAATATACATAAAATATAAAAATACCCTGATATAGCTTTTTAGGTTTTTCCCCTTGGTCCTCCCCCCCGGGCGGATCCGCCGTCGCCGCCACTGTCCGCGGCGGCAAGCTGCTCTGGAGACGGCGGTGAACGCCATCCTTATGGTGGCCACCGTCGTCCTTGTGGCGATCGCCACCATGGCGGCGGCGGCAGTGGTAGTGGCCATCCCTTTTGGGGCTACCTCTGCCATCATAGCAGCGGTCACCACCGCCATGATGGCTGCCACCGCCATGGCTATAGCCACTCATTTTCTCTCTCTACTTTAGATTAAGCCACATATTTTCGCCCGATTTCTCACCCATAGTCGGTGAATTTTTAGTGTGAGACTATTTAAACCCTTGAAGAGAGAGATTTAAGAAGTCTTTTTGGCTAAATTTGGAAGGATTTAGATAAAAAACCTAGAAATTACAAACTTAGAGAGAAAAAGCTTAAGAAAGGCAAAAGTCCGGGTGTAATCACCTCTAATATGGGATTTTTGGTTGTTCTTGGGCTTAATTTCTTAGTTAAATCACTAAAACTGATTAGAAATCTTAGGGAAAATGGATTAAATAGGTTTAGAGACTTGTTTTCCAAATACTACCTAAATTTTGTCACTGATTCTATCACTATTTAAATTTTGTCACTGATTCTATCACTATTCCGTCACTGATTTCCATCATTGTCATCTGAAAATCATCAAAGACACCTCCCAAAGGTTGATTCGAGTCTCCAAAGATAGATTCACGACCTAGAGGTAACAAAATTGAGTTCCCTTATCTATTTCCTTACTTTTATCGCGTTTTAGCTACTGTTGTTCTTGTTTTTGGTTGTTTTCCCCTTGGTGTTCTTGAGTAATCTTAGAAAAGGGGACGACCTCTATAAGGATAGCCTTCACCACTATCCCTATAGCCTTGGCCGCTATCCCTATAGCGGTGAAGGCTATAGATACAGCGGTGAAAGCTATCCTTATAGAGGTCTCACCATTTTTTGGATTTTTGGGTGTTTTCCATCCTAATCCCATAAAATCTTAATTATTTGTGTTTTTTAAGTCTAGATCTATCCCATTGGCGATTGATTACGACTTAAAATCCCAATAATTTGGAGTTTATAGGCCAAAAACACCAGGGATCCTTCTTAGAAATGAAATCTAGCGTAAAGGCTGTAGTGACAGCCTTGACCGCCGCAGCCATAGTGGCAGCCGCTATACCTATAGCGGCCACCGCTATAGCAAAGGTGGTCAAGGCTGTCACTATAGCCTTGGCCGCCAGATCTTAGTTACAACTTGTTTCCTGTCAGTTTTCTTTCATTTTTGCCCCGATTTTCGTGTTTTTCAATATGATTTTAATCTGTAAATTATTTCGTTGAATCTAGAATTTGGTTTTGATGATCTTAAAATGGTAAAATGCTTGATTAACTAGCTAAATCATGCAAACTTGGCTTAAATCGGGGTTTTCTCACCTAAAAACCACAATAATAGTTTCTCGATGTTTTAAATCCATTTTTGTGTGTTTATTTTCTACCCTTTATTTATTTATGCTTTATTTGTGAATATTTTGCCTCGTTTGGAGTCGGGTCTGAGTTGGTAAGCTTGGTCAAAATCCGATTTCGTCCATTCATTTATTTATTTACCGCTTTATTTATTTCCTTGCGTAAGAAAAATATATAAAAATTTATAAAGCCTTGTAATAATTATTTTCTTGCTTTATTTATTTATTGATTTTGTGTGGTGTATGGTTATATAAACTGAAAACTCTAATTAATCGGATTTAAATCGCATAAGAACTAAAGTTGAGTTTATAAAAATATAAACAATTTGATTTAATAAAATGAAAAATAGACAACATCATCCAAACTTGGAATCTCATATTTTAAGGTACGATCCAACCACTTGGTGGGAATATCGTACCCAAATTTTCGGTAGAGCTAAACCAGGTGGCGACTCTGTCTTGAAATACGGGATTTCAAGTCTCGTATCTTTTAACACCTAAATTGGATTTATAAATCAACTTCAACATAATTCTATCAACTTTTTTTATCACGCCTCTAAAATGAGGACTCTATCTCTAGCAACGCCTCACGGTGCCCGTTGTTTCTCCACCTTCCGTGCTATACATTTCACGCGGTCCTCGTGGGTGGAGGGAAGAAGGTCGCAAGCTCACAGTGATGACTCTGCTGGGGATTTCCTCTTGACTTATAATTCGAAAAAATCTATCTTTTCAACATTTTGGTTAATGGATTTTGATGATGTGCAGAAATCATTTTTAAATCAATGCCTTCTTTCTTATGCCTTGTTAATCTAGTGCTTTACTTGAGACCAAAAGTTATGGTGTCATTTTTATCACCCCATGAAGCTCACTTGTATACCTCATACCCGCCAGGAATTGGGGATATTTATGGGTGGATCACTCATTTTAACCAACTTGTAATTCCCGCAATCACACTCATTTGAGGAGTGGTTGAGTTACACAAAATCAAGGTAAACGAGACCCTTCTGCAGTGTTGTTCCGCGACACCAGCAGTTTAAGACTATGAACCGCGATAAATCTAACCATAGAAACTTCCTCATAGGCAACCGAAATGATTTAGATCTAGATCGCATACTCTCTTGCCTTTCCCTGGGGCTAGAGTTAACCCCAGATTCCAAATTGGCGTTGCGCGGGAGTCATAAGGTTGGAAGTGGTTTATTTGCTTTTGTGTGCTACTTGTGTTGTGCTCATGCATACGCACTTCATGCATAGGCCGCCTGTGGCCGACCTTTTAATTTCGGTTCTCGCTTACCTCTACTCTTCCCTTGCTTTAAGGGGGAATTTAACAAAATGTTGAGATCATTTGAGTTCCGATGACCCGTACCTAGTTCAATAGGCATGACGAGGAATTCACATGTCTCACGTATTTTGGGGTTAAGCTTCACATCATTAGCTCTTCTGCTCTCTACCTCTCTAAACCACCCCGATATATAGGGCATTCATCACTCAAATTGTTATGTTATCATCCATTTCATTCATGGTTCAATTCAGGCTGATCATCTTCCGATTTCTCTAAAGGTCGAGACATTCCCGTCGCCGCAGTCCTGTTTGGTTATGACTCAATTGCCGTTTGGTTTGCCAATTAGTGTCAGAATTAGTTATTCCTACCATGTCTGATATTCCACTATCTAGCGGGATTCCATCCGAGGGTACTCCTCCACCTGTTTCTTCTCCTCTGGCTGAACAAAGGCAATCTGAGTTGGGTTTAGAATTGGCTAATGCTATGGCCATGTTCTTATAGTCAGATCTATTTTGGGTCACTATTCAAGAATAGGTCCATTTAGATTTACATGAAGAAAGGAATGCCTAGGGACCATCAGGGTCGATTTCTCAAGCTCAGGGACAGCCCGAGGTAGCTTAGAATGAATCCGATTAGATTTTGCAATTTTAGAATCAGTTTTAAGTTCCTCTACTTCTTCCTAAGCAGCTAGGGCAGTTTCAATTTAGTCACTCATCGGTTCAACCTACCCAAGCTTTTACTACTCTAGCTTTATCTTTCCCTCCTCCGCTACACTCGAGGCCTATTGTCCAGTCTCCTATTCTTCCCACTTTCTCAGGGGGATTTACTCCTCAGATGACAGTCCCCTCGAGTGGCTTTGTTGTCCCTTCGGTGCAGCCGACGGTCTTCACACCCTCTCCTCATAGTTTTGTGGTCACCCCATGTAGGACCGCTTATTCTCGGAACCCCTTCATTTGCCCTCAGATCGAGATCCCTGCTCCCCTGCCATTTCAATTTGGAGTAACCTTAGTGCATAACGACTAGGTCACGTAGCCTTTGGGCGTGACACCATGCGACCAGGTCACTCAGCCTCCGGGCCTGACACTTAAAATGGCGGCATTTCTAAGATAGCTTATAGGTAAGAGCGAAAAGAAAGAAGAGGAAAGGGATGAAGATTGGGTCCCTAAGAACCTTTTAATGCCTCGAATGGAGCCGTACTCCGGTGAGGGTCCTCCCAAGTCCCACATCGTGATTTATGAGTAGATTAGGTGTGTCTAGAAGATAGGGGACAAGGTTCTTGCCAAGTTATTCCCGTGTACTTTATCGGGGCCAGCTCTCGAATGGTATAATACTCTCTTGGAGTCGATAATCCTTGATTGGGAACTCCTTTCTAAAGCCCTAATTGCCCACTACAGTTTCAATTCTATAATGGAAACAACTATTTAGCACCTTGAAGCTGTCAATCAAAAGCAGGGCAAAAATTTCAAATCTTACTTCAATCGGTGGATGGCCACCCGAGTTTTTGAAACAGAAGCTTAGTTTGAAGGAAATGATTCTGAAGTTACTCGACGGGACTATCTCAGTGCTCCAAAAAGAGATGGAAACCAACTCTTTTGAATCTTATCAAAAAAATTTCGAGAAAGCCAAGAAGATCGAGCGTCGGGAAGAGAAAGAGAAGGCTAACAAGCCAAGTGGCAAACCCTGGTATAACAAAAACAACAACCCTCAATCTTTTAAAGTTGCTCCTCTCCTGGTTGAAGAGAAGACACCCGTAGCTCAAGTTATCGCTCAAGAGAATGTTTCTGCAGTTCAAACAACACTCGCTCGGGTGCCTGGTCAGAAAGCATTTGTGTCTCCGTGGAAGCTCCCTCTTCATATCCTATTTACCAAGTTGTGAGAAAAAGGCATGCTTAGCCCTCTTCGTGAATACCATTCTCCTACACCCGAAGAGAAAGGTAATATTTGTCACTATCATGTTCAGAAGGGGCACACAACAAATCAATGCAAACCTCTAGGCATGGCCCTTTGGCGCTTAGTAAAAGAAGGAAAAATGGATGAACCAGCTAGGAAAACCAATACTGAGGAGAAGCCATCACCGAGCTCTGATGATGGAGTAAGCACCATCAATTTCGGTCTCCCTAAGGAAGTTGCGTTGGACATGTTCAGTCAACACCATTATAGAAGCCAATTCCATCACCAACTCTAACAAGAATCCCATGAGGTCTCTAGCGGATGAAGAAGATAAGTTATCAGCTAATTAAGTGAAAGTTTTGGATTTGTCCTAGACGATGCACTAATGGAAGCTACCGAGGATGCCTAATCCACCAGCCCTACCAATCAAGACCCTCCGCCTGTGGAGGCTGACTATCTATCTATGTAATTTTTTTTTCTAGTATATCGATGCGAACAATTCTATCTTTAAGGCATTTTAATTCAATCAAAGACTATTTTTGATTACCTGCTTGATGTTTCACCCGATGGGTCCATGCATTCATTTTATCATAAGCATAATATGTTCAGTATTCATGACATTTCTTTAACTGAAATAAATTCGAGTACAGATGATAACCTAAAATGGTAACCATTTCTAATGACCTAACCTCTAAAAAAAGAGAGATTAAGGAGTGCTTTAAAATCATGATAACGCTTCCGCCTGGTCGTGCCCAAACACACTCAATGTTCATTGTCAAATTGTCAAGCATCACTCCTTTGTGCCTAAAGCAGAAAAGGAAGCTCAATCCCTCCTTGGATGTCGGTTCATCACGTGCTTCACAACTATATGTAAACCTCTTTTCAAGCTACTGAAGAAGTGTCAGCCAATTATGGAGAAGAATATTGCCAAGTCGGCTTGGACAGAATTATGGCTTACTTTTTTCGCCCACCCATTCTCAAAATTCCCACCCCTGATATATCATCAATCCTTCCCAATATCTAATATCCATTTCTCTCCTCCTTGACCATTCTGGTCTAGGGGGACCAATATGATCGACGAGATTCAACCCTCACCAATAAATGAACACTGCTTCATCATTATAGGGGCATGTCACTTCTCAAAATCAGGGGAAGCCGAGTCTTCCACCAACGTTACCTCCAAGAGGATGGCCAAGTTCATTGAGAAACACATCTTCACCTGGTATGGATTACTTCATCATACCATTTCGAACAACAGATTCTAGTCCTAAGGGGTAACCACTGATTCAAATCAGGAAACATGGTATTCACCCCATAGACCATAAGCTAATTGGGCAACTAAAATCGCAAACTATCCTATTTAGGAAATCCTTTCTAAGACCGTTGCTGGATGTCGTGATTGAGCCAATGAGCTATCGTTCACCCTTCAAATATGTCATGCAAGTGTCAGAATTCTCATAAACTAATCACCTTTCTCCTTTATCTATGGAATTGAAGCCATGCTACTAACCAATGCCAAGATAAAATCCTTAAGAGTCGCATTGAATCCAAGTCAAACGGACCCTTGTGGACTAAAGCACAGTTCAGACAACTTAAACAGTCTTCAGATGCGTTGAAGGCGCAAAAGCGTACAATGATCGAGCCAAGCATCAATAGTACCCGTTGAAGGTCGCTGATCTAATTTCAAAACAAGTGAAACCTACCGACACTGATCCAAGGGGGAAGTTCTAGCCAGATTAGGAATGACCTCATGTAATCAGGAAAGCACTCAGTATAAGGGGCATGAAGATTTTGGACGGTAGCGGGTTCGTAAACCCTTTATATCAAAACAGGTTGAAGCGTTATCATATCAAACTAAAAGAACCAAATCCAGAAAATGGCACACAAAAAAAATAAAAAATAAATAAATCACCCGATGAGTGGTCTTCTACTACTCGGGCAAAAATTAGTGTGTATCCCGTTGAGTGGTGTTCTACAAACTAATCAGGCAAAAGTTAGGTGCAATATGACCCACCAGACTGAATACCCGAAGAGGGCGGTTTGGGTAAAAGTCAGGGTAAAAGTGAGCTACGAGAGTGTGTTGGCTAGAAAACTTTCATAGGCTAGTTAACACCAGAGTTTGGGTCAATAGAAATGGTTATCATCATTGTGTACTCAAACTTACTTCATTTAATAGAAATGTCATTTTACTGAATCCTTTGTGTTTGTGCTTGAATGAATAGATTGGGCCCAAAAGGCGAAATGTTGTAAATGAGTCAAATGTAGGGTTCCGCACAGTCAGCTCAATTCCTCAAAGGAAAAGAATGATAAAAGGCAAAAATTCTAATAGATTGAAAAAATCTAGGTCTATACAAAAGCCGGTAAGTCCGTTGGAGTGAAACCCGAAAAGGGCGGTCCAAGCAAAAATTAGGACATAAAAGCAAAATATGAATAAGTCTGATAGGTCCAACAAAATGTCTGGTGTCTATGCAAAAATTAAGACAAATATAAATAAAGGTAACAACTGCCGTCAGTCACACTAAGATACCCACCTTATTGTCATCATCATCACAATGCCTGAATATCTTCTGTAATCCGATGGGATCTAGGGGCTCGGATCTGTCCTCTATGCATGTGCACTCTAATCTCAACTGCGACTGAGCATCTCGAGTCTACAAGGTCCAAATCCTCTAAAGCCATCCTTGGTAGAATTCATTGGTAGTGATAGCTTCCAGCTGTTCATCATCCAGAATCTCGACCTTCGCTTCATGCTCTCACTTGTCTTTGATACGCTTAATTCAACACTCATTTATGTAGCTAACTCGCCTCTCTAGAAAGCAAGCGAAATGGTGTGTAGAAATTGTTCATCCTTAACTTCAATATCTCGGCACACGCATCCTATGTATCCACCAAAAATTCTCAAATTCTCCACCAGGGGCACTCCCACCTAGTCTGTGCGACATCCCTAATCCTCCGCCAGGGGCTTGCTCACCTGATCTATGCGGTAATGCAGCTCCGTACATGTTCTCTCTTCAAGGAAGTTAATCTTTCTTTAAACAAGTCAATCAAATGAGCGATTAGTCATCTTGGAGATGATCAGTCCAAATTTCTCATGCATTCATTCATACATGCATAATATTAGTGCCCTGTTTATTATTCTATACGGAGTTCTACATGAAACAAAGCAACGAAAAGTATCCTTGAGCTATATGGTCGACCTCCGAACACACACCCTGTATCAAGGGGCATCTTAGAATTTTCTTCTATCTTACATTCAAGGGTAGAACATCCAAGCGACATACCAGCTAGACTCGACGCTCGGCCTTGATAACCTCTCTGGACTCCCAGAAATCTTAACTCAATTTACATTCTTCCATTTTTATTGGTTAATTGAAGGGGCAAAAATTTTTTGTCTTGACAAAATCAATTAATCAATTAAAATGCAATTCATATCATTTAAAGATGCTCCAAAATTTCCTTGATAGGTACACCATACGGTAATCCCGATGGATAACTAACTCGAGGATCCAAAAGTCTAAGCTCAGAAATTTCTCCCAAGGGCACCTTAATGCAAATTCCTAGGGGCATCTCGATGTAATCATCAAGGGCATCCCAATACATGTTTCAAGCTACACTTAAGGGGCATATCAGCCAGACTCAGTGCTCAGCCTTGACAATCTCTCCAGACTCCTGAAAATCTCAACTCAATTTTAGTTTCATTCTTCCATTTTAATTGCTTAATTGAAGGGCAAAAGTTTTTGTCTCAACAAAATCAATATTAAGCAATAAAAATGCAACTTATATTATTTACTAATATCTCAAAACCTTCCTTATCAGGTACACCATACGACAAACCCGGTGGATAACTAATGCAAGGATTCAAAATTCAACACTCAAAATTCAAAATCTTGAGTCCTTTTTTGAAGAGTCTGAGGTGATCGCAAAGGTGTTCGAGGGGTCCAAGGTGACCGTCATATTCCAAGTCCATTTTTGAAGAGTCCGAGGTGACCGCAAAGGTGTTCAAGGGGTTCAAGGCGACCAATATATTCCAAGTCCATTTTTTAAGAGTCTGAGGTGACCGCAAAGGTGTTCGAGGGGTTCGAGGCGACCGTTATATTCTGAGTCCATTTTTTAAGAGTACGAGGTGACCGCAAAGGTCTTCGAGGGGTCCAAGGTGACCATTATATTCTGAGTCCATTTTTGAAGAGTTCGAGGTGACAGCAAAGGTGTTCGAGGGGTCCGAGGTGACCATTATATTCTGAGTCCATATTTTAAGAGTCCGAGGTGACTGAAAAGGTGTTCGAGGGGTCCAAGGTGACCATAAAATACGAAAGTACCATATATAACCAATTACCCATCTCAAATCTGTTAAGGGCAATGAAGGTAATACTGATCCATCTCCTAAATCTATTTGGTTCTTGACAGGTCTGTTTATAGCAATCCCAGAAGATGACCGGTCCGAGAATCTAATGTCAGGTATAACCCTCTATCCCTTGCTCTTTCGTGAGATCACAATTGACTAAGTTAATTGATAATCTCCCGAGGGGCAGCCTATGAGCATGGGCTTTTCGGTGTCACCTTGGAACGATGATGATGTTTTGCTCGGACCTATTATAGGTCGATCAGGCTTTTTTTTTAGATTTGAACTATGTTTGGAAGATATGCCTTTGATGACCTTCGGACTTAACCCTATCTTTGGACTTAATTAGTTCCCCTTTAAAACTAAAATAACTTAAAATATCTTGGAGTAACATGATTTAAATATATATAAAATATAAAAGTACCCTGCTATAGATAGCTATTTAGGTTTTTCCCCGTGGTCCTCCCCCGCCTGCCGGAGCCGCCGTCGCCACCACCGTCCACGGTGGTGAGTAGCTCCGACAATGGTGGTTACCGCCATCCTTATGGCGGCCACCGCTGTCCTTATAGCGGCCGTTGCCATGGCGGCGGCGGTCACCACCGTCATAGCGGGGATGACCGCTACCCAGGGTGGCTACCCCTGTTGTGGCTACCCCTGCCATCATAGCGGTGGTAACCACTGCCATGACGATTTCCACAGCTATAGTGTAGCGGCCACCACTATAGTAGTAGCGGTCACCGCTATGGCTATAGCGGTGGCTGTGGCATGGCCAAACCCAGGCCTTGCCACTCGTTTTTTCTCTCTTCTTTAGATTAAGCAATGTATTTTTGCCTAATTTCTCACCCAAAGTCGGTGAATTTCGAGTGTGAGACTATTTAAACCCTTAAACAGAGAGATTTAAGAAGACTTTTTGGTTAAATTTGAAAGGATTTAGATCAAAAACCTAGAAATTAGGTACTTAGAGAGAGAAAGCTTAAGAAAGGCAAAAATCCGGGTTTAATCACCGCTAATCTGGGATTTTTAGTTGTTCTTGGGCTTGATTTCTTAGTTAAATCACTAAAACTGATTAGAAATCTTAGGGAAAATGGATTAAATAGGTTTATAGACTTGTTTTCCAAATACTACCTAAATTTCGTCACTGATTCTGTCGCTATTCCATCACTAATTTCTGTCACTGATTTCTGTCGTTGTTCGTCTGAAAATCATCAAAGACACCTCTCAAAGGTTGATTCGAGTCTCCAAAGATAGATTCACGGCCTAGAGGTAACAAAACTAAATTCCCTTATCTATTTCCTTACTTTTATCGCATTTTAGCTGTTGTTATTCTTGTTTTTGGTTGTTTTCCCCTTGGTGTTCTTGAGTAATCTAAGAAAAGGGGACGTCCTCTATAAGGATAGCCTTTTCTGCTATCACTATAGCCTTGGCCTCTATTTCTATAGCGGTGAAGGCTATAGATACAACGGTGAAAGCCATCCTCATAGAGGTCTCACCATTTCTTAGATTTTTGGGTGTTTTCCATCCCAAACCCGTAAAATCTTAATTATTTGTGCATTTTAAGTCAAGATCTATCCCATTGGCGACTGATTACGACTTAAAATCCCAACAATTAGGAGTTTATAGGCCAAAAACATCAGGGATCGTTCTTGGAACTGAAATCCAGCGTGAAGGCTGTAGGCTTGACCGTCGCAGCCATAGCGGCCACCGCTATAGCTGTCAGTACAGCCTTGGCCGCCGGGTCTTATCTACGGCTTGTTTCTTGTCAGTTTTCTTTCATTTTTGCCCGATTTTTCATGTTTTTCATTATGATTTTAATCTGTAAATTATTTCATTGAATCTGGAATTTGAATTTGATAATCTTAAAATGGTAAAATGATTGATTAACCGGCTAAATCATGTAAACATGGGTTAAATTGGGGTTTTCTCACCAAAAACAATAATAATCATTTTATCGATGTTTTAAATCTGTTTTTGTGTGTTTATTTTCTGCCCTTTATTTATTTATGCTTTATTTGTGAATATTTTGCCTCATTTAGAGTCAGATGTGAGTTGGTAAGCTCGGTCAAAACCCGGTTTCGCCCATTTATTTATTTATCGCTTTATTAATTTCCTCGCGTTAGAAAAATGTATAAGAATTTTTAAAGCCTTTTAATAATTATTTTCTTGCTTTATTTATTTATCGCTTTTGTGTGGTGTATGGTTATATAAACTGAAAACTCTAAATAATAATAGGATTAAAATCGTATAAGAACTAAAGTTGAGTTTATTAAAATATAAACAACTTAATTTAATAAAATGAAAAATAGGCAACCTCATCCGAACTTGGAATCTCTTATTTTAAGGTACTGTCCAACCACTCGGTGGGAATATCGCACCCAAATTCCCGGCAAAGCAAAACCGGGTGGTGACTCTGTCTTAAAATACGGGATTTCAAGTCTCGTATCTTTTTACACCTAAATTGGATTTAAATATCAACTTCAACATCATTCTATCAACTTTTTTTTATCACGCCTCTAAAATGACGACTCTCCCTCTAGCAACGCCTCACGGCGCATGTTGTTTCACCTCCCCCCGTGCTACGTATTTCACGCGGTCCTCACGGGTGGAGGGAAGAAGGTCGCAGGCTCATAGTATAGCGGCCACCGCTATAGCAACGGCGGTCAAGGCTGTCAATACAGCCTTGGCAGCCGGATCTTAGTTACGGCTTATTTCTTGTAAGTTTTCTTTCATTTTTGTCGATTTTCGTGTTTTTCATTATGATTTTAATCTATAAATTGTTCCATTGAATATGGAATTTGATTTTGATGATCTTAATATGGTAAAATGATTGATTAACCGGCTAAATCCTGTAAACTTGGCTTAAATCGGGGTTTTCTCACCTAAAAACCATAATAATCGTTTCTCGATGTTTTAAATCTATTTTTGTGTGTTTATTTTCTGCCCTTTATTTATTTATGCTTTATTTTTGAATATTTTGCCTTGTTTAGAGTTGGGTCTGAGTTGGTAAGCTCGATCAAAACCCGGTTTAGCCCATTTTTTTATTTATCGCTTTATTTATTTCCTCATGTTAGAAAAATGTATAGGAATTTGTTAAGCCTTTCAATAATTATTTTCTTGCTTTATTTATTTATCGCTTTTATGTGGTGTATGGTTATATGAACCAAAAACTCTAAACAATAATCGGATTTAAATCCAATAAGAACTAAAGTTGAGTTTATTAAAATATAAACAATTTGATTTAATAAAATAAAAAATAGGCAATATCATCTGAACTTGGAATCTCATATTTTAAGGTACGGTCCAACCACACGGTGGGAATATCGTACCCAAATTCCCGGTAGAGCTAAACCGGGTGGCGACTCTGTCTTAAAATACGGGATTTCAAGTCTCGTATTTTTAACACCTAAATTGGATTTAAATATCAACTTCAACATCATTCTATCAACTTTTTTTTATCACGCCTCTAAAATGAGAACTCTCCCTCTAGCAACGCCTCATGACGCTCATTGGTTCTCCACCCTCCGTGCTACGCATTTCACGCGATCCTCATGGGTGGAGGGAAGAAGGTCTCAGCCTCACAGTATTGTGGCCACCGCTATAGTGACGGCGGTCAAGGGTGTCACTACAGCCTTGGCCTCCGGATCTTGGTTACGGCTTGTTTCTTGTCAGTTTTCTTTCATTTTTGCCCAATTTTCGTATTTTTCATTATGATTTTAATCTGTAATTGTTTCATTGAATCTGGAATTTGATTTTGATGATCTTTAAATTGTAGAATTATTGATTAACCGGCTAAATTATGTGAACTTGGCTTAAATCGGGGTTTTATCACCTAAAAACCATATTAATCATTTCTCAACGTTTTAAATCCGTTTTTGTGTGTTTATTTTCTGCCCTTTACTTATTTATGCTTTATTTGTGAATATTTATCCTCGTTTGGAGTCAAGTCTGAGTTAGCAAGCTTTGTCAAAACCCGGTTTCGCCCATTTATTTATTTATCGCTTCATTTAATTCCTCGCATTAGAAAAATGTATAGGAATTTGTAAAGTCTTGTAGTAATTATTTTCTTGCTTTATTTATTTATCGCTTTTATGTGGTGTATGGTTATACTAACCGAAAACTCTAAACAACAATCGGATTTAAATCGCATAAGAACTAAAGTTGAGTTTATTAAAATATAAAAATTTTGATTTAATAAAATGAAAAATAGGCAACATCTTCCGAACTTGGAATTTCATATTTTAAGGTACAGTCCAACCACTCAGTGGGAATATCGTACCCAAATTTCCGGTAGAGCTAAACCGGGTGGTGACTTGGTCTTAAAATACGGGATTTCAAGTTTCGTATCTTTTAAGACCTAAATTGGATTTAAATATCAACTTCAACATCATTCTATCAACTTTTTTTTATCAGGCCTCTAAAATGAGGACTCTCCCACTAGCAACGCCTCACGGTACTCGTTAGTTCTCCACCCCACGTGCTATGCATTTCACGCGGTCCTCATGGGTGGAGGGAAGAAGGTTGCAGGCTCACAGTATAGCAGCCACCGCTATAGCGATGCCGGTCAAGGCTGTCACTACAGCCTTGGCCGCCTGATATTAGTTACGGCTTGTTTCTTGTCAGTTTTATTTCGTTTTTGCCCGATTTTTGTGTTTTTCATTATGATTTTAAGTTGTAAATTGTTTCAATGAATCTGCAATTTGATTTTGATGATCTTAAAAATCTATAATGATTGATTAACCAGCTAAATCCTGTAAACTTGGCTTAAATCTAGGTCTTCTCATCTAAAAACCATAATAATCGTTTCTCGATGTTTTAAATCCGTTTTTGTGCGTTTATTTTCTTCCCTTTATTTATTTATGCTTTATTTATGAATATTTTGCCTCGTTTGGTGCCAAGTCTGAGTTGGTAAGCTCGGTCAAAACCTGGTTTCGCCCATTTATTTATTTATCGCTTTATTTAATTCCTCGCATTAGAAAAATGTACAGGAATTTGTAAAGCCTTGTAATAATTATTTTCTTACTTTATTTATTTATCGCTTTTGTGTGGTGTATGGTTATATGAATCGAAAACTCTAAACAACAATTGGATTTAAATCGCATAAGAACTAAAGTTGAGTTTATTAAAATATAAACAATTTGATCTAATAAAATGAAAAATAGGCAACATCATCCGAACTTGGAATCCCATATTTTAAGGTACGGTCCAACCACTAGGTGGGAATATCATACCCAAATTCCTTGTAGAGCTAAACCAGGTGGCGACTCTGTCTTAAAATATGGGATTTCAAGTATCATATCTTTTAACACCTAAATTGGATTTAAATATAAACTTTACATCATTCTATCAACTTTTTTTTATCATGCCTCTAAAATGAGGACTCTCCCTCTAGCAACGCCTCAAGGCGCTCATTGTTTCTCCACCCCTCGTGCTACGCATTTCACACGGTCGGGTGGAGGGAAGAAGGTCGCAAGCTCACAGTATAGCGGCCACCGTTATAGCGACGACTGTCAAGGCTGTCACTACGGCTTTGGCCGCCGGATCTTACTTACAACTTGTTTCTTGTAAGTTTTCTATCATTTTTGAACAATTTTCGTGTTTTTTATTATGATTTTAATCTGTAAATTGTTTCATTGAATCTGGAATTTGATTTTGATGATCTTAAAATGGTAAAATGATGGATCAACCGGCTAAATCATGTAAACTTGGCTTAAATAGGGGTTTTCTCACCTAAACACCATAATAATCATTTCTCGATGTTTTAAATCAGTTTTTGTGTGTTTATTTTTTGCTCTTTATTTATTTATGCTTTATTTGTGAATATTTTACCTTGTTTGGAGTCAGGTCTGAGTTGGTAAGCTCGGTCAAAACCCGGTTTCACCCATTTGTTTATTTATCACTTTCTTTATTTCCTCGCGTTAGAAAAATGTATAGGAATTTGTAAAGCCTTGTAATAATTATTTTCTTGCTCTATTTATTTATCGCTTTTTTGTGGTGTATGGTTATATGAACCAAAAACTCTAAACAACAATCGAATTTAAATCACATAAGAACTAAAGTTGTGTTCATTAAAATATAAACAATTTGATTTAACAAAATGAAAAATAGGCAACATCATCCGAACTTGGAATCTCATATTTCAAGGTACGGTCCAACCACTCAGTGGGAATATCGTACCCAAATTCCCGGTAGAGCTAAACAGGGTGGCGACTCTGTCTTAAAATACGGGATATCAAGTCTTGTATCTTTTAACACCTAAATTGGATTTAATATCAACTTTAACGTCATTCTATCAACTTTTTTTTATCACGCCTCTAAAATGAGGACTCTCCCTCTAGCAACGCCTCATAGCGCTCATTATTTCTCCACCCCCTGAGCTATGCATTTCACGCGGTCCTCGCAATCGAAGGGATGAAGGTCGCATGCTCACAGTATAGCGGCCACTACTATAGCAACAGCAGTCATGGCTGTCGCAACAGCCTTGGCCTCTGGATCTTAGTTACGACTTGTTTCTTCTTACTTTTCTTTCATTTTTGCTCGAATTTCATGTGTTTTCATTATGATTTTACTCTGTAAATTGTTTCATTGATTCTGGAATTTATTTTGATGATCTTAAAATTGTAAAATGATTGATTAATCAGCTAAATCATGTAAACTTGGCATAAATCGGGGTTTTCTCACCTAAAAACCATAATAATCATTTCTCGATGTTTTAAATCCGTTTTTGTGTGTTTATTATCTACCCTTTATTCATTTATGCTTTATTAGTGAATATTTTGCCTCGTTTGGAGTCAAGTCTGAGTTGGTAAGCTCGGTCAAAACCCGGTTTCGCCCACTTATTTATTTATCGCTTTATTTATTTCCTCGCATTAGAAAAACGTATAGGAATTTGTTAAGCCTTGTAATAATTATTTTCTTGCTTTATCTATTTATCACTTTTGTGTCGCGTATGGTTATATGAACCGAAAACTCTAAACAACAATCGGATTTAAATCGTACAAGAACTAAAGTTGAGTTTATTTAAAATATAAACAGTTTGATTTAATAAAATGAAAAATAGGCAACATCATTCGAACTTGGAATCTCATATTTTAAGGTACAGACCAACCACTCGGTGGGAATATCGTACCTAAATTCCCGGTAGAGTTAAACCGGGTGGCGACTCTATCTTAAAATATGGGGATTTCAAGCCTCGTATCTTTTAACACCTAAATTGGATTTAAATATCGACTTCAACATCTTTCTATCAACTTTTTTTATCACGTCTCCAAAATGAGGACTCTTCCTTTAGCAACGCCTCACGGCGCTCGTTGTTTCTCCACCCCCATTGCTACGCATTTCACCCGATCCTCGCAGGTGGAGGGAAGAAGGTCGCAGGCTCGCACTATAGTGGCCACTGCTGTAGCGATGGCGGTCAAGGCTGTCACTACAGCATTGGCCGCCGGATCTTAGTTACAGCTTGTTTTTTGTCAGGTTTCTTTTGTTTTTGCCCGATTTTCTTGTTTTTCATTATGATTTTAATCTGGAAATTCTTTCATTGAATTTGGAATTTGATTTTGATGATTTTAAAATGGTAAAATGATTGATCAATCGGCTAAATCATGTAAATTTGGCTTAAATCGGGGTTTTCTCACCTAAAAACAATAATAATAGTTTCTCGATGTTTTAAATCCGTTTTATGTGTGTTTATTTTCTGCCCTTTATTTATTCATGCTTTATTTGTGAATATTTTGCCTCGTTTGGAGTCAGATCTGAGTTGGTAAGCTCGGTCAAAACCCGGTTTAGCCCATTTATTTATTTATCAATTTATTAATTTCCTCGCGTTAGAAAAATGTATAGGAATTTGTAAAGCCTTGTAATAATTATTTTCTTGCTTTATTTATTTATCGCTTTTGTGTGGTGTATGGTTTTATGAACTGAAAACTCTAAACAACAATCGGATTTAAATCGCATATGAAATAAAGTTGAGTTTATTAAAATATAAACAATTTGATTTAATAAAATGAAAAATAGGCAACATCATCCGAACTTGGAATCTCATATTTTAAGGAACTATCCAACCACTCGGTTGGAATATCGTACCCAAATTCTCGGTAGAGCTAAACCGAGTGGCGACTCTGTCTTAAAATACGAGATTTCAAGTCTCGTATATTTAAAACCTAAATTGGATTTAAATATCAACTTCAACATCATTCTATCAACTTTTTTTTATCATGCCTCTAAAATGAGGACTCTCCCTCTAGCAATGCCTCAAGGCGCTCGTTGGTTCTCCACCACCCGTGCTATGCATTTCACTTGGTCCTCTCGAATGGAGGAAAAAGGTCGCAGGCTTACAGTATAGCGACCACCACAATAGCGACGGCGATCAAGGATGTCACTACAGTCTTGGCCGCCGGATCGTAGTTACGGCTTGTTTCTAGTCAGTTTTCTTTCCTTTTTACCCGATTTTTTTGTGTTTTTCATAATGATTTTAATCTGTAAATTGTTTTATTGAATCTTGAATTTGATTTTGATGATCTTAAAATTGTAAAATCATTGATTAATCGGCTAAATCATGTAAAACTTCCTTAAATCGGGGTTTTCGACCCTAAAAACCATAATAATCGTTTCTCGGTGTTTTAAATCCATTTTTGTGTGTTTATTTTCTACCCTTTATTTATTTATGCTTTATTTGTGAATATTTTGCCTTGTTTGGAGTCAAGTCTGAGTTGGTAAACTCTATCAAAACCCAGTTTTGCCTATTTGTTTATTTATCGCTATGTTTAATTCCTTGCATTAGAAAAATATGTAGGAATTTGTAAAGCCTTGTAATAATTATTTTCTTGCTTTATTTATTTATCGCTTTTGTGTGGTGTATGGTTATATGAACCGAAAACTCTAAACAACAATTGAATTTAAATTGCATAAGAACTAAAGTTGAGTTTATTAAAATATAAACAATTTGATTTAATGAAATGAAAAATAGGTAACATCATCTAAACTTGGAATCTCATATTTTAAGGTATCGTCAAACCACTCGATGGGAATATCGTAACCAAATTCCCGGTTGAGCTAAATCAGGTGGCGACTCTATCTTAATATACGGGATTTCAACTCTCGTATCTTTTAACACCTAAATTGGATTTAAATATCAACTTCAACATCAATCTATCAACTTTTTTTTATCACGCCTCTAAAATGAGGACTCTCCCTCTAGCAACGCCTCACGGTGCTAGTTGGTTCTCCACCCCTCGTGCTACGTATTTCATGTAGTCCTCGCGGGTGGAGGGAAGAAGGTCGCAAGCTCACAGTATAGAGGCCAATGCTATAGTGACGACAGTCAAGGCTGTCACTACAGCATTGGCCGCCGGATCTTAGTTACGGGTTATTTCTTGTTAGTTTTCTTTTGTTTTTTTCCCAATTTTGGTGTTTTTCATTATGATTTTAATCTGTAAATTGTTTCATTGAATATGGAATTTTATTTTGATGATCTTAAAATGGTAAAAGGATTGATTAACCGGCGAAATCATATAAACTTGGCTTAAATCGGGGCTTTCTCACCTAAAAACCAGAATAATCATTTCTCGATGTTTTAAATCCATTTTTTTGTGTTTATTTTCTGCCCTTTATTTATTTATGCTTTATTTATGAAAATTTCCCATGCTGAGTTAGTAAGCTCGGTCAAAATCCTGTTTCGCCCATTTATTTATTTATCACTTTATTTATTTCCTCGCGCTAGAAAAATGTATAGGAATTTGTAAAGCCTTGTAATAATTATTTTCTTGCTTTTATCGCTTTTGTTTGGTGTATGGTTATATGAACCGAAAACTCTAAACAAAAATGGGGTTTAAATTGCATAAGAACTAAAGTTGAGTTTATTAAAATATAAACAATTTGATTTAATAAAATGAAAAATTGGCAACATCATCCGAACTTAGAATCTTATATTTTAAGCTACTATCCAACCACTCGGTGGGAATATCGCACCCAAATTCCCGGTAGAGCTAAATTGGGTGCAACTGAGTCTTAAAATATGGGATTTCAAGTCTCATATCTTTTAACACCTAAATTGGATTTAAATATCCACTTCAACATCATTCTATCAACTTTTTTTTTATCACGCCTCTGAAATGAGGACTCTCCCTCTAGCAATGCCTCACGGCGCTCGTTGTTTCTCCACCCCCCATACTATGCATTTCATGCGGTCCTCACGGATGGAGGGAAAAAGGTCATAGGCTCACAGTATAGCGGCCACCGCTATAGCGATGATGGTCAAGGATGTCACTACAGCCTTGGCCGCCAGATCTTAGTTACGACTTGTTTCTTGTTTGTTTTCTTACGTTTTTGCCAGATTTTCGTGTTTTTCATTATGATTTTAATTTGTAAATTGTTTTATTGAATCTGGAATTTAATTTTAATGATCTTAAAATAAAAAAATGATTGATTAATTTGTTAAATCATATAAACTTGGCTTAAATCGGGGTTTTCTCACCTAAAAACCATAATAATCGTTTCTCAATGTTTTAAATCCGTTTTTGTGTGTTTATTTTTTGCCTTTTATTTATTTATGCTTTATTTGTGTATATTTTGACTCATTTGGAGTCGGGTTTGAGTTCGAAAGCTCGGTCTAAACCCGGTTTTGCCCATTTATTTATTTATCGCTTTATTTACTTCCTCACGTTATAAAAACGTAAAGGAATTAGTAAAGCCTTGTAATAATTATTTTCTTGCTTTATTTATTTATCGCTTCTGTGTGGTGTATGGTTATATGAACCGAAAACTCTAAACAACAATCGGATTTAAATCGTATAAGAACTAAAGTTGAGTTTAATAAAATATAAACAATTTGATTTAATAAAATGAAAAATAGGCAAAATCATCCCAGCTTGGAATCTCATATTTTAAGGTACGGTCCAACCACTCGGTGGGAATATAGTACCTAAATTCTTAATAGAGCTAAACCGGGTGGCGACTTTGTCTTAAAATACGGGTGTGAGCATGGGCTTTTCGGTGACCCTCGGAACGATGATGACTTTTTGCTCTAACCTCTTACGGTCTAGTTTTTCCATTATTTTTAGAATCAAATCGAGTTTGGGAAGTTCTTTGTTGACGATTTTAAGATCTTTATCCCCGATTAATTGAATAATTGGATCGCTTTTAAATTGTTAACCATTTCCTTTCCCCTCGCACATAGTAAATGGTTTCGCGATTTTTTTTACTTAAAAATCAGGACATTTTCAGCAAGTCTTGTTTGAATCATTGGACTCTTAGTTTCCCAAGCTTTTCGAAATGCTGAGAATCACCCTACTTGAATGCCCGTAGTACCCCAATCCGTCAGCGGCGGCCTGTGCCGCCAATAGAGGGCCATGTCATGTGATGCGGCAAGGGGCTAGGCCGCATCAGGTGACGCAGCCTACCGCATCACCCAACGCGGTCTTCGCCCGAATGGGCCGGTAGCTCAACTTTCAGGCGGGGTCCCTTTATTTAGATTTTTTCAGGTTTTTCCTCAGCCGAAAAATTGGGTCTTGGGTGTTTTCCGTCAAATATTGACATTTGGAGGATTGATTTGGGTATTTTACACTTGAAGAGGCTATAAATACCCCTCAAAAATCAGATTTCAGAGGAGGAAAAAAAAACTTTTCTTTGGCTAATTTCTCAAAAAAAAATTCTTAGAATTCTAAGGCTTTAGGGAGAAAAAGTTTAGTAATATTGGGAAAATCTAAACTAATATACTTGGTTCTTGATTTCTAAATATTATTGGACTTAATCTCTTAGTATTAATCAATAAAATCTATTAAAAATCTTAGGTAAAAATTGGTTTAAATAGGATTTAG
Organism: Euphorbia pulcherrima; assembly: GCA_947683365.1. NCBI lineage: Eukaryota > Viridiplantae > Streptophyta > Magnoliopsida > Malpighiales > Euphorbiaceae > Euphorbia > Euphorbia pulcherrima. Next base: position 13,595,601 of record CANTUS010000007.1, read on the forward strand.
AGACTTATTCCTCACCAATCACCAAATCTCTTGCTAAATCGGTTGTTTCGTCGAGTTTTCATCTCAAGTCTGTCACAAAGCTTGCCAAGCGTCCGGTTCGAGTCTAGAGAGTGGATTCACGACCTTTAGGTAGCTTTCTGAGCTCTAATCTATTTGTTTTATTTTTATTTTTGTTACTGTTGTTGTGTTTTTTTTGGTTATTTTTTCGGGTGTTTGGTCCCCTTTATTCGTCCTTTTTGTGATTCTCTATCAAAAGTCCAGCTGAATGTTTCGGCAAATGTCAGGCCGACTGAACGTCACCTTGGTCGCTTTATTGAGTCGGCCTACTGCTTTGTCCAGTCGGCCTACGGGTCGCTCAAGCGGCCAACCGTCGTTTTGTCGGACTTTTCGGGTTATTTTTCCCCAAACTGTAAAACCAAAGTTATTTAAGTATTTTAAGTCCGGATCTACTATAATGGGTAGGAAACATCTTGAAATTTTAGTAATCTTGGGTTTTCAGACACCAAAAAGTTGATCCAGGTTTGTTTGGGCACTTTCTCCGGAAGGCCACTTCAGTAGGACGAAAGCCGACTGAACGTCATCTAGGCCACTTCGTTAAGGTGGCCTACCATGTCGCTGAGTCGGCCTACCACCTCACTGAGTTGGCCTACTGGTAAAATTGCCCAAATGGTCCTTGTTTGTTTTATTCTATTGTTTACGACCCGTTTCGATCGTTTTTGACCCAATTGTTATCATTTTAATGCATTTTCAGGCCCGTTTTCAACCCAAAAAATAGTTTCAAAAATTCACAATTAATCTGAAACTATTTTTTTTATTATTATTGTCTTCTATTTTTAGATTTTATTTTTATTTTTATTTGATTTAATATGCATTTTAATGGCTTAAAAATAGTGTTTTTATTAAATAAATCAAAATAAATTGCTTCCCATCAACTAAAAATCCCAAAAATTTTCTGAACATATTAAATCTTATTTTAGGATGTTTAGTTAATTAATTTCACCCTTTTTTAGGTTGTTAAATAATTAATGAACCCCGAAAATTATGTTTTTTTCCCGAAAAATCCAAAAATATCATTTTCCTCTTGCTTTGTATTTATTTCCACATTTATTTATCCATGCTTTATTTATGATTATTCTCGTGTTAATCTTGCCTCATTTGGAGCCAGTCCCGAGTCGGTAAGTTCGATTAGAATCCGGCTTCGTCTGCTTAATTTATTTATTGCTTTTCTTATTTTCTCGCATTAGAGAAATGTATAGGTATTTGAAAAACCCTGTAATAATTTTATTTTCTTACTTTGTTTATTTGCGCTTTTCGTGTGATGTATGGCATATAAATCGAAAACACCAAACAATAATCGGATTAAATCGCATAATAATTAAAGTCACGTTTATTAAAATATAATCGGCTTGATTTAAAAATTGAAAAGTAAGCAACATCATCCGAACCTAGAATCTCTGTTTTAAGGTACGGTCCAACCATCTGGTGGGAATACAGTACCAAATTCTCGGTGGAGCTTAACCGGGTGACGACTCTATCTTAAAATACCGGATTCTTAGTCTCGTATCCCTTAACACATAAATCGGACTAAATTTCAACACTAACATCATTTTTCATTATCATTTTCATCACGCTAAAATAAGGATCATCCCTTAAGCACGCTTCACAACGCTCATTGTTTCTCCGCCCCACGCAGAAGAGCATTAAAGCTTACCGTGCGGGCGGGGGGATGGGGGGTCATCGGCTCACAGTGGCGACTCCGCTGGGGATCTTCCTTTAACTTGAAACTTGAAAATTGCTTTCATTTTCAACCTTTGGTTAATGGATTTTGATGATGTGCCTAAATCGTTTTTAAATCAACGCTTTATTTATTATGACTTTTGATCCACCGCTCTAGTTAGATTCTAAGTTATAAGGTGCCATTTTATCACCCCTATGAAGCTCACTTGTATACCTCATACCCGCCAGGAATTGGGGATATTTGTGGGTGGAACACTCATTTCAACCAACGTGTGATTCTCGCGGCCGCACTCATTTGAGAAGTGGTTGAGTTACATGGAATAAAGGTAAATGAGACCCTTCTATAGTGTCATTCCACGGCACCAGCAGTTTGAGACTATGAACCACGATAAATCTAGCCATAGAAACTTCCGTTTAGGCTTACCGAAACAATATAGATTTAGGTCGCATACTCTCTTGCCAATTCCTGGCGCTAGAGTTAACCCCAGACTATAAATTATCGATACGCGGGAGTCAAAAGGTTGGAAGACGTTTATCTACTTGCGTATGCTACTTGTGTTATGCTCATTCATGTAAAGCTCACATATAGGCTACATATGGCCGACCTTTATTTCTGGTTTTCGCTTTCCTTTACTCTCCCCTCGTTTGGAAGGGGGAATTTCACAAAATGCCTGAGAGCATTTGAGTCCTAACGACCTATACCTAGCTCGCTAGGCATTGTAAGGAATTAGTACGTCCCACATATTTTGAGGATAAGCTTCACATCATAAGTTCTTCTGCTCTCTACCTCTCTAAACCACCTGTATATATAACATTCATCACTTTAATATTTATGTTATCATCCATCTCATTCATGGTTTGATTTGGGCTGATCATCTTTCGATTTCTTTAGTTAGGTTAAGACATCCTCGCCGCCGGAGTCCTCTTTGGTTGCGACTCGGCCATCGCCTAGTTTGCCATTTAGTGTCAGAATCAGTTATTCCAACCATGTCTGATATTCCTCTGTCTAGCAGATTTTTGGCTGAGGGCACTCCTCCGCCTGTCTTTCCTCCGTCGGTTGATCAGGGGCAACCTCAGTTGGGTTTTGAATTGGCTAGCGCTATGGCTATGTTGTTGTAGTCGGATATGTTTTGGGCCACTATTAAAGAGCAGGTTAGATCTGCTCTCAAGGAGGAAAGAGAATGTCAGAGGCTAGCAGGGCCTATTCTTCAAGCTCCGGGTGGGATAGTTCAGTCTCCACCAGTTCAAAATCAGTTTTTGGTACCACCACTCTCTCCTGTTTATCCTTTCCAACAAGGCTAATTTCAGTTTGGGCAGAGCTCTTCTCAGCTACCCTTATCATCTGCCCCACCAATCTTTGGTTTTTTTATCCCCCAACGTACTCAAGGCCTATTACCCAATCTCCTATTCTCCCCACTTTCTCAGGGGATTTACTCCTCAGATGATAGTCCCATTGAGTGGCTTTATTGTTCCTCTAGCACAGCCGAATGTTTTCATAACCTCACCCCCTAGCTTTGTGGTTACTCCCCATGTGACTACTTACCCTTAGAATCCTTTTTCTCACCCCGAGATCGAAACCCTGTCTCCTTCGCCCTTTCAGGTCATGCAACCTCTAGGCGTGACGCCTGAAATGGCGGCTTTCTTCAGGCAATTTCTAAATAGGAGCGAGGATAGGGAAGAAGTAAGAGATGATGACTAGGTGCCTAAAAACTTCTCGATGCCCTGAATGGAGGCTTATTCAGGCGAAGGCCCCCCTAAGTCCCATATAGTTATGTATGAGCGAATCATGCATATCCAAAAGATTAGGCATAAGGTGTTGGCTAAGTTATTCTTATGTTCCCTTTTAGGCCCTGCTCTTAAATGGTACAATACTCTTCCAGAGTCTACAATCCTAGATTGGAAACTCCTGTCTGAAGCTTTAGTTGCCCACTACAAATTTAATTCCACAATAGAGACTACCATCCAGCATCTTGAGGCAATCAAGCAAAGGCCAGGCGAACCCTTCAAGTCATATTTCAACAGATGGATGGTAACTCAGGTTCTCTTAAAGCAAAAGCTTAGCCTAAAAGAAATGATCCTAAAATTGCTTGATAGGGCTCTCCCAATGCTCCGAAAGGAAATGGAGACTGACTCTTTCGAGTCCTATCAAAAAGTTTTTGAAAAAGCTAAAACAATTGAGCGTCGGGAGGAGAAAGACCAGGCTAATAAGTTGAGTGGGAATCGACCGTGGTTCAAAAGGAATGAATCAACTGAAATTGCGCCAGCGCCTGCTAAGGGTAAGTCACCTGCAGTGCAAGTTATGACCCAAGGAGAAGTATCGATAGTTCAAGTCCCTCCCCCTTCCGTTAGCAACCATTTGTATCTCCATGGAAGTTATCCCTAGGTGTAATCTTTGCCAAGATGTATGAAGCAGGCCAGTTAAAGCCTCTTCGCGATGTCTGGGCTCCTCGATCGGATGAAAAGGGGAACTTCTACAAATTTCATGTGCAAAAGGGGCACCAAACTGATCAATGCAAGGCTCTAGCTTCTACTATTGCTCGTATGGTCAAAGAAGGAAAAATGGCTGAGCCGGCCAAAAAGCCGAGCACTATGGAAAACCCTTTGCCTAACTTTGGAGGGAAGGTCTCTATGATTAGTTCGGGCATTAGGGAAGGATATTTTCTGAGAGCAATGTCTGAGGAATTTGTAATGGTTATTGGCTCCAGTCTTTCTTCGAGCTTTATATTTGATATGATCTCACAGTCTAATCCTGTGGTAAACTCCATGGAAATGGAAGAAATGGGGCAAGAAGAGACCAAAGCCAAAGATGTGGAAATGATCAAACCGGCGTTGTTTAGTGTTGATGATTATGTTTGAAAAGGGGAGTATTCTAATGAAGAGTTTTAGGCCTTCAATGTGGACGAGTATGAGCTCGAGGATTCATCATTGGTGTATAAAGAACCGCCATATCCATTTGAAACCCCTGCCATAAAAAGCATATCGATTGATGGGATTCTGTATGTCACCCGTAGTGATCGAGTGTACCAACCAAAGGACAATCGTCTCCACATTGAGAATGATCCCATCCTAAACCTCATCAAGAATACGGCTAAGCCATTGGCACCACCTCTTCAGGTTAAAGTTAGTCCTGATATCGATCCTCTCATTACTCAGTTAAAAACGACCCAAGCCCATTTCAGCATTTGGCAATTAGTTCTTATTTCTGATGATTATCGCTAGGCTCTGATCAAGAGGCTTCTAGAGCTTGAAACGAAGCCTACTACTTCTATTGTTGAGATATGTAGCATGGTAGGGAAAGGAATACCGCTCCCGAGATGAGATGATCCGATAATGTTCTCTAAACAGGACCTTCCACCTGAGGGATGCTCTCATAACCGAGCCTTATTCATCCATGCCTAGGTCCTTGATAGAATTATCCCATGCATCATGGTTGATGATGGTTCTTCTTTGAATCTATATCCTTTGAAAGTTCTTCTGCATCTAGGTTTATCCAAGGGAATGCTCGAGAAATCCAACACTGTCATCCATGCTTATGATGATTCAAAGAGAGATGTGATTGGGGTTTTCGAAGCCCAAGTAATTACGGGGGAAATTTCTGCTAAGGTTCAGTTTACTGTCAATGATATTCCTATCACCTATTCCTTACTCTTAGCCTGACCCTAGCTTCACTCTGTAGGAGCAGTCTCATCGACACTCCATCAAAAGATCAAAGCCGTGGGGAAAGATGGAAAGATTAAAGTAATTGAAGCTGATCATGCTCGTGTCACAGCCATTATGAAAGCCAAGGAGGAGTTTGAATTTCGAATGGCCATTATCAGTAATGAGAAGCTTAAGACCCCTTGCTATGAGCTCTGCTCACCTATAGCGAGGAAATTGATGAAGAAACATGGCCATAAGCCGGGTCACGTTTTAGGGAAGCACCTTGGGGGAATTGTCGATCCTCTTTCAATTAAGATATATCCCACGTGAGCTAATTTCGGGTATACTCTAAAGAGAGTTTACAGGCGTGTTCATTTACTCTTCTGCAATATGGTGACTATTTGTGAGGTTCAAGGGAAGGGTGTCTACAAAGGAGAATCCGAGCCTATTCAGCATGATGGTCAAGTCTGGCTAGGTTTTGAGATTTTCAAGGATGTGTATGATTTCGAGAAGAATTGCTTTATTAAAAAGAAGGAGAACCCGATCGAACCAATGTCTACTGATGCATCCAAGAAGAATAAGGGAAAGCTAGTTTCTGATTTAGATGATGAAAAGCCGATGGACCCAGAAATTAAAGTTGCAGTTTCTGCTATGTCTAAGGTCATGTCCGTTCTGCTTAGGAAGAAGTGGAGGAAGAATGATCCTCTGACCAAAACCGTGAAAAAGCTTGCCTAATCTCTTACTACTGAAGAAGGTATGCTATCTGCCGATCAAGTGAAAGCCCTGGATCACGATCTGGATGACTTGCTTATGGAACCTACTAAGGGTGTCACCTCTGCTGATGCCACTGCTCAAGACCCCTCCCCTGCGGAGGATGACTCTATCTATAATGATGTAACTTTTAATATCTCCAGTGTTTTTTATGGGAACAATGTTACCTATAAGACCTTTAATTCAATAAACGATTCTGATTTTGCTTATTCGCTCGATATTTTGCCCAAAGGGTCCATGCATTCATTTTATCATAAGCATAATGTGTTTAGTATTCATGACATTTCTTTAACTGAAATAAACTTGAGTACAGATGATGACCCTAAAGTGGTAACCCTTTCTAACGAATTAACACCTGAGATAAAAAGTGAGATAATTAAAGTTCTGAAAGATCGTGTTAACGCTTTTTCTTGGTCATATATGGACATGCCTGGTATCGATCGCCATATTGCCGAACATCGCATTCCAACCAATCCTAGATTCTATCCTGTCAAGTAAAAGTTTTGAAGGATGAGACCAAAGTGGGCCAACAAGGTCAGAGCAGTGGTTACTAACATGATTGAGGCTAAGCATGTCAAAGTCGTCGAATATCCGACCTGGTTATCTAACATTGTCCCTATTCCGAAGAAGGATGGAGGGGTAAGGGTTTGTGTGGATTACCGAGATCTGAACAAAGCCTCGCCAAAGGACGACTTTCCTCTACCCCACATTGATGTGCTAATCGACAGTGCTGCCAGGGCCATAATGTACTCATTCATGGATGGGTTCTTAGGGTACAATCAAATTCTATTAAACATGATCGATAAGGTTAAGACAACTTTTATCACAAAATGGGGAGTATTCTGCTATCGGGTTATGCCATTTGGTCTGAAGAATGTTGGAGCAACCTATCAGCGCACTGTCACCACTCTCTTGCATGACATGATCCACAAGGAAGTAGAGGTCTACGTGGATGACATGTTAGTTAAGTCTGCTACTAGAGAAGAGCACCCAGCGGTTTTGGATAAGTTTATGACTCAAATTGAGAAATATAACTTACGCCTTAATCCAAAGAAGTGCATATTTAGGGTTACATCGGGAAAGCTTTTAGGCCACATGGTCAGTCAAAGCTAGATTGAAATGGATCCAGATAAGATTAAGGCAATCAGGGATATGCCCGCTCCAAGGACAGAAAAAGAAGTTCGGTCCTTCCTTGGTTCCATCCAATATGTCAGTAGGTTCATTTCTCGCCTCACCACTATTTGTGAGCCAATCTTTAAGCTATTAAGGAGGCATCAGCCGATTGTGTGGGATGAGCGTTGCCAGATTGCCTTCGATAAAATCAAGGCCTACCTTCTTCGCCCACCCGTCCTTCATCCGCCCACCCCACGCACGTCATTGATCTTGTACTTAGCACTTGATGATTCCGCCATAGGGGCAATGTTGGTTTAAGAAGATGACAGTAGGAAGGAGCATGCCATGTACTATCTAAGTAAGAAGTATTGGATTATGAAACTCGTTACTCAATTGTCGAAAAGATATGCGCTGCCATGGTTTGGTTAACTAAGAAGTTGCGCCATTATTTCCAGTCTTACAAAGTTCAGGCCATTGCTAAGGTTGACCCAATGAAATATCTTTGTCAGTCACCCACCCTATCCGGTAAGCTATCCAGATGGTTACTATTGCTTTCAGAATTCGATATTGATTATGTCACGACGAAAGTCATCAAAGGAAGAGCAGTTGTAGAATTTTTGGCAAACCAAGCTCTCGACTCCGATTACATTGAGAACTTGGACTTTCCTAATGAGCAACTAGCTATAACCGAAGTCACCAATCCCATGTGGACCATGTATTTCGATGGTGCTGTGAATAGATTCGGGGTAGGCCTGGGAGTTATCTTATTTACACCCGACAATGAAGTTATACCGCTATCTAAGCGGTTGGAATTTCCCATAACATATAATGGGGCCGAGTACAAAGCTTGTCTATTTGGTCTTGAAGCCCTTTTGTGTGTAGGGGCAAAGCATGCTTACATGATTGGAGATTCAGCCCTGGTTATCCGTCAAGTTGTGGGAGATAGAGAAATCAAAGAAGAGTCTCTCCACCCTTATGTCCATGCTATTTGGGATTTATCCGCTCAATTTGCAACATGTCTCTATCAACATATCCCCCAAGATGGGAATCAGATGGCCGATTCACTAGCTACACTAGCCTCGATGTGGAAAGGTCCCCAGCGCTAACCCATCTGCCCTCTAATCTTAGTTTCGGCAAAGGTCCTATACTATTCACGCAAATTTGCCCCTATTCTCACCATTAGTGATGAGCCCTGCTGGTACTTGGACATTGTGCAATTTCTCCTGAGCGTTCAGTATCTCGATGGCACTGCCAACTCCGATTATGCTACGCTCCAAAAGTTGGCCTTTCAGTTCATGATTGTGGAAAATGATCTCTTCAAGCGCACTTCTGATAGGTTGTTACTCCGGTGTTTGACTGAATCAGAAGCTCATCGACTTATGGGAGAGATTCACGCGGGTGATTGTGGACCTCATATGAACGGCCTGGCCTTAGCCAAGAAAATTTAGCGGATGGGGTACTTTTGGTTAACCCTGATTGCTGATTGTGTCTCAGAGGTTAAGTGATGTCACCAATGTCAGATTTATGGAGATATTCAGTATCTACCACCCACTGAACTTCACAGTTTATCTACTCCTTGGCCATTCTCGGTGTGGGGGATAGATATAATTGGCGAGATTCAGCCATCATCAACTAATGGTCACCACTTCATCATCGTGGCAGTGTATTATTTCTCTAAATGGGTGGAAGCCGAATCGTACACCAGTATTACCGCCAAGAAGATGGCCAAGTTCATCAAGAAGCACATTTTCGCATGATATGGTCTTCCTCATCATACTGTCTCAAATAAGGGGGGTGTGTTTCAATTCCAAGGGGCAACTGCGGAGTTAATTGAAAAATATGGTATAGAGCATCATAGATCTTCGCCTTACCATCCTCAGGCCAACGGTGTGGTGGAGGCAGCCAACAAGTCTGTCAAGAGAATCCTTTTTAAAACCATAGCTGGTTACCAAGATTGGGCTGATAAGTTACCATTCGCTCTTTGGGGGTACCGAATAAGCATAAGGACTCCCACAAGTCAAACCCCCTTTTCCTTGGTTTACGGTATGGAAGCCGTTTTACCTATTAAAATTGAGATGAAGTCTTTGCGAGTGGCGCTTGAATCTTAGCTCGAAGAGACTGAATGGGCGAAAGCAAGATTTGAACAACTAAATACTCTGGATGAGCAATGCCTGAAAGCCTTGGATAGCCTTCAAATGTATCAGCAGCATATGGCAAGAGCCTACAACAGCCAGGTTAAGCACCATAAGTACCCGTTGAAAGCCGGTGACTTAGTCCTTAAGTAAGTAAAACTTCCTCCACTGATTCGAGGGGGAAGTTCTAGCCAAATTGGGAAGGACCTTATGTGATTAAGAAGGTTCTCGGTAAGGGCCGAATGAAAATTATGGATATGGATGGTAATGAGTTCATGAACCCTATCAATTAGGATCGGTTGAAGCATTATCATATCTAAATCAAAAGAATTAAATCAAGAAAAGCAGCACTCACAAAAGCAAATAAAATCAAATCACCCGGTGAGTGGTCCTTTACTGCTCAGGCAAAAATTAGGGTGCATCCCACTGATTGGTATTCCAGAAACCAGTCAGGCAAAAGTTAGGGTATAGTGAGGCATGAGAGCTTGTTGACTAGAAAACCTTCTTAGGCTAGTTAACGCCAGGATTTGGGTCAGTAGAAATGGTTATCATCATTATGTACTCAAGCTTACTTCAATTAATGAAATATCATTCTTACTAAGTTCTTACGTTTATGTGCGAATAAATATACTAGGCCCTAAAGGCAAAATGTTGTAGATAAGTCGAGTTCGGGATGTCGCTTAACTCAAATTCTTGCGCACTAAATAAAACAAGAAATAGAAAGAGGCATAAATTCCGATAGGCTGAAAACATCTAGGCCTATGCAAAAGCCGGAAAGTCCGCTGGAATGAAAACCCGAAAAGGGTGGTCCAGGCAAAAGTTAGTACATAAAAGCAGCAAATAAATATCTGATGGGCCTAACACAATGTTCAGGCCTATGCAAAAGTAAAGACAAACAAAAGTAAGGATAACATAATCATCAATCACCCAGAAGGCCCCGCGCCGTCTTTATCATCATCATCATCATAATCAGAGTCGAAGGTTCAAACTAGCTTTTCCGCCACTGATAAAGGATCGAGTCCAACCTGTCTACCACTCCACTCAAGCCACGAATACAGGCGCTTCTTTCGACACCATAATCTTCCAACTTTTCAAAGCCACCCTTAGTAGAATCCATCAGTAGCAGTGGCATCCAGTCGATTGTAGTCTAAGGTCTCATAACTCACTCGATGGGCCCAAACCTCTCTAGCATGGATAATAAGGTGGGCTGAGAACGGCCCGGCCTCAAAGTCTCCCAAGTATAGTAGGACCCTCTGTCGTGGCTCCCACTATCGATATAAGCGATAAGGCGAGTAGTGCTGAAAGTGTAGTAGCCCTACAAGCTGAACCTTGCCTCCATCAGTGTCTACTAGAACATCAGAAATCTCCCATCAACGGTAGACCTAATGAATGTCTACATCAGATAGACCCCTCATGATCGTTGTCCAATCATCAGTCCTTAGGACATTATAGCCGGTAGTGACATAGGTCTTGCCATGATAATTCCTAGGCCCATATCGTCTCGGATTGCCTTGAGGGTCCCTGAGCAAAGCTAGCTTCTCTAAAAGCCAGACCTGTAGGTTCAGATTTAGATTCAGGTCTAGTTTCAGTTCCAATCTCAGATTTAGATTCAGTATCGGTTTCGAGTTTAGAGTCGGTTAAAGGGAATACCTGTAGTACGGAGAAATGGTCTCCAATGCAATAAGGATCACCGACAGATCTATCCAAGTGGAATAGGGTCTCAGCTAAACCTAGAAATAATGGAGATATGCCCACTGAGGCCTGCCCAATGATCGAAACTAGCCAGAATGGGGCAACAGTGCCAACCCCGCAAATAAACTCAGCCATGAGCAATAGAGCCACCATAAAAGGATAAGAAATATGTGACTTGGGAGTGGCTATAAACCAGTTGAGCACCCAGCCGAGATCAAATCCCGGTGATCCAGGAATCTGGGAAAGGAAGGTAGTAGAGGCATCCAAATTCCATAACCCAGTTAGCTGATCCTCAGCCCCAAAATGCACCTCTAGCATAGCAAAATGCATCCCGCGAGTATAGATCATCCCGAGAATAACATGATACTCCTCCACCAATGGGCAAAGCTCAAAGCTTGAGAAGTGGAATACATGGTCCATCGGTCCCAATGGAAGAAAGCCTCATGGAGGAAAGCCACATTCACCGGCCTGCTAGCATTGTACCGAAGTCTCGCTAAGCTAAAAACCTCTAGTCTCTCCCAATCAGAGCTCGCTAAAGTGCGCAAGAACTGCCTCAACCTAGCATTGTATGTCTCCATCAGTGATCTCTATCTACTAGTCGCCTATCAAATAAGGTTGCATTCATTAATTCAGATGATTGTAACGTTAATTAGTTCGTTTCTAGATAAGCATCTATCGCACCTAGCATTCATCTAGCGAACAAGTAATGCAATCAATCAGACAAACAAGTCAGGCATCACATAATCAAATCATCCATCAAAGTCACCAGTACATCAGAAAAATAAAGATGCATAAGAGTAAGAGCTCATCCGAGGCGACCCCCGGACCTCCTCTCTGAGGCACCAGGCCTCAAAACTCCACCCATGCCAAATCCAGGAGGAAAAGGCAAGCCCATAGGCTGCATCCTCGAAAAGCCCATCGTCTCCAAGGTAGCTTGAAACTATGCGGACTGGCTGGTATCGATCATAGTGATCTTAGTCTCGTACTCTCCGTCGCTATGATTACCCCTATAAACCTTAGCATCCCTCTCTAATTTATCTCGCCGCTTCTCCACCCTCTCAACATAACTCCACAGCATCTCTATCTCTTGGGTTTAGTGCTCCCTCTACTCAACCAGTCGCCTCTCATAGTCTACTAGCCAACACTCATAGTCCATCCTCTCTTGATCTAGTTGACTCCGATAATCCACACACTCGCGTTTGATCTACATCCGCTCCTCTCGCTCACTCCGATACTTATCTTGCTCTATCCCAACCAAGAGCTACAAATATCAGTGATCAGCCCAATAATTCACGCATTCATAACATTCATTCATAAACTAACAAATATCCTATATACTTTTCTCGTTTTAAATCTTAACAGGTTGTAAGATAGAATCTCACCCAGCCTGCGGAATCCTGCACAATGACCAAGTCCCTCATACTAAAGCAACCCCGGGCTAAATGCTCAGCCTCTAAGACGGGCACCTGTATGATCAAAAGCAGAACCAACCAACCACCATGGTTAGACGACGCTAGACTATAAGAACTAATAAAGTAAAGCATGAATTAGATTCTTACATGTGTGGTCTCCGACAGAGCAAAGGTCAAAGGCGCAGTGTATTCCTCAATATTTTATGCTCTCGAACTCCCGGATGGGTCATCAGGCATAAAGAGGTATCCAACTGATTTACCAACACTCCTTTGATGAATCCTGGTGGGAATGGTCTATCAGAAGGAGGAGCTGGCTCAGTGGAAGCAATCTCTGGATCGGTCGTATTCTGGTGCGAAGGCCCTGCGTGCACTTCTATGTTAAACACAGGGGCTCCTCTCCTATCTCTCTGAGTCCCCTGAAATCAAAAGAAAAATAGATTGATCAGTTAAGGCAGAATCAGAGTGATAAGTCAAGCATATATGAAGGAAATTTGCTATAAGTTTGGGTGTCGTACCCCTCGGTGCCCCCGCCTAGGGGCAGGTGGCTAGATGCCCGACCCGGCATCACCAAAAAGCATCTCGCCCAGGTCCATATAAGCCATATCATCATCAACCTCAGAAGGTACATCATCGGCATCATCATCCACCCCATCAAGCCCAGTGCTGCCATCTGTCTGAACACCATCATTGTCAAACTCAAAGTTTTGCTCCATATCATCCCGGGCTCTCCTAGGGCAAGAAGGTATCAGTCACCTTAGATAAGCATCATAACCTCTGCGAACCGAAGCCACTAGGACCTGATCTCCCCCCCTAAACCGAGTTTGGTCGCCCGACAATATAAGGTGAGGCAAAAAGATACCGACTGGTATGTCAGGGGAGACTCTCCTCCGAGCAGTGGTGTTGGTCCTCCATCAGCGAACCCGCTCGCTAAAATACCACTCCATGCTGAATGGGCACTCCAATACAAATCGGCACCCATTTATAGTCCCCCGAATTTCCTTCACGTGTTGATAATTAACCAACTTCTTCCAAGGGTTGGAAATGATCTACCAAATAAGAACAAAGAGAACCGTAACAGTTCCCAATGTAAATATACTTGTAAATATGATTTCAAACTAATGCACAGAAAATGAGGTTACCCGATGACGGTACAGCTACCTCAAAAACTCTCAGTACCAGTACGGCCCACCCGCTTGGTCAACATTTGACCAACTAACCATCCACTAGGCAATAGCGTGTGATCCAGGTGGTGGCTGATCCTCTAAGTCCGGAGGACAGATAATCCGATATTTGAAGGCCCACATCTATAAATACAATAAATAAAATAATAAAATATTAAAAAAAAGAGAGCTCAAAAAGCATCCAAAAGCAGAAGCATAAGTTGAAGATTTTAGCCAAAGGGGATTCATTACCAGGACCCATAGCTGCCCGACCTTGAATTCGGTGACCCTTCCTCGCGTTGAGCAATCAAGAGCATAATAGATCTGGCCAAGAATGGCACTCGGCCAGTTCTATATAGTAAAACTGCTCAAATCATCAAGGGCACTTAGTAACCCGAGTAAAGCCCTACTCGAGGAGCAAGGAAAGAATAAACATGTCAGTATGGTCAGGAGGAACGACTGGAGATACTGGTCAAAGTGATCCTTACTAAGGTCGGTCACTGTGACCCAATGCTCATGCAAATCTGCATATCTTAACTTGCCATCAGCTGGCATCTGAACCCCTAAAAGTGCCACAACCCGAGCACCAGGACTCCGATTCATGGTGAAAGTGGTCGAGATAGATGTCAAACACCATTGGGAAACCCTCCCATCACATCTCGGTCATGGCATAGATATCGGATGGGGTGATCATCATCTCACCAACCGGAAGATGAAAGGTGTGTGTAACCTCGCTCCATCGCTTCATTAAATATTATAATATCTAGGCTCATCGGACAGTGTGACATGGTCAGAGAATCCATCATCCTCTAGAGCCCCATGCCCTAAATGGCCATGACCAACGAGTTGTCGGCCTGACCTTTAATCTGATTCCACCACTTAGCACACCTCTGTAATGATCCCATTGCCTTGAGGCCGTGTGGCTGCGAAAAAGTTAATGTCGAGCAATAGAACTAGTAGTTAAAGTATGCAAAATCAGTAACAAGTCAATTTTTCAGCATCTAGCCTACTTCAGATCTAAATTTTGACTGCAAAATCGGACTCAGTACGAAAAACTGGTTAGGATAGGCCCCTCGGTTTCCCCATAAGATGGCATTTTTTTTTGCCGCCAGAAATTATCGCCGGTGACCGGTGGCCGGAAGCCGCCTTGACGTGGCCAGGCTGCCTCGCTAAGGCAGCCAGCTGCCTCACCGATGCAGCCAGGCGCTGTCAAAGCGGCCTTGCCGTCGATGATGGCCAGCCTCCCGCTGGCGGCGATTTGCCCACAAAAAAGCCTATTTTTCAGGCCCAATTTCAGTATAAATTCATTCAAATCAGCCCCGAAATACACCTAAATGCATCCTAAATACCTTTCCTCAACCTATTTTGCCTATTTTAAAGCCTAAAGCACACTAAAAAAATCCAAATCAAGTTCATGACATTTTATGGGAACTTTGGCAAAAAAATTATGTTTTATCGGTTTACCTGAAGATCAGAAGCATGCCCGGCCAAGCCAGTGAATATCGCAACCTGAGAAGTCGGTGTATACCCTATATACGTGTCGAAGGCCCGTAGTCTGTAGGCCCACTGAACAGGACAAATCTGCCGGCCATGACTCCCTAGTGGTAGCGTTTCGTGGTCAAGATTGTGAGACCTCTTGAGCCCTTTCTTGCAGTACATCCTTCCCTAAATTCGAAAAATCGGGGAGTATCTCGGGATTTTTATCTAGGGAAGGGAGAAATGAAAGGAAAGAATATGGAAGGAAAGAAAAGAAATGAAAGGAGAGAAATGAAATAGAATGAAAAGAAGGGAAGTATATATAGGAAAAGAAAAAGGAATATATTCCTTTTCTTTTGTCTTGTAGTGTAAGGGAATATTCCTTTTCTCAAGGGGCAAAGTTCTCCGATCGGTTATTTCTTTCTGCCTCCCGGGCATTTCCAATCTCTATTTTATTCTCACCCCTTTTTTATTGTTAATTGAAGGGGCAAAAAAATATTTTTTTTACAAAATCAATTAAGCAATAAAAAAGGGGCAAATTTATCAAATGCTAATTTCTCAAAATTATATTCTTGATAGGTCTGTCAATGGTGCATTCTCAAAACCCCTGTAAGCAACCGATTTGAGATTTTTCAGCCCTAAAAGGTCCGTTGATGACGCATCCTTGTACCGTCTGTAGACAACCATTTCAGAATTTCACTTCTAGAACTGTCTTGCTCCTACTAAAAGATCTATCGATGGCGACCCCAGTAGACAATCGGCTTAAGAATTTGTAAGTCAGGTATAGCCTCCTATCCCTTGCTCTTTCGAGAGATCATGCTTGGCCCACCAAGTAACGATCTCTCGAGAGACAGCCTGTGAGCACGAGCTTTTCGGTGACTCTCAGAACGATGATGACTTTTTGCTCTAACCTCTTTCGGTCTAGTTGTTCCATTATTTTTAGAATCGAATCGAGTTTGGCAAGTTCTGTGTTGACGATTTTAAGATCTTTGACCCCGATTAATTGAATAATTGGATCGCTTTTAAATTATTAACCATTTCCTTTCCCCTCGCGCGGAGTAAATGGTTTCGTGATTTTTTTTCCTTAAAAATCTGGACATTTTCAGCAAGTCTTGTTTGAATCGTTGGACTCTTAGTTTCCCGAGCTTTTCGAAATGCCAAGAATCACCCTGCTTGAATGCCCGTAGTACCCCGATCCGTCGGCGGCGGCGTGTGCCGCCAATAGAGGGCCAGACCGCGTGGTCCACTCTCCGGGCCACGTGGACCACGCAACAGGCCACGTCACTTGAAGCGGCCTAGATCTGGCCGCATCATGTGAGCGGCCTGTGGCTAGGCGGTGTTAGGTGACGCGGCCTACCGCGTCACCCGATGCTGTCTTCGCCCGAACGTGCCGACAGCTCCACTTTCGGGCGGGGTCCCTTTATTTAGATTTTTTCGGGTTTTTCCTCGGCCGAAAAATTGGGTTTTGGGTATTTTCCGTCAAATATTGACATTTGGAGGATTGATTTGGGTATTTTACACTTGAAGAGGCTATAAATATCCCTCAAAAATTAGATTTCAGAGGAGGAAAAAAAACTTTTCTTTGGCTAATTTTACAAAAAAAAAATTCTTAGAATTCTAAGGCTTTAGGGAGAAAAAGTTTAGTAATATTGGGAAAATCTAAACCAATATACTTGGTTCTTGATTTCTAAATATTATTAGACTTAATCTCTTAGTATTAATCAATAAAATCTATTCAAAATCTTAGGTAAAAATTGGTTTAAATAGGATTTAGAGACTTATTCCTCACAAATCACTAAATCCCTTGCTAAATCGATTGTTTCGTCGGGTTTTCGTCTCAAGTATGTCACAAAGCTTGCCAAGCGTCCGGTTCGAGTCTCGAGAGCCGATTCATGACCTTTACGTAACTTTCTGAGTTCCAATCTATTCCTTTTATTATTTATTTTTGTTACTGTTGCTGTGTTTTTTTTTTATTATTTTTCCGGGTGTTTGGTCCCCTTTATTCGTCCTTTTTGTGATTCTCTGTCAAAAGTCTGATTGACTATACTGGCAATCGTCAGACCGACTGAACGTCACCTTGGCCGCTTCATTGAGTCGGCCTACCACTTCGTCCAGTCGGCCTACGGGTCGCTCAAGCGGCCAACCGTCGTTTTGTCGGACTTTTCGGGTTATTTTTTCTCAAACTGAAAAACCAAAGTTATTTAAGTATTTTAAGTCCGAATCTACTGTAACGGGTAGGAAACGACTTGAAATTTTAGTAATCTTGGGTTTTCAGACACCAAAAATTCGATCCCGGCTTGTTTGGGCACTTTCTCCGGTAGGCCACTTCAGTGGGATGAAAGCCGACTGAACGTCATCTAGGCTACTTCGTTAAGGCGGCCTACCATGTCGCTGGGTCGGCCTACCACCTCACTGAGTCAGCCTACTGGCAAAATTGCCTAAATGGTCCTTATTTGTTTTATTCTGTTCCCGTTTCGGTTGTTTTTTACCCGATTTTTGTCATTTTAACGCATTTTCAGTCCCCTTTTCAACCTAAAAAATAGTTTCAAA
Organism: Euphorbia pulcherrima; assembly: GCA_947683365.1. Lineage (NCBI taxonomy): Eukaryota > Viridiplantae > Streptophyta > Magnoliopsida > Malpighiales > Euphorbiaceae > Euphorbia > Euphorbia pulcherrima. The sequence goes on from CANTUS010000007.1 coordinate 13,613,283, forward strand.
ATTCACAAATAATCTGAAACTATTTTTTTATTATTGTCTACTATTTTTAGATTTTATTTTTATTTTTATTTGATTTAATATCCATTTTAATGGCTTAAAATAGTGTTTTTATTACATAAATCAAAATAAATTGCTTCCCATTAACTAAAAATCCCAAAAATATTCTGAACATATTAAATCTTATTTTAGGATGTTTAGTTAGTTAATTTCACCCTTTTTTAGGTTGTTAAATAATTAATTAACCCCAAAAATTATGTTTTTGTCCCAAAAAATCCAAAAACATCATTTTCCTAGTGCTTTGTATTTATTTTCCACATTTATTTATCCATGCTTTATTTGTTATTATTCCCGTATTAATCTTGCCTCGTTTGGAGCCAGTCCCAAGTCGATAAGTTCGATTAGAATCCGGCTTCGTCCACTTAATTTATTTATTGCTTTATTTATTTTCTTGTATTAGAGAAATGTATAGGTATTTGAAAAACCCTTTAATAATTTTATTTTCTTGCTTTGTTTATTTATCGCTTTTCGTGTGATGTGTGACATATAAATTGAAAACACCAAATAATAATCGGATTAAATCGCATAAGAATTGAGGTCACGTTTATTAAAATGTAATCGGCTTGATTTAAAAATTGAAAAGTAAGCAACATCATCCGAACCTAGAATCTCTGTTTTAAGGTACGGTCCAACCATCCGGTGGGAATACCATACCCAAATTCCCGGTGGAGCTTAACCGGGTGGCGACTCTATCTTAAAATACGAGATTCTAAGTCTCGTATCCCTTAACACATAAATCGGACTAAATTTCAACACTAACATCATTTTTCATTATCATTTTCATCACGCTAAAATAAGGATCATCCCTTAAACACGCTTCACAGTGCTCATTGTTTCTCCGCCCCACGCCGAAGAGCATAAAAGCTTACCGTGCGAGCGGGGGGATCAGGGGTCATCGACTCACAATGGGATTTCAAGTCTCGTATCTTCTAACGCCTAAATTGGATTTAAATATCAACTTCAACATCACTCTATCAACTTTTTTATCACGCCTCTAAAATAAGGACTCTCCCTCTCACAACGCCTTACGACGCTCATTGTTTCTCCACCCCCGTGCTACGTATTTCATATGGTACTCGCGGGTGGAGGGTAGATGGTCGCAGGCTCACATTATAGCGGCCATCGCTATTGCGATGGCGGTCAAGGCTGTCACTACAACCTTGGTCGTCGGATCATAGTTACGGCTTGTTTCTTGTCAGTTTTCTTTCATTTTTGCCCGATTTTTCATTTTTTCATTATGATTTTAATCTGTAAATTGTTTCATTGAATATAGAATTTGATTTTGATTATCTTAAAATTGTAAAATTATGGATTAACCGGCTAAATCATGTAAACGTTGCTTAAATCGTGGTTTTCTCACCTAAAAACCATAATAATCGTTGAAATGGATATGGCGGTCTAGAATAGACGGTCAGGGATCGTTGTGGTATGAGCTGTGTGTCCTTCGATATGGCTTCGATTCATGGAACTCATTTGAAAATGTTGATAGTTCCCGCATTTCGTATGTTTGGCGAGGCATTTTATCTTGTTGTGTAAAGAACTCAACCTTCTGGGAGTTGTTTAAATCGAATGGGAGAGTGAAAGTGGGGAACGGGGCATGCGGATCTTTTTGGTATGATAATTGGACTGCAAATGTGTCATTATCTGTTCTTTTCACTGATCTGTATCTATTATGTAATAGAAAAAGTTGTTCGATTCGGGATGGGTGTCTGTCTATTTCTGAGGGAGCAGCATTATCTAGGCCTTTTTGGAAACGTAGTCTAAGGATTACTAGTAGGGAGAGATGCTTCCAGATGCGGAATTGGATTTCCCAGATCTGCCCTGCTGTTTTCGGGGGGAATGGGGCTGTCGGCAGTAGGGGGCAGCAGCTACACGTTGGGGTTCAGGTGGTGGCAGATAGATTTGAATGGGATCTGGAAGCTAATAAGGTATTTTCAGCTGCATCTTTTTGCTTAGGATTCTATAGGACGCCTCAAAGGACTACGCCGGAAAAGGATTATATGGTGGTTTGGAATGCGTGCCTTATTCCTAAAGTTAAATTCTTTGGCTGGTTATTGTTACATAGATGTCTCCCAACGAAAGTCTTTCTGGTTTGTCGCGGGTGCCAAGCAGTAATGAATGATGAGTCCGAAACAATTGATCTTGCTCTGTTTCACTGTTTGGGTAGTTATCGTATATGGGTTCAAGCTTTTCTGGTGCTAGGGATTTCAGTAACAATGCCATTCAAGGGGGCTGATTTTCTAGTAGTATGGCGAGCGCATTTTTCCTCCGGGATTGGACAGGAGTTTGGTACGGCTTTATGGTTTATGATTGCGTGGGCTATTTGGAAAAGGCGGTAAGTTCGTGTTCGAGGGTGTCTTAAGCACAGATGATCACTTGGGGGCAAGCATTCATCTATGCTGGTTCTTTTTCAAGTATCGAAGGCGGAATCTTAATTTTGTCGTTTCTGATGTATTTAACTGTCCAGATTTATTCCTAAGCTGTAACTAGTTAGATGGCATTCTTTGGCCCCATTCATTGTATAGGCATATCTCGGGATCGGATTTCATATCTGTATCACCTTTAGGTTGTATCTTTGTTCACTGACGCTCTCATCTTATGAGCGGTCTTCGGATTGCTTTAATAAAGAGAGATAGGTGTTTTGTAGGTAAGCGGGGGCATCGACCTAGTTGGGACGCCCGCCCCGAAATTTTCACCTATCTCGATCTTTTTCCTTCTGGGGAAACACAATGTTTCTCCGGGGGGTTTTAAAAAAAAACCATAATAATCGTTTCTCAATGCTTTAAATTCGTTTTTGTTTGTTTATTTTCTGCCCTTTATTTATTAATTCTTTATTTGTGAATATTTTGCCTTGTTTAGAGACAAGTCTGAGTTTGTAAGCTCGGTCAAAACCCGGTTTCACCTATTTATTTGTTTATCGCTTTGTTTAATTCCTTGTGTTAGAAAAATGTATAGGAATTTTTAAAGCCTTGTAATAATTATTTTCTTGCTTTATTTATTTATCGCTTTTGTGTGGTGTATGGTTATATGAACCGAAAACTCTAAAAAACAATCGGATTTAAATCGCATACGAACTAAAGTTGAGTTTATTAAAATACAAACAATTTGATTTAATAAAATGAAAAATAAGCAACATCATCTGAACTTGGAATCTCATATTTTAAGGTACGGTCAAACCACTACGTGGGAATATCGTACCCAAATTCCTGGTAGAGATAAACCGGGTGGTGACTCTGTCTTAATATGCGGGATTTCAAGTCTCATATCTTTTAACACCTAAATTGGATTTAAATATCAACTTCAACATCATTCTATCAACTTTTTTTTATCACGCCTCTAAAATGAGGACTCTCCCTCTAGCAACGCCTCTCGGCGCTCGTTGGTTCTCCACCCCCCGTGCTACGTATTTCACGCAATCCTCGCAAGTGGAGGGAAGAAGGTCGCAGGCTCACAGTATAACGGCCACCGCTATAGTGACGGTGGTCAAGGCTGTCACTACAGCCTTGGCCGCCGGATCTTAGTTACGGCTTGTTTCTTGTCAGTTTTCTTTCATTTTTGCCCGATTTTCATGTTTTTCAATATGATTTTAGTCTGTAAATTGTTTCATTGAATCTAGAATTTGATTTTAATGATCTTAAAATGGTAAAAGGATTGATTAACCGGCGACATCATGTAAACTTGGCTTAAAACGGGTCTTTCTCACCTAAAAACCATAATAGTCATTTCTCAATGTTTTAAATCCGTTTTTGTGTGTTTATTTTCTGCCCTTTATTTATTTATGCTTTATTTGTGAAAATTTTCCTCGCTGAGTTGGTAAGCTCGGTCAAAACCCTATTTTGCCCATTTATTTATTTATCACTTTATTTATTTCCTCGCTCTAGAAAAATGTTTAGGAATTTGTAAAGTCTTGTAATAATTAATTTCTTGCTGTATTTATTTCTCGCTTTTGTTTGGTGTATGGTTATATGAACCAAAAACTCTAAACAACTATGGGATTTAAATTGCATAAGAACTAAAGTTGAGTTTATTAAAATATAAACAATTTGATTTAATAAAATGAAAAATAGGCAACCTCATCTGAACTTGGAATCTCATGTTTTAAGGTACTATCCAACAACTCGGTGGGAATATCGCACCCAAATTCCCGATAGAGCTAAACCGGGTGGCGACTCTATCTTAAAATATGGGATTTCAAGTCTCGTATCTTTTAACACCTAAATTGGATTTAAATATCAACTTTAACATCATTCTATCAACTTTTTTTATCACGCCTCTAAAATGAGGACTCTCCCACTAGCAACGCCTTATGGCGCTCGTTGTTTCTCCACCCCCCGTGCTACACATTTCACGTGGTACTCGTGGGTGCAAGGAAGATGGTCGTAGGCTCACAGTATAGCGGCCACCGCTATAGCGATGGCGGCCAAGGCTGTCACTATAGCCTTGGCCGCTGGATCTTAGTTACGGGTTGTTTCTTGTCAGTTTTATTTCATTTTTGCCCGATTTTCATGTTTTTCATTATGATTTTAATCTGTAAATTTTTTTCGTTGAATCTGGAATTTGATTTTGATGATCTTCAAATTGTAAAATGATTGATTAACCGGCTAAATCATGTAAACTTGGCTTAAATCGAGGTTTCCTCACCTAAAAACGATAATAATCATTTCGCGATGTTTTAAATTCATTTCTGTTTCTTTATTTTCTACCCTTTATTTATTTATGCTTTATTTGTGAATATTTTGCCTTGTTTGGAGTCAAGTCTGAGTTGGTAAGCTCGGTGAAAACCCAGTTTCGCCCATTTGTTTATTTATCCCAGTGTTTAACTCCTCGCGATAAAAAAAAGTATAGGAATTTGTAAAGATTGTAATAGTTATTTTCTTGCTTTATTATTTATTGCTTTTGTGTGGTGTATGGTTATATGAACTGAAAACTCAAAACAACAATGGAATTTAAATCGCATAAGAACTAAAGTTGAGTTTATTAAAATATAAACAATTTGATTTAATAAAATGAAAAATAGCTAACATCATCTAAACTTGGAATCTCATATTTTAAGGTACGGTCCAACCACTCGGTGGGAATATCGTACCCAAATTCCCGGTAGAGCTAAATCGGGTGGCAACTCTGTCTTAATATAGGGGATTTCAAGCCTCGTATCTGTTAACACCTAAATTGGATTTAAATATCAACTTCAACATCATTCTATCAACTTTATTTTTATCACGCCTCTAAAATGAGGACTCTCCCTCTAGCAACGCCTCACGAAACACGTTGGTTCTCCACCCCCGTGCTATACATTTCACGCGGTCCTCCGGGTAGAGGGAAGAAGGTTGCAGGCTCACAGTATAGTGGCCACCGCTATAGCTATGGTGGTCAAGGCTGTCACTATAGCCTTGGCCGCCGGATCTTAGTTACGGCTTGTTTCTTGTCAGTTTTCTTTCATTTTTTCCCTATTTTTTTGCTTTTCATTATGATTTTAATCTGTAAATTATTTCATTGAATCTGGAATTTGATTTTGATGATCTTAAAATGGTAAAATGATTGATTAACCGGCGAAATCATGTAAACTTTGCTTAAATCAGGGTTTTCTCACCTAAAAACAATAACTATCGTTTCTCGATGTTTTAAATCCATTTTTGTGTGTTTATTTTCTGCCCTTTATTTATTTATGCTTTATTTGGGAAAATTTCCCTCGTTTGGAGCCAGGTCTGAGTTGGTAAGGTCGGTCGAAACCCGATTTCGCCCATTAATTTATCTATCACTTTATTTATTTCCTCGCGTTAGAAAAATGTATAGGAATTTGTAAAGCCTTGTAATAATTATTTTCTTGCTTTATTTATTTATCGCTTTTGTTTGGTGTATGGTTATATGAATAGAAAACTCTAAACAACAATGAGATTTAAATCGCATAAGAACTAAAGTTGAGTTTATTAAAATATAAACAATTTGATTTAATAAAATGAAAAATATGCAACATCATCCGAACTTAGAATCTCATATTTTAAGGTACTGTCCAACCACTCGGTGGGAATATCGTACCCAAATTCCCGGTAGAGCTAAACCAGGTGGCGACTTTGTCTTAAAATACAAGATTTCAAGTCTCGTATCTTTTAACACCTAAGTTGGATATAAATATCAACTTCAACATCATTCTATTAACTTTTTTCTATCACGCCTCTAAAATGAGGACTCTCCCTCTAGCAATGCCTCACGGCACTCGTTGTTTCTCCACCCCCCGCGCTACGCATTTTACTCGATCCTCGCGGATGGAGGGAAGAAGGTCGCAGGCTCATAGTATAGCAGCCACCGCTATAGTGACGACGGTCAAGGATGTCACTACAGCCTTGGCCGCCGGATCTTAGGTACGACTAGTTTCTTATCGGTTTTCTTACTTTTTTGGCCGATTTTTGGGTTTTTCATTATGATTTTAATCTGTAAGCTGCTTTATTGAATCCGGAATTTGATTTTGATGATCTTAAAATGGTAAAATGATTGATTAACAGGTTAAATCATATAAACTTGGCTAAAATCGGGGTTTTCTAACCAAAAAACCATAATAATCAATTCTCGATGTTTTAAATCCAATTTTGTGTGTTCATTTTTTGCCTTTTAATTATTTATGCTGTATATGTGAATACTTTGTCTCATTTGGAGCCAGGTCTGAGTTGGTAAGCTCGGTCAAAACTCGGTTTCGTCCATTTATTTATTTACCGCTTTATTAATTTCCTCACGTTAGAAAAATGTATAGGAATTAGTAAAGCCTTGTAATAATTATTTTGTTGCTTTATTTATGTATCGCTTTTATGTGGTGTATGGTTATATGAACCGAAAACTCTAAACAACAATCGGATTTAAATCATATAAGAACTAAAGTTGAGTTTAATAAAATATAAACAATTTGATTTAATAAAAAGAAAAACAGGCAACATCATCCCATCTTGGAATCTCATATTTTAAGGTACAGTCCAACCACTCGGTGGGAATATCGTACCCAAATTCCCGATAGAGCTAAACCTGGTGACGACTCTATCTTAAAATACGGGATTTCAAGTCTCGTATCTTATAACACATAAATTGGATTTAAATATCAACTTCAACATCATTCTAAAAACTCTTTTATCATGCCTCTAAAATGAGGACTCTCCCTCTAGCAATGCCTCACGGCGCTGCTTGTTTCTCCACCCCCCGTGCTACGCATTTCATACGGTCCTCGCAGGTGGAGGGAAGAAGGTCACAGGCTCATAGTATAGCGGTCACCGCTATAGCGATGGCGGACAAGGCTATCGCTACAGCCCTGGCCGCAGGATCTTAGTTACGGCTTGTTCCTTGTCAGTTTTCTTTCTTTTTTGCTCGATTTTCATGTTTTTCATTATGATTTTAATTCGTAAATTGTTTCACTGAATCTGGAATTTGATTTTGATGATCTTAAAATGGTAAAATGATTGATTAACCAGCGAAATCATGTAAACTTTGCTTAAATTGGGGTTTTCTCACCTAAAAACAGTAATAATCATTTCTCGATGTTTTAAATCCGTTTTTGTATGTTTATTTTTTGCCCTTTATTTATTTATGCTTTATTTGGGAAAATTTTCCTCGTTTGGAGTCAGGTCTGAGTTGGTAAGGTCGGTCGAAACCCGATTTCACCCATTTATTTATCTATCACTTCATTTATTTCCTCGCGTTAGAAAAATGTATAGGAATTTGTAAAGCCTTGTAATAATTATTTTCTTGCTTTATTTATTTATCGCTTTTGTTTGGTGTATGGTTATATGAATAGAAAACTCTAAACAATAATGAGATTTAAATCGCATAAGAACTAAAGTTGAGTTTATTAAAATATAAACAATTTGATTTAATAAAATGAAAAATAGGCAACATCATCCGAACTTGGAATCTCATATTTTAAGGTACTATCCAACCACTCGGTGGGAATATCGTACCCAAATTCCCGGTAGAGCTAAACCAGGTGGCCTCTCTGTCTTAAAATACGGGATTTCAAGTCTCGTATCTTTTAACACCTAAATTGGATATAAATATCAACTTCAACATCATTCTATTAACTTTTTTTTATCACGCCTCTAAAATGAGGACTCTCCCTCTAGCAATGCCTCACGGTCAAGGATGTCACTACAGCCTTGGCCGCTGGATCTTAGGTACGACTTATTTCTTGTCAGTTTTCTTACGTTTTTGCCCGATTTTTGTGTTTTTCATTATGATTTTAATCTGTAAATTGTTTTATTGAATCTGGAATTTGATTTTGATGATCTAAAAATGGTAAAATGATTGATTAACCGGTTAAATCATATAAACTTGGCTAAAATCGGGGTTTTCTAACCAAAAAACCATAATAATCATTTCTCGATGTTTTAAATCCATTTTTGTGTGTTTATTGTTTGCCTTTTATTTATTTATGCTTTATATGTGAATACTTTGACTCATTTGGAGCCGGGTCTGAGTTGGTAAGCTCGGTCAAAACCTGGTTTCGTCCATTTATTTATTTACCGCTTTATTTATTTCCTCACGTTAGAAAAATGTATAGGAATTAGTAAAGCCTTGTAATAATTATTTTGTTGCTTTATTTATGTATCACTTTTGTGTGGTGTATGGTTATATGAATCGAAAACTCTAAACAACAATCGGATTTAAATCGTATAAGAACTAAAGTTGAGTTTAATAAAATATAAACAATTTGATTTAATAAAATGAAAAACAGGCAATATCATCCCATCTTGGAATCTCATATTTTAAGGTACAGTCCAACCACTCGGTGGGAATATCGTACCAAATTTGCAGTAGAGCTAAACCAGGTGGCGACTCTGTCTTAAAATACGGGATTTCAAGTCTCGTATCTTTTAACACCTAAATTGGATATAAATATTAACTTCAACATCATTCTATTAACTTTTTTTTATCACGCCTCTAAAATGAGGACTCTCCCTCTAGCAATGCCTCACGGAGCTCGTTGTTTCTCCACCCCCCATGCTACGCATTTCACTCGATCCTCGCAGATGGAGGGAAGAAGGTCGCAGGCTCATAGTATAGCGGCCACGGGCATAGCGATGGCGGTCAAGGATGTCACTACAGCCTTAGCCGCTGGATCTTAGGTACGGCTTGTTTCTTGTCAGTTTTCTTACGTTTTTGCCCGATTTTTGTGTTTTTCATTATGATTTTAATCTGTAAATTGTTTTATTGAATCTGGAATTTGATTTTGATGATCTTAAAATGGTAAAAGGATTGATTAACCGATTAAATCAAGTAAACTTGGCTAAAATCGGGGTTTTCTCACCAAAAAACCATAATAATCATTTCTCGATGTTTTAAATCCATTTTTGTGTGTTTATTTTTTGCCTTTTATTTATTTATGCTTTATATGTGAATACTTTGACTCATTTGGAGCTGGGTCTGAGTTGGTAAGCATGGTCAAAACCTGGTTTCGTCCATTTATTTATTTACCGCTTTATTTATTTCCTCACTTTAGAAAAATGTATAGGAATTAGTAAAGCCTTGTAATAATTATTTTATTGCTTTATTTATTTATCACTTTTGTGTGGTGCATGGTTATATGAATCGAAAACTCTAAACAACAATCGGATTTAAATCGTATAAGAACTAAAGTGGAGTTTAATAAAATATAAACAATTTGATTTAATAAAATGAAAAACAGGCAACATCATCCCATCTTAGAATCTTATATTTTAAGGTACAGTCCAACCACTCGGTGGGAATATCGAACCCAAATTCCTGATAGAGCTAAACCGGGTGGCGACTCTGTCTTAAAATACGGGATTTCAAGTCTCGTATCTTATAACACCTAAATTGGATTTAAATATCAACTTCAACATCATTCTAACAACTCTTTTATCATGCCTCTAAAATGAGGACTCTCCCTCTAGCAACGCCTCACGGCGCTGCTTGTTTCTCCACCCCCCATGCTACGCATTTCACGTTGTCCTCGCGGGTGGAGGGAAGAAGGTCACAGGCTCATAGTATAGTGGTCACCGGTATAGCGATGGCCGTCAAGGCTGTCACTGCAGCCCTGGCCGCCGGATCTTAGTTACGGCTTGTTTCTTTTCAGTTTTCTTTCTTTTTCGCCCGATTTTCGTGTTTTTCATTATGATTTTAATCTGTAAATTGTTTCACTGAAGTTGGAATTTGATTTTGATGATCATAAAATTGTAAAATGATTGATTAATCGGCTAAATCATGTAAACATGGCTTAAATCGGGGTTTTCTCACCTAAAAACCATAATAATCGTTTCTCGATGTTTTAAATTCATTTTGTATGTTTATTTTCTGCCCTTTATATATTTATGGTTTATTTGTGAGTATTTTGCCTCGTTTGGAGTCAAGTCTGAGTTGGTAAGCTCGGTCAAAACCCGGTTTCGCCCATTTAATTATTTATCACTCTATTTAATTCCTCGCGTTAGAAAAATGTATAGAAATTTGTAAAGCCTTGTAATAATTATTTTCTTGCTTTATTTATTTATCGCTTTTGTGTGGTGTATGGTTATATGAACCGAAAACTCTAAACAACAATCGAATTTAAATCGCATAAGAACTAAAGTTGAGTTTATTAAAATATAAACAATTTGATTAAATAAAATGAAAAATAGGTAACATCATCTGAACTTGGAATCTCATATTTTAAGATACTGTCCAACCACTCGGTGGGAACATCGTACCCAAATTCCCGGTAGAGCTAAATCGGGTGGCGACTCTATCTTAATAGACGGGATTTCAAGTCTCATATCTTTTAATACCTAAATTGGATTTAACTATCAACTTCAACATCATTCTATCAACTTTTTTTTTATCATGCCTCTAAAATGAGGACTCTCCCTCTAGCAATGCCTCACAGCGCTCGTTGGTTTTACACCCCCCGTGCTATGTATTGCCCGCGGTCCTCGCGGCTGGAGGGAAGAAGGTTGTAGGCACACAGTATAGTGGCCACCGCTATACCGATGGCGGTCCAGGCTGTCACTACAGCCTTGGCTGCTGGATCTTAGGTATGGCTTGTTTCTGGTCTGTTTTCTATCTTTTTTGCCTGATTTTTGTGATTTTCATTATGATTTTAATCTGTAAATTGTTTCATTGAATCTGGAATTTGATTTTGATGATCTTAAAATTGTAAAATGATTGATTAACCGGCTAAATCATGTAAACTTGGCTTAAATTGGGGGTTTCTCACCTAAAAACTATAATAATCGTTTGTCAATGTTTTAAATCCATTTTTGTGTTTTTATTTTCTACCCTTTATTTATTTATGCTTTATTTGGGAAAATTTCCCTCGTTTGGAGTCATGTCTGAGTTGGTAAGCTCAGTCAAAACCCGGTTTTGCCCATTTATTTATTTATCACTTTATTTATTTCCTCGCATTAGAAAAATGTATAGGAATTTGTGAAGCCATGTAATAATTATTTTCTTGCTTTGTTTATTTATCGCTTTTGTTTGGTATATGGTTATATGAACCGAAAACTCTAAACAACAATGGGATTTAAATCGCATAAGAACTAAAGTTGAGTTTAATAAAATATAAACAATTTGATTTAATAGAATGAAAATTAGGCAACATCATCCGAACTTGGAATCTCATATTTTAAGGTACGGTCCAACCACTCGGTGGGAATATCATACCCAAATTCTTGATAGAGCTAAACCAGGTGGCGACTTTGTCTTAAATACGGGATTTCAAGTCTCGTATCTTTTAACACCTAAATTGGATTCAAATATCAACTTCAACATCATTCTATCAACTTTTTTTATCACGCCTCTAAAATGAGGACTCTCCCTCTAGCAATGCCTCGCGGCGCTCGTTCTTTCTCCACCCCCCGTGCTACGCATTTCACTCGGTCCTCGCGGATGAAGGGAAGAAGGTCGCAGGCTCACAGTATAGCGGCCACCGCTATAGTGATGACGGTCAAGGATGTCACTACAGCCTTGGCCGTCGGATCTTAGGTACAACTTGTTTCTTGTCGGTTTTCTTATGTTTTTGCCCAATTTTTGTGTTTTTCATTATAATTTTAATCTGTAAATTGTTTTATTGAATCTGGAATTTGATTTTGATGATCTTAAAATGGTAAAATGGTTGATTAACCGATGAAATCATATAAACTTGGCTTAAATCGGGGTTTTCTCACCTAAAAACTGTAATAATCGTTTCTCGATGTTTTAAACCCATTTTTGTGTGTTTATTTTTTGCGTTTTATTTATTTATGCTTTATTTTTGAATATTTTGACTCGTTTGGTGTCGGATCTGCGTTGGTAAGCTTGGTCAACACCCAGTTTTGCCCATTTATTTATTTATCTCTTTATTTATTTCCTCACGTTAGAAAAATGTATAGGAATTAGTAAATCCTTGTAATAATTATTTTCTTACTATATTTATTTATCGCTTTTGAGTGGTGTATGGTTATATGAACCAAAAACTCTAAACAACAATCGGATTTAAATCGTATAAGAACTAAAGTTGAGTTTAATAAAATATAAACAATTTGATTTAATAGAATGAAAATTAGGCAACATCATCCGAACTTGGAATCTCATATTTTAAGGTACGGTCCAACCACTCGGTGGGAATATCATACCCAAATTCTTGATAGAGCTAAACCAGGTGGCGACTTTGTCTTAAATACGGGATTTCAAGTCTCGTATCTTTTAACACCTAAATTGGATTTAAATATCAACTTCAACATCATTCTATCAACTTTTTTTTATCACGCCTCTGAAATGAGGACTCTCCCTTTAGCAACGCCTCACGACGCTCATTATTTCTCCACCCCCCGTGCTACGTATTTCACGCAGTCCTTGTGGGTGGAGGGAAGAAGGTCACAGGCTCACTGGTAAAGCGACCACCGCTACAGCGATGGCGGTCAAGGCTGTCACTACAGCTTTGGCCGTCGGATCTTAGTTACAGCTTGTTTCTTATCAGTTTTCTTTTGTTTTTGATCGATTTTCGTGTTTTTCATTGTGATTTTAATCTGTAAATTGTTTCATTGAATCTGGAATTTGATTTTGATGATCTTAAAATTGTTAAATAATTGATTAACCGGCTAAATCATGTAAACTTGGCTTAAATCGGGGTTTTCTCACCTAAAAACCATAATAATCGTTTCTCGACGTTTTAAATTCATTTTTGTGTGTTTATTTTCTGCCCTTTATTTATTTATGCTTTATTTGTGAATATTTTGCCTTGTTTGGAATCAAGTCTGAGTTGGTAAGCTCGGTCAAAACCCGGTTTTGCCCATTTATTTATTCATCACTTTTTTTAACTCCTCACGTTAGAAAAATGTACAGAAATTTATAAAGCCTTGTAATAATTATTTTCTTGCTTTATTTATTTATCACTTTTGTGCGGTGTATGGTTATATGAACCAAAAACTCTAAATAGCAATCGAATTTAAATCGCATAAGAACTAAAGTTGAGTTTATTAAAATATAAACAATTTGATTTGATAAAATGAAAAATAAGCAACATCGTCTGAACTTGGAATCTCATATTTTAAGATATGGTCCAACCACTTGGTGGGAATATCGTACCCAAATTCCCAGTAGAGTTAAACTGGGTGGCGTCTCTGTCTTAATATACGGGATTTCATGTCTCGTATCTTTTAACACCTAAATTGGATTTAAATATCAACTTCAACATCATTCTATCAACTTTTTTTTATCACGCCTCTAAAATGAGGACTCTCCCTCTAGCAACACCTCACAGCGCTCATTGGTTCTCCAACCCCCATGCTACGCATTTCATGCAGTCCTCGCGGGTGGAGGAAAGAAGGTCGCAGGCTCACAGTATAGTAGCCACCGCTATAGCGATGGCAGTCAAGGCTGTCACTACAGCCTTGGCCGCCGGATCTTAGTTACGGCTTATTTCTTGTCAGTTTTCTTTCATTTTTGCCCAATTTTTGTGTTTTTCATTATGATTTTAATCTGTAAATTGTTTCATTGAATCTGGAATTTGATTTTGATGACCTTAAAATGGTAAAATGATTGATTAACCGGCTAGATCATGTAAACTTGTCTTAAATCGGGGTTTTCTCACCTAAAAACCATAATAATCGTTTCTCAATGTTTTAAATCCATTTTTGTGTGTTTATTTTATTTCCTTTATTTATTTATGCTTTATTTGTGAAAATTTCCCTCGTTTGGAGTCAGGTCTGAGTTGGTAAGCTCGAACAAAACCCGGTTTCGCCAATTTATTGATTTATCACTTTATTTATTTCCTCGCGTTAGAAAAATGTATAGGAATTTGTAAAGCATTGTAATAATTATTTTCTTCCTTTATTTATTTATCGCTTTTGTTTGGTGTATAGTTATATGAACCAAAAAGTCTAAATAATAATCGGATTTAAATCGAATAAGAACTATAGTTGAGTTTATTAAAATATAAACAAATTGATTTTTTAATAAAATGAAAAATAGGCAACATCATCCGAACTTGGAATCTGATATTTTAAGGTACGGTCCAACCACTCAGTGGGAATATCGTACCCAAATTCCCGGTAGAGCTAAACCGGGTGGCGACTCTGTCTTAAAATATGGAATTTCAAGTCTCATATCTCTTAACACCTAAATTGGATTTAAATATCAACTTCAACATCATTCTATCAACTTGTTTTTATCATGCCTAAAAAATGAGGACTCTCCCTCTGGCAACGCCTCACGACGCTCATTGTTTCTCCACCCCCCATGCTACGTATTTCATGCAGTCCTCGCGGGTAGAGGGAAGAAGGTCGCAGGCTCACAAACGTCATTGGCATGCAATGACATACTAACAATTCTATTCAATCTTATTATAAAATTGAATATTTCTTGATCTTGCAAGACTGTTTGAGGCAATAAATTGATCATTTTAACGTACAAACCTTTTGTTTGTGCCTTAGTTACAAATCTACAGGTCTTTCCTAGTTACAAATCTACAAGTCTTTCCTTGTAGATTTATTAATATTCTCACAATAGAGAAAGAAAATAGTCTTAACATCCACTTGATATATTTTAGATCTTGACTTGTTATAATAGCATGGACCATCTAATGGATTGTTGTGAGCGGATGACCTTTTTCCTCGCCCCGTCCTGCTTTAGATGTGGGAGAGGGAGGAAATGATGAACGCTGTGAAGCGAGCCGAGGGATTGATCCTCGTTTTAGCGTGATGAAAATTTAATGAAAGTGATGTTGATGTTGAATTTAAGTCCAATTTTAGATGTCAAGGGATAAGAGACTTGAAATCCCATATTTTAAGATAGAGTCGCCACCCGGTTTAGCTCCACCGGGAATTTGGGTACGATATTCCCACAAGGTGGTTGGACCGTACCTTAAAACAGAGATTCCAATTTCGGATGATGTTGCTTACATTTCATTTATTAAATAAAAAACGTTTACGTTTTAATAAGCGCGACTTTAGTTCTTATGCGATTTAAATCTGGTTAATGTTTGGAGTTTTCGGTTTATATGGCCATACATCACACAAAGCAATAAATAAAGCAAGTAAATAAATTATTACATGACTTTACTTATACATATACATTTTCCTAATGCGGGAAAGTAAATAAAGTAGATAAATAAAGCGAATAAAGAGAGACCGAAATCGGGCCTCAACCGAACTTACCAACACTAAAATGGCTCAAAACACGATAAATAAATCACAAATAATGCACAAATAATAAAAGACAGAAAAGAAAATTTTATTATGGAGAAAAACATTTTTTCGGAATTTTTAGAGTTGAAAAGGCATTTTTTAGGCATTTAATGGTTAAATGACAAAATAAATAAATAAATCACATTGAAGTTAAATAAAATATTTACAGATTATGTATGATTTTTAGAAAATTTTTTGGGCTAGAAATCGGGGTAAAAAACGCATGAAAAAGACAAAAAGGCACTTAAAACCAATTTTCAGAGGGTCAAAGCTATGGCGACAGCTTTGACCGCCCCCGTGATCAAGGCTATAGCGACAGTGGTCAAGGCTGTCGCTATAGCCTTAGCCGTCGAGCTTTGTTTTTAAGGGAGATCCGGCATTTTTGCATCCATAAATCCAAAATCGTTGGAGTTTTAAGTCGTAATTAACTATATTTCAACAGATCTCGACTTAAAACACCCAAATAATCTTTATTTGATGGATTTGGGTATGAAAATACCCAAAAATTGCAAGAAATTTGGGACTTTTATAGGGGTGAAGTTCACCTCCGTAACTATAGCCTTCATTACTATAAGAGTAGCGGTCAAGGCTATAAGGATGGAGGTAAAGGCCATCCCTATAGAGGCCGGGATATTTTCTGACGGTTTTCCAAGAATACCAAACAAAAACGAAGAAACAACACTAAAAACACCAAGGACAACAACAATATACGATAAAATGAAGTAAAAGATTAAAGGAACTCAGTTTTGTTACCTCTAGGCCGTGAATCTATATTTGGAGACTCGAATCAACCTTTGATGAGGTCCCTTTAATGAATTTGTGACGAAAGCTGACGGAATCAGCGATAGAAATAGTGACAGAATAGTGACAGAAATATTTATGTAGTATTTTGAGAACAGTCTCTAAAAACCTATTTAATCCGTATTAACCTATGATTTCTAATTGATTTTAGTGCTTCAGCTACGAGATTAAACCTAAGAACAACTAAGAATCGAGATTAGAATGGATTAAACCCGGATCCCATGATTTTCTTAAGCTTTCTCTCTCTAGTTCCTCACTCTCTCACTCTAGTTCTTATTTCATGTGATAATTCTAATTTTTGAGAAAAAGTCCTTTAATCTCTCTCCTAGATGGGTTTAAATACTCCCACACTAAAAAATACACCGACTTGAATGGATTTTCAGGGAAAATACGTGGCCCAATCGAGAGGAGAGAGGAAAAATAAAGTGGCACGGCCAAAAAATGGTCGTGCCCTACCTAACACTGCCTCCACGATGGTGGCCACTACAGGGGTGGCGACCACCGCTGTGGCCACAGAAGCCACCACTATAAGGATGGTGGTGGCCCCTATCATGATGGCGGGGGGTGGCCACCCCGATGGCACTCACCACCACAAAGGGTGGTGGTGACCGCCTCCATGATGGTGGTGGCCGCCACACCAGTGGCGGTCACCGCCGCCACCGCTGACGGTGGTAGCAGTAAAAAGGGGGAGCTAGGGTTTAGACTTAGGGTGTTTAGGGTTTCAATTAGGGTTTGAACTTTCGAAGCTCATAACTTTAATTACGGTCATCCGATTAAGGCAATTCTTGACATTCCGAAAAGCTCGAAGAGTCTAGAATCCAACAATATAAATGAGACTTGCAAATGTTTGGATCTTATAGAAAATTGCAAAACAAATTATTATACGCGAGCGAAAGAAAAAGGTTAATTCTAAATGCATATGAATGATTTTTAAGCACGGTTAAAGGTCCAAAATCATAAAAAAAGGTACTTGAAAAATGTGATTTGACCCTCAAAGAATATAACAACTAGTCCGTAAGAGGTCAGAACAAAATATCATCATCGTTCCAAGGGTCACCAAAAAGCTCGTACTCGCAATTGTGTATAGTACTTTTGCAATTAGGCGAACTTAATATCCATTGATATTTTTATCATCCTAATGCTTGAGAACCTACTTGTTCTTTATGGCCTTTCTTTCCTATGACTAATCAACGAGTTCATAAACTCTATTGGATTTCACGGAAGCCACCAATTTTTTCCATAGTTTTAATCCATTATTCTTATGTGGGAATGGGAGAGTCTCTTTCTCTCATCATCATTTTATGAACTGAACGATTAAGGTAAAAGAGTCATGTCATCAATACATCAATCGACGATATTCAACTATTTTTTCGCAGTTCCAAATTTTGAAAAATATCTCATACATTTTTCAAAATTCTATATGCTCCCACTTGAATCATGTTCCATACTCCCACTGAAGTTTGGATCTATCTAGTTACCAAAAACATAGAAAATTGGTCAAGATCTTGATCTCGATCATTTGTAATGTTCTAAGGTTTTTGAACATATTCATGGACCTCAAAATTTCTCCCACTCAAATGGAGAGACACGTTCATCAATTTTAAGGAAAATGGTATACTAAATAATGGTTCAACTCATCTAACTTAGTGAACTTATTCTCTAAGAAGAAAACAATACTTGATCTGAACTTTATCACTTTGTGTTTCTCCTATTATGACATGTCCTTTTGACATGTTATGCTACTTTATTAAAAAGATGCACTTTTGCATCTTGAATGTAGTAACTAATACTTGCTAAATGTATCTTGGGTGAAAAAATTTGTAACCTCCTTGGTTATGGTTACAAAAATTAGTTTTTTTTGACTTGTCCACAACTCATAAGTAGTGGAAGTGACAAATTTAGAAGGCACTTGGTTAAGACTTTATGTGGTTGTTAATAGGATATCTCCTCAGTAGGAGATAAATAAATATATTACAACCACCATTGATTTAACCACCCTTAAAAGAGTCATATTCTTCTTTTAACAACAAAGTTGTGTTGAGTGAAAGAAATTGAATACTTATGTTCAATTTCCTTTTCATCACATAAAGCTTGAATTTTATCATAATAAAATATACCTGACCACAGTCAGTTCTCAAAGCTTTAATTTTAAACTAATTGATTCTCAACAAGGTTTATAAACCTTTTGAAGTAGTACAAAGCTCCAATCTTATGAGATATCAATTAATCAAGACTATACATTATACAATATTTAACAAGAGTGATGAAATTTAATAGGCCACATACCTTTTTTGCCCTCACTTCCAATCAGATCACTAATGGATTAATTATAAAAGGAAATCATTTGTCTTTTGAATGATATTTACATATTTTCCTATAAATGACAAAAATAAGTAATTGAAACTTATTTAAATTTACGATTAAACATTCTTTGACTTATTCAACTCATTCAAATTAAGTCAACACAGTTTAATGTAATATATCATTAAATTGTGTTACTATTCAATCATATATAGAAGTAAAAACAATTAAAAATAGGTCTTTATTATTTATTTTTGGATTAATATCCAAAAAAAATTATTGGATCATTAAAAATATGTCCCATCACAACTTTGAACTATTATTTTTAAGATACTAGTTGAATCTTATATTCAATACAGTTGTAACAAAAATGAGATTCCTTATAATCGAAAGAAATAGGACATCATGTATAATCATTGTACATCTAACTTTATAAACATAACAATGTATCAATTCCTGTGATTTCAACTCTTGAGTTGATTTCTACATAGGCACTTTTATCTATACAGGATTACTTGAAGTAATATAAAGGATCCTCTATCCTCACTACATGACAATACTTGAATCAACAATCCACAAATGAATTGTATTTTGTATGATATATTGAAAATACAAATTTACTCACACTTGAGTTAATTAGATATATCTTTGGCATTAAATTCACAATCTTAATTAGAATTTAAAATATTTCACTCTTGAAATATGTATCTATTTCTTTTATTTCAAATGTCATTAGGCTCATAAGCCACCTCTTTGCCCCTTTTTTTTATTAATAAAAGCGCTTATGCTTTTATTCATGTTTGTTGAACCAAGCACGAGTTTGGACTGACTTAGTGGATGACTTAGTAGTGCTTAACTTTTGACCATAATAATTAAGTTCAGTTTGAGATAATTAAATCAATAATGATGTTAAAATAAATAGTCTATGGTTTAAGGGATTTAATAGATTCAAGGGTAGAATTTCGAGTCTCCGCTGACCTAGCTATTTAGTTTAACTCTGAGTGGTTTCTAGGCTGAGTACTTACTTAGTCACTGACTTAGTATTACTCACTCGGCATTTGATATTTAGATTTTGCTTTAGCTGTGTTCGTTTCATTTTATCGTATCAGCTGAGTTACCTTAAGTCTGTCAATGCTGCTGACCTTACCATTTAAGGTAAAAAGGTATCTTTGCTTTTAGTGTTGCTTTTTGTAGGAACATTAATGAGATAAAGGCAAAACGAATTAATGCCTTGACAAGACACAAAATTATGAATAAAATGACAAAGTCTTCCAATGCAAAGCTACAAGAAGTCAATTGCTACTTTGGGTAATTTTGCAGATCTACCAACCTTGTATCGTGCACTCTACATCATGTCAGAAAACCAGAAGGAATGGGATGAAGACACATGGAAAGTCAGCTCGAGTTCTCTCTAACGGAAGACTGGCATCAGATGAGAAAGGATTCAAATTGGAGCTCAAAATTCAATCTAATAGATTGAAATGTATTTTACAATGGTGCAATTCTATCTGTTAATGGATCAATTTGAAGAAGCAATGGGTGAATTACTGAGCTGTCAATTTTAGAAGATGCCAAGATAAGTTCAACGGCTACTTTCTCAAATCCAACTATAAAAGGAGCAAGAAGTCAAGCATTAGAACTTGGTGATTACACCTGAATTTCCTAGAAGCAAAAGCTCTGTCATCTTACAAGCTACAAAGGAATTCTAGCAAGAAAAGCAACTCAACGAGAATCTGCTTAGAATAAGAGAGAATAGATTAGATCAAACAATTGTAATATTAGATCATTTGTCACTAGACCAACATTTTTATAAGTTGAATCTAGCTTTTATTTAAACTCTTATTGAGTTGCTGATAGAAGAGGGTATTCTAGCCAACAAGTGAGCGATTGCAGTTTGGAGGGTACTTACTATAGTTGGGGAATTTATGAAAGGCTTCTCCGCCTAGGGTAAACGAGTTGAGATTAGTGGATTAAAGCCGAGACACTCTCTCGAGACTGGATGTAAGAACAAGTTGCCAAACCAGTATAAAATCTCTATGTTCTTTACTTAATCACTTTTTCCAGCCATTTCACTCAGCCAGCTGACCTCACTTAGTAGAGCCATAATTATCGCAAAAAAGTTTTACAAGTTTTTTAAGTGAGTCATTCACCCTCCCTCTGACTCATTGAGTGTACGCATAGGGACTAATTAGTGGTATCAGAGAGTTCTCATTTTACAGATTTCAATCTTTGAGACAAAGACCATGGCGTATAAAGGAGAATCCAGTTGAAGGGCTCAAGCTTATATTTTTCCTGAAGGCATGTCAGTTACCAGGCCTCCAATGTTCAATGAAGAGCATTATACTTACTGGAAGAACAAAATGACTAACTTCATTTAGTCCCAGAGTAAGCATGCTTGGATGGCCATAGTAGAAGGGCCATATGTTCTATCACATGTGAAGAATAGAGTTACTGTTGATAAGTACTCCATTGAATGGGATAACAATGATTTGACCAGACTTAAAGAGAATGCAGCTGCTATCACCTATCTTCATTGTGCTCTTAATGCTATTGAGTTAATCGCGTTTCTGGATGCTAGATAGCCAAAGAGATTTGGAAGAAGTTGTAAGTAACTAATGAAGGTACTGACAAAGTGAAAGAGTCCAAGATCAATGTCCTTATGAGGGTTTATGAATTGTTTCACATAAAGCCCAAGGAGGATATTTATAACATGAACACCAGGTTCATGAATATAGTTAATGAGATGAAAAGACTTGGCAAGACCTTCACAGAAGAAGAGACTGTCAAGAAGATTCTTAGAAGTCTGACTCACGATTGGGAAGAAAAGAAGAGTGCTATTGAAGAGGCTCATAATTTGAAGACCTATAAGTTTTATGAGCTGATTGGAACTCTGTTGACTCTTGAGATGTCCTTAAAATAATATGAAGATGAGTCCAAGAAGCACAGGTCCAAAGAGAAAGAGAGCTTAAGTAGAGTTGTCATTCTAAAAGCTGATGATAGTGAAGAAGAAGAAGAAGATTGCTCTTAGGAAGGATATCCAGAGGACAGAAAAGAAGAGATATCTCTAATGACCAAGAATTTCAGAAGATATCTGGGTAAAGAGAAGAACTTTCAAAAGTTCAGAAAGACAAGCAAGCATAAGAAGGGAGCAATTGATAGACCACAAAAAGAATTCAACAAAGAGCATAACAAAGACATCAAATGCTTTAAATGTGGTAAGAAAGGGTATATTCAGTCGAGCTGTCCTAAGGCTAAGAAGGACAAGTCCAAGAAGAAGAAGAGTAAGAAAGCCCTTACTGCTACCTGGAGTGACTCTAAACAAGAGTCATCATCCTCAGATAAAGAGGCACATGATTCTGCCAATGTGTGTCTCATGGCTAAGGATGATCTAGCTCACATAGAGTCAGCTGACCAACCAATAACTTCCGCTGCCAGACAATCAGCTGACCAAAGCAAAGCAAAGAAAATAGCTCTGAGGTAAATTATGAACCCCCTTTGTCTTCAGATGAGCTACCGTAGTACTTAATGATGTCATTAATATGACTAAGAAGTCAACCAAATACATCAGAGTCTTTCAGAGGAGGTGTGATGATATAGAAGATGTTAATTCTTCTGCATCACTTGATATCCTATACCTAATGGAAAAAGCTGAGTACCAAAATGGATATAATAGCAAACTCACTAAGAGATTGGATGAGCTAGCTACTGAATTAATAGCTTTGAAAAAGGCGTGGGTCCCTCCTCAACCTAGCAGGAATACTCAGAGTAACCGCACTCACCACTCTGAGAAGGTTTCTCAAAAGAGTAAATTGAGCAGGCCTAATCCTAAGGCCGCTTGTAGTTTTTGTGGTAAGCTAGGACATGCTACTGTCTTGTATAGTCATAAAAATAGTTACTATGATGCGTATGACTGGTCAAGGATGACCACCACTAACCAAGGAGGACACAGCCAGAAAAAGCATGGGTACCTAAGAAAACTTGATTGTTTTACAGGTGAGCCTGAGATCAACTTATGACAATAGAATGTGGTTTTTGGATAGTGGATGATCAAGGCATATGATAGGTGATGAAAAGCAATTCATCACATTAGAGTGAAGAAGAAATGGAAGTGTCAGTTTTGGAGACAACAAGAAAGGAAAGATTGTTGGCAATGGCACTGTAGGAGTGAAGCCTTCAATTGATAATGTATCTCTGGTTAAAGGCCTAAAGTTCAACTTGTTAAGCATTTCTTAGATGTGTGACAAAGGCAGAAAAGTGATATTTAACTCAGTGGGCTGCTCAGTCATTAATGGTAACTCTAACCAAACTATTCTTTATGCTCCTAGAATTAACAATGTTTATATGTTTGATTTATCCCCCAGCTCTAATGATATATGTTTAGTTTCTAAGGAGGAAAACTCATGGCTATGGCATAGAAGGTTAGAACATATTAATATGACCAATCTGTCCAAATTAGCCAAAAATAAACTTGTTGAGGGTTTACCTAATCTAGCCTTTGATAAAGATAGACTTTGCTCAGCATGCCAACTTAGGAAACAATTTAGGAAGACCTTTAAATCCATACCTGATATATCCTCTTCCCGTCCCCTTGATCTTTTACACATGGATTTGTTTGGGCCTGTTGTGCTAACAAGTCTAGGTGGAATGAAATACACCCTTGTGGTTGTAGATGATCTGACCAGGTTTACTTGGATTGTCTTGCTAGCCAGCAAAGATGAGACATTTAAATCATTCTCTAGGTTAGCTACCCGGATCTTGAATGAAAAAGACCTTAAAATTAATAGAATCCACAGTGACCATGAAAGGGAATTCGAAAACAGGCAGTTTGAGGAATTCTGTTCCAAGCATAGTATTAACCATAATTTTTTTGACCCTTATACACCTCAGCAGAATGGGGTTGTTGAGAGAAAGAATTGCAATATTGTGGAGATAGGTTGTTCTATGCTGAGTGATAACAATCTACCAAAGTATTTCTAGGGAGAAGCTGTTAACAGAGCTTGTTACATTCTAAATAGGGTTTTAATTTGCCCAGTTTTAAACAAAAATCTTTATGAACTTTGGAAGGGGCGCAACCCAAGGTTGGTCATCTCAAGGCCTTTAATTATAGATGCTTCATATTAAACACTAAAGACCAATTGGCTAAATTTGATCCTAAGGCTGATGAAGGAATCTTTCTGGGTTACTCAATATACAGTAGGGCATATAGAGTGTATGTCAAGAGGATTGGCATCTTAGAAGAGTCCATGCATGTAGATTTTGATGAAACTAAGAATACAGGTAGACAAGCTAGTGATGATGGAAGAGAAAAGGAACAAGTTAGTGGATCAGTCAGTCAGCCTATAGTTATTCATGAGAAAGAAGAAAATGAAGTTGACTTGGACCAATCAATCAACTTTGGTGATGATGTGGATGCTCAACCAATGACTATAGCCCAACAAGCTAATCCTGATCTACCAAAAGAATTAAGAGCAAGAAGAGATCACCCAGTTGATAAGATTCTTGATAGTGTGCAAAATCCAGTGCTGACTAGAGGTCAGCTGAACAGAATGATGAGCCATTCAGCATTTGTATCATTGATTGAACCAAAAAAGTTTGAAGATGTTGAGTTCAATGACAACTGGATGATTGCAATGCAAGAAGAGCTAGACCAATTCAGAAGAAATGAAGTTTGGGATTTTGTGGAGAAACCTAAAGGAAAGTCAATCATAGGCACCAAATGGTTTTCAAAAATAAGCTAGATGAAACTAGTAATATTATCAGAAATAAACCCAGACTGGTTGCCCAAGGCTACAATCAATAAGAAGGCATTAACTATAGAGAAACATTTGCATCAGTAGCAAGACCTGAAGCCATAAGAATTCTTTGTGCTTTTGCATCCCATATGAACTTCAAGCTGTTTCAAATGGATGTTAAGATTGCATTCCTTAATGGTAATATTTAAGAAGAAGTCTATGTCAGACAATCCCCAGGCTTTGAAGACACTAAATATCCAAATCATGTCTTCAAGATGAAGAAAGCTCTGTATGGACTGAAACAGGCTCCAAGAGCTTGGTATGAGAGACTGACTAACTTTTTTATTAGCAAAGGTTATGTCAGAGGAAAAGCATATACAACTCTATTTATCAAGAAGAAGCATCAAGATGTGTTGCTAGTCCAAATCTATGTAGATGACATTATTTTTGGAGCAACTGATGAAAGGCTATGCAAAGAGTTCAGTCAGCAAATGAAGAAGGAATTTCAAATGTCAATGATGGGAGAGGTGAATTTCTTTCTTGGTTTGTAAATCAAGCAGGTCATGATGGGATATTCATCAGCCAAGCTAAGTATGCTAAGGAAGTAGTCAAGAAGTTTGACATGGATAAAGCCAAGCCAATGTAAACACCCATGGCCACTGATACAATTTTGAGTAAAGATGAGGAAGGTAAACCTGTAGAGAGTAAGCTCTACAGAGGTATTATTGGTTCTCTACTTTACTTAACTGCTAGTGGGCCTGACATTCAACATGTTGTATGCTATTGTGCAAAATATCAAGCTGACCCCAGAGAACCTCACTTAGCTGATGTTAAGAGAATTCTCAGGTATTTGCTAGGCTCTATTAATGCAGGTTTATGGTATCCAAGTAATGCAAACTTTACTCTGAGAGGATACACTGATGCTAACTATAGAAGAGACAAACTTGAAATGAAAAGCACCACAAGAGGATGTCATTTCCTTGGTGATTGTATAGTACATGGTACAGCAAGAAGCAGACTTCTATGGCTCGTGTACAGCTGAGGCTGAGTACATGGCTGCAAGAAGTTGTGTAGCATAACTACTATGGATTAAGCAGTAACTGGAGGATTATGGTATAAATTCAAATTGTCTTGATGTAATATGCGATAACAAGAGTGCAATTGACCTATCCGAGAATCTAGTACAACATGGCAGGATGAAGCATGTCAATATTAGACATCACTTCATAAGGGATCATATGCTAAAAGGAGAATTCAAGCTCACATATATTCCTACTATAGAATAGCTAGCTGTCATTTTCACAAAGCCTATTAGAGAGGATCAATTCAACACACTCATATAGCTGATCAGAATGTCCAATCCAATTTGAAGAAATACATCTCACTCTGACCTATTCTGGAGCTAACTAAACTAGGGCACACTCTAAGCTTCAGCAAATTTGGTTAAGTATTTCTTTTGCTGCTTGAATTTTGGATATATCATTAATTGTCACCGGTTATCTTTCAAATTTAAACTTGACAGAAATAGTAGCAAGTTATGAAACGATCCATATTCAGAGCAGGTATCCCATGTTTTTCGCATTCATTAATCCCACGGTATACGTTATGCAATCTAATTGTTGAATCTTTAGGCCATGGATTATGAGTCGTACACGTAGCTTTGCAGGTTTATGCGAAGATTTTTTGGCTATTTAAGGAGAAATTCAGAAAGAGGAAAGGTTATTTTACCAAAATTTCTTTCTGTGCAATTTTCTTCCTAAATCCCTAAAAATCTCTGTTGTTCTCAAAGCAAAGCCACTATGAAAAGCACATCAGGGAGGAATTCTGATTTGTTTGTGAGAAATAAGAAGGATACTCACTAGGTTACTACCATAGAACATATGGATAACTTAGCAATCAGCATGGACAAAATTGAAGAAATCAGAATTCTAGCAGGAATGAAGTATACTCCAACACCTTCGTGTTTCTTGTAGCAGACAGAGGTAGATAGACCAACTACAGTAGACATGCTAAGTTTCTATAGTGCTGAGAAGTTTGGGAAGTGGGCACGTCAGAACCACTAGAGAGGATTCTTTGAACTCCCAAATGGTTGTTATGAGGAGATTGTGGATAGATTCTACAATGGAATCCATTTAGTGGAAGGTTAGAAGACCTGTTCGTAACTACTATGATGAGGAGAAAAGTATATGCCACTCCCAATCTTATTGCATGGGCTAAGGCTATGCGTTGTCAATGATGAAGATCATGTTGACATTCCCATTGACTATGAAGTTCCAACAGATTACAAGGCAGGAGAGCTTATAGCTACCATGTTCACAAAAGAAGGGAAACAAGCACATGAGTTAGTGACCAAGGTATTGCTGCCCAAGACAGGCTCTATAAGGAGCTGTTCTAAGTTTGAAAGAGTATTTGTTTATGCGCTGACCTATGGCATGAGCATCAACTGGCCCATGGCCATTCTTCATAGATTCTTGAACATCAACAAGCATAAGGTGTATGGATAGCTGGTTATGGAGATTTGCAGGGCCTATGAGATTGATATGGAAGGATGGGCTATTAAAAGCAACACTCAAATGAAAGTGATTGGGTCTAGAATCCTGAGCAATGCTCACTTTTATGGACTCAAAGCTAATAAGAGGCCTGCTAACACAAAGTCTATTAAGCTGAAAAGAGGGGAATTCAAAGTAAAGGACCCTAAGGTTATCATGGAGATAAAGCCTATTCAGCCTCATGAGGAGGACCTGACCCTGGATGCCTTTATGGCTAAAGAGCTTGAGAGGATTACCAAGCTCAAAGTTGAGAGAGGAGAAGACATGTTTGAGAAGCAAGTAGTGAAGAAGGAGGTTAGGAAGGACTCCAAGAAGGAAAGGAAAGTGAGCTTAGCAAGCTCAGTTCCAGTTATTGTCCCAAAGAAGACAAGATCTTCTAAGGAATTTAGAGAAGATAAGAGAAGAAAGCTGACTCCTAAGGAGATTGAGGAAGAGAAGAGAGCTGAAGAAGAGTTGAGAGAGGAGATGCCTCTGAAAAGGGAGAGAAAGAGAAAGGCAGATGCTGCTCAGCTAGATGAGGTGAATATAAAGGGAAAGGAAGCTACATCAATTCCTATTCCTTAAGTAGGTTAGCCAAAGAAGAAGCTGATAGTGAAGAGAGGGATATAAGTTGTCCAAAATATAGAAGAAGTTGAGAAGGTAAGAGCTGCTGAGGAAGAGAGAATTAAGAAGAAGCAGGAGAAGATAGAAGCCACTATAAGGAGAAAGGCTGAGGAAGCAGCAGCAGCTAAGGCTAAGTCTAGCACTGAGCAAATCTTGCAAAAAGCTGTAGCTACTTTGGTTGAGAGAGAAATGCCAAAAGTTGTTGATAAGATTATAGGTGTTGTGGATGGAATAGATTATCAAGAAGAGCAAGAGGAGGAAGATGATGTGGTAGAAGTAGAAGCTGTTGAATTCAATGTGCTAAACTCTGACCAGCATGTCACTCTGACTGCTGAGGAAGTAAAGGAGGCTAGGAAGGAGAGAAAGAGAGGGCTATTGAAGAGAATGAAGGTTGTGATAAATGAGGATGAAGGAGATCTAAAAGGTAAGAAGGAGGAAGTGATAGTTGAGCACGGAGCTCAGCTGACTGAGAATTCCGTAACTCAGGTCAGTGAGTCCGCTATTGAAGGTGTTATAGAAGAGGAGTAGGAAGCTAAATTATTTACTTTCCCAAACACATCCACCCAAACACCACTCTCACCTACACCAATCTTTGAATTACCCTTACCAGAAAGCCAAACACCATCCACATCCAACTCAACCCAAACCAACCAACCCTCTGACCAAAATAACCCAGACTCTGACCAAACAACCATCGTACCATATCTTTCCCCCACAAGATCTCAAGTGCGAGAAATTTTATGTTTGGAAGGACCTCCACAAGTCAGAGGACCTCCAATCATTGAGGAGATTCTTGAATAACTACAATAACAACCACCCCAACAACCTCAACCTCAACCCCAATTCAATCCAAATGCTGAATTATTAGGAGACATAATGAGGATGGGAAAAGAAAGGTTTCCAGTACTGAGGACAGATGTTGAGATCGATGTTGAGATAGCAAAATCATTGATGTCTGAGGAAGTTTTGATGAAGATTACAAAGGCTATGGAGCCAGTGCAAGGGTTTATGGAGGCTGTTGAGGCGATGAAGGCCCATTTCAAATCAATACCTACCCAATTTTCCCTAATGAAGGCCATAGTATCCTATAGTTTGCCTTTATTATCTATTGCAGGTAGGTAGGCAGCTGGTTTTAAGATGGAAATTGCAGAGCTCAAGAAGTAGATGTCTAAGATCTATGAGAGCAACTGAAAAGTGCTTAATGATGAAAGGGATTTTCGCAACTCAATTATTGATAAATTCAATCCCTTACTTGAGGCTATGTTGAAGGTGCTAGATGGTTATAGCATTCTGAGCAAGGAGAATGATGAAAACACAACTAGATTAAATGCAGTTGTAGATGAACTGGATGCTCTGATCATAGTGGTAACCAAGCATCATGGTTTACACACTGAGCTAATGAAAGTGAAGGAGGAGATGCTATAAGCAGTTAAGGACTCGGAGGGAGCTGTGCTTAATGCCTCAAAGAGGCTTAATATTTTAGATGCTCTAAGCAGTGATATTGTCATGGCAGATGTTGAACTATAGCCAACACTTCACCAGAAACTTGGTCATATCAGAGACTAAATCAAACAAGTTCAAGCACATGTCATCAATGATGGAGAATCCCTAGACAAAATCCATGATGAAGTTACTACTCACATCAGGAGCACCCCAATGCTGGAGTGAATTCTCAGAGAAAACAATCAAGCTAAAGCATTAGCAAGTCTCACCCAGATATCCAAAGAAGGTTTATATGCTCAATATCAGGTTAATCTGTCTCAATTCCGTGCTTTGGTAGGATTATTCTCCTTCCTCGGAGAACAAGAAGCAATATCGCAGGAAATCTATGAGCTTCTTGTGCAGAATTTTTGAACCAATGTCTATGGTCAGCTCGAAACATTTGAAGAGTCTCTGAGCTCGTTTGATCTTCAAACTCAAGCCATTTTAGATGCAATGGCAATGGGGGAGAAGGATCTAAATAAGCGTGAAAAGGAAGAAAGGGAAAGAGAGCAGAGGATTGCTAAATTTTCTTACAACCTATCTAAGGATCTAGAGCGCATTCAGAGAGAATACAATGAGACAAGAAAGAGGAAAGGCGAGGAGATAGCGTTGCCCAAAGAAAAGAAATCCAGATGGGATCAGCAGGTTTATGAGGAGAGAAGAGCCAACTTAGGAGCCCCTCCTATGCCAAAGGATTAGAATAGAATTTTTGTAATCGCTAGTGCTGAATTGTAAAACTTAGTATAGACTAACTCCTTGTTATCTATGCTTAAGTTATTATCTAATGAAAGATTACGATTTCTGTTCTAAGTTAAGATCATATATATATATATATATATATATATATATATGCTCTGATCTTTTGCAGAAATATATGAGAAGTACTGAGGAATGTTGAACTCAGAGGATTCAAGAATTATAGGGGAGTTAGCATTTACTCTGAGCAGATTGAAGATGCTGAACAAAAGACATATCAAGCATGAGTATAAGGTAACTCTGATCTAAATATCTTATTGATTTAATTCTCGCTTAAGTTAATTGCTATTGATCAAAATGGGGGAGATTGTTGAACCAAGCACGAGTTTGGACTGACTCAGTAGTGCTTGAGTTTTGATCATAACAATTAAGTTCAGTTTGAGATAGTTAAATCAATAATGGTGTTAAAATAAATAGTCTATGGTTTAAAGGAGTTATTAAATTCAAGGGTAGAATTTTGAGTCTCCGCTGACCTAGCTATTTAGTTTAACTCTGAGTGGTTTCTAGGCTGAGTACTTACTTAGTCGCTGACTTAGTATTACTCACTCAGCACTTGATCTTTAGATTTTGTTTCAGCTGTGTTCATTTCTATTTATCATATCAGCTGAGTTACCTTAAGTCTGTCAACGCTACTGACCTTACCATTTAAGGTAAAAAGGTATTTTTGCTTTTAGTGTTGCTTTTTGCAGGAACATTAATGAGATAAAGAAAAAAAGAATTAATGCCTTGACAAGACATAAAATTATGAATAAAATGACAAAGTCTTCCAATGCAAAGCTGCAACAAGTCAATTGCTACTTCGGGTAATTCTGCATATCTACCAACCTTGTATCGCGCACTCTACATCATGTCAGAAAACTAGAAGGAATGGGATGAGACACGTGGCAAGTCAGCGCGAGTTCTCTCTAATGGAAGACCGACATCAAATGACAAAGATTCAAATTGGAGCTCGAAATTCAATCTATCGGATTGAAATACATTTCACAATGGTGCAATGCTATCTCTTATCGGATTGATTTGAAGAAGCAACGGGTGAATTACTGAGCTGTCAATTTCAGAAGATGCCAAGACAAGTTCAACGGCTACTTTCTCAAATCCAACTATAAAAGGAGCAAGAAGGCAGCCATTAGAACTTGGTGATTACACCTGAATTTCCTAGAAGCAAAAGCTCCGTCATCTTACAAGCTTTAAAAGAATTCTAGTAAGAAAAGCAACTCAGCGAGAATCTGCTTAGAACAAGAGAGAATAGATTAGATCAAACAATTGTAATATTAGATCATTTGTAACTGGATCAACATTTTTATAAGTTGAATCCAGCTCTTGTTTAAACTCTTATTGAGTTGCTGATAGAAGAGGGTATTTTAGTCAGCGGGTGTGCGATTGCAGTTTGGAGGGTACTTACTGTAATTGGGGAATTTGTGAAAGGCTTCTCCGCATAGGGTAAAGGAGTTGAGATTAGTGGATTAAAGCCGAGACACTCTCTCGGGACTGAATGTAAGCACAGGTTGCCGAACCAGTATAAAATCTCTGTGTTCTTTACTTAATCGCTTTTTCCAGCCATTTCACTCAGCCAGCTGACCTCACTCAGCAGAGCCATAATTATCGCGAAAAAGTTTTACAAGTTTTTTGAGTGAGTCATTCACCCCTCTTCTGACTCATTGAGTGTACGCATAGGGACCAACAATGTTTATTAAAATTATTTCCAATAAATACATAAAATGTCTTGTTATTGACTATAATCAATATTAGACTCTTATCCTCCAACTTATTTGGGTGGATTTTATTATCAAAATACTAATATTTTGATATAATTTATGAGCATCTTATATGCTTTTATGATATTAGCAAAGAGTAGATAACAACTTTTTAATTTTCCTTTTTGTTAGCCCACATGGACCTTTGTCCAATCTGTGCTAAACGTTTGTTCCCCTTGAACTTTAGCCACAACTATGGTGTAGGAGTCTAGAACATGTTACGTTATAGCACATATAATCTTTTAATACTCATTCTCTCGGTTGCACTTGGGTCCCGTTTTATTTATTCAATTAATTCAACCACAGTCGATATTAATTATATTGTATGAACTCATTCTTACCATTTCTTTGTATGAGCACGATTTTTGGATATGAACAATACACGAATATTCAACATATAACTAATAAATTATTAGCAAAAAAAATTCATTAGAATTCAATTCGAAAAAGAGTCATATAGGCTCTAATCACCCTCTCAGTTCCAATGAACAAATTTGCTAAATTTATATACATGCATATTGAATAACCATACTCTTATAACTTATTTACAAGAATATTATATATATATATATATATACAAAATTTATCAATACTGTCATTTTACATCACTTGCAATATATAATACTCATCATATATAACATGATGATAAATTTAATTAATAAATATTAACAGATATTTATTACATGAATTTTAAACTTATTCAAAATTTCTCATATGGTATTTCTTCTTTAAGTACCTACAACATATTATATACATATAATAAAATGACAAAAATGAATAAATATTCTCTAATATTTATTTTAAATTAAGAACTTGTTCTTAATATAGAGATTTCAATTTCTTGTATATTAGTACTTACATCTTAAGTACTTACAATTTATTATACTCATAAAATAGATTACAAAATTAATAAATATCCTCAAATATTTATTTCTAAGTAAGAACTTATTCTTAACTTTTTAACAGAGAAACTTATTCTCATGTTGTTATTAATTTGACCGAAATATGTTTATTTTAATTAAAAACTCATTCTTAATATCAACATAACACTCATGTTTATGTTATAAATTTAAGTATTCCATAAAATTTGGTTATACACAATTTATCAATAAATATCATTATTACGCATTATTTATTTCAATCTTAAATAAAATAGATATTGCATAAATTTAACTTTCAAGTATGAGTATATCTATCTGGTCTACAATATATCATAAGAAAAATCTTATGATTTATTATGATACATGCTAATAAGGACCCAACATTATTTGAAAGGTTCCAGTAATAATAATATATTCATTTATTAATAATTATCAAATTTATAGGAGCTTTAATAAACGAGACAAATCTAGTCCATTTTCTTTGATATTTAATGAATGTCGAAACAATCATAATTATTTCTTTATCACAATGAAGAATAATATTTTGGTCCAGTTTTATTTTCGTAACTCATTTACAAAAATAAACTTATTTAATGTACTTATACGTATTATTTATGATCAAAACATATTTTGATCAATCAAAAAATCAGAATATTACACGTCCAACAAATCCAAATATTCTAAAAACATTTATAGTTTTTTGGGAATTTTTTTTACGAACAGAAATAAGTTTAAATTAATTTTAGTTAATTAAAATATTAAGAGTTAATTTTTTGTTCATAAAAAAATTAAATAAAATTCACCGAAATATTCAAAAACTTAAAACTGCCAAAAATTGGTGGTCGGACGTCACCGGGAAACGACTTCACTCTCTGCCTCATTGGAGAGTGGGATCCACTCGCCGTCCTCTAGACATTTTCCGGCGGCCGAGTTCCAGCTACCCCTAGGTTTTAGGGTACTATCACTACAAGAAATTTGGCATTTTGTGACACTGAAATTGTCATGAAAACACGTTTTTTCGTCACTATAGATAAAAGGTGACAAAAAAATCATCGTCATAGGCTTCATCACAGCATGTCCGTGGTATTTTGTTCCTATGACAATTTTCCAGTTCGTCATAAAATATTTGATTTTATATGACGAAATATCACATGTGTCATTGTATTTTTTTCTTTACGTGACAAATATTTTATCATTTTATTAATATTTTTTTGTCATTTTTTAGTATCGTTCGTCACTAAAGTTTTATATTTATAAGACAGATTATATATTTCGTCATCTTAAATTTCAATTATGGTGACGAACTCCAAGTGAATACCATACCTACAAAGTTCTAGTGACACTTCCTTTGAATAATGCTCAAGATTGTCACTATAACATATAAGTTGTCACAATAAAGCAACTATATGTGACAACTTTAGCTCGTCATGGTATGAATATCTGTTGTGATGCTTTTATACATCATTATATATATAATATTTTCATAATATGTACATAATTCTTGACGAGTTATATCGTCCCATGTGATTAACTTTGATGACAACATATTTATCATCATAATAAATAATTGTGCCGAAGTATTGCGTCATATAAAAGATAATATAGTGACGGTCTTCTATAACATTTTGTGACTAAATTATAATTATTACAAATAGTTATAAATTTGTGACAACATTAACTCGTCACTACGTGAATATTTGTTGTGACGTTTTTATACATCATTAAATATATAATATTGTCATGATATGTATATATTTCGTGACGTGTTTTATCGTCATGTGTGATTAGCTTCATTTTATGACAAAATACTTTTTTGTCATTAAATATTAAATGTGACAAAATATTTCGTCTTATTAAGAATACTATAGTGACAATTTTAAATAATGTTTTGTCACTAAAAATTATAATTGTTAAAAATAATTATAAATTTCCGTGACAAAATATGAATTTGTTATATATTTGGTGACAAATAATTAATTCATATAAATTTAATTATAAATATATTTAACCCTAAAAAAGGCACATAATATTAAAATTATCTAATAAAAACAACCACTTGATAAAAACAACCATGTCTTTCTAAGAAAATGTTAAACATAATAAACATAGAAAAATAAACTTCTTAAACTAAAACATTCAACAAAGTCTAGTAAGAATATCTTCCTTCTCAATGTCCATCAACATGCAACTTGTAAGTCAAATGCCTGCATGAAAACCAATAATAGTTTATTTAGCTTTATGAAAATTTTAAAATTAAAACAAGTTTATCATTTGCAAATAGATATTTGACCTTCTATATCTATCTCTTTATTAGCAGTCATGAATGCCATTAATTTTTTTTATGTCAGCACCTTGCTCACGTAATTGATCTTCTTGCTCACTCAATTTATTTTGCATGCTCCTCACATTTTATGTTAGCTCTTCCACTTGTGCTTGAGAATTTTTAAGCTTTTCTCTTGTATCAAGAAGTTCATTTTCTAATTGCTGTGTAACAAAATCATGTTTATGTGTGCTAGGAGGTTTAGGACCATATCCAAGGCCTTTTATGTATCCAAATCCACGACCAAGAACCTCCCAAACTATTTCATCTGTGGTCTTTGAAATTTCACCTTAATTGTACTGATCTTCCTTTTCTTTCACTAGTTTCTAGTAAAGAAAATCAACAAATGTATCTTATAGCTAATATGAAAAATATATATAACTTGAATTGTAAAGACTCAATTAAATTGAATACAAATTTAATTTACCCAATTATCTTCAACTCCTTTGCTAGACCAACCCTTTTGGTCCGAATGGTGGGTGCGTTTGTACAATTCAATTGCACCACAAAGCTCTCCGTTCATCTCTTTTTCCTAAGGAATTCAAAGAGGACAAACAGACAAGTCAAAAGTTTAATTTATCATTTGAAGAATTCATATACAATTATACATAGCAATCAAGTTGAATTAAAGACTTACAATTTCTTTCGACCTAACAGTAAATGCCTTTCTACCAAAAATATGTGGAGCCTTGAGTTCTTGTCAATTTTCTGCATTCACTCTACTTGCATGCTATTAAAGAAGTAATATAACAAAAATCAAAATCAAACATGTATAATTCATTTAAAAACATATTATTATAGATTTCATGCATACATAGTTTTGAAACTAAATTACATTAAATAATATCTAGTTTCATACTCCACTTATTAGTTTATCACGTCAGAGACACAAGTAAATACGACAAATTCACAAGATATAAACCATTTCCAAAACAACAATTACTAACATAAATTTCATATCATATTGATAAATATGAATAAAGATAAAGCATATAAAATAAGAAAATTTTATAGGACATAACCTTAAATTTTTCTGTGGTGAAATGGTCACACATGTCCTCCCAATATGTCTGATCGCCCCAAAAGATTGGCCTATGTCTTTTAGCATCTTCTAAATTTGCAAACTTCTGAAAATGCTTGTGATACTTGTAACATTGTTGTCGACTATTATTTTGGACTCGGTCCATCAGGCTATCCATTACTCCAGGATCATTGGTATTGATATCCATATGAATCTAAAAATACATAAGAGTAAATTATTATGCCTAAAATTATATAGAATAATTTATGAAGGTGTTTATATTTTCGAACTTACATTCAAGTGGTCAAAGACTGCCTTGAAATCTTTTTCTTTATCACGATCTTTCCATTTTTTAGGCACCAAAAGCAAATCACGTGCCACCACACCAATCTGGAAAGCTTTGCAAATTCATTTGCATTAATAGGTCTTCCTATTAATGGATCCACGGTGATTTTCAATTTATTGCCAGAAGCTATAAATGACTTCATAACTCCCTTCCCCATTGTTAGGCCACGACCTCTTTTCTTTGAATTATTTCCTGGATGTGTAATAATAGTAATTAATATTATAATTTCTACAAAAAATGAAAATACATGTTTCAATTGTTTGAAAACAAAATGTATGTGTAAACCTGTTTCAGTGGATGGAACTTGAGCAATTTCAGTTGATTGAACTTGAGAAGTTTCAGTTGATTGATCTCCTAGGATTTGAATTGGTTGGCTTTCAGGAAGCACAGTTGATTCTTCTACATTTTCGTTATGACTACTTTCTCCAACTTGCTTAGAGGTTTGCGATTGAATTGAGCGTCTAGCATTAAGAAGGTTGTTTGCTCGATTTTTAAGTCCCACTAAGCCTCTCTTAATTAGTTCATCATGATTTGGTATAACTGGAGAGAACATAGGAGTTTCTTTTCTCATTTTCTTAGACTTCACGCCACCAGGAGCCATTTGATCCAAAGAATATATGTTAAGGTTTGTGAGATTCTAAGGTTTTCATAAGAACTTGTGATAAAAATTGAGATGGAGTAGTGCTACTAAAGGAAAAATATCGTAATTATTGTTCTTGCACAACAATTCATTATTTTCTATACTCCTATTTATTTATTATTTCCAAGTTATCTTGTATTCCTATTGAGTTTTGTTTCCTGGTTATAATCT
Source organism: Euphorbia pulcherrima (assembly GCA_947683365.1). Classification (NCBI taxonomy): domain Eukaryota; kingdom Viridiplantae; phylum Streptophyta; class Magnoliopsida; order Malpighiales; family Euphorbiaceae; genus Euphorbia; species Euphorbia pulcherrima. Next base: position 13,650,329 of record CANTUS010000007.1, read on the forward strand.
ATTTAAAATTTTTTTATGTATAATTCGATTGAATAATACATTTGGCATATATTAACCCGCCAAATCTTCCCTCCAACTAAAATATGTAAAAAATTAAGCTAATCACACGTTTTAAACAAATAAAAGAAAGAGGTGGAGTTGGACAACATGATTATGTATTCCACTTTCGTATTTTTTTTATTTCAAAAATCCTTTTCTTTTGAAAAATCCACTTCTGTATTTATCGATTTACTTATGTTAGTTATGAAAAAAAGTGATTTACTTCACTATAATTATTGATATGAATTTTGTTTTATATTATATTATAGTAATTTATTATTTATTCTACCACTATTAATTTATTGTATTAATATTCTCTGTGATGAAATTTATTTTATTATACAAATATGAATTTTTAAAAATCTCAAGAAATATTAACGAATAATTCATAATTAAAAAAAAAGTTAACTCAATGTTTCAAACCAACACACTGTTAATATTTCAAAGACAAATCGTTATTGTAAATGCATAATAAACAATTGACATTTTATATGCATTTGGCAAGAACAGTGGACCCGCTCGCCATATTCATCAGCAATTGCAGACCATGAACATTGTTGACATTGACCCCAAAGGCAGAAGGAGAATCACTTCAAGCGGCCAAAGGTATCTCAATCAGGTAGCTGGGCGTATTGTTGTTACCCCTTGATTATTGATACATGACTATATCATAAAATCATACACAAATTACAATAGGCCGAATGCTCTCTAATACCTTCAATTTGCGTACGTTTGCCTTACACATAACCAAACTTTAAAATGAACCTCCGAGGTACTTAAACTTGTAAAAAGCGGACCTCTGTGCTACCTCAATCACACTCGCTCTCTCGCAGCCTAGAGAGTGTATTACACTCGCTGTCAATGTGGAAAATTTGGAAAGTCAAACCAATGAGTGAATGATCGTGGTATTGACTATCAAATTTAAAAAGAACCTTGACAAAACTTCTTTTAAGTCCCTGTAATTTTAATTCAGCCAAAAAATACCAAAAATTTGGAAAAGTCAAACCAATGGTATAACGAAATGTGGCATAAACTAATAAAACTTCTTTTAAGTCCTTGTAATTTTAATTTAACCAAAAACACCATCTTCTACAATTAATTTCAAAAAAACCTTGATAAAATTTATTTAAGTCCCTATAACTTTTATTATATAAAAAAAATAAATTTGGTGTAGAAAATTTTTAGAAAATGTTTATGGAACTGCCTGAAAATGTGAAAAATATGTTTCGGGGCCCGGTTTCGTAAAAAATTGAAAAATCTCAAAAAATTTTGAAATATTCGAAAAATAAAGAAAATAAATTTGGTGCAAAAGTTTTCAGAAAATGTTTCCAGAAGGGCCCAAAAATGTGAAAATACGTTTCGGTTCCCGGTTTCATAAATAATCGAAAAATCCCAAAAAATTATGAAATATCCGTAAAATAAAGAAAATAAATTTGGTGCAAGAATTTTTCAGAAAATGTTTTCAGAAGGGCCAGAAAATGTGAAAATACATTTCGGAGCCCGTTTCGTAAAAAATAAAAAAAATCCCAAAAAATTATGAAATATTCGGAGAATAAAGAAAATAAATTTGGTGCAAGATTTTTTCAGAAAACGTTTTCGGAAGGGCCAGAAAATGTGAAAATACATTTTGGGGCCTAATTTTGTAAAAAATTGAAAAATCTCAAAAAATTATAAAATGACCGAAAAATAAATAAAATAAATTTGGTGCAAGAATTTTTATATTATTTTCATTATTATATTTTACCACTCACGGGTCAGAGTTATACTTCTCATTGAATCTAAATTAATCTAACGTTTTTTATATTAAAAACAACAAGTAATTATATGAATAAAAGAAAACTACAAATATGGACATACTCATGATTCAAATAACTGTCCTCTTGGAATATTGTAATTCAGTTCAATTCAGACCACTTCAGTTTAGTTCAGTTGAGTCTATTTTAGTTCAGTTCAGTTATGCGTAGTTATAAATTTATAATGAAATTAGTTTAGTTCAGCTCACTTCAGTTGAATCATCTTCATTTCAACTTTTAAAAGTTTGAAATAACAGGGCCGAAGTTTAATGATTGATTGGTAGGGAACTTATAATAAACTAAAATTTTATAGATTGAACATAAAATCAAATTTATCATTAAATTAATATAAACACCAACAATATACAATGGTCATCTATTATAATATTAGTGATATTTATATATCATCACCCAGTATAAAACAAATATACATGACAAAATTAAAGGTGGCATGATATTTGTTACTAGATCATGACACATAAATTATCACAAAAAAAAAGTTATAAATAGGGACAATATATAATTGTCATCCATTATCATTGTAGTGACGCATGCTATATTTCGTCATGATATGCACTAAAAATAAATGACAAAATTCAAATGTAGTCACTTTAAATAAAATATATGACAAATTAAAAATTGTCATTTTCTTTTTAATTAAATTGTGATATAAAAAAAATAGTCATCAAAATATTATATACAATGACGATTTAAAGTAGTCGTTAATTATCATAATTGTGACAGCCGTTATATATTGTCATAACAATGCATTACAAATTATAATAAAATTCAATAATGTCATTATAAAATAAATTATATGATGAAATTTAATATGTCATATTATTGTTTCTCAAATTATGAAGAATATGAAACGTGATAAAACACTTTTTTATAATGACGATGGTATTATCACTAATTGAGTTTACCTTGTTACCGTAAAGATTTCCCTCCAAATGTTTTCTACAATTTTTTTGCTCCAAAATTATAAATGACGATAAGTTTTTTATCGTCACAAAATTATATAATTAGTGACAAAAGTGAGCATTAATAGCGACACAATTAATTTGTCATTAAAAAATAAAAATAATGACGACTTGTATATTTTGTCACAATAAAGCTACTAATTATGACGAAATCACATGCATTGCAAAAAAAACCGTCATATTATGCCAAATTTCTTGTAGTGTATAAATTCGTTGATGGTATTTGTTTGTCCGTTTGACAATCGAAAGATGGAGTTTGACATACAAACTCCTAAACTTGAGAGTGAAATAATTAAAAAGCTATATATATATATATATATATATATATATATATATATATATATATAATTAAAAATTGTTCAGGTTTATTTACACTGATTTTCATATAAAATCAGTCCAAAATTTATCTCTCTAAAATCATTTTTTCTCAAAAAATTAATGTTTTGCAAAATTTAAAATATGTGGTTAGAAACTGATTTTCAAAAAATGACCGAATATATAGTATATGGCTCTGGTACCAATGTTGGATTATAATATCAATATATTATATATAGAGTAAAAGACAATTAAGTACTTTTTTAGTACAAAGTACTTACTCCAAAAATGCAGCGGAAAGAATATGATCGAGAACTATGTATTATTAATCAATGACAAGCTACACCCTCTAAAAGAACGTTATACGAACCACGAACTAAAGTAATATAGAGACTTAGTGTGTGCATATATATATATATAAGTTTCCATACGAGTAATTAATGGAATGGACATCCAGCGGCCAAAATCAATATTTTGGTTGCTGGATGTCAATAGTTGGTTGCCTTGTCGGTAGCTGGTTATTGACTTTTATTTATTTTTTTTAATTTTAATAAATAAATATTTATATGTAATAATATATATAAATATCTAAATATTTTATTTGTGTGATTTATTCTTGTACTTGTACAAGTCGATCAAGTACATCGCACTTGTATTGATACGGGTGGATTGGCTTTAAAAACTAACACTTGCTATATCAGTTTAGAAAATACAGGAAATAATAAAGAAATAGGAAGAAGGAAATAAAACTGTAAATAGAACAGGAGTAGAAATCAGGAAATAGAAAGGGTAGGAAATGTAAAGCAGGAAATAAAGACTAGTTTAAGAGATAACAAGAAAATGAAAAGGATAAACTCAGATATTTTCATTCATTGCTTTATCTCTCATTTCAATCGTCATATGTAGGGATTGAGCTAACAAAATATGGACAGTTGTCCAATACAAAGAGAGTATCATAACAGAATAATATTCCTAAGAATAGAGATAGCCAAATTAGCCTTAGGGGATAAATACTCATATATCCTAAGACAATTCTAGAATACTGAAATTAAACTCTTAATCTAGCTGTTAATTAGCATAAATCACCAATTAATAGTCTCCATACCTGACGATTCCCTTGATACCTGACAGTATAGCATGGGCGGACTTGTATTTTTTTTATTTTTTTAAATTTATTAATACATAAAATATTAATTTAACTTAAAAATAATATATATTATAATGAAATATTAAAAAACATAATTTAGACAATGTTAAAAACAACTATAGATTCTATTTAGATGGTAGATGCCTTCTTATTTGTGTTATAAAATATATTGTTTCTCAATTTGAAACTCAAAACGACAATTTTATTATGTGAACAATGTAATGTACTTTAATTATACTAACTAAGCTAATTTTTGTAGGTAAAAAAATAAATATAATTATTATAAATATTGTTATCTTAAAAAATTGAGCTTAGGCGGCACCCTGATGGAAAATATAGGCTTAGAAAGAGCCTAAACAGAGTAATATATCGATCAAACGTCTGATAGCACTCTAGGATTGAAAAGTCGAACGGAAATAAATTTTAAAACCTTGGAAAAGGCATAAAAGACCGTTAAACCAAGTACATTAAATCAAGTCTTACATCCGATACAAATGCATAAAGATGTCTACTTATTTTTGTTTTGTTTTCTAATAACGTAACGGAAATGCCGAATAATTAGAATATGCATGATCTCAAGAACAAATTGTTAACAGCACGTATTATTGATGCATGTTTTTTAATACACAATAGTAGCTTAAATACAGGTGAGGAGCAGGGCGGTGCCAGGGTAAGAGTTGGAGTACGGGAGTCTCGAATGCAATTAAATCACTCACACTTAGAGATGATAATGAATTGGATATGGAGTGAATTTGGGTTAATTCATTCTAAATTTATTTTTTATAATCCGCTTCACATCCAATGGATTTTAAATTTTGATATCCTTATCCATATCTTAGGATATGTACGTAGATATAGATTTTACACGGATATTTATATATAATAATAATTATTATTATGTTTTGGTGAAAACATAGTTCGGGGTCCGATTTGGTAAAAAATTAAAAACTCTCAAAAAAATTATGAAAAATCCGAAAATAAAGAAAATAAGTGTGGTGCAAGAAATTTTCAGAAAATGTTTTTGGAAGGGCCCGGAAATGTGAAAATACGTTTCGGAGCCTGGTTTCGAAAATAACAAAAACTCCCAAAAAATTATGGAAAATTTGGAAAATAAAGAAAATAAATGTGGTGCAAGAAACTTTCAGAAAATGTTTCTGGAAGGGCCCAGAAATGTGAAAATATGTTTCGGGGCCCGGTTTAGTAAAAAATTGAAAACTCCCATAAAATAATAGAAAATCCAGAAAATAAAGAAAATAAATGTGGTCCAAGAAATTTTCAGAAAATATTTTTGGAATGGCTCGGAAATGTGAAAATACGTTTCATGGATCGGTTTTGTAAAAAATTGAAAAATTCCAAAAAATTATTGAAAATCCAGAAAATAAAGAAAATAAATGTGGTGTAAGATTTTTGGATTTGCTCGAAAATGTGGAAATACGTTTCTGGAACCGGTTCCATAAAAAATTGAAAATCCCAAAAAATGTTGAAAATCCGGAAAATAAAGAAAATAAATGTGTTGCAATAAATTTTCAAAACATATTTTTGGAATGACTCGGAAATGTAAAAATACGTTTCAGGGACCGGTTTCGTAAAAAGTCGAAAAATCCCAAAAAATTATGAAAAATCCGTAAAATAAAGAAAATAAGTGTGGTGCAAGAAATTTTCAGAAAATGTTTTTTGGAATGGCCCGAAAATGTGAAAATACGTTTCAGGGACCGATTTCATAAAAAATCAAAAAATCCCAAAAAATTATGGAAAGTCCGAAAAATAAAGAAAATAAATGTGGTGCAAGAAATTTTTAGAAAATGTTTTAGGAATGACTTGAAAATGTGAAAATACGTTTCAGGGACCAGTTTCGTAAAAAATCGAAAAAATCCTAAAAAATTATGAAAAATCCAGAAAATAAAGAAAATAAATGTGGTGCAAGAAATTTTCAGAAAATATTTTTAGAATGGCTTGGAAATGTGAAAATACGTTTCAGGGACCGATTTCGTAAAAAATTGAAAAAATCCCAAAAAATTATAGAAAATCCGGAAAATAGAGAAAATAAATGTGGTACACGAGATTTTCAAAAATATTTTTGGAAGGGCTCGGAAATGTGAAAATACGTTTTAGGGACCGGTTTCGTAAAAAATCGAAAAAATCCCAAAAAATTATGGAAAATCGGGAAAATAGAGAAAATAAATGTGGTGCAAGAAATTTTCAAAAATGTTTTTGGAAGGGCTCGAAAATGTGAAAATATGTGTCAACGACATGTTTCGTAAAAAATCGAAAACTCTCAAAAAATAATGAAAAATTCAGAAAGTAAAGAAAATAAATGTAGTACAAGAAATTTTCAGAAAATGTCATTGGAAGGGCTCGGAAATGTGAAAATACATTTTAGAGACCGATTTCGTAAAAAATTGAAAATCCCAAAAACTTATGGAAAATAAAGAAATAAATGTGGTATAGGTAGACAAAAAAAATTAGGTAAAGTAATTAGGTTTTGCATGAATAGACCAAATTCAAGTCCAAATGGATATCTTATTCAAATCTAAATCCATTTTTGTTGGATTCAAATCTAGTCCAAATCCAATAAATTTGAAAACAAAAAAGTTTAAATCTTATAAAATGGATTTGGATTAAAAGATATGGATGGATGCAATATTCATTGTCATCTCTAATCATACTTTTAAGAGTGTATGACACCCGCTCTCACTGTCACGGTTTGAAAAGTCATTGGCATGCAGCGTCATAAAAAATTCATAATACAACTTTGACACTTTTGTAATTGGATTAGTACCCTCTTCCTTGACAGATTATTTCGTTTTGAGCTTCAATTTGACATTAAAGAGCTTTTTCGTGTTCTTTCGGCACCTTACAATATCGCCATTCTACCGACCTACAATTGAATTCGATTTTTTGAACATGAGAAATCGAAATTGGGGAGGCGATGGAGGATTGGTAGAAGAGGAGTTTGGGGATTCAATTGGAATGATCTTCCTTTTATTATTAAACATAGACAAAGTGGTAGACATTTGAGCTCTGAATTGCCGGCGGAGTGGTAAAGATTTTGATTTTCGTTGCCAAAATCAGTTGATATGTGTCTCCAATTCCATTGAGGCGTGATATGATCTACTACTGTCAAAATCAGTAACAGTGAGATCCAATTCAAAGAAAGAATTATCTTCTTGTAATAATCAGCGTCTGCTACACTAGAGGAGCAATGGTGGTCTCTGTTTTAAGCTGTAGATTTCCAGAAAATGAAAAGAGCGATGGGAAAGAAGAAGATATGTAATGGCAGCAGTGTTGAATATGAATGTTAATTGTTAGGATTACTTGAGATATCGAATAGAGAAATCAAATGGATTCTACAGAGAACGGTATCTACTTCTAGGAAGGATTGGTCAATTAAGTTGAATGATGCATTATGGGCATTTAGGACAGCTTATAAGACGCTGATTGGAATGTCGCCATAACGATTAATCTACGGAAAAACTTGTCATTTGCCAGTTGAATTGGAGCATAAAGCTTTATGGGCTTTGAAGAATTTGAACATGGACATGAACAGGGCTGGAGAGAAGAGAAAGTTGCATTTAAATGCATTAGAAGACTTAAGGTTTATGTCATACGATAACGCGAAAATTTATAAAGAGAAGACAAAGCGATGACATGATGCTAAGTTGAAGGAGAAGAGATTTCAAGTGGGAAATAAAGTTTTGTTATACAATTTAAGACTCCATTGTTTCTGGGAAAGCTTAAGTCAAGATGGTATGGACCCCTTATTATAAATAAGGTATTCGATAATGGAGCATTAGAGTTGAAAAATGATAACGGGAAGTATTTTGAGTTAATGGACAAAGATGCAAATTATATCTAGAGAATGTTTTGAAGATCGAGACGTCGATGTTCAATTCTTGAACTCACCTAATAATCCCTATGGTACGTCTATTTATTTTAATTTATTAATTGTTTTAGTTTGTTTTGTAGAAAATTACTAAGTACAAAGAAGAAAGGAGCAGGTCGCGACCGCGACAATCATCGCGCTCGTGGCATGGAGAATCAAAAGCTATTGTTTCTGAAATTATCGCGAGTCACGATCGTGACAAATCGTTTCACGATCGCTACATTCTGAATACAAGCAATCTCAGGCGTGACTAAATCACGAATATAGAGGTTACAAGTGCCAGTAACGGCTATATTTCGAAGAATTAAACCATTATAACAGTTTTTAATGAAAAATTAATGCCCAACAGCCATATTTTTCACCCAAAAGTTGTACCCTTCCAAATCAAAGCCTATAAATTATAAATTCCTTCAGAATTATACCACAACCATTTCTACAGCCAATCCTTTTCTATTCCAAACAGATTTCTTATTCCATGGCTCGTGTTAAGAAGTCAGCAAACCATAACCTTCAAACCCTTTCACAAAAATTCGATTGCCCTTTTCATCTTAAATCTGAAGCGGAAGGAAAGAGGTATCAAGTTTTAAAGAAGAAGGAAATTTCAGGTATGTTATTTCTTGATCACACTCTTTTGAATTCCTTGAATTTGAAAGAAGAAGTGGAGGAATATTTGAGAAATCTTGGTTTGAGTATGTTCAAGGATTTGAAGTTCCCTCAAATCAATAACTATATCCTTGAATGCTTGGTGACTTTCGATTTTCTCGACAATCGAAAGAGATCAATCAAATTTTGCATTGAAGGAAAGGAGTTTGTTGTCTCGAGAGAGATGATGAAGGGTTGGTTCGATTTTTCTTTGGAAGAATATTCTTCAATATCGGAAAGTTTTGATGAGAATTCTTTTTGGGAATCTTTGACGGGACTCAAGAAGTTCGATGCTAAAAATTCGCCTAACAAGTTGATAATGATAATGCTATTCTCATTCTACCCAAGTTCCTTGCAACTTCGGTCTTTTGTAGAACGGAGAATACAAAGGTGCAAGAGAGAGATCTTTACATTCTTCATTGTGCTACGAAGAAGACAAAAGTCGATTTTACCGACATTATTTGGGAAGCAAGCAAGAAGAATTTGGTAAATACCAAAACCACGTTTGGTGGAGGTAACATTATTATCACAATTGCCCTTGGAGTTTGAGGAGAGATGTCGTGCCGAGTAAAAGATGATCATTGGTTCTGTTATATGGACGGAGATTTAATGAAGAATATGGGTCTTGTTCAACAAACTGATGAAGGATTTTATTTTCTTCCTTATTCTTCTCGTCTGAAGAAGTTGAATGTGACACATAATATTTCGAAAGCGGGTCAAAGCACCACAAATTGAAGAAGAAGGCGATGATGATGAAGGAGATCAAGATTGGAAGTCCAGAGTATCCTCTAAATTAGAGGAATGTTTGTTGAACTAGGCACGAGTTTGGACTGACTCAGTGGATGACTCAGTAGTGCTTAAGTTTTGATCATAACAATTAAGTTTAGAATGGGATAATTAAATCAATAATGATGTTAAAATAAATAGTATATGGTTGCAAGGGAGTTGGCAAATTCAAGGGTAGAATTTCGAGTCTCCGCTGACCTAGCTATTTAGTTTAACTTTGAGTTGTTTCTGAGTATCTACTTAGTCGCTGACTTAGTAATATTCACTCAGCGCTTGATATTTAGATTTTGTATCAGCTATGTGCTTTACGATTATATTTTCCTCTGAGTTACTTTAAGTCTGTCAATGCTGCTGACTTTACCTTTTAAGGTCAAAATGTATCTTTGCTTTTAGTGTTGCTTTTTACAGGAACATTAATGAGACAAAGATAAAAAGAATTAATGCCTTGACAAGATCCAGTTTTATGAAGAAAATGACAAACTCTTCCAATGCAAAGCTGTAAAAAGTCATTTGCCATTTTTGGCAATTCTGCAGATCTACCAACCTTGTATCGCCCATTCTGCAATATGTCAGAATACCAGAGGAAATCGGATGAAGACACTTGGCAAGTTAGTGTGAGTTCTCTCTAACGGAAGACTGACATCAAACGACAAAGGATTCAAATTGAAGCTCAAATCTAAATCTAACAGATTGATTTTCTATCTCACAATGGTGCAATTCTATCTCTTAATGGATTGATTTGAAGAAGCAACGCGTAGATAGATGAGCTATCAATTTCAGAAGATGCCAAGATAAGTTCAACAGCTACTTTCTCAATCCAAATAAAAAAGGAGCAAGAAGGCAAGCGTTAGAACTTGGTGATTACACCTGAATTTCTCAGAAGCTAAATCTCTGTCAAATACAAGCTTTAAAGAAGTTCAAGCAAGAAAGCACTACTCAGCTAGAATCTGCTTTAGAACAAGAGAGAATAGAATAGATCATTCAGTTGTAATATCATATCATTTGTAACTGGATCAACATTTTATAAGTTGAATCCAGCTCATGTTTATATTCTTAGTAAGTTGCTGATAGAAGAGGGTATTCTAGTCAGTGGGTGAGCGATTGCAGTTTGGAGGGTACTTACTGTAGTTGGAGAATTTGTGAAAGGCTTCTCCGCCTAGGGTAAAGGAGTTGAGATTAATGAATTAAAGTCAAGACACTCTCTCGGGAATGGATGTAAGCACAGGTTGCCGAACTAGGATAAAAATCTCAGTGTTCTTTACTTTATCACATTTCTAGGTTTTCAATTAGCGAGCTGACCTCACTCAGCGGAGCAAGTAATTATCGCAAAAAAAGTTTCATAAGTTCTTGAGTGAGTCATTCAACTCCCCTCTGACTCAGTGAGTGTACGCATAGGGACCAACAAGTGGTATCGAAGCTGTTCTCATTTCACAGATTTCACAATCTTTGAGACAAAGACCATGGCATACAAAGGAGAATCCAGTGGAAGAGCCCAAGCTTATATTCTTCCAGAAGGCATGTTAGTCACCAGACCTCTAATGTTCAATGGAGAGCATTATACTTATTAAAAGAACAGGAAGAAGAATTTCATCTAGTTGCAAAAGCATGCATGCTTGGATGGTGATTATAGAAGATCCATATGTTCCCAGCATCGTGAAGAATGGAGTAAAGGTTGATAAGTACTCTGATGAATGGGATAGTCAGGACTTGATCAGACTGAAAGAAAATGCAGCTACTATCAACTATATTCATTGTGCTCTTGATGCAACTGAGTTTAATCATGTTTTAGGATGCGAGACTGCAAAAGAGATATGGAAGAAGTTGGATGTGACTTATGAAGGTACTGACAGGGTGAAAGAGTCTAAGATAAATATCCTTATGAGGGATTATGAGTGGTTCCACATGAAGCCCAAGGAGGATATTTCCAATATGAACACTAGGTTCATGAATATAGTCACTGAGCTGAAAAGACTTGGCAAGACCTTCACAGAAGAAGAGGCTGTCAAGAAGATGCTTAGAAGCTTGACTCAAGAATGGGAAGCAAAGAAGAGTGCCATTAAAGAAGCTCATGATTTAAAGACCTATAAGTTTGATGAGATGATGGGAACCTTGCTGACTCATGAGATGTCCTTAAAACAATATGAAGATGAGTCCAAGAAGCACATGTACAAAGAAAAATAGAGCTCAAGCATGTTGGGAAACAATGATCCGGAACACAAAATAGAATGGATCAAGTTTGAAGTAAACAAAACCCAAATGAAACATATCCGGATAACTAAATATAACATGACCTAAGCACAGAAAACTTAAGTCATTATATCCGGATAACTAAGTTTACATCAAGTCCAAGGCAAGTAAAGATTATTACCTAAGCATAAGTGGATTAGCATCCGGTTAGAGTTTGGAAAGGAAACAAACCGCTAACTTTCTCACAACAGCATCCGGAAGACAGACTAATTGAAGCTACATCCGGATTGGATAAATCTGAAGATATCCGGAAGATTCCATTCAAGACAAAGGAAATGATTTCAAAATAATTCCCTTCCCTCCATTTGGTCTTAGCTGTCATCAAATGAGAAGGTTGGCTGTTTGATTTACAAAAGCAAGTAATAAAGCACAAGCATTTAATCAGCTTACAATCCCTCCAAGAATCAATCAATTCAAAATCTATTGTAAGGATTCCTAAGTGAGTTATAAACTTAAGGAAATCCAAAAACCAAAACCTTTGTGAAAATAAGAGTGTAAGGATCTCTAACTAGGGTGAGTTGTGAGATTGGGATACAACTTAAAGTTGGTGCTTTGAGTGGGTACTCCCTGTAGGACTCAGCTTAGATTCGGGGTAGAAGTCTAAGTGGTATATCCTACTAAAGACTAAAGGACTCAGCTAGGAGTTGGTGCTTCTAGTAGTATATCCTACATCCGGAAGGGGTTACCATCTGAACACAAGTTGTAAGGCTGGATTCTTGCCAATTGGAAAGGAATCCACTAGTGGAAAAGCTAAAAGGAAGGAAACTTCGATGACTAGAGTAGGAGGGGCCGAACTAGGATAAAATCCTTTGTGTTTGATTTCCTTATTTCTTTATTTATTGCTTTATATTGTCATAACTGCATCATCCAGATCATAATCAAACACGCTACACTAAGACTTTTTAAAGTCTATTTATTTCGTGAAAAAGGGTCATTCACCCCCCTTCCGACCTTATATAGACCCTCATAGGGGCCAACAAGTGGTATCAGAGCAAGTGCTCAAACTAGAGATTTAACAATCTCGAGCTAAAGATCCATATATTTTGATTCAAGTATCAAAATGAGTTTCCAAAACTCACAACTTCTTCCCGAGGGTATGTCCATTACCCGTCCTCCACTCTTCACTGATGAACACTATACGTTCTGGAAAAACCAGATGAAGAACTTCATCCAATCACAAAGCTAAGCATGGTTAGTTATTAAAGATGGCCCATATGATCCTACTTATGAAGTAGAGGGTATGACTACCTGAAAGCCATCAAGTATGTGGGATGAGAATGATTTTAAAAAGTTGCATGAAAACGCAAATGCTATTAACATGCTTCATTGTGCCCTTAGTGCAGCTGAATTTAACAGGATATCTGGATGTGAGACTGCAAAGGAAATTTGGGAAAAGCTAGAAGTAACCTATGAAGGAACCAACAAAGTAAGAGAAGCTAAGCTTGATCTACTCCAGCAAAAGCTTGAAACCTTCAAAATGGAGCCAAAAGAATCAATCAGTAGCATGAACACTAGATATACCAATCTAGTAAATGAGATGAAGAGGCTCTAAAAAAAACCTCTGAAGTAGAGATGGTAAAGAAGGTGCTCTAGAGTCTCACCAAGGAATGGGATAATAAGAAGACTGCCATTGAGGAATCTATTAACTTAAGAGTTATCCTTGGAGAGATACAACCAACAAGAAAAGAAGCCTAAGGAGAAGAAGAAAGCCATTGCACTTAAGGCTGAATCCACCGGATTAGCTTCATCCGGAGAAGAAGAGTAAATCACTGAATCACTAAGCACCAGAGATTAACTTGCTCTATTGACCAGAAAACTCAATAGATTCATACAAAAGAAAGATAGAAGGAAATAAAAAAGGTATGAATCCCGAAAATCAAAAGAAGGCACCTCCAGAAGAGATAGGCCTAGAAAGAATTCGGAAGAAAAGAAGGATCTGAAGAAAGTAGCTATCTGTTTTGGATGTGAAGAAAAAGGCCATTTCAGAACAAACTGTCCCAAGCTTAAGAGAACCAAGAAGTTCAAAAAGAAGGCAATGGTGGCTACCTGAAGCAACAGTGAAGAAAGTAGCAGCTCATCTTCTACAGAAGAAGAAGAGACTACTAACTGTACATTCATGGCACTGATTGATCCGGAAGCAGAGCAATCTAGAAAGAATGGCTCTAAGCAAGAAACCCTACAAATCGAAAAATCAGAATCAGAAAAAGCAAACACTGAGAAAAATTCTTATTCTAATTCTGCTTCTAATTTTGACCTTGCCAGAGCTCTGTCTATTATAATCAAGAGTGTAAAGAAGAATGCAAAAACAATTAAGTCCTTCAAGAGAGCAATGATGGAGTTAGCAGAAGATGCTGAAGTAATGACACAAGACATCAAAACCAAGCATATTGATGTTGTGGAAGAAAACTTTCTGAGGAATCAAGTCCAGATTCTAAATGCAAATGTAATGGGACTAGATAGAGAAATCAATCTACTATAGGAAGTGTCCAAGAAGAGGCCAGAGTCAAAAGCTCTAAAAAGAGATCATCATCCTCCTGATCAAAATAGATCCCAAAAGGCCCTTAATTAAAAGATGAATGAGGTTAGCAGGAAACCCTAAGCCCAAAGATATACTTCTGTCCAAAAGGGAAAGGCCAAGATGGCTTACAACCAACAACCTATCGAATAGAGAAAAAATTATAGAGCAGAAGTTGCACCTCCAACCAGCTTTCAGATTCACACCGAACCATCTACCAGTGTATAAGAAGCTGGATATAGAGGAAACTATAGGAAGGAAGATCTTGTAAAGATCAAAGAGAAGCAAAAGTAGAACAGACCCATTTCATGGTGCAGGTTTTGTTGGAAAAACAATCATATCACTAAATTATATAGATTAAAAAATGGTTATTATGAGGTTTACCCCTGACCTAAGATGGTTATTAACCCAAGAGGACCCAAATCTGATTGGGTATCCAAACCCACTTAATCTGTTTTGCAGGTATGCCTTAGATCCTCAGTATATCAACACATCAGGTATATTGATAGTGGATGCTCAAGGCACATGATAGGTAATGAGAAGGCCTTCATCACATTAACCCGGAAGAAGGGAGGCAAAGTAAGCTTTGGAGACGATCAAAAGGGATAAATCATTGGTCATGGAACCATTGGATCTGAGTTAAAGATAAAAGATGTCTCATTGGTTGATGGACTAAAATTCACTTGCTAAGTGTGGGCCAACTCTGTGACAAAGGAAGAAAAGTCACATTTGATTCGGAAGGCCGCTCAATATATGATAGTAAGTCCAACCAACTCATTCTTTATGCACCTAGAGTCAATAATATTTATTATGTTAAGATTAAAAATGAGAAATAGAATATTTTCTTGGTATCTAAAGAAGAACAATCATGGCTATAGCACCGGAAGTTGGGACATGTCAGCATGAACCTCCTATCCAAATTAGCCAAAAAGGAATTAGTAGTGGGTTTGCCTAAGGTTGCTTTTGATAAGGATCATTTATGCACTGCATGTCAATTAGGTAAACAACATAAGAAAAGTTTCCCTTCTATCTCCTATATTCCTTCTAAAAGAGTACTTGAGCTCTAACACATTGATCTTTTTAGTCCTATCAAATATTGAGTTTAGGTAGAAGAGAATACACCATGGTCATTGTGGATGATTATTCTCGATATACATGGGTTCTCTTGCTAGCAAGCAAGGATGAAGCCTTTGACCAATTCTCTAAAACATTCATCCGGATAGAAGTAGAATAGGGCATAAGCATTGCACGCATCCAGAGTGGTAATGGTAGAGAGTTCAAAAATAGGCAGTTTGCTGAATTTTGCGAATCCAAGGGCATTGAGCATAACTTCCCTGCCCCTCACACTCCCCAACAGAATGGAGTTTTTGAGAGAAAGAATAAGACCATAGTTGAGATGGCTAGAACAATGCTAAGTGAAAATTGTTTGCCAAAATATTTCTGGGGAGAGGCCATGAATACAATATGTTATATTCTAAATAGAGCTCTCATTAGAAAGACCATAGAAAAGATCCCATATGAAATCTGGAAGGGAAGAAAGCCCAAAATCGGGTATTTCAAAGCATTTGGATGTAAAATGCTAAATCCTTAATGATAGAAAGCAACTAGGAAAATTTGATCCTAAATCTGATGAAGCAATTTTCTTTAGCTACTTAACACATAGTAAGGCTTACAAAGTCTTCAATAAATGAACCCTAACTGCGGTAGAGTCAATACATGTAGATTTCGATGAGACTAACCCTACAAGTAAGAAAAATTACACTCCAAAAGATCTACTTCTGAAAGTTGAAAACTCTGGGGAAAAGAAAGAAGTAGAAGTTCCTGATTCATTCCATATCAAGAAATACAAAGAAGAAGATGAAGGAATATCCTTTAAACCAGAAATACAACAAGTTAATCTCATTCCACAAGAGATTAACTCTAATGAAGGCCAAGAAGGAGTGGTTGAAGCTGAAGTAGAGCAAGTCCCAGTTCAACATGAAGGCCTAAAAAGGGAGATCTGGATACATAGAGATCATTCCATTGATAATATTCTAGATGATGTTCAGAATCCAGTAAGAACTAGAGGTCAGCTCAACAGGATGATGAGCTATGCTGCTTTTGTCTCTCTAATTTAGCCAAAGAAATTTCAAGATATTGAAGGAGATGAAAGTTGGATAATGGTAATGCAGGAAGAGCTAAATTAATTCACTAGGAATGATATGTGGGATCTAGTGGCACCTCCAAAGGGAAAGTCAATCATTGGCACCAAATGGGTTTTCTGGAACAAGCTAGATGAATCCGGAGTAGTGGTAAGAAATAAAGCAAGATTGGTTGCCCAAAGCTACAATCAACAGGAAGGGATTGACTTTGAAGAAACCTTTGCCCCTGTAGCAAGACTGGAAGTGATCCGGATTCTATGTGCTTTTGCATCATTCATGGGATTCACATTATTCTAAATGGATGTAAAAACTGCTTTTCTCAATGGAGTCATCCAGGAAGAAGTCTATGTGAAGCAGCCACCTGGATTTGAAGACCCAAAGCATCCGGATCATGTGTACAGGCTGAAGGAGGCTCTCTATGGATTAAAGCAGGCACCCAAAGCCTGGTATGAAAGATTAACCTCATTCCTTATATCTAAAAATCATATCAAAGGCAAAGCAGATGCCACACTCTTCATCAAAAAGAAGAAAAATGATATTATTCTAGTCCAAATTTATGTGGATGATATCATATTTGGAGCAACTGATGAAAGGATGTGTGAGGAATTCAGCTCTCAAATGCAGAAGGAATTTGAGATGTCCATGATGGGAGAACTCAATTTCTTCCTTGGTTTACAAATCAAGAAAAGTTCGGATGGGATTTTCATTAACCAGTCAAAGTACACCATGGAAATCTTGAAGAAGTTTGAAATGGAAAAGAGCAGGACTATGTCCACTCTAATAGGATCAGATACAGTCCTATCCAAGGATTGTGAAGGAGAACATGTTGGTCAAAACCTCTATAGAGGAATGATTGGTTCATTTCTATACTTGACAGCTAGCAGGCCTGACATACGCTATGCAGTTTGCTATTGTGCAAGGTATCAAGCCAATCCTAACGATTCTCATCTCAAGGCAGTAAAGAGGATTCTTAGATACCTCCCAAGAACCACTGAAGTTGGGTTATGGTATCCTAGTAATGGAGATTTCACACTCCAAGAGTTCACTGATGCAGATTATGGCAGAGACACTCTTGAAAGAAATAGTACATCCGGAGGTTGCCATTTCCTTAGAGATTGCTTAGTATCATGGTACAGCAAGAAGCAAACTTCAGTTGCCTTATCCACTATAGAAGCTGAATATATGGCAGCTAGAAGCTATATTGCTCAACTCCTATGATCAAACCACAGCTGGAAGATTACGGAGTTCAATCCGGATGTGTGGATGTTATGTGTGACAACAAAAGTACGATTGATATGTCAAAGAATCTAGTGCTCCATAGCAGGATGAAGCATTAAACATAAGGCATCATTTCATCTGGGATCATATGATGAAAAATGATGTTGCATTAGTAAACATTCCAACCGATGAGCAAAGAGTAGAATTCTTTACTAAGCCACTGAGTAAAGATCAATTTGGGAAGCTAAGGGAGACAATTGGAATGTCCAATCCAATTTGAAGTTAATCCAGAAGACAACTTGAAATCAACCCGGAAGAGAAGAGACATTGGAGAAAAATCTATTCCGGAAGAGATACTGCCACGTCAGCAGACAATAATGACAAATGGCAGTAAAAGTGCTTAAAAGTAACTGTCACCTTTTGAATTTCAAATGTCTATTAGGGGTTACACGCGCGGTAAATTTGATAGTTTATTTTTAAAATAAACCATTCTCATTCTCTGGTTAAACTGAATTTACCTCTCTCTTAAAAATCTGGTTGCCATATCATCAATCCAGCCAAATTACCGACATCCAAATTACCAAACTACCCTCACTTTGAAAATCCTGCATAAACCCCTCAAAATCACCCTTCTTCCTCACCCCAGCAACTAAGTACTGTTACTCTGTAATTTTAAAAACCCAGAATCTAACTTTCATTCAAATTCTCAAATGCCTGCCATCATAACACTAGAAGGATCCATGATGCTTCCTACCTAAAATATCTTCTTAGAATCCGATCTGAAAGACAACGATTTCATGCTAATAGACTGTAAACCCTCCGATTCTGTTATCTCTACAGATTTTCTGGAAGATAATTTCCTCTTTAAAACTAAACCTTATTCCCGGCTATTTGAGGATCAGCACCTAACAAACCTCCTAAAAATAAACTACCCAACTTACCCAGATTTGGTGCGGGAGTTCTATGATAATCTACAAGCAAACAAGAAATTTGATGCCTTACGAACTAAGGTTCAAGGAAAAGAGATTACTGTCACTCCGAATTTCTTTGAAAACTCCTTGAATATGAAGAACAACGGAGTCCTGATGAGGGTGGATGGAGATGAGACCAAAGTGAAGTATGATCTAGAGATGTGGCTTCTAGAGAGGTATTTTGGGCATAAATTCTCAATAAACTGGCCCCAAATCCCAAGATACCTTCAACATGTGCTAGCAAAGTTAGTCCTAATCCGGAAGGGCTCATTAACAATAGTGTCTTCCTTCCAGCACTATGTGATACAGTATTGGGCAGAATGTAGAGAAATCAATATGCCAGTCCTGACAATCCACTTCCTACAGCACCATTGGAATTCTTATAGCGCTCTAATAACCCGAATTCTTCAAGCCAATAACATCAATTTCACTGGGTTTAATAATGTCAGTGGAAAGGCCATCCTCTAGAGGAATTTCCTGAATTTAAGGTTCAATGAGACCTGGGATAAGGATAAAGCCAAGAGGCTTAGGGATGAGAAGAAAAACAAAACTCGGAAAGCTGCCAATCCGGAAGCAAGTGCTCTAGTACATAAGAAAGCCACAACATCCAAGCCTAAGATAAGAAAGGAATTGTCTTTGGTTCTAGTGGATGAGGAAGTGAATGAGGACAAGAAGACACTCACTGAACTACTAAATAAATCCCTATCCAAGCAGATCCCAGGGGGAAGTTGATTAAGGCAGCTGCTAAGAAAGGGAGAAACATTGTTATTCCTAGAATTGAAATGGAGGATCAGCCTCCAATTGTGGCAAAGGCAATAGAGGTCGGAAGAAAAAAGGCCAAAAGGACCTTAGAGGAAATGCAGGTTGATCTTGAAGAAGATGAGGAAATAAGGGATGAAAGCTTTCAACAAAGATTATTACCTAAGCATAAGAAGATTAGCATCCGGTTAGAGTTTGGAAAGGAAACAAACTACTAACTTTCTTATAACAGCATTCGGAAGACAGACTGATTGAAGCTACATCCAGATTGGATAAATCTGAAGATATCCGAAAGATTCCATTCAAGATAAAGGGAATGATTTCAAAATAATTCCCTTCCCTCCATTTGTTCTTAGCTGTCATCAAATATCCCTTCCTAAGAAAAGGATAAAAAGCTAACAGTAGAAAGAGAAAAAGGTAATAACCTTTTTAACCTAGACCGATGGGAATGGCATGTGGAGCACACGGAATGGACCATTGGCTAAAAGTTGGTGCATCACCAAAATCCAAGGAAAACAATCACCGATAACTTTTTAGCCTCAATCCCAAGGTTTCAAACTGTCAAAATTGAGTCTAATGGATTAATCAACGGCTCTGGAAGCACCACATACAACCTGATCAAGGGTGAAGATTTAATGCAAGCTCAATAACCCATAACGGTTACATTTATGATAGAAGTCTATAGAAGGGAAGCTTCACCAAATGAGAAGGTTGGCTATTTGATTTACAAAAGCAAGTGACAAAGCACAAGCATTCAATCAGCTTACAATCCCTCCAAGAATCAATCAATTCCAAATTTGTTGTAAGGATTCCTAAGTGAGTTATAAACTTAAGGAAATCCAGAAACCAAAAACTTTGTGAAAACAAGAGTGTAAGGATCTCCAACTTGGGTGAGTTGTGAGATTGGGATACAACTTAAAGTTGGTGCTTTGAGTGGGAACTCCCTGTAGGACTCAGCTTAGATTTGGGGTAGAAGTCTAAGTGATATATCCTACTAAAGACTAAAGGACTCAGCTAGGAGTTGGTTCTTCTAGTAGTATATCCTACATCTGGAAGGGGTTACCATCTGGAGACAAGTTATAAGGCTTGATTCATGCTAGTTGGAAAGGAATCCACTAGTGGAAAAGCTCGACGGAAGGAAACTCCAAGGACTAGAGTTGGCGGGGCCGAACCAAGATAAAATCCTTTGTGTTTGATTTCCTTAACTCTTTATTTATTGCTTTATATTGTCATAACTACATCATCTGAATCATAATCAAACACGCTATATTAAGACTTTTTAAAGTCTATTTATTCAGCAAAAAAGGGTCATTCACCCCCCAGGGACCAAAAAAGTAGAGCTGTTGGTTTGAGAGCTAATGATGATGAAGAAGATTCCTCTGAGGAAGGATATCCAGAGGACAGAAAAGAAGAAATAGCTCTAATGACCAAGAATTTTAGAAGATACTTGGGAAAAGATAAGAACTTCCAAAAGTTCAGAAAGACAAGCAAATATAAGAAGGGAGCAGGCCATAAAAGGAGTATAACAAAGAGCATAACAAATATATCAAATGCTTTGAATGTGGTGAGAAGGGGCATATTCAGTTGAGCTGTCCTAAGGCTAAGAAGGGCAAGTTCAAGAAGAAGAAGAGTAAGAAAGCCCTTGCTGCTACCTGGAGTGACTCTGAACAAGAGTCATCATCCTCAGATCAAGAGGCATATGATTCTGCCAATATGTGTCTCATGGCTAAGGATAATCTAGCTCACTCAGAGTCAGCTGACCAACCAACAACTTTCGCTGCCAGACAATCAGCTGACCAAAGCAAAGATAAAGAAAATAACTCTGAGGTAAATTCTGAACCCCCTTTATCTTTAGATGACCTTGTTGTAGTACTTAATGATGTCATTAATGTGACTAAGAAGTCAACCAAATACATCAGAGTACTTCAAAGGAGGTGTGATGATATAGAAGATGTTAATTCTTCTACATCACTTGATATCCTATACCTGATGGAAAAAGTTGAGTACTAAAATGGATATAATAGCAAACTCACTAAGAGATTGGATAAGCTAGCTACTGAATTAACAGCTTTGAAAAGGTATGGGTCCCTCCTTAACCTAGCAGGAATACTCAGAGTACTCTAAGAAGGTTTCTTAAAAGAGTAAAGTGAGCAGGCCTAATCCTAAGGGCACTTGTAGTTTTTTTGGTAAGCCAAGACATGCTACAGTCATTTGTAGGCACAAAAATGGTTACTATAATGAGTATGATCGGTCAAGGATGACCACCACTAACAAAGTAGGACCCAGCTAGAAAAAGGCATCGGTACCTAAGAAAACTTGATTGTTTTACAGGTGGGCCTGAGATCCACTGATGACAGTATAATATGGTATTTGGATAGTGGAAGCTCAAGGCATATGACATATGATGAAAAGCAATTCATCACATTGGAGTGAAGAAGAAATGGAAGTGTCAGTTTTGGAGACAACAAGAAAGGAAAGATTGTTGGCAATGGCACTATAGGAGTAAAGCCTTTAATTGATAATGTGTCTCTGGTTAAAGGCCTAAAGTTTAACTTGCTAAGCATTGCTTAGCTGTATGACAAAGGCAGAAAAGTGATATTTAACTCAGCGGGCTGCTCAGTCATTATTGGTAACTCAGACCAAACTATTCTTTATGCTCCTAGAATTAATAATGTTTATATTTTTTATTTATCCCCCGGCTCCAATGATATATGCTAAAACTTATGGCTATGACATAAAAGATTAGGACATATCAATATGACTAATCTGTCCAAATTAGCCAGAAATGAACTTATTGAGGATTTACCCAATCTAGCCTTTGATAAAGATAGGCTCTGCTCAGCATGTCAACTTGGGAAATAATTTAGGAAGACCTTTAAATCCATAGCTGATATATCCTCTTCTCATCCCCTTGATTTTGTACACATGGATTTGTTTGGCCCTATTGTGCCAACAAGTCTAGGTGGAATGAAATACACCCTTGTGGTTGTAGATGATCTGACCAGGTTCACTTGGATTATCTTGCTAGCTAGTAAAGATGCGACATTTGAATCATTCTCTAGGTTGGCTACCCAGATCATGAATGAAAAAGACCTTAAAATTCATGGAATCCATAGTGACCATGAAAGGGAATTCGAAAACAGGCAGTTTGAGGAATTCTGTTCCAAGCATGGTACTGACCACAAATTTTCTGCCCCTCATACACCTCAACAGAATGGAGTTATTGAGAGAAAGAATCACACTATTGCGAAGATGGGTCGCTCTATGCTGAGTGATAACAATCTACCAAAGTATTTCTGAGGGAAAGCTGTTAACACAGCTCATTACATTCTAAATAGGGTTTTAATTCTTCCAGTTTTTATCAAAACTCCTTATGAACTTTAGAAGGGGTGCAAGCCCAAGGTTGGTCATCTCAAGGCATTTGGTTGTAGATGTTGCATATTAAACACTAAAGACTAATTGGCTAAATTTGACCCCAAGGCTGATGAAGTAATCTTTCTGGGTTACTCAATACACATTAGGGTATACATAGTGTATGTCTAGAGGATTGGCATCTTAGAGGAGTCCATGGGTGTAGATTTTGATGAAACTAACAATGTAGGTAGACAAGCCAGTGATGATGAAGGAGAAAAGGAATAAGTCAGCGGATCTATCAGTCAGCCTATAGTTATTCATGATCTAGTACAAGAGAAAGAAGAAAATAAAGTTGACTTGGACCAATCAATTAACTTTGGTGATGATGTGGATGCTCAACCAATGACTATAGCTCAGTGAGCTGATCCTGATCTACCAAAAGAAGTCAGAGCAAGAAGAGATCACCCAATTAACAAGATTCTTGATATTGTGCAAAATCTAGTACTGACTAGAGGTCAGCTGAATAGAATGATGAGCCATTTAGCATTTATATCATTGATTGAACCAAAGAAGTTTGAAGATGTTAAGTTTGATAACAATTGGATGATTGTAATGCAAGAAGATCTAGACCAATTCAGAAGAAATAAAGTTTGGGATTTGGTGGAGAAACCGAAAGGAAACAAAGCCAGACTGGTTGCCCAAGGCTACAATCAACAAGAAGGCATTGACTATGGAGAAACATTTGCACCAGTAGCAAGACTTGAAGCCATAAGAATTCTTTATGCTTTTGCATCCCATATGAACTTCAGGCTATTTCAAATGGATGTTAAGAGTGCATTCCTTAATGGTTATATTCAAGAAGAAGTCTATGTCAGACAGTCCCCAGGCCTGGAAGACACTAAATATCCAAATCATGTCTTCAAGCTAAAGAAAGCTCTGTATGGACTAAAACAGGCTCCTAGAGCTTAGTATGAGAGACTGACTAACTTTTTGATTAGCAAAGGTTATGTCATAGGAAAAGCAGAGTGACTCTGAATAAGAGTCATCATCCTCAGATGAAGAGGCACAAGACTCTGCAAATGTGTGTCTCATGGCTAAGGATGATTTGCCCAACTCATAGTCAGCTGACCAACCATCTAGTTCCGCTGCAAATCAATCAGCTGACAAGAGCAGAGACAAAGGAAATCATACTAAGGTAATTTTTGAACCCCCTTTGTCTTTGGATGAGCTTGCCACAGTACTTAATGATTTTATTAATGTGACCAAGAAGTCAACCAAATACATCAAAGTACTTCAGAGGAGTTGTGATGATCTAGAAGATGTCAATTCTTCTACCTCACTTGACATCCTATACCTGATGGAAAAAGTTGAGTACCAAAATGGATATAACAGTAAACTCTCTAAGAAATTGGATGAGCTAGCTGCTGAACTAACAACTTTGAAAATGGTGCGGGTCCCACCTCAACCTAGCAAAAATACTCAGAGCAACAGCACTCACCATTTTGAGAAGGTTTCTCAAAAGAGTAAAGTGAGCAGGCCTAATCCTATGGCCACTTGTAGTTTGTTGGAAAGCCAGGACATGCAACAGTCATGTGTATACACAAAAAGGGTTACTATAATGAGTATGATTGGTCAAGGATGACCACCACTAACAAGGGATGACCCAGCCAGAAAAAGACATGGGTACCTAAGAAAACTTAACTGTTATATAGGTGAGCCTGAGATCCACTGATGACAGAAGATGTGGTATTTGGATAGTGGATGCTTGAGGCATATGACAGGTGATGAAAAGAAATTCATCATATTGGAGTGAAGAAGAAATGGAAGTGTCAGTTTTGGAGACAATAAAAAGGGAAAGATTATTGGCAATGGCACAATGGGAGTCAAGCCTTCAATTGATAATGTGTCTCTTGTGAAAGGCCTAAAGTTAAACTTGCTTAGCGTTGCTTAGCTGTGTGACAAAGGCAAGAAAGTTTTATTTAACTCAACGGGCTGCTCAGTCATTGATGGTAGCTCTGACCAAACTATTTTTTATGCTCCTCGAATCAATAATGTTTATATGTTTGATTTATCCCCTAGCTCTAATGATATATGCTTAGTTTCTAAGGAGGAGAATTCATGGCTATGGCACAGAAGGTTAGGACATATCAACATGACCAATCTGTCCAAATTAGCCAAAAATGAACTTATTGAGGGATTACCCAATCTAGCCTTTGAAAAAGATAGACTCTGCTCAGCATGCTAACTTGGGAAATAATTTAGGAATACCTTTACATCCATAGGTGATAATATCTTCTTCTTGTCCCCTTGATCTTGTACACATATATTTGTTTGGGCATGTTGTGCTAGCAAGTCTAGGTGGAAGAAATACGCCCTTGTGGTTGTAGATGATTTGACCAGGTTCACTTTGATTGTCTTGCTAGAAAACAAAGATGAAACATTTGAATCATTCTCTAGGTTGGCTACCCAGATCATGAATGAAGAAGACCTTAAAATTAATAGAATCCACAGTGACCATGGAAGTGAATTTATAAAATAAATAGTTTGTGGAATTTTACTCTAAGCATGGTATTGACCACAATTTTTCTACCCCTTATACACCTCAGCAGAATGGGGTTGTTAAGAGAAAGAATCTCACTATTGTGAAAATGGGTCATTCTGTGCTGAGTGATAAAAATCTGCCAAAGTATTTGTGGGGATTAGCTGTTAACACAGCTTGTTACATTCTAAATAGGGTTTTAATTTGCCCAGTTTTGAACAAAACTCCTTATGAACTTTGGAAGGGGCGCAAGCCCAAGGTTGGTCATCTCATGGCCTTTGGTTGTCAATGCTTCATATTAAACTCTAAAGACCAATTGGCTAAATTTGACCCAAAGGATGATGAAGGAATCTTTCTGGGTTAATCAACACACAGTAGGGCATACAGAGTGTTTGTCAAGAGGACTAGCTTTTTAGAGGAGTCCATGCATGTAGATTTTGATAAAACTAACAATACAGGTAGAGAAGCCAATGATGATGAAAGAGAAAAGGAACAAGTCAGCAAATCAGTCAGTCAGCCCATTATTATTCCTAATCCAGTACTAGAAAAAGAAGATCATAAAGTTGACTTGGACTAATCAATCAACTTTGGTGATGATGTAGATGCTCAACCAGTGACTGTAGCTCAGCGAGCTGATCCTGATCTACCAAAAGAAGTCAGAGCAAGGAGAGATCAACCAGTTGACAAGATTCTTGATAGTGTGAAAAATCCAGTGCTGACTAGAGGTTAGCTAAATATAACGATGAGCCATTCAGCATTTGTTTCATTGATTGAACCAAAGAAGTTTAAAGATGATGAGTTTGATGACAGCTGGATGATTGCAATTCAAGAAGAGTTAGACCAATTCAGAAGAAATGAGGTATGGGATTTGGTGGAGAAATCTAAAGGGAAGTCAATTATAGGCACCAAATGGGTTTTCAAGAACAAGCTAGATGAAGCTGGAAATGTTGTCAGAAACAAGGCCAGACTAGTTGCTCAAGGCTACAATCAATAAGAAGGCATTGACTATGGATAAACATTTGCACAAGTAGTAAGACTTGAAGCCATAAGAATTCTCTATGCTTTTGCATCCCATATGAACTTTAAGTTATTTCAGATGGATGTTAAGAGTGTATTTCTTAATGGTTATATTCAAGAGGAAGTCTATGTCAGACAACCCCCAAGCTTTGAAGACCCCAAGTATCCAGATCATGTCTTCAAGCTAAAGAAAGCTCTATATGGACTAAAACAGGCTCTAAGAGCTTGGTATGAGAGATTGGCTAGCTTTTTACTCAGCAAAGGCTATGTCAGAGAAAAAGCAGATACAATTCTATTTATCAAGAAGAAGCATCAAGATGTGTTGCTTGTCTAAATCTATATGGATGACATCATTTTTTGAGCAACTAATGAAAAGCTATGCAAAGAATTCAGTCAGAAGTTGAAGAAGAAATTTGAAATGTCAATGATGGGAGAGGTTAATTTCTTTCTTGGTTTGCAAATCAAGCAAGGTGATGATGGGATCTTCATCAACCAAGCCAAGTATGCCAAGGAAGTACTCAAGAAGTTTGACATGGATAAAGCCAAGCCAATGTCAACACTCATGGCCACTGATACAATTATGAGTAAAGATGAGGAAGGTAAACCTGTAGAGAGTGAGCTCTATAGAGGTATTATTGGTTCTCTACTTTACTTAACTGCTAGTAGGCCTGACATTTAATATGTTGTATGTTATTGTGCAAGATATCAAGCTGACCCCAGAGAATCTCACTTAGCTACTATTAAGAGAGTTCTCAGTTATTTGCAAGGATCTATTGATGCAAGTTTATGGTATCCAAGTAATGAAGACTTCACTCTAAGAGGATACACAGATGCTGACTATGAAAGAGACAAACTTGAAAGGAAAAGCACCACAGGAGGATGTCAATTGCTTAGTGATTGTCTAGTAACATGGTACAGCAAGAAGCAAACTTCTGTGGCTCTAAGTACAGTTAAGGCTGAGTACATGGCTGCAGGAAGTTATGTAGCACAACTGCTATGGATCAAGCAGCAACTGGAGGATTATGGTATAAAGTCTAAGTGTCTTGAAGTCATGTATGACAATAAGAGTACAATTGACCTATCCAAGAATCTGGTTCAACATGGCAGGATAAAGCATGTCAATATTATACATCACTTTATAAGGGATCATGTGCTAAAAGGAGAAGTCAAGCTCACCTACATTCCTACTAAAGAACAACGATCTGACATATTCACAAAGCCTATTGGAAAGGATTAATTCAACATGTTCAGAAAGCTGATCGGAATGTCCAATCCAATTTGAAGAAATACATTCTACTCTGACCTCTTCTGAAGCTGACCAAATTAGGGCACACTTTGAGCTTCTGCGAATTAGGTTAAGTATTTTTTTTGCCGCTTGAATTTTGGATACGTCATTAATTGTCACCGGTTATCTTTCAAATTTAAACTTGATAGAAATAGTAGCAAGTTATGAAGCGATCCATATTCAGTAGCAGTTATCCCGTGTTTCTCGTCTTCAATAATCCTATGGTATATGTTATGAAATTACACCATTGAATCTTAAGACCATGGATTGTGAGTCATACACGTAGCTTTGCAGGTTTAGCAAAGTGTTTTGGCTATTTAAAGGGAAGTTTATAAAGAGGAAAGGTTACTTTACCAAATTTCTCTTCTGCAATCTTCTTCTCTAAATCCCTAATTCTCTAATTCATTTCAAAGCAATCTTCAATGTCGAGCACATCAGGAAGGAAATATGATCTTTTTGTAAGGAACAAGAAGGATACTCATTAGATAACTACAACAGATCATATTTCTCAGTTGGCAATGGGTATTGACAAGATAGAAGAACTAAAGATTCCAGTAGGAACCAAGTATATTCCGATGAAACGGTGCTTTATGGAGAAGACTAAAGTAGAAAAACCAACCAGTGTAGATATGCTCAGCTTTTCGAGCGATGAGCGATTTGGGAAGTGGATGCGCCAGCACCACTTGAGAGGATTTTTTGAGATGCCAAGTGGTTGCTATGAGGAAATTGTTGAGAGATTCTACCACAGAATTCATATGGTAGAAGGTCAGAAGGATCTCTTTATGACCACAATGATGGGGCAGAAAGTCTATGTGACCCCCAAATTGATTGCAAGTCTGTTGGGAATGCTAGAGAGAGGACTCAGACTACGAGTCATCAATGATTAAGATCGTATGGATATCCCTATAGTCTATGAGGTTCCTGAAGATTACAAGGGAGGGGAACTCATAGCCTTTATATTCACAAAGGAAGGGAAGTAGGCACATGACCTTGTGAACAAGGTTCTACTGCCCAAGATAGGCTCAGCAGGAAGCTGCTCAAAATTTGAGAGAGTATTCATCTATACTCTGACCAATGGCATGAGAATCAATTGGCCCATGGCCATCCTACACTAATTCTTAAAGGTCTCCAAGCATATGGTTTATGGTCAGTTGGTGATGGAGATTTTCAGAGCTTATGAGCTCGATTTGGAAGGATGGTCTGCCAAGAGTAATATTTAGCTAAAAGCGATAGAATCTAGAATTCTAATCAATGCTCATTTTCGTGGACTAAGAGCCAATGATGGGGCCTGCCAACACCAAATATATCAAGCTGAAGCTAGGAGAAGTAAGGGTAAAGGATCCAAAGGCCATAATGGAGATGAAGCCTATTTAGCCTCATGAAGAGGACTTAACATTGGATGCCTTTGTGGCAAGTAAGCTTGAGAGGATTACCAAGCTCAAAGCTGAGAAAGGATAGGACATGATTGAGAAGAAAGTAATGAAAAAGGAGGTCAAGAGAGACTTCAAAAAAGAAGAAAAGAAAGGGAGTTCATCTAGCTTAGTTCTAGCAGTTGTTCCCAAAAAAAAGATCATCTAAGGGAACTAAAGAAGAAAAATCCTGTGAGCTGACTCCGAAGAAGATAGAGGAGGAGAAGTAGGCTAAAGTAGAGTTAAGGGAAGAAATGCCCTTGAAAAGGGAGAAGAAGAGGAAGGTAGATGAAGCTAAGCTGGATGAGGTGACTACTAAAGGCAAGAAAGCTACATCAGTTCCTATAACCCAAGTAGGTCAGCCCAAGAAAAAGCTGATGTTGAAGAAAGGAACTAGAGTTATCCAGGATGTAGAGGAAGCTGAGAGAGTGAAGGCTATTAAGGAAGAAAGGATTAGAAAGAAGCAGGAGCAGATTGAAGCTATAATTAGAAGAAAAGCTAAAGAAGTAGCAGCTAGAGCTAAGGCTAACACTGAATAGATTTTATAGAATACTGAACCTATCTTGGCTGAGAAAGAACTACCTGAAGTAGTTGAAGAGATGATTGGAGCCCTAGAAGGAATTGAAAACTAGGAGGTACAGGAAAAAGATGAATTTGTGAAAGTAGATGCTGTAGAATTTGATGTCCTAAACTCTGACTAGCTGGTTATTCTGACTGCTGAAAAAGCCAAGGAAGCTAGGAAGGAGAGGAAGACGGGTCTGTTGAAGAGGATGAAGGTGGTTATAGATGAAGATGAGGATGACTTAGAAGATAAGGAGGATGAAGTAGCTGAGCACGAAGCTCAGCTGAGTGAGGAAGCTCAAACTCAGGTCGGCAAGTCCGTTGTTGAAGGTGCTGATAGAGATAAGAAGGAAGAAAACCAGCCATTCTTTTTCCAAAACCTTATACCTAAAACACCACTCTCACCTACACCCATTTTAGCCTTACCTTTACTTAAAACCCAATCACCATCCACATCCACATCCACCTCTAACCAAACCAACACCACAGACTCTGACCAAATAGCCATCATTCCATACCTTTCACCCGTTGGATCTCCAGTACATGAACCATTGTTGTTGGAAGGGCTCCTAATTATCAGAAGGCCTCCAATTATAGAGGAGATTCCAGAACAACCACAACAACAACAACCTCAACAACCATAACCCTAATTTAACCCTCAAGCTCAATTATTGGGAGATATAAGGAGGATGGGGAGAGCCTGATTTCCAGGACTTAGGACAGATGCTGAGATAGATGCTGAGATAGCTAAATCATTATTATCTGAGGATGTCCTGAGGAGGATTGTAAAGGCTGTGGAGCCAGTGCAAGGTTTTCTAGAAGCAGTTGAGGAGATGAAGGCCCGCTTTAAATCAGTACCTACCCAATTCTCATTGGTGAAGATAATAGTATCCCATGTGTTGCCTTTGTTATCTATTGCAAGTAGGCAGGCTGGTGGATTGAAGATGGAAGTTGCAAAACTCAAAAAGAAAATGGGAAATATCTATGAGAGTAACAACAAGGTGTTGAACTATAAGAGGGACTTTAAGAATTTAATGATTGACAAATTCAACCCTCTTTTGGGAGCTATGCTGAAGGTGCTTGATGGGTATAGCATTCTGCGAAAAGAAAATGAAGAGAACACAGCTCGGTCGAATGTTATTATTGATAGGATTAATGCTCTGATCACAGTGGTAACTAGGCATCATGGGTTACACACAGAGTTGAGGTTTGTGAAGGAAGAGATGCTAAAAGGAGTCAAGGACTCAGAGGGAGCTATGCTTAATGCCTTAAAGAGGCTGAATATTTCAGATGCTCTGAATAGTGACATTATTATGGCAGATACTGAACTGGAGCCTACACTTCACCAGAAGCTTGGTCAAATCGGAGACCAAATTAAGCAAGTTCATGCTAATGTTATCAATGATGGCGAAGCACTTGAAAAAATTCATGATGAAGTCTCAACTCACATAAGGAGCACTCCCATGCTAGAGCGGATACTCAGAGAAAATAATCAAGCGAAGGCTCTGGCAAGTCTCACCTAGATATCCAAAGAAGGACTAAGCGCTCAATATCAAGTCAATCTATCTTAATTCCGAGCTTTGGTAGCCTTATTTGCCTTTGTCAGAGAACAAGATGCAATATCACAGGAAATATATGAGCTGCTTGTGCAAAATTTTTCAACAAATGTCTATGGTCAGGTAGAATCATTTGAGAAGTCTATGGGGGAGAAGGATCGCGAGAAGCGTGAGCAGGAGGAAAGGGAAAGAGAGTAGAGGATAGCTGAATTTTCTTACAACCTGTCCAAGGATCTGGAATGCATACAAAGAGAATATCATGAGACAAGGAAGAGTAAAGGCAAGGAGATTGCGCTGCCCAAAGAAAAGAAGTCAAGATGGGATCAGTAGATCTATGAAGAAAGGAAATCCAATCTTGGAGGACCTCCGATGCCTAAATAAAATAGGATTTTTATGTAATCTTTAGAGCTCATTGTAAAACTTAGTATAGTTTAACTCATCGATGTCTGTACTCTAGTTATAATTTAATGAAAGATTACATTTTCTGTTCTAAGTTAAGATCTTCGTAACTTCTTATATTTTTCTACTGTATACATATGTGTTGATCTTTTGCAGAAATATATGAGAAGTACTGAGGAATGCTGAACTCAAAAGATTCAAGAATTATTGGGGAGTTAGCATTGACTCTGAGCTAGTTAAAGATGCTGAACAAAAGTTGTATCAAGCATAATTATAAGGTAACTCTGATCTAAATATCTTATTGATTTAATTCTCGCTTAGTTGATTGCCATTGATCAAAATGGGGGAGATTGTTGAACCAAGCACAAGTTTGGACTAATTCAGTGGATGACTCAGTAGTGCTTAAGTTTTGATCATAACAATTAAGTTAAGAATGGGATAATTAAATCAATAATAATGTTAAAATAAATAGTCTATAGTTGTAAGGGAATTAGCAAATTCAAGGGTAGAATTTCGAGTCTCCGCTGACCTAGCTATTTAGTTTAACTCTGAGTTGTTTCTAGGCTGAGTATCTACTTAGTCGCTAACTTAGTAATATTCACTCAGCGCTTGATATTTAGATTTTGTATTAGCTATGTGCTTTACAATTATATTTTTTGCTGAGTTACTTTAAGTCTGTCAACGCTGCTGATTTTACCTTTTAAGGTAAAAAGTTATCTTTGCTTTTAGTGTTTCTTTTTGCAAGAACATTAATGAGACAAAGACAAAAAGAATTAATGCCTTGACAAGGCCCAGTTTTATGAAGAAAATGACAAAGTCTTCCAATGCAAAGCTACAAAAAGTCATTTGCCATTTTGGGCAATTCTGCAGATCTACCAACTTTTTATTGCTTGCTCTGCAACATGTCAGAATACCAGAGGGAATGGGATGAAGACATGTGGCAAGTTAGCGCGAGTTCTCTCTAATGAAAGACTGGCATTAAATGACAAAGGATTCAAATTGAAGCTCGAATCTCAATCTAACAGATTTTTTATTTTCTATCTCACAACGGTGCAATTCTATCTCTTAACGGATTGATTTAAAGAAGCAACTGGTAGATAGATGATCTGTCAATTTTAGAAGATGCCAAGATAAGTTCAACGGCTACTTTCTCAATACAACTATAAAAGGAGCAAGAAGACAAACGTTAGAACTTGGTGATTAAACCTGAATTTCTCAAAAGCTAAATCTCTGTCAAATACAAGCTTCAAAGAAGTTCAAGCAAGAAAGCACTACTCAGCTAGAATCTGCTTTAGAACAATAGAGAATAGAATAGATCATTCAATTATAATATCAGATCATTTGTAACCGGGTCAATGTTTTATAAGTTAAATCCAACTCTTGTTTAGACTCTTAGTGAGTTGCTGATAAAAGAGGGTATTCTAGTCAACGGGTGAGCGATTGCAGTTTGGAGGGTACTTACTATAATTGGGGAATTTGTGAAAGGCTTCTTCACCTAGGGTAAAGGAGTTGAGATTAGTGAATTAAAGCCGAGACACTCTCTCGGGACTGGATGTAAGCATAGGTTGCCGAACCAAGATATAAATTTTAGTGTTCTTTACTTTATCGAATTTTCCAGGTTTTCACTCAGCGAGCTGACCTCACTCAGCAGAGCAAGTAATTATCGCGAAAAAGTTTCATAAGTTCTTGAGTGAGTCATTCACCCCCCACTCTGACTAGGTGAGTGTATGCATAGGGATAAACAATGTTAAAGAGACATCCACAAGGTACAATAAGAGATGAGAGGCATTAAAAAGATAATTCGATCTTTGGTGAGAAAGATGCTTTCATTTTTCAAACATCAAAATATGCGATTCACGCCAAGTCCGCCGGATTCTCCACCAACTTAGTCGGGTCCTTTTTCTAGTACTTTGTAATTTTTATTTGTTTGTGTGTTTAGGATTAGTCTACTCTTTTCTTTTTAGGATTAGTTTGCTATGACTCCATACAATGAGGACATTGTGTACTTTGAGTGTGGGGGAGGAAAGAGTAATTTTTATTTTTCTCATATTGTGCCTAATTTTTTCATTTTCACATGTGTTATAAATAAGAAAATGAAAAAATCATATTGTGTGTTTTATAAAAATATAAAAATCGATGAAGAATACATTTTGAAGTGATTGTTTATACATAGTCTATACTAACTTTGTTTTTGTATTAAATGGAGACTTAAATTTTTCTTTCTAGTCTATTGTGATTTTATATGACTAAGACGAGTGGTAAGTCGTATTTAAAGCATTCGAGTGGAGTTTTGGAGTACAATTTTGCGCAACATGAGTGGGTAAGCCTTATATAGTCATTAGTATATGTTATGCTAATGTTATAAGTAGATTAATTTCTAAGTTCGTATGCCTAAGGATGGGAAAAATGTTATGAGTGTTTTTAATAGTCTTTTGAAGAATGGAAGAAAAATAGGATATGGAGAAAACTATAGTCATAATACTTAAGCTATCGATCAATAAAGGATGAGGGTATTGTTATGAGAGTTAAAAGATTGAGAGGATAGCTAATGAGCTATGCAAAAGGTGAGGAATGGTACGGAGCATAAAACGCAACCATTCATTGAGGGAAAAGACAAAAGCATAAGCACGAAACATGGGAGCGCACACGAAATATAATGAGTGAGAAAAAGTCTATGTAAAATTGACAAGCATGAAAAATTAGTGCATTTCAAGTAGTACAAAATGAACTACTTTGATCAGGCTTATATTATCAATGTATATATACTATGTTGCCAAACGTGAGAAGTGGTATGGAGCATAAAATGCAACCACTTATGAGTGTTAGATATCCTAGGTTAACTAAAAATGCCTTGAGATCAAACCAACAAAGTGTGCTTTTCTTTATCCAAGGTATCTTCGATTTTGACTATGGTATAGAAAGATGATTTTAAGCAAGCATATCATTCTACCATGCGAAGACATGACTTAGTAACCTCTCTACGAATGACAAAGGTACGCATTTGACTCTATAAATTGCACATTACTTACTTGTGGAAATTATTCAAAGCTATTCTCTAAGTATAATTATAGTGGGAGGAATATGAGTATTTATTGCGAAATCTCTATGTTATGCAAATTCAAGATTGGCAAGTTAGAATTATTCTTCGTTTACCTTGAGGACAAAACAAAAGTTAAGTGAGGGGGTGTGATAAGTGTTAAAACTACGCTTATCATTTGGCTAATAAATTCTCAATTATAGACATTTCTTGGGTGTTATTATTTTATTTATTAGATTTCACGTGGTATGTTGTTGTTTTAGATGCATTTTCAGGAAATATGTGAATCTTATAAGGAATTTGCTCGAAAATGGATTTTAGACTAAAAGTACAAGAAGTTAGCAACAATGGACTTATTTCATTACAAAATTGGCTAAGTATTGGATGCTTCAAAAGAAGTTTAAGTCAACACGAAGACTCTAGCAATTTTGCTGTTCGCGACCACGACATACAAGGCCACGATCGCAACTATGAAATTTCGAAGATAGTAGGTTTTCCATGTTAAAGCCACGAGTGCAACATCTCTTGTCACGATCGCGACATGCTAAACAAAGGTTGCGCAAATTTTCTTCCAAGAGGCATTTCAACCACCATTAACTACCATTTGGATAAGGCACCTTTTCATCAACCAATTAAATGTAGAGATGCAACTTTTCTCCCTCTATATATAGGGAATTTTTGGCCATAGCAAGGGAGGATGATCTAACTTACAATTGCCATACATTAGCCATAGATAGATAGAAAAACAAGAGAGAGAAATCTATATAGTTCTGAGGTTTCTTTGTTATTCTCGAGAGTGTTGTTTTATAGTGTACTTGCAAAATACTTATGAATAAAATTCATTGTTCTTCATCAAATATTCTATTATATTATCAATAATTTGTTCTACCCGAAAGATTAGTGCATTTGGAGATTCAAGTAGAAGAAGGGCCACGATCGAGGATTGACAACCCATCTAAGAAGGCGGTTTGATCTAAATTAATTCTTTAATTTCGTTTATTACATCATACTTAATTCTTATTCATTTCATATCACCTTTACCCTCTACTTATGCTTAATACATTTTATGATTGAATGTATAATATACAGTGCTTGTTGTATTGAGTTCGCTTTATTATTATGCGTGTGAGTTTAAATAGAATTAGTGGTACTGGTCTTGCGTTAAAAGCGGGGACATTCTATTCACATTCAAGTAACTTCAAATCAATGTTTATTCATAATCTTGTTAGTCGAGTTCGGTATAGTCCTATCTAGATATATTTGTCTTTACTTGCATGATTATAGTTTATGTGAGAGCCACCCTTACGAACCATAATATATTTGGTATTTGGGTTTGCATGCATGATAATAATTCAACTTTAGATCATAAAATAGAACATATTTGATATATTTGCACGCGTTAATAAAACATAATATAGGTGTTGAACCGTAATAACTTTATGCCTAATTGCTTTGTAATTCTCTACTCTTCATTATTTCGTCTCAAGTTTATCCCCATTTCACTTACTCATCACTTTATCTATTTTTATCTAAATTTTGGTTGAATTAAGTCCGTTTCTTTCCTCGTGGGATCTATAATCTTTTAAAACTACATCACAACCGTATACTTGCGCTTTCCACTTTTCTACTTTTGCACTAGTGATGCTAATAACGCCTGTTTATTGAAAGAACTCATTTCTAGTGTGTGGAAAAGTAGCAAACAGAAGCTCAAATTAGCCGTTGAACTTGAATTGACATCTTTTAAAAAATTGCCAGCTCAGCTATCTACCTGTTGCTACTTCAAATCAATCCGTTGGGAGATAGAATTGCACCGTTGTGAGATAGAAATTAATCTATTCTGAGATGGATTGAATCCTCGCTGGAAATTTGAAATTCTTGTCTGCTTGATGTCGGAATCCATTAGAGAGACTTGGTACTACTTGTGCTACATGTCAATTTCCCATTCCTTCTGGTGCTCTGACGCAATTGTAGAAGCGCGTAATGGCAGGAGGAACACGTTGCATTTGATCCATTTGACTTTGTCTTCTTGCAATTGTGCACTAGATTTTAATACTCCTTCGAACGAAATGATGATGAGAGCTAGATAATGAAATCTTTTACAAGTGCTATCCATAAGAGGTGTTCCTACTGCTGTGGAATTGAGTTTTAGACAAGTTCGGGGACCTAGTCTACCCTTACGGACCTGTAAGGGTCATTTCCCCCATACGCTTCAAAGGAACCCGTACGGGGTCCCCCCGGACCCCGTACAAGTCCTGTTATTGCCTAATTAAGCCGTATGGAAAGTAATCCATCCCTATTTCGGGAGAGGGCAGGTCATGAATGCGATTTATCATGTTCAGACCTAATTTCCCCCTATAAATAGAGGCCTATTCACCTCTTTTTAACGTAGACAACACATAAAAGATATTGTATTCCAATTCTAGCAATTTTTATAAGTATAGAAAGGGTATAGTTGAGGTATAGGAGGTATAAAATAGGGTGAAAACCCATCCCATGAGGTTTTGTCCACATTTTATTCATTTCTAGCTTCGTTTATTAGGATTTGGGGGAGGTTCTGTCCACACAAATACTCGCCTAAATAGTCATAAAATCTCCATTTCAACATCTACTTTGTCTGGACTCTCTCTCAGCAAAGGGATCACCTCAAAGTGGATTCACGCTATAAAGGTACGCTCCCGAGTTTCAAAGAGACTCACATATCATTTATATTATCATTATTTCCCTGTATTCAGCCCTATCCACACGAAGTCTATAAAATAAAACTAAACTAAGGTTCTGTCTAGACCAGAAAAGACCCGTACGAGTCCCCTACACCCGTACGGGTCCCCTCCAGCACTCGTATGGGGTCACACCCATTAGTACGGGTACCGGCCCCCAGGCAGAACCCAAAATCCTATTTTTAACTGGTAAAAATCAATCCAACTAACCATTTGCCATGCGATCATTTTCACTAATAATCCGGTAAATTAACCCATAAAAGTTAAAATTTGTTTTTACAATAAAATGCATTGAAGACTCGTTATTTCTCTCCGATCCTAGAAGCCGCCCGAGCACTATTGATTTCAAAACCACCACGTTAACATAATCACATTTTTCCTAATAAAATGTTGACTTATGACATGTTATAAACTGTGCTAATCTTTATGGATGCAGGGGAATTTATTTCATTTTGTTTTATAACTTAGAACAAATGTATAGGTTCTTTTGCAATTCCCCCATTTTCCCCCGGTTGTAATTTTTATTCCCCTATTTAATGCTTGTGCTTTATTGTAATATGTAAATGCATGTAACGAGTGTGAAAGAGTGTAGAAAAAATAAGGTTTCTGTGATAATTCCTCAAATGATGAAAACAAAATAGTTTTACGCGGTGAATGTAATTTTGAATCAACTAAATGAGAAATAAGTGACTCATCTGATACCTGAATCTCTGATCTAAAATGTATGAGTCTCCTGCCCAATGGAAACCGTACCAAAACTCTTTCCCAAGTAGAAAACTTGGGTGGTGACTCTATCATTTGTATCGAGATTTGAGTGCCGATTCTTTTATTCATTAAATTTGGCTAAAATGTGCAAACTTGAACTAAATAGTTTTATCACGCCTAAATCCAACCAAGCCCCAGTGGGCCCCACCTCTCACCATACGCCATCGATACTTCACAGTCGCAAATCTGCTAGGGATATAATCTTTTAACTTGCAAACTTTTGGTTTGTTTTAAAAGCTTAAAAGATTAAGATGAGCACCGAAAATCATTTACTTGATTCAACCCGTTTTCTTTTTCATCATTTGGGAAAATTATTACACTCTATCTTCTCACCTCCTTCTTTCTCTAGCTAGATGCGCTCTTCTTCTAGCGCTAGGTTAAGGTGCCCTATGTTTTTCCTCAACACTCGCGAAGGTGTTACCCATGCCTGCCAGGAATTAGGGACACTCTAGTGGGTGGAGCACTCATTGTTTGCCATCTCCCTCCAAAAGAGGCTTGATGTGATGGGAACCTTCTACATCAACTTTCGATGTGTCCCTACATGTTCTTATTAAAAGTCATAGAATTTTACCTTCTAGGTACCCATTTCTGTGTGAGATTAGACTAAGGAAGAATACCCTCAGGATCGACGGAAGAAATAAGGACGGAATCGATCACTTTGCATGTGTTGTGTTATATTCCCTTGTAATTAACTCTGCCATGCATCATTGTAATTTGTGCATGCATACCGCATCCTACGCATGTACTAATCATTTGGTTTTCACCTGAGTGAGAGTTAAAGCTTAGCAACGATCTCAATTTTGTTTGGTCCACATTCCATATTCTACTCCACCAACTTCAGTTCAATTAAGGTTAGAATCTTTGTCTCCATTTAGAGGATGACCGTGCAGAGGTTAAAATCAAGGATATTAGTCTTAATAAGGAGGAAAATGCATCGAGGGCCGGTATTAGGCCGGAGATTGCAAATTTTATCTCACAATATCTGGGAAAGAATTGAAGAGTTGGAAGACCTTATTGAACCACAAAGAGGACTAGTTCCGAGACAAGTAGAAACTCAAGATTGGGAGACTACCCATTCACTGATGGATCCTATTGAGATTGAAAATGAAAACCCTCCATATATGGAGGATGATTTCAAGGATGAGGTAACCTTTTAACG
This sequence comes from Euphorbia pulcherrima, assembly GCA_947683365.1. Lineage (NCBI taxonomy): Eukaryota > Viridiplantae > Streptophyta > Magnoliopsida > Malpighiales > Euphorbiaceae > Euphorbia > Euphorbia pulcherrima. Next base: position 13,689,566 of record CANTUS010000007.1, read on the forward strand.
TTGCTAGTGTCTTGATGTAAACAATGCCACTTTTAAAGCACAAAACGAATAAATTGATGCATTCACATCATGTTTGAGTATTTCATTCTAAAAGATATCATGCACTCATAAAATCAACATTCTTAAAAATTTCACCATGTTTACTAAAGAAATTGAATTTGAGTACATCGCAATGGCATAAGGTTCCAATGGTTAAAACTTACCACAAAGAAAGGAGAGATGAAAAGTGCTTAGTGAATATGATAGCGTTAGGTCTTAGCTTATCTTTTTCCATATGGGGGGAGGAAGATACATATCACTAAGAAAGAAAACTAAGAGCCCAAAACAAAAGGAAAGACATACTCCACATGAAAAGCACTGCTGAAGGAAAAGATCTTACAACACAAATCCAAAATCAATGCAAGCATAAATCCAATGCTCTTCCAAAACCTTCAAAAGGGTAAACCATCACATCCAACAAATGGGCATTTCTTATCAGTGTGGGTACCTCCCTTGGACATATATTCCCATCAAAATATCCTTCCAAAAATAAAAATGCTTTCTCCATTTGTTCAAAAGAAAGAAGATCCCTCACCTTACATAATGATCCCAAACCTTCCCCACAATGACATGACCTCCTTATTTCACGAAAGAGAAAAAACTATCCATTCTAACACTAAATGGCCCATGCTTACAACAATAGAGTTAGATACCCAAAGTAACCCCTCAAGGCAAGTGATATGGTTCTTAAACAGCTACGCCAAATCAATACTGACACTAGGGATAAGTTCAGGTCTAATTAGGAAGGAATGTTCGTGGTTAAGAAAGTCCTTGGAAAGGGAGGAATTAAGCTCATGGACATAGATGGAAATGAGTCCGTGAATCCAGTGAATCAAGACATGCTTAAGAGCTATCATGTTTAGGTTAAAAGAAATAAAGCACAGAAAAGCAGCACAAATAAAGAATAAAAGAAATAAAGAATAAATCATCCAATGAGTGGTCCTCTACTACTCGGGCAAAAATTAGGGTGCAGCCCGCTGATCGGTATTCCACATACGGGTTAGGCAAAATTTAGGTTACTCAAACGCAAATAAAGCCCGCTATGTAAAAAACCCGAAAAGGGCAGCTTAGGCAAAAGTTACGGCATCGAGAGAGAAACGTCAATTTCTTTCTGGAAAATCTGTGAAAGGACCAGAAAATAGGTAAGGGTTAACCATTGGAAACTATTACCATTGCATATGTGCTCAAATTTAATTTCATCGATAAACATGATATGATTTGCTAAGAATCCTGGTCTTATTAATGCATGCATGTCTTTAGATGAAATAATCACAAGTATGTGAACATCAGTTTTTTCTACATCTTGTGCTCCTTATTATTATCTATATTGCGTGTATTATTTAGCAAAAGACAAAATATCGATAAGCCATAAAAGAAATAAGGTTTATGCAAAAGTCGGAAAAAGTTTGTTGAACTGAGCAAGGACAGTTCAGGCAAAAGTCAAGACAAAATAAAAATAAGAAAAGAAAGGAAGTCTACTGAACTGAGCCTCTAAGGATAGTTCAGGCAAAAGTTAAGACAAAAGAAAGAAAAATACAAAATCAGTTCGATAGATCACATCACATCAAGCGGTCTATGCAAAAGTTAGAACTCAATTAATAATGCCATTATTTTGCACTTGCTTTTGTTCTTTAAGCATCATTTGTAATAGCAATGTTTCACAGTTGGGATCCCTCACGTTTAGTTTTCCCACTATGAAGCTACTCGATAGCACACATCATCCGAAGTGCCAAGTGCTTCCATTAGCATCATCCAACTTGCACCATGCTACAATGTCGACACCACTAAGATGCAAAAAGAAAGGAAGTCTGCTGAACTGAGTCGCCAAGGATAGTTTAGGTAAAAGTTAAGATAAGAAAGAAAAGTCTGCTGAATTGAGCCGCCAAGTATAATTCAGGCAAAAGTTAAGACAAGAAAGAAAGTTTGTTGAATTGAGTCTCCAAGGACAATTCAGGCAAAATTTAAGACAAAAGAAAAATACATAAATTGGTTCGATAGTTCGCATCACATAAAGCGGTCTATGCAAAAGTTAGAACTCAAAGTAAAAGCGCCAGTATCAAGTGCTTCCACTAGCATCATGCAACTTACAGCACCTTACAATTACGGTACCTCAATCTTTGAGCTCCAACTATATAATAACTTAAAGATGCACCCCATAATGTGCAAAGAATGAATCTCATCCAATTAAATCACAGTTAAAGAGGTATAGGCATCCATATAAACCTGTACGAGTCCACAAAAGGCGTACGAATCATCTTTTCAGGTTCAAGATAAGGTTCTCACTAGAGAGAAGCACAACAACAATATAAAGGCCTTTACAGGGGCAATCCAATCAGACTCAGGTTTAACTTAAGCCTAGTTCCAGCTAAATGAATCCCTAACAGGTATACGGATCTTATCCAAATCTTGGTAGTACTCGTCAGTCTCAGTCGCGCCAGTCTTTCAGTAATCTAGAGCTTTGAAAGTTTGGTTAGACAATTTAAGCCTTTAATAAAGAAGGACAAGACAACAATATCCTTGAGGCAAAGGATCAATCAAGGACCCAGACAAGTAAGAAAAGCATAGCCTAATCTAAGCTAATGGGGGTGTTATCGCTGGTGCTCATCTTGAGTCTAGTCTTGAGCATCCACCAGCAGGTCATCCATGTCTATCATCACATGATCCTCTGCCCCACCAGCATCCGCAACAGGTAGATTAGGAAACCTTGCCTCCAAACCTCCTACTATACTCCTAGCGGCAATACCGGTGTCCTCTACTCACTGCTTTACCTCCTGCTCAGCTCCCGCCACCTAAGTAGCCACCGGTGCCACCCGACAAGCTGAACTATCCTCCTCTAAAGAAGAATTGGATGGCTCAGGTATCTGCTTACCCTCGGTCATCCAGGCCAGCTGGCACCGCAACACCTCAACCTCAACCCTCACCCGAGCAGTCTCTGTATGTTCCCTCTCCAACTCCTCCTCTAGCAGCTTAACCCAGTCGGCCTCAGCAATGGCTACTCGCAACTGCTCCTCTAGGAACCTAACTCGCTCCTTAGAGGCATCTAGATCCTGGGCGGACCTGTCATGCTCCATAGCCAACAGAGTCTGCAATGGATATCATAAGATCAGTACACATATATAAATATCATGGCACGCATCATGCATAGTTTGTTAAAATTTTGTAGGTAAAAGAAACTTACCGAAGCTAGTGCATCTTGAGCTAGCAATAGGTCCTGGACGAAGAAGAAACCCTTAGCGATCCTCTCAGCCTCAGCTACGGTCGTCTAAAAGAGAAAACCATATTAGAATGGGATATTCTAAGCAATTATTATAAGGACAAGATTAAAGTAGAGAATTCCTCACATGAGTGGAGCTAGATGGGGTAAAGCAAATGGCTTAAATCGACTCCTCGAGCTCCTTGATAGCTTGCTTCCCTGAATGATCAAGGAGTCAGAAGAAGTATCAAACTCTACCCGGAGGACCCCCTCTCTCACAGCCCCTGAAGTGCGAGACCGCTTCATCAGCGGCTCTAGGTCAGCAGGGGTAACAACGACACTGGTCCTCCAGTCTCAGACCCTCTCATCGAAGTACCACTCTAGGGAGAGAGGAGACTCTAGCACAAAGTAGTGATCATCCACACTGGCCCGCATCCGCTCGATATTCTTGTCGATGACCATCCTCTCCCATGGATCTCGAATGACCTACATAAAATTTAATGCAAAAGAAGTTTACCCGATCAGAGCATAGCTGGCAAAGGAACTACCTATACTACGCTGTTGTTAGGGTTTGACCCTGCCAAGTCCCCATCCACCTGGAAATAATGTGAGGTATCTCAGGCTGCATGGGCAAGCCTGGCCTAGGGATCAACCAATGCTTAAAGGCCCAAATCTACAAAATAAGGCAAAGTCAGTTGTAAAGCAGTTCAAATAAAAGTTTGAAGCACAAAAGATTGAGTTTAGGAATTACCAGAAAGATCAGATGGCAGATCTTATGCTCGAACTGCTGGCCTTTAACTCCAACATCCAGCCTATAGTACAACTGTTCTAGGATGGCCCGACACCAGTTCTTGCCTGGCACAGTGGCAAGATCCTTAATAACAGACATCAGACCATAGTTAAGGCTGCTCGAGTGCACCGGGAAGAAGACGGTGGAGAGGAAGGTCAGTAGGAAAGATCGGGTGTATTGATCCCTCTTCTCCACAACTACAGGGCTGGGCTACCCGATCTAGTAATCGTGAAGATCCCCATACTTGAGTTTCTCCTTCCCTACAGGATGAAGCCCAAAAAGTCTCTCCATATGAGCCCTCACCTCGGCTGGAGAATGCCAGCGATCCGTCAAGGTGGGTGACATCCCCACTCTAATCCAATCTTGTCAGTGCACACGTATCCGAGGGAGTGACAGTGACCTCCCCGATAGGCAAGTGGAAAGTGTGCGTCATCTTGGACCATCTCTCTATCAGCTTCGATATAGCACCAAGAGCTAGTGTCTTCAAGGCTTGGAGAATGGCCCTGATGATATCAGTGAACCTAAATAAGTCAATACGAGCCAGCAGCTTAATATCCTCGGTAGCTCGAATCTCCTCATACCACTTCCTACAGAAGCTCAGGGCCCCTAAAGTCTTATACGGGAACTACAAAGGCTAAACAACAACTTAATATGGTTCATTCAAGGGGAGGATCCCTAAGCGGCCAAAACATCAAGGAGCAACAATCCCCACAAGATAAAAGATTCTTACCCAAACTAAGGAAATGTTATCTTAGAAGAAATTCCTAGCAGAAGAATCATCTAGGAAGACACCTCCCCAACAAAGAAGTCAATCGAAGGGCATCCCTCTGTTCTTCAGCAGTGGAACCAGTCATGGGGCATCCCCCCATCATCAAAAACCCTAGGGGCACCCACCTTAGAGGCACTCCCCAAAGCAGGGCCAGTCATGGGGCATCCCCCCATCATCAAACACCCTAGGGGCACCCACCCTAGAGGTGCTCCCCAAAGGAACACCATCGAGGGGCATCCCCCCATCATCAAACACCCTATGGGCACTTCGCAGCAGTGACAACTAGTAGAAGGGGTATATAAGGCACAACCCTATTCTAGTTGGGACCAATCCAACATCACTAAACTCAGTCTTTTCTTTTAATCGGGGCAAGTCCTGACTCGCGTATCTTAAACTTTTACTGACCAGTTTCTTTATCATGTACAGGAACCCATGAGGAGGTATCTATAGAAAAAGAAGGAATTTCCCCAGTCACACTGGCACCTAAGGGGCATCATTTAAGGGACATAACCAACAAAGGTGCCATCCTAGGGGTACCATCCAAGGGGCATCTTCCTAAGAAGGATTCCCAACAACTAGACCATTAGAGGGGTCATTTCCCCAAAAAGCTAACCATCTAAGGGGTATCCCCCCAATCGATCAAGACATCCAAGGCAATTTTAGGGGGCCCCTGACAGCTAAGTTTCTCTTTCCAAGGGGGACCCCCTAGCAATCCAAGTCGTCTAGGTGATTGCTCCCAAGCAATTAAGTCACTCATAGGCTATTTTCTCTAGTAGTTAGGCCACTCTAGGGGAATACCAAAATAAGATTGGGACCAACCCAACATCTCTTCACTCACTCTTTGTAGTTAATTAGGGGCAGAACCCCAATACGTCTTAATACTTGATTGAAGGGGCAAAAAATTTTGGTTGTCACAAAGTCAATCAAGAATTAAGATGTACCATTTCAGATCATATTTTGATAAAACTTATTTCTCCCCTGCAGGTCAGGCAAGACGAAACCTGAATGCCAACTAAAGGGGCACCTTTTCTCCAACAGAGCATCCATATTAGGATAGTTCTTTCCCCAGCAAATGAAACATTCAAGGGAAATCCCCCCTATCCCTACAAGAAGCCAATCTCTATCCCCAATGATCAGATAGTTAAAGGAACCATTCCCCCGGTCAGAGTAGTATCCAAGGGGAACCCCCAACTAGGCAAGCTTTCTCAAAATGGGTTCCAAGGATACTCCCCAATAGCTAGGATGTCCTAGGAACTCCTTCCTCTAAACAATTGAAATTGCCCCTGAGCGATTTCTCCCCAGCAATCCAAATGGACCAGCCATTCGAAGGCTATCTCCTCAGCAGTCAGCTCCCCTAAGGGCACCCCCCCAAGGAACATTCCAGCTCAAAATAGTTAGGCCAAACCCAATATCTCTCAAACTCAATTTACAGTTTATGCAGGGGCTAACCCTCATCCACACATCTTTATCTTAGACAGTAACTAACTCAACGTTTTTATTGTCTCTTAACAGGTTATTCAAATTCCCTAGTAGGAAAGTCATCCGCCTTAGGAAAGCGATACTAGGAAAGTCCTCCACCTTAGGAAAGGGATACACCAGTAGGTGAGTCATCCGCCTTAAGAAAAGGATACACACCAGTCAGGAAAGACGATCCACCTTAAGAAAGGGATACACCATCAGTCAGGAAAGTTGATCCTCCTTAAGAAAGGGATATGAGGAGAAGTCATCTGCCTTATAAAAGGGATACATCATTAGTCAGGAAAGTCCATCCGCCTTAAGAAAGGGATACACGTATCTTCCCTAGAGCAGTCACCAGAGATAAGCGAAGTAAAGGAAAGTTTATCCGCCTTAAGAAAGGGATATGCAAAGCAAAGTAAAGTCGTCCGCCTTAAGAAAAGGGTGCACACAGCAAAGGAAAGCAGTTCACTTGTACAAAGGAACATAAAGAGAGGATGCTCACCTTAAAAAGAGCGTTAAGGGAAGTCGTCCACCTCAAGGAAGGGACACCAACATTAGATACAGCTTGGGGTAACCCCACGTTTCTTAAACCCCATTCTTTCAGCTAATTAGAGGCTAAATCTCTAGCTTATCTTGATCCTTGATTGAAGGAGCAAAAATTTTTGTTTTTAGAAAATCAATCAAGAATTAAGATAAGCCATTTCAAAACAATTGCTAACATGGATAATTTTTGTATAGGAAATTTCCCCAATAAAACTGGCCATCTAAAATGAGCATTTCTGGACAAAGGAATCTACCTAGGGGCACCCACCATAGAGGCATTCCCTAGCAGTAGAGTTAATCAAGAGGCATCCCCTTTATAATCAAAGCACCTTATGGGCACCAAGGAAAGTCAACCGCCTCAAGAAAGGGATACGCATCAACAAAGGAAAGTAGTCCGCCTCAAGAAAGGGACACCAAGGAAATTCATCTGCCTCAAGAAAGGGATATGTATCAGCAAAGGAAAGAAGTCCACCTCAAGAAAGGACCACCAAGGAAAGTCATCTGCCTCAAGAAAGGGATACACATCAACAAAGGAAAGCGGTCTACCTCAAGAAAGGGACATCAAGGGAAGGAGTTCTCCTTAAGGAAGGGACTCGCCCATGTCATCACCTCAGGTATAGTTTCTAAACCCTCGCTCACATCGTAAGATCATATAGATCCGTATCTGCGGTGATCCCACGAGGGACAGTTAGTGAGCACTGGATTTTAATAGTCCTTCTCACGAAATGATGATGAGAGCTAGATAATGCAATCTTTTTTAAGTGCTATCCATCAGAGGTGTTTCTACTACTGCGAAATTGAGTTTTATCCAAGTTCAAAGACCTAGTCTACCCTTAGGTACCCATACGGGTGCTGCCTAGTGGTACAGATCCATTGGCAGATCCGTACTGGTAATTTCCCCTATACGCCTGGAAGGGACCCATATGGGTCTTGTTCTTGCCTAATCAGGCCGTATGGAAAGTAATCCATACCTATTTCAGGAGAAGGCAGGTCATGAATGCAATTTATCATGTTCAAACCTAATTTCCCCTTATAAATAGAGGCCTTTTCACCTCTTTCAACACAGACAACACAGAAAAGATATTATATACAAATTCTATCAGTTTCTATAGGTATAGAAAGGGTATAGTTGAGGTATAGGAGGTATCAAATAGGGAGAAATCCCATCATTGAGGTTTTGTCCACATTTTATTCATTCCTAGCTTCATTTATTAGGATTTAGGGGAGCTTCTATCTACACAAATACTCACCTAAATAGTCCTAAAATCTCCATTTCAACATCTACTTTGGCTAGTCTCTCTCTTAGCAAAGGTATCGCCTCAAAGTGGATTCACGTCATAAAGGTACACTCATGAGTTTCAAAGAGACTCACATATCATTTATATTATTAGTATTTCCCTGTATTTTGCCCCATCTACATGAAGTCTGCAAAATAAAAATAAACTAAGGTTCTGTCTAGACCAAGCAAGACCTGTATGGGTCCCCTACACCCGTACGGTTCCCCACCAACACGCTTACTGGTCCCACCCATTCGTACGGGTATCGGCCCCCAAGTAGAACCCAAAATCCTATTTTTAATTGGTAAAAATCAATCCAACTCACCATTTGTCATGCGATCATTTTCACTAATAATCCGGTAAATCAACCCACAAACAATAAAATGCGTTTTTACAATAAAATGCGTTAAAGACTCGTTATTTCTCTCTAATCCTAGAAGCCGCCCGGGCACTATCGATCGCAAAACCGCCATGTTAACATAATCACATTTTTCCTAATAAAATGTTGACTTATGACATGGTATAAACTATGCTAATCTTTATGGATGCATGGGAATTTATTTCATTTTATTTTATTACTTAGAACAAATGTATAGGTTCTTTCACAATTACCCCATTTTCCCCCGGTTGTAATTTTTATTCCTCCATTTATTGCTTGTGCTTTATTGTAATCTATAAATGTATGTAACGAGTGTGAAAGAGTGTAGAAAAAATAAGGTTTCTGTGATAATTCCCCAAATGATGAAAATAAAACGGTTTTACGCGGTGAATGTAATTTTGAATCAACTAAATGAGAAATAAGTGGCTCATCTGATACCTGAATCTCTGATCCAAAAGGTATAAGCCTCTCGCCCAATGGGAACCGTACCAAAACTCTTTCCTAGGTAGATAACTTGGGTGGCGACTCTATGATTTGTATCAAGATTTGGGTCTCAATTCTTTTATTCATTAAAATTGGCTAAAATGTGCAAACTTGAACTAAATAGTTTCATCACGCCTAATCTAACCAACCCCCAATGGGCCCCGCCTCTCACCAAGGAGCCAAGGGAGACCACACGTTATTAACACCTCACAGCAGCTTTTCTCCAAACAATCTTTGTTCTGTAGCGATGCTGTTAGAGCTTTGTCGCAGCATTAATTCTTTTTGTCTTTATCAATGACGTGTAACATTATTTCTGTAAAAGGATGGATAATATGAATATTCTATTTTTCCACAAATAGACATGTCAGCGCACACGAGGTAATCATTTTTACTCAGCCAGAGATATGATAAATGAGCATAATTGAGATATCTACTAAATAACGTGAGCTGAGTGAATAGTACTCAGTCCAAAGACATTATATGACTATCCAGCACAAGACACACTGAGCTAAGTTATAGAACTAAGTTAGCCAAATTAATTAACCCTACCCTTGAGTCAATTTAATAGGCTAAACAACTTAGTCTAGCTGACCTAACATCATTTAATTTAATTAACATAAATGAGCTAATTTAACATGATCAAAACTTTCTAACACAACTAAGTCAGCTCTACTGAGTCAGTCCAACTTGTGTTGGGTTCAACATAAATCATTTGAGAAATAAATGAAAAATAAAGAAAAATTAAAAGAACAATAAACATAACAATTGTATAAATAGAATTTTAAAAGGGGAAAGTTGAAGACATATTTCTTCTTCTACATTGGATGTAAGCCTTTGGTTGGTTTTATTGTAATAAATTAGGGTGGCATTTGGTTCACCTAATGGTTATTCCATAAATAAAATAGAAAATGAGTGGAAAAAAATGTGACATATGATACTTTTTTTTTGTCTTTGATTCATCATATTAATTTCTTATTATTACACATTTCATGGAATATATTCCTACGTGAATAGAAAGAATTTATATTCCATGAGAAATGTAAATACTAAGATAGCTATGATTGATAAAGAGAAAAATTCTACCATATTTCACATTTTTTATTTATATTATACTTTATGGTATAGTAATTTCATTAACTAAATATGTCATAAAAGTTATTTTATATGATATATTTTCGTATACTTACATATTTTTTTAAGGTGGTTGAGTTGTTGAAATCCACTATTGTGTTTCCGATATATTCACTTTTTGCTTATTGGGTGTCTGATTAATCTATTTTTCACCTATTTTATGTATGAACTATTCAATTTTCATATATTAAGTGCCCGTGTTACAATACAAAGAATGTGAAATACTTACCGTCATTTGGATCATGAACAATTTTTATGAATCATGCATAAACTTATCAACTAAGTTGTCATACTAAAATCAGATATGTAGTGCACCAAATTGATGAAAATTGGCTATGTCATACGCCAAATTGATAATTTCATATGATCAAACGCCAAAATGACATTTGAATTATAAAACATGAACAAGAAAATATTTTAGTCTATTTTTCATTCAAAACTCTGAAATAATTGTGAAAATAAAACTGTCAATTTAATAGTTTTACATGATAGTAGTATGCCACACATATGTATAATATATATATATATATATATATATATATATATATATATATATATATATATATATATATATATATATATATAGCCAAACCAAGGCTAAGTGAAAGGGAAAGCCCCAATAAATGAAGATTTTATTTCTTTTTTATATAAACTTAAAATCTTGAAAAAAGGAATCACTTTTAAAAAGGGGCATTTTGCTTGGATGCCCTAAAATGGGTTTTTGAAAGAGAACTTGTAAAAAAATATACATGTCTCACTAAAATCTTTACAAAATTCGCCATTAAGTCAAACTAATTACATATATAAAAAAACATAAACAATTTATAAATTAACAAAAATAGGAGAAAATAATTTCAGAAATACCATGTAGTAGTTATATGGTAAATATCTAGTAATTATCTAGTAGTTATCTAGTAAATCAGTACATGTATATATATATATATATATATATATATATATATATATATATATATATATATGTATATATGTGTGTGTGTGTGTGTTAGGTGTCATTAGATTCCATAAAAAAAAACTATCTAATATCGATCTACTAGATGTTTACAAGATATCTACTACATATCTAATACCGATCTACTAGAGGTTTTCCATATAACCACTAGACGATTACTAGATATTTGCCAGATAACTACTACATGATATTTTTGTAATTATTTTCTATTATTTTTTTAATTTAAAATAGTATATGGCCTGCCTAAATTATTTTGGTTTTTATGTCCATGTTTGTTTAAATGTTCAACCTAAATAGAAGCCTTTTTGAAAGGGGCTTTTACATAAATGGGCAAAAAAAATAATTGGCAAAAAAAAATAACAAAAAGAGAGAAAACAGGGAAAAGAATTCCCAATTTTACGTTCCAGTTGAGACAAATCTCAAATACCTCTCACTCTCCCTCTCGATCTCTTCTCGTCGTTCTCCTCTTCCACCACTGGTGTCTTTCTCTTTCTCCCTTTATCGGTCGTCATTCCTTGCCGTCATCGTCCTCTTTCATCTGCTTATCTCTGTTTCTATGTGGCCTTCCCCTCTACCCTTTCTCAGTCGCCGATGCTCTTACACCATCGTTTCTCTTACTCGCCACCACCTATGCTTCTTGTTGTTGTTTCTCCTACTCACCGCCGCCATCCTCTTTCGCTGCATCTCGTCGCTCGTCCTCTCTTCAGATAGGTCTCCCATCACCGCCACTCCTAATCCTGGGTTTCATCTTCGATGGATTTCTCCTGTTACTAAGGTAATCAATTAATTTATTGCTATTCTCTGTTGTATTTACATTGTTTAGGTTTCATGCTAGCTTGATTTTATTGAACGTTGAATTCCATTTCCCTATGGAGTCTTTGCTGTATCTTTTATGACTTTTTGATTCCCCCCAATTTAATTGTTCTGAATTAGCTCTTGCAATTGTGCATATGAAGTGTTTGTAAAAATGCCTGAATGAAGTTTGATTAATGAAATTTGATTTATATTGGATGTTTATGGGATTTATATTGGATGTCTGTTGGATTTCTATAGGTTCTTACATATTATTAATTCCTCAGAAATTTTTTTGACATAGCAATATTAAATTAGTAAGGTTCTAGTTGACTTTTTGGAGAAAGCAACTGCTATGGTCAGGGCTCCTGATTACAAATCGAGGCCTCAGTTTTTAGATTCTTGTCATACGAAATGTTGGAAGCCTCCCAAACCACACAGTGCATTTCCACTGCTGAATAGGTTTCTTTACAAGTTTGCAAGGAATTTCAACACTCTGTCATGTATATTGGATGTATATAGAATGTCTATTGGGTCTCTGTTGGATTTCTATTGGTTCTTACTTATTTTTAATTCATTGTCAGGATTTGTAGTTGAGCAGAACCAATCCCAAATCAACTTCATGTCCAAATCCACAGAACACAGTTGGCTAGCTTTGAGCTTATACAGGCATGGAAGTGAACATATAGAAAATAAACTTGAGAGCCACAAGCAATATATCAACGCAATAGAAAATCAATAGAGATAGATTTGATGATCAATTATGTATGAATTCTGGAAATCTTGTGTAATTAGGGATCTAAGTTGTTGGAACTGATGTCTGTTTGAATATAATTGAATTTTAATTGTTATGATATTGTGTTTGCCAATAGATATCCAATAGACAACAAATGCATACGACTTATTCCAACAAAAAAAGAAACAGTAGCTAAAATGGATCAATATTTAATATAGAAAATATCATATAACAATCTATTAGAAATCTGTTGAAACACTAATTGAAAACACACAAGTCAATTACACATACTTGTACAAATGTCTAATATCAACTTTAAAATAAGTGACAGTTGAAAATACAAATATATTTGTACATATGTCTATTATCCATTTCAAAATAGATTTTCTAAAATATTCTAGAAGATGTCTAACAGTTGTCCAATAGATGTCCAACATACACTATGAAAATTTCTTTTGAGCTAAACTGATGTTGATAACCCTGCCTGAAAAGCCCATCTTAGAACACCATCAACCGGTGCTGCTGCTGCTAGTGACGCAAACATTACTGCAAACAAAATTTAACTAAACCATATATCACCATAACTGAATGAATTACAGATCATGTTGTTGGTTTCTAAGATTCAAGCCTTATTGAAAAAGTAGTAATTTATTCACTAAGGGAATAAAACACTAAAACAGATAACCAATCTTTGCAATCAATCACCAAAACTATTTATGATATAATTGAATGCCATATCCAGCTGAGACTCAAAAAAATTATAGCATTCTTCCATTTAAGTCAGAAGCATAGCATTGATTAAGGGATTATTCGCTTAAAACCAAAATTAGACTAAAATCCAATAATATCCAATAGATGTGCAATATATTCCTAATAGATGTCCAATAGATATTCAATGGATGTCCAATAATAAAACAACCAGCTTAGCATTTTGTCCAATAACACAAATAAGAAGATTTCATAAAAATATGAACTAAAGCATCAATTTACAATTTGTAAAGAGTGTCAATTGATGGTTCCATTTCTCTGTCATATATAAACACAACCTTAAATTTTTTCTCATATCATAAACAATTAGAGTAATTCCTTGTTTACAATTCAGACTCATAATGCATCAATGGACTAATCTAAAAATATGCTAATTTGAGTACCTGACGTCTAAAGTCCAGTCCATTTGATTGTAGCATTCTTCCATTAACAAGCACTGATTAAGGGATTCTAAAGTCCAATAATATTCAATAGATGTCCAATATATGCCCAATAGATGTCCAATAGATATTCAATAGATGTCGAATAACAAAACAACCAGCTTAGCATTTTATCAAACACATGGTGTGCACTTCAATTTTACAATAGTAAATAACAATGTAATCACAATCAGGCGTAATTTATCAGAAAGAGCTTGGACAAGTAAGAACATGTGGTACCAGGGACATAGGCGAACATGCCATCAAAGTTTTAGATTCATATTACTCAAATCTCAAATCCATCTTACCGTTCACCGAATTCAAAGCCTGCAATTACAAATTCCGTGACAAAGATTCAAGCAAAAACAAAAAAAACAATAAAAAATGAATCAACAGAGCTCGAAACAAACAATGAGAAGAAAATAAAAATCAAGAAGAAAAAGGAGAAGAAGAATGCAAATCGAAAAACGAGACTAGAAACGAAGATCAGGTTCAAAAGGAGAGAAAAAATCGAGTTAGAGAATAGATGGAAAACAAAGAAGGGAAGAATAGGTAACTGCCAAAAGAAGGAGACTTAAATACACCGTATTTGTGTATATATTTTAGTAAAAATAATTTAAATGAGAAATATTTAATTAGTATGGTAAAACTGTAATTATTTTCAAAATATTGAACCATCATGACAATTTCCCTTTTTGAAATTGTAAATGCAAGCCCATGTTTGTTTAAATGTTCAACCTAAACATTTACTTTAATTAAACACTGAAAAGAAGTTTCAAAAATATTAAAATACCCCAACATGACAAACACTACTAGAACCACATTGTAACAACTCTTTCTCTCCTAATTAATTTGATTTTTACAACTTAAAAATCACTATATCTCACAAACCGTTAATTTTTTTGACATGAACCATTAGAATATTTTGTTCGTCTTATTTTTATTTTCGACACAAAATCCATATTGAATATTTTTTTAGCAAAAAAAATTTTTCGCATCTTATACTAGTTTTACCAATATTTCGTAAATTCTTATACATGGTATAAGAGTGGTATAATGTCTTTATAGTACCAGTTTTCCATTTATTTCCAGTAGATAACATAAACATTAGCAATATTGTTCTCTTTAAAGCAAAAAAACTCTTATACCGGGTATAAAGGTAGTAAAAAACTGGTATAAGAGTACGAAATTTTTTTTTGCTCTAAAAATATTCAATATGGATTTTGTTTTAAAGATAAAAATAACACGAACAAAATATTCTAAAGACTCATGTCGAAAAAATTAATGGTTTGTGAGATATAGTCGTTTTAAGTTGCAAAAATTAAATTAATTAGGAGAGAGAAGTTGTTTTCAATGAGTCATGAGCAGTTGAGAGAAATGGGGCAAAACAACAAATGGAATACTAACAGATAGAAACATGAAAATAAAAGGAATGGGGATAAACAAACAAAAATTCCTATAAAGCATGGCTTTCATGTATATCTTCGTTTAAGAAATACTTTTGGGCCTAAGTAATACTTAGTATTAGGGAGCTTTTACATAAATGGGCAGAAAAAACAAAAAAAATTCGGCCAAAAAAAACAAATAACAGAAAGAGAGAAAACAGGGAAAAGAATTCCCAATTTTACGTTCCAGTTAAAACAAATCTCAAACACCTCTCACTCTCCCTCTAGATCTCTTCTCTTCATTCTCCTCTTCCACCACTGGTGCCTTTCTCTTTCTCCCTTTACAGGTCGTCGTTACTCCCTGTCGCCATCCTCTTTCATCTGCTTATCTTTGTTTCTTTGTGGTCTTCCCCTCGACCCTTTCTTAGTCGCCGATCCTCTTACACCATCGTTTCTCTTACTCTCCACAACCTATGCTTCTTGTTGTTGTTTCTCCTACTCGCCGCCACCATCCTCTTTTGCTGCATCTCGTCGCTCCTCCTCTCTTCAGCTAGGTCTCCCATAACTGCCACTCCTAATCCTTGGTTTCATCTTTGATGGATTTCTCCTGTTGCTATGGTAATCAATTAATTCATTGCTATTCTCTGTTGTATTTACATTGTTTAGGGTTCATGCTAACTTGATTTTATTGAATGTTGAATTCCTTTTCCCTTTGGAGTCTTTGCTGTATCTTTTATGACTCTTTGATTCCCCTTAATTTAATTGTTCTGAATTAGCTCTTGCAATTGTGCATATGAAGTGTTTGTAAAAATGCTTGAATGAAGTTTGATTAATGCATATTTGATTTATATTGGATGTCTATAGGATTTATATTGGATGTCTGTTGGATTTCTATAGGTTCTTACATATTATTAATTCCTTATCAGGTTCTATAGTTGAGGGAAATGTGAATTATACTGTTCTTTTTGTTGAATAGGTGGAAGAGGTGTTTAAGGCACATATAGAAAAAAGTGCAACAAATATTAGTTGCTACCACAAACAAACCTTCATTTTTGCATTAAGGCTCACAAGGCGCATCCAAGGCACACAAAGACACGCCGGAGGTGCACCTGATGAACCTCACCTCGCCGGACCCTCCACGAGGCACTAACCCTTGAGCCTTGAGCACCTTGCGCCAGAGGCGCGCCCACCCATAACAACTATGTTATAACTACCATCAAATATCAATATTTCATCTGTTCAATCTTAAATGACACTGACTATTAAGCTCCTTTATGTGAAATTGAAGTTTGATTAATGAGTATTTGATTTCTATTAGATGTCTATAGAATTTATATTAGACGACTGTTGGATTTCAATTGGATAATGTTTAAGTTCTTCTTCTATGATTTTTTTTTGAATAATTCTTTCGCTTTTGTTGATTTTGCGAACACGAAAATGTGGAATTATGGATTTGGGGTATATGAACGTCTTCTTTCAACTATGCTTCTAAATTAATTATTCAACGATATGCAAAGATTGCTCTGCAACTGAAGGATAAAACTGTTCGGGATGTGGCCCTTTGATGTAAATGGATGACTCTAAGCTCTTTTTTCTACTGGTTGATTTTGAAAATGCTAATTCTGCAGTCAGAAACGTGCATTTCAGCATCTATATAATCAATGTACATATATATGCAGTTTTACATACAACTAATGATTAAAATCGATGTGCACATATATAGTAACTTTGTGGCAAATCGTCATGCAGATGTTGTTGTTGTCAATGCATGGTAGGCTGAAGGCTATCAAGTAGAACAAAAATTTGTATATGAGAGCTTAGAAATTTTATTGAAATAATAATATTAAATTAGTAAAGTTCTAGTTGACTTTTTGGAGATAGCAACTGCTATGGTTAGGACGCCTGCTTACAAATTGAGGCCTCAGTTTTCATATTCTTATCATGCGAAATGCTGGAAGCCTCCTAAACCAGATAGTGCATTTCCACTGCTGAATAGGTTTCTTTACAAGTTTGCAGGAATTTCAGCACTCTGTCATGTATATTGGATGTATATAGAATGTCTATTGGGTCTTTGTTGGATTTCTATTGGTTCTTACTTATTTTTAATTCATTGTTAGGATTTGTAGTTGAGCAGAACCAATACCAGATCAGCTTCATATCCAAATCCACATAACACAGTTGGCTAACTTTGAGCTTATACAGGCATGGAAGGGAACATATAGAAAACAAACTTGAGAGCCACGAGTAACACATTAACGCAATAGACAATCAATAGAGATAGATTTGATTATCAATTATGTATGATTTCTGGAAATCTTGTGTAATTAGGGATCTAAGTTGTTGGAACTGATGTCTGTTTGAATATAATTGAATTTTAATTGTTATAATATTGTGTTTGACAATAGATATCCAATAGACAACAAGTGCATATCACTTATTCCAACGAAAAAAGAAACAGTAATTAAAAAGGATCAATATTTAATATAGAAAATATCATATAACAATCTATTAGAAATCTGTTGAAACACCAATTGAAAACACACAAATCAATTACACATACTTGTACAAATGTCTAATATCAACTTCAAAATAAGTGACAGCTAAAAATAAAAATGTATTTGTATATATGTCTATTATCAATTTCAAAATAGATTTTCTAAAATATTCTAGTAGATGTCCGATAGTTGTCCAATAGATATTCAATAGATGTCCAACATACACTATGAAAATTTCTTTTGAGTTAAACTGATGTTGATAACCCTGCCTGAAAAGCCCATCTTAGAACACCATCAACCGGTGCTGCTGCTAGTGACGCAAACATTGCTGCAAACAAAGTTGAACCAAACCATATATCACCATAACTGAATGAATTACAGATCATGTTGTTGGTTTCTAAGATTTAAGCCTAATTGAAAAGGTAGCAATTTATTCACTAAGGGAATAAAACACTAAAACAGATAACCAATCTTTGCAATCAATCACTGTGAGCATGGGCTTTTTTGTGACCCTCGGAACGATGATGACTTTTTGCTCTAACCTTTTAAGGTCTAGTTGTTCCATTATTTTAGAATTGAATCGCGTTTGGCAAGTTCTTTGTTGAAGATTTTGAGATCCTTGATCCCGATTAAATAATTGGATCACTTTTAATATATTAACCGCTTCCTTCCCCCTCGCGCGTAGCAAATTGTTTCGCGATTTTTTCCTTAAAAATCCAGACATTTTCAGTTAGTCTCATTTGCATTATTAGATTCTTCGCTCTCCGAGCTTTCAAGAATGTCAAGAATCGCCCCGATCGAATGCTCGATGTTGGTTATTCTAGTTTTGAGCCCTGTAGTTGGGCCCTTTTTGGCCTTTTTCCCCCCGGTGTCCCTGGTCAGGTGACGGCGATTGGTGCCCCTGCCAGAGCGAGGGGCCGCATGAGCCATGCGGTGGGCCACGTGGCTCATGCGTCCTAGATCTAGCCTTGTCATGTAACGCAGCCTAGGCTGGGATGGGCCGCATCACGTGACGCGGCCTTAGCCCAGTCGCGTTGCTGACGTGGCCTTCGCATGGGGAGATCTGTAGACTGATTTTTTTAGGTTTTCTTGGCCACCAAGTCAGGTTTTGGGATTTTTTGTCCAATATTGACATTTGGGGGATTAATTCCGGGATTTTACACTTGGGAAATCTATAAAGACCCATCAAAAATCAGATTTAGAGACTTTTTGGCTGATTTTGAAGAGAATCAATTTTTTAGAATTTTTAAGGCTTAAGGGAGAAAAAGCTTAATAATATTGGAAAAATTTAAGCCAATATACTTGGTTCTTGATTCCTAAATCTTATTAGGCTTAATCTCTTAGGTTAAATCATTAAAATCTAATAGAAATCTTAGGTAAAAAATTGGTTTAAATAGGAGTTAGGGACTTTTTCCTCAAAAATCACTAAATCCCTTGCTAAATCATTGTTTCGTCGGGTTTTGATCTCAAATCTGTCACAAAGCTTGCCAAATGTCCGGTTCGAGTCTTGAGAGTGGATTCATGGCCTTTAGGTAACTTTCTGAGTTCTAATCTATTTCTTTTGTTACTTATTTCTGCTGCTGTGTTTTTGGTTGTTTTTTGGGGCGTTTAGCCCTTTTCTTCGTCCTTTTTATGATTTTCTGCCAAAACTCTAGCTGACCGTTCCGGCAAATGTCAGGCCGACTGAACGTCACCTAGGCCACCTCGCTAAGTTGGCCTACTGCTTCATTCAATCGGCTTGCGGGTCGCTCAAGCGGGCAATCGTTGTTTTGTCGGATTTTCTGGGTTCTTTCCCCCCCAAACTGGAAAATCAAAGTTATTTAAGCATTTATAGTCCAAATCTACTGTAAAAGTGTAGGAAAAGACTTGAAATTTTAGTCATCTTGGGTTTTCATGCACAAAAAGGTCGATTCCGACTTGTTTAGACACTTTTTTTCGGCAGGCCACTTCAGTGGGACGAAGGCCGATTGAGTGTCATCTATGCCACCTCGTTGAGTCGGCCTACCATGTCACTGAGTCGGCCTACCACCTCACTGAGTCAACCTACAGGTAAAAAGTCCATATGGTCCCTGTTTGCTTTATTCTGTTGTTTTTTGCCTTGTTTCTTTCTTTTTTGACCCGATTTTAGTCATTTTAATGTCTTTTCAGCCCCCTTTTTCACCCAAAAAAACTCTAAAAATCATAAATAATCTCAAATTAATTAGATTAATTTTTATAGTTGCTGGAAATTATTTTATATATTGTTTAATGGGTCAAATGACTATTTTAATGGCTTAAAAATGGCGTTTTTAACTAAATAAATCTAAATAATTCGTTTTCCACCAAATAAAAATTCCAAAAATATTCGGAATATGTTAAATGTGATTTTAGGATGTTTAGTTAATTTATTTCACCTTTTTTGGTTGCTTAGATAATTAAAAAATGCCCGAAAATATGTTTTGGTCCCGAAAAATCCAAAAATACGTTTTCTTCATGCTAGGTGTTTATTTTCCGTATTTATTTATTCGTGCTTTATTTATGATTATTCCCATAATTAATCTAATAAAATAAATATTAAAATTATAATTTAATATTAGATAATTAAAACAATTAATATATTAGGAATATTTATATAAGTAACTGGATATAGGGATATATTTTACCAAATTAATAAAGCTGTCAAGATAAATTACTTTTAGTATAGTCAACATAAAACGCCTAAACCACGGCTAAACGGCTGGATGCGACAAGAGCTTAATCATAAAATTCTGACTGCTTTAGAAATTAACCTAACCAGTTATCATATTAAATTCTTAATATAGTAATTATTCTAGATATCTGTTACTAAATTAAATTCCATATACTTATTCTATTATCTTAATATATAAAATAAATCAATATTCCTATCATGCATATTCAGTCTACATTATAGCATAAAACATATTATAATCCAGAGGTATTCTTAGTATTATTTAACACAAGGAACTAGCCTTCCATATTGGAAGAACTAAGCAAAAATTATTATTAATAAAAATATATTACAAAAAGAATTATACCTATGGAGCACTCTGTGGAGTGATTCAGTGATCTCCTCCTTAATAATTACAAATCTAAAACACACATTTATTACAAAGTTTTATTCTCACTCACTCGTTCTCCCTCTAAACTCGTTCTGCCTCTTTACAAACTAAACAAAACAATATATAAGAGGCGGAATCCAAAAATTATACAAAACAGAAAATTAAAAGATAAGAAAAAGGACGGACAGCTGGTGAAGAAGATGGCTGTCAGCACCGATAGGATAAGGTGGGCGGCAGGTAAGGACAGCGGCTGTCAACAAAAGAAAGGAAGAGAAAGAAAGAAAAGGACAGGTGGCCGACATGAAGGTGACCTGTCAAAAGAAAAAGAAAAGAAAAAGACGGATAATGCATTATGAATGCATTATTACCCGACAAAACAAAATGGTTATTGTTTACCTTTATAAAAGGTAATTGTAACTTTAACAAAGTGGCATTATTTTTCAGTGCCCTTCATTTTTCTGTTTGTATCTTGCTTAGTATTACCAAGCAGTTGCTCTAATGGCAGTTCAGTCTCCTCTTCATAGGGATCTTGGGAGTCTTGAAGCATATTAACTTCATTTGTAGCATTCTCTGCTTCTGCAATCATGTCTTCTCCTACCGTAGAAGTAGTCAGAGAAAAATCAGGCTGAATATCATCCCAAAATTTTTCTTCATATCTGAATTCATGGCTTCTATATAAGCCGAGACCATTTGTTCTTTGGTCAGATGCCCTTTTTGCATTTTAAGTTTCCTAGAGATGAACTCAAAGGGACTTGGAGACTCAATTAGAGTAATACTTGACTTATAAATAGCAAGTCTTGACTTGATTTGGTCAATTGTTTCTTGGGCTTCTAAAATCCCATGTTCATTGTTCCTCATCATTTTCTTCCAAAATTTAGATGAAAATGTCTTGTATATACAGGGGATATTCTGTTTGGTATGACCAAATTCAATCTCCCATTTGAAAATATAAGGAATGCCAAATTCAATGAAAAAGTTAGAGATAGGCATACCCTCAACCCATTTATTATTATGCTGGGCTTCAATTAATTTGGGTGATATGTCAACCCACTCAGAATAAAAATCTTTAAATATCCCTGGTAATATATTTATTTCCGGGCCATAAGATTGCCACCATTAGTATAACCAATTTGGGAAATCTTTTTTGTAAATACTCTGGCAAAATTTTAAAAACCAGGTATGTTTTCGAGAGGGGTTTTGATATAACAAAACTTTATGAAAAGCCTCAACATAATCCCAATAATTAAATTTAATTATGGCTTTATTTCTGGGTGAAGGTATTCCTTTTCCCTGAAGGTACTCAGACCCCATTCATCAGCAGTTATAATATTTTTTATAATTGCTTTACTAAAACTATAAGTTTTAGAGGTCTTACTACCTACTGAAAAATGGGTTATTTCCCATGAATCTGTCATTTTTAAGATATTCTCAAAATGGGTCCTGGCCTTATATGAACCAGCAGTAAATGAGGCTCCAGTATCCAAATATTTTTGCATTAAGCCCCAGACATCATCTTTCCTTCTGATGTCATTGTCCTCTAGAAGAAGTATGACTTCTTTTCCATTATGCTGGAGATAGGGAAAGTCATCTGATTCATCGTCTTCCACTATCTTAGCATAAGAGGGATTTACTTTATCAGTAGCCTTTTCTGATTGACTACTAGTCCCAACCTGAGTATTACTCTGGCTTTGTTGAGATGCTTTAAATGCAAGGAATTCCTTATAAAGAGATTCCTGTTCTGATCCAGCTATATTCTGGGCTATGAGCCTAGAATTTCCATGTTGAGCCAATACATGTTTTCCTCTATTAGAAGAGTATTGGCCTTGACCTTTTGAGGATTGTCCTCTATTAGAGGAATTTCCCCTTCCACGATTGTTTTTCGTGCTCATCCTGCAAAATATTAAAACCAAAACTATTAGTTTCCAAGAGATATTCTCTAGTTAAAAAATCGGGCAAACTATTTTCTACTCCTTTTTTATATTCTATTACAAAACCAAAAGGAGCTAATTGGGCTTGCCATCTAGCAAACATTTGTTTGCTAACATTATGTTTAAAGTCTTTGTCAAACATATATTTTGCTGCTTGACAGTCAGTTTTTCTTAAAAACTTTTGATTGTATAAATCATCTTGAAATTTTAACACACATTTTAATATGGCTAAAATTTCTTTTGCTATAGTAGCATAATTTTTCTGGCTATCATTCCATTTACCAGAATAAAATCTAACAAGGTATTCTTGTTTATCAGTTGGTGAAATTTGTTTTAAAATACCACCATAGCCTATATCTGAAGCATTAGTTTCAATAATTTTTTCCCATTTGGGATTGGCTAACATAAGACAGGGTAAGTTATTAACTTTCTTCTTAATTAATTTAACAGCCTCAGTATGACTATTTGTCCAAGGTTTAGGTTCCTTTTTAAGTCTATCATATAAGATAGCAGTGTCTTTAGACAAATCTTTTAAGTAGGGTGATATATAATTCAGACTACCTAAAAATCTTTGAAGTTGAGTTTTATCTTTAATTTCATCAAGAAATTTTGATGCAAACTCAATGCTTCTATCAATAGGAATTATTTTTCCTTTATCAATATTATGACCTAAAAACCTTATATTGGTTTTAAATAATTGCATTTTTGGTTTGGATATTACTAAACCATTTTGTATAACAACCCTTTTAAAAATTTCAAGGTGTTTAAAATGCATTTCAATATTTTTTGAAAATATTAAAATGTCATCAATATAGACTATTATGAAGTCTGAATAGGGGTTGAAAATATCATTCATGATATTTTGGAATTCTGAAGGGGCATTTTTTAGCCCAAATGGCATAACCTTCCATTCATATTGACCGAAAGGTACATTGAAAGCAGTTTTATAAATATCACTTTCATTAATTTGTATTTGCCAATATCCTGATTTTAAATCAAATTTGGAAAACATTAAGGCACTATGAAGCCTATCAAGAAGATCTTTCTTATTAGGTATAGGATACCTAATCAATTTTAAAACCTTATTTAAAGGTTTATAATTAATAACAAGCCTTGGTATTCCTCTTTCTTTTTCGGCATGTTTATTAACATAGAAAGCAGTACAAGACCAAGGAGATTTAGAAGGTCTTATTAAACCCTTATTTTGGAGATTATTAATCTCTTCTTTGCATAGATTCAGATATTCTGAATTCATTTGACAAGGTCTTGCCTTAGTAGGAATTAATTTTTCATCAAATTCCTTTTCATATGGCAATGAGACTATATGCTTTTTCTATTCCAAAAAGCATTTGGATGATCACTACAGATTTCTGAAGTGAACTGATTATTAATCAGTTTGATTTTATCCTGTAATTTAGGATTTTCTAAAATATTTTCAATGTTTATAAAATTAATTTCTTCTTTTAAAAAATAAATTTGATTTTGTTTATTCTTTATTAAAGAATCTTTTATCTGGTTCAAAAACCTTGTGACAGGTTTTGTTTCAAATTAGAAGTAAATAGTACTACCTTGAAAGGTTCCTGTAAAACCATTTGAATCAATATTTTTTAAAGGAAATAAACTCCTTATGAATGGAGTACCGAGTATAACCTGGTTAGTTATATCCTTTACTAGTATAAAATTAGTTGGTATGCAAATTTTATTTTTGCATATATAAGCTCTTGGAATTTTAAAACTTATATTAAGTTTTTGACCATTAGCGGATCTCAAAGATTGTGAAGTTTTTTGAAAATAATTTGTGGGTATTATACCCTCTTGGATACAATTTAGATCTGCACCACTATCAACAAGTGCAATTAAATCTTTAAAGATTTTTCCTTCTATAAGAAGAGAAATTTTTATGTACCATTTTTGTGAAGTCATTACTTCAATGGTGGATAAGAAATCATCTTGCTCATGCTCTGAATTATTTTCAGAGGATGTTGAGGAATAATCAATATGCATTTTTCCTTTTAGTTTCTCTAGCCTAGAAACTCTTTCATTAAGACTTTTATTGTTTAATCTTAAGTCTTTAATTTCATTTTTGAGGTTATTAACCTCAGTGAATAAATCACTAGTACTAGCAATCTCATTAGTTTGCTTTTGTTTCAACATCTTTTTGACCTCTGCCATAGAATATGGCTCAGAAGTCTTAAGAGTAATATGCTCTTCTTTAGATGTTTGAGTTTCAAATTGTTATAAGATTTTTAACCTTAAAACTGGATCTTTAACCCATTGTAAAATGTCCATGATATTATCATTTGTTATGACATTAATTTTTAAATCCTGAAATTGAGACATAATTTGATAAATATTATCATTCTCCTTATCACTAGAATTTCTGGATATTTGTTTGCATTTGCAATCAGTATTAGATGAAAGAATTTTTTCATCTTTTAGATTATCTAGACTATTATCTGAGTCTGATGAAGAAATATAATCTGTATCAGAATTATTTTCTGATTCAGATGAATTAATCATGATTTTACTCAAAGCATTCTTTAAGTCATCACTAATGTTCAAATTATTAATTTTCTTTTTCAGTTTGCATTTATTAGCAAAATGACCTTTCCTGCCACATTTATAGCAAGTTATTGTAGATTTATCTAGTGGTGGATTATTTTCCAACCTTCTTTTCTTGCGAAATGCTCGCTTCTCTTTTCATTTAATGAATTTTTTACTAGCATAATACTTCTCTCTTTTAGAAGGTTTATTTGGTTTGCTAGTAGAAGGATTATCAATCCCAAATTGACCACAAAATTGGCCTAATTGCATCTTCTCATTCAGATGATGCTTTTTGATTTGTTGGTTTAACTTTATTTCATTACATAAAGATAAACCTTCTTGGATACATGTACCAATTAATTTTCCGTAAGTATAACTTGAGTAATTAATTTGTACATTCCCTTTCCTTAGGTTTTTTCTAACCCTCTCAGCAAATAACTGAGGCAATCCATCTATAAATTTGGATTTCCAATGGTCACTATTAGACTCAGGTAACTCCATGACTCTACTTAAAAAGGTGTCTTTATACCACCTAAAAGAAGTCAATGTAGGACATCTAAGATTCTGTAATAGAGTCCTAATATTCTCACTATTATCAGACCATCGGCCTGTAAAGTGTTCAATGATGTTTAATATCAGTGTATATACTGCATTTTCACTTGAAATATTATTTTCAATTTTTACTGTTGACAAAATTTTTGTCCTATCTTCTTGGGATAAATAATTATCCCACCAGCCTTTAAGTTGACCAGTAAATCCTGCTACTATCATATTAGCAATAACTTTGTCAGTATTACTGTTATTTTTGCAAATGGTGGAATACATAAGCATTCTATGGACAGCACTATAAATCTGTCTTTCAGTAAAACCATCTATGTTCCATTCATAGATTTGTTTTCCACTGTAAGAATTATTCATTATTAAGTCTTGTTCTTCAAAAAGAACATCCTGTGGTGTAGGCCTAGGATAATAAAACAAATTATGTTTAGGCCTGTCAGCATACTTATGAAGTTTATTAATTTCATCAATTACAACATTTTTGTAATTTTTAGTGTTACTTATTGTATCACTGAACTCTTCTTCAAGAGTACTAATTCTGAGATTGTCAAACTTTTCATTTAAATGTTTTTCTAAATCAGATAAGGATTTTAATTTAAAATCTTTAACCTCTGGAGGAGGTTGAATACTAGGAGTAGCACTACTACTTGCTTCCTCTCTAGTAATATTTATAACATTATTATTATTAATGTTTTTTAATTCATGGATTTGGGAAATTATTTTTTCCACTCTGTTATGAACATCCACTAATTTTTCTGCTAATATTATTAGATAAATATTAGTGAAATTTTTCTGTTTGACTAACGCATTAATATGTTGTGTAGTTGATTGAAGAATTTCATTTTCAAAAATTTTTTGAAAAGCATTATAATGCCTTACTTCATTATCCTTTTCAATAGAGAAAGGATAAACAGGGGGAAAAACTTGTTTAATAGTTTCTCCTGTTGGATTTTTAAAATCGCTTTCAATAACAGAAATAAATTTTTCTACATGATTGGCTATAAACCAATAAACAAAAGATATTTTAACATTCTTATGAGTTAATTCCTCATAAAATTCTTGTTGAAAGTTATTTCTTTCGTCTTTAGTAAAATTACTAAAAAAACATGTTCTAAATGGTTTCCAATGATCTTTCTGGAAATCCATTTGGATTTCCTTTCTAGCCTGTGAACCAGGACTGAAATCAATTTTTGGTTTTACCATTATATAGTAAAATTCATTTCACTGGCAGTCATTTCTGCCGAAATTTCATAAACTCCTGAAGCTATGTTGTTATTATCAACATGGATTCTATTAAACCTTTCAGTTAGGAGTTCAGATTCTCTATCTGACTCTTTTGATGAATTTTTAGAATTATGAATTCTGTTAATATCTGACATTGAATGTCTTGAATTATTATTTTCAGAATTATGAATTCTGTTAATATCTGACATTGAATGTCTTGAATTATTAGTATTATGAATACTTTCAATATTTGAGTGTCTCGAATTATCAACTGGAGATATGTGGAAATAACTTGAGCTTGATCTTGAAGATCTGGACTTTGGAATATTATCCAAAAGTCTTTGTTTTTCAAAATTAATAAGGATATCACCTTTTGGGGTTTGAATAATCCTGGTTGGATTATTTTGAGTAATTGGTACAGCTGGAACTGCTTTTTCTATAATCCAGTTATCAGGAAATATAATTTCCTCCCATTTAATGGGTCTACGAGTAGTAATTTCTGATCGATGAAATTTGATTCTGTTAGAATCGTTTCATTTAGAGGTTTGTCTATTATTTGACAATGTGGATTTAAAGTCATTAATGGTTTGAAATATATCCTGTAACAGACACAAATGACTTCTGATCCAGGGGCATAATTGTACCCATTAGTTTTAACATTTAATGTTAAAGCATCTAAAATATTAACATCTGACAATGATAATTGCAGATTTAGATATACATTAAAATATACTGGGCCTTGGGCCAAACTGGACTGTATTAAGCCCATTAAAGATTGTTTCCAATCTAAGTTTCTAGCGTCTCTTAAGGCAGCTATAAAACTCTTTGGTAAACCTTCTAATGTTAAAGGTTTGAAAGCAACTTGTACTAATCCTATATGTAGGAATTTGTAGATTCTGCGATATTTATTAATATCAGAATTATTCAATAACTTGATTATCATTTCATCTTTATTTAGTGAAATGGTTTCTTCAGTAGTTTTAACTACTTGTTTTAATCTTATTCTTTCAAAAGTACCATATTTATAAATGGTTTTAGGATTAATTTTAGGTATAGTCCACTTATTAAGTAGATCTAGGTTCTGAAAGCCTTGTAATAATTTTATTTTTTTGCTTTGTTTATTTATCGCTTTCCGTGTGATGTATGGCATATTAAACCGAAAACACCAAACAATAATCGAATAAAATCCCATAAGAACTAAGGTCACGTTTATTAAAATATAATCGGTTTGATTTAAAAATTGAAAAGTAAGCAACATCATCCGAACTTAGAATCTCTGTTTTAAGGTATGATCCAACCACTAGGTGAGAATATCGTACCCAAATTCCCGGTGGAGCTTAATTGGGTGGTGACTCTATCATAAAATACGGAATTCGAAGTCTCGTATGCTTTAACACATTAATCGGACTAAATTTCAACTTCAACATCGCTTCCATTATCCATTTTCATCACGCTAAAATAAGGATCATCCCTTAGAATGCTTCACAGCGCTCGTCGTTTCTCCGACCCACGCCGAAGAGCATTAAAGCTTACCTTGCGGGCGGGGGGATTGAGGGTCGTCGGCTCACAGCGGCGACTCTATTAGGGATCTTCCTTTAACTTAAAACTTAAAATCAGTCTCGTTTTCACCATTGGTGAAAGGATTTTGATGATGTGCCTAAATCGTCTTTAAATCAATGCTTTATTTCTTATGCCTTTTGATCGACCGCTTAGTTAGATTCTATGTTTTATGGTGCCATTTTTATCACCCCCATGAAGCTCACTTGTATACCTCATGCCCGCTAGGAATTAGGGATATTTATGGGTGGAACACTCATTTCAACCAACATGTAATTCTAGCAGTCGCACTCATTTGAGGAGTGGTTAAGTTACACGGAATCAAGGTAAACAAGACCCTTCTATAGTGTCGTTCACGACACCAGCAGTTTGAGACTATGAACCACGATATAACTAGCCATAGCAACTTCCCCGTAGGTTCACCAAAACAATCTAGATTTAGGTCGCATACTCTCTTGCCGTTTTCTGGCGCTAGAGTTCACCCCAGACTATAAATTGGCATTGCGCGAGAGCCACAAGGTTGGAAGAGGTTTATTTGCTTTTGTGTGCTACTTGTGTTGTGCTCATGCATACGCACTTCATGCATAGGCCGCCTATGGCCGACCTTTATTTTTGGTTTTCGCTTACCTCTACTCTCCCCTCTCTTGAAGGGGGAATTTCAAAAAATACCTCAGAACGTTTGAGTCCAGACGACCTGTACCTAATTCGCTAGGCATAGCAAGGAATTTGTACATCTCATATATTTTGGGGTTAAGCTTCGCATCATAAGCTCTTCTGCTCTCTACCTCTCTAAACCACCCATATGTATAGCATTCATCACTCAAATATTTATGTTATCATCCATCTCATTCATGGTTCAATTTGGGCTGATCATCTTCCGGTTTAATTAGTTAGGTCAAGACGTCCTTGCCGCCAAAGTCCTCTTTAGTTGCGACTCAACCACCGTTTAGTTCATCACTCAGTGTCAGAATCGGTTATTCCTGCCATGTCTGACATCCCTTCATCTAGCGAATTTCTAGCTGAGGGCACTCCTCCACCTGTCTCTTCTCCATCGATTGATCAGGGGTAATCTCAGTTGGGTTCAAAGTTGGCTAATGCTATGGCTATGTTCCTCCAGTCAGATATGTTTCGGGCCACTATTCAAGAGCAAGTTAGATCCACTCTCAGGGAGGAAAGAGAGTCTTAGAGGCCAATAGGGCCTATATTTCAAGCTCTGGGAAAGATAGTTTAGTCTCCACCAGTTCAGTATTAGTTTTCGGTACCACCGTTCCCCCATGTTTGTCCTATCCTGCAAAGCCAATTTCAATTTGGTCAGAGCTCTTCCCAACTATCCTTATCATCTACTCCACCAATCTTTGGTTTTTGTCCCCCTATGCACTCGAGGCATGTTCCCTAGTCTCCTATTCTCCCTGCTTTCTCAGGGGAATTTAGTCCTCAGATGACAGTCCCCTCGGGTGGCTTTGTTATTCCTTCAATGCAACCGACTGGTTTTACACCCCCTAGCTTTGTGGTCACTCCCTGAGAGGCCACTCAACCTCAAAATCCTTTCTCTCGCCCTCAGGTCGAAACCCCGACTCCTCCCCCTTTCTAGTTCGGGTCATCTCCATGCGACCAGGTTACATAGCTTCCAAGCTTGACACCCGAAATGGCGGCTTTCTTTAGGCAATTTTTGAATAGAGGTGAGAATAAAGAAGAAGTAAGAGATGATGAATAGGTGCCTAAAAATTTCTCAATGCCCTAAATGGAGGCTTATTCAGGTGAAGGACCCCCCAAGTCCCATATTGTCATGTATGAGCGAATCATGCACGTCTAAAAGATCGGGGATAAGGTGTTGGCTAAGTTATTCCTGAGTACTCTTTCAAGCCCTGCTCTTGAGTGGTACAATACTCTTTCGGAGTCCACAATCCTGGTTGGAAACTCCTATCTGAAGCTTTAGTTGCCCACTATGGATTTAATTCCACAATGGAGACTACCATCTAGCATCTTGAGGCAGTCAAGCAAAGGCCAGGTGAATCCTTCAAGTCATATTTCAACAAATAGATGGCCACTCAGGTTCTCTTAAAGCAAAAGCTTAGCCTGAAAGAAATGATCCCAAAGTTGCTTGATGGGGCTCTCCCGACGTTTCGAAAAGAAATGGAGACTGACTCTTTCAGGTCCTATTAGAAAGTTTTTTAAAAAGCTGAAAAAATCAAGCACCGGGAGGAGAAAGACCAGGCTAACAAGTCCAGTGGGAATCGACCATGGTTTAAAAAGAGCAAATCAAGTAAAATTACGCCAGCTCCTGCTAAGGGTAAGTCACCTGCGGTGCAAACCATGGCCTAAGAAGAAGTATCGACAGTTCAAGTTTCTCCCCCTTCTCAGCAACCATTTGTGTCCCCATGGAAGTTACCCCTTGGTGTCATTTTAGCTCGAATGCATGAAGTGGGCCAGTTAAATCCTCTTCGCGATGTCCGAACTCCTCAACCAGATGAAAAGGGAATTTCTGTAAATTTCATGTGCAAAAGGGGCACCAAACTGATCAATGTAAGGCTCTAGCTTCCACTATCGCTCTTATGGTCAAAGAAGAAAAAAATGGCCGAGCCTGCCAGAAAGCAGAGCACTATGGAAAACCGTTTGCCTAATTTGGGCATTAAGGAAGAGTATGTCCTAGAAATGATATCCGAGGAATTTGTAATGGTTATCAGCTCTGGTCTCCCTTCGGGCTTTGTATTTGATATGATCTCACAGTCTAATCCTATGGTGAGCTCCATGGAAATTGAAGAAATGGGGCAAGAAGAGGGGACCAAAATCGAAGATGTGGAAATGGTCAAACCGGCTCTGTTTAGTGTTGATGATTATGTTCTGAAGGGAGCGTATTCTGATGAAGAGTTTCAGACTTTCAATGTGGATGAGTATGAGCTTTGAGATTCATCCTTAGTATATGAGGAACCACCATATCCATTTGAAACCCCGGCCATAAAAAGCGTATCTATTGATGGGATTCTACATATCACCCACAGCGGTCGAGTGTGCCAACCCAAGGACAATCGTCTCCATATTGAGAATGATCCAATCTCGAACCCTGTCAAGAATGTAGCTAAGCCATTGGCACCGCCTCCTTAGGTTGAAGCGAGTCATGATATTGATCCTCTTATTACTCAGTTGAAGATGACCCAAGCCCGTTTCAACATTTGGCAATTAGTTCTTGGTTCTGATGATTACCATCGGGCTCTGATTAAGAGGCTTCTAGAGCTTGAAGCAAAGCCTACTACTACTATTGTTAAGATGTGCAACATGATAGGGAAAGGAATACGCCTCCCGAGAGGGGATGATCTGATAATGTTCTCTAATCAGGACCGGGTCCCGTTGAGTTTTTGATATAATACTTTATTTGTAAAAGGGAAAAAATAGATTGCCTTTTTGCTATTTCAAATATTTCAAAAAAAATTCTCCGTCGAAAATCGATTTTACGGTATAGACGCTTATGACCTCCCCTTCTATGCCATTTTGTTCTTGAAGATAATTGTATTTTGATTGATGACTAAGTTATTAATATGTTATTGATATAAAAATGGATCCAAAATAAAGTAAGGTAGACCAAGAACCCTTCTTTATGCTCTCATAATCGAGCCTTGTTCATCCGTACCCAGATCCTAGATAGAATTATCCTGTGCGTTATGGTTGATGATGGTTCCTCTCTGAATCTATGTCCGCTGAAAGTTCTTCCTTATCTGGGTTTATCCAGGGAAAAGCTCGAGAAATCCAACACTGTCATCTATGCCTATGATGATTCGAAGAGGGATGTGATTGGGGTTTTTGAAGCCGAGGTAACTACGGGGGAAATTTCTGCTAAGGTTCAGTTTACCGTCATCGATATTCCCGTCACCTATTCCTTGCTCTTAGGCCAACCCTGGCTTCACTCTGTGGGAGCAGTCTTGTTGAATCTCCATCAAAAGGTCAAAGCCATGGGGAAAGATGGAAAGATTAAGGTAATTGAAGTTGATCATGCCTCGGTCATGGCCATTATGAAAGCTAAGGAGAAGTCAGGATTTTGAATGGCTATTATCAGTAATGAGAAGCCTAAGGCCCCTTGCTATGAGCGCTATTCACTTATAGCGAGGAAGTTGATGAAGAAGCATGGCTATAAGCTGGGTCATTGTTTAGGGAAGCACTTGGGGGAATTATCAATCCTCTTCCAATCAAGAAGTATCCCAAATGAGCCGGTTTCGGGTATGCTCCAAAGAAGGTTTACAGGCATGTTCATCCATTCTATTACAACATGGTGACTGTTTGTGAGGTTCAAGGGAAGGGTGTCTACAAAGGAGAATCTGAGCCTGTTGAGCATGATGGTTAAGTCTGGCCAGGTTTTGAGATTTTCAAGGATGTGTATGACTTCGAGCAGAATCACTTTATTGAAAAGGGGGAGAGCTCGATTGAGCCGATATCTGTTGTTGCATCCAAGAAGGACACGGGAAAGCTATTTTCTGATTTAGATGATGAAAAGTTAGTGGACCTAGAAATTGAAGATGTGGTTAGTGCTATGTCTAAGGCCATGTCTGTTCTGCTTAAGAAGAAGTGGAAGAAGAATGATGAAGCCAATCCTCTAGCCGAAGCCGTGCAGAAGCTCGCCCGATCTCTTGCTACTAAAGAAGGTATGATGTCCGCCGATCAAGTGAAAGCCCTGGATTACGATCTGGGAGACCTGCTTATGGAACCTACCGAGGATGTCAACTATGCTGATACCGTTGCTCAAGACCCTGCGCCTGTGGAGGATGACTCTATCTATGATGTAACTTTTAATATTTCCAG
Source organism: Euphorbia pulcherrima (assembly GCA_947683365.1). Classification (NCBI taxonomy): domain Eukaryota; kingdom Viridiplantae; phylum Streptophyta; class Magnoliopsida; order Malpighiales; family Euphorbiaceae; genus Euphorbia; species Euphorbia pulcherrima. The sequence continues at coordinate 13,722,851 of CANTUS010000007.1, forward strand.
TGTTTTTTATGAGAACAATATAGCCTATAAGGCCTTTAATTTAGTGAAAGATTCTGATTTTGCTTATTTGCTTGATGTTTCGCCCAATGGGCCCATGCATTCATTTAATCATAAGCATAATGTGTTTAGTATTCATGATGTTTCTTTAACTGAAATAAACTTGAGTACAGATGATAACCCTAAAATGGTAACCCTTTCTAATGACTTAACACCTGAGACAAAAAGTGAGATAATTAAAGTGCTAAAAGATCATGTTAATGCTTTTGCTTGGTCACATATGGACATGCCTGGTGTCGATCGCCATATTGCCGAGCATCGTATTCCAACTGATCCTAGATTTCATCTTGTCAAGCAGAAGTTCCGAAGAATAAGACCGGAGTGGGCCGACAAGGTAAGACTGGAGGTTGCTAACATGATTGAGGCTAAGCATGTTAAAGTCGTCGAATATCCGACTTGGTTATCCAATATTATCCCGGTTCCAAAGAAGGATGGAAGGGTAAGGGTTTGTGTAAATTATCGAGATCTAAATAAAGTTTCGCCAAAGGACGACTTTCCTCTACCTCACATCGATGTGCTAATCGATAGTGCCGTTAGGGCCATGATGTACTCATTCATGGATGGATTCTCAGGGTACTATTAGATTCTATTGGACATAATCGATAAGGTCAAGACAGCTTTCATCATAGAATGGGGGAGTATTTTGCTATCGGGTTATGCCATTTGGTCTGAAGAACATCGGAGTGACCTATCAGTGCGTTGTCACCACTCTCTTACATGACATGATCCATAAAGAAGTAGAGGTCTACATGGATGACATGTTGGTTAAGTCTGCTACCAGAGAAGACCACCCCATGGTTTTGGATAAGTTTATAACTCACATTGAGAAGTATAACTTACGCCTTAATCTAAAGAAGTGCATATTCAAGGTTACGTCGAGAAAACTTTTAGGCCACGTGGTCAGTCAAAGGGGGATTGAAATGGATCCAGATAAGATTAAAGCAATCATGGATATGCTCGCTCCGAAGACAGAAAAAGAAGTCCGGTCTTTTATTGGTTCCATCCAATATGTCAGTAGGTTCATTTCTCGCCTCACCACCGTTTATGAGCCAATCTTTAAGCTACTAAGGAAGAGTCAGCCAATTGTGTGGGATGAGCATTGTCAAATCGCTTTCTACAAAATCAAGGCCTACCTCCTTCACCCACCCGTCCTTCGTCCGCCCACCCCAGGCAAGACATTGATCTTGTACTTAGCAATCGATGACTCTGCCATAGGAGCAATTTTAGTTCAAGAAGATGATGATAAGAAGGAGCATGACGTGTACTACTTAAGTAAGAAGCTGTTGAATTATGAGACTCATTACTCGATTGTCGAAAAGACATGTGCTGCTATGGTTTGGTTATCTAAGAAGTTGCGCCACTACTTCTAGTCATACAAAGTTTAGGCCATTGCTAAGGTTGACCCAATGAAATATCTTTGCCAGTTGCCCACCTTATCCGGCAAGTTATCAAGATGGTTGTTGTTGCTTTGTGAATTCGATATTGAGTATGTCACAACGAAAGTCATCAAAGGAAGAGCAATTACAGAATTTTTAGCAAACCAAGCCCTCAACTCCGATTATGTTGAGAACTTGAACTTTCCCGAAGAGCAATTAGTTATGATCGAAGTTGCCAAGCCTATGTGGACTATGTATTTCGATGGTGCTGTGAACAGATTTGGAGCCTGCCTCGGAGTCATCTTATTCACACCCGACAACGAAGTTATCCCTCTGTCTAAGCATTTGGAGTTTCCCACTACTAATAATGGGGTCGAATACGAAGCTTGTCTATTTGGTCTTGAAGCCCTTTTGCTTGTAGGGGCAAGGCACATTTCCGTGATTGGAGATTCAGCCTTGGTTATCCGTCAAGTCGTGAGAGATTGGGAAATCAAAGAAGAGTCTCTCTGTCCTTATGTCCATGCCATTTGGGATTTGTCAGCTAAATTTATGATGTATCTCTATCAGCATATCCCCCAAGATAAAAAAATCAGATGGCTGATTCATTAGCTACACTAGCTTCAATGTGGGAAGGACCCCAGCACTAACCCATCTGCCCTCTGATCTTAGTTTTGGCAAAGGTTCCCTACTATTCGCTCAATATTGCCCACGTTCTTACCATCAGTGATGAGCCCTGCTGGTATTCGGACATTGTGCAATTTCTCCGGGACGGTCAGTATCCCGACGGTGCTACCGAAATCAATTGTGCTATGCTTTGAAAGTTGGCCTTTCAGTTCAGGATTATGGACAATGATCTCTTCAAGCGCACTTTCAATGGGTTATTACTCCAGTGTCTGACTGAATCAAAAGCTCTTCAGGTTATGGGAGAGGTTCATGCGGGTCATTGTAGACCTCACATGAATGGCCTGGCCTTAGCCAAGAAAATTTAGCGAATGGTGTATTTTTGGTTAACTCTGATTGCTGATTGTGTTTTCGAGGTTAAGCGATGTCACTAGTGTCAGATTTATGGACATATTCAGTATCTTCCACCTACCAAACTTCACAGTTTATCTACTCCTCGGCCATTCTCGGCGTGGGGGATAGATATAATGGGTGAGATTCGGCCGTCGTTTACTAATGGTCACCGCTTTATCATTGTGGCAGTGGATTATTTCTCAAAATGGGTGGAAGTCGAATCGTACACTAGTATTACCGCCAAGAAGATGGCCAAGTTCATTGAGAAGCATATTTTTGCTCGGTCTGGTCTACCTCATCATATTGTCTTAGATAATGGGGTTCAGTTCCAGGGGGCAACCACGGAGTTAATTGGGAAGTACGGTATATAGCATCATAGATCTTCCCCCCACCGTCCTTAGGCCAACGGCGCGGCAGAGGCAGCCAATAAGTCTGTCAAGAAAATCCTTTCTAAGACCATAGCCAATTACCGAGATTGGGTCGATAAGTTACCATTCGCTCTTTAGGGGTACCGAATAAGCATCAGAACTCCCATAAGTCAAACCCCCTTTTTCCTTGGTTAACGTTATGGAAGCCATTTTACCTATTGAAATTGAGATGAAGTCTTTGCTAGTGCAGCTCGAATCTAAGCTCGAAGAGACTGAATGGGCAAAAGCAAGGTTTGAGCAGCTGAATACTCTAGACGAGCAGCGCCTGAAAGCCTTGGATAGCCTTCAAATGTATCAGTAGCATATCGCAAGAGCTTATAACAGACGGGTCAAGCATTATAAGTATCTATTGAAAGCCGGTGACTTGGTCCTAAAGCATGTAAAGCCTTCCACCACTAATCCAAGAGGGAAGTTTCGACCAAATTGGGAAGGGCCTTATGTGGTTAAGAAAATTCTCTATAAAGGCAGAATGAAAATCATGGATATGGATGGTAATGAGTTTATAAACCCTATCAATCAGGATCAGTTGAAGCATTATCATATCTAAATCAAAAGAATTAAATCTAGAAAAGCAGCACATCTAAAAAAATAAATAAAATCAAATCACCCGACGAGTGGTCCTTTACTGCTCAGGCAAAAATTAGGGTGTATCCCGCTGTTTGGTATTCTACAAACCATTCAGGCAAAAGTTAGGGTGCAAAAATGACCTGCTAGGCTGAAAACCCAAAAAAGGCGGCCTAGGCAAAAGTTAGGGTAAAAGTAAGGCATGAGAGTGTTGACTAGAAACCCTTCTTAGGCTAGTTAATGCCAGGGTTTGAGTCGGCAGAAATGGTTATCATCATTATGTACTCAAGCTTACTTCAATTAATGGAAATGTCACTTTTATTGAGCTCTAATGTTTGTGTACAAATGAATATATTAGGCCCCAAAGGCAAAATGTTGTAGATAAGTCAAGTTTGGGATATTGCTTAACTTAGATTCTTGCGTGCCAGATAAAATGAAAATCATAAGAAATATAAAGAGGCATAAAATCTGATAGGCTGAAAACATCTAGGCCTATCCAAAAGCCGGAAGGTCTGCTGGATTGAAAACCCGAAAAGGGCAGTCCAAGCAAAAGTTAGGACATAAAAGCAATAAATAAAAGTCTGATGGGCCTCACTAAATGTTCAGGCCCATGCAAAAGTAAAGATAAACAAAAGTAAGCATAGCACAATCATTAATCACCCAGAAGGCCCCACCGCCTCGTCATCATCATCATCACCGTAATGAGAGTCGAAAGCTCGAACCAGCTTCTCCTCCGCTGATAAGGGATTGAGTCCCGCCTGCCTATCACTCCACTCGAGCCACGAGTGCAGGTGCTTCTTCTGGCACCATAATCTCCCAACCTGTCAAAGCCATCCTCGGTAGAATCCATTAGTAGTAGTGCCATCTAGCTGATCATAGTCTAAGGTCTTGTAGCTCGCTCGACGGGCCCATACCTCTTTGGCATGGCCAAGAAGATGGGCTGAGAATGGCCCAGCCTCAAAATCTCCTAAGTGTAGTGGGACCTTCTGTCGTCGCCTCCATTGTCGACACAAGCGATAAGGCGAGTAATCCTTAAAGTGTCTTAACCCTACAAGCTCAACCTTACCTCCACCAGTGTCCACTAGAACATTAGAAATCTCCCACCAGTGGCAGACCCAGTGGATGTCTGCGTCTGATAAACCCTCCATGATCGCTGTCCAATCATCAGTCGTTAGGGCATCATGGCCAGCAGTGACATAAGCCCTGCCATGATAATTCATAGGCCCATATCGTCTTGGATTGCCTCGAGGGTCCTGGAGCAAAGCTAGCTTCTCTAAGAGCCAAACTCATAGATTCAATTTCAGATTCAGATTTAGATTCAGTTTCAGATTCTGATTTAGATTCAGTTTCTGATTTAGATTTAGATTTAGATTCAGTTTTAGATTCAGATTCAAATTTAGATTCAGTTTAAGATTCGGATTTAGATTCAGATTCATATTCAGATTTAGTTTCGGATTCAGTTTCAGTTTCATTCTCAGATTCAGTATCGGTTTCGGGTTTAGAGTTAGTAAAAGGGAATACCTGTAGGATGGAGAAGTTGTCTTCGATGCGATCGGGATCACCAGCAGCTCTATCTAAATGGAATAGGGTCTCAGCTAACCCTAGAAATAATGGAGACATGCCCACTGAGGCCTGCCTAATGATCGAAACTAGCTGGAATGGGGCAACGGTGCTAACCCGGTAAATAAACTCAGCCATAAGTAATAAAACCACCATAAAAGGATATGAAATATGCGACCTAGGAGTGGCTATACACCAGTCGAGTACTCGACCGAGACCAAATCTCGGTGATCCAGGAATTCGGGAAAGGAAAGTAGTAGGGACATCCAGGTTCCACAACCCGGTCAGCTGATCCTTAGCCCCAAAATGCACCTCTAGTATAGCAAAATGCATCCCACGAGTGTAGATTATCTCGAGAATAGCGTGATACTCCTCCACCATCAGGCAGATCTCAAAGCCAGAGAAGCGGAATACATGATCCATTAGATCCCAATAAAGGAATGTTGCGTGGAGGAAGGCCACATTCACCGGCCTGCTAGTAATATATCGAAGACCCGCTAATCTAAAAACCTCCAATCTCTCCTAGTCAGAGCTCGGTAAAGTGCGCAAGAACAGCCTCAGCCTAGCATTGTGCGTCTCCATCAGTGATCTCTATCCGCTAATCGCCTACCAAATAAGGTTGCATTCGTTAATTCGGATGATTATAAGAGTTAATTAGTTTGTTCCTAGTTAAGCATCTATCGCGCCTGGAATTCATCTAACGAGCAAGCAACGCAATAAATCAAGCAAACAATTCAAGCATCATGTAATCAAATCATCCATCAAAGTCACCAGTACATTAGCAAAATAAATAAAGATGCATAAGAGTAGGGCCTATTCAAGGCGACCCCTGGACCTCCCCTCTGAGGCACCAAGCCTCAAAGCTCCACCCATGCTAAATCCAAGAGGAAAAGTTGGACCCATAGGATGCATACTCGGAAAGTCCATTGTCTCCAAGGTAGCCTGATAGTGCGCAGACTGGCTCATATCGATCATAATGACCTCAATCTCGTCTCCCCCATCGCTATGGGTAAACTCGCGAGCCTTAGCCTCCCTCTCTAATTAGTCTCGCCACTCCTCCATCCTCTCAATATAGCTCCACAGCATCTCCATCTCTTAGGTATACTACTCCCTCTGCTCAGCTAGTCGCCTCTCACAGTCTGTTGCCTCTCGAGCTAGCCGACCCTCATAATCTGCCCTCTCTCGATCTAGCTGATCCTCGTAATCTATCCTCTCTCGATCTAGCTGACTTCAATAATCTGCAGACTTACGCTCGATCCGTATCCACTCCTCTCGCTCACTCCGATACTTATCTTGCTCCATCCTAACCAAGAGCTATAAATAGCAGTGATCAGCCTGACAATTCATGCATTCATAACATTCATGCATAAAACTAACAAATATCCTATATGCTTCTCCTGTTTTAAATCTTAACAGGTTGTAAGACAGAATCTCAACCAGCCTACAAAATCTTATGCAAAGACAAAGTCCCTCATGCTAAAGCAACCCCGGGCCAAGCACTCAGCCTCCGAGATGATTACCTACGTGATCAAAGGTAGAACCAACCAATCACCATGGTTAGGCGACACCAAACTATAAGAATCGACAAAGTAAAGCATGAGTTAGACTCTTATATGTGTGGTCTTTGGCGGAGCAAAGGTCAAAGGCACAGTATACTCCTCGATGTGCCTATGCTCTCAAACTCCCAGATGAGTCATCAGGCATAAAGAGGTATCCAACTGGTTTACCAACACTCCCTCTATGAATCCCAGTGGGAATGATCTCTGAGTAGGAGGAGCTGGCCCAGCAGAAGCAATCTCTAGATTGGTCATATTCTGGTATGAAGGCCCTGCGTGCACCCCTGTATTGAACATGGGGGCTCCCCTCTTGTATCTCTGGGTACCCTAAAATCAAAAGAAGAGCAGAATGGTCAGTCAAGGTAGAATCAGAGTAATATAATAATTCCAGCATACATGGAGAAAGTTTGTCAGAAGTTTGAGAGGCATACCCCTTAACGCCCCCGCCTAGGGGTAGGTGGCTCGACGCCCGACCCGGTATCTCTAGAAAGCATCTCGCTTAGGTCCATATAAGCCATCTTGTCATCAACCTCAGAAGGGACGTCATTGGCATTGTCATCCACCCCGTCAAGCCCGGTGTTGCCATCTGTCTGAACGCCATCATTGCCAAACTCAAAGTTCTGCACCACATCATCTCGGGCCCTCCTGGGGCAAGAAGGAATCAATCGCCTCAGATGAGCATTATAATCTCTGCCAACCAAGGCCACCCGGACCTGATCTCCTCCCCTAAACTGAGCCTGGTCATCCGGTGATATAAGGTAAGGCCAAAAGATACCGATGGGAATGTCAAGGGGGACTCTCCTCCAAGCAGTGGTGTTAGTCCTCCATCGGTGGACTCGCTCGCCAAAGTACCACTCCATGCTGAATGGGCACTCCAATACAAATTGGCACCCATCTACTGTCCCCTAGACTTCCTTCACGTACTGATAATTAACCAACTTCTTCCAAGGGTTGGAAACGATCTGCCAAATAAGAATAAAGAAAACCACATCAGTTATCAATGTTAGTATTCTTACTCTTTTATAAATACGGTTTCGAACTAATGTTTAAACTAAATGCGCAGAAAGTGAGGTTACCCGATGACGATGTAGCTACCTCAAATACTCTCGATACCAGTATGGTCTGCCCTCTCGATCGATGTTCGACTAGCTAACCATCCACCGGGCAATGGCATGTGACCCGGGTAGTGGCTGATCCTCCAAGTCAGGGGGATAGATAATCCGGTACTTAAAAGCCTACATCTGTAAATGCAATAAGTAAAAAGTTCAGAAAGCATCAAAAAGCAAAAGTGTATGTTAAAGATTTCAGTCAAAGGGGATCCATTTCCAAGACCCATAGCTGCCCGGCCTTGAAGTTGTCAACCTTCCCTCGTGCCGAGCAGTCAAGAGCGTAATAAATCTGGCCAAGGATGGCCCTCGGCCAGTTCCACATTATGAAGTTGCTCAAATCCTCGAGGGTGCATAGTAACCCGAGGGAGACCCTACTCGAGGAGCAAGGAAAGAATAAGCATGTCAGTATGGTCAGGAGGAACGATCGGAGGTACTGGTCAAAGTGCTCCCCGCTAAGGTCGGTCACCACGACCCAATGCTCATGCAGATCTGCGTATCTCAGCTTGCCGTCAACCGGCATCAGAACCCCCAAAAGTGTCGCAACCCGGGCATGGGCCTTCGGCTTAAGGTGAAAGTGATCAGGATAGACATCGAATACCATTGGGAAGCCCTTCCATTGTATCTCAGTCGTGGCATATATATCAGAAGGGGTGATCGTCATCTCGCCAATCGAAAGATAGAAGGTGTGCGTAACCTCACTCCATCGCTCGAGCTCATTGGACGGCGTGACATGGTCAGAGAATCTAAAATCTGCTCGAGCCCCATGCCCCAAATAGCCATGAGCAGCGAGTTATCGGCCCGGCCTTTGATTTGATTCCACCAATTGGCACATCTGTGTAATGATACCAATGCCTTAAGACCATGTGGCTGCGAAAAATTAATGTCAAGCATTAGTACTAGCAGTTAAAGTGTGCAAAATCAGAAATAAATCAAACTCTCAGCATCTAGCCTACTTCAGATCTAAATTTCAACTGCAAAATCAGACTCAACGTGAAAAATCGGTCCGAATAAGCCCCTCAGTTTCCCTCGGAAGAATGCCCTTCTTTTTCCCGGCCGCAGGTGGTCATCGCAGGCAACAGGTGGCCGGAGGCCGCCTCGACATGGCCAAGCCGCCTCAATAAGGCGGCCAGCCGCATTGTGGAGGCGATAAGCCGCGTCTTCGATGCGGCCCGGCGCCGTCGACAAGGCCTGGCTCCAGTGGTAGCCGGCCTCTCGCCGCCGGCGGTGTGTCCCTAAAAAAAACCTATTTCTTGCCTTTTTAGGCCTAATTTCAGTCCAAATTCATCCAAATCAGCCTCAAAACGCACCTAAACGCATTCTAAACATGTTTCCTCAACCTATTTCACCCTATTTCAAGCCTAAAGCACCCTAAAAATCCAAATCAAGTTCATGACATTGTATGGAAACTTTGGCGAAAATTGGGTTTTATCGGCTTACCTGAAGGTCAGCATGCCCGGCCAAATTGGTGAATATCGCGATCGAAGAAGTTGGTGTATATCCCATGTATGTGTCGGAGGCCCGCAGTCCGTATGCCCACTGAATCGGAAAAATCCGCCTGCCATCATCCCCTCGTGGTAGCATTTCATGGTCGAGATTGTGGGACCTCTTAAGCCCTTTCTTGCAGTACATCTTTCCCCGAGCTCAAAAAATTGGGGAGTGTCTCAGTTTTTTGTCTAGAGAGGAGAGAATGGAAGGAGAAAGTAAAGGAAATTAAATGGACGTGGAAAGAATTGAGAAATGAGAAGAAGAATATATGGTAGGAAGGAAAAGTAAAAGGAATATATTCCTTTTTGTCTTGTAGTGTATGGAATATCCTCTACATTATTCCTTTTAGCAAGGGGCAAAATCCTCCGATCGGTTATTTCTTTTCGGCTCCCGGACATCTCTAATCTCTGCTTTTATTCTCATTCCCATTTTTATTGTTAATTGAAGGGGCAAAAAATTTTATATCACAAAATCAATTAAGCAATAAAAAAGGGCATATTTATCGCATGCTAATTTCTCAAATTTAATTCTTGATAGGTTTGTCGATGGCGTACCCAGAAAGCAATCGATTCAGAATTCCTACAACTTAGAAGAATTTTTGTCTCGATTTGTCTATCAGCAATGCATTCCCAAACCACTAGTAAATAACCAGTTTAAGATTCTCAGCTTTGAAAGGTCCGATGATGACGCGTCCCTGTACCGTCCGTAGACAACCAACTCAAAGCATTTTGTATCCTCGTAAGGTCCGTTGATGACGCGTCCCTATACCGTCCGTAAACAACCATTTTGGGAGTTTCGCTTCTTGGTCTGTCTTGTTCCTCCTAAAAGATCTGTCGATGGCAACCCCAGTAGACAATCAAATCACAAATTCATGAGTCAGGTATAAACATGTATCCCTCGCTCTTTTGTGAGATCACATTTGACCCCATTAAATGATAATCTCACAAGGGGCAGCCTGTGAGCACGGGCTTTTTGGTGGCCCTCGGAACGATGATGACTTTTTCCTCTAACCTTTTACGGTATAGTTGTTCCATTATTTTAGAATTGAATCACGTTTGGCAAGTTCTTTGTTGACGATTTTGAGATCTTTGACCCCGATTAAATAATTGGATCGCTTTTAATATGTTAACCGCTTCCTTCCCCCTCGCGCGTAGTAAATTGTTTCACGATTTTTTCCTTTAAAATCCGGACATTTTCAGCAAGTCTCATTTGCATCATTAGATTCTTCACTCTCCGAGCTTTCCGAAATGTCAAGAATCGCCCCGGTCGAATGCCCAGTGTTGTTTGTTCACATTTTAGGCCCTGCAGCCGGGCCCCTTTTTGCCTTTTTCCATCGGTGTCCCTGGGCCAGAGTACGGGGCCTAAGGGTCCACATGCACGCTGCATGGACAAGGCGGCCTTCTAGGCCCCATCATGTGACGCGACCTAGATCTGGAAGTGTCACGTGATGCGACCTCGGCCCGGCCGCGTCGCAGATGCAGCCTTCGCAACGGGAGATCTGCAGACTGATTTTTTTTCGGGTTTTCTTGGCCACCAAGTCAGGTTTTGGGATTTTTTTATCAAATATTGACATTTGGGGGGATTAATTGTGGGATTTTACACTTGGGAAGTCTATAAATACCCATCAAAAATCAGATTTAGGGACTTTTTGGCTGATTTTGAAGAGAATCAATTTTTTTGAATTTCTAAGGCTTTAGGGAGAAAAAGCTTAATAATATTGGGATAATCTAAGCCAATATACTTGGTTCTTGATTCCTAAATCGTATTAGGCTTAATATCTTAGGTTAAATCATTAAAATCTATTAGAAATCTTAGGTAAAATTTTGGTTTAAATAGGATTTAGGGACTTTTTCCTCAAAAATCACTAAATCCCTTGCTAAATCGTTGTTTCGTCGGGCTTTCATCTCAAATCCGTCACAAAGCTTGCCAGACGTCCGGTTCGAGTCTCGAGAATGGATTCACGGCCTTTAGGTAACTTTCTGAGTTCCAATCTATTTCTTTTGTTACTTATTTCTGCTATTGTGTTTTTGGCTATTTTTTCGGGCGTTTGGCCCTTTTCTTCGTCCTTTTTGTGATTTTCTGCCAAAACTCCGGCTGACTGTTCTAACGAACATCAGGCCGAATGAACGTCACCTAGGCCACCTCATTGAGTCGGCCTACCGCTTCGTTCAGTCGGCCTACGGGTCGCTCAAGCGGCCAATCGTTGTTTGGTCGAATTTTCTGGGTTCTTTCCCCACCAAACTGAAAAACCAAAGTTATTTAAGCATTTTAAGTCCGAATCTATTGTAACAGTGTAGGAAACGACTTGAAATTTTAGTAATCTTGGGTTTTCAGGCACAAAAAGGTCGATTCCGCCTTATTTAGACACTTTTTTCCGGTAGGCCACTTCAGTGGGACGAAGGCCGACTGAGTGTCATCTAGGCCACCTCGTTGAGTCGGCCTACCATGTCACTGAGTCGGCCTACTGGTAAAAATTTCCAAATGGTCCCTGTTTGCTTTATTCTGTTGTTTTTGTCGTTTTTAACCCGGTTTTAGTCATTTTAAGGTGTTTTCAGTCCCCTTTTTCACTCGAAAAATCTCTAAAAAACACAAATAATCTAAAATTAATTAGATTAATTTTAATAGCTGCTGGAAATTATTTTATATATTGTTTAATGGGTTAAATAACTATTTTAATGGCTTAAAAATGACGTTTTTAATTAAATAAATCTAAATAAATCATTTTTCACCAACTAAAAATTCCAAAAATATTCTGAATATGTTAAATCTAATTTTAGAATGTTTAGTTAATTTATTTCACCTTTTTAGGTTACTTAGATAATTAATAAATGCCCTAAAATTATGTTTTGGTCCCGAAAATTCCAAAAATGCGTTTTCTTCATGCTACGTATTTATTTTCCGCATTTATTTATTCGTGTTTTATTTATGATTATTCCCATATATCTCTTGCCTCGTTTGGATCCGGGTCCAAGTCGATAAGCTCGGTTAAAACCCGGTTTTGCCCGTTTATTTATTTATCGCTTTATTTATTTTCTTGCATTAGAACAATGTATAGGTATTCGTAAAGCCTTGTAATAATTTTATTTTCTTGCTTTGTTTATTTATCATTTTCCATGTGATGTATGGTATATTAAACACAATCACCAAAACTATTTGTGATCTAATTGAATGTCATATCCTGCTGAGACTCAAAAAAAATTGTAGTATTCTTCCATTTAAGTCAGAAGCATAGCATTGATTAAGGGATTATTCACTTAAAACCAAAATTAGACTAAAGTCCAATAATATCCAATAGATGTGCAATATATTCCCAATAGATGTCCAATAAATATTCAATAGATGTCTAATAACAAAACAACCAGCTTAGCATTTTGTCCAATAACACAAACAACCAGATTTCATAAAAATATGAACTAAAGCATCAATTTACAATTTGTAAAGAGTGTCAATTGATGGTTCCATTTCTCTGTCATGCATAAACACAACCTTAAATTTTTTCTCATATCATAAACAATTAGAGTAATTCCTTGTTACAATTCAGACTCATAATGCATCAATGGACTAATCTAAAAATATGCTAATTTGAGTACCTGACGTCTAAAGTCCAGTCCATTTGATTGCAGCATTCTTACATTAACAAGCACTGATTAAGGGATTCTAAAGTCCAATAATATCCAATAGATGTCCAATATATGCCTAATAGATGTCCAATAGATATTCAATAGATGTCGGATAACAAAACAACCAGCTTAGCAGTTTATCAAACACATGGTGTGCACTTCAATTTTACAATAGTAAATAACAATGTAATCACAATCAGGTGTAATTTATCAAAAAGAGCTTGAATAAGTAAGAACATGAGGTACCAGGGACATAGCCGAACATGCCATCAAAGTTTCAGATTCATATTGTTCGCCTCAAATCTCAAATTGATCTTACCATCCACTGAATTCAAAGCCTGCAATTACAAATTCCATGACAAAGATTCAAGCAAAAACAAAAAAAACAATAAAAAATGAATCAATAGAGCTCGAAACAGACAATGAGAAGAAAATCAAAATCAAGAAGAAGAAGAAGAAGAAGAATGCAAATCGAAAAACGAGATAGGAAACGAAGATCAGGTTCAAAAGGAGAGAAAAAATCGAGTTAGACAATAGATGGAAAACGAAGAAGGGAAGAATAGGTAACTGCCAAAAGAAGGAGACTTAAATACACCGTATTTGTGTATATATTTTAGTAAAAATAATTTAAATGAGAAATATTTGATTAGTATGGTAAAATTGTAATTATTTTCAAAATATTGAACCATCATGATAATTTGCCTTTTTGAAATTGTAAATGCAAGCTCAAGTTTGTTTAAATGTTCAATCCAAATATTTACTTTAATTAAACACTAAAAAGAAGTTTCAAAAATTTTAAAATACCCCAACGGGACAAACACTACTAGAACCACATTGTAGCAACTCTTTCTCTCTTAATTAAATTGATTTTTGCAACTTAAAAATCACTATAAACCGTTAATTTTTTAGACATGAGCCTTTAGAATATTTTGTTCGTCTTATTTTTATTTTCGTCACAAAATCCATATTGAATACTTTTTAAGCAAAAAATATTTTTCGCATCTTATACCAGTTTTACCAATATTTCGTAAATTCTTATACATAGTATAAGAGTGGTATAATATCTTTATAGCATCAGTTTTCCATTTATTTCCAGTACATAACATAAAACACTAGCAACATTGTTCTCTTTAAAGCAAAAAAACTCTTATACCTGGTATAAAGGTAGTAAAAAACTGGTATAAGACTACGAAATTTATTTTTGCTCCAAAAATATTCAATATGGATTTTGTTTTAAGGATAAAAATAACATGAACAAAATATTCTAAGGACTCATGTCAAAAAAATTAATGGTTTCTGAGATACAGTCGTTTTAAGTTGCAAAAATCAAATTAATTAGGAGAGAGAAGTTGTTTTCAATGAGCCATGAGCTGTTGAGAGAAATGGGGCAAAACAACAAATGGAATACCAACATATAGAAAAATGAAAATAAAAGGAATAGGGATAAACAAATAAAAATTCCTATATAGCGTGGCTTTCATGTATATCTTCATTTAAGAAATACTTTTGGGCCTAAGTAATGCTTAGTATTAGGGGGGCTTTTACATAAATGGGTAGAAAAAACAAAAATAATTTGGCCAAAAAAAACAAACAACAAAAAGAAAGAAAACAAGGAAAAGAATTCCCAATTTTATGTTCCAGTTGAAACAATTCTAAAACACCTCTCACTCTCCCTCTCGATCTCTTCTCATCGTTCTCCTCTTCCACCACCGGTGCCTTTCTCTTTCTCCCTTTATAGGTCGTCGTTCTTCCCCGTTGCCATCCTCTCTCATCTGTTTGTATCTGTTTCTTTGTGGTCTTCCCCTCTACCCGTTCACAGTCGCCGATCCTCTTACACCATCGTTTCTCTTACTCGCCACCACCTATGCTTCTTGTTGTTGTTTCTCCTACTCACCGCCACCATCCTCTTTCGCTGCATCTCATTGCTCCTCCTCTCTTCAAATAGGTCCCCCATCACTGCCACTCCTAATCCTAGGTTTCATCTTCAATGGATTTCTCTTATTGCTAAGGTAATCAATTAATTCATTGCTATTCTCTGTTGTATTTACATTGTTTAGGGTTCTTGCTAACTTGATTTTGATGAATGTTGAATTCCTTTTCCCTTTGGAGTCTTTGCTGTATCTTTTATGACTCTTTGATTCCCCCCAATTTAATTGTTCTGAATTAGCTCTTGCAATTGTGCATATGAAGTGTTTGTAAAAATGTCTGGATGAAGTTTGATTAATGCATATTTGATTTATATTGGATTTATATGGGATATATATTAGATTTCTGTTGGATTTCTATAGGTTCTTACATATTATTAATTCCTTATCAGGTTCTATAGTTGAGGGAAATCTGAATTATACTGTTCTTCTTGTAGAATAGGTGGAAGAGGTGCTTGACGCGCATATAGAAAAAAGTGCAACAAATATTAGTTGCTACCACAAACAAACCTTCATTTTAGCATTGAGGCGCATAAGGCACTTCCAAGGCGCACAAAGGCACGCCGGAGGCGCACCTAATGAACCTCGCCTCGCCTAACCCTCCACGAGACACTAACCCTTGAGCCTCGAGCGCCTTGCACCCGAGGTGCGCCTATCCATAACAACTATATTATACCTACCATCAAATGTCAATATTTCATCTATTCAATCTTAAATGACACTGACTATTAAGCTCCTTTATGTAAAATTAAAGTTTGATTAACGAGTATTTGATTTCTATTGGATGTCTATAGAATTTATACTGGACCACTGTTGGATTTCAATTGGATAATGTTTAAGTTCTTCTTCTTTGATTTTTTTGAATAATTCTTTTGCTTTTGTTGATTTTGCGAACACGGAAATGTGGAATTATGGATTTGGGGTATATGAACGTCTTCTTTCAACTATGCTTCTGAATCAATTATTCAACGATATTCAAAGATTGCTCTGTAATCGAAGGATAAAACTGTTCAGGATGTGGCCCTTTAATGTAAATGGATGACTCTAAGCTCTTTTTTCTACTGGTTGATTTTGAAAATGCTAATTTTGTAGTCAGAAATGTGTATTTCAGCATCTATATAATCGATGTACACATATATGCAGTTTTACATACAACTAATGATTGAAATCGATGTGCATATATATAGTAACTTTGTGGCAAATCTTCATGCAAATGTTGTTGTTGTCAATATATGGTAGGCTGAAGGCTATCAAGTAGAACAAACATTTTTATGTGAGAGCTTAGAAATTTTATTGAAATATCGATATTAAATTAGTAAGGTTCTAGTTGACTTTTTGGAGAAAGCAACTGCTATGGTTAGGGCGCCTGCTTACAAATCGAGGACTCAGTTTTCAGATTCTTGTCATGCAAAATGCTGGAAGCCTCCTAAACTAGACAAGGCATTTCCACTGCTGAATAGGTTTCTTTACAAGTTTGCAAGGAATTTCAGCACTGTGTCATGTATATTGGATGTATATAGAATGTCTATTGGGTCTCTGTTGGATTTCTATTGGTTCTTACTTATTTTTAATTCATTGTCAGGATTTGTAGTTGAGCAGAACCAATTCCAGATCAGCTTCATGTCCAAATCAACAAAACACGGTTGGCGAGCTTTGAGCTTATACAGGCATGGAAGGGAACATCTAGAAAATAAACTTGAGAGCCACGAGCAATATACCAACACAATAGACAATCAATAGAGATAGATTTGATGATCAATTATGTATGATTTCTTGAAATCTTGTGTAATTAGGGATCTAAGTTGTTGGAACTGATGTCTGTTTGAATATAATTGAATTTTAATTGTTATGATATTGTGTTTGCCAATAGATATCCAATAGACAACAAATGCATATCACTTATTCCAACGAAAAAAAGAAACAGTAACTAAAAATGATCAATATTTAATATAGAAAATATCATATAACAATCTATTAGAAATCTGTTGAAACACCAATTGAAAACACACAAGTCAATTACACATATTTGTACAAATGTCTAATATCAACTTCAAAACAAGTGACAGCTGAAAATAAAAATATATTTGTACATATGTCTATTATCAATTTCAAAATAGATTTTCTAAAATAGTCTAGTAGATGTCTGATAGTTGTCCAATAGATGTTCAATAGATGTCCAACATACACTATGAAAATTTCTTTTAAGCTAAACTGATGTTGATAACCCTGCCTGAAAAGCCCATCTTAGAACACCATCAACCGGTGCTGCTGCTAGTGACGCAAACATTGCTACAAACAAAATTGAACCAAACCATATATCACCATAACTGAATGAATTACATATCATGTTGTTGGTTTCTAAGATTCAAGCCTAATTGAAAAAGTAGCAATTTATTCACTAAGGGAATAAAACACTAAAATAGATAACCAATCTTTGCAATCAATCACCAAAACTATTTGTGATCTAATTGAATGCCATATCCTGCTGAGACTCAAAAAAATTGTAGCATTCTTCCATTTAAGTCAGAAGCATAGCATTGAGTAAGGGATTATTCGCTTAAAACCAAAACTAGACTAAAGTCCAATAATATCCAATAGATATGCAATATATTCCCAATAGATGTCCAATAGATATTCAATAGATGTCCAATAACAAAACAACCAGCTTAGCATTTTGTCTAATAACACAAACAACCAGATTTCATAAAAATATGAACTAAAGCATCAATTTACAATTTGTAAAGAGTGTCAATTGATGGTTCCATTTCTCTGTCACACATAAACACAACCTTAAATTTTTTTCTCATTTTATAAATGATTAGAGTAATTCCTCATTACAATTCAGACTCATAATGCATCAATGGACTAATCTAAAAATATGCTAATTTGAGTACTTGATGTCTAAAGTCCAGTCCATTTGATTGTAGCATTCTTCTATTAAGAAGCACTGATTAAAGAATTCTAAATTCCAATAATATCCAATAGATGTCCAATATATGCCGAATAGATGTCCTATAGATATTCAATAGATGTCAAATAACAAAATAATCAGCTTAACATTTTATCAAACACATGGCGCGCTCTTCAATTTCACAATGGTAAATAACAATGTAATCACAATCAGGCGTAATTTATCAGAAAGAGCTTGAATAAGTAAGAACATGAGGTACCAGGGACATAGCCGAACATGCCATCAAAGTTTCAGATTCATATTGTTCGCCTCAAATCTCAAATCGATCTTACCGTTCATCGAATTCAAAGCCTGCAATTACAAATTTCGTGACAAAGATTCAAGCAAAAACAGAAAAAAACAATAAAAAATGAATCAACAGAGCTCGAAATAGACAATGAGAAGAAAATCAAAATCAAGAAGAAGAAGAATGCAAATCAAAAAACGAGACAGAAAACGAAGATTAGGTTCAAAAGGAGAGAAAAAATCGAGTTAGAGAATAGATGGAAAACGAAGAAGGGAAGAATAGGTAACTGCCAAAAGAATGAGACTTAAATACACCGTATTTGTAGTAAAAATAATTTAAATGAGAAACATTTAATTAGTATGGTAAAATTGCAATTATTTTCAAAATATTGAACCATCATGACAATTTCCCTTTCTGAAATTGTAAATGCAAGCCATGTTTTTTTAAATGTTCCGGTAAGGCTATATTGACAACTTACATATTGACAATTTTTGACACCTTTAATCTCCAACCTCCATCTTATTATCATCTAACGGTGGGTATCACTTTAATAAAAACAAAAAAAATACTGTTTTCCCTTCCTTTTCCAACTCTAAAACTCGCAAGGCATTTTTATCTTCTTTTCTAATCAATTATCTTCTTCCTCTCTCCCTATTTTCTAGATACCCTTACCAATTTGAAATCCCTACTTTCTAGCTACATAATAATACTAAAACCCTATGGTGGGCAAAATGAACCCTTTTGGTAACTGTGTACAGTATAGGTGCATGCCCCTAAAAGATACTGTGCATGCATGAACGTAAGGGTAGCTAGAAAATAGGGATTTTAAATTGGTAAGGGTAGCTAGAAAATAGGGAGAGAGAAAGAAGATGATTGATTAGGAAAGAAGATAAAAATGCCTTGCGAGTTTTAGAGTTGGAAAATGAAGAGAAAGCAATATTTTTTTCGTTTTTATTAAAGTCCACCGTTAGATGATAATAAGATGGAGGGTGGAGATTAAATGTGTCAAAAGTTGTCAATATGAATGTTGTCAATATAGCATTACCGTAAATGTTCAACCTAAATATTTACTTTAATTAAACACTGAAAAGAAGTTTCAAAAATTTTAAAATACCCCAACTTGATAAACACTACTAGAACCACATTGTAACAGCTCTTTCTCTCCTAATTAATTTGATTTTTGCAACTTAAAAATCACTATATCTCACAAACCGTTAATTTTTTTGACATGAGCCTTTAGAAAATTTTGTTCGTCTTATTTTTATTTTCGACACAAAATCCATATTGAATATTTTTTTAGCAAAAAAAATTTTTAGCATTTTATACCAGTTTTACCACTATTTAGTAAATTCTTATACATGGTATAAGAGTAGTATAATGTCTTTATAACACCAGTTTTCCATTTATTTCCAGTAGATAACATAAAACATTAGCAACATTGCTCTCTTTAAAGCAAAAAAACTCTTATACATGGTATAAAGCTAGTAAAAAACTGGTATAAGACTATGAAAATTTTTTCTCCAAAAATATTCAATATGGATTTTGTTTTAAAGATAAAAATAACACGAACAAAATATTCTAAAGACTCATGTCGAAAAAATTAATGGTTTGTGAGATATAGTCGTTTTAAATTGCAAAAATCAAATTAATTAGGAGAGAGAAGTTGTTTTCAATGAGTCATGAGCTGTTGAGGGAAATGGGGCAAAACAACAACTGAAATACTAACATATAGAAACATGAAAATAAAAGGAATGGGGATAAACAAACAAAAATTCCTATAAAGTGTGGCTTTTATGTATATTTTTCGTTTAAGAAATACTTTTGGGCCTAAGTAATACTTAGTATTAGGGGGCTTTTACATAAATGGGCAGAAAAAAAAAATTTGGCCAAAAAAAACAAATAACAAAAAGAGAGAAAACAGGGAAAAGAATTCCCAATTTTCCGTTCCAGTTGAAACAAATCTCAAAAACCTCTCACTCTCCCTCTCGATCTCTTCTCGTCGTTCTCCTCTTCCACCACCGGTGCCTTTCTCTTTATCCCTTTATAGGTCGTCGTTCCTCCCCGTCACCGTCCTCTTTCATCTGCTTGTCTCTGTTTCTTTGTGGTCTTCCCATCTACCCTTTCTCAGTCGCCGATCCTGTTACACCATCATTTCTCTTACTCGCTACCACCTATGCTTCTTCTTGTTATTTCTCCTACTCGCTGCCACCATCCTCTTTCGCTGCATCTCGTCGCTCCTCTCTTCAGATAGGTCTCCCATCACTACACTCCTAATCCTGGGTTTCAGCTTCGATGGATTTCTTATGTTGCTAAGGTAATCAATTAATTCATTGTTATTCTCTATTGTATTTACATTGTTTAGGGTTCATGCTAACTTGATTTTGTTGAATGTTGAATTCCTTTTCACTGTGGAGTCTTTGTTGTATCTTTTATGACTCTTTGATTCCCCCCAATTTAGTTGTTCTGAATTAGCTCTTGCAACTGTGCATATGAAGTGTTTGTAAAAATGCCTGAATGAAGTTTGATTAATGCATATTTGATTTATATTGGATGTCTATAGGATTTATATTGGATGTCTGTTGAATTTTTATAGGTTCTTACATATTATTAATTCCTTATCAGGTTCTATAGTTGAGGGAAATGTGAATTATACTGTTCTTTTTGTTGAATAGGTGGAAGAGGTGCTTGAGGCGCATATAGAAAAAAGTGCAATAAATATTAGTTGCTACCACAAACAAACCTTCATTTTAGCATTGAGGCACACAAGGCGCATCCTAGGCACAGAAAGGCACGTCGGGGGTGCACCTGATGAACCTCGCCTTGCCTGACCCTCCACAAGGCACTAAACCATGAGCCTTGAGTGGCTTGCACCCGAGGCGCGCCCACCCGTAACAACTATGTTATACCTACCATCAAATGTCAGTATTTCATCTGTTCAATCTTAAATGACACTGACTATTAAGCTTCTTTATGTAAAATTGAAGTTTGATTAACGAGTATTTGATTTCTATTGGATGTCTATAGAATTTATATTGGACGACTGTTGGATTTCAATTGGATAATGTTTAAGTTCTTCTTCTTTGAATTTTTTTTTAATAATTCTTTCGCTTTTGTTGATTTTGCGAACACAGAAATGTGGAATTATGGATTTGGGGTATATGAACGTCTTCTTTCAACTATGTTTCTGAATCAATTATTCAATGATATGAAAAGATTGCTCTACAATCGAAGGATAAAATTGTTCGGGTGTGGCCCTTTGATGTAAATGGATGACTCTAAGCTCTTTTTCTACTGGTTGATTTTGAAAATGCTAATTTTGTAGTCAGAATTGTGTATTTCAGCATCTATATAATTGATGTACATATAAATGCAGTTTTACATACAACTAATGATTGAAATCGATGCGCACATATATAGTAACTTTATGGCAAATCGTCATACAGATGTTGTTGTTGTCAATGCATCGTAGGCTGAAGGCTATCAAGTAGAACAAAAATTTGTATATGAGAGCTTAGAAATTTTATTGAAATAACAATATTAAATTAGTAACATTCTAGTTGACTTTTTGGGAAAGCAACTGTTATGGTTAGGGCGCCTGCTTACAAATCGAGGCCTCAGTTTTCAGATTCTTGTCATGCGAAATGCTGGAAGCCTCCTAAACCAGACAGTGCATTTCCACTACTGAATAGGTTTCTTTACAAGTTTGCAAGCAATTTCAGCACTCTGTCATGTATATTAGATGTATATAGAATATCTATTGGATCTCTGTTGGATTTCTATTGGTTCTTACTTATTTTTAATTCATTGTAAGGATTTTTAGTTGAGCAGAACCAATCCCAGATCAGCTTTATGTCCAAATCCACATAACACGGTTGGCTAGCTTTGAGCTTATACAGGCATGGAAGGGAACATCTAGAAAACAAACTTGAGAGCCACGAGCAATATATCAATGCAATAGACAGTCAATAAAGATAGATTTGATGATCAATTATGTATGAATTATGGAAATCTTGTGTAATTAAGGATCTAAGTTGTTGGAACTAATGTCTGTTTGAATATAATTGAATTTTAATTATTATGATATTGTGTTTGCCAATAGATATCCAATAGACAACAAATGCATATCACTTATTCCAACGAAAAAAAGAAACAGTAACTAAAAAGGATCAATATTTAATATACAAAATATCATATAACAATCTATTTGAAATCTGTTGAAACACCAATTGAAAACATACAAGTCAATTACAGATACTTGTACAATTGTCTAATATCAACTTCAAAATAAGTGACAGCTGAAAATAAAAATATATTTGTACATATGTCTATTATCAATTTCAAGATAGATTTTCTAAAATATTCTAGTAGATGTCTGATAGTTGTCCAATAGATGTTCAATAGATGTCCAACATACACTATGAAAATTTCTTTTGAGTTAAACTGATGTTGATAACCCTGCCTGAAAAGCCCATCTTAGAACACCATCAACCGGTGCTACTGCTAGTGACGCAAATATTACTGCAAACAAAATTGAACAAACTATATATCACCATAACTGAATGAATTACAGATCATGTTGTTGGTTTCTAAGGTTCAAGCCTAATTGAAAAAGTAGCAATTTATTCACTAAGGGAATAAAACACTAAAACAGATAACCAATCTTTGTAATCAATCACCAAAACTATTTATGATCTAATTGAATGTCATATCCTGCTGAGACTCAAAAAAATTGTAGCATTCTTCCATTTAAGTCAGAAGCACAGCATTGATTAAGGGATTATTCGCTTAAAACTAAAATTAGACTAAAGTCCAATAATATCCAATAGATGTGCAATATATTCCCAATAGATGTCCAATAGATACTCAATAGATGTCCAATAACAAAACAACCAACTTAACATTTTGTCCAATTACACAAACAAGCAGATTTCATAAAAATATGAACTAAAGCATCAATTTACAATTTTTAAACACTATCAATTGATGGTTCCATTTCTCTATCATAAATAAACACAACCTTAAATTTTTTTCTCATATCATAAACAATTAGAGTAATTCCTTGTTATAATTCAGACTCATAATGCATCTATGGACTAATCTAAAAACATGCTAATTTGAGTACCTGACGTCTAAAGTTTAGTTCATTTGATTGTAGAATTCTTCCATTAACAAGCACTGATTAAGGGATTCTATCATCCAATAATATCCAATGGATGTCCAATATATGCCCAATAGATGTCCAATAGATATTCAACAGATGTCGAATAACAAAACAATCAGCTTAGCATTTTATCAAACACATGGTGTGCACTCACAATAGTAAATAACAATGTAATCACAATCAGGCGTAATTTATCAGAAAGAGCTTGAATAAGTAAGAACATGAGCTACCACGGACATAGCCAAACATGCCATCAAAGTTTCAGAATCATATTGTTTGCCTCAAATCTCAAATCGATCTTACCATTCACCGAATTCAAAGCCTGCAATTACAAATTCTGTGACAAAGATTCAAGAAAAAACAGAAAAAAAACAATAAAAAATGAATTAATAGAGCTCGAAACAGACAATAAGAAGAAAATCAAAATCAAGAAGAAGAAGAAGAATGCAAATCGAAAAATGAGACAGGAAACGAAGATCAGGTTCAAAAGGAGAGAAAAAATCGAGTTAGAGAATAGATGGAAAATGAAGAAGGGAAGAGTAGGCAACTGCCAAAAGGAGACTTAAATACATCGTATTTATGTATATATTTTAGTAAAAATAATTTAAATGAGAAATATTTAATTAATATGATAAAATTGTAATTATTTTCAAAATATTGAACCATCATGAAAATTATCATAGTATTAGGTCGGGATTTCGAGAATTTGGGCCCGACCCGTAAAGAATTGTGGAACTTGAGACGGATGTCGATTGGTACAGAGAGATATTTATTGGCAAAAATAAGGGAAATTGTCACTTTTAGCTCAATTTTCATAAATAATTTCTTTCAAAGTTTCACCCAATAACCTAAAAGCCACAATAAGTTTTCATAATAACTGTTATACGCCCTTACTAACTTTTACACGCTCATCATCAACAGCCCATGAGATTAGGTTGTTTTTTTGGCTTATTTTGCATTTATCTCTCAAACCGTTCTTTTTTTCGACATGCCGCTCTTGAAACACCCTTATCATATAATAACTATAGAAAAACACCATAAATTTTTTTTCTTACAAAAATATTCATATATTAACACATCCATTAATATTTCACATTAACTCTAATATCATTCGTTTATATTACAAACTATAATTATGTTTGATTAGCAAAACCAAAACCTGACCACTTTCTATTCTATATGCTTGTCATGTAAGGAGAGAGAGCGAGATAGACATAGCCGACAGACCTTTCTTCTATGACAGCTACAGGTAAGGACCTTCTAGTACAATACTTTATCTACAACTTCAACAACTGAAAAATATAGCGATTTATATGAGTCGCCACTCAGTGAATATAAACAATCAATGAATTTAACAATCACATACGGTCATTCTTATATACTATTGGATGATTCATTTATTTGATTGTTGTGACACTTCTGGCCAAACTATTGCCCCGTGATACATGTAACATTTGTAACAGATAACAATTGATTTACTGGCCAGCTATATAACAATTGGTTGACCTTTCGGTCCAGATAAACAATTGGTTGACCTTTCGGTCCATTTGTCAGATATTGCAATTGGTTGACCATATAGGTCTAGATAACTGAACATGTATTGCAATGTCTGATCGGCTATGTCACAACATCTCTCTTTATTTCATTTGTTCCTGTACAATTGCGTATATCATGTATAATTCAATTAACTCATGTTTCACCAAATAAACATAGGTGTATATAATTTAAATTCCCCAAGTAACATATAATCATTCAATTCACAACAATTCACCAAGCATTCAAATATCACATATCAAAACATTTCACCCATAAATTCATTTCATGTCTATACTCATAGATGGAATGCTAATTTCCATGAAATCGACTTGTTTCCTCCTTTTGAACACCTTCACGAGCTCGTGTTCTTGATTCCTTCCTTCTAGCTCTCTTCTTCTCTTCTTCTTATGCTTTGCTCTTTGCTTTTTGTTTTTGGAGATGAAGACCTGATATAATTCTTATCAGGCCATACAAAAAATCTAAGGGGCAAAAGACCTATTTGCCTTCAAATTCTTTATTTAATACAAATACTAACTATACTAAATACATATATGTATATCTATACCATACTAATACGAATTCTAATACTAATGCTTATACTTAAATCCTTATGATATATCACAATTTTATTCAACTTCATATGTTCAAATAATCATTTTATATCTATAACATAACTATACTCCACTTATTCCTTAAAATTCTATAGCTATATAATTCGGTACCTAGATATTGAATATCGTACTTTGTATGGTTAAAATAACTATTATTTTAACTAACCAATTTTAATAAATATAACAAGTAAAATATTAAATATAATGACATGTAACAGATGTGGACAAATGCAAATATAATGCATGAAATGGGATATTATAGCTCTAGAGTTTTTTGTTCGTCTCATTTTTATCTTCGAAACGCCATCCATTGTGATATACTTTTTCCAAATTTTTTCCGACCTGTTACAAATCTAATATGATTTTGTTATAAATCTAATATATTTCTATTTACAGACTTATAACAGATTAATAATAGATATATATCAGTTCAATGGGCATTACAAATACAAAGAGACTTATATTAGACTTATAAGGGACTTATATTAGACCTATAACATCTATATATCATATATATATAGTAGATATATAATAATTCAATGAGCATTGCAAGTACAAAGAGACTTATATTAGAATTATAACAGAATTATATCAGAAATATATTAGATACGTATCTAATATAATTCTGATATAATTCTGTTATGATTCTGATACATGATAGATTTGTAGTAGATGTTCATCCAAATCAGACTTATAACAGTTTAATAATATACATATATCAGTTCAATGGGCATTGCAAATACAAAGAGACATATATTAGACTTATAAGGGACTTCTATTAGACTTATAACATCTATATATATATCAGATATATAGTAGATATATAATAATTCAATGAGCATTGCAAGTACAAAGAGACTTATAATAGAATTATAACAGAATTATATTAAAAATATATTAGATACGTATCTAATATAATTCTGATATAATTCTATTACAATTCTAATATATGACAGATTTTGTAGTAGATGTATAATAGATTTGTAGTAGTTTCTCTTCTTAAAATGATTTTTCTGAGTTCTATGATCTTTTTGTGGAATTATTTTAGATACTGGGTATGGTTGCAACTTGCAAAGGAGGATCTCAATGTTAAACATAGTTTTTGGATGAACATCTACTACAAAATCTGTCATATATTAGAATTATATCAGAATTATATTAGATACGTATCTAATATATTTCTAAAATAATTCTGATATATATCTGTTATATATCAAACATAATCGTTATTCTTCGTTCCATCTACAATTTTTTCTCACTAAAACAATTTTGAATTGATTTTGAGCAATTGAATAGGAATTCTACTGCGTTTTTTTGTTTCAACACTGATTTGGATAAACATCTACTCCAAATCTGTCATATATCAGAATTATATCAGATACGTTTCTAATATATTTCTGATATAATTCTGTTCTTTGTATTTGCAATGCTCATTGAACTGTTATATATCTATTATATATCTGATATATAAGTGTTATAAGTCTAATATAAGTCCCTTATAAGTCTAATATAAGTCTCTTTGTATTTTGCAATGCCCATTGAACTGATATATATCTATTATTAATCTGTTATAAGTCTATTAACAGAAATATATTAGATTTATAACAGAATTATATTAGATTTGTAACAGATAAAAAAAATTTGTTGACAAAGTATATCACAATGCATGACGTTTTGAAAATAAAAATGAGACGAACAAAAAACTCTAAAGCGACATATAAAAAAATGAACGATTTGAGAGATAAATACAAATTAAGCCAAAAAAATTAAAAAAAACTTTTCCTAATCGCATGATATAAACAGTAATAAGCATGAGCGTATTATAGTTAATAAGTTTTTAAAATATTCTAAATAGATTACAAATAATTTTTTTACATTTTGATCATTATTTTATATAAATTGATCCCTTTTTTTGTACTTTTCAAAAAAAAATAAAGCGACAAGTCTTTTTAATCTGCTTTCAGCTTCTCACTGTTGTGCTTCATAGTCTTGTTCCCACATTGACTCACTCAGAGACTCTGAGTTTCAGAAGACAATGGCGGAAACCGTGCATTCACCTGTCGTCACTTATATTTCTATGCTTTCATTACTCACTCTCTGTCCTCCTTTTGTTATTTTACTGTAAGAACTCTCCTCTTTTCTTGTTCGAATCTCATTTCTATCTTTCTTCCAAGATCTTTCATGAGTACTTCAATGTCGTCTTGGGACTTTCGTATATGTTTGATTTGGTGTGGTGTGTTTAGATCTTGATAGATTTCGAGGATCTGTTCTGCTTCTTGTTACTATCAATTAGATTCACTCATTTGTTCTATAAATCTATTGATTATTACATTTTCAGTCGTTCTTTGTTTCTTGCGTTGTTGTTACGTGTTAATTTGTGCATCTTCATGGTTGCACGTGGAAGCGTGTACTTACTGAAATAATGCTTGCTACAGGTGAAGCCTGCATGAAATGTATTAGTTTTTCTCAAATTATTATGTTTATCGAATTCCAGATATGCTTAGGTGTTTCCTCGTGTAAATTTGATAAAGTTTAAATTGGATCAAACAGTAGTTACTGCTTGATGTTGATGACACTTAACTCGTTTATCCAGCCGATTTGTAGTATAATTGACCACTTGTTTAATTATTTAAGCTAGATTGAAGCAAACAAGCAATAGTGGAAGATGAGCTGTGGTTTGGTTTGGTGATGAAATTCATACACGTGCAGCTTATTCCACATCTTAAATTTGATGTTGTTTTTTAATTTTTTTTGCTAATACAGATGGTACACGATGGTTCATGCTGATGGTTCAGTTCTCCAGACTTTTGATTTCTTAAAGCAAAATGGCATTCAAGGATTCATTAGCATATGGCCGAAACCCACTGCTATAGCGTGGAAAATAATTGCCTGTTATGGGCTATTTGAGGCTGCACTTCAGCTGCTCTTACCTGGCAAAAGAGTTGAAGGTCCAATTTCTCCTCAAGGAAATCGCCCTGTCTACAAGGTTGCTCAATTATTTAATTTGTGAAAATGCTTAGTGATTCCTTCTGTTGTTTGGCTGCTATTGCCACTGATTAGTGCATTTGGTTTTGGTAATATTGTGTCCTGTTAATTGTATCAGGCTAATGTGTTTATTATGATTGTTTCAGGCAAACGGCGTGGCAGCTTATATAGTAACGCTGGTTACGTATATTGGCCTTTGGTGGTGAGAATTGTTTTCATTGCAACCATTTTTTTAGACTCTGCAAATTGATTATCAAAGAGTGTTTCTCTAGTTCATTTAATTTGATGCGCTGCCATTGATGGGGAAATTAAAAGTTAGTATGTGCGTCTGCCTGTTACTAGAATTGCATATATTTTGTAGACTTTGTCCATGTATAATATTCGGTGTATGAAATGTATCAAAGGCTTGAGACATTTTCATATGATCCATTTTATGATCATACTTAGTAATTAAGTTGTATTCAATTCATAATAATCGTCTCCTTTGATTTGTATGTATGACTTAGCGTGGGAAAAACTGTAGTACAAAACTGTTTTGTCACACAAATAAGTCTGTTTCATGCTTATTGAGAGACAAAATATTCGTTTTCACACTCAAGTTCTTAGTGTAACTAATACTTACCCATGTGTAAAATGCAGGTTTGGAATATTTAACCCCACCATTGTTTATGACCATTTGGGAGAAATATTTTCTGCCCTCATTTTCGGAAGCTTCTTCTTCTGTATTTTCTTGTACATAAAAGTAAGAATTTGGTGTTGATGACTATTTCATGTTTTTATAAGATGACTTAAATCACTTATGCAAATGTTCATGTCTGAAGGGTCATTTGGCGCCATCATCAACTGACTCTGGTTCATGTGGAAACTTTATAATGGATTTCTATTGGGTAAATTCAAAATCTCCATCATATCATTATTGTAATTACCGGTTTGTAGTTACATTAGGTGGCCCACCATTGCATAACAGATCTTGTCAAGTAGATGCTACTTTGCACGAGTCTGTTTAGAATCACCTTTTCCATCCATTTTTTTTCTGCTGAAATTTGATAATATGGATCAGTTGTGATTAATTGACGTCAGACTTTGACAAATCGACACAAGTTTCCAAATTTTGCACAAAAGAAAACTTGAAGCAAACACGTCCAAATATGTTTAATATACTTGGAATATTGTTGAAAAGATGACAATTGATGTGGATGAGACATCTACCAACCATGCACGTCCTTATTCACCTTCTCAAAAGAAAAGAACCTGAAAAAACTTCTTAAGAGAGCTTTTGGGAATCATGCTTGAGTTGAGAGAGATGCTTATTTTACATGGACTTGTATTGTTCATAATGGAGCTTTATAGCCTCTAAGCATCCATCTTACATGATTATTACTGTTGTTTCAGGGAATGGAGCTCTATCCTCGAATTGGAAAGAACTTTGACATCAAAGTTTTTACAAACTGCAGATTTGGAATGATGTCTTGGGCAGTTCTGGCACTGACCTACTGCTTTAAGCAGGTACATGCAAAAGACTTCTTACTTTTCACAAATTATTTTTATATTTCAACACTGAAGTTCTTTTACGGAGTAACTTGAAGTTCTAAACCATCTGCTTGAATTAGTTTAGTGAAGTAGTGTAGCCCATTTAGGTATAAAAACACCAACCATTTAGGTAGGGAAACTGCCTTAAACCGGACCCTGAAAACAGTATTGATGTGAATATGATAATTTGTTTTTAATATTTTGTATTATGTTTAATTATTCCAGTACGAGCAGTATGGAAAAGTTGCTGATTCCATGCTTGTAAATACAATATTGATGTTGGTGTACGTTACAAAATTTTTTTGGTGGGAAGCTGGATACTGGAGCACAATGGACATAGCACATGATCGAGGTTGACTTACATTTTGCTGTTATGCCCTTTAACATTGAAAAGAAAGCATCATTGCAATTCATTAGTATCTTTTCTCGTAGCATTTGTTATGAAATGAAGATTTGCTTTACTTCTGGACTTGGACAGCTGGATTCTATATCTGCTGGGGGTGCTTGGTGTGGGTTCCTTCTATATATTCTTCTCCCGGCATGTACCTAGTCAACCATCCTGTGAATCTCGGAACTCAGGTAGTTTGATTTATGAATCATCTTATTATCCACATCTTGGTTTAAATGGGGACAAAAGAGAAAAGTTGATTGTTGGATGTTTTGGTTAAAAGGGAAGAATTTTGACTGAATGGTTGGAACACAAATGAAATTTGTCTTGTCAAGCAACTTGGGATATTTTCCCAGATAAAAAAAATTAAACTGCAAAATAGATGATATATTGGGCAGACTGATATCTACTTTAATGAGCAATAACATCTGGTTTGTCTGTTTTGCTTATTGGTGATTGTTTGAATCCTGTTGAGTGATACTTGGAAAGAAAAGTTGATTGCCTGAATGAGGTTTTAAATTTTTGGTTAAAAGGGAAGAAATTTTACTGAATGGTCACAAATGAATTTGTTGACAATGATTTGTCTTGTGAAGCAACTTCAGATATTTTCCCAGATAAAAAATTAAAAAACAGAAGTATGAGAAACTGCAAATTAGATGATATATCAAGCAGACTGAAATCCACTTTTATGAGTAACACCTGGTCTGTCTGTTTCGCATAATGCTGTTCTGACCCGTTCATCATCCTATCTTTCCAGCTTGCATTGTACATGTTTTTGGCTGGCATTCTCTGCATATATATCAACTACGACTGCGACAGGCAAAGGCAAGAATTCCGTAGAACAAACGGCAAGTGCTATGTTTGGGGAAAGGCGCCATCCAAGGTAACTTTATCACCAAATACTCATGTTTCAAACACTTCAAACTATCTTCAGTATGCTACAACGCAAAAGTTCATATTCTAATTTCACTGTCTTAATGAACAGATCGTGGCTTCGTATACTACCACAACTGGGGAGACAAAGACCAGCCTTCTTTTAACCTCAGGATGGTAAGTATTTTCGATCTCGATGTTTCATGCTGTAGAGATGAGCATGGTGATCTTGTGCTGAGATAACTTTTCTATGTTCTTGTAGGTGGGGCTTAGCTCGTCATTTCCATTATGTTCCAGAGATATCAGCGGCCTTTTTCTGGACTGTCCCAGCTCTTTTTAACCATGTAAGCATTTTTATTTCAGTAAGGCTTAATGCATCTCCCTCAACTTCCAAAAAGTACACCACTTTGCTCCTTGTTTGGAGAGAGAATCAGAAAAATGACATATTTGATAGGTCAAACCAATCAGAAGCTGACACTTTAGGGGCAAAGTGTTGCACTTTTTAAAAGTTGAGGGAGCTACGACGGTACTCTGAAAGTTCGGAGGCAGTAGGATTTCCAGGATGAGTTAAGGTATCTGGAATCTCCCTAGTCGTTAGTGTTACTGAGTTCTTCCTTTCCTATTGGGTATTTTCATTTTGCAGTTCCTACCCTACTTCTATGTGCTATTTCTCACAATCCTTCTTTTTGACCGAGCTAAGAGAGACGATGACCGATGTCGATCCAAGTAAGAATGAACCGCATCTGCTGTCACTGTAATTAAACGAAACTCATGGTATATATACTGAACAACATTCTTTTTGCAGGTATGGTAAATACTGGAAATCATATTGCGAGAAGGTTAGATACCGAATAATTCCTGGAATATATTAAAATATGTTTTTAGGAACACCAATTGCATTCTATATGCTTTGCTGGTTTTCAGTTGATGAGTAAGGATGTTGCATTTTGTAGCCACATTGTTACCTTTTAATGTAGACTTTTTTAAGTTAATGATTTCTGTACAATATAAATTTAATCACTGAATTATGGTTGATGTCCTAGCCTACTTGTTGTGACTGAATCTAAAACCTAGAGGTCTCATGTTCGAACCACATTCAAAGTGGGGTGAGGATTTTCCGTTGTATTTAATAATATATTTTTAAAAAAATTAATCACCGTATTCTTTTTTTTAATCTTTTCTAAGTATGGAGAACTTTAAAATGAAACAAAAAAAAAAAAAAAAGAAATTTGATCTGGAAACTCATTTAGCCTTTTCAATATTAGCCTCTATATTCTGACAACGTTCATTTATTTGTATTTATCACGTTGTCCCTAACTTTACCAATACAACATAATAAAAAGCACTTCAATTCTGATGTTTATTTCCTCAGTTAATGTGCCAAATTATAATGTTTTATTCGAAGTTGATCAAGAAAGAACTTACAAGTGTTTCGGGTAAAAAGTATACCTATTTATAAACAATTAATTTAAATTATTCTCAACTTTTATTTGGCAGGGTTAATAGTTCACTATGAGGATAATTAATAGGTTTATGCACTCCATCAACACCACAAATATTCTATTCCATATAAAGAAATTCAAGCACTCTTCAACAATAAATTTTATAAGGTGCTTTACATTGTTATTTTATTTTTTTTTAAGTAATTATTACACTTGTTCTTCATTGCCATTGGATCAAATATCATATCATTGATCTAGTGATGATGAACAATAAAAAAATATTTATCTTGTAAAATATAAAGTAAATATAGAAAAAAAACTCAATTTGTAAACTCCCATGAACATCGGAGTATCAACTAACATTGTTATGGCTTGTTTGGTTCGCGGGATGCCTATTCCGTGGAATAAAATAGAATTGATTGGAAAAATGTATGGTAAAATAATTGTCTAGAATTCGTCGATGAATGGAATAGCTATTTCTAGTTATTATTGATAGATTCTAGATAATTACTTTACCAGAATTGACATCTTTCCAATCATTTTTATTTTATTCAATAGCCATTTTACACCTTAGTGTTATAAGTACTAATCCTTGAGTATATTAGATGCTCAAATTAATAATAGTATTTTAAACTGAATACTTGTAAGGATGCATTCTGCTAATTTTTGCCAACCAAAAAAACTAATGGCTAAAATATTATTTACTCATTTTTTTAAAATAGAATTCTATCCACTTTTTTAAATATTTATTTATTTGTCATTCTTAAATATTTAGACACTTTTTGGATTATTTTTCTAATTATACCCTCATTTATCTCATTATTATTAATTGTAATAGAGTGAAAAATTAAATATTAATTAAAGAGTAAAATATATTTTTTTATCTTAATTAATTAATTCCTTAAAAAATGTGAAATGTATTAAAAAACAAGTGATAAAAGATGGAGGGAGTATTGTTTAAGATATCACACGAATTTTGTATAAAGTTGTTTTCTAACACAATTAGTCACTTTTTAAGGGAAATATGTATATTTTTTCCAAGTTTTTGTTGCTTTAATTATTATCACCAATTAATAATACGACATCTGATTTAATACTGATAAGAGTTAAAAGTAATAATTACTTTCTAAATAATATATAAAGTAGCTATATGATCCACCTACTAATAAGATTTTTTCATGATTAATAAAATAATTATTATTTTGGTTCTGATTTTTTTAATTTATATTTAGTTCAATTTAGTTAAATATTGTATATATATGAATTTATACTGAAATAATTCAGTTTAGTTTAATACTGCTATTTATAAATAGAAAAGAACATGACCTTTATCCATCATCACCATTGAATAAACAATACGATATTTGATCCGATCGTTATAAGAGATACAATAATAAATATTTTGATAAAAATAAAAAAACTATGGAATGCAAAAATATATTTAACTCTTCTAACTTTTTATGAAATCACTAGGCTTTCACAAATTATTAAATAATGACACTATAATTTTAGTTATGAGTTAGAAAAATTAACAATTAATTGATTGAATTCAATAAATAAATAATCAGACCATTTCTAATAACAATTCCAAATAAAAATATCGAATAAGCGTATTGTAATCGGGATTGACACACAGCAGATAGCAATGCTATAACCACTCTTTTATAAGAGCAAGTCCAACTATTTCCCGTCTTGGGGAAGTTTTCAAAATGGAGAATAAATATAAGAAATGAGCCGATATAACCATTTAAAATGGGAATTTTTTATATTTGGGAATCCTTATTATTATAATATTAATACTAATATTTTTTTATATTTTATTTTTTAAATATTTTGTTAATTTTTATTGGTAGAGATAATAAAAAGAAATTAATATAATAAATAAAAAAATATTATTATTTTAGGAGAATTTAATATGGCAATGAAAAATGGAAAAGATGGTTGAAATGAAACACTACAGACCCTAAGAAATAGAGTTTGAGGAATGAAAATTGGGGGATATGGTTGGATTTGCTTTAAGGCTCTGTTCTTTCCAACTTATTTAGAAAATACTGAATTGAACTGATAAGTAATTATTTCAGTGTAATTTTATACATATGTAATACGGATAAATACTGATAATACTCAACTTCATGAAATATAAATGGAGGGCTACTGCCCAATTGCGCCCCTTTTAGAAGCGCCGCCTCCGGATTTCAGCTCAGGAGAGATGCGAACAGCTCCGGTTCTAGATCAAACAAGGCTGCCCGTATTTGTTTTTATCTGATTCAGAGGATGGACAGCCGATACAACCTCAGTTTGCTGATAGGGATGATCGGTTCAGATGGGAGTTGGGCGAGAATAAACAATATACGGCATCTTCGTTTTCCTGGGGTTTTTATGTACATTGGCCAAAACTGCAAAAGGATTTAATGGTAATTTGGGAGGCATGTTTAATCCCTAAAATCAGGTCTTTCGGTTGGCTTGTGTTCCATGGTCGTTTGCCAACGAGAAATTTCTTATTTCAACGTAGATGCCAACTGGTTAATGATGAGAAATGTCCGTTTTGTGATAGTCCAGAAACAACCGATCACGCGCTTTTTCATTGTTCCGGGAGCTATAGGGTTTGGAGCCAAGCATTTCGCCTATTTGGATTCTCACTAACAATGCCATGGTCCTGATATGATTTTTTGGAGATGTGGCGCTATCATTTTTTGCCGGGGTCGAATATAGATTTGGGAACTTCTCTTTGGTTCTCTATTGCTTGGTCATTATGGAAGCGAAGAAACAAGTTCGTCTTTGAAGGTGTTATGAGCACGGATGACCACTTGGTTTCTAGCATTTATCTTTATTCTTTTGTTTTCCGATGTAATAGGCATACAATGGCTTTTATGGTGTCAGATATTTTTAATAATCCGAACCACCTTTTAGGTTGTAATTGACTTCCAATGAGGTTCTCTTCTTGAGAGCTGACTTTGAAAATTTTAATTAATAAAGAGAGGTAGGTATTTTGTAGATAAGCGGAAACACCAATCTAATTAGGACGTCCCCCCAAAATTTTTACCTGCCCTAAATTTTTTCCTAATAGAGGAACACAATGTTCCTCGGGGTTTTCAAAAATTAAATATAAATGGAAAAGAATCTAGCCTAAGTATCACATGTAAACGCCTGCACCTGATTACAACTGCCAGACATTTACTTGCAGAGCCGTGGTTTTGTTTGTCCAGTTGTTCATTATTGTACCTCTTCTCTTCTCAAACTCATAATCAGAAAAATCACTTACTCCTCGTTCTCTACACTCATCTTATCTCGTGTTCTCCCTTTTCTCAGTGTGATTGATTTCTTTCACTTAGGCTTTTAGTCGATCTGGATCGATTTTCAATAGTCAGATTCTGACTTTCCATTATCATATAGGAAAATGCCGTCAGTTTATGGTGCCCGTTTGACAACATTCGAAGATTCTGAGAAAGAGAGCGAGTATGGTTACGTTCGTAAGGTATTTTCATTTTCTAATCATTTTTTAGTTTCATGATGCGTTTGATTTGAATACCTTAATTCTTATGTGTTAATTAGATCTAATGTCTGATTTGAATCGATTCTTATATGATTTTATGTTTTTGTTTTGTTTTGAATTCAATTTGGTTGATGATAAATAGATCGGATTCATGTCTGTGCTAAACAACGATTTCGAATTTGAATTCAGAGTTGTTTGATCTGCTTTAGCTTTACCGTTTGTTCTGTTTTTCTGTCCCTTGAGTTATGGATCTGCTGTGAAGTAGTGTGGTGTCGTTATTAACAGATTATTCTGATGCGCTGATTTGAGAAACATCAATTGGCAAGTAGCTAATTAACTGTCTACTAGTATACTAAGCCTACTAGCTATAATCATCTTGAACTCGATTGGATCCCATAAAGTTTACTTTACATCTGTGTGATACAATGAAGTTGTACATGAGAAAACTGATGACTGAAGGTGTGGTGGTTGTGCAACTTTTGGCTAATTTTTCCAGTACTGATCAGTAGTTAACATTCTTAGTTTATAATCGTATAGTTTAATTTAATCTTCATCCAGCTTATTAGAACATATCGTTTACTCTACCAGTTGTATATTTTTTTTCTTTTCTCTTTCACTAACACACTTTGATTTATAGGTATCTGGACCAGTCGTGGTTGCTGATGGCATGGCTGGTGCTGCTATGTATGAACTGGTTCGAGTTGGTCATGATAACCTAATCGGTGAAATCATTCGGCTTGAAGGGGATTCTGCTACAATTCAAGGTTCCCAACTGCAATGTTTTTTTTTATAGCTTTTCAGCTGCATTCCGTATTTGTTGCATTGTCAATTACCCTTTCTGTTTAACATTATTGGAAATTTTCTTTATTGGTGTTTCCCTTGCCATCCTTGATCTCTTTTTGTATGTGTGCTGGAATGTGCAAAGTTTTAACAGAACAAAGTTTCTTGTCTTGTCAGTTTATGAAGAAACAGCTGGTCTGATGGTGAATGACCCTGTTCTTCGGACTCATAAGGTGACTTTATTACAACAGCTTTGCGCTAGATGTTCTTTCAGTTTTTACAGTAGTAGCTTCTAAATATATCTTGACCTTACAGCCTCTGTCTGTGGAGTTGGGACCTGGTATTCTGGGGAATATTTTTGATGGGATTCAGGTAAGACATCTTCTCTCTTTAATCTTTGTTACTTATTTTCTGTTCTCTTGATCATGTGTTTCTTTCTGAGCCCTGGCCCTCTGCATGTTCTATTCAGCTGCAATCCTAATGCATTATCTATTTATCTGATCTTAGTTTGTTTTTTTTTTTTTTGTCGAAACAGAGACCCTTGAAAACCATTGCAAGAAGATCTGGTGATGTCTATATCCCTCGTGGTGTCTCTGTTCCTGCCCTTGACAAAGATACATTATGGGAATTTCAGCCTAAAAAAATAGGTATTGTATTATTTAAAAGGATCACAATTAACAGTTTAACTAGTTTAGACTTTTGTACCTTGAGGCTTGAACTTCTGGTATGTAACACTCTTGAATGACATTTGATGGAAATAGGTGAGGGCGATCTTGTGACTGGTGGAGATTTATATGCTGTAAGTTCACTGTTGAGGCTTGGTTTTGAACTTTTCCGTCTTAACAGTCTAATCTGAATTACTGCCTTCGAAATTGATCAAAATTCTATGGTTCTTTTTGTAGACTGTCTTTGAGAACAGTCTAATGCAGCACCATGTTGCTCTTCCTCCTGATGCTATGGGAAAGGTCACTTACATTGCTCCTCCTGGTCAATACTCCTTGAAGGTTTGTCTCTATGAGCTCTTTTTATGTTGCTATCTGTAACGGTTTCTTAAGTTATCTGGCATCACAGTATATTCCGGTAAAAGAATTGTTTTGAATTTCTGGATGAGATTAAGCTAAGACACTTGCTTCCAGGTTATTAAGTTATTTTTAGTGTAAATCTGGTTAAAAATGTAATTAGTGGCATTAGATTGGATGTATGAAGCTCACATATTAAGTACTTAGCTTGAAGATGTTCCAAACTGAATAAGCCCTTTAGTTATTGAATGTAAATCTTTGCTTTATTGTATCCAAATATGGCCAGAAGCGGTAGATTGATTGGTTCATATAGGTGGGTTGGCGGTTGTTGTGACCTGATGCGTTATATTGGGGACAGCAAACTGGAAATATAGCTATTGCGGTTGATAGCATATTAAACCAAATACAAATGACCTCACGTATGCTATTTATTAATGGACAAAAACGATCAACAGTACCGTAATTAGCTTCTAGTCCTTGACCTTCTTGTCATTGCATAAATTCCTATGCAGATTTCACTCTTTCTGCCCTGTAAGATGATATTACACGGTATATTTTTCTGACTTTTAAGCCATGCATTGACTTTTATTGTCTAAAATCACTGATTTTTTGCGTTATTCAGGATTCAGTTCTCGAG
This sequence comes from Euphorbia pulcherrima, assembly GCA_947683365.1. Taxonomy (NCBI): domain Eukaryota; kingdom Viridiplantae; phylum Streptophyta; class Magnoliopsida; order Malpighiales; family Euphorbiaceae; genus Euphorbia; species Euphorbia pulcherrima. The sequence continues at coordinate 13,761,197 of CANTUS010000007.1, forward strand.
CTTGAGTTCCAGGGTGTGAAAAAGCAGTTTACTATGCTTCAGGTTTGTGATTTTTTTTACGAGGCTTGATACTTCATAAGTTGTTTGAACACTTAGATCTGACCAAATTCATATTGGCTTTTGCTTGTTGTGATTGTTATGCAGAGTTGGCCTGTTCGTACACCAAGACCTGTCGCATCGAAGCTTGCTGCAGATACCCCTCTACTTACCGGTCAGGTACTGATTGTATTGTACAAACTTAAATGTATTTGACCTCTCATTTTCTATCCCTTTCGAGTATCTGACTTGCTGATGACTGTCTCAAATCAGCGTGTTCTTGATGCCCTTTTCCCCTCAGTCCTGGGTGGAACTTGTGCCATCCCTGGGGCTTTTGGCTGTGGGAAAACTGTTATCAGTCAGGCTCTTTCTAAGGTGAGACTTCATCTTTCTGTTGCTTAAGCATTATGTGATAATTTCTGTGAGAAGTTGTTAATGACTGATTTTTGTTTTGGTGTTGAAGTACTCTAATTCAGATACTGTTGTCTATGTTGGTTGTGGAGAAAGAGGAAACGAAATGGCAGAGGTTTATATTTTCCTTAGTTTGTTAATGTCTCTTTTATGATCTTCAAGATCATTAATATCACCAGCCATTCAGGTGCTTATGGATTTTCCTCAATTGACAATGACTTTGCCTGATGGTCGTGAAGAATCTGTCATGAAGCGTACGACACTTGTGGCCAACACCTCTAATATGCCTGTGGCTGCTCGTGAGGCTTCAATTTACACAGGTAATTCTAAGTCTTCTAACTGAGATTCACATTATTTGGGTGAGCTTTGGCTGAAGAGTTGATCTCTTAGAACTTCATCTTGTGATTATTATCATAGTTTTCAAACCCTGACTGGCCTTTGATTTGGTGAAGAGAGTGGGTTATGGATTAAATCGGTGGTCGAACCGGATTTTCTTAAATCATGTTTAAATATTTGTATTTGTAATAATTTGATATCAAATAAGTAATAAAAACTATACACACCAATAATTAGTAATATTTGATGTTAATACTTTAAATGAAAATAGAAAACAACATAATAATCAACATAATTTGGTAAAATGAGGGGTCAATAATTTTGTATTAAACCAAATTCACTTTGGATTAAACCATATTTTATAAATAGATAAAAAAATTAGTAAATTTTATTTACAGTATATGAATAAAATTGACTAATTTTAAAAAACCTGGTCCAGTCAGTCCGGTTCTTAAAACCATGATTATTTTTATTATTTATTATCATCATGTGTTAGTGTTTATTTTCTACTGCAATAAATTTTTCTATTATGAAAGCTCTGGTCTGAATGTTGAACAAAAATAATTCAGATTTTTTTTTTGTTCTTGTGAATGATCTTGTTCTTCATAATATTAATCTTCATAGTTTGAATCCTTGTTTTCTGTTTTTTTTGTTAGCTGTCTTCATAACTTGCGAATTTTGTTTGTAGCATCATCACTAAGAGCTTAAAATCTTTAGAAATCTAATTTGTTCTTAAACTTTTTTTGTTTTTTCTCTTTCCTACATTTGTAACTCGAAAAGGTACTTGTCCTTGATTATATCGAAAGAATTCCTGTTACTATAGGAATTTTGGATGGATACCAAATTAAAGAGTTCTAAATTTTTAGTTGCCTTAACTGATAAATCAATGATCTAGAAGTATTTAAACTAAGGAAAATATTTGTCCAACCATTTCTTAAACTCTCTGTATCACATTTGTACGGCTGTATGCCTAGTTGAATATATCCGGACATCTTTTGGTTTATTTAAAATGCAACAAAATTTCATGAATGAAAATTTATTTTATGATAATGAATTACTGGTTAATGCTAGCTGTTTAGTGTGTACTTGTTGATTCTTGTGCATTAACTTGTTTAATCATTACTTCTGGATTATTCTGTTGCTTTCAGGAATCACTATAGCTGAATACTTCAGAGATATGGGCTACAATGTCAGTATGATGGCAGATTCAACATCTCGCTGGGCAGAAGCCTTGCGTGAAATTTCTGGACGGCTGGTCAGCTCCTTTCGAATTTATCTTGTTTTCTTGCAAATTAGCCAATACGTTAGACATATTCTTGATATTTATATTCTCTTATTGGTGATTCCCTTGCTTAATACATGCTTCATAATCAAAGCCATGTTGGCTTCCTATTTTTGGGTCTATCACATTAAGTTTTGAGATATTTGACCATAGGAGCTACAGTCATGCATTCATGCCTAAATACAAGGTTCCTCCGCATTTGATGTGCCTCTGAGCTGCATTTGTTGGTCATTAAATCACGGGAGTCATAGTTTTTAGATATAGAGAGCCAGGATGTAATCAATGAACGTTGTACTTACTTTGTGGAGATCGGATGATGCTTTAATTTATTTTTTATAAAAGATTGTTAGGAAAAGTTCCATACATATACTTCCACGTAAATTATCTATGCAATGGAACTGCATTTGTTTTTAGGCATTGTGCTTTGTGTTTCAGATGGCTCATTTGAGTTCAAGCTCCTGACTTTTAGAAGCAGCCCTATAATAATTAACTTTTGACTATATGGATGGATGTATTATGCTAAGAAACTCATGCATTCAAAAAATGTACCAAGACTCTAATTGCTTGTTACTATATTTCTTTTGCAGGCTGAAATGCCTGCTGATAGTGGGTATCCTGCTTATTTGGCTGCACGTTTGGCCTCTTTCTATGAACGTGCTGGTAAAGTAAAATGTCTTGGTTCTCCAGAGCGTAATGGCAGTGTGACTATTGTTGGTGCTGTGTCCCCTCCTGGTGGTGATTTTTCAGATCCAGTTACATCTGCTACCCTCAGCATCGTCCAGGTAGACACAACTTATTACATGAAGTGGTTGTTTTGTTGCTTTGCTGCAAATAATGATAAGCGATTGAATGAGCCTCTTTGGCCTAGGCTCAACTAGGGTGGTTTCATTTGCTGAATTGAATTGACCTCCTGGCATTTCTGTTAAGTAAAGCAAAATGAAGTTACCTACATGTATTTCTGCAGGTCTTTTGGGGTCTGGACAAGAAACTTGCCCAGAGAAAACATTTCCCTTCTGTTAATTGGCTTATTTCTTACTCAAAGTACTCAACGGTATGCTCACACAATATAATAATTATAATTGTGAATTTCCTTTAGTTTTTCCTTGTCTTTTGAAAAAATTCAACTTTGAGCATTACAGGCTCCAGCTACCATTTGTTTATTTGATAATTTGTCACATTGACAGGCATTGGAGTCCTTTTATGAGCAATTCGATCCAGATTTTATCAACATCAGGACAAAGGCTCGAGAAGTGCTACAAAGAGAAGATGACTTAAATGAAATTGTCCAAGTAGGTTCCCTGATCCAATATCTTCCCAGGTTCTCAAGTGGCTTTAACCTTGAATTGTCCCAAACTATTGAAGATATGATATGATGGAGATTTTGAGATATTTGAGATCTGTGCTGTTCAATGAATTATTTGTGCCTTGGAACTACAATTTTTATGATTAGAACTAAGTCCTAAACCTAAATTTCTTAATGAATTGTCTCTTGCCAACCTGCTGGGTTAATTATCTTGCAAAATTTGTCTGACGTAAAAAAGTCATTAACTTCACTAATAACTAAATGCCCGTGGTTATTTGGAAAACCCAGCTTGTGGGAAAAGATGCTTTAGCAGAAGGAGATAAAATTACTCTAGAGACTGCAAAGCTTTTAAGGGAAGACTATCTTGCCCAGAACGCATTTACACCGTAAGCTTCAGTTTTACAGTTTTAATTTTCTACCTTAATTCCTAACTTGGCAGTACTTAAATTATCTCTGACTCTGTCTTTCCAATGAATGCACCAGATATGATAAGTTCTGTCCTTTCTACAAGTCAGTTTGGATGATGCGCAACATAATTCATTTTTACAATTTGGCCAATCAGGTAAAATTTGCTTTCCTTCTTTGATATATACCATATGGCTTGGTTCTTGTACTTGTTTCAGATACTAATGAACATTGTTTTGGTTTTATAATGTCATAGGCTGTGGAGAGAGCAGCGGGTATGGATGGTCAGAAAATTTCATACAGTCTTATCAAACATCGATTGGGAGATCTGTTCTACCGTTTAGTGTAAGTAAACTTCGGTGCTTGTTAGAGATGGGTTAGTATATAGATTAACAATCAAATAAAGAGATATGTGTTAGGTGGTCCAAAATGATAGAGAATGGATATAGAAACAATAGAAAACTGAAATAGAACTTGTGTTACTGGGAATATATAACTCAAAGACGAATTACAAGCTAAATCAGTAAACAAATAGACTAAGGCCCTGTTCTTTTCAACTTATTTTCTGTTCAGTTCAGTACCAGTCAGTTCAGTTCAGTACCATTCAGTTCAGTTCAGTTTCAGTATTCAGTATCCAGCATTCAGCATTCAGTATTCAGAATTCAGAATTCAATATTAAGTTTAAGTTTATGCATTATATCAATATTATTAATGTATATTATTATTCATAAACATTAAAAAGCAATGAATATTAATGATAATATCATTTCAATTTCAATTTTAATTCATTTCTATTTATACATTATATAAATATTATTAATTAATATCAGTAATCACAAATAACAACAAAGAAAAAGAAACCAATAATAATATTTTCAAGATTATTAATTATTATTTCAACCATAAATAATTTTGTAAGAAAAATAAATAAATAAATAAAAGTAATAATGTTTTATAAATATTGATAATAATTAAAATAATAAGGTAATATTCATAACAATAATTACAATAAATAATAATAATAATAATAATTTATAATGGTATATTTAATTATTATTATATGTAACAATTAATAAATTTTATTAGAATGTATAGTATTGTTTAAAGTATTATTAATTATTATGTATTTTAATATTTTTAGAATATTATTTATATTATTAATTATAATTCAGTTTTAGTATTTTCAGTTTTAGTATTTTCAACTTCAGTACCATTTAGTTCAGTTTCAGTACAGTTCAGTTCAGTTCAGTACCAATCAGTTCAGTTCAGTACTCCTACTTATCAGTTGAAAAGAACAGGGCCTAAGAATAAGAACAAAAGAAAGATAATGAAGAAAGAACACACCCTGCTCCAACAGGGCTTATGCCCTTTCCCAATCCATGAGGTGAGAACCTAAATAACAATATTTCCAAAAGCTCCCTATTACCTTAGAGCATCTTTAGTAGATACTGGAATCTAGAATTATGTGGCATGTAGAATAAAATTTCACATTGATGAGGTGGTAAAATTGACAGACGTTTGAAAAAGTAGTCACAATAGATTGTCTATTTGATTATGAGTTGTATTTTTTTCAAAATAAAATAATAACAAAAAGATCATATAATTTCTGAAATAATCTCTTTTATCATTAAAATATAATGAAGTTAATGATTCAAACTTCTATTTGATTGTCTATGTGTAGAAGATCATATAGATAATGTTCAACATTTAATGTGTGGCGTCATATTGGAAAGAGAAAATAGAAGATCTATTGTAGTGCCATTTTTAATTAATTGTCTATTTATGCCTATGTGTCAAGAATAGACTATCTACTAAAGATGCTCTTAGTTACTCTCCTTCTATGAAGCACGGAAACTCCGGTTACATGCCGTGTTCCGTTTCCTATCCGTTTCCGTATTCGTTTCCCCACAGTTTCCAAGCTTATATTTTTTAGAAATGGCGTTTTCCGGTTTCGGTTTCCGTATCCGTGCTACATAGCTCTCCTTGTATAACCCTAAAGACCTAACACATGTTTTTATTTAATTACTATTCTACCCCATACTATAACACCATCTCAAGCGAAGAAGAATGTTGTGATAAGGTGTTGTGAATGTTACAGGTCTCAGAAATTCGAGGATCCTGCAGAGGGAGAAGCTGCTCTAGTGGCGAAATTCCAGAAATTGCATGATGATCTAACAGCTGGTTTCCGTGCATTGGAGGATGAGACCCGATGATCGAGCATTTCCAAATTTTTGTTTTTCTTTGCGCGGTGTTGAGAAACACGTTAGGTTTGTTTATTTATTGGATTGTGAAGTGGGAGGGCGCATGTGGTGGTGCTATATATGTTCGTTCATGTTGGCCATAAATTTTTAGTATGGTTGTAATGTGTTATTGCTTCAACTCTTTATGTTTGTATTGAGCAGAGGAGGGGGCCGACTTCAAGCTGTTCCTTTTGTATTTATCGTTCAATAAGGTGTGCATTCTGTTGGGTGCCATTAATGTATGATTTGATTTAATTATTTATTAATATACTCTTCATATCAAATTTTATTCTGTTAAATTGAGGGAGCCGTTTATGCTTTCCTTATAGCTTAATCCTTTTTCTTAACATCCGCTGCCTACCTATACTTTTAAAGTGATTTTGTAGCTTCCTCAACTGTCAAAAGTGTATCACTTTGTTTCCTAAAAGTAATGTGTTAGCTTATAGTTGGTTTGACTTTTTAAAAATGTCATTTTAAGATTATATCTCTCCAATCAAAAGCTGACACGTGGCGTTTTGGAAGCAAAATGATGCACTTTATGATATTTTGAAAGTTCAGGGAGGCAGCGGATCTCTGGAGGCAAGTTCAAGTTGCTAATGATGCATGAAGCCTTAAAATTACTTGTTTGGTACTATGGTTGCCTACAAAGTATGATTTCTTTATGGTTTTTCATAGTTTCAAAAAGGTCTAAGGATCCCCTGTAGTTGTCCTAAAGCCCCTGAATTAATGCACCTCATAATTCTCTAAATTTGTTTAAAATGCACCTCATAACTCTCTTAATGACACCAAACCGAGTTACTTTATAGAGAGTGAAATACACTTGATGTCATATGTCACTTTTGAAAAGTCAAACCAACTAAAATATGACACAATGCACATATAGTAAAAACTTCATAAATGTCGGATTCAAATCTGCTGTCCCCTTTCATGTCCCTCATTCAAATATTGGTACGTGTCTGTTTTTATTATTATTTTATTCCTTTTCAGATTATCTCTCCTATAAATGTAATACTTGTCAAATGATTAAAGGAGGAACATGGAAGGGGACACCAATTTGGGGATAGCAGATTTAAATCCATAAATGTCCATGATTCAATTTCTTTTAAATCCCTACATACCGTATTCCTCCACCAATCTCAATTTCAAACCAATAAAACTTGGAAAATATAAATCAACCCAATGCCATTTAAATTAAGTGCTTGAGATAAATATTTCAATATTTGTCGTTATTCATCCATTCAATTTCCCCTTCTTTTTCACTTCCTTCATCCTTATTTTTGATCTCAAACTCAACTCCTCACCATTTTTACCAATTATGTACAAAAAAAAACTCCAATCTATCTCACTCTTTCTCCTCATGCATCTTGTCTTCATTTCTCTCTTCCAATAACACCACTTACCCATATCTTGTAATCTTCAAGTGTCTTAAATTTCCGGTTTCAGTTTCTACTCTGTGTTGGGATGCGAACAATGTTCCACGTGAAGAGATCAAATGGTTTATATGTATGTACAATATCCATAATGGTACGATGCCTTCTGGGGATAAAGTCCAAGAGCATAATACTCTGACTATTGGAATTCGCTCAGAATAGGCATATAGATTGCTTGGGCCCTTTGCTTGTTTGTTTGGGAAATTAAATTGAAGGAGAAGAACACCAAATGCAATCCGATTTTACTTAATTTCATTTCATTTTTTCAATTTATTTTTAAAGTATACACAATAGATTCTACAAGACCGAAATTTTGCATATATCAGAGGGATAAAAGGGTGAGTCGATAGACAGGAAGCTGTTGTCATCAGCCGCGGCGACTCCTCAAGTCTTCGGCGGCAGCGACTCCAGCATAGGAGGAGGAGGCTTGAGGTGTGGTTGAATTTTTTTGAAGGTTTATTAATAAGAACATGAAATCATAGTTGGTGTTGATAAAATGAATGAATAATCATTTTCCGGAAAGTTGAAATGAAATGAAAAGTTGATAGTTTTTAAGGAAGAAGATAAGTAGGTTTTAATAAATAATCGGGGTTCTTTCAGAGTGTGGTCAGGGTTCTCTCTTAAATTCTAGTCGTTCAGATCTTTTTCATCGGTGTTTGGCCGGCGTTTTTAACAAGGCTGTTCGGATCTTTCTCTGCCGTTTAATAGGAGGGCGATCAGACGGCTTCCACCGGAGTTTTTCATTCAAGTACTCTGGTGATTAGGCGGCTAGGGTTCTACTGAATCCTAGCCGCCCAGATTTTCTCCACCAACGTTTGGCTGACGTTTTCGACAAGGCTTCTCCTTTAAACAGTAGGGCGAATAGGCGGCTTCCATGGACATTTGGCCAGCTTTTCGCAGATCTGTTTTCCTACAGGAGGATGATTGGCAGTTAGGGTTCGGTTTGACTGGCGTTTCGACCGGGGGTCAACGGTTTGTTTCTTGGATTTCTTCTACCGGCGTCGATCCAGCAGTCCTTGGAGGGTCTAGGCGCGTTACTTGCTTTCGCCGGCGGTTTGGCCCGCAGTTTTTAAAAGGGTATCAGGTTTTTCTATCCTTTGGCGTACATCGTTGCCTGCGGCGTTGCACATGTGGTGCCTTTTCTGGCAGTAATGATTGCTAGACGATGTTATTCATCATCTCTGTCGTTAGTACTTATCATCTCAGTATTCATGGGATTGACTATGGTACACCACATGAATGTTCTTCCTGGATCTTTAGATCATCAGGTTCACACTCTGTTGTGACTTAAATCTTTGGTTCATTATTATTGCACATGTTGCAATTAGCTCTGTTATATCATATAGATGTTTTTTTTCTTTTTTTATTGTTGTTTTTTCTTTTCCTTTTTAACAAACGGAGCCGATTTTTTGCCGAGCTCAACCTTTACTTAAAAGAAAGCAGCTTTAATAAATGATTAATAAAATTTTAAAATAAAATTTAATGAGTTTAAATATTTTTTTAATAATTTCACTTGCTTGACTTTTCAAACTCCGGACACATGCATTTAAAATAAGTTTAGGGTTTTATGAACTGCATTTGTAAGTTTAAAGGGCTAAAGGATTTTTAGGCTTTGCTTAGGAGCAAGTTTGCGTAGAATTTTAAAGGAAATGAATGTAAAGGAAAAGAAAGTGAGAGATAAAATTTTAAAGGAATAATGTGATTTTAAAATTATTATGTTTGGAAGAAGAGATGACTTTATAAAGTAAACTAGTATCTAAATTACTTAAGTAACCTTGAAAAATAAAGTTTAATAAATAAATTAAAAATTGAGAGAGTGTAAGTGGACGGAACATGCTCCTTCTAAATCCTGCATATTTTTTATCAAATCTTCATCCCAAGCACTGAATTCAATTTCCCATCCCATACATTCCAGTTGAAAACTTGCTCCCAAGCAGAGCTTTAGAGACAATTATAGGAGGTCTAACGCGTTTCAAAAATCATGAAAGTATTGCAAAAATAACTTTTGACATAATTCATTTGATCCTTATAAATCTTTCTTATTTTATCAATGCAACGATTCCATTGCACATTTGCCATTCAAATCTTCCCAGCGCTCCAAGCCTCTCAACCAATCAGCTCCAAGCATTCGGGATTTTTTTAACTTGCTTTTTTTTTTTTGAAATTGTAAGATTCGGCCCATTTGAAAATAATTTCGGCCCAAGCTTAGCTCAATTATCTAAAGTCTCTGACATGTTTTTTAATAACCTTTATATGCCCTCCATATCTTTCACACGCTCTCCGTAACTTTCTTACGCTCTTGCAGAATTCCAGATTGAATTAAGTTTGTAACAGCTTTGTAACAGACTTGTAACATACATGTATTAGACTTGTATTAGGTTTGTAACAGATATATAATATCCTTGTAACAGTTAAATGACTGACAAATAATGTCAAACACTTCAATAATAATCCAATGTAAATTAAAACTAATGAAAATCTACTATTTTATTCATTAAACACTAGTGACAAATATATAACAGACTTTGTAACAGGTTTGTAGTAGAATTGTAACAGATAAAAGTCATAAAGATTATCCCAAACACTTCATTAGTAATTTTATCTAATTCAATATTGTTATATTCCTGTTATATATTCATCAAACACTTGTATTAGACTTGTAGCAGATATATAATAAATATGTAGTAGGTCTATATTAGATATTTAATAGATGTTGGGAATTGACAGTCATTTTGAACATGTATAACAAGCATGACGGAAATTCAAAATTTTATCTCTGTCCCCAGGAACTCCTATTAGTTGCATATAAATTAAATAAAGCCTTAACTAAACAATTCTCTACCTAGGTTAGCATGCATAGGCTCGGCATACCATAATTCTAAATTATATCCTAGCATAAATATTTTATACTAGCATGTTATAACTCTAAGTTATAACCTAAGCATGTTATAACTCTAAGCTATAACCTAAGCATAAAATAAACTAAGCATGCAAAACAAACTAAGCATAATTATTAAGTCTAAAAAAGCTTAAAGAAAAAGACCTAATAATTAAAAGAGAAAGAAAGGAAACTTACCAGTTGAAGCGTGTTTTAGCAGAAACTCGTTCCACAAGCCTCCAAGTGTAGGATAGTCTTTATGAGTATCCACATGAACCCCAACAACCGAAACCTCCCTGAGAGGAAGAACTAAGAACTTTTGAGTAGTTGCTAGACCACTCCAAAAACTCCACCCAAAAATATAAACCAGAGGTTCCTCAAAATAATCGAGGCCCCTCAAAATATAACTTGTTCAAGTCGACCCGGGGATTTTTCTTTAGGAATCTCTACTTAGAATTTATGCTTGAACTTGATGCAATTTGAAAGGGGGAAATGAGGTGCCTATTTATAGGCTTGGGGGGAGAAAAAATGCTCCCCATTTTCCAATGCACAAATGGCTCTAACCTGCAGATCCAATTGGATCCGCGGGCTATTCCCAGCACGTTGCGCAGCAGCTGCATAAGGCAGGCCACAATGGCCTGCCTTGCTCTGCAAGTGAGCTTGCGGGCCTTCCTGCAAGCCCAGCTTGCGGTCTGGGCTATGTTGGGCACACCCAGCGCTGCCCAGCAACACTGGTGTGACCCAGCAAGTGGGCTCGCACAACTGCCGAGCCTATAGCCCCTTAACCGCTTATGTGGGGTCCCAAAATATGAGCCCCATTTTCGTATGGTCCGACCCTTTTACCTTGATTGGAAAAACCCCCTCTTAATCCCTCTTTCAAATATTAATTTATTTTACGACCCTAATAAATTATTTATAGGTCAAAAATAAATTTCTTGGCTTATCCAAAATGATCTAATCATTTTTAACCAATTAAATAATAATCCAATTATTATTATGTTATATTTTCGTAATAGAATAAATCTATTAATTCGTTACTCAGTCCGATGAAGGCCCAATGTGTGTGACCTTATAGGATCCCGAAGTATTGAGCTATTAAGGCTTAACCAACCGCTGATCTATTGGAACCATTGGCTCGAGGTTCTAGACCGTGAATAGAACTCGATTACCTTAAATAACTGTAGTACGCCTCTAGCAAGGGTCTACCATCCCCCATTACTCGAAATGTCATTTATGCTTACAACTCAATCCCGGTTAATGCAATGGTTGCCCAATACGATGAACTCCTTCCATTCTTTAATATTAGTACCATCTGGTTTATAGGGTTCGGTTAGAGTGTTAACCCACTAATAGCAAGGTTGCTCTAAGCTGTCCCAGTTATTAACTTGTTACCGAAGTATATTGCCTTTTACCGTATTGTGTTTGACTAGAAACTATTTCTATCACACACATACTCTGATCAGAGGTTTATGACAATCATCACTTCAACAAGCGGCCAGGTACAACTCCTTAATATATTTGGAGCGATGGATTCTTTTTGACTATATAGCTTACCAATGTGTTATCATCACTATAACCGTAACCACCCGTGACACCCTAAATTAATGAGTGTATGGGAATGACCCAAAGTATAGTGATGGTACCACACAAGGTAACTAGTATCTCAAGTATGAGTTCGCAAAGCTTATTGCATGAAGATAAACACTAACACATTGATATATACACCAAGTGTTTACCTTACTACGGTCTCCAATATATCTCCCAGATATATCTATGTGTCAAACTTAAGGCATCACCTTCAGTCTTTAGGAGATTGACTGCTTGGACCCTTTCCAAGAAAGTTGACCACATGCTAGTCTTACCGCTTTATCAATATCCTTTCTTGATGAAAATATGACTAGGGATAGTTTAGACATAATCATAATTGCACATGAAGCAGGTCTCACTAAATATAGTCCAACTCTAATTTCTCTGACTTCATGCTATGATACGTCAAGGACTTTCGTATACATACATCAATGAATATATTTTAACCAGTCACAATATATTTATAAGCACATCGATATAAATAAAAGTTTAAATGCCTTTATTAATTAAATAAAGTATTCGTACCATTATATAAATAAGATATATCGCCTTAATTGTCTCAAGGGCATACATCATATCCAACAAACTCCCACTTGTACTAAGGCCAATTAGCCATATGTCTTAATCTATATGTTTTAACATACTGGTCATGTTTTACTTGAGTCAATGGCTTTGTCAGACCACCTACGAGGTTCTGATCTGTGGGTACATATTCTAGTCTTATTATCTTAGCATCAATAATCTCCCTGATTATATGACACTTTTTGGATACATGTCTATTTTTCTGGTGAGACCGTGGTTCCTTTTCCTGAGCTATAGCACCATTGCTATCACAATACAAAGTAATTGGATCAACAGTCTCAGGCACCACACCGAGATCACCAATAAATCCCTTTAACCAGACAGCTTTTGCTGCTTCGCATGCAGCAATGTATTCAGATTCTGTGGTTGAATCAGCAGTAGTTTCTTGGTTGGAACTCTTTTAGCATACTGCCCCTCCATTTAACACATACATAAAACCCGACTGAGACTTAAAGTCATCCTTGTCAGATTGAAAACTCGCGTCAGTGTAACCTCTAATTGTGGGGTCGCCATCCCCATATATCAAGAACTCATCTTTAGTCTTTCTCAAGTACTTAAGAATTGCCTTGACGGCCATCCAGTGCTTTTCACCTAGATCCGATTGATATCTACTCATAAAGCTCAAAGCCTGAGAGACATCTGGCCTAGTACATATCATAGCATACATGATGGATCCTATCATGGATGCATAGGGAATATCCTTCATGCTCATTCTTTCTTGAGTTATCTTCGGACACTCAGCCTTAGATAGGTTAATCCCCTTTGTCATCGGGAGATAACCTTTCTTCGAATGCTCAAGGTTGAATCTGTTCAATACCTTGTCTATATATGTACTTTGAGAAAGACCTAACAACCTTTTGGATCTATCCCTATAGATCTTTAGACCTGGTATAAATGCTGCTTCACCGAGGCCTTTCATGGAGAACTTTCTTGGCAACCATACTTTAACACTTTGAAGAAGAGAAAAATTGTTTCCTATTAGTAGAATGTCATCGACGTATAATACCAAGAAAATGACTACACTCTCACTAACCTTCTTGTAAACACAAGGCTCATTAATGTTTGGACAGAAATCCAGTTCACGGATTGTCTGATCAAACCTTATATTCCAACTCCTGGATGCCTACTTAAGTCCATAAATGGACCTTTGCAGCTTGCATACCTTTGATCCATTCTGAGGCTGTGTCATATACACATCCTAGTCTAAATCGCCATTCAAGAATGCTATTTTAACATCCATCTGCCAGATCTCATCATCGTAATGAGCAGTAATGGCGAGGATTATCCTTATGGATTTAAGCATGGCCACCGGTGAGGAAGTTTCATCATAGTCAATGCCTTTACGTTGACTATAACCTTTCGCAACTAACCTTGCCTTATAGGTAATCACATTACCGTCGATGTTAGCCTTCTTCTTGAAGACCCATTTGCACCCGATTGGTCTAACCTCTTGTGGTGCATCAACCAAATTCTAAACTTGGTTCTCATACATGGAATTCATTTCTGATTTCATGGCTTTTAGCCATTTATTAGAATCTAAGCTTTTCATTGCTTCATCATAGGTTTTTGGTTCATCATCCTCCATGAGATATAGTTCCTTATCATCAGTGATGACAAAACCATATCTATTGGGACCTTTATGAACACTACTTGATCTTTGCAATGTTTGTGTTTCAATAGGTTGTTCTTGGATCACATTTTCTTGTGTATCCATAACGGGGGTCGATCAAGTGATTGTCTGTTTCTTCCTTAACTTCCAGTTCAAAATTGCTCCCACTGACTTTTGCAAGTAAGTGTTCCTTTTCAAGAAAATGAGCACTCTCAGATACAATTACCTTTTGCGTCTTGGGTTGGTAAAAGAAATATCCAATAGTTTCCTTTGGATATCCAATGAACAAACACTTATCAGATTTAATGCTTAGCTTATCTGACGCTATCTTCTTTACCATAGCAGGACACCCCCATACTCTAAGGTGACTTAGAGATGGCCTTGTATTACACCATCTTTCATAAGGTGTAAAATCATCTGATTCAGAGGATACTTTGTTTAATACATAAACCGCGCTCTGTATTGCATATCCCCAAAAGGATTTACTGAGATCTACTTGGCTCATCATGGACCGAACCATATCTAATAAAGTCTGATTCCTCCTTTTAGACACTTCATTGTGTTGGGGCGTATAAGGGGGGGTCTATTGGGGAACTATCCCGTTATCCTTTAGATAATCCTGAAACTCCCAACTTAAGTATTCTCCATGTCGATCAGATTGAAGTGCTTTAATACTTTTCTCAAGTTGTTTCTCTACTTCAGTTCTGAACATTTTGAATTTTTTAAAATTTTCAGATTTGTGCTTCATTAAGTACAGATAACCGTATCGTGAATAATCATCGATAAAGGTTATGAAGTAGGAGTATCCTCCTAGTTCCTGAACACTCATTGGATCACATACATCAGTGTGTATAAGTTTTAATGTACTCGTGGCTCGTTCACCCTTTCCTTTAAAGGGCAACTTCATCATTTTTCCTCTTAAACAAGGTTCGCAATTACCATAAGACTCTAAGTCTATTGGACCCAAGTCACCATGCTTATGCAGCTTGGTTAAACGATCTTTGTTTATGTGGCCTAAACGACAATGCCATAAGTAGAAGGAATTCTCATTATCTAACTTAACTTTCTTAACATTTTTTATATTAAAAACTTCTGTTTTAATATCAAGAATATAAATGCCACCATTCAACATCCCGTAGCCGTAAAGAACATTATTCAAGCGAATCTGACAATTATTATTCGAAAATAAAATTTCAAATCCCTCTGCTGCTAAACAAGCGACAAATATAATATTCTTGGTAACACTCGGAATATAGGAACACCTATTCAAAACTAAAACTAGGCCAGTTTGCAAAACAAGATTAAAGCTTCTTATGGCTAATGCAGTAACTCAGGCTCCATTTCCCACACATAGGCCCATCTCCCCTTTTGCAAGCCTCCTACTATTCCTTAGTCCCTGGACAGAAGTATAGATATGAGAACCACAACCAATATCTAATACCCAAGTGGATTCTCAAGGAAAAGTAGCATAGTTTTCAATTACAAACGTACCTTAAGTAGATGCCTCTACAGGGTTCTTCTTCAAATGTTCAGAAGTGGGAGCTATGCAATCCCTCTTCCAATGTCCCGGTTTCCCGTACTAGAAGCAGACATACTTGGATGTCTTCTTTTCTTTCTTCTTTTTACTGATTCTTTTCTTAGCATCCAATGCCTACTTCTTTTTATTAGAAGTCTTGCTCTTTTCGACCAACAGTAGTGACTTCTGATCTTTCTTGATATGAGGTTCTACTATCTTCAACATGTTGATTAATTCTGGAATTGTAGAATTAATCTTGTTCATGTAATAGTTAGTCACGAAGCTTGAGTAGCTATCTGTTAAGGACATCAACACAAGGTCGATGCTTAAGTCGTGATTCATCTCAAATACCAATCGATTTAGCTTCTCAAGGTATCCCAAGAGTTTTAGTACATGCTGAGAGGCAGAGGTACCAACCTACATCTCGGTTCCAAAAAGGAGCTTGGGGTCTCATACCTCTCTTTCCTTTCCGACTCAGCAAAGAGCTCCTCAAGATGGAGAACCATGTCCTCTAAGGTCATGTTCTCATGTTGTTTTTGAAGCTCAGGATTCATAGACCCCAACATTATGCATATTGCAGTCTCATGATCTTTCCAATGCTTCAACCAAGCATCATGTTCCAAATGATCCTCAACATCAGGTTCAATAGGGAAAATTTCATCTAGAACATAGGCGATTCCCTCGGATCTGAGAATTATTCTCACAGCTCGGAACCAATCAGAAAAGCTCAAGCCATTCAGTTTTGTGTCAAGTCACAGACGAAGATTAATGTTGGAAGTCATTTTCAACCTATGATATAAGAAAAGAAAAGTGTTCAGATATTATTTTTAGTACATGTATTTAATATAAGGTCTTTTAATTAAATACATTTGTCACACTATTTTCTTAGAAATTTACAATAGCCCATTCTATTGAATTCGGGAATTTTAGCCCATCTAAATTTCCTAGTATGTAGCATCTATAACTAGTCTATTATGACCCCCAATTTTATGAGTTAAGTCATATTAGTAAGTTATAGTTGGAATCCCATTCCATTTGCATCGTATGCAATTGCTAATTCATTCAAGTTTTCAAGTTCCCTAATCCCAAGGGACGTGTGCTCTTATTTTAGCATCTCCTTGAATATGTCTCAGTCCTGCAGCTAGCCCCCAATTTTATAGTGGACTACCTAGTCCTGTTAAGGCAGACTCTATCCCAATTTATATAACTGATTAATGTGGATGAAAGGAACGCTTTGCGCAACACTTTTGCAATCTAAAGAGACCGTATTATGAATTTGGGTAAGGAAGACAATAACTTGCCTTAATATATTTGCTTTGGGATTTTATTGGTGTTAAAAGTCTCACCCAATCTAGAATTTTATCAGATGGACATATTTATAATAACTTATATTAATTCAGGGAATTTCAGAATTAATATATAAGGTCCAACCTTAGGTGGGTTCAAGCACTTTATTATAAATATTCCATCAACACATATTATATGCAAAATAATTAACACTTTTATTTGTTATATTTATATTGCATTTTCTTTAAGTTTTTATTCAATAAATTTAATTTTTACTTTGTTATAGAAATATATATAAGAACCGTCTTATATACTAGAAATAAATATGTCCATATTTAATCCCCTCGTTGGTCAATTCAAGCTGCACCGATATAGGTTCCTAGGTAGGAGGGGTGCCCTAGGAGGAGTAGACACCTTGTCCAATCCTTGCCATAACAAACACGGGAACAAACTCGAAGACAATGGATTCTCTTGAACTAATAAATTTCATTCTTTCAATTCATATAAATTGAAAGCATCTATAATCCATGTAACTTATATAAATTATTGAGTCTTTGATAATTTTGAATAAGTTGAGCGGGCTTATTCAAAAAGAATTTACAACCATTTTCTAACCTTGAAATGAAAGCCCAAGTTCATCTATTGTTCCAAACAATTTAATAAACTTTAAAACATTTCATATAGAAAATAAAATTTAGTTCACTTTTAACTTAATTATGCACTAAATAGACAGGCTTTGATACCACTGTTGAGAACTGACAGTCATTTTAAACATGTATAACAAGCATGGCGGAAATTAAAAATTTTGTCTCTGTCCCCAGGAACTCCTATTAGTTGCATATAAATTAAATAAAGCCTTAACTAAATAATTCTCTACCTAGGTTAGCATGCATAGGCTAGACATACCATAATTCTAAATTATATCTTAGCATAAATATTTTATACTAAGCATGTTATAATTCTAAGCTATATCCTAAGCAAGTTATAACTCTAAGCTATAACCTAAGCATGCAAAATAACCTAAGCATAATTATTAAGTCTAAAAACGATTAAAGAAAAAGACCTAATAATTAAAAGAGAAAGAAAAGAAACTTACCTGTTAAAGCGTGCTTTAGCAGAACCTCCTTGCACAAGCCTCCAAGTGTAGGATAGCCTCTATGAGTATCCACACGAACCCCACCAACTGAAACCTCCCCGAGAGGAAGAAGTAAGAGCTTTCGAGTAGTTGCTAGACCACTCCAAAAACCCCATCCAAAAATATAAACTAAAGGTTCCTCAAAATAATCGAGGCCCCGGCAAAATATAACTTGTTCAAGTCAACCCGAGAGATTTTTCTTTAGAAATCTCTACTTAGGATTTATACTTGAACTTGGTGCAATTTGAAAGGGGGAAATGAGGTGCCTATTTATAGGCTTGGGGGAGCAAAAATGCTCCCCATTTTCCAAATGCACATCCCACAAACATGTCTGACCCGCGGATCTAATTAGATCCGCGGGTTGTGCCCGCGCGCAGTGTGCCCAGTACGCTGTGCAACAGCTGTGCAAGGCAGGCCACAATGCTCTGCCTTGCTCTGCAAGTGGGCTTGCGGGCCTTCCCGCAAGCCTAGCTTATAGTCTAAGCTGTGGTGGGCACACCCAGCGCTGGTGTGACCCAGCATGTGGGCTCGGGCAACTGCCTAGCCCACAATCCCTTAGCCGCTTATGTGGGGTCCTAAAATGTAGGCCTCATTTCCGTAGGGTCCGACCCTTTTACCTCAATTAGAAAAACCCCCCTTTTAATCCCTCTTTTAAATATTAATTTATTTTACGACCCTAACCGGTCAAAAATAAATTCCTTGACTTATCTAAAATGATCTAATCATTTTTAACCAATTAAATAATAATCCAATTATTATTATATTATATTTTCGTAATGGAATAAATCTATTAATTCTTTACTCAGTCCGATGGAGGTCCAATGTGTGTGACCTTATAGGATCCCAAAGTATTGAGCTGTTAAGGCTTAACCAACCCTTGTTCTATTGGGACCATTGGCTCGAGGTTCTAGACCGTGAATAGAACTCGATTACCTTAAACGATTGTAGTATGCCTCTAACAAGGGTCTACCATCCCCCATTACTCGAAACGTCATTTGTGCTTATAACTTAATCTCGGTTAATGCAATAGTTGCCCAATGCGATGAACTCCTTCCATTCTTTAATATTAGTATCATCTGGTTTAAGGGTTCGGTTAAAGTGTTAACCCACTAATAACAAGGTTGCTCCAAGCTATCCAAGTTATTAACTTGTTACCGAAGCATATTACCTTTTACCATAATGTGTTCGACTAGAAACTATTTCTATCAAACGCATACTCTGATCAGAGGTTTATAGCAATCATCACTTCAACAAGCGGTCAGGTACAACTCCTTAATATATCCGGAGCTATGGATTCTTTCCGACTACATAGCTTACCAACGTGTTGTCATCACTATACCCGTAACCACCCGTGACACCCTAAATTAATGAGCGTATGGGAATGACCCAAAGTATAGAGATGGTACCACACAAGGTTCTAGTATCTCAAGTATGATTATATTCGCAAAGCTTATTTCATGAAGATAAACACTAACACATTGATATATACACCAAGTGTTTACGTTACCGTGGTCTCCAATATATCTCCCAAATATATCCATATGTCAAACTTAAGGCACCATCATCAGTCTTTAGGAGATTGACTGCTTGGACCCTTTAGTCTTACCGCTTCATCAATATCGTTTCTTGATGAAACTATGACTAGGGATAGTTTAGACATAATCATAATTGCACATGAAGCAAGTCTCACTACATATAGTCCAACTATAATTTCTCTGACTTCATGCTATGATGCGTCAAGGACTTTCATATACATACATCAATGAATATATTTTAACCAGTCATAATATATTTATACGCACATCGATATAAACAAAAGATTAAATGCCTTTATTAATTAAACAAATTATTCGTATCATTACATAATTAAGATATATCGCCCTAGTTGTCTTAACGGCATACATCATATCGAACAACAGATTCAAAGAAACACTCCATTCATATTTCTTATCTAATACAATATTGTTATAAGTCTTTTATATCCTCACCAAACACTTGTATTAGACTTGTAGCAGATATATAACACATATGCAATAGATATGTAGTAGGTTTGTATTATATGCATAACAGGTAGAAAAAAAACTAGCAAATCAGCTTGCCAAACACTTGCGAATGAAGAACAAATTTGAATCAGAAATCAAAACTTAAATTGAGGACGAAGAACACAGATGAAATCCAAAACAAAGAACATAGATGAAATTTGAATTCTGAAATTCGATTCCAAATCTGGACCATAGTAGAGCAAAGAAATCGCAAATGAAGAACAAATTTGAATCAGAAATCAAATCTGAAATTGAGAACAAAGAACATAGATGAAATTGATTTGATTTGAATCTGAAATCAAATATGAAATTGAGAATGAAGAACAAAGATTGAATTGAAAAGCAAAATAAAACCTGAACTGGATCGTTGAATCGATTACAGGAGAGAATTGAGAAGAGAATGAATTTTCTGCAAAACACGATCTGTTGTGATTGTGGTGAGTTGATATAAGACGTATAAAGGTTAGCAGCAAGTTAAGAAAAGTTAGGTTGGTTACACGCATTTTTTTAAGGCATATGATGGTTTACCCTAAACTTTATTAATAAAGTGTCACCTTTTTGTTTAATTACGTGAGAGACTCTTATACAATATTCTTCTTTTAGTTGGAGAAAACTTTAAAAAGTAATGTTGGGACTATACAAATATTTTGTTGGAAAAACATTTTTAGAATTTTTTGAATGTATTTTACCAGAAAAATAAGTTAAGTGAAAATGTTTGTTATTCAATAGAAAAATATAGAAAGTGATAAGAAAAAATGTTTTATCATCCAAAAATATGAAAACAATTTATGTTAGCATCCCCATCTTCATATCCTTCATTACATCCGCCAACACCTTCACCATTGTCCTGGCGTCCACCATCTTCACACCATATGCTTATCTACCTCTGCTTCCAATGATTTTGGTTGTCTCCAACTCCACCTCCTATATTTCATCATCGCTATCTCCATTCACCTCTATCACCACCATGCGCCATTGTTGTCGCAATTAACCCCCACCAGGGGTGGCGACAAGGGATCGAGTGGTGCACTCGCCCTATACAGCTATCGAAAAATTCCAAAAACCCCAAAATGTTATTAGTGTCACACTTCATGTCGTGTTGAAAAAGATTACCGAAGGGGAAGTAGGAAGATAAGGAGGAGAAGTTGTGACCCACTCCATTTAAGAGATCGGCACCACCAGTGACTCGTACATAAAATAATAATAAAAATTCGACTACACAACTTATATAAAACTAAGTTTGCCATAATTTTTTCTTGGAAAACTCACTAAATTTTTTGACATAATGTCTTAATTAAGTAATGTATGTGAAATAATATGAATTACACAGTGATGCATTAGAATGAAAACTAAAGAAAATCGGAATTTTAAAACTTGTTCACTGAATTTTGTGAATAAATAAATATAACTCTCTAGAGGTTTGCACTAACTACATGTATATATTTAACTAATATAGTTCATATCTCCTTGAGATTTGTTTCGTTCAATTATAACATCTTATTGTTAAATTTCGACACATTTCCATCAAAATAATTGATGTGGCATATTTGCCTCGACAAAATACCTTCCACTCATTTTCCACCATTGCCCCCTACCCTATTTCATACATAAACTCATCTTGAGACCCTTTCAAGGTGACTTTACATACAAAATAGAAATTGAGATATATACTCACTAGTGGTAGCCAAGATATCACTTTTTTTTTGTATGATAGGCTTATTTACATGAAAAAGTCGACTCATAGTATCAAGATGAGTTTATCGAGGCTTATCGTATAAGTTACAGTAGACATAGATTGAAGATGTTGCCGCCACACTCAAGATTTTACGAATAAAATAGAAATATGGTGCATCACATATATGAAAATCGTTTATTATTATTATTTTTAATGATAGCATTTATTTCAATACTTGGGAATATTTTTTTTGTTTTTGTTGAACATATTAAGGAAGCCTTAAAAATGGAGTAGGACATTGATGAAAGGGAAAATAAGTAAATCACCTAATTCAATTAATTGTTACCTTAAAAACTGTGAATTAGTTAAAACGTCAATATTTAGTAGATAGAGAGAGTAACAATTATATGCGATGTATCTTTTTCAATTTTTTTTATAAACATCGCCAAGTATTGAAATAAATGCTATAATTAGAAATAAAAAAAAAAGGTTTTCATATATGTGGCTCATAATATTGTAGAAGTCTATCTAAACTTATCTAGTCTCCAAAGTCTAACATTTTTGAAAGAAAAAAACAGTATAGTTCAAAAACCCACAAGCGTATATCTAATCAAGAAAAAAAAGTACCGAGTTACAAAGGGATTTCTAATCTAGATAATCAGTCAACTAAAATACTTGGAAAAGAAAAAGTAGACAAAACCCACAAGCATATAGTATCAAGGAATAACTCCAATTTGAGTCTTGGTAGATTAACCGACTTAACCATATAGCTATATGTACAAAATTAGTTATCCAGAATTAGCAGCTACCTCTTTGATTCATCGTCTCCATAGCAGCAGCTCTACGCCGTGAATCAAATTGTCATTGCTGCTTTCTCAAATATTCTTTCAGGTCTCTGGGTAAACATATGTTATTCATTTTAGCAATTTACGGTATACTAATGCATGCATAATCTTCATTATTTTAAATTCGTACTGAAATAACTTCAGTTTAATCAGTTAAGATCACAAAAATTCAAGAGAACATGACCTTAAACTTATAATATTTATAAAAAAAAAATTCAAAAAAATATTATTATTATTATTATTATTATTATTATTATTATTATTATTATTATTATTATTGGACAGGATTTGAACTGAATTCATAATAATTTAACATATATGAAACTCGTACAAATCATTTCTCTGTTAATTTGTGGATTAATTGTAATAAAGTCAAATCGAAATGGGACACTTTTGTGTCTCTGAAAAATCTTTTTTGGTCGACCCTTTGAATGTGGGACACCATACTTTCCATGTTTGATTATTATAGGGTAAACTTTAAAAAAGTACCATGTGATTTCACTTATTTGTAAAACGGGGTCTAAAAAATTTCTTTTTGTAAAATGGAGTTTGTGGTTTTAAAAAATTTGCAAAATGGGGCCTATGATTTCAGAATAGTGGTGTTACATTGAATATTTTAAACAATTCAATATTCAAATAATTTAACCTTGTTATTTAAAAATATATGTCAGGATTTGAGTAATTTTCGGAAACTTTTTTATTTTTTATGATTTTTTTAAGTTTGTTATAAAAATTTATTTCAAAAAAATATTTGCAATATTCAAAAAATTTCAAAATTTTTCACTGTTGTGCATTGTATTTTCAATAATCATCCCGCAAAATTTCAAATAAAAACGAACAAGATTACTCATTTTCGTGACATAATTAAATATTGAGGATCCTTTATTTACAAATTTTTTGAAACCAAAGACCTCATTTTACAAATGAGTGAAACTACAGGGTACACTTAAAAAAATACCCTAAATATATAAATAGTTTCAAAACTAGCTAAACCGTACCTGCAACGTGGAACATGGCATTCAGATTCCTTGCATGCTGGAGCGTGAAGTTGGAGGAAATACCACATTTTCTTACATATCACACAACCACCAGATGCACGTGTCTTGCATTGGAATCCATGTCGGTAAAGGCCCTTCATCTTTCCACAATCTGGATACTGGCAATGAGATGAATCAACCACAAGATCAAGCATTTTCGTAGAATAGGTATTAGCATTACCAACATAAAAAAAAAATACTTGGTACAGACTCTTTGCGACCGGATGTCGATTTCGCAAACGTTTTAGGTATTTGGGCTCTATCTTTCACGAGGAGGGGATGATTGATGATGTAACTCATAGAATTAATGTAGGATGGATGAAATGGAGAAGTGTTACCGGAGTCTTATGTGACAAAAAGATACCTTTGAAAGTGAAAGGTAAATTCTACAGAACGGTGCTTAGGCCAGCCATGACATATGAGAGTGAATGTTGGGCTATTAAGACGCAACATATTTAAAGGATGAACGTGGCGGAAATGAGGATGCTTAGGTGGATGAGTGGGCATATAAGGATGGATCGAATTAGAAATGATTGCATCCGTCAAAAGACCAGTGTGGCACATATTGAGGATAAACTGAGAGAAGGACGACTAAGGTGGTATGGACATGTGCTATGTAGACCAATAGATGCTCCAGTTAGAAAATGTGAGAACTTAAAGACAGAGAGTAAGGGTAGAAGGAGAGGTAGACCTAAGATTACTTGGAGAGAAACTATTTCTAAGGATAAGTGTTTGCTCGGTATGGACGAAAATTTGGCTTTTAATAGGGCTTCATGGCGTCGAAAATTCATATAGCCGACCCCACCTAGCGTGGGATTTAAGGCTTAGTTGGTTGGTTTATACAGACTCTTTGCACTCTATCTATATGAAGAAGAAATTATGTAATAAAGGGGATTCTTATTTGTACAAATGATACTTCAAACTTGGAATGAGCATGGAGAAATTAACATATTGTGAATGTTTCAAAAGTAGACTAATATAAAACCCACAAGCATATATATATATATATATATATATATATATATATATATATATATATATATATATATATATATATATATATATATATATATTTATGATTGATGTGAATTATTATTGAACTTTTACTTAGTCACCATTTGAATAGTTACTTAGCTACCATTTGAATAGTTAATTAGCCACCATTTGAATAGTATTCTAACATGTGATGATTTGTCCATCAATTTTTATTATAAATATGTAACCCTTTCTCTTCTTCCTTACACCAACAAAATAATAAGAAAATTTCTCTTCTTCAATTCTCTCTATTCTTGTTACAATTCATTTGTATTAATAGTTGATTTCTAACACGTTATCAGCACGAGCTTGCTCTATCAGTCAAAGAAAAAGGTATCAATTTTATTTATTATAAGTTTAGTTATATATTTGTTCTAATTAATCTTAATATTATACATATGTCGAAACTTGCAAATATCGAGTTTGTAGCACTTGATGTCACTGGAAAAAATTACCTTTTCTGGGTGCTGGATGCCGAGATTCATTTAGCATCAATGGGTCTTAGAAAAACGATAAATGAAAAGAGTGACGCCACAATGGAGGAAAAGGTTAAGGCCTTGATATTTCTTAGACGACATCTTGATGAAGGTTTGAAATCTGAATATTTAACTGTCAAAGATCCTGTAGATCTTTGGAAGCAACTGAAGGACAGGTATGAACATTTAAAATTGATATCGTTACCAAAAGCTCGATCTGATTGGGTTTAAATAAGGCTACAAGATTTTAAATCTGTAACTGAATATAATTCTGTTGTGTTCAAAATTACATCCACTTTAAAATTATGTGGAGTTGAAGTTACTGAAGAGGATATTATAGAAAAAACATTATCAACTTTTCATCCATCTAACATGGTCTTGCAGACCTAATATAGAGAAAAAGGCTTTAAGAAATACGGTGAATTAATTTCTTGTCTTCTTTTAGCAAAGCAGAATAATGAGCTTTTATTGAAAAATCATGAATCACGTCCCGCTGGATCTGTGGCATTCCCTGAAGTAAATGCAACATCTTACGATAATAATAATTTTAATGGTCGTGGTCGTGGACGTGGCTATGGAAATGTTCGTGGACGTGGTCGTGGTCGTGGACGTGGCTATGGAAATGTTCGTGGCCGTGGACGTAAATATAAGCACGGTAACAACTTCCACCCAAAGTGGAAAAATAACAAAAACCACCAGAAGTGGAAAAATCAAAATGATAATTGTGATAAAAATAAAAATGTTCAAAATGATGAGAACAAATGTCACCGTTGTGGCATGACTTGGCATTGGTCACGTACCTGTTGAACCACAAAATATTTAGTGACCCTTTATCAAGCACCATTAAAGAAACCCGCTGATATAGAAATAAATTGCATTATTAATGATGAGTCCATTGATATTATCCATTTGGATATGGCGGATCTCTTTTTACCCAGCACCAGTGAAAAGGACAAATATGAATAATGGTTGAATATATATATATATATATATATATATATATATATATATATATATATATTTACTATGTGTGCTTATTTTCTTTAATATTTTATGTAATGTTTAATCATGAATAAATAATAATTTAGTTTATTTTCTTTAAATGAAGAAAATGAATTCTTTCCCAGTATTAATTGACATCAAAGCTAATGAAGAAAATATATGCATTTGTGGATACTACTACCACCCATACTATTCTTAAATATTCAAAATATTTTTCCACATTGAAAAAGGGTGAGACAAACGTTACCACAATAATGGGTAACTCAAAAATTGTTAAAGGCTCCGAAAGAGCTCATATTACTTTACCAAGGGGAACGATAGTCACAATAAACAATGCATTATTTTCCCCAAATTCTCAAAGAAATTTATTAAGTTTTAAGGATATTCGCAGAAATGGATATCATATTGAAACTGTAAATGAAGACGGTAAAGAATGTCTTTACGTTACAAGCATAACTTTTGGGAAGAAGTGTTTACTTGAAAAATTTTATATTCTTCCATCTGGCTTGTACTACACATTTATAAATGAAATTGAAGCCAATTTAACTATAAACCAGAAGTTCATAGATTCAGATACATATAAAATTTAGCACGATAGACTGGGTCATCCTGGTTCAATAATGATGAGAAAAGTTATAGACAATGCACATGGGCATCCGTTGAAAAACCAGAAATTTCTTCAACATAATGACTTTCTGTGCTGCTTGTTCGCAAGGAAAATTAATCATAAAACCTTCAAAACTTAAGGTTGGAATTGAATCACCAACATTTTTAGGATGCATACAATGTGATATATGTGGACCGATTCATCCACCATGTGGACCATTTAGATATTTTATGGTTCTAATTGATGCTTCAACTAGATGGTCACATGTATGCTTATTATCATCACGCAATATGGCATTTGCGAGATTACTTGCTCAAATTATAAGATTACGAGCACAATTTCCCGATTACACAATCAAATCGATTCATCTTGATAATGCTAGAGAATTTACTTCCCAAACTTTTAATAATTATTATATATCAATTGGGATAAAAGTGGAACATCCTGTAGCACATGTTCACACTCAAAATGGTCTGGCAGAATCATTTATTAAAAGACTGCAGTTAATTGCACGACCATTGATTATGCGAACAAACCTTCCTACATCAGTATGGGGATATGCAATATTACATGCAGCAGCTCTTATATGTTTAAGACCTACAATCTATCATGATTATTCCCCCTTGCAATTAGCTTTTGGTCATGAGCCCAATATTTCTCATCTAAGAGTTTTTGGTTGTGTAGTATATGTACCAATTGCTCCACCAAAGCGAACCAAAATGGGTCCTCAAAGAAGATTGGGAATTTATATTGGCTATAAGTCTCCTTCAATTATAAAATACCTCGAACCATTAACTGGAGACATGTTTACTGCACGTTTTATAGACTGTCACTTTGATGAAAACACTTTTCCAAAATTAGGGGGAGAAGGCAAAAAGGCAATTTTGGAAAAGTCAATCTTATGGAATGCTTCATTACTTTCTCATATGGATCCTAAAACAAAAGATTCTGAACTAGAAGTTCAGAAGATAGTGCATCTTCAAAATTTAGCAAATCAGTTGCCTAATGTACTTGCTGACCCAAAATGAGTAACCAAGTAGCATATACCAGCTGAAAATGCACCTATACGTATTGATATTCCTAAAGAACAACCAAATAATAATACGATAACACGCCTGAAGCGTGGACGACCAATCGGTTCAAAGGATAAAAATCCTAGAAAGAGGAGAGTTAATGATAATAAGGATACTCTCGTTGAAAATTCAAATACTAATATAAGTACACTTCTAAAAGAAGTAGAAGCACCTAAAGTGCAATCACCTAAAGTGCAAATACCTGAAGTTATTGAAAATGAAGAAATTCAAATAAATTATATTAGTAATGAAAGAAGATGGAATCGGGATAAAATGGTCATAGATCCTATTTTTGCATATAATGTTGCTGTAAATATTGGAAATGATAATTTGGACTATGAACCAAAATCTCTTGAAGAATGTCAAAATAGAAATGATTGGCCTAAATGGAAAGATGCAATTCAAATAGAGTTAAATTCTCTTGAAAAACGAAATATTTTCGGACCTGTAGTTCGAACGCCACAAGGTATAAAACCTGTGGGATACAAATGGGTTTTTGTGGTAAAGAGAAATGAGAAAAATGAAGTAGTAAGATATAAAGCCAGACTTGTTGCCCAAGGTTTTTCTCAAAGACCTGGAATTGATTATGAGGAGACATATTCACCTGTAGTAGATGCAATAACTTTTAGATATCTTATTAGTTTGGCAGCGCAAGAAAATTTGCAAATGCACTTAGTGGATGTTGTTATAGCTTATTTATATGGTTCGCTAGATAATGATATTTATATGAAAATCCCTAAAGGATTAAAACTGCCAGAAAAAAATGGTCAGCGAGAACTTTACTCGATAAAATTACAAAGGTCTCTATATGGATTAAAACAATCTGGACGCATGTGGTATAACCGTCTTAGTGAATATTTATTAAAACAAAGTTATAAAAATGATCAAATTTGTCCCTGCGTTTTCATAAGAAAATCGGGACCTAAATTTGTTATCATCTCTATTTATGTTGATGATTTGAATATCATCGGAACTCCAGAAGAGATTTCAAATGCGGTAGATTCTTTAAAGAAAGAATTTGAGATGAAGGATCTTGGAAAGACAAAACTATGTATTGGTTTACAAATTGATCACCTGGAAAAGGGAATATTGATGCATCAATCAAATTATACAGAAAAGATCCTGAAACGATTTAATATGGATAAAGCACATTCATTGAGTAATCCAATGGTTGTACGATCACTTAATGTGAAAAAGGATATATTTCGTCCTAGAGAAAATAATGAGGAAATTCTTGGTCCAGAAGTATCATATCTTAGCGCAATAGGTGCATTAATATATCTTGCCAACAATACAAGGCCGGATATTGCCTTCTCTGTTAATTTATTATCAAGATACAGTTCAACACCTACACGTAGACATTGGAGTGAAATTAAACACATAATGCGCTATCTTCGAGGAACTACTGATTTAGGCTTATTTTATCCATATGAATCTAAGTCTAAATTAGTTGGATATGCGGATGCGGGTTATTTATTCGACCCACACAAAGCTCGATCTCAAAAGGGCTACTTAATTACATATGGGGGGACAGTTATTTCTTGGCGATCCACAAAGCAGACTATCACAGCTACTTCCTTAAATCATGCTGAATTAATTGCGATTCATGAAGCCAGTCACGAATGTGTATGGTTAAGATCATTAACTAAGCATATCCAAGAATCATGTGGCAAAGTAAAGACTAAAGAAGACCCAACGGTAATATATGAAGATAATGCTGCTTGTATTGCTCAATTAAAGGAAGGATACATTAAAGGAGATAGAATAAAGCATATTTCACCAAAATTCTTCTTCACTCATGATCTGGAAAAGAATGGTGAAATCAGTATTCAACAAATCCGCTCTTATAATAATTTATCAGATTTGTTCACCAAGTCCTTACCTTCCTCAATTTTCAAGAAATTGGTCTACGGCATTGGAATGCGTCGTCTTAAAGATATTCAGTCAACTTGCAAACAGAGGGAGTAAACCTTAACTATGGTTTTTTTCCCACGGGGTTTTTCCATAGTAAGGTTTTTAATGGGGCAGTGCCTCATTCGCAATAATCCACATCAAAGGAGGAGTGTTAAAATTTGATTTATAATTGATGTGACTTATTGTTGAACTTTTACTTAGTCACCATTTGACTAGTATTCT
The DNA here is from genome assembly GCA_947683365.1 of Euphorbia pulcherrima. NCBI lineage: Eukaryota > Viridiplantae > Streptophyta > Magnoliopsida > Malpighiales > Euphorbiaceae > Euphorbia > Euphorbia pulcherrima. The sequence goes on from CANTUS010000007.1 coordinate 13,791,162, forward strand.
AACATGTGATAATTTGTCCCTCAATTTTTACTATAAATATGTAACCCTTTCTCTTCTTCCTTACACCAACAAAATAATAAGAAAATTTCTCTTCTTTAATTCTCTCTATTCTTGTTACAATTCATTTGTATTAATAGTTGATTTCCAACACACACACACACACACACACATATATATATATATATATATATATATATATATATATATATAGGGGCTTGGAATTCTGCTCAAAGACGTATATTAAAATCGTCAGATAAGTCTAAATCTTTCTTTCCAAGTTATTTGTTCTATATTATCTCTAAAAGTATAAGAATTTCTAACTTCTGGTATTAATAGTTTTGTTGGCCATTCTAATTTATTATGCTCTTCCCAACAAAATTTACAGATTTCTGTATAACAATTATTACATTGTGCTCTTAATTCTATGATTGGGTATAAACGGCACTTATAACATTCTTTATCATCATTTCCTTTTCTAAAATTCCAAGTATGTTCTAAGCATTCTGTTTTATCCATAAATTCTATATGTATATTTTTATATTTCTCCATTGCTTCTAATAAGTCTACTGGTTCATTATCATCTTCTTCTTCAGAAGTATCTTCTTCTATTTTACTTACTATAGAGTATATTGTTTCTGTATCACTGACTTCTTCAGTTATTGCTAGTAGGTCTAAATTAATATTTTCTACTAGTCTTGATTCTCTAGTATGTATATTATGTTTATTAGGACATTTTGTTGACAAATGACCTATTTCTCCGCACGCATAACAAGTTATAGTATCTTTATATTGTCTTTTATCATTAAATCTTCTAACATGTCTTTTTGGGTTTAAAAATGGTTTTCTAGCATTAGTCTTAGACTTTCTAATAAAGTATGACTTTCTTTTATTATTAGTATAAGGTTTTCTTGTTGTTTGGTATCTAGTAATTTTGCTTCTAGGTTTTCTATTACAAGAAGTGCAAGCTTCCTGTCCGTATTGTTGTGGTGTATAAATATTATTACAAAAACCGTAATTGTCTTTCATTTGTCTTTGTATACTTATTTCTGTACATTTCTTTTCTAAATGTTTCATTATCTGGTATACTAAAGTATTTATATTCAGAGTATAATTACTTTCTTTTTCTAAAAATTTATTTCCTTCCTCCTGTATTTCTTGTCCTAAGGGTCCGGGCAATTTAAGGAGTAATTTCTTCATAAATTCTTTATTATAAGTATTTTGACTCTTGGCTGTGAAATGTATGTAATCGTTTAAAAACGGTACAATATATTTCCAGTCATTGAGTTTTAGCTGTTCTAAATTTCTTACTGCTTCTTTCTGTTGTATTATTGATCCTATATTAGGGTCTGTAGCAGTCAAAAGATTGCTTATAGTATTACAAAAGTTCCATGGGTTATTTCCAACATTTATAAGTTTAGTATATTCTTGAGGAAAATTGACTTTAAAGTCATCCCATGCCCTTTTAGCAGTATTTCCTAATGTAGTTTCTAAAAAACTATACATTTGTTCTGGAGTATGATTAAAATTCTTTTCTAAGTAATTCTTAACAGTTAAGCTTTTCCATTGCTGTATTACTTCTGGCCATACTTGAGGCGAGTATTTTTCTAATTGCAATAGGCTTTCTTCTTTGTATATTCCTATAGGAAATCTATTTCCTTGAGGTTTATATTTCTTATTCTCAGTTTGGTATTCAGAGTATTGTCTAGGAGGAATATTTCCTCTATTATAATTTATAAAAGTTGGTCTATTTCTAGGAGGTTCTAAAGGTGTTTCTGTCTTTGTTCCTGAAACTCCATCCATAAGTTCTTTAGGCAAATTATTAAGAAATTCTTCCATTTCTTCAGTATCCATTAAATTTCTAGTATAATTACTTCTAGTTTCTTCAGCTTCTAAAACTTCTATTAATTCTTCTAACCATATCCTTTTCTCAAAAATATCTATTATTTTCTGAGGTCTTTTATTTTCATAAGCTTTCTTAATCCATTCTTGTCTTTCTTCTAAAGTCTGATTTATAAACTGTATAACAATTTTATTATAATTTTCTCTAGATTTAAAATATTCTTCATCATATAAATCAAAGAATATTGTTTCTAAAGGGTCTAATTTTATATCTACTAAGTCTATATTTTGATTATTAAGTATCTGATCATTAATAGCCCATGCGCTATTAGATTGAGTATCTGTTTCTAATTCTTCAGTATAATTTTTATAATTATCAAATCTTATACTAATTCTTCCTTTATTATCTTCAAAGACTTGGCTTTGATCTGGTATTAATTTTTTCTGATTCTCTTCAAACAGTCTAGTTATATTCCATTCTATTCCCGCATAAGTCTCTGCTGAGAATTTTGGTGGTTTTATAAATCTAACTCCCTTTGAAACTAGGGCTTGTATAATATCTTCTACTTTACATTTATATTTTATATTAGTTGAATTAATGGATTTACCAATTAATCCAATTGTTATAACAAGATTATTTCTATTTATTAGGCCATAACCTTTAGTCATGATTCCTAATTTTATTTGATGTAGGTCTTTTGATTCTAGGAAAAATTCTGGAACACAATAGAATAATCCTCTATTGTCATTCATGTCTATATCCATTATACTTATTAATTTCTTACTTTCTTCTTGTATAGAATCATCGTATATAGTTATTACAGTATGTGCACCTAAGTCTTGTCTAGTCATGCCCTTTATTCCAATTATAATAAGGCCTAAATGAGTATATTTATATCCATCTTGAGCTATTTGTTTAGCTATAGATTTCTCCATAAGGGGTATTTTAACTATATCTTCGTCTCCACATTTTATAGACTTCTCTTCTGTTTTTCTAAGGAGTCTATATTTTTCTGTCCAATTCCCTTTCTGATAAAGTATTTTAGGGTTTAACAGTTTCTTTTCATTCTGTTTATAATTTTCTAAGTCTTTCTCAATGTCTATAACTTCTGTTAGATTTAATTCTTCAGTATGGTTTTTTGGTTTTAATCCAAAAATTCTTCTTACTTTATTTTCATTCTGTATTTCAGTATTAGTAGCACAACTACTGCTACCTCTTAAAGTATAACTTTTTCCAAAAATTTTATTATTCATTATTAGGAGGATTGTAAGTTATAAAAGAGTCTGTTATAATAGGATTTATTCTTATTTGTCCTTGTTCAGATAGGACTTTTATAATATTATTCTGATTATTTAGAATTATATTTATCAAATTGTCTAAATTTTCGTTCTTACTTTTAGTATCTTTATAAATATTTTCTAGTAGACTTTCTAAAGTTTTTAGCTGTGGTTCTAAACTATCAGTTATTTGTATGTCTCTAGGTATCAAACTAAGTTTAGTATTTATTTCTTCTAATTTTATTAAATTTTCTCGAAAAAAGTTATTAGTATTTGAAATTGAATTCTGAATTTCGTCTAACCTTTTATTTAATTCTGATAATAATAAAGAAGTATTAGGTTGTATTTCTTGATTATGAATAGTTCTGTCTATCTTTTTATTAATTATTTCTAAAGCCCTTTGTATATCTTGTTTTTCTGCTTTGGCTTCTAAATGTATTTCTTTAATAGTATGACTTAAACTCTGTATTTGATCGTCTATTTCTGAAAATCCTATAATCCCTAAGGCTATAAGATTATTCAGCTGACTAGTCTGTATTTTATCTTGTTTAGTAGTAAATTGACTACTATGTATAAATCCGTCTAAATTTTCTTGGTTATATTCTAATGTAGCTTGTTTAGCCTTATTGTATAAAATTATCTGCTTATTGTTCATTCACCAATATAGATTTTTCTAAATTCTAGTATCTGATTTTGTATTTGGTCTATTTTTTCTTTTATCTCTTTCCTTATTTCTGCTAGTATTTTTTGAGTTTGTATTTCTAGCTGTTCTGGTAGTATAAGTAGTTCTCTTATTTCTTTTTTATTAGGGAATTTATCAGTTTTGTATAAAGTCTTTTCAACTCTGCTTCTAAGAGTTTCTATCTGATTTTTAAGGTATTCCTGATTATCAATTCTATGATCCTTTATGAGAGTATTTAATAGATTTATTATAACTTTATCTGTTTTATTTAAATTATCAGATAAATTTATAACTAAATCTACTAAAGTATTTAATTGATAAGCTAAGGTATTTTCTTCAGTATTATGAAAAATATGTCTGTATTTATTATTAAAGTTGCAAGTATTAGTAGTATTAAATTTATGAGGTATTTCTAGGTCTAAGTAATCTACTTTTCTTAATTCGTATTTCTCCAGTATTTCTACTCCCGTTGCTCTGATACCAGGTTTAGAGGGGGGCTTGGAATTCTGCTCAAAGACGTATATTAAAATCGTCAGATAAGTCTATAATTATCTTAGTTAATTCCAAGTTAAAATAACGGATTCTAGCTTCTAAATTTTCTTTTCTAAAATTAAGATCGGATATAATTATAGTATATTTCTGTATCCATTCTTTATGCCATCTGTATAATTCAGGATAGTCTACATAAAGTATTAAATTATTATTACAAAAGTCTAAACTATTCTGAAAATAGTCTAAATGCTGATTAGTTCTTCTTAAATTATTATTAAGATATTCTAAATCACCTTGTATGCTAATAATTCTATTCATTCTAAATTCTAAAAGGAGTATTATCGCTTTCTGACAGAACCAAACAAGTTAGTTCAAAATTAAGGTCTTTAATTTCTTGTTCTAATTCGTATAATTCTTTCTCATAAATTTCTATTTGTTGAGTATATCTGTCTATTAATTTATATTTCCAACCGACAAAAGTATGAATAAGCTTATCTAGTCCAGCCAACTGTAGTTGTGGTACTTCAATTCTTAATTCTAAAGTATATTCTTGTCTTTTCTGAGTATAAAATTCTATTAAATTCTTTAATCTATTTATACCCAAATTTTTAATTTCTAGCTTATGCTGAATTCTTAAAATTTTAAGCATAGTATAATAAGATTATCAAAGTAGTATAAATTAAGTATTTCTAACAGATTTCTCGTCACTAAACTGGAAAGATCACTTAGAGTGCAATCCAGATAGGAGAGGATACTTATAATGCAAAAATTATAAAATAATTATTTCAAAGTATTAAGTATTAAGGTTATAGGTATACCTTTTATGCTTATTTTTGTCTATTTTGAAGACTTGCTGCAGATTGTATATTTTAGTAGAGAAAGAAAGAGAGAGAGAGAGAGAGTGTTTGTGAGTCTGTAAGGTATAACAAGTCTCAGTATTTATAGAATTTGAAAAGCAATTCTAACCGGCTACCTGTTACTTTTACCGGAATCTTTGCTGACGTCATGGCTTACGTATATGGATGTCTTACGTCATTGCTTGTGTCATCTTCTTTTTACTGTTTATAACTTCGTCTGTAAGTTTTATGCAATTATTAACTTATTTCTGAGTAAAATTTTTTCTAGACTTATAATTCTTTTCTTTATAACTTACTTCTTAAGTTAAGTATCAATTATTATTAACTTCTTTCTTAAGTCTAAAATGAAGTATTACTTTATTCTTTTGAGTCTAATAATTATTCTCTGGTATTTTGTATAAAGAAATTCTAAGTCTCATCATATAAATCCTTACAGATTTCTTTGAAGCTATAAAACCTTAATAAAATTTGTAAATAAGAACTTAAAAGAAATTTCTTTGGGAAAAACCTAACCTGGATGTCTATACCCAGATAATCTTAAAAAGATTTTTTAATAAGGAATTTATATTCCAAATAATTTCTTAAAAATTCATATTTAAAATTTCAAATGTTTTTATTACTGTAGAAATTTTTCTAATCTTTAAAATCTTCAGTATAAACTTAGCTCATCCAACTGGTACTTTTAGAAAGAGGGACTTACATCTGCTGCCCAAATAATTTCCCAAGGCCTGTTGCTATTTCTGTTTGCGAAAATTCTTTAAGATTAGAGAAAATCCTATAGTAGTTTTGAAATAAGACCGAGCCACCAAGAAATCGTAAAGCTTTTTATGAAAGAAAAATAATTACAGAAACATAGTATATTTATTACATAAGTCTCAAAATAATTACAAGAGTATATATATAACTTAAATTATACAAACTTAAATATAACAGAAAATTTTTCTTCTTTCTTTTTTCTCTCTATAATCTTCTCTCTTCTTTCTTTTTTCTCTCTATAATCTTCTTTCTTTTCTTCTTGATTGTTTCTCCGTTCTTATACTGGTGAGAGATTACTTTCTTTATCTTTACAGCTGTCCGCTGTCGTAGTCTGTCTGCTACAGTAGCTTGTCGGCCACTTCTCTTTATCTCGAGTCTTCTGCCTCTTTCTACCAGCTTCTGGAAGCATGAGCTGGAGATTCTTTTTCAGAGAGGTATTACGAGTGGGCTTTGTATACTAGAGGCTGAGTTTCTTTCCTTTTGGGCCTCTGTCTGGGCTTCTATATCTTCGGGTCTTTGTCCAAAATCCATTTCCATATTCTGATTATTATGGAAATTTAAAATGGGTCTTTGAAGTCTTAATGGGTTTGGTATATTCAGTATCTTGCAAAACCATTCAGCCCAACCTTCAGATGGCTGTGTGTCTAAATCTTCTAGGCCTTTGAGTACTTCGCCTTGTATTTTATGTGCAACTTCTGTATTTTCTTTTACTTCTATCAGTATTTCCTTATTTATTTCTGAATTTTCGTATATCATATTTATTTTTTCCAGTATCAGGTCTTCTTTAGTCTTACCTTTCTCACATATAACTCCTGAATAGGAAGTCTGATTTTTATAATGGTCTAACTTTGCTTCTAAATCTTGTACTTTCTTTTTCAGAAGGTTTTCTTCTTCTTCTTTTTCTAATATTTTTCCTTCTAATTCATGTATAATCTTTTTCATCTTTATTATTTCTTGTGGAGTATTCTTTGGTATTTCCGTTAGTGGGGTAATTATATCGGAATCGTCTATTATCTGATCTTGTATCTCTGGACAAGTATAAAAGGATGTCAAGTATTTTTTGGCTTCCGTATGAGCTTCTTTTATAGACAAGTATTTTTTATATTTAGGGTCCTTGTGCTTGGTATTTTGTATGACTTGTTCCCATGTCTTGTATATCCCCGGTTGTGGACCAGTATACACTACGTATGCTATGTTATTATTATTTCTTTGGGTAAAGTATAAACTGAACCCATTTATGGCGGCAATCGCATGTCTGTCATCTTTTCTCTTTACAGCGACCCATACGTTATCTAAAAGTATCCTTTCAGTATCATTTAGTATTGTTCCTTTAGGGTAGTTAAATGCCCATGATGTCTCACTGAAGTCTGAAAAGTTGAGTTTCTCAGAGAAGACCAAAGCCTTCGGTATAGGTTGATTGTTGTTTATCATGAGAGTATTTTGTGGAAGTTGTCTGTCTTCTGGAGTATGTATCAGCTCTTCTATAGATGGTCTGCTGGATGTATTTCCTTGATATCTAACTAATTTTCCTCGGTTTCTGTCTGTAGCTCTCATTGTATTATTTTTGTTATCTTCTGGGTATTTCCTGCAAATTATCAAATTGTAAGAGTCTGGAAAGTATATCAGCAATATTATTATTATCACCTTGTATATGTTCTAAGATAGGTTTGTATCCCTTTTGTAATATAAGAGATGTTAATTTATGCCATCTTTTATATGAAGATCTCTTCTTTTCTCTTTTTAAATTATTATAGTATTTGACAATAGCGATACAGTCTGTTCTAATTGTGAATTCATTCTTACCAATTATAAAAAATTCAAAAGATTCTAAGGCATAGTATATAGCTAATAGTTCTGAGTCTATGGTACTAATTTCTCCTTTCTCTCTAAAGGATCCACTAGAGTATCTACAAATTCTTTCTTCAGTCTTATTAGAGGTCTTATGGGGTTTATTTATTAAAACTGCTCCCCATCCAGATGCTGAACCATCTGTTTCTATTATTAAATAATCTGTATCTAAAGGTATTTCTAATTTTGGTAATCTTTTTACCTTTTCTTTTAAACTTCTAATTATTTCATAGTCTTTTTGGCTAAATTTCTCAAAGACTTCTTTACCAGTTTTTAAGTATAATGGTCTTAAGTATTTCGATAAGTCTTTTATAAATGGTCTAGCGTAGTTTAACAATCCTAAAAATTGTTGTAGTTGTTTCTTTTCTTTTATATTCTCAGGGAATTCTAGTATTTTAGTAGTTATATGGGTCTGTAATTCTATTTGCCCTTCTCCAATTACAACTCCTAAAAAGTTTATCTTTGTCTTACCAAGTTCTATCTTTTTCTTAGATATTATTAATCCATTTTCTTCAAATTTCTTGAATACTTCTTTAAGGTGTTTATTATGTTCTTTAGCAGTCTTACTAAAGACCAGTATATCGTCTATGTATACTGCAGTAAAGTCTGATAGTTTCTCAAATATCTTATCCATTCTTTTCTGAAACACTGCAGGAGCGTTCTTAAGACCTAAAGGCATTACAGTCCATTCCCAATGTCCTATGGGATTTGGACAAATAAATGCGGTCCATTCTATCGAGTCTTTGTGCATTCTTATCTGGTAGTATCCTGATTTAAGATCAAACTTACTCATGAATTTTGATCCCTGTATTTTATTTATAAGCATTTCTTTATTAGGTATATCATAGCCATTATTCTCAGTATTATCATTAAGCTGTTTATAATTTATAACCATTCTAGGTTTTCCTCGTTTTTTCTCTGCGTTATTATTAACGAAAAAACTAGGTGATCTATGTCTAGATTCTGATCGTCTAATAAATTTATTTTTTATAAGTTCTTCTAGAGCTTCATTATACCAAATTATTTCTTGATTATTGGCAGGTATCGCTTTAGCTCTTATAGTTATATCTGGATTTATAATTTCTAATTTATATTCAGTAGAATTTCTATTCCAATGTCTCTGAGGGTTTTCTCCTATTATTTCTAATTTCTCAAGTCTAGATTGGTATTGTAAAATTTTATCATCTATAATTATATTATTCAATTGACTTGAATATATATAGTCTGTTTCTATGGTATAGTCTAAATAATTTTCTAATATTTCATTTTCTACTTCTAAAAAGTATGTATCTGTTTTTATTTTTATATCAGTATCAGTATCTGTCCTTTCTCCCCTAACAAAAGAAGTTTTAGGTACAATAGGTATAGAGAAATTATTGAAACTAAAACTTATATAGTCTTTGGTTATGACAGCCATTCTATTATCATGTATAAGATAGTCTAATCCGAGGATAGCTAAGTATTCTAATTGGTATAGGTTTCTTATAGGAATGTTTTCTATAGTAGTTATTAACTTATCCTTATTTATATCTATCATTTCTATTACAATTTCTGGTATATATTGTGAACATGTAGTTATACTACCGTCCATCTGTCTACCTATAGTAGGTTTATCTAAAGTATGTTTGTATTTTGAAGGTATTAATTTATCATCTATTTTAGATGTTGAACATCCAGAGTCTATTAATGCTAATCCTTGTATTTTGAAATCCTGTATAATACACATTATCTTGATAGTATAACTAGTATATGGTGTTTCATATGGTTGTCTATTAATTCTATGATAATGAAACCTTTTCTCATATAATTCTAATAATATTTCATCATTTATGTCTAGTTCTAATAAATCCATTATATTTTGCTGACTATTTTCTTGTATGTATAAACTTCTCCTTCAATACTTAATATATCTAGGAATAACTCCAATTTGAGTCTTAGTAGATTAACCGAATTAACCATATACATATATACATAATAAGTTTTCCAGAATTACCAGCTACCTCTGCCGCTCTTTGATACATCGTCTCCATAACACCAGCTCTACACCGTAAATCTGACTGTTGTTGCTACTTTCTCAAATGTTCTTTCAGGTCTCTGAGTAAACATATGTTATTCATTTCAGCGATTTATGATATACTAATACATAATCTTTTTTTTTTGTAATAATACAAATACACAATCTTCATTATTTTAATTCATACCGAAATAACTTCAGTTTAATCAGTTAAGATCACAAAAGTTCAAGAGAACATCACCTTAAACTTATAATATTTATAAAAAAAATTCAAAAAAATATATTATAAAAATAATAATATGTTGTTCGCTACATTTCATGCTATTTTGAAACAGAACATTGTTGCATTTTTTATTTTATTTTTGATTTTTTTATTATAAAATTCAAAACTCTGCCGTTTTAATGAGTTTAATGATACTAATATTATAATAACATTAATGATGAAGTAGAGTACTAAATAAGCCTAACCCCATTAATCCACTTGTTTCCCAATTATGTCAATTTCAGTCTTTTTTTTTATAAAATTAAAAAATATGTAGTTAAACATTAACTTTTAAAATAATTTATTAGAGTTCCCTAATATTTCATATGCGAAATATTTCTAAATAATTAGTATGTATTATGTAATTGGTATAGTATAACAATTAATTAAATTTTTATATTTAAATTTCATTTTTAAAAAAAAAATACTAATATATTTTAAAACTAATTATTACTAATACATGTTAAATATTTTACTTTTATAATATTACGAACTTCAACCGAATCTTACGATTCGATTCGATTCATTATTTCAAAAATTTGGATTTCGATTCTCGATTTGACAACTATGGGTATTAGCATTAGCAACATAAAAAAAACTTGGTACAGATTCTTTGCACTCAAAATACCGCAAAAGTGGCCAAGTTGTTAGAGCCGCAAAGGGGATATGCATGCTAGGGGCAACAAATATTTGCTTGACAAGTGAAGATAAATGCAATAACAGTGCCATAAAAAGAACTAGGAGAATTATTAGATGTACATACGTAAAATTTACATAATGCATTAGAAATTTCTAGCCTTGAATTAATCTAGTTTTAATAAGAATTGAATTATGAATATTTAGCCTTGAATTATTATTAGAACTCCTAAAAATAGATGAAAACACAAATTAAAGTTAAAATCTAGAAAAATAAAAGTGTCCCAAGGCGCACGCCTCTGGGACACCACCTCACATGTTCGAGTCCATATTCGTGAGGCGCGCTTTGACAACTATGGAAGTGGCGATCAGCACTAAAGCTGTGATCCAAAAGGTTACAGGTTCGAGTCCATATTCGGGCGGGGTGGGGTGAGATTTTCTTTCTTATTATTGTAACCCAATGAGGCAAAAAAAAATTTTAAAAAAATGAGCAAAATATTCTGAAGAGAAAACTAAGCCAATGGCCTTCATATTCAAAGGAGAAAAAATGGATTCAGGGATTGAATATCTAGACCTCATCTCTGCTCCATCTATAGAGTACAATTAAAACATTCGCTGAGTACAAGATTACCTGTAAAACCCTTAGTTGCCTAGCTTCTTTATTCTGTGCATCACGATCAGCACTGGATGGATGATTCATTAACCTATGAGGATGATCGATATCCCCATCATTTTGATAACAACCATTGCATACATCATAATCTGGACAAACTTCACAGCGCCAACCTTGGCCCGTTTCAAATTCAAGATGGCATATATTGCAGGTTGTCACAAAAAATGGAGCAGTTGAATTGTGGAGATGGTAAAGGACCATCATTGAAGAATGTATGGCCCGTCGTAGAGTATCAAACTGATAATGATTTCCTTGACAAAGACTCAGAAATGCTTGTCTTGTGTCAAAGAATTCACTCTCTAGGATTTCATCTTCATCTTCTGTATGGGTAGGAACATCAGTAATTTCTACCTACACGATCAAGCAGTGATGGCTTTCAGTTATAAAACAGTTGGTTGGGGAGTGCAATCTTGGATCGGCTAAATGCATCAAGACCCCCTGAACTTGACAATTTTTGCCGGATGTCACCCTGAACTTTCAAAAGTTCCAATTAACCCCCTGAACTTGGTAAAAGTGCACTAGTTTGCTCCCTCAACGCCACATGTCAGATTCTGATTGGTCCGACTTTTCAAAGATGTCATTTTTCTGATTTTTCTTTTTTCAACCAGAAGTTAACACATGGCATGGAGGGGCTAAGTGGTGCACTTTTGTCATGTTCAAGGGGCTAATTGAAACTTATGAAAGTTGAAGGAGGCATCTGGCGAAATTTGCCAAGTTTACAGGGTCTTGATGCATTTGGCCTACAATAATCCTCAGAGAGCAACTTACAGGATTTAGAACATGTTTCTCACTATGGTTGACAGGATGTCGCTCCTTTTCTTCACGTTTTTGTTCAATCTCATAACACCTAAGAAAAGAAGAGACAGCAAACATCAAGGATTAATGAAAAAAAATACTAATTAAAAAAGATACAATATACAAGAAAAACACAATATATGCATTTGAGTTAGTAAGAAGAATGAATCAGAATCATAGATCCGAATCAACAATCTCTTACTAAAAACCAACAGCTGATTGAAAACTGAAAGTTTTAGCAGCTTATGTAATGAACAGAAACAACAAAAGAAGATGTATGCTTGTCCAGGATCAATTAATCATGACAGTCTAAAAAACAGACATTAGACAACAATCTAATTCCTTATTTGTGCAAAAAAACACCAAATGATTAACAGTCCTAAAGATCGCTCAAAAGTCAAAAGTTGGTTATACAAGAGCATCAAGTGACAGAAAAACAAGAAAAATTTTGATTCCATCACAAGTTATGTACATATCCAGCAAAGTCGCTTTATGTGAACCATGGCCATTCGTAGAACTTGAGCTGGAACAAATGAAGAAAGAAACGTAGATTGATCAGAATTGATTCGGCAATTAAATACTCCAGAGAACATGCCAGCCAATATGAATGAAATCACTTTTTAAAATTGCAACACTGTAACATACTCACCATTTGTCTACTTTTTTTCAACCAACAGTACAAGAACATCTTTAACTAAAGATTATGAAATTCTTACTCGTCACAAATCTGAAATTTGCATTGGTTGCAAACCCAACGGTTCCCAGAAACCATGAAATTACAACAATGTGTGCAACAATGCTGTAAATGAACCATAATAAAATCCTCCTTCATTGGGCTAATTGTCTCACCAAGCTGCAAAAACGAATATAGTTTGCAGGATTAAAAAACCTGCATGACAACTTGTGTGACGACCGTATCACAGAAAGACAGACAGAAGTTAAAGAAGGCGAGAATTACTTTATCCATAAGTAGTAGATCCTTTGACACATTGCCAGATAGTTCTGACTGGCCAGATGCTTTTTTGCTCCGTTTTCTACCATTTTCTTCTTGATTTAGCTGGTAAATAAAATCCTCAGCAGCGCCAGGCCAATAGTCACCATCAAAGTATGGTAACCTAGAAACTGTTACTTTTGCCTTACACTCACCAGTTGATACAAAGAAATGATCATATCAATTAATTAGGTCAACCACAATGTTTTCCTTTGCAGCTTTTCTCAACATTGCCAAAAACCTGAGGATAAAAACAAATGAAACCATATAAAGGGGTACTATGAGAAAATAAGTAGTAGATTCGCAAGTGTTAATTTGTTAAACAAGTGAAATCTACTTACGTAGCCAGACTTACCATTCTTCGAGTTTGTCAGATTTTGTTGTTTTCTGAATCTCTGGATGACAATAAAATATATAGTCTTCACAAAATGGAGGACAAGTCCATATATAACTGAAGAATTTTGAGAAAGATAATGGTATTTCTCTCTTGATTTACAAACATATTACAATGTGGGTATTTATACATGAAGGAATCCTATATGAAAGGTAACAAAATAAATAAAAATAAATGTAATTAATTGTAATCTTCCTAATTGGGCTAATTAGCATGAATTGGGGAATAATCCAGTCTACAATAACAGCTTGTAAAACCCCTTGTCTTGCAATATTCTAGATATCCAATCTGCAAAAAGAAAATGATATGAAGGCCAATAAGCATTATGAAAATTCCATATCAATCATCAATTATCCAAAGGCAAGTGAGACAAATAAGTTCTGAAAACAAACCAATATTTCATGACATACAAATGCCCGCAGTGCCTCTCCTGTAACTGCTTTAATCTCAGGTCTAAAATACTTCACAGAATCCAGATATGACAAATAAACAGACCGCTGATTTGGAAACGGAGATTCTGATCCAAATTCTTGGGCATACATGCCAAATAGGCAAACCTCTACACCAATTTTCTGGAACAACAAAATCACCTGGAAAAAAAATTCTGTCATTCTAAAAGCTATATGTATCTCCATATCTTCATTACCAGTATCCCCAGTTCTTCACTTCAATACTCGAAAAATTATACAACATCCCTTAGACTTATAAGGGAACTCAATCGGGTAGTTCTCTTCTTGAAAAACTTCAAGAAACTGCTTCTTCACTTCCAACTTTTTGTCCACTGATGAAACAACTCGAACAACAAGTGATTCTGCTCCAGGAACCTATAAAAAAGGGGTTTGAAAAACCATAGAATAAGAAAACAAATTGCATAACTCAGAGAGAAAGCCATTCTTAATCCATAGTGTCCACAATGAAGATTCCCAGAACTGCGTGAGTTGCAAAAAATCAGATTCAGCTATTCAAAAGTGTTTTAACCAAAACTTTTCCACACCCATTTGTAGCATGCAAAGGAATAAATATTGTAAAACCCAAACCTTCAAGACCATGTGTCATCAGCAACAGGGCTCAACTGACATAATCCATGTCCATTTAAAGCAGGGTTTAGATTCCCATGCAAAATGAATGATATTCAAAATATTATAAACTATTATAATATATCAAAACCTTATTGGGATGATCACCGCAGAAATAACCCATTTTTTACACTCTTTTCAGTCAGGTTAACACTACGGTTTACCAGTATAATTACCTAATCAGCAATCTGGCACTGAATTTCAGAAGCATATATAGAAAATGAAAAATACCTCATCATAGCTTTTCCCTTGAAGCCTAGCTCTGTCCGTTCTTTCCTCCTTTAACCTCCTGAACAATCGTTGCTCTATGTGATCACTAAGTATTGTTCTTGGTAGGTCTTTTGCTCCAAGAACAGCACTCTCTGTGGTAAGGGCTCACGCTCTCCTCTTTCAACCTCTTCTCTATAGCAATTTGGGCAAGTATATTTAGCTTCTCCACCATCATTTCTTCTACCATTGTACAACGAGCAGATTTGATGTTGCCAAGCTTCACATTCGTCACATTGAACCCACTGCAACAGAATTAAAAACAAAATAAAATAAAATTCCAAGTGTCCATAGTAACATCATAATGCAATAATACTAGATCGTACGACAACTCCTAAACTCACCCGTTCTTCAGTCTCCTCATAATTTTTCCTTTTCTCAAGCCTTGTCTTTGGAATAGCACTCCCATCGACCATAATCGAGCCACCACGAGCCTCATTATAGCATGGAATGCAAAAGCACTTCCGTGTATAACCAGATCCAGCAGTAAAATACATTGCATTTCGCTTAATGGGAGCACTACATGGTGCACAATATATCGGTGGTGGTTCAAAGGTAAGCTTTTCGGCCGGACACAAATGACAAAATTTCTCATTCATTGTGTTCCACTGCTTGGTTCTTTTCTGCCTTTGCCTTGCTCTATACATTGGAAAAGTAAGACATAATAATAACTGCAACAAAAGTAACATAAAAACAACAACAACAATAGCAATAACCATAACCATAACCATAACAAGGAAAATGTAGAAAGCATGGAACAACACCAGTGAAAGAGAACAGAAAAAAAACAAAACTCAATTATTTGCGTACTTTATTAATAAATCAGTGCATCATGAAGTACCCATAATACAAATAAAAATAAATAAATAAAACAACATAGTTGAACTCTTTCATGTTTGTTATTACTGCTTAATGCTTCATGAGGTGTACCCCAGAACAACATAGAACATTTTAATGCGGGTTTTACGGGAGATCAAAACAAGCCTACAAACACCACAGTTCTCGGTATGGTTTTTAAAAAAGTTAGCTTAATTTGAAGGAGAACCATGGAGATCCACCAAATTTGTGATTCTAATTTCACGGTTATTTGATCTAGGAAAGAATCATACTACAAAAAAAAACAGCGGAACAATACTCGAGTTCAAGATGACAAAAAGCAAACGAAAATTAAAAGGCATAATATCATATATATGCAATCCAGATGGTATAATGTAGTTTTTAATTGCCTTGTATCAAAATCGTAAGAGAATTGGCTATCAACTAAGGCCCTCTGCTGCAATTTTATGAATTGAATTAAAGTTGGTTGCCACGTAAATTTATAATAAATGAACTTAAGCAGCCTGAACTGGACTGAAGCTAAACCTCTAAGAACAATTCGGGTAAATTTGTAGGGCAAACATATAATCCATATGGTATGCCAAGACAACGAACCAAATTCAACAGCTCACAATTTTCATACAAAACACATCACGCATACTTGATACGCAAACACTAGACAAAAGTAGGGGGGAGAACACGTCACATATACTTCAATGATCACCGGTTGCAACAGTCCGGTTTTTGATTTGAGATCTGGCCGATTCGCATAGCCACTGTCTCTCTATTCCACTATTCCAGTCGTCGAGTATTTAATGCTACGGAGGACTTAAATTCCTTTTTAGGTATGGTAGCACATGTTGCGTTTGATTTATAAGAAGCCCGTGGCCCGTCCAACTCGCTCAGACCCGACTCACATTGGTCGGGCTTGAATAAGAAAATATTAGTATTGATACGGTCTAGTTAAGCCTGCGTAGGCCAAAAATATTATAGTTTAGGCTTGAATTTTATGTAAAAACTCAAGTCTGGCCCGCTCGAATATGTTTTATATTATTATTTATATGTTTATATAAATTTATTGATATTATATTTTAAATCAATGTAACATGTTAAAATTACAAATTGTATTCTTTTAAAAGAAAATTTGGATGGAAGTCAATATTATCCATTTTTTATTAAGCTATAATTCAATTTTCTATCTTAGTAAAATATTATATATGAAAAAATAAAACTAATATTTACTTGAAGTGCGGTTTGGGTCGGACTTAGGAATGAACTTCTAAATCAAAGGCCGGACCGCCCCAAGCTCGAATATCATAGCTATGGGCTGGGCCTAGGCTTAGCCATTTTTTACTAGGCCCGACCCGAGCCCGACTCAATCCGTCCATTGAACAGGTCTAATTTAATGTGAGCTATCCAAATAGGGTTGTCAATGGACGAGAATTCTCCAAATTTGGTGGGGTTCCCCTGATGGAGAATCTCCGATAAAATCCATGTGGATATGAATATGTGGAATTTTTTAAAATAGGAAATGGATATATGGTATATCCCTAAAATAGGGTTATCTATATATAACGAACCCTATTTTAGAAGAAGAATATTAAATTATTTGTTTTTACTTTTTATTTTTTTAATTCTTTTATTGGTTGATTAGATTAGAAGTGATATAAAATAAATTAATATAATGATAATAGAATATTATTATTTTTTGAGAGGGAATAAAAAATTGGGAAGATGATTGGAGTAAAAATATTTGTAGATTCTGTAAATAAAGTTTGGAGAATGAAAAATAGGGAACATAATTGAAATTGTTCTGTTAGTTTAAAAAACTATTCCTTAGAGCTGTTCACATCCATACTATGGTTTTTCTTAATATGATTTACATATTTTTTTATAGTTCAAAGAACCATAAAATTATAATCATATATATAATTGTTCTCCATAGAATAAAACTATTTTTTAAAAAAAACCTATAGCATACATGTTATCTATTTAAGCAAAATTTTAAAAAACCATACCTTATTGACCATGGGCAGCCATCAACCAAGAGGCAAGTATTAACATACCGAGTTAAATAGGTCAGGTTTGGATACTCATCTCCTTATAAAATTAATTCAAGTCCATTAAAGCACAAAGTTTTACGGCCCAAATTTAATTTTTATATAAATACACAAGGCCGTTCCAAACCCGATCCGATGAATAATAATTTTATTTATTAAATATTCATATATATATATATATAATACTTGAATTTTTATATTCTAATTGATTGAACTTTTACAATACTTCTTGCTATTTATTAAATTATTCAAATATAATCAAAAAAATTAAAAATACAATTTCTAGACTTTGAGTTGGGGTGGAAAATAACCTGCTAAGCTCGTTCCGAGCCCAACTCAATTTCAAAGTTTTAAAGTATTAGACGAACCGAATTTGAGTTGATATTTAGATTTGTTTGTGGGCTTCGTGGTCCGCCCAATTCGCCCAAGCCTGTGATGTATTGGCCAGGTTTGGGAGATGATTTTTTGAATTTTATTCGGTCCGGCTCGAACCCATTAAAACCTATAAGGTATATGGGACGAGGTTGGGAATAATCTCAAATTCCGCTGGGCGATCCGGCCCTCATTCTTTGTATAAAAAATAATTTTTTATATATATAATGGAATATTTATAATTGTTGAGTTAAAAAATATAAATATTATTAGTTAAAAAAAATATTATGTACCATTCTAATTTGTAAAAATTTAATATAATATTATTGGGATAGAAAAATATTTATATTAAGTATTTATAATTTAGCATATTTTGTAACAAAATACACATATATATTTCTTTCGGTAAATCCGAGCCCAACCTAACCTAATCCAACCCGAGTCTAGCTCAGCCCAGCCTAGAAAATATTTTAGGTTGATTAGGATGGATTTAAAATAAATTTTAATAGATAAAAACCACTAAATCCGGCCCGAATCCGTCCCAATCCAGCAAATGAACATCTTATGGGAAAAAGCCGGACCATATCCGGCTGAGTCCGCCCCACTAACACGTTCCTGAGCAGCAGCATTTGTAGAGTTGAGTTCCCCGGAGAATTCGGCGCTTGGCCATACGCCCTCGTATTGTTGTCCCTCTCTTTGTATTCTGCTTCTGCCTTTGGCGCTTCTTTTCCCTCTCCAAAGCAGCAGCAGGGAACCAAGATTGCTGCATTTTCAATTCAATTCCCTCCGCATACCTATAATCATCTCGTCTATACTCTCTTCCCGATTCGCACTAGTGAATCAGAAACCCTAGAATAACACAGTATATCGACTTCTTCGTTCTTCTCCATCGACGGAATGGTGAAGATTTCAACCAGGAGAGAGCTATTGGATAGATGGAGGGACATCGAAGAGGAAGAAGAACAACAAATCGATGACGACGATCCCTTCAAACAACAACGCCTTCATCACCGGAAAGAAGAATGGTCTGAGTTTTTCTTCAAACAATCTTCAAATTGATATCGTCTACTTGAAATATTTCATGCCTAATTTGATTTTGTGCTGGTTCTTTTTTTCGTATCAGGTTTGCAGATTGCTTCAATTTTTTGATCAGTTTACCTAAAGAAGACCATATATGGTGTGGCTTTTGGGATTTGATGGGTCCATTGTCGGAGACATTCTTCAATTATTTCAAAGATGACCGCTCTGATTCTCCTCTCAAACTTCTTTGGAAGAGGATTTCTGAGGAAATGCGACATTGTGTTCAATGCATATCTCAGCACCATCAGGCCCAAGAAATGTACAGTACGGAGTATGAGTCCAGTTCTATTGGTCCTCTTCTCCATGTTTTGCAATGCCTGGATGAGGAAAGGGTGACTCAGCACTTGCGTGAAATGAATGCTAGACTAAAGAAGCAACAGTATGAGCCCTTGCGGGATAATGTTGATGTCGTTTGTCTTATGTATGAGGTATTTTGTTAATCATTTGTCATTTACATTCTTCCTTTTGGTTTTGCATATCTTGTTTTATCTTGTAAAAGACAAAGCATTTGAATTCTGATGAAGGAACACTGCTTGTCCTAATCAAATGTGTAACACAATCAAAGAGTGATTGATGAAAATGTGTTTGCAATTAGGTTTGCAAGAAAAGAAGTGACCTTTGCAGACATTTTTCATTCTTCAATCTCAGGAAGAGGATGACATCTTGATTATATTTAATAATGGCTAAACTTGTTGTGGGTTTTGAGGAAATGGTTACAAGTTTTTGCATGAATAGGCATCAAAACATATCTGTCCGTTGTTACGTGTTTGAATTTTAATCAGCCTCTTTTTTAATCAAATTATAAGCTGGCCTTTATGTTATTACGTTGAAGAAGTTTTTGCTATGTTTTCTATGCTCTTATTTTCTTACTTGGCGTTGCTTATATCAAAGATGATTCAACTGTGAATTATTTTATATATGTGGTTGTAAGTAGATCAATTTGAGTTCCTTGCTAATTGACTTTTCTTTCTCTGCTGGTTATAAATGATAGGTCTTGATGTTTCCTGTACTTCTTGATGACCAATCACTATCCACTGAATTTGAATCATTTATCGAAGCAGTCGATAGTGTGCATGAGCTGGCATTGGCTGGCCATCAACAGTTTCCGGTATTTTGTTGGTTTATGCACTTGCACATTACAAATTATGGGGGCATATTATGTCTTTGACACGTTATATTACTTCCTTTGCTTGTGTGGCCCTTATGGATTGTGCCTGATTTTCAGGGTGTTTATGCGCTACTTTTTCTCGGTAGAAGGGTGCGTACTGTTGGTCGACGTTTAGCTCGATCTATGGACAAACTGAGGTACTGTTATATTGTATATAGTTGATTTGCTTACAAATATTGAGGTGTAAATCTACATCATATGCACAGCAGCAGATATCTCCGTGGACTATAGCATTTCACTTTGAAATTCTACTTCTTAAAATTTTTTTAATGCTAATAAACTTTGAAATTCTACTTCCTTTTTTTGTTCCGTGCATGCTTCTTTTTTTGCGCCCTGCGCCTAGGCAACAAGCAAACCCTTTGCGCCTTATGCCTTCGACTATTATGTTGTGGACTGTGCTATGAACTCGTTATGAGGGATTGTATTTTGAAGTGACGTTGTTTTAGTTTGAGCATTATTTTGATCCATCTCAGATCTCTCATAAAATATTCAAACCTATTATTTTATAAGAAGAGATGACTCCATAGCAAGTACATCTGTTGTTACTGCCCTTTATGATAATTTACTTGTAACTTTGGTTGCAAGAGTATTGTTGTGGCACTAATTAATTATACCAATTGTCTGATAATTGCAACTAAACATTGTCTTTTATCTTTCTTGAGTGTGGGCATCTCCTGGTCATTATAACATCGATTAAGAATTTGCAATTTTGTTTTACCCCAATGACGAGTTCCATCCCTGCATAGGAGGGCAGCTGATATGGAACCTTTGCAGCCTTTGCTGAACAAATTTGTTGGCTTTTTGGAGGCAGATGCTCTACCATCAGCTTCTAATATTTCGAGGCCAAGAGTGAAACTGGAACGTCTGTCTATATGGCTTGGAATCACATCCTTGTAGGAATTTATGACTCGAAAACTCAATCTTCTAAACTAAGCTCGCTTATTGAACCCTGCTTTTAATGTCACCCTTTTTTCCATGAAGGCTTGAGTTCTTAGAACCTGCTGTTTTTGAAGAAGCAATACTTGAGCGCTATCCCATATTTTTTGATATCGTACTCAACCATATCAGCGGTGATTCAGCTGAATTTTCTCATGCAGTTAGTTGCTTGAAAGAACTCTTCAAAATGCTTGGTAAGCTCTATTTTTTTATTTTTTGTTAATTTCCAGTTATGTATTTTTTTATTATTGGGATTGTGGAATGATATTTTTATCACTTGGATTTGGTTGAAGGTTGCAAGCTTTGGCTGAGGTCTACTTTGTCTCCAAGTGTGATGCGGAACACATTACTCGGCCAGTGTTTCCATACTCGAAATGAAAAGATCCATAAAGATATTCTTGATCTTTTTCCACCTTTTCTACAGGTAAACCATAATGAAGCCCTTTTTTTAATATTCGTCGTTCCCACTTCGGTGTACTATTTAAGTTAAATATTTCAAATACTTTCTTGACATTAATGATCACAAATTTTATCTATCCAGTCACTTGAGGCGTTGCAAGATGGGGAGCATGAAAAGCAGCGCAGGCATTTTCTCTATTTTCTTCTCCATCAGGTTTCCGTGAGCAGCAACTTCAATATTCTTACTAGAAAGTTGGCTTGCAAGGTTTGTTGTTCTTCTAAATTGCTAATTCGAAACAATATTTTAATTCCAGTTAGGAGTGTAGTTATACAATTTTTGCTCATTACTCTATTTTATTGCAAGATTGTTATTTCAGATAGCTCTGCTTATTGTAAACCGAGGCTACACTATGAACCCACCATGCCCTCCAGTTGAATGTGCTCATATGTGGTAAGTAGAATAGATAATGATTCTTTTGTTATGGCTACATATTAGAAGGTTCATTTTTGCTTCGTGAGAATTTTTTATTGGTTATTTATATGTGGTGAGTGAACTTCTATATTTGAATGGTCAACTGAACACCGCTACTTTAGCTTGCTTTTCAACAAGTCAGTATGGCTGGGATTCTTTAGATTTGATCGGCCTGGTGAATACTAGAATTCATTTAACTAACTTGACTTAACTTTGAGCCAGAATCCTTTTTATCTAATATAATACCAACAGTGGTCATACTGAAGCACAAATTAGTTAAAGATGCGCATCTCTCTGGCTACTAAAATATTAAATTGTGTTGATTTTATCAGAAATGTTTATCTAGTTTAACAACCATACTCCTTTGCATTAATGTTACAGGCAGTAGGGATTGGATAAGTATTGTAGATTTTGTCTGGCTGACATTGTTGGAAGAATAAGGCTTGTATCTGTTGTATGCTTCTCTTTGATTTCTTTGTAAAATTCTGCTTCTGAAACTTCAAATTTCCAGCAACATCTCCAGATGATTTTGCTTGCTCATATATGTATGCTTGACTTTGTTGATTTTATTGTGTTAAGGTATTTTCCTTTTAATAGTATTCCTTCTGCAGGGGTCCTTCACTTGTATCATCTTTGAAGGATTCTTCGCTTCACAGTTCTTTGCGGCAACCTGCATTTGATCTTATACAAGCTATTATTGTGTCTGATGCTACTGCCTTAGCAACTATGATGTTGAATAACCGTTCACCTCTGGACGTTGATAGAAGCATTGAGTTCGA
Source organism: Euphorbia pulcherrima (assembly GCA_947683365.1). Lineage (NCBI taxonomy): Eukaryota > Viridiplantae > Streptophyta > Magnoliopsida > Malpighiales > Euphorbiaceae > Euphorbia > Euphorbia pulcherrima. The sequence goes on from CANTUS010000007.1 coordinate 13,814,104, forward strand.
CAATGGCGAAGAAGATGTTGATAAACTTCCATTTTCTTCAGATGTTGAGGAAAAAGATAATAGTTGTTGGCGGGAATTCAGTGCACAGAGGAAGATTACTTCTCAGGAGTACAAGGGGTGGATGTGTGCACCCATGTTATGGGTTGATGTTCTAGCTGATACTGATCCATCAGTGCTTCCAGTTTCATTTTCAAAAGCTGTATTCTGGGCCCGAGCATTTTTGACCATGACAGAGCCTGAAACTGCAGCTGAAATGGCAGCTGGTGTCAGATCTTGGCTTTTGTCTTCTGCCACAGAAATCTCCAACTCATTTGGGTGGAAGATCCCAACTGGCTCTGATGATGGTGGGGGAGGAAAGGAGTCAAAAAACTCAGTCAGAGTAGCTCTGATGCATTTACCTTTGCTACTAACATTCAACAGGTTTTAATTCTCAGTTACCCTTATGAGTTGCATCTTTATGTTATAGTATCACTATTTCATGTAGTTTAAGTTGATCTCTCTGCCATAGTGCTTGAGTTTTGATACATGATTTAGGGCTTTGTTTGTTTGCCATATGCTGCTTACTGGCCACTTCAGTAATTATTTTGTATATATGCAGGTTAACTGCACACTTCATTGTTCAAATGGGGCAAAGTGAACTGCGGAAGCAGTGGACATGGGAACCAAGGATGGCAGAGAGCTTGGTCCTTTCACTTGTGGATCCCAATGATGTACGAGCTTTAGTATAGCTGTCAATATTAGGACATTTTACGCTCTGATCTATTGTAAATGATGATATTGCTCTTCTTATAGCCACATGTGCATGAGCATGTGCACAGATTTTATTTATCTGCTGAGAATAGTTAAATTTAATGTTTGTTCTGTTACGCAGAGTGTAAGGCAAGTGGGCAAGTGTCTCTTAGAGCAAGTTTCAGATTCGAGGGGGCTTGCATCTGGGTTAAAGTTCCTTTGCTCCAGTAGATTTTCCTTATCTGCCACTTTTTTAGGCTTGAGACATACTTTGAAATTGGTATGTGACACCTGCTAGTACCTCCTCCATGCTATTGTGGAAGTTATTTGTTTGTTTGACATAAAGTTTCTTTTCGACGAGTTGTGCATTTGATTTCAAATGGTTGGTAAATGTAGTGGTTGACAGTGTAGTTGGGATTCATTCTCATTCCAAAGTCTTTGAAATTGAACTCGTATGTTTGTTACTTTATTGAAAAGAGGTGTGACTCTTTAATTTATGTCTAACTGTCTATGTGTTGGTGACAAGTCACTTTGATCTCTCTTGCTCTGATCTTCATATATCTGTTTGTTCTGTAAAAGGTCCAGTTGGATGCTGTCATATCAAAGTTCCACACATTACAGCATTTTTTCTTTATTCTTCAAAAACTAATTAAAGAAGGGGATTCACCTGATCCAGTTTTTTCTGAGAATTCAATTATGAAGCCGTACTCTTCTCAAGGTGGCTTTCTGATGCATCCTGACTTTGATTCCTTGAACATAAATGTGGATGAGAATACATCAGATGTTGACACTAAATCAATGGAGACATTTTGTTGCTTACTGTCAGAAGCTTCGTGGCCTTCGATTCAGAAGTGCTTGGTAGAAGGGAAAGAATTTATAGATTACGGTGTTTGTCAGGTATTTCAGAAGCTATAATCATATATAATTTTATTCTCTTTACAATCTTTGTCAGGTACTTACTATTTAGGTGTCATTATAAGTAATTCTGCTTTGTCTATCTCTCTCTCTCTCTCTCCCTCTCTGTCTCTGATGGAGTTATCTTGTACAATATGCACATTGCTTTATTTTAGAGAAATTACTGTATGAATTTTCTTTGAACTACGTGAACTATGTTTTATTTTTTGTTGAGTAGGCATTTTATTTTCTTTTCTGCTTGTTTCAGATGACTTGTGTTCGCATACTTGAAATCCTCCCGGTTGTGTTCAAGAGACTTTATCCTTCTTTTATTAAACATTCTAGGGATTCTGGAAAGATCATGGGAAAAGTATTGGACTTTCTATGGTTACATGATCTGATAGAGTGGGGAAAATCATCACTTAAGGTCGTTCTTGTTTACTGGAAACGGACAGTTACATCTATATTGAATTTGCTTAGGGGATCTTGCAGTAATACTTTGGGTTTTACAGCCATTGAAAATCTTCTTTCATGTGGTGAGCATATGTTATATTCTCATTCGTATAGCCCTAGAATTCATGTTGGTTATCAGTAATTGATTTATATGCCTTTTGACACATTTTTTTATCTTAATTTAGAGAGTGTTAATGTTGATCACTTGATGGAGCAAGTTTCACTCCTTCATGTTTCATTGTCTAAAGCTGCCTGGAACAATGGGGAAACACCTTTAGGACCAAAAACTTCATTTTCGGAAGCTTTGGGTTTTGCAAAAAGGTATTCAGCTCCTGATTTGCAGCCTGTCCAATCAGAAGACACCCATATAGAGCTCAAGGACTCGGCATTAGATATCACAGACAAAAGTGTTGTGATCGTTCTTTCAGATGATGAGGCAGAAATACCAATTTCACCTGCCAAGGTTATTTTACCGGATTATGATCCAGGCCATGGTCAATCAGATAGCAAGACTGTGTCACATACTCCTGCAGATGATAGAAGTGCTTCTCTAATTGACTCTATGAATGAGGTCTCTACCCTTGAGATTCCAAGGGATCTATTGCATGATCCAAAGGATGCTTTAGATAAATCTCCCGTCACTTCTCAGAAGCAGGCTTCTGTTGAATTAGTAGGCAAGCCACCTGCTTCTGTGAAATCAACCGGCAAAGATAAGAAGAAAGATGTCGAATCCAGAGTAAATGAAAGTGTACCTCAATCAAAAACTAATTTGAAGAATTTACATAATGAGTCTGTCAGTGCTAAAAGCACCGGGAAAACTTCTCATGGTATGATTAGTGAAACTAGAGGTCCAACATTGAAGCAGATTGTGCGTGATGTGAAGGATGAACAACCTGAGTCTGAACTCAAATCTGTGAAAAAGCAGCCCATGTTTCTGACCAAGTTAAGTGCTTCGGCTCCAAGAAGGCAAGTTATTCAACTTAAAACGCCAACCGGAAATAGATTTGGAAGTTCACATAGACAGGAAGATGGATTTAAAAGGTTCAAGCCTCCAAAGCTAGATGACTGGTATAGGCCTATTCTGGAAATTAATTACTTCGAAATAGTGGGGTTATCTTCAGCAAGTGAAGATGAGAACCGAACTACCAGTAAACTAAAGGAGGTCCCTGTGTGTTTCCAATCACCAGAGCAGTATGTGGCAATTTTTCGGCCATTAGTTTTGGAGGAGTTTAAAGCACAGTTGCATAGTTCATTTCTGGAGATGTCTTCATGGGAGGATATGTATTATGGTAGACTATCAGTTATGTCAGTTGAGAGGGTGGATGATTTTCATCTTGTTCGTTTTGTCCATGATGACAATGATTCTACATCCCCTAGAGGCTTTGCTGAAAATGACCTTGTTTTGCTAACAAAAGAAGTCCCACAGAATAAGTCCCCTGATATTCATATGGTTGGGAAGGTATATAGTCTGAATGTTGTAGTTTCATCATCAAATTACCATATCATATAAATTCTGTGTATGCATATGAGACGCTATTTGCTATCTGTTAGTGTGCATTTTCTAATATCATCTCCTATTATCAGATACATGATCAGTAACATATGCCTAAGGCTGTGTTTGGTATGGAGGGAGGGGGGGAGGATGGAATATACATTTTTCTAGCTTTTCATGCCTGGAAAAATGTATTTTCCATCTTCTCCCCCTCGATTCCTCCATACCAAACACCCCTTAAATGATGCATCGAAGTCAATATCTCAACATCAATGTAGGACAAAGCTATTGTTGAATCTTCTAATCTCTAATGACTAATATAATACTAATTTCTATAGTGATTCAAAATCGAGTAAAAATATCTAGCTTAGATCTCGTGTTTTTTTTTACATTTTGCTTTATGATGTCCTGAGTAACCTGTTTTTTTCTCAGGTGGAGAGACGAGAGAGAGACAACAAAAGAAGAGCCAGTGTGCTTCTAATCAGATTTTATTTTCTAAATGGATCTTCACGTTTAAATCAAGCAAGGAGGCTAGTAATTGAACGTAGCAAATGGCATGCATGTCGAATAATGAGCATTACGCCTCAATTTCGTGAATTTCAGGTGCTGTCAGCGATAAAGAATATCCCGATTCTCCCAGTTATCTTGAATCCTGTTTCTAATTCTCCTGGTGACAAGTCAAGAGAGCTTTCATTGGTTAAGCTTCCCCAGCCCCTGCAGGAAGTGCTCAAGTCATCTTACAACGACAGCCAATTGCAGGCTATTAATATTGCAATTGGATCGCCAAATTCAAAGAAAGAATTGGAATTATCACTCATTCAGGGACCTCCAGGTATGCCTTCTGCACATGTTTCAATCTAAAGAGGTTCCAAAATTTTTTGCATTTGTAATGTTTATTCTACTATATTAATAGGGACTGGGAAGACTCGAACTATAGTGGCTATTGTCAGTGCGTTGCTGGCTTCAATACGCGGAACGAATGATGTGAAGAATGCCCAGAATGGAGGGTCAAACCAATTTAGTGGTTCATTTGGTACAAGATCAACAGTTAGCCAATCTGTTGCACTTGCAAGGGCATGGCAGGATGCTGCCTTGGCTAGACAAATGAACGAGGAAGCAAGGAGAAATGAAAAGTCAGTGGAAGGTTCTGTTAAGAGAAGGATTCTCATTTGTGCTCAATCTAATGCTGCAGTTGATGAGTTGGTGTCAAGGATTTCCAGTGGAGGTCTTTATGGCAATGATGGGAAAATGTACACGCCATATATTGTAAGGGTTGGTAATGCAAAAACAATTCATCCAAATTCACTGCCCTACTTTATCGATACCCTTGTTGATCGTCGCATCACAGAGGAGAAGATGTATTCAGATGATGCTAAGAATGAATCAAGTATTGGCTCTTCTACAGCATTGCGTACTAAGTTGGAAAAGTTAGTGGATTCAATTAGGTACTATGAGGCTAAGCGTGCTAACTTACAGGACACAAATTCAGATCTTAAAGATGTTCTAGATGATGAAACACTTAAAGCTGACAACTTGAAAGAAATGTCAGATCCCGAGCTAGAGGCGAAGCTACGTAAACTATATGAACAGAAAAAACTAATTTTCAAAGACCTAAGTGCTGCTCAGGCACGGGAGAGAAAATTTAATGAAGAAAGTAAGTCGGTGAAACATAAGCTGAGGAGGTCTATACTGAAGGAAGCTGAATTAGTTGTGACTACATTAAGTGGGTGTGGTGGTGATCTCTTTGAGGTTTGCTCTGAATCCATTTCAAGTTATAAATACGGGAATCCATCTGAGCATACACTTTTTGATGCGGTTGTTATTGATGAAGCAGCTCAGGTAAGCTTTCCTGAACTCTTAGTTTTATCTCTCCAGGTTACATTTATAGTTAGCGCTGGCAATTCTACACTTTTGCTTCTGCAGGCTCTGGAACCTGCTACTTTGATTCCTCTTCAGCTTTTGAAGTCATATGGAACGAAGTGTGTCATGGTAAGGAAGATAGATTGATCTAATTTCTAATGTTTAAATCATCGTATGAAAAAGTTAACAACTGCTTTGTTAGGTTGGTGATCCAAAACAACTTCCTGCAACAGTCCTCTCTAACGTGGCTAGCAAATTTCTGTATGAGTGCAGCATGTTTGAACGTTTGCAGAAAGCTGGTTATCCTGTTACCATGCTTACAAAGCAGGTGAATTGACTTGTTTTTTCTTTTTATAAACCTTGTCTGAACTCCTTAAGTCATCCTTATATTTTTTAATTTGATGACTAATTATAATGCTGTGCCCTAGCTGATTGACTTTTCATCCCGTCAATGTTATTTCAAAATATTGGAGATGTCAAGTGTGTAATTAATATTGGAGATGTCTAGTGTGTAATTATACAGAAGACTTGTTTCTATTAAAAACTATTTCTTCCCACAGTATAGGATGCACCCAGAAATATGCCAGTTTCCGTCTTCCCATTTTTATGATGGTAAGCTGCTGAATGGAGAGAAGATGTCAAATAAATCAGCCTCATTTCATGAGACTGAGGGTCTTGGCCCTTATGTATTTTATGATGTCATCGACGGCCAGGAACTTCGTGGTAAGAATTCTGGTTCATTTTCCCTTCACAATGATTGTGAAGCTGAAGCAGTGGTTGAAGTAATTAGATTTTTCAAGAAAAGGTACTTAAATGCATTTAAACCAAGATTGTTCTCTAGTAAATTATGAATTTAAGTGTAATTGTAATTTTTTTGTAGGTATCCCTCTGACTTTGAAGCTAAAACCATCGGCATCATAACTCCATACAAGTCTCAACTTTCAGTTCTGCGTTCTCGATTTTCCAGCGTGTTTGGGCCCACTGTTATAGCTGATATGGAGTTTAACACTATCGATGGTTTTCAAGGACGTGAAGTTGATATATTGATTCTTTCCACTGTTAGAGCAGCTGAGTCATGCTCTCGTGTAGATGGACTAAATTCTAGCAGTATTGGATTTGTTGCTGATACAAGGCGGATGAATGTTGCTTTGACAAGAGCTAAGCATTCGCTCTGGATATTTGGGAATGCAAGAACCTTGCTGGGGAATTTTAACTGGGCAGCTCTAGTTAAAGATGCAAAGGAGAGAAACCTGGTTATTTCAGTCAAAAGACCATATGGGCAATTCAAAAAAGTTTCGGGAGAGAATGCCATTCCTGAAAAATCGAAATATCATTCAATAAAAGCAAAGCATGTCGAAAATGTTCATTGTTCAAGCAAACATAGTAAAGAAGTTCAGCAGAAGTTTCAGACAGCCTGCCATGGAAATACAGAAGATAAGACAGTTGCAGTAGATGACAAAAAAAATGAAGACGAGCTTAGCAGCAGAAAAGGAGCTAGAGATGATTCTGATAGAAAGATAAAGATGGTCAAAGATGTAATTTCCAAAGAAGCGGTTGCAGAAGACAAAAGCATGTGTAGTGAAAGAAGTAAGAAGAAACTTGAAAAGTTTCCCAAGAAAGTTAAGTCTAGTGAGAAACATGAAAAGCCCGCAGCAAAAAAGAATAAACATATGGACTCAAAGAGCAAATCGGATAACTCAGAACGAGAAATGAGCAATAGCGATAAAAATTTGAAAGAGACTCACAAGAATTTGGAAATTAATACTTCGTTAGCTGAAGTTAGCGTTGAAGGGACTCACAAAAAGGGTGCTTCTGAAGATGTGATAACAAAAAGGAAGAAACAACGTGAGGCTGTTGAGGCTATTCTTTATTCATCCCTCATTTCTTCTAAGAAGAAAGATTCGTCGAAGAAATCTATACCTGGCAAAAGATCTATTTCTCCAAGTTCGGTTGTTAATAATGATATCAGACCGTTGAAGACAAGAAAAGGTAAACATCTGCATTATATATTTTTTGTGCTGGCTGGCACTTTTGAAATTGTGCATTTTATTGCCATGTGAAACCCCCAAAATTGGGTTTTAGTTTTAGCATATTCTATTGGCTCACAGCATTTCTTAGCCACTGAACTCGTCCCATTTGTCCTATTGAGTTCTGGTTTTATTTGGTATCATTGAGCTATTAAGCTACTCCCTCCATCTTTAAATAGTTGTCATTTTACCTAATTCACGATTTTTAAGATAACAATTAACCTATGAAGCACGGAAACTCCAGCTACATGCCGTTTCGGCGTTTCCGTTTCCGTATTCGTTTCCCCATAGTTTCCAAGCCTATATTTTTTAGAAAAGGCGTTTCCTGGTTTCCGTTTCCGTATTCGTATCCGTTTCCGTTTCCGTGCTACATAGCAATTAACTAAATGAGGTGATTTACTAATTTACCCTTTTATTAATGCTCTACTCCATTTTCAAGGTAGGTGAACAAAAGCAAAAAGCATTCCCAATATTGCAATTCATAAGGGTAGTATTGAAAAAATGTGCAAAAAAACACCTAGAAAATAGGAAAAAACAAGTAAAAAGAGAAATGGAAAAGGGTGGAAAGCGACCATAATTTATAGATGGAGGGAGTAATATTTTAACTTGATTTTGCCTATGGAAAAATTGTTTGATCTAGTCCTTGAGTAATGATATACAAAAACTTTAGAACCTATTACAATTTATGAAGTCAGAATAAGACTAACGCACAAGGTGTGGCTCGGTTGGCAATGCAGGTTGAGTAAGTTAGAGGAGAACAAGGTTCGAACGCTACTAAATACACTTGTTGGGAGGGGTGAGGAGCCTTAACTGTAACTAAGCCCTGAACAAGGTTATCTCAATGAAGATACTACAAAAAAAGTCAGAATAAGACAAATTTAAGCAAACAATAGTATGGTGTCTGGCTGTAGAATAGGTCCTCAAAGCAAACGAATATATTTGTTAACAATTCAATTAAAAGTTGATAAACTTTCTTTGCGCTGGTAGGTCAAGAGTAGAGCCATTAGCAGCAAACAAGAAAATGCAGTGTAACAATGTGAAGTCGAATTGAAGCTTCCTCATAACCAAGGGAATAGTTCAGAAGAAGATGAAGAGTTATTTGGGTCGCCTTGGAGAATCAAAGAGTGCTCAGGAATTTTGATGAAAGTAGGCATCACCTTTTTACTGTTTGCAATTGGAGTAATGGCCGCCTAGTTGCAGAAGTTATTTAGCTATCAATCTGATTTATTGTTTATGAAATGTTGATTAGTTATGTAATGAGTAGCAGCTTTTGTTCAGGCAGTGCAGGGAGGGTCAAATCTCTATTGTTACCAGCAAAATATACAGGTCAATTTTGTTACTTTTTGGTGAAGTTATTGATAGTGTAATGTAATGTACATATTGGTCTGGGATGGTGTAAGTATGTCACGTTTGGTAGAATCAGTTGGTCCAAATTACTCTTTTTTTTCAAAAATAGAATTCAGAACTTAAAATTATGTTTGTGAGCTTCCACGTATTACTCTGAAGAGCAAGGAATGGTACGTATGTTGATTAGACCTGTTTGTCGGGTGCGTTGAGCTTTGTAAAAAAACGATCGGCCCATTTGAGCGGGATCGAGCCGGGTGGGTACCTTGGCCCTTGAAATGTGTAGAAACATGAAATGACTCTAATAAATGGAATCTGTGGGGTTACGGGGCAGTGATTCAAGGAAAGCACAATTTGGGTCAACTTGAGTTAGCATATTATTATGTCGTTGATTTATAAAATTGAAAGGCTATAAAAGCTTTTATTTTTAATGGAGTATGAATTGCTAGCAACAGTTAGCTCAGTCTCTTATTCCTTTTAGTTTTATCATATTCATTAATAAATATATTGACAAATAAGTGTAATATATGCATATATAATTTTATCATATTAGAATAGATTATTACATTTGTTAGTTTCTGTTTCTCCTGTGCAGTCCAGTCCTATATATTTTCATACATCACCAACACCAACTCATGTCGTTGTTTTGTCCTCAATTCATCTTTCATGAATGTGCCATGCTTCGAACTTCGTCCCGGGTTGATACGATATGTGCTTATTTCTCATCTGGCCGAAAATTCCAGCCTATCGCTTTTACTGTCTACTTACAACTCTAAACACAATAGTATCAGTATACTATCTCGTCATCTTCTTGCATAACGATCTACAAGTGCCTTGGCCTTCTCTGGTGCAAAGAATCGTGCCTACACATCATCACAACTCACCCCCTCAGCTAATATTTTATGAGCGTCCTATGGAACAACTAAAAACAACATATTCATACTACTTGGTTCGTGTTACGGGAGATACATGAACACTTAAACTACTGCTATTTTACTTATATATATTATGCCAGACAACCAATGAAGTACTTACCTGTATAAACATCCTTTCAGCATCTCCAAGGCTACCGTTTTCTTTCAGTATAATTCCCTGCACAAACATCCATATTATGTAAACTACACGCAAGTGCTCATAACCATAGTTGTCAAAGGCGCACCTCAGATGTGCCTCACCAACCTACAGGCAAGGTGGTGGTGCGCCTCAGGCGCGCCTTAGGGACACTTCTATTTTTACAGGTTTTAACTTATATTAATGTGTGTTGTCCATCTATATTTAAAGAGTTTTAATAATAATTCAAGCCTAGATATTCCTAATTCAATTCCAATTAAGGCTAGATGTTCCTAATGCAATATGTAAATTTAACATACATATGTAAATGTAACGATTTTCTTAGTTCTCTTTCTGGTATTATTATTGCAATTAACTTCACTTTCCAAACAAATATTTTTTGCAAATTTTTTGCACCAAGCATAGCTCGGGCGCGCCTCGCCCCTTTTCTCCTCTAACAACTATGCTCATAACACATGACGTAAAGAGAAGCTTACCTTTGCGAGGTAACCCCGGAAATCATTGGGGTAGGTGGAGATAAGCTGATCATAAACGGATACAGCATCACTCACGCGTCCCCATTCTGAATAAGCCTTTCCAAGAAGAAAGTTTACCTAAAAAACGCATTTCGATTTAGAAATGTATAAATATATATTTGGAGAATAGATCTTCAAGACAGCAACTCACTTGAATAAGATCTGCATCTAGTGAATTATCGGTATTTCCATCAACTTTAGTGTCGACACTAGCTGGTTTCTCAGAATTTAGGCGATCACGGGCAGCTAAGAGAACCTGAACAGCCTTTTTTAAAAGGAAAAGAACGAAAAAGAATTAAATAAAATAGCAAGCCATCAACATAAGGAAATTTCAAATAGCATGTAATGCCCAATTAAGAAATTATATAATGTGTCAGGCATAGTTGTCAAAGGCTGCCTCAGGCTCCGGGCTAACCAGGCTCCACCATCATCGCCTAGGTGCATACCAGGCTCCTCACATTCAAAAAGCGTGTGCCTGGATGGATCAATCTCCAGGTGCCAAAGGCGTGCGCGCCTAGGCACGCCTGATAACAAAATAAGGTTTTTTTTTATAGGAAATGTAATAATTTAGGTAAGTTCAGAGTTTAGAAAAGAAAAGAAATTACGAAAGAGAAATCATGGAAGAAAAGCTTCTCACCTAAATGATAAGTAAATGATAATAAATTAGTAATAATAATATTATTAAAGATAAAATGACCACTCCTGATCATTTTGTTTGATTTGATTTTGAACACAAGATAAAATAAATTGATGAAACTTTTGAGGCCGGGGCTTGGTCTAATGGTTGAGCCTTGAAGCTGTGATCCTAGAGGTCGCAGATTTGAGTCCACACTCGGGCGGGGTGGGATAAGGTTTTCATTTGTTATGATTGCAAGCCCATATGAGGCAATTTTAAAAAAAAATTGATGAAACTTTTATTTTTTCATGGTTTTAACACTAGGAATAATTTATGAAGTTTTTTTAGCCGGTGAACTTGCACCCCTGGGCTGTGCCTAGCGCCTTCTTGACAACTATGGACTGTCAAGTAAAAGTCGGGTTCTTAGCCAGGGGGCATACCTCATCTGGTTTCTTAGCAGCAAGCAATGCATTTGTGTAGCCTCGTAAAACTTCAAAATCGACATTTTTGGACACCTATCAAATAATTTAAATCACTAGTGTATGGTATTAATTATGTAAAATCATTAAATACTGAAATACTGACCATCGAAGCGATCCTGTATGCAACAGCACTCCCTTGATAATCTTTAAGTTCATATTTGACCTCTCCAAGCAACCGAAACACATTAGGATCAGTAGGTTTCGCCTGACATTTCAATCTAACGAATCAGTCAAGTATCTGAAGTTAATGACTCAGAGAAAAAAACGAAATATAAGCAACACATCGCACATTGGATACTGTAAACCTTTGCTAGGTCCTGAAGAAGAGATGCAGCTCTACTATAATCTCCCAATTCTGCCAAGGTTACTGCAGCTCCCTGAAACAACTCTAGCGAATTTAGTTTGACTGTACTTAACAATAATACAACGCAAATAAGAAAATACTCGTTTCTTCGTTATAAGTAAACACAGCATTGTTGAAGGTGTGCCTCATGCAAGGCGCAGAGTCCTGCGCCTCGCCGTACCTCAAGCGAGGTAGCGTACCTCGGGCGCGCGCCTTGTGGACCTAGACACGCCTTTTGGTGTGCGCCTCAGGTGTACCTCGGGGACACTTTTTTTTCCAGGGTTTTAACTTACTTTAAAAAGGGTTGTTCATCTATTTTTAAGAGTTTTAATAATAATTCAAGGCTAGATGTTCCTAATCCAATGCCTATCATGGCTAGATTAATTCAAGGCTAGATATTCCTGCTGCAATATGTAAATTTTACATATATATGTACATTAAAAATCTCTTAGTTCTTTTTCTGAAACTGTTATTGCATTTAACTTCAATTTTCAAGTAAATATCTTTTGCAATTTGTTTTGTGCCTAGCGTACCTCAGGCACGCCTGGGTTTCGCTAAGCGCCTTGTGAACGAATTATAGTATAATGAACACGGCTCAGCATACATGAGACACCGAGAACTCAGAAACTTACTTCAAGTGCATCAGGATCTTTGGGAGACACACCGAGAGTTGCTTCGTATTGTTTTAACTGTGTCTGCCATATGTAAATAATGAAACGTGTTAAAATTGTTATTATCCCCTGGACATGTCGGGTAGCGATAAAGTAGAAAAACATAAGAGCAAGATTATATAATTGTTTACTAAAAACAATTAGAATGATCATCATCATCACTTAGTCTAAAAAAGTACGTGGAAAAACGGAAAATAATGTGTAAAAGCACATACTCCTGCAGAGATTTAATCATTTACAGAAAAAGATGTTTCTGCATAGTATAGGAGAAAAGCAAAAAGAACAACTAAGTTATATATTTAAAGGCTATATAAATTTTTAACGCAAACTCGGAAAAAGATGCAAAAAAGGAAAGAAAGAATTATCCATGCTATTTCACATAGTAAAGGCGGACATTTCCACTGAACTTGACTCGAGTAGCTAATAATTGACTTTTCAGCATTACCTGAAGAGTAGCTTTCTCCTCTTCGGATAATTGTTTATCAACTGCTTCATTGGGATTTTCACTGGAAAAAAATAGAGTGTTGTAAAAGATTTAAACATAACGGGGGCTCAAAAGAAATTGGCAGGTCATTGAAACAGTTAAGGTGTGTTTGGAAACATTCTTTTTTGAAGGACTTCAATTCATTTCAAATCATTTTACGTATAAATTTTTCAATCTTAAATGTAAAATGATTTCAAAAGAATTGAATTCCATAGAAAAGAATGTTTCCAAACAGAGGTAAGTGGTCACGGCTAGAAACACACGGACGGAGTTAAATTTAACCGAACCTTCAAAACACTTAGCATAATACCTTACAGAGGGAAGAAAGTCTCCAAGAGCAAAAACCAGACCAAAGACCACAACAGCTACTCCTACTCCAATCTGAATCACAAGTAGAAAACAATATTAAGGGCCTGTTTGGTATTGATGTCACAGATGCTATAGTGAAAAACTCCACCCATAAACTTCTCATAAAAACAAACAAAAGTTTTTGACTCTTAATACCAATTAATTAGGGTCTGTTTGCTATTGCTTAATCTGATGTCATAGGGAAAGCTTGAAAATGGGGCTTTTCGGGACAACAGCCTCGGAAAGCAATCCCAAACTGACCCTCAGTGCGTGTGTGTCTAAGGAAGTTGTCAACCAGCCATTTTCATCCAAAATAATTTTTTTATACCTTAGTACCAAGTCCAATCGTCTTCTTGTCATCATTTTCAACAGGGGCATCATAGTCAATTGGTCCAAATTGCTTGACTTCATCTGCCTTCTTTTGTTCAACTGCAGACCTGAGTAGCCACATAAGAATCCCAAGGGAAAGACATTTAAAAAAGAAGGAAGCCAATCGAATGTCGTGACTACCAAAGCTCAGAATTCATAGTTGGAGGTTTATACCAAAAGACACCAATAAAACGAAATCGATAACCAAGCAATCAAATGCCTAAGGCTCAAATTAATTAATTATAACTGTTTCTGTTACCAAACTTTCACATCAAGTTTTGCCACAACAAAAATGACAGTTGAAAGCCAAAGATCGATTTCATAAGCAATGCTGAATGGTACAAAATGCACCTTCTAACTGCTTGCAGCCGTTCCTCAAATTCGATGTCAATGGTTTTAGACTTCCCATCAAAACGAGAACTCAAGCCAGGAGCCTCTGCAAGGAAAATCCGCTTAGTTTAGAAAGTAAAGAAGCCTACATATCTATATATCTATATCTATATATATATATATATATATATATATATTGCCAGAGCTCCAACTAAATTGGATGAAGATATATAGATAAAACTTCGGCAATTTCAAACAAAATGCAACATTTGTTTTTTAATTTGGGCAATTCCGCTCATATTAGATACAAAAAGAAAATCATCACCCCACTCTACCCTATAGGTGACGCGAACCTGCCCTGTAGGATCAAAGATTCAAATCTCAACTACTAGTCTAAAACATTTGCCACAAAATGCAAAATGTCATATAAGCAATTATGACTTGAAATACTTTGAATTTGAGCATGCCACTCCATACCAACCAACAAATAGCCAAGCCTTAATCTCTTTCTAGGTGGAGTTTGTTATATGGATCTTCCGACCCCTTGAAGCTCTATCAAAATGTCAAATGCTCATCAATAGAATAGCTAACAAATGCAAATCTCTCAAAAATACTTCCCCTCAAAGTAATTTTAGTATCTCTATCCACACTTGTTTTCTATCTTAAGTTCTCACACTTCCTAACTAGAGCGGAAGTAGAGCATCCGCATGACAGTTTAAAATCCATACAGTTTAGAAATTCACAACTGGCAAGTTCTTATCTAAAAATAAATGAAGCAAATAGACTTAAATACCTTTTGGATCCTGTTCTATAACTCAAATTCCCTTTTGGTGTCTGACATATTCAATTTTTGCCTATATGGTACCTGACATATTCAATTTTAGTACGGCCAACTTAACGAATTACTGATGGTCGACAATATTATGTATGATCAACACAATATATTCATGGTAGAAATAACGATATAGGTATTTCACGTTTTTTATGTTGTTTACTAAAATTAAATAGGTCAGATACCAAATAAGCTAATGTTGAAACAACTAGCTACCATCAATACTTGATACACCAAATATGCAATTTCAATATGTCAGACACGAAAAGATCATTTGAGTCATAGCACATGACCTAAAAAGTATTTAAGTTGAAGCGAATATGTTATGTCCACTCACGAGTAGGTGAAGGGCCAGTATTTTTAGTCCTGCAACAGCCAACAACAATCATTCAAAGCATAAGTATATAAATATTAGGAAGTAAAATTCAAGGAATCTGCAGAGTCTAAAGAAATTAAGACCTTTGTTGCAACGATATACCCTTCCTTTCCCTTGTGCCACTACCCTTGTTTGTCTGAGTAATTATGGAGAATCAATTAACAAAAAAGTTGTAAAATTTTCGAAAATCAAGCAAACATGAAAAAAGCAGCGCACTTTGTTGTTATTGGGATTGCCAAAACCACGGCTTTGGTTAGAATCCACCCGAAACCTGAGAAAGCTATGACAGCTACTGCTGCATAGTGTTGCTGGTATTACCATTCTCTCTTTCTACGATTTCTATATTTGGTGTTTTTCTTTGAAGTTTATCATTGGTTTCAAAGTATTGATTTTTTTTGGGTTGCCTTCGATTCAGTTTTCGTGGTTAGACAAGTGGGATAAGGTTTGTAACTTTATCATTTGTCCGACGTGGCGAAGCTAAGAGCTGGATATAGAGTGCATAGTTCGGATAGAATGGAATTACCGAACCAGGTTTGTTGAACTTAGTTTAAAAGAAGTATTAGAAGGTAGTACGCAGAACCCAGAAGCCAAATGTTAAAGATAACTAAAAATCAGTAGAGGCTGCGCTATCGGAAGAAGCAGTAAATCTAAGTTCAAGCTCAGAAGAACATACGTTGCAAGACAAAGAAAGATTAAGAGATCAGAAACCAGTAAATTCAGAAGACTCATAAGGCTTTCTAAAGAAGGAAAGGATCTCCAACTGGCAAAGCTCAAATCCTAATACAACAACTCATGTAAAGACAAATGCTTAAAATAGGCCTCTACTTTTTATGACTAAAAAAGAGAGATGATCTGCCTATTACTAAATGCGAGTTGATAACAAGGAAGGAAGAACCATTCTTGCCACCTAACAGACTGACACAAGTACAAACTGGTCAAATGTAGAAGGTTGGTAGAGCTGACTCTCGCTAAAAGTTCCAACGGAATAGAAGATGAGCCTAACGCAAGATCTAACGGCTCTTAAGGAAAAGAGATGTTGTGAGACAACGGCTAAAATTGTGACTCTGAGGATGAATCACAACGGGAAGATTTTGGAAACTGTCTATTTAAAGACCTCTACCAACGGGGAAGAAAAGTATCCAAGCTTTCATAACCAATTGCAAATCCTCATACACATCTGCAAGAACTTTCGAGCAATCAACCATCACAGATCTGTTTGAATTACAGAAAGCTTAGAACAACCATTTGTTGTAAAGTGAATCTTGAAAAATCAAAGTACAAGATCACTAAATTCATTCAAATCCACTCATAGACTAGGCAAGGGGATTGCTGAGGCCTGATTGTAATCCCGAGAACTGTTAGAAAAATTAGAATTAACTTATAGGAAAATAACTGTTGGTCCCTATGCATACACTCAATGAGTCAGAAGGGGGGTGAATGACTCACTGTAATTACTTATGAAAAATTTTCGCGATTTGATGAGTTCCGCTGAGTAGGTCAGGTGCCTGAGTGAAAACAGAAAAATTTCAAAGTAAAGGACACATAGATTTTTATACTGGTTCGACAACCTGTGCTTACATCCAATACCAAGAGAGTATCTTGACTTTAATTCACTAATCTCAACTCCTTTACCCTAGGCGGAGAAGCCTTTCACAAATTTTTCCAATTACAGAAAGTACCCTCCAAACTATAATCGCTCACCCACTGAGTAGAATACCCTCTTCTACCAGCAGCTCTATAGTTTCTAAACAAGAGCTGGAATCAACTTATAGAAAAGTTGATCAAGTTACAAATGATCTAATATTACAATTAAATTGATCTAATCTATTCTCTCTTGTTCAAATCAGATTTTTCGCTAAGTAGTGCTTTCTAGATTAAACTTCTCTAAAGCTTGTAGATTTGCAGAGTTTTTACTTCTTAGAAATTCAGGTGTAATCACCCAGTCCTAACGCTTGCCTTCTTGCTCCTTTTATAGCTGGAATTAAGAAAGTAGTCGTTGAGCTTGCCTTGGCATCTTCTGAAATTGACAGCTCATCTATTCACCCGTTGCTTCTTCAAATCAATCCGTTAGGAGATAGAATCACACCGTTATGAGATAGAAATCAATCCGTTAGATTGAGATTCGAGCTTCAATTTGAATCCTTTGTCGTTTGATGCTAGTCTTCCATTAGAGAGAACTTGCGCTGACTTTCTACGTGTCGTTTTCCCATTCCTTCTGGTAATCTGACATTGCAGAGTGCACGATACGATGTTGTTGATCCGCATATATTCCCAATTTGGCAAATGACTTTTTTTAGCTTGAATATGGAAGAATTTGTCATTTTCTTCATAAAACGATGTCTTGTCAAGGCATTAATTCTTTTTTGTCTTTGTCTCATTAATGTCCAGCAAAAAGCAATACTAAAAGCAAAGATTCCATATTTCCTCAAATGGAAAAGTCAGTGCCATTGACAGACATAAAGTAACTCATCGAAAAGATAAAATGATGTACACAGTTGAAGCAAAATCTAAATACCAAGCGCTGATTGAATATTAATTTAGTCAGCGACTAAAGTAGCTACTCAGCCCAGAACACTCGGAGTTAAACTAAATAACTAGGTCAACGGAGATTCGAAATTCTACCCTTGAATTTACTAACTCCCATATAACCATAAACTATTTATTTTAACATCATTATTGATTTAATTATCTTATACTGAGCTTAATTGTTATGATCAAAACTTAAGCACTATTGTGTCATCACTTAGTCAGTCCAATTTTGAGCTTGGTTCAACAATTTCCCCCATTTTGATCAATGACAATTAACTGAGCAAGAATTAAATCAATAAGATATCTAGAGTTACCTTATACTTATGCTTGATATGACTTTGTTCAGCATCTTCATTTAGCTCAGAGTGAATGCTAACTCCCCCATAATCCTTGAATCCTTCTGAGTTCAGCATTCCTCAATACTTCTCATATTTCTGCAGGATAGCATTCCTCAATACTTCTCATATTTCTGCAGGATAATCATCACATATATATAGCAGAAAATACAAGAAGTTAAGAAGATCTTAATTTAGAATAGAATGAGTAATCTTTTCATATATGAATAACTTGAGTACAGATAACAAAAATTTAGTCTATACTAAGTTTTACAATCAGCTCTAAAGATTACAAAAGAATTCTATTCTACTAGGGCATTGGTGGACCACCAAGATTTTCTCTTCTTTCTTCAAATGCTAGCTGATCCCATCTTGACTTCTTTTCCTTTGGCAGTGCAATCTCCTTTCCCTTTCTCTTACAATTCGCAGCATATTGTCTTTGAATGCGTTCCAGATCCTTAGATAACTTATAAGAAAATGTAACTACCCTCTAATCTCTCTCTCACTCCTCTTGCTAATGCTTCTCAGGATCCTTCTCCCTCATTGCCATTGCATCCAAAATGGCTTGAGTTTGACGATCAAACGAGCTCAGAGAATCTTCAAAAGTTTTGAGTTTGCCATAAATGGTAGAGGAAAAATTCTGCACTATCAGCTCATATATCTATTGAGAAATAGCATCCTGTTCTCTTTGAAAAGTGAAGAGACCAACCATGGCACGAGAATGAGATTTATTGACCTGGTACTGAGCATTAAGTCCTTTCTTGGATATCTGGGTGAGACTGGCGAGACCTTAGCTTGAGTATTTTCTCTGAGTATCCGCTCTAGCATGTGAGTTCTCCTTATATGAGTAGATACCTGCTCAATAATCTGAACTATTGCTTGACCATCGTTAATGAGATCCGCATGAACATTCTTGATTTGATCACGAATGTGACCAAGTTTTTGATGAAGTGATGGTTCTTGCTCAGCGTCTGCCATTACAATGTCACTGTTCATAGCATCATATATGTTCAGTCTCTTTAAGGCCTTTATCACTTCTCCCTCTGAGTCCTTGACTCCCTTTAGAATATCTCCTCTCATCTATGACGACATATTTGAGTTGCTTTGATTTGACACTACAGTAATTAAAGCATTGATGGCATTAACAACTGCATCCAATTTAGATGAGTTGGCTTCGTTTTCCTTGCTCAAAATGCTATAACCATCTAGCACATCTTGCATGCTTTGAAGTAAAGCATTAAGTTTGTTGATCATTGAATTTCTAAAATCCCTTTCTTCATTCAGTAATTTGTAATTGCTATCAAAAAATTTCTCCATCTTCACTTTAAGCTTTGTAACTTCCATCTTCAGATAGTCAGCCTTCCTACCTACAATATTTAACAGAGGCAATATATGGGACACTATAGCCTTGACCAGTGAGAACGGGGTAGGGACTGATCTGATATTGGCCTACATCACCTCAACAGCTTCTACAAACCCTTGCACTGGCTCAGCAGCCTTTGCAAGTCTCCTCTGGACCTCCTCAGACAGTAAGGATTTTGTAATTTCTACATCAATTTTAGCATCTGCCCTATCCTAGAAATCTAGCTCTTCCCAGCCTTTGGGGGTTAAATTATAGTGGAGGTTGTGGTTGTTGAGGTTGTTGTGGTTGTTTAGGAATCTCCTCTATGATTGGAGGACCTCTGAAAACTAGTCCTTCTTAAAGCAATGGTTCACGCACACGAGACCCAATGGGTGAGAGATATGGAATAACAACTGTTTGGTTAGAGTTTGGGGTGTTTGATTGGTCAGCGGTGGATGTGGATGGTATTTGTGTTTCAGGTAAAGGTAGGGCAGATATGGGTGTAGGTGAGAGTGGTGTTTCAGAAGATTGGTTGGGGAAAAAGAATGGCTTTCCTTCTCCTTCTCTTTAGTACCTTTAATAGTGGACTCACTAACCTGAGCTTAAGATTGCTTAGTTAGTCTGCTCAACTACAACTACTTCCTCTTCCTTATCCTCTAATTCTCCCTCATCCTCATCACTCACTATCTTTATCCTCTTCTGCAACCCTCTCTTCCTCTCCTTCCTTACTTTTTTAGCTTCTTCAGCAGTCAAACTGACCTATTGTTCTGACTCAAGTACATTGAATTCAACAGCTTGCACTTCCACTACTTCATCTTCCTCCTGCCCCTCCTGATCCTCAATCCCTTCCAAGGCGCCTATCATTTCTTCAACAACTTCAAAAACCTCCTTATCAATAAGATTGGCTACTACAAATTTTAGAATTTTCTAAGTATTAGCCTTAGCTCTTACTGCGACTTCTTCAGCCTTTCTCCTTATCTCAGCTCCTAGATCTTCCTGTCGCTTTCTAATTCTTTCCTCCTCAATAGCCTTTACTTTCTCAATTTCCTCTAGATCCTAGACTATGGGAGTTCCTTTCTTTACCATCAGCTTTTTCTTGGGCTGACCTACTTAAGGCACATGAACTGATATAGCTACCTTTCCTTCAGTAGTCACTGCATCCAACTGAGCTTCATCACTCTTTCGCTTCTTCTATTTCTTCAGAGGCATCTCCTCTCTTAGCTCTTCCTCAGCTTTCTTCTCTTCCTCCTTCTCTTTAGGAGTCAGCTCACGAGGCTTCTCTACCTAAGTTCCCTTAGTAGATCTAGTCTTTTTGGGAACATGGGCAACTACAGGAACTGAGCTAGCTGAGCTTCCTCTCTTCATTTCCTTCTTGGAGTCTTTCCTGACCTTCTCCTTACTTCCCTTCTTCTCAGCTACATCATCCTCTCCTTTTTCTGCTATGAGCTTGGTAATCCTCTTAAGCTCCCTTACCACAAAATCTTCCAGAGTTTGATCCTCTTCCTTAGGCTTAATAGGTCTGAGTGTCACTATGGCCTTTGGATCCTTTACTCTGACTTCTCCTCTCTTTAGCTTAATATACTTGGTGTTGTTGGGCTTCTTATTGCACCTTAATCCATGAAAATAAGCTTTACTCAAGATTCTAGATTCAATCACCTTCAAAGTGAGTCTGCTCCTCAGTGCCCATCCTTCTAAGTCCAGCTCATATGCCCTACATATCTCCATCACAAGATGCCTATACACCATGTGCTTAGACACCTTAAAAAATGTGTGCAAAATTGCCAACAACCAATTTATACACTTTCCATGTGTTAGAGCAAAAATGAAAACTCTTTCATACTTTGAACAGCTTCCTGTTGAGGCTATCTTAGGCAGCAACACCTTAGTTACAAGCTTATG
Organism: Euphorbia pulcherrima; assembly: GCA_947683365.1. Classification (NCBI taxonomy): domain Eukaryota; kingdom Viridiplantae; phylum Streptophyta; class Magnoliopsida; order Malpighiales; family Euphorbiaceae; genus Euphorbia; species Euphorbia pulcherrima. The sequence goes on from CANTUS010000007.1 coordinate 13,835,445, forward strand.
CGACTACTTCCCTTCCTTAGTGAACATTGATACTATGAGTTCACCTACTTTATAGTCAGCGGGGACCTCATAATTGATGGGTATGTCCATATGCACTTCATCCTTGATGACTCACATCTTGAGCCCTCTCTCATGCATTCCCAGCAACCCAGCTATCAGTTTGGGTGTAACGTACAACTTTCTCCCCATCACAGTAGTGAAAAAAGATCCTTCTGTCCTTCAAACAAATGAATTCCATGGAAGAAACTCAGCACTACCTGCTCCTAGCAACCATTGCGTAACTCAAAAAACCCTCTGAGATCGTGTTGGCGTGTCCACTTCCCAAACAGCCCATCACTAGAAAAATTGAGCATATATATCGTAGTTGGTGCCTCCACTTCAGTTCCTTCAATAAAACACCATTTCATAGGAATATATTTGGTTCCAGCAGAAATGAATAGATCTCCCCTCTTAATGATTCCAATCGCCACTTTTGCTTTGTGGTCTATTGTAGTGACCCAACATGTGTCTTTATCATTCCTCAGAAATAGAGGTTCCTCAACGCGAGGTTTAGATGATCTTCTAGATGAACTCGCCATTAAAATAGCTTGAAAAAGAATAGAGAAATTTGGGGATTTTGGGAAGAAATTTGCAGAAAAGAAATTTGGTAAAGTAACCTTTCTTCTTTCTGAAATTCTCCTTAAATAGCCAAAGACTCTTCGTTAAGCCCTACAAAGCTACGTGTATGGCTCAAATCCATGGTCAATTTGAATGGTTAGATTGAATAGAGTTTACCATAGGATTAATGAAAGCGAAATACACTGGAAAGCTGCAACTGAATATGGATCGTTTCATAACCTGCTACCATTTCTATAAGTTTTGAGTTTGAAAGAAAATCGGTGACAATTTAATGACGTGTACAAAATTTAAGTGCCAAAGAGAAATAATTAACCTAATTCATAGAAGCTCAGAGTGTGCCCTAATTTTGTCAGCTTCAGAATTGTATTTCTTCAGATTGGATTGGAAATTCCGATTAACTCTCTCAGAGTGTTGAATTGATCCTTTACAATGGGCTTCGTGAATATGTCAGCACGCTATTCTTTAGTAGGAATGTATGTGAGCTTGACTTCACCTTTTAGCACATGATCCCTTATGAAGTGATGTCTAATATTGACATGCTTCATCTTGCTATGTTGAATTGGATTCTTGGATAGGTTAATTGCGCTCTTGTTGTCACACATGACTTCAAGATGCTTAGACTTTATACCATAATCCTCCAATTGACAGCTCATCTATTCATTCATTGCTCCTTTAAATCAATCCGTTAGGAGATAGAATCACACCATTGTGAGATAGAAATCAATCCGTTAGATTGAGATTCGAGCTTCAATTTAAATCCTTTGTCGTTTGATGCCAGTCTTTCGTTAGAGAGAACTCGCGCTGACTTGCTACATGTTGTTTTCCCATTCCATCTGGTAATCTGACATTTTGCAGAGTGCGCGATATTATGTTGTTGATCTGCAGATATTCCCAATTTGGCAAATGACTTTTTGTAGCTTGAATATGGAAGACTTGGTCATTTTCTTCATAAAATGACTTCTTGTCAATGCATTAATTCTTTTTGTCTTTGTCTCATTAATGTCCTGCAAAAAGCAATACTAAAAGCAAAGATTCCATATTTCCTCCAATGGAAAAGTCAGTGTCATTAACAGACATAAAGTAACTCAGTGAAAAGATAAAACAATGTACAAAGCTGAAGCAAAATCTTAATATCAAGCGTTGAGTGAATATTAATTTAGTCAACCACTAAAGTAGTTACTCAGCCCAGAACACTCAGAGTTAAACTAAATAACCAGGTCAGCAGAGATTCAAAATTCTACCCTTGAATTTACTAACTCTCATATAACCATAGACTATTTATTTTAAGATCATTATTGATTTAATTATCTCATACTAAGCTTAATTGTTATGATCAAAACTTAAGCACTACTAAGTCATCATTGAGTCAGTCCAACCTTGTGCTTGGTTCAACAATAACAATATATATAATTACAATGTTATAAATTTATACAATAATTCTCAGGATCACATCATTATCGGGTTATCAAAGACTGGAATCAATAATACCTTAGTCTCTTATCATCGATCGTCGCTGCTGCAGAATTACGTTGATGATCATAGGCTAGACGAACACAAACTGGTGGTTTTGAGGCCTTCCTCAACTAAATCCCTCAAAGTCTCAAAAGAGACCCCTTATGTTTCTCTCATAATGGGTAGAGTAGAAATCTTTTAGATTTAGTGTATTGGGGACCTTAACCATATGCACTCTTTATATACTATTAACATGGGAACCCCATTATGAATTTCTTACAATCTCCCACTTGGCAATCATATAAATCTTGAAACAATTATATTACAAATAAAATTCCCCAAGCGCGCGCATGCTTATGCTATTTATCATTTTTTATAAATCAATCTTGTCCGTCTCATATATAAAGAGTGGAACCATTGTGGCTTTAATCGATATTATAGTAAAATGACTAAACCACCATGATCACCACATATATACATAAAAAATGATAGATCAAATATGGATGAAAATGACATGCTACAAAACCTTATGCATGTCTCTAAGGTCCTTCTTTAGTCTTTATGATATTAAACATAATATTTATGTCAAACAAAGTGTGAACAAAACTGAACACTTTATTTCTGCAGAAACTGAATTATAATATATAAGCATATCCATACATAATGGAACATCAAAATTATATAACAAAACTCCCACTGAAACTGAATATACTAAAATAGTGCAATATCCAAATGAGCTACATGCTCTTGAAAAGCCTTAGTATCAATACTTTAGTAAGCGGATCCGTAATTATAAAATTTGTACTGATATACTATATGAATATATTTCCACTCTGTACTTTGTAACGAGACTAGATCCCAAATTTGATTGCTCTTCTTCAATGCTCTTGAGGTTGATAAGTTTGATCTTAATGAAGAAATTGTTCAATATTGTCTAATATTAACTCAATCTTTCCTCCAAGACAATTTTTTTTTACATTTTCTCTTCCTACAAACTCAACATCCTCAAAACATGCTTTAGTTTTTGTCTCAAAATTAATTTTAAAACTCATCACAAATACCCAGTACAACATTAATTCTTAGTCTTTGAACAGAGAATTAATTGTAAACGGTACTTTGTCAAAAAAATAATGATCAAATACCGATAATCATTTCAGTCAAACAATAACCTTTCTTTGGACCAACTATTGTTCACATGAAAACAAAACTTTACAATTATCATATATTTATCATTGTAGCACTTTATTATTTGTCCATGAGTATATTTGTCTTTGGCCAAATAGTAACCTTCCTTTGGGTCGATTACCATTTGCATAAATAACAAATATATTTATCCTTATGAGTTACAATACTAATAAACAAAATATTTTAATCATCACTTTATGGACAAAAAATTTCTTAATTTGCAATCGGTATCTCAACGCTGTAATCAAATATTGACAACAAGTCCCGTGAGATAATAAACCTTCCTTTGGGCTGACTTATTATCTACATGGATAAATTTAACAATTGTTCAATATTTATACCACATGTATAATTTTCATTTAGCTAAATAGTAATCTTCTTTTGGGCCGACATACTACCCACATGAATAACAAATAAACACATCTAATATTACAAAATAAATTATTTACACAACAAATGTTACTTTGACAACATATTTCTTGAATTAATCTATCACAATATTTGTCCTTAGTGTCATAATTATTCCTTATGAGATTTAGAAACCTCCCTTACATGATAATTTTCAACAAACTTATGAGATTCATGAACTTAAAAAAATCTCCGATTATCATAATAAAACATTACGAATAATGAACCAATTTTGCAAAACAAAATACTTTGGAGTGAAAGCAAAACTTATAAACTTCATGGTCCAAAAATATTAATCACAACAACTATTGTTGTCTAACCCTCTAATTTTTATTAAATTCCAAATATGTTTTAATTATGACAAATCAATAAATTGTAATTAAATCCAAATATCACAACATTTTTATTTATTGTCATAATCTTTTACATATACAAACTTCTTTATATGACAATCCACCTAAACCTTATGATATTCACATTTAAGAATCTCCATTTTGTCACAATTAAATTTTATGAATGAACCAGTTTTGCTTAAACATATACTTAATTGTCAAAATCCAAAATCCAAAATTGTATGGTTCAAACATAATTATTTTTCAAAAATAATTTGGAATTAAAACTTTATGTGTCAAACCTAAATATTTTACAAAAATTATGGTAATATTTTGTAAAATATTACAATCTAAGTGATCAAGTCTTAATTTTGCAAAATAAAAAATTAATGCCCTGTAACAATAAATACCTATTTTTTTTTGTAGGAACCCAAAATTGGCACAGAACTCCAAATACACCAAATATTTCACCCTAAAAAAATAAATTCAAACAAAATTTTTTTCCAAATATTCATAGATTAAAATCAAACCATAAAATCTACGAACATCAATTTGAAGAAAAACCAAAATCCTTTATGATTCAAGAAGAATCTTGTTCTCCAATCCCGATAATCTATCAAATGATGTTGGTTCTGATACCACTTGTTAGAAAAATTAGAATTAACTTATGAGAAAATAATAATATATATAATTACAATATTATAAATATATACAATAATTCTCAAGATCACATCATTGTTGGGTTATCAAAGATTGGAATTAATAATACCTTAATCTCTTATCATCAATCATCGGAATTACTTTGATGATCATTGGCTAGAAGAACACGAACTGGTGGTTTTGAGGCATTCCTCAACTAAATCCCTCAATGTCTCAAAAGAGTCCCCTTATGTTTTTCTCCTAATGGGTAGAGTAGAAATCTTTTAGATTTAGTGTATTGGGGACTTTAACCTTATGTACTCTTTATATACTATTGACATGGGAACCCCATAAGTCCCTCATGTTAATGTATCTCTTTATGTTTTTCATAACTTATATTTCTTCATAACCAATTTATTTGGCTCATAAACAATGAACTAAAATGAATACATAAATAGCTATGATGTAATTGTAAGTTATATGATTCCCATTAATAGAAATTAATAATTTTATAACTTAAGAATTATGAATTTCTTACAAGAACAACTTGGTGTAAGTTGTATCTTAGAAGAGTTCAAGAGGAAGGTGCTCTTGAACTAGGAAATTAGAGATATGAAGAGGAAGGTACTCTTGATAGTAAAAAATTCACTTGTAAAGGCTTCTCCGCCTTAGAAGGAGTATGAAATAGTGGATTAAAGCTCACAAGAGGACGCTCTGAGGACTGGAGGTAGGAAGAGTCCGAACTAGTATAAAATAGTCGTGTAAAAAATCTCTAAACTCTGATCTCTTTATTTTTTATACTTCGTGCATTAGAAGACTAATTTCATTTACTTGCTTAATTTTATGAAAAGGAGTCAATCACCCCCTTCTGACTCCTAGATCACCCCTCCGGGACCAACACAATTTTTTCTTTATGAAAATTCAGTCTTGTGTTTCGGTTCAGTACTAAAAATAAAACCGATTTGAATAATATACAAATTTTATGTTTAGTAGGGATGTGATTCATAAATTATCATTTGTTTATAAATTCTTTAGTTTATTGTAATTGTTGGTCCCTATGCGTACACTCAGTGAGTCAGAGGGGGTGAATGACTCACTAGATTAAAGTTGACAACTTTTTTGCAATTAAGAGATCCTCGCTGAATAGGTCAGTGAGCTGAATAAAAACTGAGTGAAGCTTCAACAATAAAGTAAAGAACACAGAGATTTTATACTGGTTCGGTAACTTGTGCTTACATCCAGTCCCAAGAGAGTGTCTTGGCTTTAATCCACTAATCTCAGCTCCTTTACCCTAAGTGGAGAAGCCTTTCATAGAGTTTCCCAATTATAAATGAGTACCCTCCTCACCGTAATCACTCAACCGCTGAGTAGAATACCCTCTTCAACCAGTAACTCAATAAAGTCTAAATAGGAGTTGGATTCAACTTATAGAAACGTTGATCCAGTTACAATTAATTGAATATTACAATTCTATTGATCTTATTCTATTCTCTCTTGTTACAAAGCAGATTCTCACTGAGTAGTTGCTTTCTTGATTGAATTTCTGTAAAGCTTGGAATATGACAGAGATTTAGCTTTTGTGAAATTCATGTGTATTCACCAAATTCTAACTCTTGCCTTCTTTCTCCTTTTATGGTTGAAATCAAGAATGCAGCTGTTGGACTTGCTTTTGGCATCTTCTTCAATTTGATAGCTCAGCTATCCACCCGTTGCTTCTTCAAATCAATTTGTTGTGAGATAGAAATCAATCCGTTAGGACACTGATTGAATTAGAGCTTCAAATTTGAATAATTGTCGTTTGATGCCGGAAATCCATTAGAGAGAACTTTCTACGTGTCATCTTCCCATTCCTTCTAGTAATCTGACATACTTGCAGAGTCGCGCACTTGCAAAAGATACGTGCTGCTTCAATCCGATTTGAATTTGTCTTCTTGCAGCTTTTCTTTGGATAGACTTAGTCTTTATTAATGCTGGGCTTTTTATTTTTGTCACGTCATTAATTCCTTTTCTCTTATGTATGACGTCTTTCATTAATATCTGTAAAAATTGTAAGACAGAAGAGCAAGATTCCATTTTTTCTTAAATGGAATGGTCAGCGCTATTGAAAACGGAAATAACTTAGCGAAATGAAAAAACAATAAGCACAGCTGAAATGTGATCTAAATATTGAGCGTTGAGTGAACAATGCTTAGTCAGTGAACTAAGTACATATCTCATCTAAAAACAACTCAGAGTAAAAACTAAATAGCTAGGCCAGCGGAGACTTGAAATTCTACCTTCGAATTCAATAACTTACGTATAACTATAGACTATTTATTTTAACATCATTATTTATTTAATTAACTCAACTTAACCTTAATTGAAATGATCAAAACCTTAAGCACTACTGAGTCATCCACTGAGCCAGTCCATCCTTGTGTTGGGGTCAACAACCTCCCCCATTTTGATCAATGGCAATTAATTGAGTGAGAAACTAAATTAATAAGATATTTAGATCAGAGTTACCTCAAAATGAATGCTTGCTCCCCCATTATTTAGCATCTCTTTTTACTCTAAGAGAATGCTAACTCCCCCATAATCCTTGACTTAACATAGGTCAGTATTCCTCAATACTTCTCATATTTTTCTGCAAGGTTAGCAACACATATATAGTAGAAAATACAAGAAGTTAAGAAGTTCTTAACTTAGAAAATAATAAGTAACCTTTATATATGAGTAACTTGAGTACAGATCAACAAAAAGTTAACCTATACTAATTTTTACAGAAAGCGCTAAGAATTACATGAATTCTATTCTAATCAGAATTTATCAGGCAAAATAGGTCCTTGTAAGTTAGCAGCCTTCTTCTAAAATGCCTCTTCATCCTATCTGGACTTCTTTTGCTTTGGTGGCATTGACTCTTTGCCTTTCTTCTTCCTTAGCTCAGAGTACTCTTTCTCAAGACGCTGCAAATCCTAGGACAGCTCAAAGTTGAATTCAACGATCCTTGCTCCACTCTCTTTCTCTGCTTGCACACGCTTCTAGCGATCCTTCTCCCCTATTGCCATTGAATCTAAAATGGCTTGAGATTGAAAATCAAACGAGTTAAGAGCCTATTCAAAAGTGGTAAGATCACCAAATATGTTTGTTGCGAAATTCTTGACCATGGATTTATAAACTGTTTAAGAAATGAAGTCATGTTCCCTTAAGCAAGAGAAGCGTGCCACTAGGGCGCTTGATTGGGACTGATTCACTCTAAATTGGGCAGAGAGTCCTTCCCTGGAAATCTGAGTCAGACTTGATAGAGCCCTAGCTTGACTATTTTCACGCATCATCCTCTCAAGCATTGGAGTGCTTCGAATATGAGATAAGACCTACTTGTGTATCTGATCAAGAGCTTGACCATCATTAGAGTCATCAACATGAACAACATTAATTTGATGATGAATGTGACCAAGTTTCTTATGGAGCGATGGTTCTTGTTCAGCTTCTGACATAACGATGTCGTTATTAAGAGCATTAGATATGTTCAATCTCTTTAATGCAGTCATAATCCTTTCCTTAGAGGCCTTAACTCCCTCTAGTAGCTCATTATTCACCCGCATCAACTTATTGGAGTTGCCTTGATTTTGCTTAAAAGCAGTTATTAGCGCATCAATTGAACCAAATAAAATATCCATCTTGGTTGTGTTTGAATCATTCTCCTTGCTCAAGATGTTATATCCATTGAGCACAACTTGCAATCCCTAAAATACTGGATTGAATTTGTCAATTAAGGAGTTCCTGATGTCCGTCTCATCATTAAGGACTTTATTATTGCTCTCATAGATTTTCTGCATTTTTTCTTTGAGCTTTGCAACTTCCAAGTTTAGATAGTCAGCCTTCCTACCTGTAATATTAAGAATATGCAACATATGTGACATAATAGCTTTAGTTAGCAAAAATTCAGTAGGGACTGACTTTATGTGCTCCTTTATTTCCTCCATAACTTTTAAAAATCCTTGTACTAGCTCACCCGCGCTGGCAAGTCTCCTCAACACTTCCTCAAATAGTAATGATTTAGCTATAGCAACACCAATTTCCTCCTCTGTCCTAAGTGTTGGATACTTCTCTCTTCGCAATCTCCTTATCTCTCCAAGTAGCTTAGCTTGAGGGTTGAATTGGGGTTGATGTTGTGGTTGTTGTGGTTGAGGTTATTCAGTGTGGATCTCCTCAATGGTTAGACCTCTAAGAACTGGTCCTTCCAGCATTAAAGGTTCATGAACTGGAGACCCAATTGGGGAAAGTAGTGGGATGATTTCTGCTTGATCATTTTGGCCAGAAGTTGAGATGTTTGGTAGGTCAGAGTTTGAGGTGGATGGTGATTGAATTTTAGAGGTGGTAAATGGTTGCATGGAAATGGGTGTAGGTGAAAGAGGTGGTTCTGTAGAAAGGTTAGGGAAAAGGAATGGTTCTTTAGGTTGCTTTTCTTCCACACCTTCAATAATTTACTCACTGGCCTGAGCTAAAGATGACTGCTCAGCCAGCTGAGCTCCTTGCTAAACTACTTTAGCTTCTTCTTCCTCCTTGTCCTCTAAATCATCCTCATCTTCATCTATCACCACTTTCATTTTCTTGAAAATCCTCCTCCTCTTCTCTCCCCTTTCCTCTTTAGCCTACACAACAGTCAAATCAACAAACTGTTGGTCTTCTTCTTCTTTCTCATTTACAACAAATTCAACTGAGTTAACAGTCTCAACTTCAGCTTCATCCTCCTACTCTTCCTCACGTTCTATTCCATCTAAAGCACTAAACATCTCATCTACTGCTTCTAGAATGGATTTTTTAGGCAAGTTTGTAGTTGTCTTCTCATAAGCTTTCTCCAAATCAACTTTAGCCTTAGCATCTGACTCCTCAACCCTTCTTCTAATCTCCTCCTCAAGGTCCTCTTGCCTTTTCTTGATTCTCTCTACCTCAGTAGCTTTTACTTTCTCAGCCTCCTCTAGATTCTGGACTACACCAGTTAGTGTTGGATATGATGTATGCCCTTAAGGCAATGAGGTGATATATCTTAATTATGTAATAGTATGAATAATTTGTTTAATCAATAAAGGCATTTGTTCTTTTATTTATATCAATGTGTTTCTATGTATATATTAAAGCTGGTTAAATATATTCATTGATGTATGTATTCAAAAGTCCTTGACATATCATAGCATGAAGTCAGAGAAATTATAGTTGGACTATATCTGGTGGAACCTGCTTCATGTGCAATTATGATTATGTCTAAACTATCCCTAGTCATAGTTTCATCAAGAAAGGATATTAATGATGCGGAAAGACTAGCATGTGGTCAACTTTCTTAGAAAGGGTCCAAGGAGTCAATCTCCTAAGGACTGAAGGTGGTGCCTTAAGTTTGACACATGGATATATCTGGGAGATATATTGGAGACCATAGTAAGATAAACACTTGGTATATATATCAATGTGTTAGTGTTTATCTTCATGCAATAAGCTTTGCGAATGTCCTCGTACTTGAGATGGTAGTTACATTGTGTGGTACTATTGCTATACTTTGGGTCATTACTATGCACTCATTAATTTAGGGTGTTATGGGTGATTACGGGTATGGTGATGACAACACGTTGGTAAGCTGAGTAGTCGGAAAGAATCCATCGCTCTGGATATATTAATGAGTTGTACCTGGCCACTTGTTGAAGTGATGATTGCCATAAACCTCTGATCAGAGTATGTGTTTGATAGAAATGGTTTCTAGTCAAACATACTATAGTAAAAGGCAATATACTTCGGTAACAAGTAAACTACTGGGATAGCTTGGAGCAACCTCGCTATTAGTAGGTTAACACTTTAACCGAACCCTATAAACCAGATGGTACTAATAATAAAGAATGGAAGGAATTTATCGCACTAGATAACTATTGCATTAACCGGGATTAAGTCATAAGCATAAATAATGTTCCGAGTAATGGGGGATGGTAGACACTTACTAGAGGCATACTACAGTCGTTTAAGGTAATCGAGTTCTATTCACTGTCTAGAGCATCGAGCCAATGGTACCATTAGAACAAGGGTTGGTTAAGCCTTAACAGCTCAATACTTCGGGATCCTATAAGGTCACACACATTGGACCTTTATCGAACTAAGTAAAAAACTAATAGATTTATTCTATTATGAAGATATAACTTAAATAATAATTGGATTATTATTTGATTGGTTAAAATTGATTAGATCTATTTTGGTTAAACCAAGGTATTTATTTTGACCGATAACTAATTAATTAGAGTCATAAATAAATTATAATTGATTAGATCAATTTTGGTTGGACTAAGAAATTTATTTTGACTGATAACTAATTTATTAGGGTCGGAAAATAAATATTTATTTAAAAAGGATTAAAAGGGGAAATTATGCATTGGAGAGTTAAATTGGACCGAGAGTATAAAAGTATTTTATACAGGCTTGAGTGCGCGGGAGTACACCGAAAGGTGCGCGAGCAATGCTGGACATTGCTCACAGCAGCTCATAAAAATGGGCTGCACATGCGCAGACCATGATGGGCGTGCTGCAAGCTGGGCTCGCGGCATGGGCCGCGAGGCCCAGCTAGCAAGCAAGGCAAAACCTGCAAGGGCTTTGCCTTGTAGCACACAGCGTGCTATGCACGCTGTGTGCACGGGTCTACATGCGGATTCCTTGGATCCGCGTGTATGACCCGTATGGGGATGGGAGTTACTCCCATCCCACATTGCTAATGGGGAGCAAAAGTTTGCTCCCCAAGCCTATATATAGGCTTTCCCCTCTCCTCTCAAAGAATACAGTGTGCACCAAAGCTCGGAGTATAAATCTTAAGCGAGATTCGAAAAGAATAATCTCTAGGGTAATTGAGCAAGTTATTTTTGAGGAGCCTAAATTTATTCGGGCACCTCTAGTTTATATTTTCGGGTGAGGCTTCTGGAGTGGTCTAGCAACTACTTGAGGCTTCTTAGTTCTTCCTCCCGGGGAGGTTTTGGTTAGTGGGGTTCGTGTGGATACTGATAGAGGCTATCCTACGATTGGAGGCTTGTGCAAGAAGGTTCTGCAAAAGCACGCTTCAATTGGTAAGTTTTTTTTCTTTCTCTTTTAATTATTAGGTCTTTTTCTTTAACCGTTTTTATACTTAATAATTATGCTTAGGTTATTTTGCATGCTGAGTTTATTTTATGCTTAGGTTATACCTTAGAATTATAATATGCTTAGTATAAAATAAATATGCTATGATATAATTTGGAATTATGGTATGCTTAGTCCTTTTGTATGCTAACCTAGGCAAAGAATTATTTAGTTAAGGCTTTATTTAATTTATATGCAACTAATAGGAGTTCCTGGGGACATGGACAAAATTTTGAATTTCCGTCATGCCTGTTATCCATGTTCAATCTGATTGTCAGTTACCAATAGTGGTATCAGAGCCTGTCTATTTAGTGCATAATTAAGTTAGAAGCGAACTAAATATTATTTTCTATATGAAATGATTTGTTTATTTGATTGTTTGGAACAATATATATGAACTTATGCCTTTCATTTCAAGGTTAGAAAATGGTTATGAATAATTTTGAATAAGCCTGTTCAACTTACTCAAATTATACAAGTGTCAATAATTTATTTAAATTACGTGGGTTATAGATGCTTCCAATTTACATGAATTAGAAGAACGAAATTTATTAGTTTGAGAGAATCCATTGGTCTTCAGGTTTGTGCCCGTATTTGTTCTGGCTAAGGATTGGACTTGGTGTCTACTCCTCATAGGGCACCTGTCCTACCTGGGAACCTATATCGGTGAAATTTGAATTGACCAACGGGAATTAATATGAACTAATTTATTTCTAGTATATAAGATGGTGCTTATATATGTTTCTGTAACAAAGTAAAAAAATTAAATTTATTGAATAAAAGCTTAAAGGAAATGCAATATAAATATAACAAATAAAAGTGTTAATTATTCTGCCTTCCTCTAACATAACCTTTGCTGAGTAAAAAGTTAGTCAGTCTGTCACACCATGCTCTTAGAGCTTGCTTCAATCCATAAAGAGCCTTCTTCAATTTGAAGACATGATATGGATACTTTGGATCTTCAAAGCCTGGAGGATGTCTGACATAAACTTCTTCTTGAATGTAACCATTAAGAAACGCACTCTTGACATCCATTAGAAATAACTTGAAGTTCATATGAGATGCAAAAACATAGAGAATTCTTATGGCTTTAATTCTTGCTACTGGTGCAAACGTTTCACCCTAGTCAATGCCTTCTTGTTGATTATAGCCTTGAGCAACTAGTCTCGCCTTGTTTCTGACAATATTAAGAGCTTCATCTAGCTTGTTCTTGAGAACCCATTTGGTGCCAATTATTGACTTGCCTCTGGGTTTTTCAACCAAATCCCAAACTTCATTTATTCTGAATTGGTCTAGCTCTTCTTGCATTGCAATTATCCAATTATCATCAAACTCAGCATCTTCTAACTTCTTGGGTTCAATCAATGAAATAAATGCTGAATGACTAATCATTCTATTTAGCTAACCTCTGATCAGCACTGGATTTTGCACACTATCAAGGATCTTCTCAACTGGGTGATCTCTCCTTGCTCTAACTTCCTATGGTAGATCAGGATCAGATCACTGATCTAAGGTCATTGGTTAAGCATCATTATCATCACCAAAGTTGATGGATTGGTCCAAGTCAACTTCATAATCTTCTTTCTCTAGAATAGGATCAGGAATTACAATGGGCTGACTGACTGATCCGTTGACTTAATTTGGTTTCTTTTCATCATCATTGGCTTCTCTACTTGCATTGTTAGTTTCATCGAATCTACATGCATGTACTCCTCTAAAGAACCAGTTCTCTTGACATACACTCTATATGCCCTACTGTGTGTTGAGTAACACAGAAAGATTCCTTTATCAGCCTTGGGATCAAATTTAACCAATTGGTCTTTAGTGTTTAATATGAAGCATCTACAACAAAAGGCCTTGAGATGACCAACCTTAGGCTTGTGCCCCTTCCAAAGTTCATAAGGAGTTTTGTTTAAAACTGGGTGAATTAAAACCATGTTTAGAATATAACAGGCTGTGTTAACAGCTTCTCCCTAGAAGTACTTTGGTAGGTTGTTATCACTCAGCATATAATGACCCATCTCCATAATAGTGCAATTCTTTCTCTCAACAACCCCATTCTACTGAAGTGTTTGAGGGGCAGAAAAATTATGGTCAATACCATGTTTAGAACAGAATTCCTGAAATTGCCTATTTTCAAATTCTCTTCCATGGTCACTACAGATTCTATTAATTTTAAGGTCTTTTACATTCATGATCCGGGTCGCCAACCTAGAGAATGATTCAAATGTTTCATATTTTCTTGTGAGTAAGACAATTCAAGTGAACCTGGTCAGATCATCTACAATCACAAGGGTGTATTTCATTCCACCTAGACTTGTTGGCAATACTGGCCCAAACAAATCCATGTGTAGAAGATCAATGGGACGAGAAGAAGATATATCAGCTAATGATTTAAAGGTCTTCCTAAATTGTTTCCTAAGTTGGCACGCTAAGCAGAGTCTATCTTTTTCAAAGGCTAGATTGGGTAATCCCTCAACAAGTTCATTTCTGGCTAATTTGGACAGATTGGTCATATTAATATGTCCTAACCTTCTGTGCCATATTCATGAGTTTTCCTCCTTAGAAAGTAAGCATATATCATCCAGGGGATAAATCAATCATATAAACATTATTAACTCTAGGAGCATAAAGAGTAGTTTGGTCAGAATTACCATCAATGATTGAGCAGCCCACTGAGTCAAAAATCACTTTCCTGCCTTTATCACAAAGCTGAGCAACGCTTGGCAAGTTGAACTTTATGCCTTTCACCAGAGACACACTTTCAATTAAAGGCTTGACTCCTACAGTGCCATTGCCAACAATCTTTCCCTTTTGGTTGTCTCCAAAACTGACACTTCCATCCCTCTTTCGCCCCAATGTGATGAATTGACTTTCATCACCTTTCATATGCCTCGAGCATCCACTATCCAAATACCATATTCTGCTGTCATCAGTGGATGTCAGTCTCACCTGCAAAACAATTAAGTTTTCTTAGGTACCCATGCCTTTCATTGGCTGGGTCATCCCTTATTAGTGATGTTAATCCTAGACCAACCATGGTCATCATAGTAACCATTTTTGTGTCTACACATGATAGTTGCATGTCCTGATTTTCCACAAAAACTACATGCAGCCTCAGGATTAGGCCTGCTCGCTTTACTATTTTGAGAAACCTTCTCAGAGTGGTGAGTGTGGTTACTCCGAGTATTCCTATATGGTTGAAGAGGGACCCACACCTTTTTTAAAGCTATTAATTCAGCACATAACTCATTCATTTGCTTAATGAGCTTACTGTTATATCCATCATGGTACTCAGATTTTTCTATAAGGTATAAGATATCAAGTGAGGTAGAGGAGTTACAGTCCTCTAGATCAGCACACCTCCTCTGGAGTACTTTGATGTGTTTAGCTGACTTCTTAGTCATATTAATAACATCATTAAGTACTGCAGCAAGTTCATCTGATGACAAAGGGGGTTCAAAATTTACCTCAGGTTATTTTCCTTTGTCTTTTCTCCAATCAGCTGACTAGTTAGCAGTGAAAGTTATTGGTTGGTCAACTAACACTGTATTTTCACTCGGCTGATCATCAATAGCCATTAGACACATGTTTGCTGAGTCTTGTGGTTCCTCATTAGAAGAAGATGATTCCTGCTCAAAGTCACTCCATGTTGCAGCAAGAGCCATCTTATCTATCTTCTTCTTGAACTTGTACTATAGGACAGCTGGACTGAATATGCCCCTTCTCACCACATTCAAAACACTTGATATCTTTGCTATACTCTTTGCGTGGTATTTCATTAACACCTTTCTTGTACTGGCTGGGCTTCTTATACTTCTAAAAGTTTCCATCTTTCTTTAAGAACCTTCTGAAGTTCTTGGTCATCAGGGCTATCTCTTCTTTTCTTTCCTCTGGGTATTCTTCCTCTGAGGAATCATCAGCCTTTAGAATAACATCTCTGCTGGAGCTTTCTCTCTCTTTGTACTTGAACTTCTTAGACTCATCCTTATATTGTTTGAGTGACATCTCATGAGTCACCAAAGTTCCCATCAACTCATCAAACTTATAAGTCTTCAAATCATAAGCTTCTTCAATAGCACACTTCTTTGCATCCCATTCTTGTGTTAGACTTCTCAAAATCTTCTTAACAGTCTCCTCTTCAATGAAGTTCTTGCCAAGTCTTTTTAGCTCATTGATAATGTTCATGAATCTAGTGTTCATGTTAGAGATGTCATCCTTGGGTTGCATATGAAACATCTCATAATCCTTCATGAGAATGTTTATCTTGGACTCCTTGACTTTGTCAGTTCCTTCATAGGTTACTTCCAACTTCTTCAAGATCTCTTTAGCAGTTTCATATCCAGATACTCGATTGAACTCAGTTGCATTAAGAGCACAATGAAGATAGTTGATAGCAATTGCATTCTCTTTAAGTCTGATCAGGTCTTGACTGTCCCATTCATCAGAGTACTTATCAACTCTTACTTTATTCTTTACAATGGATGGAACAAATGGCCCTTCAACAATAGCCAACCAAGAAAACATACTTTGAGACTGAATGAAGCTCTTCATTCTGTTCTTCCAGTATGTGTAGTGCTCTTCATGGAACATGGGAGGCCGATTGACAGACATTCCCTTAGGAAGAATGTATGCTTGGGCCTTTCTACTGGATTCTCCTCCTTTATACGCCATGGTCTTTATCTCAAGATTGTAAGATCCTTAGAATAAGAACTAGCTCTAATACCACTTGTTGGTCCCTATGCTTACACTCAGTGAGTCAGAGGGGGGTGAATGACTCGCTAGATTAAAACAGACAACTTTTTCGCAGTTAAGAGATCCTCGCTGAGTAGCGGGCTGAACAAAAACTGAATAAAGCTTCAATAATAAATTAAAGAAAACAAAGATTTTATATTGGTTCGATAACCTATGCTTACATCCAGTCCCAAGAGAGTGTCTTGGCTTTAATCCACTAATCTCAACTCCTTTACCCTTGGAGGAGAAGCCTTTCATAGAGTTTCCCAATTACAAATGAGTACCCTCCTCACTGTAATCACTCACCCGTTGAGTAGAATACCCTCTTATATCAGCAGCTCAACAAAGTCTAAACAAGAGCTGGATTCAACTTATAGAAATATTGATCCAATTATAATTAATTGAATATTACAATTCTATTGATCTTATTCTATTCTCTCTTGTTGCAAAGCAGATTCTCGCTGAGTAGTTGCTTTCTTGATTGAATTTCTGTAAAGCTTGGAATATGAAAGAGATTTAGCTTTTTTGAAATTCAAGTGTATTCACCAAGTTCTAACGCTTGCCTTCTTACTCCTTTTATAGATGAAATCAAGAAAGCAGTCGTTGAACTTGCTTTTGGCATCTTTTGCAATTTCACAGCTCAGCTATCCACCCGTTGCTTCTTCAAATCGATCCGTTGGGAGATAGAATCACACCATTATGAGATAGAAATCAATCCTTTAGGAAACTGATTGAATCAGAGCTTCAAATTTGAATCTTTGTCGTTTGATGCCTGAAATTCGTTAGAGAGAATTTGCGCTGACTTGCTACATGTCATCTTCCCATTCCTTCTGGTAATCTGACATACTTGCAGAGTCACGCACTTGCAGGAGATACGTGCTGCTTCAATCCGATTTGACTTTGTCTTCTTATAGCTTTTCTCCTGACAGATTGCCTTTATCAATGCTGGGCTTTTTGTCTTTGTCGCGTCTTAATTCCTTTTGTCTTATGTATGAAATCTTTCATTAATGTTTGTAAAAATTGTAAGACAGAAAAGCAAGATTCCATTTTTCCTCAATGGAATGGTCAGTGCTACTGGAAACAGAAATAACTCAGCGAAATGAATAAATAATTAGCACAGCTGAAATGTAATCTAAATATCGGACGCTGAGTGAACAGTGCTTAGTCAGCAAACTAAGTACACATCTCAACCCAAAACAACTCAGAGTAAAAACTAAATAGCTAGGTCAGCGGAGACTTGGAATTCTACCTTCGAATTCAATAACTCACATATAACCATAGACTATTTATTTTAACATCATTATTGATTTAATTAGCTTAACTTAACCTTAATTGAAATGATCAAAATCTTAAGCACTACTGAGTCATCCACTTTGAGTCAATCTATCCTTGTGTTGGGTTCAACAATAATTATGTTTATCAACTTCATTATTTATGTGTTAATGAATTTTTAGATATTGTTTGAAAGATTATGATTATTTAGACATTATATTTTTACATCAAATATTTAGTTCAATTTTATTTAAATTCGGTTCGGTTGAGAAAAAGCAAATTTTAACCAAAATATTTTCGGTTCAGACAATTCAGTTTGGTTTAGCTTAACCGAATGCTCACCCCTAGGTATATAGTCTGTAGACTTGTTCAAGTGGGGTCATGGATAGGGCTGTAAACGAGCCGAGCCAAGCTTTGTTGTATTCAAGCTCTAGTTTGTGAGTATGCTTGTCAGCGTCTTATCGAGCAGATTTACAAGCTTTCAATACAAGTGTACCTTTGTTCAAGGTCGACTCATTTACGACGACAAACCTGAATTTTGTTCAAGAACAAGCTCGTTTATTAATAAGTCAAGCTCGAATGAGCTTTTATCGAGCTGAGCTACTTAGCTCGTTTACAGCCCGGTGGCCTGGTTAGACCCAACTTTTATGAGTCGGACCTGGATAAACATATTCTAATATAAGTTTGGTCTGGCCCAAACCAATCAAAACTCGAACATATAATGAGTTGGGCTTGGCTCATATAAAACTCAAGCTAGGCCTAGTAAGAATATATATAAATTAATAATGTTTGATGGGTGGGTTGAGTTATGCATGAAAATGAAATACTAAGTTCAAGCCCGATCTGAGCTTGCATATTAATGATGCGGGCTGGGTTGGACCTTGACGAAGCAATTTTTTATCGGCCCAACCAAATTCGGTCTAGTTCGTCCATTGAACAGGTTTAACAGTCGGTCTAACATGGGTTTGGAATCTCTAAAATTTAGTGTTTAAAATTGAAATTTAGTAGTTTGTATGTTACACAATGCACCAAATCTGCCACCATTTAAAAATAATGAATGATTGGAACTGATTACATTTTATAACTTTATCAAATCTCAACTTTAGAGAATCCTAATCCATGTAACATGTATATATAAAGTACGTGCTTTAAAAATCTCTTTACAGAAGTAATTTTTGCTGCACGCAGTAGTATTTTAATGAATTTCTCAATCGTGTAAAAATTTGTGTTTTAGTTTTTTTTGGTCTTAAAGTGTCTATTACTACATTCTATACTTTTTTGTAATACTATAGTTCACAGGAAGTGGACAATTATAGATCATATTGTGCGCCTATCTATTTTCTACACAGATCCCAATCATTTTCTAACATTCTTATTGTAATCAATCCATCGAATTTGAGCTCCCAAAACTTTATCAATATAAAAGAGACACATTCTTGTTGTAAATTGAAATGTTTGTAATGTTTGTTTAGTTCACGGTCATTGAACCATCGGTTATTAGAGCAAGTCCAACAATTTTCCCTATATTCCATCCACTAAATACTATTTTACAGGATCTATGGTGTTTTTACTCTAACCGTCTTCCCCATTTTTCATATCTCATATTAGATTCCCTAAAAATAATAATATTCTATTATCATTATAATATGAATTTCTTTACATAAAATCTATTCTAATCAACCAACAAAAAATTATACAAATAAAAACCAAAAACAAATATCAATATAATATTATGAGGAACCCCAGTTTGGGATATACCATATGAGGAATGATTGGACTCAGCCATTTCCCATATATGTTTCCCTAACCATTTTAGATAATACACAAAAAATGGGGAACCATTGAACTTGCTTTTATGCTTTCCTTACTTCATAATGCCATTTTCAAAAGGGGCCAAAGTGTTTAGTTGCAAATTAAATGTCTTTTGCAATAGGTGAGTTCGTCTCCCATGAACACCACAGCTTTCATAAGGTTTCCAGTTTTGAGCATATACTCGACAAAATAGTACAAACACTCTAAATAGCACATCTCATGGAATTGCAGCCGGCATTAGGCCATTAGCTAAGCCTGACAATGCTTGGTAGCTGGTTTGCCAATGTACTAGGCTTAGTGTCCACTTTCATATCAAGAGCAGCAACTCTGTCTGTTGTTGACAACATCAACCTTTTCAGAGTCTCCGAAACCAACTTGCAGTGTGATATCAGTTCCTGGGGGGTTGGAAGCTTTTTTATTAAATGGCTCCTCCGGGTTGTAGTTGTTCTATTTTGTCTGTGTTGGAGAATGTGCGTTTGCCAAGAGACTTATGTGATAAATGGATAGATTGAGAGTCAAACTTATGTAACAGATAGATTGAGAGGACGATTAAGGTGGAATGAATATATGTTATAAAGACCAACTAATGCATCAATTAAAAAAACGTTGAAACTTCAGAACAGAAATACGTGTAGAAGGAAAACTATTTTGAAACATGCTCCATCTGATTTCAAAAACTGATCACTTTTAGGCTATTCATCAAAACCAATAAAAAAGTTAATACACTATTGAAATGACCAACGTATCATTGATAAAATTCTCTTTCTTTCTTAATTACCAATTTATAAATTCATCAATACCTACTCTCTTTCCAAATAAATATACGAGTAAATTAGAGAAAAAATTGTAAAAGTTGCATTAATATTCAAAAATGATAAGTAAAAAGAGCAAGGCAAAAAGCAAAGCCTAAAGTGACTAGTTTTTGAAACCGGAGGGAGTATGTGTTTACTAGATATTGATGAACATTTGGCTTTTGATAAAGCTTTATATCGTTAGAAAATCCATATAACCAACCCCACCTAGCGTAAAATTTAAAGCTTAATTATTTAATTGAGATAAACGTATAACGTGCAGTAACACCAAACCTTACTTACATAAGATTAAGGCATAAGCCTGTGCTTATGCTTATTTACTTTTTGGCTTGTAAAAGGCCGAAAAGTTCACAAGTCAAAAAGTATAACTAACTTTCGTTTTCTTAACTTATAAGTCAAAGATGAATCATGATACTTCACAAAACTACTTCTAAGTTAAAAACTCCTTATAAAGAGCTTTTTAAACTACACGAAACACCCCATGGTAACATGCATCCATCAACAGTAAACATATAAAATCAAGTGTCAAAAACCTCGTCAGTATTATATCAGCAACACCTTCAAATTAGTTACAAAATAATCAAGTTCTTATCCATTAACCACTTGCCTCAGAATGAGAGTACACTACATTCACTCTTCTTTCTTATTAAAGTTGAAAAAACTAAGAATTAGAAGGCCCTTGATGTACATCAAAATACCTAATAAGACTTCTGGTTCGCAGAACAGTACGAAATATGATATAATAGAACGAATATTTCTTAAGGAAAATATATTCTATTCCACCATATTTCATTCTATTATGTAAACCAAATGACACAGTTGTGTATATATGCAAAACATCTAAGAATAATTCAAATCAAGGATGGAGGGAACTGAACTCGCAGCTGTATGCTCTTTCAGCCAACCGCAAAATAGACTCAGAGAAAAACAGGTGCCATGACTAGTGTGATTGTCGCCAACATCTTTATCAGCACATGTAGTGATGGTCCAGCTGTATCTTTGAACGGGTCTCCCACGCTGCCCACCATTCAGACCTTCATGTTATTACGATTATTTTCCTTTTAAGGCCATCTACTTTCCAACTTATATTCTTTTCAATTCAATACAATTCAGTATTAAGTTTCAATTTATACATTATATTATTAATTAATATCAATATTCATAATTAATAAATACTAAAAAGTAACTAAGAAATATATTTTAAAAATTTATTACTTTTTATTTATTTGCATTGACAAATTTTGTCTACTAACGAATAAATAATTACAATATTTATCTTTCAATTATATTCATAATAATAATTATTGTAATAATAAAACAAAAAAAATCCAAGAAATAATTTCACAACAGCAACAATGACGAGAACGACGATGACTTGTTGTAATAATAAAACAAAAAAAATCCAAGAAATAACATTCACAATAACAACGATGAGAGGACAATGACTTGTAATAATATAACAAAAAAAATCCAAGAAATAACATTCACAACGACGATGAAGACAACAAAATAATAATAATAATAATAATGCATGATGGTAATTTTAATTATTACTATTATAACCAATTATAAATAATAAATTTTGTTGTAATATATAATAGTATTATTTAAATTATTATTAATTATTGTTGTTGATATACATTAATATTTTAAAGTATTATTAGTATTATTATTTATATTTTCCGTTTAAATTCAATTCAGCTTCAAAATCGTTTAGCTCAGTTTAGTATCATTCAGTTCAACTCAATACACCTGTACATAGGTTGAAAAGAACCAAGCCTACGTCGGTTTCTCTAAAATGTTAACAAAAACCCATCACCAAGGCCTATGGTACTCGGACTTTTCAAATTGGCCGGCACACCGGTGTTCGATACGTCCAGTACGGGATACGTGTCCGGTACGGCGGAAATCACACGGGTGCGGCAATGGAGAGTAGTTGTGCGTCAACAGAGGACGGTTGGAGGTAGAGGACAGTTTTGGGCTAGGTTAGTTTTGGGCTAGGTTATTTAATCAGGCCTTTTTTATTGGGCTTCTCATTGTAAAGTAAAATGGGCTTTTACATGAAGGTAAAAAAAAAATAATTTGGATCAAATGCCCACATCCCCCACCCATTGACGCGATTGTTGCTTTTTCTTTTTTATTTTTTTATTTGTTTTGCTTATATCTTTTAAACTATTTATTTTTTCGACATGCCGCTTCAGGGATTTTTGTTCGTCTCTTTTTTATCTTCGAAAGAAGATCCATGATGATATACTTTTATCGAGTTTTTTTAACTGTCATATACCTAATAGAAGTCCAATAGAAATCGGTAAAACTAGAAGACCTTTAAATAACACATGAATATCCAATTTTAAAAGGTAGAGGACTCTGTAAAATATTAGCAATGGTCTCAATGGTAGTAGTTCATAAAGTAACCGCATAACAATGGATACAACGAAATTTTCAGTGATCTATTGGATATCTATAGATGATCTATAGGAAATCTATTGGATAAAAAATGACGCAAAATCACAATGGATGTTATTTCAAAGATAAAAATAAGACGAACAAAAAACTTTAGAGCGGCATGTCGAAAAAATAAACGGCTTGACATGACAATTGTGTAAATAGAATTGAAAAAATGAGGAAGTTAAAATAAGGAAATTTCCAGTGATCAATTGGATATCTATAGATGATCTATAGGAAATCTATTGGATAAAAAAATGACGGAAAATCATAGTGGATGTCATTTCAAAGAAAGAAATAAGACGAACAAAAAACTCTAAAGCGGCATGTGGAAAAAATAAACGGTTTGAGAGATAAATGAAAAATAAGGAAAAAAAAACATAACAATTATGTAAATAGAATTGAAAAAAAGGAGGAAGTTAAGATATATTCCAGTAGATATTTTAATAAATCTGTAATTAATTTGAAAAAAGTGTCCAATTATGATAAATACCCAAATATAAACTACAGCTGTAACATTTTTTTCTGTTTTCTTTTATGACTTTATATTTTATTCTTCGTTCTGTCCTTTTAAACTATCAAGTTCACTAATCAAGTTAAATTGTATCATAATGTTTTATTTTATGTGGATTTTTTATTTTACATTTTGACTTGAAAACGTGTGTATAACAATAAAATGAAAGAGCCATTAGAATGCCGAGTCATTAATAAATTCAATTTCTTCAATACACATCTGTTTGTTCACTAATCCCTAATAAAACCACACCTCTTCCTCTCCCTACGGTAACTTAATTATTTTATTTCATGAGTTTTTATTTTTTTAATTGTGCCGTATCCAAAATTAGGACGGCGCCCCCGTATCCTAAAATTTCAAAATTGCAGTACCGGACACACGGAGTGTCCAGGTAACATAGACCAAGGCTGGCATGAACGAATCAAAACCATTACTTCCTCCATATTATTTTTACTACATTTCACATTTCTTAAGAAATCAAATAATAAGTGGTAGAAAAATACTATTTCACCCCCTAATTAATGCTTAGTTTTCCACTCCATTGCAAATAATGATAATAGGATATGATAATTGGGGGTAGAGCTGCAAAAATAATGAAAAAATGCCTAGAATTTTGAATATGACAAGTAAAAGGGGATTTGAGATATTAGGTAAAAAGACAAGTAAAAAATTTACGGAGGAAGTATTATATAATGACTCGTTTTATGCACACAACAAAACACAGGGCTGGAGAAAGATGATTATAAGTTTCAATTCTATTTGGAACTCCACTAGTACTATTAATGCGTGGAGAGAAACATAACAGAAGAAATAGCCGGAAATTAATTAAGAAAGACTTACGTGTCTCCAGTGACAGCGGCTTTATGAGAGTCACTACCCTTGCCTCCAAGTGCCCCTGTTTCAATATACTTCTTTGCATTATCCCAAGCACCGCCAGCTGTGTTTAGAAAAAGAGCCATTAGAATGCCGGCCACTGTTCCAAACATTAGCATAGCAGCCACCACTTTAGCTCCAAGCAGAGGGTGCCCCGTGTAGTACCCCAATATCCGGAACACAAGACCTGCACGTAATACCAAAAAGTTGAGCAATTCTCTTTTAACCCAACAGTCATGCGCCATTGAAGACAACCAACTAAATGACCTATCAGACGGAATTCAACTGACAACAACATAAAATAAGTGCAGATCAGGGGGAACTGTAGAATATGATTGAGAATATTAAAATAGCTCATAATATCATTACAACATATTCAAAAGACTCTATGCATAATGTATAAATAAACCCAAAAGAATCCTGCATGACATAAACCAGTAGCAAGCTTCTTCCAATTCCACCGTATGTGCAGAAACTAAAATCCACCGACTTAAATACCTTTTTGGGTCTTGTTCTATAACTGAAATGCCCTTTTGGTGTGGGCCTATAGACACTGCCTATTTGGCCTATTTAGTACCCAAAGTATTCAATATTTGCCTATTTGGTGAATGACCTATTTACTTTTAGTACATTAAGCGTCCGTTTAACAACAAAAAACACTTGAAATACATAAACCTTCATTTGGAGCATGGATATGTTTTGTTGATCATGCATAGGATTGTCGACCCTCATGATCCCTTACATTGTCGTACTAAAATTTGATATGTCATGAACCAAATGGGCGGAAAATTAATACGTCCAGCATCAAATAGGCAGTTTGAATAGGTCGGACACCAAAAAGACATTTGGGTTATAGAACAAAACCCAAAAAGGTATTTAAGTCAAAATTCACGTTGTTTTAAACATGTTAAGTTTCCACAGCTTTGTAGAGGCCGAAGACATAGGTTATTCCCAGAAAAAATAGAATATTTTAAATAGCCTAAGAAGCGATAATTTTATCTACTACTATCAAGCACCACTTCCAAAACAATTATAAGCTCTTATAATGCAAACTAACCAACAATACAAAATTGAAAAAGACAAGAGATGGCTAGCCTACCAACTACAATGGGTGAAATAATAGCCAAAGCACCAGGTTTTATCATTTCCCTCAGAGATGCAGATGCCACAATTGCTACACATCGGCCATAATCTGGCTTCTCCTTGTAGTCCTTATATGAGAATGAAAAAAATAACAGTTAGAACCAGAGCATAAGTAATATCTAAAATGAATACAGCACAAGGAAATTCTAAACTAAACCAGAGCAAGACAATAAATTGATAATGCAACTTTCATTTAGATATCAATGTTCAACCATGAGCTTAATCTTTGATCGTACATTGTGAAATTAAAACACTGAATAGCTAATAGAATACTCACCATGATACCAGGCCTCTCAATGAACTGCCGCCTTACTTCATTTACAACCTCCTGAGCTGTTTGGCCGACTGCTGAGCAGGCCCATGCACTGAATAAGAAAATAAGCATTGAGCCCAACAATCCCCCAACAAAAACTTCAGGAATTGCAATATCGACCTGACAGTGAATTAAACGCATAAGAACAACAAGGGCATCAAAGCATAGAGAAGAAGAAATTTAAGTAACACTAAGATTCTAAGTCACCTGATCGAAAGGTTTGCGGGCAAATGTAGAAACTTCATCCATATAAGCACTAAATAGCAGGAAAGATGCAAGTGCTGCAGATCCAATGGCAAAACCTTTGGTTGTAGCTTTCGTAGTGTTGCCCACTGCATCTAGTACATCCGTGATCTCCCGAACGCTTTCTGGCTGGATGAGATAAATGATGTAGAATACATCAAAAATGAAGAAATAATACACATCCATTTGGAATTAAGTGTCGTTTTTAGGCAAGCAAAATTGTCATTTTCAAATTCCAATGTAATTATTTAAAAATCTTTCCCGTTTTGTTATTATTTAATGCAGCATTGAAAATGGCAAAAGAAAACAAAGACCAATCATCTTTTCAAAAAATTACTAGTCTTAGGGGTATATTAGTACTTTTATTGTCTTAATTAATACTGCCTTGGTATTGACAAACTTGCAGAAAACAACAATTAAAAATGAAGGGAGTGGAAAACATGCAATCCCCATTCCGATACATAATTTTGAAAAGGAACATGACAACTGAATGTTACCTGCTGACTCATCTCTACTATTCCACCAGCATTGTCCGCTATGGGGCCAAACATATCCATTGTAAGAACATAGGCAGCAGTACTGAGCATCCCCATAGTCGCTACGGCTGTGCCAAATAACCCACCAATCGGTTTTCCAACTTCATCCACTAGACCTGAGGTCTGACCTAGCCAAAAAGCTGAGACAATGGCCACACTTATGACAAGAACAGGAAGAGCTGTTGATTCCAGGCCCAAACTGACACCAGCAATTATGTTGGTCCCATGACCAGTGGAGCTGGCCAGAGCTAATGTGCGTACTGGCTCATGCTTGTAGTCAGTATAGTACTTGGTGATCCAGACAAAAATGTAAGCTGTAATGATACCAACCAATCCGCATAAGGCAAAATTAAACCATGCTGAAGGTGCTTGTTCTGTATAAAGCATCCAACGGGTAGACTGCAGAGAAATATGGACAAGCAAAAACCTGATGTTAAATCTCAAAACACATCAAAATTAGAATACATGGATCTATATTGCCTATCCAGAGTTCCAGACAAGCAAGCTAATAAAAAATATAACTAAAAGAACAACTATGAAGAATGACACGCAGAAGAGAATTCTAGAAGACACATTACCGCACCAAATGTGATAACTGCCAAAACTATTGTAACAGAGTATCCTTTCTGAAGGATTGTCATTGGGTCCTCCATTGGAGACTTGACACTAGCATTGCGGGTCCCTCTGATTGAAAATATTCCAACTGAAGATATTACTAGATCAAAGGAATGGATTACGAGAGGAAACAAGATGAAGCCAGAAGGATCTGCATGAAAATGAACATAAATTAGCCCACTACAAAGTATAACCAATATAAGGGCTTGAGGAAGCATCATACAACGCAGATGATCACAGACCATAATACATGCTGACATTAATAGTTCAAACTTCTATAGGACAAAGACATAGCTAAAACCATCATTCACTCTTCAAATGACAGCTTATTATACTCTTTTTAGTTTTTGCTACAAAGCTATGAACAAACACTACAAATAAAACATATATACTTGCCCTCAATTTTGCAACGTTGAGCCATAGTTCCTCCAAGTATCATAGCGCTGATTATTTCAGCAGCGATACTTTCAAAAAGATCAGCACCTCGAGCAGCACAATCACCCACATTATCTCCAACCTGTTCATGAAACAATAATTGAGTTCAGCACTAACATTATTTACATACACTTGGAACAAGTGCACTATAATGGCATGGAAACTAAAAAAATTGAATAGTACAACAATGGCATTTGAAACTGAAGAATAAATAGTACTAAATCAGCAATGACGGCGGGATTTCTAGGGTCATCTTCAGGTATTCCCTGCTCGACTTTCCCAACAAGGTCAGCCCCAACATCGGCTGCTTTTGTGTATATCCCACCACCTAACTGAGCAAACAGGGCAACAAAGGAAGCTCCAAAGCCATACCCCACAAGAAGAAGAGGCACTGATAAGAGACAACAACCATATTTAAGTTGATACAAATTAGCCGACAGAATAACTGGTACAAAATATTAATGGTTCTGAAAAACATGGGATTCAAGATGGTCAAAGAGAAAAGAAAGTAAATGCGTCAAAAGCGAAAATTTGTTGCAATCTCATTCAGCCATAGACGTTATCATAATAGGACATCCCAGACTACTTCCACCAAGTTAGCAAAGATGTGTAACATAATCTAGCTTACAGCATGGTAAAAATTTCCAGCATCCAGCAATGGAAATGTGAAGCAGTTACAACCTTATTTTTCTTGGAAATACATATACAAACAAGACAGAAAGGTCATCAAATGCTATTGCAGCCATATTAAATTGCAGTGCTGAAATACTTGTTCAAGTCAATCCTAGAATTCTGCTGAAGACATTTGCCAGTATATAACTAAAAATGAATCCCTTAACTATATTTCTTTTTTATACATGCTTATTGTATTGTCATCTTGAGATCATGGCGGTACAGCAAAAGATAACTTTAATTTGCAAACAAGTAGTATGTGTTTAAACTATTCATTCTAACAGATAAAAAATTTTTCATTCGAAAATCGAAAGGGGATGAATCTATTACTTACAATCAGTGACTTTCATTGAACCTGGAGAATCCACGCCTAACCAAAAATAAAAGGTAGCATAAAGGATGGCTACTCCAATTACAGCCATGCCGACAACCACCAGGGCAGAGAAACCACCAGCACGTACAGCAATCTGCACATCATATAATTCAGTTACAATGGAATAATCGAACTGTCAAGAACAGAGTTGATTGTAAAAGAGAAAACCTGCAATGCCTCTCTAGCTGAACGTCTTGCAGCACTAGAAACTCTAACATTTGCGCGAACGGATACCCACATCCCAACATAACCAGCTATACCAGAACACAGGGCCCCCAAAAGGAACGCAATAACAGTGATATATGCAGATGTTGACCTAATGAACAAAAATAGAAATTATTGCCATCATAAATAAGAGCATGTGAATCAAGCAGCGCGTAATCACCTTCCAAGGCCAGAAGATTCCTGTTGAGGAGTTGTACTACGAAATAAATATATGCAAAGGATCACCATGGCAAGCAACATTGCCATCTTTGAGATGGTCCCATATTGGGTCCTGAAGAAACCTTCAGCCCCATCTCGTATTGCATCTGATATCTAGTCAATAAGATAATAAGGTCAGGAAAATAATCCAGCAAGTCTCAGAATAAAGAAGCCAGTTGCTTCACAAGTTAATCCAGTTTTCAAGGACTAAAACCACTGAAAAAAAGAATATATATGAAGCTGAGAAAGGGAATTGAGTGATATAGATTATATTATTATAATGGTACAGAACTAAAATGAGGCAGCACCATAGTTATCAAATTATAAAATTCGCAATATGAATCTTATGATTTGAATCTATTTACCCCAATATAGATTCGAATCTATGAGGTAAGTATATCTAAAGCCCCCTGAATTTGTCTAATTATGACTGATTCCATAGTGAGTTGGCCGAATTTTACGAGTAGGGGTGTTCATCGGCAGGTTCGGTTATTCAACCGAACCAAACCGAATACAGCAAAGACTGAACAGACAAAACAAATTAAACCGAACTGAATTATTTGGTTCGGTTTTGTTATTTGGGTTTTGTAATCTAATATTTTCTTTTTATAATGTAAAATGAAAATGAATAATCATTACTTACCACTTTCAATATATACATAAATTAATATATTAGATCTTAAATTTCTAATAAATTGAATGAAATTAAATTGAACTATAATTTAAATTGAAATAATTGATTAGATGCCTTAATAAATGATTAAACACACATTATTATATTATAATGAATTAATATACAGTTCATACAAAACTCTTCAAGTTTAAAAGTGTAAAGAACGCAGTGAAAGCAATAATAGTATTAAAAGCACAAAAAATAGTGTAATACTACTGATATATATTTTATAAAACTAATAATACAGATAAGATTTTTAGATTGAAATATGATATTGTATAATTTCCTTCAAAAAATTTGTGCAAATGCACTAACATTAAATACAAAGAAAAACCCCACACCACCCCACCCCTGGTGTGACTCGAACCTCTAGAGGTCACAGCTTCAGTCTTAATCATTAGACTAGGACACTGATATTGTATAATTATTTTTTAAGAGATTTTAATTAATGGGTCAGTTTCGTTATATCGTTTTTTCTCAAATAAAACTGAACCGACCATATACACTGAAAATATATCAATATTATAACTGAAACCAAACCATTTAGACCGAAAGCCGACTAAAACAAACCGAATTGCATCGGTTCGATTGGTTTTTTCAATTAGATTAGGTTTTTATAACTAAGAGCAAATCCAACCATTCCCTATTTTAGGGTATACCCTGATCCAACCATTCCCTATATAGTATATCCCTAAAATAGGGTTCCCTACATAGGAAACCCTATTTTAGGGGATGAATATTAAATTATTATTTGTTTTTACTTTTTGTTTTTTAATTTTTTTGTTGGTTGATTGGAATAGAAATGATGTAAAAGAATTAATATAATAATAATAGAATATTATTATTTTTTGGGGATGTAATATAGCGAATGAAAAACATGACCGTAGATCCTGTAAAATAGAGTTTAGAGAATGGAAAATAGGGATTATGGTTGGACTAGCTCTAAGACCTTTATTAGGATTATATACACTACGCATTAGATTTAAATTTTATGTAATTGTTCGGTTCACATGATTTTTTATATCAAAATTGTATTTGTAGACTAAAATTTAATAAAATCAATAGGTTGAGCATTTTAAATATTTTATTTTCATAATGAACCGAAACTTACTATTCGATTCAGGATTCATAAAATTTGGATTCCATTTCTCGATCCAACCCTCAACTCGACAACTTTGGACAACACCTGCAGATTGTCTCATACAGTGCCAGTCTGGTCCTCGAATTTCAACTAAATGTATTTCAAGGCAAACCAACACCATGTCTGAGTTATTACAAAAATATAGGTCGAAAAATTCTATTCTGAAGTTGGTTCAATACACAAAATGCATAAGATAATACACAGGTCTGTGATCAACCCAGAATTAGCTTTGTGAAAATTCTATGCAGAATACAAGAACCAACTGTAGGCCAATCGCATTAGAGATGATGTACCTGAGCCATTTCGGGAGGTCCCTCATCCTTTGCTAGTACCCACTTCGCAAGATATATGGATAAGAGGAAGCTGAAGATACAAATTGTAAACACAAACACAATGATTGGCGAAGTACTAGCTCCAGCATAAAAGATTACTCCTAAACCCAAAAGCAAAAGTATAGAAAGAACCCGCCCATTTATTCCCATCAAAACTCGAACAATCTGCAGCAATAAAACTCTTCAGTTATTACAAGAAAAAAATCAGAATGGCAATGACAACCAATAAAAGGCGAATTATCAAAACATGCAATTGGTACAAAGTATATATGTCCACGCAAAGTCTACAAACATCCAGATAAAGATGGAGTCTGAAATTTTAAACAGATATTATAGAGACCATGAAACTGTTCGTGATAGCAAAATAAAGACGCAATATACATCTTTACTTTGTGACTGCGATAAAAAAATCTAAATAGTAAAGACTTGTAGTCGTTTTGAGAAAAAAAAAGACTATCAATATTGATAGAATTGGAAAAATGGTGAATTTCAGTTAAATTTATATTCATAGAAATAACGGGGTTTGCCATAGTAAATACACTGTTTATCGCCTTGATGTGAAGACTGTCGAGAAAAATGGTCAATTTGAAACTGAAATACATAACTAAATTTCACCGTGGAACATTTTAGAAGTTAGCACATGTCAATGCATAAAACTTAACTATACAGCAGAAATTACAGCAATAAGAAACTTTTGAAGAGGAAACTGGATTACAGCACAGACTATTTAAAGCATAAAGTCAATTAAAAGGTCTTATAATCATAAAGCACCTAACTTTCAAATTTTTAAGTGCTAAAACATATTAGCAAACTCCCCCTTTGGTTTATGCAAACTGTTATTCGTGTGGAAACTGGAAACAATTGTTTTGTGCAACCAAATGATTACCAACCAATATTATATGCATTATGCCAACTGTTATTTGTGTGGGAGTATCTTACTTGCACAAGTAAATATATTTCTATAGTCAATGAGGAGAAAAAGGTGAAAAGTAATTAGTTACTCACCAATGGAGTATATGATTTAGTACGCATAATGGGGAAAACCCTAGGCTTTTCTTGGTATGGCCCCAATTTTCCACCCTCAACATCATCATCTATCATCATTGTATGTGAAGAATTTGATCGAGCTGCAGGAAATGAGAAACTATAGTTGCCTTGGGGCAGGTTGCCCACTGAATTGGGTTGCTGAATTTTGGATGCTCTAAGAAGTCCAGTGGAAGACTAGTGCTTCACTCCACAATAGTAAAAAAACTTCTTATTGACTGCAAAATGAGACATGAGAAAATGCACACTTTAATTCAGACTTCAACAGCTGAGTAGATATTCCTGAAAAGTAACAGAACCTATATAGTCACAATGATATGCAATTCCAGCTGTCTGCACATACAACCAGAGGCTATGGGAAAACTTATAAGAACATATTCAAAATCATGATTTCATGTCTCGCTAGAGATCCAGAAATCCAAAACAGTTTGTCAAGTGACATGGTGTGAAAAAAATTACTCGTATGTTGAACAAAAGCAAACTCAAACATATTGGAGATTCACAATAACTTCTATAATATAGGATATGTCGAACTCAAAATCGTTCATTGACACAGATCAGTAACTTTTTCTATAACCAAAATAGAAAAAAAACCCAAGTATTGAGCTCAGATAGACCAAACCTAGTCAACCAACCACAGTCTGAATAGAGGAGAAATATTGTAGTAAGCTTTGCCAAGCTAAAACTTTGTTACATCTCATACTGTAGGGCATTTTACAATCGAATTTTACACATCGGCATACATGAGGCATACTACTGCTTGGCAATGTCACGTATATGGATTATTGGGAAAGTAGATTAATTATATCATTAATATTAATTAGTTGCAATTATATTATGTTGGTTGATTTCCCTAAGGCAAGAGACATAGTACCATTGAGGATAGAATTAGTTATGTTAATTTGGAATATTGGACAGCTGTCCCTCTAGCTGTAGAATATCTTTCTATTTAAGCATTGTAATGAGCTCAAGAAGGATTATCAATGACAAACATATCAGTAGCATATTTTGCTATTCTCTCCTTAATATTCCTCTAATATCTCATCCCTTTCTTCTCCTCAATCCCCATTTTCCTCTAAATTCTGAAGTTACAGATCTGTCTAGGTTCAATCCTTGACAATGGTACTAGAGCAGGTCGATTCTCCGGCCGAATCATTCGAGTTTATGGCACAGCCTTACGTTTCTAGGCGTTTATGGGTAACTATACAAGATCTGAGATTTCCTATCTCGGAGGAAATACTGAATAGGGTTTTTTCTCCTTGTGGCTATATAGAGAAAATCATAGTAATTCGAGCATCACCAGAGCTCTGGGTAGTGATTCGCTTTTATTTCCCGAAAGAAGCTGTATCAGCCATGTTCCTGCTCAATGGTAGTAATATATATGACTCGTGTTGCCGGCTTGAGATCCAGAATGAGCCTTGGGAAGAAGATGTTCCAAACAAGGAAGAAAAGCAACTAGAAGAAGCCCAGAAAAAGGCTACGGATATTTCCAATAGTATTACGGTTGAGCTGACGGCAGTGGGAATTGATAGTACAAAGCTGAAATCTGAAACAAAACCTGTAGATTCTGAAGAACGAACTGGACAGCAGGCAGTGGGGCTGAAATCTGTAGTAGAAACAATGGGAGACGAAGAGCAACCGGAGCAAGAAAAATTGTTGACTAAAGAAAGAAGAAAATGCAGAGGACGATGTGTAGGCGGACTAAAACGAAACTGGAGAAAGAGACGTAGAAAAGGTAGTGCTTGCACACTGATACGAGACGAAAGAAAGAGGAGGAACCAGTACAACGGTAAAACTGGTGAAGAATCGGTCATCGCCGGAAAATATAGTGGGAGAATGGTCGCGTTTGTATGGAGGAGAAAGAGGCGCAGAATAATTAGAGAAAAGAAGATGGCTGCCCGTTGCTTAAGGTTTGAGAATAGGGTTAGGATTTTAATTCAGAAGAGGCCCAAGCCCAAACCCAGTTACTGTTTAAAAGAAACCAATGTTCCATATTTCCTCTTAAACGGTCATGCCCAGTTCAACGGTGGAAAGAAAAGTGTTGTGTGAAATTAGCTATTAGAAACTGAACTGAGAAAGTGTTCTTTGCATTTCTGTTATTTTCGTTTAGTTGTTAAACGCCGCGTTTAGCTTTGTTGAGCTGGCGATCCAAATTGTGAATATGTGTCTAACAGGCTATAAAAGCCACATGTACTGTCAAATACGGTATGATTTTGATGAATAAAGAATTCTACTTCTCTCTCCAAAAGTCTTCTCTCTCCTCTTTCTCTCTGTAATTCTGTTACGATTCCGATTAGCGGTTACCGCCGGTATCATTGTGCCCCTTATCTCCAATGCGGATACAATCTCTCTCATCTCGGAAACCCACTTGGATTGCATCGTGTTATTCACAACCATCTCCAAACTCGCACAATCGAACAATTTCGACTCAATTTCACAGTTCATAAGCGTGCACTGCACTTCCGGCCATGAACTCCACTTGAAGCGTTTCACGGCGATGCCAATCGATTTATTCGGCAAGGCTGGCAGGACAGATGATCTTATTCGTATTTTCAGAGAGTATCATATTGAGGTAATCTGCATATCTTCTACTGGATCAGTTAAGGCTCTAAATTCCTTGCTTTCTAATTGCATTTTGGCTAAAAATTACAAGGAGATGAATAGGGTTTTCCTTGGATTCCGAATAGATTACAATATTGAGCCTGATTTGGTAACTTGTAGTAATGTTACTGAAAAACTCTGAGTTTGGGAGTTATAGTTCAATTTATCTTTTTTTAGCAAATATGAACTGGAAGCTGGTTTGTGTTGTTCTCCCTGCTCATGGAGATTGTCTTGCCGAAGTTGTTAGAAGAAAGGCTTCAATGAAAAACTTCAGGGCAATCGCAGAACAAATTGTTAACAAAAGGTTTGCCACTGAGAAAAAGGTTGATATAAGGAGACATGGAGATTTTCTGAAGGCTCAATTTGCAGTTATTCCAAGGACTAGATTTCAGGATGTAGCTGCAGGATATGGTCAGCTGGTTTTGCTCAAATTTGGGAAGCAATCATCTGATCAAGTGGCTTGGGGATATCAGGTAAAGGAAACGAGAAAATGGAAACCAAACAATTGTAAAGAGGAGGATATTCTTGCAAGGACAAATGCAATTCGTTCTGCTTGCCATTATAAAACTGAAATTGGGACCTTTGCACTTCTTCCATGGTCTGATCCACAAGTACTACGTATTGTTTCTCATTGCAGTTTCACTCAAAGGAAACGCATCTTCCAGACTTCATTGGGTAAGAATGGACCTAGTGGCTCCTCCTTGCTGGGAATTGAGGTTACTTGCTTAAAAGATTATGTTTTAGGTTGGGTTACTAGCTCAATGAACTGTTGCTTGCTTAAGAATTTCCTCTTTCGACTTGATGACTTGGAAATCAAAGCAAAGGAGGAAGATTGCGCTCCTGATGATGAAACGATAGAGAAGGTTATTGAGTTAGATAAAAGGAGCTGAACTCAAACATAGGGAGGAATCTTTAAATCACAAGGCTGAGCTTGAGAAAATAAGAGCTGCCAATGAAAAGCACTTGCTAAAAATTAGTGAAGAGAAGGATAAGCCCAAAGTAAATGGAAATGAGAGGGTTGAATGTGATCTTTTACAATCTGAATTTAAAGAAGAGATTGAGATATGCAGGAATCGAGAGAAGCAATTTTTGAAGGAGGTTGAACTAGACATATGCATTCAAGACATTCTCACTAACTTGCATTCCGACACAAAGGCTTGGATTCAAGAAAATGATCTGATAGTAGGGCTGCATTCCAGAACATATGATGGTCCGTATGTGGAATGGAAAATGGTTAGAAGGGCCACGAAAAACAGGCTTGCAGAAATTATGGAAGCAAGGAGGGGAATTGAGACCAATATGGTAGAAATGTTCGATGTCTTAAAAGAAAGAGGTCCTATGACTGATCAACTCTTCTATAAGTCTTGAGGACAAGACTTCCTTAAGGGGGGAGTATTGTCACGTATAGGAAAATAGATTAATTATATCATTAATATTAATTAGTTGCAATTATATTATGTTGGTTGATTTCCCCAAGGCAAGTACCATTGAGGATAGAATTAGTTATGTTAATTTGGAATATTGGACAGCTGTCCCTCTAGTTGTAGGATTTCTTTCTGTTTAAACATTGTAATGAGCTAAAGAAGGATTATCAATGAAAAACATATCAGTAGCATATTTTGCTATTCTCTCCCTAATATTCTTCTCTCATATATTATTCCTCTAATATCTCATCCCTTTCTTCTCCTCAATCCCACCCAGTCCAAAAAGACGTACTTTTCCTTGAGCTCCTGAGGAGTGTACTCCGCGGACTAATTATGCTTACTTAGATAGTCTATAAACTTGGTCTAAATTCTGAAGTTACAGATCTGTCTAGGTTCAATCCTTGACAGGCAACTAAGTTTATTAAGTGGCTGCAAATGCCTCAACATGTACAGTAGTTATTGAGTGGCAATCTGAAGCTGATATTACGCAAAAAAATATAATTATATTGAAAAACGAAGCAGAACATTTGTATCGGTTTCCACATCCGCACAGTGACCAATCAGACCACAATTCTCACCAGTCATAAACAGAATTAAATACAAGTTGACATAAAAACCCTGAGATCTAAAAAGAGAACGAACTCTGAACTCAACTGTGTAATAGCATTCCAAGATCGTAAGAGAAATAGAAGAATAATCAAGACGAAAATTAAACAACCGAATGCAATCAAGGAAATAATGCAGAGCGATCTGATAAAGAGAAACAAGATCCAGATAAGAAAACAACAAAATCAAAGCGTAAATGAGCGAAAACGAAAAGAAAGGAAGGACACTAACATGAAAGAAGGTCCCTTCCTGTTTATCTCCTCCGTCTGTTAGGGCTCTGAGAAATTGCAGAAAAATGGAGAATTTGGGTGTGGGTCTTCGGGAGAAAGACCAGCAGGGGAGTGAGGTCACTGTGAGAATTTTCTTCTTAGAAAATAAAATAACTGCGACTGCGTAAAAGAAATTGCTGAATCCAAAACTAATCCATGTTGTCACCTTCACCAACTACATTTTGACATGTAATCAATTCTCTTAATATATGGAATTTTATCCATTTGTTTACTATGTACCCTAATAATCTGGTTATTGGATATTCATTAAAATTGGTTATAACTTAGCAAATTATTTGCATAATTACAATAATTTAAAATTATTAAGTGTTGGTTTAAGTGGCAGTGATGATGCCAGAACCTCATGTTCGGGGTCAAAATCGATACTAAATTTTTTTCTAAATAACTCAACAAATATTGTTAGTTTGTCCAACTCTATATTATCTAATTTTTCCTAAGTTGTCTATGCTAACAAGTATTTCATCGGGGCTGTTTTTGATATTATCATTCTAGGTTGTCTACACTAATAGTTTATTATTTTACCATAACTTATGGGCTTTAAACCGATTCTTACATTAAGTGCATACCATGATGAGAATTCATCGCAAATCAATAATCATTGACTTACATACGTTATGTCTAGAGTCCGCTTTTGAAGGAAAAAAATTGAGATCCTTAATATTAAGTACGACATGCGCCTAGAACATATTTTTTGGCAGATAAGTACAACTATATACTTGATATCATATTTTTTTAAAGTAAAATTTTATTGTTTATGAATTAGTTAAAGATACTAGCAATAATTTAAATTTAATTTTTTAATCAACTTTTTAATTTTCTCAAAATATAAAAATATTATAAGAAATAAAGCACGTTCACGTGATCTATCGAACTAAATAAATTAAAAAATTGTCTAGAAAAATGAGTGTTGCTAGGGCTTCGTATAGCCCTAACCCTAATATGATATCATCCAAGAATCCGACACCTCCTTGGCGGACGGTGGCTCCGGGGGATCGAAGGGAATCTAGGGCGACGACCTTGGGAGTGAGGAAGGTCTGGATATGGGTAAAACGACTGGTACCTCCCCGGTACAACATACTTCATTCAAAGACATGCTGCTGGATGCTGATAATGGTGGTACATCAGCAATGGATGATGAGGATGTGATGTTAGAGGATGGTGATATGATCATTGATAGATCTGACAGTATTTCCCAAGTTCTATTCTCTGATAGGATCCATAAAAGGATGGCAGACAACAT
This sequence comes from Euphorbia pulcherrima, assembly GCA_947683365.1. Classification (NCBI taxonomy): domain Eukaryota; kingdom Viridiplantae; phylum Streptophyta; class Magnoliopsida; order Malpighiales; family Euphorbiaceae; genus Euphorbia; species Euphorbia pulcherrima. The sequence goes on from CANTUS010000007.1 coordinate 13,873,770, forward strand.
GAAGAACACTGTTTTTGTAAGGTGCTTAGGAGATCATTAGGTTATCGCACTCTTAATATATGATGAGACTTTGGAAGCCTAAGGGAGTATTCACCATGGCAGACGTCGGGTCTGGTTGTTTTATAATTCGATTTGGATGTCATGAAGACTACTATAAGGCTTTGATTAATGGTCCTTGGCGTGAGCGGACGATATTTCAGATGGCTGCGAAGCGAGCCGGAGGACCGACCTCAAAAAATGATGAGTGTGAGTGATGGTAGAAATTGGTTTTGCATATTTTAATGCTTAAAAGACACGAGATCGAAATCCCGTATTTAAGACAGAGTCGCCACCTAATTCAGCTCAATCGGGAAATTTAGGTACAATTTTCCCACCGGGCGGTAGACCATACCTTAAATAGAGATTCTGAGTTCGGATGATGCTATCTATTCTACATTAGCCAATTTAAAGCAGCATTCCTACTTATTCGGTTTTATAACACCCTATTTTAGTATTTTCGATTTATATGTTGTGTTCGCGCGTTTTAGCAAGCAATCAAAGCGATAAATAAATTATTACAGTCATCCCAAATAAAATGCGGAAATTAAAAGAATAATTACATGGCTGTCAAATCCTATACATTTGTCTAAAGCAAAAAATAAAATAACCGAAGGCCTAAACATACATCTAACCTAAATCCACCTACATCGGCAAAGGTTAGCACAGATACGACACGTATACAAGATATATCGTACATAGCGGCATCCCCGACAGCGGGGTCCCAGGGCGGCAGCTCCTCGCGGGGTCCAAGGGGCAGCGCCCCTTGCGGGGTAGAGGGGTGGTAGCCCCTTGTGGGGTTTTATGGTAGCGCCCCAAACGGGGTCCGGGGGCAGAGCCCTTGGCTAGGGTCAAAAATTTTTTATTTTTTAATCAACTTTATTTTGGAATAAAAGTTCCCTTTGAAAAATTCATTTTCCGAATGAATTTTAGGGAAAAGTCCATTTTGGACACGATTATTATTTTAACCAAATTATTAGTAAAAATGCCACATGTTATGGGGTTTGGACTGTTTTTGAGGAATTCTAGATTCCCATCGTGATACTATACATACAAATACGAAAAACCGAGAAACTAGGTCAAAGGGCAGCAAGCACGGCTGCTGCCCAAAAGCCCATGGCACCGGCGGCTTGGGTGATGCTGCCGGCGGCCTGAGTGAGGCCGTCGACAGCTTCACTGCCAGGAGGTTTCGGTGAAGCTGTCGGCGATTTGGTTAAATCGCCAGCGGTTTCAGAATCTATAGAAATAGTAGAAAATCGGGCAAAAATGCTCGAAAACTCAAAAAATGAAACCGAAATACCAAGTAACATAACAAATAGCAAGAAATAATGCCAAAGAGCTTAAGAGACTCAGAAATTTACCTCAGGGCCATGAATTCACCTCTTCGTGATCCAAATGACACCTTCGGGAAGCTCGAATGATGATTTTGGGTAGTGATTTGAATATTAAACAATGTTTGTCTCTAAAAAATCCTATTAGATATTTTAAACCTAAGTTCTACTAATTGTAAGTTTATCCTAAGAGATTAGATGAAGAAAAACCAAGAAAACATGAATTAAATCCATTTTCTTACCTTTTCTTCCATTTCTCTCTCTAAAATCACTCTTTCTCAAACCTAAAGCTCTCAAAATTTTCTCAAGATGTTCACCCTCTTCAAACCCCTTGTTCTGATGTTTTAAGGGTAAAAAACGAGCTAAAAACTGACTTTTGCAATTATCCGACGGGTTTTAAGACAAAAAGCAAAAGCTGGCAGACTATCGCAGGGGTCATACCGCTGTCGGCATGGCTCAGGCCGCTGACGGCTTCAGTACCCTGTTGGCAGTCTGCCAACTGGGGCCCGCCAGCCTAAGAAGTTAAAAAAGGGGTAAAAGCGGGTCAAAAAGCAGATTTTCTAATTTTTAAAGATATTTTAGGCTATTTCGGGTGAGAATCATCGGTTTGAGCTTCCACCGGATGCGTAGTCGGACACACTAAACTGAATTCAAACGTTAATAAAAATTCAAAATGAATTTTTAATGAGGATTAAAATTCGAATATATGTTATCATCGTCTCGCGAGAGGGACTGCAAAATCCCGTGCTCACACTTGGGTTATCTTCAGCCATTATTTGATTGTCCAACCGTGGTCTATTTCGTTTAACCCCTCATCACAAAAAGTGCAGTCCGTAATGGCATGGGTAAGGCTTCCTAATCTCCTAGTCCATTATTATTTACCAGGTGTCATTAGAGCATTGGGTAGTATTATTGATGATGTTATCAAAATAGACAGGAATACGGAGGCAAGCTTGAGAAGGACATCTGCTTGTTTTGCAGTTGACTTGGACCTTACAAAACCGCTTATGGCTAGCTTTGAACTTGAGGGTATATTACAATTGGTGGAGTATGAAGGTTTACCAAATATTTATTTCCATTGTGGCATGTTCGGTCACTCTAAAGCAGATTGTAGTATCCTCAAGATAATGCAATCTAATGAAAATGAAGGAGAGTCCATATGTGTTGTGATGAGATAGCTATAGGTGAGCCTGCGAGTAGGTATGGTCCTTGAATGGTAGTAAAAAGAGGTAATGATAGAGCGAAGGCTAATAACAAGCCTAGAAGTGCACATGATGGGGTTGGGAGTCTGGAAAAAAAATAGAAAACGCAGATCTAGTAGGGAAGGTAGTGATGATAACTTGAAAGTGATTGAGGAGCCTCGGGTAGGATCCTCTAGTGGTGGGACTGGTTTGAGCAATATGGGAAGAAAGGAAATGGTTGTTAATAAATCAGTCCATGTTCCTCAGGTGAAGTATGTTATTATTAGCTCCTATTTTGATGCATTGGCTCTAATTGAAGAGGAGGTTAATGGAGAAGAAGAGGAGATGACTCTTCAAAACATCGAGTGTGATGATATTCTAAATATTGACAATAGCAAAGTTCAAGTTGAGGGGTATGGAAGTAATAGTTCCATGAAGAAAATGGGGAAGATTTGTCCAGGTGGTAAGGACCTAATTCATGAAGAGAATGTTATAGTGGAGAATGACTCTAGGGAGGGTAATGTAGTACATGTTAAGAATAAAGTTCCACTTTAAGAGGTGACAAATGAGACTTGTGGACTAGATGGCTCTAAACATATTGTGGCACTTGTCAAGTCACCTTTGAAGTCCCAAAAAGGGATTTTTGACAATTGTCTTGAGAATTATATTCCTCCGCCAGTTAAACCTGATATAGGCCCAATTATAATTGAGAGGAAGGGTTCAGATAAGAGCAGAAAAGTGAAGTCGGGAGTAATTCTAGAAAAGCAATCAAAAAATTTGATATTTAAGAAAAAAGATCTTAAGTTGGCTTTGAAGGAGAAGGTTCAATCTATTATTGAAGTGGACAAGGATGTGGTAAGTGATGACATGGGTAGTATCTCAACCCATGAAGTTACTACTGGAGATCATGTTGATGAGATTAATAATGCAAATTAGCATTATAAAGAGTATCATGTGTTGGAGGCTGGTGATGTCTCGCTTTCATTTTATTTATCTTATGGATTTTAAAATAACTGTATGGAATATCCAGGGTTTGTGTAGTGATGACTCTTGTAATATTTTGCAAAGTTTGTAGAAGTTTCACAATCCAATGATGGTGGTGATTATGGAGCCGAGAACGAGCGGTGGGGGAGCTAACAAGATCATCAGTTGGTTAGGCTTTGCCAACTCTCATAGAGTAGATGCTCATGGCTTCTCTGGGGGAATGTGGTTCCTTTGGAGAGATGATGTTATGGTAGAGATTTTCTGTAATAACTGGCAATTTATACATTTGTATTTAAAGTGTGGGAGTGAGAATATGGGTTTCTTCACTGCAATCTATGGTTGCCCTAATAAAAGGCTTTGGTAAGGTGTATGGGAAGATTTATCGGCTATAGCTCAGAATATGACTGATTGTTGGCTTCTTACTGGCGATTTCAATGCACCTTTATCTGACTCTGAGAAAAGGGGAGGGAGGTCGCTTAGGAATGGAGCATGTAAAGATTTTCAGGAATTTGTTTTCTCTAGTTCCCTAGTAGATTTGGGGTTTTCTGGTTCACAGTTTACTTGGAAGAGGGGATTGTTTGTGCCTTAGGTAATGAATTTTGGATGAATAAATTTAGCAATACTAAGGTGTTTCATTTGGCAAGGGTAGGCTCATATCATTGTCCGTTACTTATTGATCTTTGTGATAGAGCAACCGATATTGGGGGGGTGCTAAGCCATTTCAATTTTTGCGATGCTGGATGTCACATGATTTCTTTGAGTCTTAAGCTTTGGTGGGTTGGAATAGTAACATCAAACTCATGGATAATTTGTATGAGGTGGCTACGGGAATGAAAAATTGGAATGTCAGGGTGTTTGATAATGTCTTTCAACGAAAAAGGAATCTCATCAACTGTATTGCAGGGGTTCAAAAAGCTTTAGATTCTCATTCGTCTATGTATCTTGTTAACTTGGAAATGCAGTTGATTAGAGAGCTGGAAGTTGTGATTAAGCAGGAGGAGGATTTGTGGCATAAAAAATCGAGAGAGGGTTGGATTAAATTTGGTGATAAAAATACCAAATTTTTTCACCAATCTATTATTACAAGGAGACGACATAATCGAATTATCAGCTTACACTTAGATGATAATTTGTGGTGCATGGATGAAAGTCTGATTCGAACAGTTACTATTACATTTTTCAAGGACCTCTATACTGATAATGGGAATTTTACCAGCATCTATCAAGTTGGGTCTTTAGTCAGTAGTGTCAATCATACTAGAGGTGCATCTTGCCATTTCAAAGGATGCTTTCCGCAGCTAGATAGTCAAATGTTGGTAGATTTGGGAAGAGAGGTGTCAGATGAGGAGGTTAGAAATGCATTGTTTGATATGAAGCTGTGGAAGGCGCCGGGGTGTGATGGGTTTTAGGTAGGTTTTTTCCAGCACTTTTGGTATGTCCTTGGACCTAAAATTTGTAGTTTCGTGCGTAGAACATTTAATGGTGAGGTGCTAGACTCTAACATTAATAGAACTCTTCTTGTTCTTATACCAAAGAAGGCCAATCCTGAGGTCTTTTCAGACCTTCGTTCTATTAGCTTATGAACTATCTTGTACAAGGTGGTCACCAAAGTCATTACTAATAGATTGAAGCCGTTGATGAGGTTGTGTGTGACAGAGAATCAGTCTAGTTTTATTCCGGGGCAACATATTATAGATAACATCCTTATTGCATAAGAGGCTATGCACTCGATGCGTATAAAGAAAGGGAAGAAGAAATTGATGGCAGTCAAAATTGATCTTGAAAAAGCCTATGATAAGATGAGATGGGATTTCATTGAGGATACTTTAATTGATATTAGTATTCGGAGGAATTTGGTGGACATCATTATGCAATGTGTTCGGGGATAGTTCATTTCGAATCCTATGAAATGGACAACTTACTGAACCTTTTCTCCCATCTAGAGGATTATGTCAAGGAGACCCCGTGTCTCCTTATCTTTTTGTATTATGTATAGAAAGGCTTGCTTAAGTAATAAATGTTGAGATTAATATAAACAGATTGAGGCCGGTCTCGCTTGGTAAAGACTTTTTGGGTCTTTCATACCATTTCTTTATGGACGATCTTCTTCTTTTTGCAGAAGCTGATCGTCATCAGGCTCATATCTTACAGGCATGCTTGACTACTTTTATACTTGGTCCGATGAGTATTAGTAAGGCCGAATCAAGCATCTGTTTCTAGGGCAATATTTCACATTCCCTTAAATAAGATGTGGAGCAGGTTTTGAGGTTCAAAGTAGTGAGCTCATTTGGGAATTATTTGGGCATCCCATTACTAGGGGAGAGAGTAAACAGAACAACATTTGAAATGCTTCTACATAAGATTAGAAGTAGATTGTCTGGGTTTAACTCGCGGCTCCTTTCCTTTACAAGTCGTGTGACTTTGGCAAAATCAGTGGTTATCTCTATTCCGTATTACACTATACAATCGTGTAAATTACCAGAATATGTCTATAGCGAGATAGAGGCCCTCATTAGGAGTTTTATTTGGGGAAATAAGGAGAATTCAGCAAAGATTCACTTAGTTAACTTGAACGAGGTGTGTAAGCCAATGTATGCGGGTGGTTTGGGCTTTCGTAAGCTTAAGGTAATGAATACATCGTTTCTTATGAAGATTGACTTTCTCTTGCTCTTAGATCGTAACAGGTTATGGAAGAAAATACTTCTTGGAAAGTATAAATGCCCTGATTTCTCAAGGGCTTATATTCGAAGTGGGCAGTTGGTGTCTATCTTTTGGAGAGCTATAGTTAAGGTAAAGGAAGATTTTTTAATGGGAACCAAATGGGCTATTAATGATGGCATGAATGTCAAATTTTAGACAGACTCATGGGTGGGGGATTTGGGGCCTCTCTCCAATCTTTGTATGTCTACTATCTTAGATGATGAGAAGAAGATTAAAGTGAGAGATATGATTAAAGAAGATAGGAATTAGAAATGGGAGTAATTTCAAAACAAAATTCCATTTTCATGTTTGATGCAAATTGCATCAGTTAAGGTTCCTATGGGAGAAGGTGAAGACATTTGTTTCTAGAATGGCACATCGAATGGCAAGTTTTAGATCAAGTCAGCATACGAGTCTACTGTAGTGGTGGACTGGGGGAATTTCTACAGAGAGGATGGTAGAGTTTGGAGATGAAATGGTCCTAAAAGAGTTAGAACTTGTCTTTGGTTGGTGTTCAAGGATAAGCTTCTAATGAATACTAAACAAAATAGAAGACACCTCACTGATGTTATTATTTGCTCTAGATATAAAGTGGCCAATGAAGATTCAATCCATGTTCTTAGAGATTGTGGCCTTGCTCGCCAAGTTTGGTCATTGTTAAGTCCGTCCATTCAACAACAATTCTTTTCAGGTGATTTGAAACAATGGTTGTAGGATAATTTGTGGTTACAAGGTAAGATTAGAGCTAGAAATTAAGGCCTGAAATTTAACATCTACTGTTGGATCTTGTAGAAGTGCAGAAATGAACACATTTTTGAGTCTAAGGCCCATATTGTAAGCTCGGTTGTTGTAGGTATTAACAGCTTTTATGAGGTGGTTGTATCAACTAATTTAGTGCCAGGTGATGTCGTTCAATCGAGTAAGGAGCGGAGGCTTATTGAATGGGAGGTGCTGAGCTCTGGATGGATTAAGAATAACTTTGATGGATCAGTCAGAGGTTCAGAATTTCGAGCATCATCGGAGGGAGTTATTCGAGATGAAAATGGGCATTGGATCATTGGGTTTGGTTAGAATATAAGTATTTGCTTGATTGCCAAAGCAGAACTATGGGGAATGTTTGATGGCTTGAGTTTAGCTTGTTGGGAAATAAAGATCCGGAACACAATCATTCCGGATCAGGTTTGAAGAAAACAAAACACCTAAGTATAAAAGAACCCAAGTCATTTCATTCGGACACAAATCCAAAACATCCAGAGTACAAGACAAGTGAAGACAAACACCTAATCATTAATGGAATAATCCGGTTTAAGTTTGGAAAGGAAACCAACTTTGAACCATTCAAGATAAGCATCCGTAATAACTGATTGCACAAGCATCTGGAAGAAGACAGATTTGGAGATACTGAGTCTGAAGACATCTAGAAGATTCAGACTTGAAGATAATGGGAAAAGTTTCATTTATAACTTTTTCCCTCCCCCTTTTGGTCTACAAAGTCAAAGATCCTTTCCCCATGAGCAAGATAAAAGAACAGCTCGAACTTTTCAGAAAAAGGACAAAAGAAGTGACACTAGACAGAAAAAGGAAACAGCCTTTTTCACCTAGACCAATAAGGAGGCGTGTAGAGCTCACACCAAAGCTACTAGTATAAAAGTTGGTATGACACTAAAAAATAAGGAAAATAATCACTGACATCTTTTCAGCCTCAATCCCAAGGATTCAAACAGGTTAAAATTACTGTCTAACGGATTGATCAACGGCTCCAAAAGTGCCACATTTTACCTGATTAGCGGTGAAGATTGAGCTATAGCTCATCAACCCACAACGACTACATTTATGATCCAAAGCCTATAAAAAGGGAAGCTTCACAGGTTGAGAAGGCGCTAGTTAATTTCACAAAAAGTATACACAAGAGAATTCACAAGAAAGCAATCAGTTTCACACATCCCTCCAAGAACTAAACATTTTAAAATCAATTTGTAAGGATTCCTAAGTGAGTTATAAACTTAAGGAAGCCTAAAACCAAAACCTTTGTCTAAAACCAAAGTGTAAAATATCTCCTACTTGGGTGAGTAGTGAGATTGGGATACAGCTTGAAGTAGGTGCTTTGAGTGGGATCTCCCTGTAGGACTCAGGTTAGATTCGGGGTAGAAGTCTATGTGGTATATCCTGCTAAAGACAATAGGACTCAGCTTGGAGTTGGTGCTTCTAGTGGTATATCCTACATCTGGAAGGGGGGTACCATCCAGAGACAAACTATAAGGCTTGGTTTCTACCAGTTGGAATGAAATCACACTAGTGGAAAAAGCTCAAAGGAAGGAACCTTTGGGGATTGGACGTAAGCGGGGCCGAACCAGTATAAATTATCGTGTTTGATTTTCTCTAACTATTTATTTTATTTGCATCATCTGGATCCATAACATCCGGAAGCCATCAAATACGCTACACAAGACCTTTTTAAAGTCTATCAGTTCCGCGAAAAAGGGTCATTCACCCCCCTGACTTTATATAGACCCTCATAGGGACCAACAAGTGGTATCAGAGTAAGTGCTCAAACTAGAGATCTAACCATCTCAACCTAAAGGTCCATATATTTTGATCCAAGAATCAAAATGAGTTTCTAAAACTCACAGCTCCTTTCGGAGGGTATGTCTATTACCCGTCCTCCACTCTTCACCGGTGAACATGATACGTTCTGGAAAAATTGGATAAAGAATTTCATTCAGGCTCAAAGCATGATGGCATGGATGGACATTAAAGATGATTCATATGAGTCTACGCATGAGGTATAAGGTTTAACTACCCGCAAGCCCTCGAGCTTATGGGATGAGAATGATTATAAAAGGTTGCGTGAAAATGCAAATGCTATTAACATGCTTCATTGTGCTCTTAGTGCAGCTGAATTCAATAGAATATCCAAAAGTGAGACTGCACAGGAAATTTGGCAGAAACTGGAAGTGACTACAAGGGAACAAATAAGGACAAAGAAGCCAAAATAGATCTACTTCAGCAAAAGCTTGAAAATTTCAAGATGGAGCCTAAGGAGTCCATCAGCAACATGAACACTAGATATATAAATCTAGTGAATGAGATGAAGAGGCTGGGAAAGGAGATATCAGAAGTAGATATGGTCAAGAAGGTACTGCGGAGTCTCACCAAGGAGTGGGATAACAAGAAGACTGCCATTGAGGAAGCTCATGATCTAAACTTCTATAGTTATGATGAGCTCATTGGCAATCTCTTAACTTAAGAGCTATCTCTGGAAAGATATAGCCAACAGGAGAAGAAGCCTAAAGAGAAGAAGAAAGCTATTGCGCTTAAGGCAGAATACACCGGATCAGCTTCATTCAGAGAAGAAGAGCAAGTCACTGAATCTCAAAGTACCAAGGAGCAACTATCTCTGTTAACTAGATAGCTCAATAGGTTCCTACAAAAGAAAGAAAGGAGGAAGTTCAGAAAATATGAATCTCGAAGACCAAGGGAAGGCACATCCAGAAGAGACAGGCCTAGAAAGAATCCGAATGAAAAGAAGGATCCGAAAAAAGAATTTGCCTATTTTGAATGTGGGGAGAAAGGCCACTTCAGAGCCAAATGCCTTAAGCTTAAAAGAACTAAGAAGTACAAGAAGAAGGCAATAGTGGCCACCTGGAGCAACAGTGAGGAAAGTAGCAGCTCATCTTCAATATAAGAAGAACAAAATGCCAACTGTGCGTTCATGGCACTGACTGATCCGAAAGCAGAGCAATCCGGAAAGAATATCTCTAATCAAGATAAAATGCAAATTGAAGAATCAGAATCAGAAACATCAAATATCGAGGTAAACTCTTATTCCAATTCTGCTTCTAACTTTGACCTTGCTAGAGCTTTAGCTATTGTGATCAAGAGTGTGAAGAAGAACACAAAAGTGATCAAATCCTTACGAAGACAGGTGTTGGAGATCGCTGAAGATAATGAATCATTGGCACAAGATGTCAACTTGATAAGAATAACAAAGCATATTGATGAAGTTGAGGAGAACTACTTGAAGAATCAAGTGCAAATGCTAAGTGCCAATCTGATTGGGCTGGATAGAGAAATAGCCCTAATAAAGGAGGCATCTGGATGGAGATCTGATCCTCCACAAAGAAGGAGAAATCCAAGGAAAGCTACACCAAGAAATCAACATCATGCTGCCAAAGGAAATCCAAAGCCCTCTAACCAAAAAGTGAAGGAGGTTAACAGGCAACCACAAGCCCAGAGATATACTGCTGCATAAAAAGGAAAAGCTAAGGCAGTATATAATCAACAGCCTACTAAACAAAGAAGGAATTATGCATCAGAAGTTGCACCTCCAACCATCTTCTGGATACACACCGGACCATCTACAAATGTGCATGAAGCTAGATACAAAGGAAACTATGGGAAGGAGGATCTTGAAAAGATGAAAAAGAAGCAGATTTAGAATAGACCCATCTTAGGGTGCAGGTTTTGTGGGAAAAACAATCATACCACTAAATTATGTAGATTAAAAAATGGTTATTATGATGTTAATCCTTGGCCTAAAATGGTTGATAACCCGAGAGGACCCAAATCTGATTGGGTACCCAAACCCACTTAATCTATTTTGCAAGTATGCCTTAGGTCCACAGTAGATCAACACACTTGGTACATTGATAGTGGATGCTCAAGGCACATGACAGGTGATGAGAAGGCCTTCATTACATTAACTTGGAAGAAGGGAGGCAAAGTGAGCTTTGGAGACAGTAAAAAAGGGCAGATCATTGGACATTTAATTATTGGAGACAATAAAGATAGAAGATGTCTCACTAGTTGATGGATTGAAGTTCAACTTACTAAATGTAGCCCAACTTTGTGACAAAGGAAGAAAAGTCACATTTGATTCCGGAGGCTGCTCAATCTATGATAGTAAGTCTAATAAACTCATTCTCTATGCACCTAGAGTAAACAATGTCTATTCTGTTAACATTAAAAATGAGGAAAAGAATATCTACTTAGTGTCTAAAGAAGAAGAATCATAGCTATGACACCTGAGGTTGGGACATGTTAGCATGAACCTCTTGTCCAAACTAGCCAAAAAGGAATTAGTAGTGGGTTTGCCTAAGGTTGCTTTTGATAAGGATCATCTATGCACTGCATGCCAATTAGGTAAATGACATAAGAAAAGTTTCCCTTCCATCTCCTACACTCCTTCCAAAAGAGTACTTGAGCTCTTAAATATTGATCTATTTGGTCCAATCAAACCATTGAGTTCAGGTAGAAGAGAATAAACCATGGTCATTGTGGATGATTACTCTCGATATACCTGGGTTCTCTTGCTAGCAAGCAAAGATGAAGCCTTTGACCAATTCTCAAAAACGTTCATTCGGATAGAAGTAAAACAGGGCATAAGCATTGCACACATCTGGAGTGATAATGGTGGTGAGTTCAAAAATAAGCATTTTGCTGAATTTTGTGACTCCAAGGGCATTGTACATAACTTCTCTGCCCCTCACACTCCTCAAAAAAATGGAGTTGTTGAGAGAAAAAAATAGGACCATAGTAGAGATGGCTAGAATAATGCTAAATGAAAATTGTTTGCCAAAATATTTCTGGGGAGAGGCCGTAAACACCGCATGCTATATTTTAAATAGAACTCTCTCTAGAAAGACCCTAGAAAAGACCCCCTACGAAATATGGAAGGGAAGAAAATCCAAAAATGGGTATTTCAAAGCATTTGGATGTAAATGCTACATCCTAAATGAGAGAGAGCATCTAGGAAAATTTGATCCTAAATCTGATGAAGCAATTTTCCTTGGCTGCTCAATGCATAGTAAGGCTTACAGAGTCTTCAAAAAATGAATCCAAACTGTAGTAGAGTCAATACATGTAGATTTCAATGAGACTAACCATACAGGCAAGAAAAGCTCTACTCCAGAAGATCCAGTTCCGGAAGCTGAAAACTCTGGAGAAAAGAAGGAAATCCGAGTCCCTAATTCTTTCCAAATCAAGAGGTATAAAGAAGAGGATGAAGGAATATCTTTTGATCTAGAAGTACAATAAGTTGATCTCAATCCACATGAGATAAACTTCATTGATGACCAAGGAGAGCAAGCTAAGGCAGAAGTGGAGCAAGTCCCAGTTCAACATTAAGGCTTACAAAGGGAAATCCGGACTCACTGAAATCATCCAGTAGAAGCTATTTTGGATGATATCTAGAATCCAATCAGAACCAGTGGATAACTCAATAGAATGATGTGCAATGCTGCCTTTGTCTCTCTCATTAAGCCAAAGAAATTCTAAGATACTGAAGGAGATGAAAGCTGGATGATGGCAATGCAAGAAGAACTAGATCAATTCACCAGAATGATGTATAGGATCAAGTGGCACCTCCATAAGGAAAGTCAATAATTGGCACCAAATGGGTATTCTAGAATAAGCTAGATGAATCCGGAGTAGTGGTAAGAAACAAGGCAAGATTGGTTGCCCAAGGGTACAATTAAGAAGAAGGGATTGACTTTGAAGAAACATTTGCCCCTGTAGCAAGATTGGAGGCAATCCGGATTCTATGTGCTTTTACATCATTCATAGGATTCACATTGTTCCAAATGGATGTCAAAAGTGCATTCCCCAATGGAGTTATCCAGGAAGAAGTCTATGTGAAGCAACCACCTGGATTTGAAGACTCAAAACATCTGGATCATGTGTACAAACTAAAGAAGGCCCTCTATGGATTAAAACAAGCTCCTAGAGCATGGTATGGGAGACTCACAACATTTCTAATATCCAAGGGATATATCGGGGGCAAAGTAGATACAACCCTTTTCATCAAGAAAAAGAAGATTGATATTATTCTATTCCAAATTTATATGGATGATATCATATTTGGGGCAACAGATGAGAAGATGTGTGAAGAATTCAACTCTTAAATGCAGAAAGAATTTGAGATGTCCATGATGAGAGAGCTTAATTTCTTCCTTGGCTTACAAATCAAGCAAAGTCTGGATGGGATTTTCATAAATCAATCCAAGTACACCAAGGAGATCTTGAAGAAGTTTAAAATGGACAAGAGCAAAACTATGTCCACTCCAATGGGCTCAGATGCATTCCTATCCAAGGATTGTGAAGGAGAAGATGTTGATTAGAAGCTCTATAGAGGGATGATTGGTTCGCTTATATACTTGACTACTAGCAGGCCTGACATACACTATGCAGTCTATTACTATGCAAGGTATCAAGCCAATCCTAAGGATTCTCATCTCAAGGCAGTAAAGAGAATACTTAGATACCTCCTAGGAACCACTAAAGTTGGGCTATGGTATCTTAGTAATGGAGATTTCACACTCCAAGGCTTCACTAATACCGATTATGGCAGAGATACTCTTGAGAGAAAGAGTACATTCAGAGGTTGCCATTTTCTACTACAGAAGCAGAATATATGGCATCTGGAAGTTGTGTGGCTCAACTCCTTTAGATCAAGCAACAACTAGAAGATTATGGAGTTCAATCCAGATGTGTGGATGTTATGTATGACAATAAAAGTGTCATTGAAGTGTCAAAGAGTCCAGTACTCCATAGTAGGATGAAGCATGTCAATATAAGGTATCATTTCATCCGGAATCATATGATGAGGAAGGATGTTACCTTGGTATACATCCCAACCAATGAGCAAAGAGTAGATATCTTTACTAAGCCATTAAGTAAAGATCAATTTGGCAAGCTAAGGGAATCAATTGGGATGTCTAATCCAATTTGAAGAAAATTCGGAAGACAATCCAAGGTTAGTTTTGGATCCATGGTAAGATAAGGAATCCGGAAGAGAAGAAGAATTGAAGAAAGCTCTACTCCGGATGAAATATTGCCACGTCAGCAGACAAGAATGACATATGGCAGTAAAAGAGCATAAAGGTAACTTTCACTTTTTGAATTTCAAACATTTATTGGGAGTTACATGTGCAGTAAATTCAACAGCTGGAATTTAAAATAAATCGTTCCCATTCTCTAGTTTAACGGTAATTTGCCTCTCTCGTAAAACTCACCTCCCATGTCATCAATCTAGCCATACTACCGACATCCAGATAACCAAAATACCCTCGCTTTGCAATATCTATATAAACCTTTTAAAACTCGTCTTCTTCTTCACTCGAGCAACTCATCTACTGTTACATTGCTAAAATCAAACTCCAAACCCTAAATTCCTTCAAACTCTCTCAAATGGCTGCAATCATGACAAGCAAAGGACTTAAAATGCTTCCTACTCAAAACATCTTTACGGAGTTCGATCTAAAAGATGAAGATCTCAAACCACTAAAACTCAAAACCAATGATTTTGTTGTCCCTACAGATTTCATGGGCGATAATTTCCTATTTAAAACTGACACATATTCCAAATTGATAGAAGATCAGCACCTAACCGACTTCCTCAAGACCAACTCCCCAACCTACCCGTATTTGGTAAGGGAATTCTATGAAAAATCTCAGAGTACATTCCATCTGTGACGCTCTGAGAACCAAGGTTCAGGGAAAGGTCATAACTGTTACTCCGGAATTCTTTGAAAAATATTACAACATGAAAAAAGATGGCATTCAACTGAGAAGTGATGGGGATGAACAACATGTCAAGTATGACCTAAAGATGTGGCTGCATCCAAACTACTTTGGAGATAAATTCTCCACCTACTTTCTGGAGGTACCAAGACTTGTCCAACATACTTTTGCCAAACTAGTCTTAATCAGGAAGGGATCCCTTATCACAGTGTCAGCCTTTCAACACTGCGTGCTTCAACATTAGGTGGAAAGCCGGGTAGTCAATATGCCTATACTACTCATCTATTATCTCAGGCAACATAAGAATTCTCATGGCGCCCTGATCACCAGGATCCTTCTTGCCAATAAAGTAAACTTAATTAGACTCCAGTCTATAACCGGAAAGGAAATTCTAGAAAAGAATTCCAAGAAGCTAAGCTTTGGGGAGATCTAGAATGAGGAGAAAGCCAAAAAGCTAAGGGATGAAAAGAAGGCTAGGGCTAGAAAGGCTGTGGATCTAGTGGAAGTAGCTTCAATTCCTAAGAAGGCAAGAACCACTAAGATAAGGGTATAGAAGGAACTTGCTTTTAGTTCTACTTGAGGAAGTTGATGAGGATACCCAAACCCTGACTCAACTATTAAAGAAGAGCTCTTTGAAGCCAAAGCCAAGAGGAAGACTGATTAAAGCTGCTGATAAGCTGAAGAAACTAGTATGTGAGCTGGAAGTAAGAGAAAATATCACAGTGGCTGCTACTGCAATAAGAGAAGGGTACAAGAAGGGGCAGAAAAGAAACTTAAGAGATATGCTAACAAAGGAGCATGAGTCTGATAGTGAAGAGATAGGAGATGGGGAACCTGCCCCCAAAAGGCAACTCCAAAAGAGGGGATTGACATTCACAGAAGCCTTAAAGGCATAAAAAGCTAGAGCCAAACTCCCAATCCAAAACCCTGCTGCCATTCAGGAACCAACTCCCAAAATCACCACTCCGATTGTAACTAGAAAAGGAAAGGAAATTGTCTAATTCACCAAAAGGCCAACACTTGAAGATAATATATTCCCTAAAGATCCCCAATTCGTTCAGATGATGTCAGCTATAAAAAAAATAAAAAAATCAATCTTTTGACAAAAGAAGGACCCGGAGGCTCATCCGGTGCAGCAGAATCAAACAACCTACCAATCCTTATATCATCAAAGGATTTGGGGCTTCTTAAAAAAGCAAAGTACCAAGATAAGGACCTATTACACTTCCATGCTAGATCCGGACCTTTTCATAAAAACTTGCTGAATGTGACCTCGGAAGTGGTAGAGCTGGAAAGTCCTGAAAAGGAAATTGAAGGGAATGGTGAGGATAATTCCACCATTCTAGGACAAGAGATGATTATAGTTGCAAGTCCTCTATAGGAATTGATAGGGGTGACTGAGGACATTACCAGTCATCTGGGGGTTGAGGTGGAAATTGATGAAGAAGGAAAAGAAGATGCAACCAACCCAGATCAAGCATAGATCACTGAGGTAATCCCAAAATCTGTGTCATTTGATATTAATGCTGACATCACTACTAGTGTTGAAATAGCAGTTGAAAATATGGATAACTTAGATATAAAGTCTTCAAATGTATCTAAGGATGATGAGTCCAACCCGGAAGACACCATTCCGGAGGAAGGACATAGTCTGAGATCTAATGAGAATGATCCAAGAGTGGACACAAAGGGCGAGGCTAGTCTAAAGGATCGGTTGGAAGAACAGAATGAAGAAGAAGAAGAATCTATTGAGGCAAAATCATCTGAATCTAGCAAGACAAGTAGTAGCTCAGATCTGAGACCCCTCTTGCAAGCCCAATCAGAATACCTGCTACAAATGAAAATCCAACACGAGCTAAAAAGATATCCACAACACTCAAGATTCTATAAGAGGCTACTCATGAGGAACATGAGGAGAGCTACATTAAACAAAGCCTTCGGGACATATGCAAACACTTGAAAGCTGTGGAAAAGGTACTTCTTAAAGAATTCTATCCTCTAGATTTGAAGAGGGAAATTGAGGTGATTGAGGGGGATATCAAGAAAATAGTAGAGAAAGTGGAGGACTTTCCCACTGCTGATCTGGTAGCAGAAGTCTCCCTTGCCAAGGTAAAACCAATCCTTGAGAAACACAAACATCGTCGGAGCCAACAGATCTACAGATTGGGCCAATACAGTGGCCACAAACAACTGTGCTATAATCTTGGACAAGATCACATCCTCTTCCACAGATTCGTCTACTGAGCTTAAGGAGTACATTGATAATAAGTTTGAAAGCTTGCTAAAATTCATTCCGGAAGTCGTTACAAAAGTGAAGGGGAAATTGCTTCTGCACTACAACTGTTAAATGAAGAGCATCAAGCGACGCAAGAATTGCTCATAAACTTCCTTGATGAGGCTCTTCCAGAACTTCTAAAGAAGCAGGTGGATGACATAAGTGATGATAGTGGAAGCCACTCTTCCGGAACTAATGACTTGATTAAAGCTCTCTAAGAGGCTTTCCATAGGGATCTCACTATGCTCAACTCTAGTATCCACAATGTCCGGAGAGATATCTGCCAAGATATTGAAGCCTTAAAGTCAGGTATGGCTAATCTTTCACTCTCCTCATCCGGATCTTCCTCTTCCACCCAAGATAGTCTTGTCATTCTAGTTGTCAATGATCTTGTCAAACACATTGGCGACACTGGATTCTTTGGGTATAAGTACATCTTAACTCTTCTAAAGTGCATGTTTCCCTATTTTGATAAAGAAGATCTAGCCCACGCGCTATGGATGATTCCAGACATGACAAAGTCCTACAAAGAGCTCCGGGCATTTCTAAAGCCCTATCAACTTCTTCCGGCCACTGTTGAAACCATTTTTGAACGCTCATAAGGTAATGTAGATTACTCTATCTACTCAGAAGCATGGAAGAAGAGCTAGGATAAGCAATCATATATATTGATAGATCCCCAATCAGATGAAAACAATAAGGGGGAGAAAAGCTCAACCAGTAAAGGAGAAGAGGATATGGATATAGATCGGTAAATGTGTAGTTAACTATTGATATCATGTAAAAAATCTTGTAATAGCTAGCTTTAAAATTTTTCACTTATATGTACTTTGTGTCTGTAATTTTGAGCTTCATTGATGTTAACCATTGTTAACAGTAGAAGTATATATATAGTGAAACACATTTACATAAAAATGCTTCTAAGTACAATATGTTATTATACTTCCAAAATATAGTAGCCAAAGATGCAAAGATATTGAGGGAGTGGGATGCTTAGATTATGGGGGGGTAAAATTTGTAAATGACTAAGTATCAAGAATCATACTTAGCTCATATAAAATCCTTTCCTTATGCTTAGCTGTCTTAGGCTTTTGTTTCCATCAAATGGGGGAGATTGTTGGGAAACAAAGATCCAGAACATAATCATTTCGGATAAGGTTTGAAGAAAACGAAATACCTAAGTATAAAAGAACCTAAGTCATTTCATCCAGACACAAATCCAAAACATCCAGAGTCCAAGACAAGTGAAGATAAACACCTAAGAATTAATGGAATCATCCAGTTTAAGTTTGGAAATGAAACAAACTTTGAATCATTCAAGATAAGCATATGGAAGAACTGATTTCACCAGCATCTAGAAGAATACAGATTAGGAGATACTGAGTCTGAAGACGTCTAGAAGACTCAGACTTGAAGATAATGGGAAAAGTTTCATTTATACCTTTTTCCCTCCACCTTTTGGTCTACAAAGTCAAAGATCCTTCCCCCATGAATAAGACAAAAGAGACAGCTCACACTTTTCAGAAAAAGGACAAAAGAACTAACACCGGATAGAAAAAGGAAACAACCTTTTTCACCTAGAACACCAAAAAGCTACTGGTATAAAAGTTGGTATGACACTAAAAAACAAGGAAAACAATCACTGACATCTTTTCAGCCTCAATCCCAAGGATTCAAATGGGTTAAAATGACTGTCTAACAGATTGATCAACGGCTCCAGAAGCGCCACATTTTACCTGATCAACGTTAAAGATTGAGTTATAGCTCACCAACCTACAATAGCTACATTTATGATCCAAAGCCTATAAAAGGGAAGCTTCACAAGTTGAGAAGGTGCTGGTTGATTTTATAAAAAGTATACACAAGAGAATTCACAAGAAAGCAATCAGTTTCACACATCCCTCCAAGAACCAAACATTTCAAAATCACATTTCAAAATCAGTTTGTAAGGATTCCTAAGTGAGTTATAAACTTAAGGAAGCCCAAAACCAAAACCTTTGTCTAAAACCAAAGTGTAAAATATCTCCTACTTGGGTGAGTAGTGAGATTGAGATATAGCTTGGAGTGGGTGCTTTGAGTGGGATCTCCCTATAGGACTCAGGTTAGATTCAGGGTAGAAGTCTAAGTGGTATATCCTGTTAAAGACAAAAGGACTTAGCTAGGAGTTGATGCTTCTAGTGTTATATACTACATCCGGAAGGGGGTACCATCCGGAGATAAATTGTAAGGCTTGGTTTCTCTTAGTTGGGAAGAAATCACACTAGTGGAAAAAGCTCAAAGGAAGGAAGCTTTGGGGATTAGACGTAGGCGGGGCCGAACCAGTATAAATCATCATGTTTGATTTTCTCTAACTCTTTATTTTATTTGCATGATATTTTATATTTGCATCATTCAGATCCATAACATCCGGAAGCCATCAAACACGCTACACAAGACCTTTTTAAAGTCTATCAGTTCTGAGAAAAAGGGTCATTCACCCCCCTCTGACCTTATATAGACCCTCACAGGGACTAACATAGCTTGGGAAAAGGGATGTAGAAAAGTTTTGTTGGAATCTGAGAGTAAGTTTGCACTGGATGCAACTAAGACATTGGATGTGGAAGCTAATGATACTTTTGGGTTATTGACAAGCATTAAGGAACTCCTCTATAGAGATTAGGTGGTTCAAGTAAAGCATGTGTTTAGAGAGAGCAACCAAAGCGCTGATAGAATGGCTAGCATGGTGGCCTCCTTTACGTGTGGCTTGCACACTTTCCTGGTCCCTGTGCTAGAGGTTACTTCTATTTTAATTGATGACATTGCTGGTGTATCTTTACCCAGACTTGTAAGCTCTAAGTATGGGGCTTTTATCCTTTTCTGATAAAAAAAATAAATTAGAAAATTGTAAACCTAAAAGCAATATGCAACAGTTGACATATAGACTTGATTATGATAAAATATTAACAAGAAATTCAAGGGCCCGATTTTCTTTAAAAGACATATAGCCCAATATAAAAAGAATAAGGATTTTCTTTTAAAATGACCGGGCCATCTTAAATAAGCCCATTTGGCTATCTTCTTCCTCTCACTAAGGGGGGTCAAAATTTCCCAAGATCAAGAATTGCAGACTTTGAATACACCTTTGTTATGGTGTTTCCTGGCAGTCGGAGGGTCAACTAACCCTCCGTGACCACCCTGGCATCACCCTTATCAAGTGGTAAGCGGTTTGTATCGTTTAAGTAAGATCTTGAGTTTGAGTCCTAGTGAATGTAAAAAATCCTTATTTGGAGACTCACCCACCACAGTCAGGTGCGCGATCCGGGTCGGATTTGGATGTAGTCGGAGCAAAGCTCCGATGAACCAGATGGGCAAAAAAAAGTTTAATTTTGTTACAATACTTATGTAATATATACATAATTACGCCTCTTATCTTCTATCTCCAACGACAAACTCTCTACCTTGTTCTTTTGATTTTTTTTCTTATTTTTCATTTATCTCTCGAATTGTTTATTTTTTTTTGACATACCGTTTTAGAGTTTTTTTGTTTGTCTTATTTTTTTTTCTTTTAAATAATATTAATTATGATATTTTTGATCTTTTTATACTAGTAGATATATTAATTTTGACAGTTTTGTATAGAATCTAATGGAATCTAATATATATATTTAATAGATATATAATAGATGTGTATATGATGATAAATATTAAAAATACATATATATCTTTTTTACGATGATTATTTATAAAATATAATATCTAATAGACATCTATCAGATCTCTATCCTTTTATTATTTTAGTCACAAGACATTGAACAAAAATCTATTAGACATCTAATAAAAATCTTTAGGAAATCTAATAATATATCTTAGGATGTGTATGTTATTGTTTTGTAATTTATGAAATCTAGTAAAATTCTATTAGATATTTGTTATAGATATATGTTAGAAATCTATTTGAAGTTATGATTTACTTGATAACTACCAGATATCTATTAGACATCTATTAGAAAATCTATTTTGAACTTGATATTAGACATATGTAAAAGTCTATTTAAAAGTCTCCATTTATTAAAAATCTATCTAGTGTTTTGATTTCAACTTCTTCTAGTTTTACTGATTTCAATAGGATTTCTACTAGATATCTAATAGTTCAAAAAAATTTGGGTAAAAATATCGCAGTGGATATCGTTTTAAAGATAAATAATAGACGAACAAAATATTCTAAAGTGGCATGTCAAAAAAATGAAAGATTTAAGAGATAAATATATAATAAGGCAAAAAAATTATAAGAAAAAGGGAGAGAGAGAGAGGCGTATGTTCGTAAAAAAGTTTGTGGGTCTGGGACATATTTGTTACAGGCTTTCAATTTGGCAAAATTATTTTTTATAAATATGACCTATTTTGTAAGGAACCATTTGTTATCATTAAATCAGAGTAGTGGCTTGTTGGCTAGCAAGGCACACCCAAAACTGTTGTATATGAAGTGCAATTGAGCGGGATAATTAAATTTAAATATCTTTTTGGGTCATATTTTATATCTTAAATTCTCTTTTGGTGTCCAACCTATTGAAATCACATATTTTGTGCTTGACGTATTCAATCTTTGCCTATTTGGTACCTGACATATTCAATTTCAGTTTGACAACTTAACAGATTATTGAGGGACGACAATTCTATGCTTGATCAACAAAATATATTCATATTCCAAATGATGTTATAGGTATTTCACGTTTTTTGTGTGGTTAGATGGATGCTTGATGTACTAAAATTAAATAAGTCAGGCACCAAATAGGCTAATGTTGAAAATGTCAGGTACCAAATATGCAAAAAGTGAATACATCAGACACCAAATAGGCAATTTCAATATGTCAGACACCAAAAAGACATTATAGATACAAAACAGGACCAAAAAGGTATTTAAGTCTAGAAAATTATAATAAAGGTCTCACCAAGCTTAAACCTATCGTGATCCAATTTATGTAAGAAATGAGATTGATTTTATAGCTTTATAATTCAACCAAGCCCAATGTAATATAAATATATATTAAATAAATATATATAGGGAGATTGTACAAAATACAACATTTTTAGATGGCCTAATACATACGGATTCCATTGAAGTTAGCTCTAACCATTATTGGCCTCCCCCCAACTTTTAACTGTGACACTTTATCCCTAAAATTGGCAAATTTGTATAACATAATCCTTTGAAACGGAAGTGGAGGCTGACATGGCGACTTTTGACTATTTGAGATAGTGAAATTTAAAAAATTGACCAAAAATAAATATAAAATAATAACTTCTCCCTTTTTTTAGTTTATAAACCAGAAATCAACCTTTTTCTTTCCTTTCTCTTTCTAAAACCTTATCTTCTTTACCCAATTTTTTCATCAAATCATGCATCGTATGGTTCCCCCATAATTTTTTTTTATTTAAAGGCAGAGACACGGAGAACTGAGCTCCATTTTATTAAAAAAGAAAAGAAACAAAGAAAAAAGAAGAAAAAAGAAAAAAAACACCTCAAGGATGTTGGCAAAACCAATTACAATAGAGTGTGATTCTAATGATCTAAAGATCCATAGCAGTTATGTTTATTGTAAGCCAAACAACCTTGCTGGCACAACTGAATTGTAATTGGCATAATAAGGAACAACGGGAAGAAATTCCCCGTGATGCAACTGCTGGTCCCTGTGAGGGTCTTTATAAGGTCGGAGGAGGGGTGAATGACCCTTTTTTGCGGAATATAAAGACTTTAAAAATGTCTTAGTGTAGCGTGTTTGATTATGAACCGTATGATGGATCCGGATGATGCAGTTATGATAATATAATGCAAATAATTAAAGTTAGAGAAATCAAACACAGAAAGTTTTTTATCCTAGTTTGGCCCCGCCTACTCCAGTCCCCGGAGTTTCCTTCCTCCGAGCTTTTGCACTAGTGGATTCCTTTCCAATTAGCAGGGATCAAGCCTTACAATTTGTCTCCGGATGGTAACCCCTTTCGGATGTAGGATATACCACTAGAAGCACCAACTCCTAGCTGTATCCTTTAGTCTTTAGTAGGATATACCCCTTAGACTTCTACCCCAAATCTAAGCTGAGTCCTACAGGGAGTTCCCACTTAAAGCACCAACGTTAAGTTATATCCCAATCTACCAACTCACCCAAGTTGGAGATCCTTACACTCTAGTTTTCATAAAGGTTTTGGTTTTTGAATTTCCTTAAGTTTATAGTTCACTTTGGAATCCTTACAATAGATTTGAAATTAATTAATTCTTGAAGAGATTATAAGCTGATTGAATGCTTGTGCTTTTTGTTACTTGTTTTTGTCAATCAAACAACCAACCTTCTCATCTAGTGAAGCTTCCCTTTTATAGGCTTCCATCATAAATGTAGCCATTGTGGGTTGTTGAACTTGTAATAAATCTTCACCCTTGATCAGGTTATAGGTGGTGCATCCAAAACCGTTGATCAATCCGTTAGACTATAATTTGACCCGTTTGAATCCTAGGGATTGATGCTGAAAAGTGGTTAGTGATCGTTTACTTGGCATTTTATGATGCACCAACTTTTACACCATTAGCTTTTTGGTGTGAGCTCCACACGCCTCCTTATTGGTCTAGGTGGAAAAGGTTTTCAGCTTTTTTAGTCTGGTGACAGTCCTTTTGTCCTTTCTCTGAAAAATGCAAGCTATCATTTTGTCTTTGTCTTGGGAAAAGGATCTTTGACTTCATAGACCAAAAGGTGGAGGGAAAAGCTATCTTTGAAACTTTTCCCATTGTCTTTAAGCATGAGTCTTCCGGATGTCTTTGGACTCATATTCTCTGAATCTGCCTTCTTCTGGAGATAAGGCATTCAATCCTTCCGGATGCTGTTCTTGAGGGATTAAAGCTTGTTTCCTTTCCAAGCCTTTGTTTTAATGATTCCATGTGCTTAGGTATTTGATGTTGTCAATGGACAACCTTGTAGCTAGATCTTTGTCCAGATGTTTCCATTTGGATTTGGGATTTACATAGTTTAAGTTTTTATTTCTTTCAAACCTGATCCAGATAATTTAGTTTAATTAGTGGTCCGGATCATAGTTTACCAACAATCTCCCCCATTTGATGGAAACAAAAACTAAGCACAAGGAAATGGAGTATATATGAACTAAGTATGATTCTTGATATTTAGACATTTATAGATTTTACTCCCCCATAATTCTAGCATCCTAACTCCCCTAATATTTTTCAATTCTAGCTTCTAAGTTTGTTTTAGTACAATTACAGATTGTACTTTTAGAAGTAATATTTTGAGAATTAGATATTTTCACTCTATATACTTCTGCTGTTAACAATAGTTAACATCAATGAAGTTCAGATTACAAATTACAAAAATATATAATAGTAAATCTAGCTGTTACAAAATCTATTACAAAATTGTACAAGTTCAGATAATAGCTAGTCTAATTTTGATCCCCTCCGGATGCTCCCTCTTTCTCCTTTCCCTTTCCAGATCCATGTTCTTGTATACTCTTCTCCCCCTTTTTATTTCTAGCTTGGGGGTCTATGACCATGTAAGTCTTGTTATCCCAAGTTGTTTGCCATGCATTTGAATACATCGTGTAGTTAGTGCTGCCTTTGGATCTTTCCTCAATAATCTTATAAACTATAGGAGGAGTGAGATAGAAGGGTCGAATGGTCTTCTTTAAATTGTCATAGGATTACTTGATGGATGGATGAATGCATAAGACAAGCTCTTGATCCTTTAGGTCATAGTAATTAAGGAGGACCTTAAGGAGAGTTGTCATTCCTTTCTGTCCGAAGAAGCTGGAATCTCCAATGGCCTGTATGAGGTTGTGGAAGACCGGAAGGAGCTGGCTTTTCAGAATGGCAAAGGAGGAAGAAGATCCGGATATAAAGAGATTATTGATTCCAGTTTGAAGGAGGGTGATTTCTTCACTAAGTCCTTTCCAGATATTATGCAAGGATTCAGATTGGTGAGAGAGTTCTTTTTAGATGGATGCCTTCCGATCATTTATTTGCTTTTCTAATCCGGTTATATGGCTTTGCAGTTCATCACCCATATCATCCAAAATTTTCTCCTTGAATTTGGGAAGAATTTTCTCTATGATGTGCACCAGCATTCCTTGGGTGGCTTGCTGGTCTATTCCCAAATCTTTTATGGAAGGAGAGAGGTCTTTTTCAGCCATGAATTTTGACAAGTTTTCAAACTTGGAGTCCAGATAAGCCTTAATTTCTTTTGTTTGCTCGGTGGAGGATGATATGATCTTATTAAGCACAGTTCCACAGTTATTTGAAGCCAATGTGATGGCTTGATCAGCAGTCTGGTTGGCTGTGAAACCGTTCTCCTTGAACGCATTTAGAATTGGAGTGATGTGGGAGAGCGAGGCTTTCTGCAATTGCTCCTAGAGTTGGGAAGTCCAGGACTTTGTCTTCTATATTTTTCACTGATAATTTGATCTCACCCAAATCCTTTTTGACATCCTTATCAGTAGCTTGTCTTAGCAATTCTTTTTTAACTCCTCTAAGATGTGTGCATATAGTTTGAAGGCTCTATTTAACATACCCTTCCTTATTTTCTTCTTGGGCAGCTTCTTTCAGAAGATGGAGTGCTGCTGAAACTTTTGCTTTAACTGTGTTATTTATAGGCACTCTCATTGGGCTTACTTTAGGAGGAAATTCCTCTTCAGAGGAGCTGGAGGATTCATCTCTGGAGCTAGAGTTTCTTCTGGAGGGTTCATTGTCTGTTTGCTTTTCACGCTCCTCTGGATCTTGTTCTTCTTTCCTTTCTTCCAACCTATCCTTCGGACTTGCCTCGCCCTTTGAGTCCTTTCTAGGAGTGTTCTCATTAGATCTCAGACAATGTCACTCCTCTGGAGTAAGATTATCCGGGTTAGGCTCATTTTCCTTAGATACATTTGGAACATGTGTACCCAAGTTGTCCCTTATTTCAGTTGTTATGACATCACCAGCAATATCATTAGCATTAATATTAAGAGTAGCTGTGATAGGAAGTACCTCGTTTAATGGAGATGGAATTTGGATGCTTGAGGCTTCCTTTTCTTCAATTCTTCCAACCTCAACCCCTAGATGACTGGAACTGTCCTTAGTCATCCCTACTAATGCCTTTACAGGACTTTGATGCTCAACAGGCACATTAGAATTATCCTCAATGCCTTCTCCTACCGCCTATATAGGACTTATTTATGCATGATTTCCAGCTTCCGGACTTAGCAAGTTCACCAGAAGAGGTTCTGTAACGGGCATAAAATTGAATGATCCGAATTCTGGAATTTTGGAAAACTCAACCATGGCATTTGATTCAATTAGAATTGGCTGAGTAGAAGATCCCCTGGGACCCTCAATGGCTAGATTGTTCAGCTAGGAGTTTTCTGCCCCGGAGGCCATCATTTCTTTATATTGAGGATCCTCCGGAAAGATGTCCTCATTGGATCCGGGCACATTCTTGCCCTTTGAGCTTTTAGCCTTAGCTAACTCCTCCACAACTACCCTCTTTGCTGCCTCTTCATCAATAAAAATAGCAGTTGGCCTTTTGGCAGTTTTCTTATGGTGCTTCTGAGCCTCTATAGCCTCATCAAATGTGCAACCCTTCAGGGTAAATTTCTCTTTGGTAGAGGCATTCCGTTTTCAGTTTCCTCTTCATCAGACCTATCTTCCCCTTTCAACAATTCAGATGCTTTCCTCTTCTGGCCCTTTTGATAACCCTTTCTTATTATAGCAACAGCTACTACAATGGTTTTCTGTGCCTCCGGGTCACATACTGGTTGCTGCAATAGACCAGCCATCTTAATTAGCCTTTCCCTTAGTTTTGGCTTTACTGGGGAGTTTTTGAGCAGCTGGGAGATTATTTACTGATCTGTATCCTCCATTTCATCCAGAACCACTACCATTTTCTTTTGAGCCTTGGTCCTAGGCTTTTTGGGAGTAGGGGCTATAGTATCCAGATTGACAGCTTTCCTTGTTATGTTCTTCTTCTCATCACATTGCCTTATGGCCTTGGCTTTATCCCATGTTTCATTGAACCTTAAGTTCAGAAAATTCTTCAGGAGGATAGCCTTTCCATTAACACCCTTGAATCTAGTGAGGTTTACTTCAAAGGCCTGGAGGATCCGAGTGATCAAAGCACCGTGTGAGTTCTATGATGCTTTAGGAAGTGGATTATTAGGACTGGGAAATTTACTTCACTGCATTCCACCTAGTGCTGTAGCTCGCAATGTTAGAATGTTGACACTGTGGTCAAAGATCCTTTTTGGATGAGGATTAGCTTGGCTAATACATGCTGTAAGGTCCGAGGTGCCTGAGGCTAGTAAGTGGAGAATTTATCCCCAAAATATCTCTCCGGAAGCCACATCTCCAGATCATACTTCATGTTTGCTTCATCTCCATCCACCCTCGTTTGCACTCCATTATTCTTCATGTGAAGGTAGTGTTTAAAGAAGTCAGGAGTTATTGTAATTCTCTCCCTTGGACCTTTGTGCGTAGAGCATCCAGTTCCTTGTGAGCACGAAGGTTTTCATAGAATTCTCTTACCAACTCAGGATAAGTTGGACAATTGATCTGGAGAAACTCTTTGAGGTTTTAATCCTCAATTAACTTGGAATAGGGGTCCGTTTTGAATAGGAATCTATCCCCTAGATAGTCTGTAGGTACAATAGAGTCACTTTCTTTAAGGGTAACGGGTGTGAATTCTTCATCTTTAAGATAAAAGATTGTAAAGATGTGAGAGAGCTTTATAGGGCCTTTGAGAAAGGATTTGAAGGAATTAGGTTTTAGGTTTTGATTTTTATAGAGTAATAGTAGAGTAGTTGCTCGCCTGAGGAAGAAGAGTGAATTTGAGGGGTTTATATAGATTTTTCAAATTAAGGGTATTTTGATAATTCAGACACCGGTTATTTTGGCTTGATTGATGATATGGTAGTCAGATTTTTAGGAGAGAGGTAAATTCAGTTTAATTAGAGAATAGGAATGGTTTGAGTTTGAAATGACTGTCGAATTTACCGCGCGTGTAATAGCCAATGGACTTTTGAAATTCAAAAAGTAACTGTTACCTTTATGATCTTTTACTGCCATTTATCATTCTTGTCTGTTGACGTGGCATGCTTTCGGATTAGATTTCCCTCCAATGCTTCTTCTTTTTTGGATTGAGTTTTCAGCCTTGGATCCGGCTTGATTTTAAACTATCTTCCGGATTGATCCTAAATTGGATTGGTCATTCCAATAGACTCCCTCAGCTTCCTAAATTGATCTTTACTTAAAGGTTTAGTAAAGATATCTGCTCTTTGCTCATTGGTTGGAATATATACCAATGCAACATCCTTCTTTATCACATGATCCCTGATGAAATGATGTCTTATGTAGACATGCTTCATCCAGCTATGGAGTACTGGATTCTTTGTCACATCAATAGCACTTTTGTTGTCACACATTACATCGACTCATCTGGATTGAACTCCATAATCTTTAAGTTATTGTTTGATCCATATGAGTTAAGCAACACAACTTCCAGCTGCTATATATTCTACTTCTGTGGTAGATAAAGCAACTAAAGTTTGCTTCTTGCTATACCATGATACTAAGCAATTTTCAAGGAAATGGCATCCTCCGAATGTACTCTTTCTCCCAAGAGTATCATTACTATAGTCTGCATCAGTGAACCCTTAGAGTGTGAAATCTCCATTACTAGGATACCATAACCCAACATCAGTGGTTCCTAGGAGGTATCTAAGGATTCATTTTACTGCCTTGAGATGAGATTCCTTAGGATTGGCTTGATACCTTGCTCAGTAGCAAACTGCATAGTGTATGTCAGGTCTGCTAGCTGTTAGGTATAGAAGAGACCCAATTATCCATCTGTAAAGCTTCTGATCAACATCTTCTCCTTCACAATCCTTGGATAGGACTGTATCTGATCCCATTGAAGTGGACATAAGCTTGCTCTAGTCCATTTCAAACTTTTTCAAGATTTCGTTGGTGTACTTTGATTGATTAATAAAAATCCCATCCGGACTTTGCTTGATTTGTAGACAAGGAAGAAGTTGAGTTCTCCCATCATGGATATCTCAAATTCCTTCTACATTTGAGAGCTGAATTCTTTACACATCCTTTTATCGGTAGCTCTAAATATGATATCATCCATATAAATTTAGACTAGAATGATATCATTTTTCTTCTTTTTGATAAATAAGGTAGTGTCTGCTCTACCTCTGATATAACCCTTAGATATAAGGAATGAGGTTAACCTCTCATACCAGGGTCTGGGTGCCTGCTTTAATCTATAAAGAGCCTTCTTCAACTTGTAGACATGATCCAGATGTTTTGGATCTTCAAATTCGGGTGGTTGCTTAACATAGACTTCTTCTTGGATAACACCATTTAGAAATGCACTTTTGACATCCATTTGGTATAATGTGAACCCCATGAATGATGCAAAGCATATAGAATCTGGATTGCTTCCAGCCTTGCTACAGGAGCAATGGTTTCTTTAAAATCGATTCCTTCTTGCTGGTTGTAGCCTTGGGCAACTAATCTTGCCTTGTTTCTTACCACCACTCTGGATCCATCAAGCTTCTTCTGGAACACCCACTTGGTACCAATGATTGATTTTCCTTTAGGAGGTGGTACTAGATCCCAGACATCATTTTTGGTGAATTGATCTAGCTCTTCCTACATTGCCATCATCCAACTTTCATCTCTTTCCGCATTATGAAATTTCTTTGGCTCTATGAGAGAGACAAAAGATGCATGACTCATCATCCTATTGAGCTGACCTCTAGTGAATACTAGATTCTGAACATCATCCAGGATATTCTCAATGGAATGATCTCTGTGTGTCCGAATCTCCTTTTGTAGGCCTTCATGTTGAACTAGGACTTGCTCCACTGCAGCTTCAACCACTCCTTCATGGCCTTCATTAAAGTCAATCTCCTATAGGTTGAGATTAACTTGTTGTACTTCTAGATCAAAGGATATTCCTTCATCTTCTTCTTTGTACTTCATGATTTAAAATGCATCATGAATTCCCGCTTCCTTCTTTTCTCCAGATTTTTTAGCTTCCATAACTGGATCTTCTGGAGTGTAGCTTTTCTTTCCTACAGTGTTAGTCTCATCAAAATCTACATGTATTAACTCTACCACAGTTTGGGTTCATTTATTGAAGACTCTGTAAGCCTTACTATGTGTTGAGTAGCCAAGGAAAATTGCTTCATCAGATTTAGGATCAAAATTTCTTAGTTGCTCTCTATCATTAAGGATGTAGCATTTACATCCGAATGCTTTAAAATACCCAATTTTTTCTTCCCTTCCAGATTTCATATGGGGTCTTTTCTATGGTTTTTCTAATGAGAGCTCTATTTAGAATATAACATGCTGTATTCACGGCTTCTCCCCAGAAGTATTTTGGTAAACAATTTTCATTGAGCATTGTTCTAGCCATCTCAACTATGGTCCTATTCTTTCTCTCAACAACTCCATTCTATTGAGGAGTGTGAGGGGTAGAGAAGTTATGTTCAATGCCCTTGGAGTCACAAAAATCAGGAAAATGCTTATTTTTGAATTCTCCACCATTATCACTCCGGATGCGTGCAATGCTTATGCCCTATTGTACTTCTATCCGGATGAATGTTTTGGAGCATTGGTCAAAGGCTTCATCCTCGCTTGCTAGCAAGAGAACCCAAGTATATCGAGAATAATCATCCACAATAACCATGGTGTATTCTCTTCTACCTAAACTCAATGGTTTGATTGGATCAAAGAGATCAATATGCAAGAGCTCAAGTACTCTTTTAGGAGGAATGTATGAGATGGAAGGGAAACTTTTCTTAAGCTGTTGACCTAATTGACATGCAGTGCATAGATGATCCTTATCAAAAGTAACCTTAGGCAAACCCACTACTAATTCCTTTTTGGCTAGTTTGGACAGGAGGTTAATGCTGACATGTCCTAACCTCCGGTGCCATAGCCATGATTATTCTTCTTTAGACACCAAGCAGATATTCTTTTTATCATTTTTAATGTTTACAGAACAGACATTATTTACTCTAGGTGCATAGTGAATGAGTTGATTGGACTTACTATCATAGATTGAACAGCCTCCGGAATCAAATGTGACTTTTCTTCCTTTGTCACAGAGTTGGGCCACACTTACCAAGTTGAATTTCAGTCCATCAACTAATGAGACATTTTCTATCTTTAATTCAGATCCAATGGTTCCATGGCCAATGATCTGTCCCTTTTGATTGTCTTCAAAGCTTGCTTTGCCTCCCTTCTTCCGGGTCAATGTGATGAAGGCCTTCTTATCACCTGTCATGTGCCTTGAGCATCCACTATCAATATACCAAGTTTGTTGATCTACTATAGATCTAAGGCATACCTGTAAAACAGATCAACTGGGTTTGGGTACCTAATCAGATTTGGGTCCTCTCGGGTTAATAACCATCTCAGGCCAAAGGTAAACATCATAATAACCATTTTTTAATCTACATGATTTAGTAATATGATTATTTTTCCCACAAAACCTCATGTTTTGCTTTTGCTTCTCGCTGATCTTCTCCAGATCCTTCTTCCCATAGTTGCCTTTATACCTAGTTTTTTGCACACTAGTGGATGGTTCGGTATAAATCTGGAAGCTGGTTGGAGGTGCAACTTCGGCTCTATAATTTCTTCTTTATTTGATAGGCTGTTTGTTATAGGCCACCTTAGCCTTTCCCTTTTGAGCAGCAGTATATCTTTGGGCTTGTGGTTGCCTGCTAACTTCCTTCATCCTTTGATTAGGGGTCTTTTGGAATCTGTTCTAAGCAAGAGGATGATTATCTCTTCTTAGAGCTTTTGTCTTTGGCCTCTTCCTAGATACTTCCTTTAATAGATTGATTTCTCTATCCAGTCCTATTACATTTGCATTTAGGATCTAGACTTGATTCCTTAGGAAGTTTTCCTCCACAGCATCGATATGCTTGGTTGCTCTAACCAGATTGATGTCTTGTGCCATTACTTCAGCATCTTCTGCCAAATCCATTACTGCTCTTTTAAGGGATTTGATTGCTTTTGCATTCTTCTTTACACCCTTGATTATAATAGATAGAGCTCTAGCAAGGTCAAGATTAGAAGCAGAATTAGAACAAGAATTTACCTCAATGTTTGTTGTATCTAATTCTGATTCTTCGATTTGCACTATTTCTTGCCTGGAGGCATTCCTTCTAGATTACTCTACTTTTGGATCAGCCAGAGCCATGAATGCGTAATTGGCAGTCTCCTCTTCTTCTATTGAAGATGAGCTGCTACTTTCTTCACTGTTGCTCTAAGTAGCTACCATTGCCTTCTTTTTGAACTTTTTGGTTCTCTTAAGCTTGGGGCATTTTGTTCTAAAATGGCCTCTCTCACCACATTCAAAACATGCCTCTTCTTTCTTCGGATCCTTCTTTTCTTTCGGATTTCTTCTAGGCCTGTCTTTTCTGGAAGTGCCTTCTCTTGGTTTCTGACATTCATACTTTCTTAATTTCCTTCTATCTTTCTTTTGTATGAATCGGTTGAGCCTTCTGGTTAGTAGAGCAAGTTGATCTTTGATGCTCATTGATTTACTCTTCTTCTTATGATGAAGTTGATCCGGTGGATTCTGTCTTAAGTGCAATGGCTTTCTTCTTCTCCTCAGGCTTCTTTTCTTATTGGCTATATCTCTCCAAGGACAATTCTTGGGTTAGAAGATTACCAATTAGTTCTTTATAACTGTAAAAGTTTAAGTCATGAGCTTCCTCAATGGCAGTATTTTTGTTGTCCCATTCCTTGGTGAGACTCCGGAGCACTTTCTTGACCATTTCTAGTTCTGGGATCTCATTTCCCAGCATTTTCATCTCATTCACTAGATTGGTGTATCTAGTGTTCATGCTACTGATTGATTTTTTAGGCTCCATCTTGAAGGATTCAAACTTTTGCTAGAGTAGATCAAGCTTAGCTTCTGTTACTTTGGTAGTTCCTTCATAGGTTACCTCCAACTTTTCCCAAATCTCTTTTGCAGTCTTGCATCCGCATATTCTGTTAAATTTAGCTGCACTAAGAACTCAATGAAGCATATTAATAACATTTGCATTTTTAAGCAACTTTTTAAAGTCATTCTCATCCCATATACTTGATGGCTTTCGGGTAGTCATACCCTCCACTTCATAAGTAGGCTTATAAGGACCATCTTTTATAACTAACCATGCTTGCATACTTTGTGACTAGATGAAGTTCTTCATCCGGTTTTTCTAGAACGTGTAGTGTTCATCGGTGAAGAGTGGAAGATGGGTAACAGACATACCCTCGGGAAGGAGTTTTGAGTTTTGGAAACTCATTTTGATATGTGAATAAAAATATATGGACCTTTAGCTCGAGATTGTTAAATCTCTAGTTTCAGCACTTGCTCTGATACCACTTATTGGTCCCTGTGAGGGTCTTTATAAGGTCAGAGGGGGGGAGGGTGAATGACCCTTTTTTACAGAATATAAAGACTTTAAAAAGGTCTTAGTGTAGCGTGTTTGATTATGAATCAGATGGTGGATCCGAATGATGCAGTTATGACAATATAATGCAAATAATAAAAGTTAGAGAAATCAAACACAGAAGGTTTTTATCCTGGTTCGGCCCCTCCTACGCTAGTCCCCGGAGTTTCCTTCCTCCAAGCTTTTCCACTAGTGGATTGCTTTCCAATTGGTAGGAATCAAGCCTTACAATTTATCTCCGGATGGTAACCCCTTCCGAATGTAGGATATACCACTAGAAGCACCAACTCCTAGCTGAGTCCTTTAGTCTTTAGTAGGATATACCACTTAGACTTCTACCCTGAATCTAAGCTGAGTCCTATAGGCAGTTCCCACTCAAAGCACCAACTTTAAGTTGTATCCTAATCTACCAACTCACCCAAGTTGGAGATCCTTACACTCTTATTTTGACAAAGGTTTTGGTTTTTGGATTTCCTTAAGTTTATAGTTCACTTAGGAATCCTTACAACAGATTTGGAATTAATTGATTCTTGGAGGGATTATAATCTAATTGAATGCTTGTGCGTTTTATTACTTGTTTTTGTCAATCAAACAACCAACCTTCTCATCTGGTGAAGCTTCCCTTATATAGGCTCCCATCATAAATATAGCCGTTGTGGGTTATTGAACTTGTAATAAATCTTTACCCTTGATCAAGTTATAGGTGGTGCTTACAAAACTGTTGATCAATCCGTTAGACTATAATTTGACCCATTTGAATCCTAGGGATTGATTCTGAAAAGTGGTTAGTGATCGTTTTACTTAGCATTTTGTGATGCACCAACTTTCACACCATTAGCTTTTTGGTGTGAGCTCCACGCACCTCCTTATTGGTCTAGGTAAAAAAGGTATTCAGCTTTTTCAGTCCGGTGACAGCCCTTTTATCCTTTCTCTAAAAAATGCAAGCTGTCATTTTGTCCTTATCTTGGGAAAAGGATCTTT
Organism: Euphorbia pulcherrima; assembly: GCA_947683365.1. Taxonomy (NCBI): domain Eukaryota; kingdom Viridiplantae; phylum Streptophyta; class Magnoliopsida; order Malpighiales; family Euphorbiaceae; genus Euphorbia; species Euphorbia pulcherrima. Next base: position 13,908,245 of record CANTUS010000007.1, read on the forward strand.
GACTTCATAGACCAAAAGGTGGAGGGAAAAGCTATCTTTGAAACTTTTCCCATTGTCTTCAAGCATGAGTCTTCCGAATGTCTTTGGACTCAAATTCTCTGGATCTGCCTTCTTCCAGAGATAAGGCATTCAGTCCTTCCGGATGCTATTCTTGAGGGATTAAAGCTTGTTTCCTTTCCAAGCTTTATTTTGATGATTCCATGTACTTAGGTATTTGATGTCTTCAATGAACAACCTTGTAGCTAGATCTTTGTCCAGATGTTTCCATTTGGATTTGGGATTTATATAGTATAAGTTTTTGTTTCTTCAAACCTGATACGGATAATTTATTTTAATTAGTGGTCTGGATCATAGTTTCCCAGCAGCAGCATAGTCAATCGCGGCTAGAAGGTTCAGATGATGAGGCCTAATGGCAATGATGATGACAATATCATCGTAAAATTCAATTAAATTTTGAGGTCGTGGCATGATAGGCACAACGTCGAAACATCAAACTGTTGACTCAGATCAAAATGAGATCTAAGCCGATAAACAAATTCACTTTCCAAGGAGAACCGAAGCTAACCAAGGAAGAAACATCATTCTCTTCTGCCCACTGGATAGGGATTACCACTGCTTACGAGGCTGCCTTTCCAAGGATAGTTGAGCCACAGCCCACCATGAAACCGCTATATCCTTCGCTGGCAAGAAGGAACACAATGAACTACCCATTTAAATAGGTTTAAAAAACTGTTGGACTGGGACTGACATATGACTGGTGAGGATGCCTGACACCGTTAGAGGATGAAGATATACTGGCAAAAAAACTAGTGAAGAAGAACGGAAGGAAAGGAGTTGCATTTTAATCAAGGGTTCAGAACGTCGCCCTCATTGTCCCAACAATTGGTCATCCAAACGAAGAAGGAGGGGAAGACCCACCAAAAAGAACCGCCGATGATAAGCTGGTAAATCAAAGTGGTTGGGTGGCTAGGGTTCAGGTGAGGTCCCGAGCCACTAAGGGGTTTAGGCTTGAATCAATGCCACACTCGTCATTCCAACAGTTGGTCATCCAAATAAAGAAGGAGGGAAAGATCCTCCAAAAAGAACAGTCGGAGAGAAGCCGATAAATTAAAACTATTGGGTGGCTAGGGTTCAGGTGAGAACCCTAGCCGCCTCATTTCGAGGAATGGTTACCTCCATAAGTCTATGGTTCCCCCATAATCTCAAATTCCAATTTTCCATCTTCTTCATCAATTCCACTTATGAAACAAATTTCAAATTGTAGGTACTTTGAGTCTTTTTTCCTAGCAGAATCAGGCTTCCTTTAGCTGACAACCTTCACACTTGCTGTTTGTCAAATGCAATTTAGATCTCTCCTTCTCTAGTGGAGGTGAAAAGATTTGTTTCAACCTAGTTGTGAGAAACTCGGGGAGATCATTTGGAGCAGCGAGGGTGGGTTCTTTGCCTTTAAATATTTCAGTTTTGGAAGCGGAAACATTATCAATTCGGGAGGTTCTCACTTGGTGAAAATACCATACCTGAATACCGATATTCTATAATTAATCTTTATGAACTAGCTTTAATCTATGAACATATTTCTTACAAAACAACACATAAACTTGAGGGCGATCGGTGGTTACCCCGTGGGGGACCCACCGATGCTTAAGTCAGTAAAGGGTTTTGAGGAATATTATGAGAGGATTTGTGAGAAAGTGAATGTACCTTTGAACTGAACTAAGGGGCCTATATATAGGCATGAGAGCTGTCCTAATTGATATAGAACTATTATTTCCTGATGTGGGAATCCTTGTCAGTTAAGGACTCTATTGCTTGGAGTTATTCCTTAATTAAGAGATAGCGATAAAGATCCTAAGTTGATTAGGATAATGACAATGGGGAGAATATAGGGATAAGGATCAGACCTAGATTCTCTCCTACTTATGAGGCACGAAGATGCCCTTGTGCCGGTATAGGACTGACTCAAGATCTTGCACGTGTTGGTCCTTGTGAGGGTCTTTACAAGGTTAGAGGGGGGTGAATGACCATTTTTTGTGGAATTTACAGGCTTTAAAAAGTCTTAGTGTAGAGTGTTTGATTATTATCCGAATGATGGATCTGGATGATGCAGTTATGACAATATAATGCAATAGATAAAGAGTTAACGAAATCACACACAAAGGATTTTATCTTGGTTCAGCCCCGCCTACTCCAGTCCTCGGAGTTTCCTTCCTCCGAGCTTTTCCACTAGTGGATTCCTTTCCAACTGGCAGGAATCAAGCCTTACAATTTGTCTTCGGATGGTAATCCCTTCCGGATGTAGGATATACCACTAGAAGCACTAACTCCTAGATGAGTCCTTTAGTCTTTAGTAGGATATACCACTTAGACTTCTACCCCGAATCTAAGCTAAGTCCTATAGGGAGTTCCCACTCAAAGCACCAACTTTAAGTTGTATCCCAATCTCACAACTCACCCAAGTTGGAGATCTTTACACTTGTTTTCACAAAGGTTTTGGTTTTGGATTTCCTTAAGTTTAGGAATCCTTACAACAGATTTGGAATTAATTGATTCTTGGAGGGATTGTAAACGGATTGAATGCTTGTGCTTTGTTACTTGCTTTTGTCAATCAAACAGCCAACCTTCTCAATTGGTGAAGCTTCCCTTTCATAGGCTTCTATCATAAATGTAGTCATTGTGGGTTGTTGAGCTTATAATAAATCTTCAACCTTGATCAGGTTATAGGTGGTGCTTCCGAAGCCATTGATCAATCTGTTAGACTGTAATTTGACCCATTTGAATCCTAGGGATTGATGCTGAAAAGTTGTCAATGACCGTTTTACTTGGCTTTTTGTGATGCCTCCACCATTACACCATTAGCTTTTTGGTGTGAACTCCACGCACCTCCTTATTGGTCTAGGTGAAAAAGTTTGTTAGCTTTTTCAGTCCGGTGTTAGTCCTTTTGTCCTTTTACTGAAAAGTGCAAGCTGTCACTTTTTGTCTTGTTCATAGGGAAAGGATCTTTGACTATGTACACCAAAAGGTGGAGGGAAAAGTTATCTTTAAAACTTTTCCTATTATCTTCAAGCACGAGTCTTCCGGATGTCTTCAGACTCATTGTTTCCAGATCTCTATGCTTTCGTAGTTAGGGCAATCAGTTCTTCCGGATGCTGTTTATGAGGGATTAAAGGTTGTTTCCTTTCCAAGCTTTATTTCGATGATTCCATGTGCTTAGGTACTTGATGTCTTCAATGGATAACCTTGTAGCTGGATCTTTGTCCGGATATTTCCATTTAGATTTAAAAGGATTACATAATTTTAAGTTTTTGTTTCTTTCAAACCTAATCAGGATAGTTTGGTTTAATTTGTGGTCCGGATTATAGTTTCCCAATAGCCCATTTAGGGCATTATCTCGCTAGGGGGACTATTGGGAAACAATGATCTGAAAGAACAAATTGAAGATAGATCCGCATCAACTTTGAAGAAAACAAAAACACAAGAACAAAAACATGTTATCTCCTTAATCCAAAATGAAAGCATATGGTCCAAGACAAGTCATCAGGAGATACATTGAAGACTATAAATACCTAAGCACACAATAGAAGCATCCGGTTAAAGTTTTGAAAGAAAATAAACTTTAAACCTTCAAAAGCAGCATCTAGAAAAAGAACTAGTTGAAGTAGCATTCGGATATATTTGGTCTAAAGACATCCAAAAGACTAAATATCAAGACAAATGGAATGATTTGAAAGTTACATTTCTCTCCACCTTTTTGGTATAGAAGTCAAAGATCCTTTCCCCTTATGCAAGATAAAATAACAGCTAGCATGCTTTTCAAAAAAGGATAGAAGGACTGACAAAGGAAAGAGAAAAGGTAACAACCTTCTCTACCTAGACCAATAGGAAAGGCGAGTGGAGCTCACACACCGGACTACTGGCATAAAAGTTGGTGAATCGTTGAAATCCAAACAAAACGATCACTGACAACTTTTTGCCTCAATCTCAAGAATTCAAATGGGTTAAAATCTATGCCTAATGGATAAATCAATGGCTTCAGATGCACCACATCATACCTTATCAACGGTGTAGATGCAATTCGACCTTAACAATACACAACAGCTACATTAATGATCCAAGCCTATAAAAGGGAAGCTTAACAATTTGAGAAGGAGCTGGTTGATTCATGAAAGTATTACACAAGAAAATTGGCTATTGCAATCAGTGACATAATCCCTCCAAGAACTAAAACATTATAAATCTGTTTGTAAGAACTCTCAAGTGGAAATTATAAACTTGAAGAGTTCAAAACCCTTTCAAAGAGAAAATCAGTTGTAAAGATCTCATACTTGGGTGAGTATCGAGATTGGGATATAGCTTGGAGTTGTTGCTTTACGTGGGATCTCCCTATAGGACTCAACTTAGGTTTGGGTAGAAATATAAGTGGTATAGCATGCTAAAGACAAGAGGACTCAGCTAGGAGTTATTGCTTCAAGTGGTATATCCTACATCCGGAAGGGGTTACCATCCGAAGATAAGTTGTAAGGCTTGATTCCTGCCAGTTAGTTGGAAAGGAATTCACTAGTGGAAAAGCTCGGAGTAAGGACACTTCGGGGACTAGAGTAGGTGGGGTTGAACCAGGAAAAAACTCTGTGTTTGATATTCTATCTCTTTACTTTATTTGCACAATATTTCATATTTACATCATCCGAATCCAATATATTCGGAACATATCAAACACACTACACGAGACTTTTTAAAGTCTGTTAATTCCGTAATAAGGGTCATTCACCCCCCTCTAACCTTATATGGACCCTCACTGGGACCAACAAGTGGTATTAGAGCAAGTGCTCACAAATAGAGATATAACAATCTCGAGCTAAAGCATATTTTGATGCAAGAATCAAAATGAGTTCCCAAAAATCACAACTCCTTCTGAAGGGTATGTCTATTACCCATCCTCCACTCTTCACCGATGAACACTACACATTCTGGAAAAAGTGGATGGAGAATTTCATTCAGGCACAAAGCATGATGGCATGGATGGCCATTAAAGATGGCCCATATGATACTACTCACGAAGTAGAGGGTATAACAACCCAGAATCCCTCAAATCCATGGGATGCGAATGATTACAAAAGATTGCATGAAAATGCAAATGCTATTACTATGTTACATTGTGCTCTTAGTGCAGCTGAATTAAACAACATATTCGGATATGAAACTACGCAAGAGATCTGGCAGAAGCTTGAAGTGACCTATAAAGGAACAAATAAGGTCAAGGAAGCCAAAATTGATCTCCTACAGCCAAAGCTAGAATCTTTCAAGATGGAGCCAAAAGAATCCATCAGCAGCATTAACACTAGATACGCCAATCTAGTAAATGAGATGAAAAGGCTCCGAAAGGAGATCTCAGAAGTAGAAATGGTCAAGAAAGTACTCCGGAGTCTTACCAAGGAATGGGACAACAAAAAGACTGCCATTGAGGAAGCTCATGACTTAAATTTCTATAGTTATGATGAACTCATTACTAATCTCCTAACTCAAGAGCTATCCTTGGAGAGATATAGCCAATACGAGAAAAAGCCTGAAGAGAAGAAGAAGGCCATTGCAGTCAAGGCAGATTCTGCTACATCAGCTTCCTCCGGATGAGACAAGTAACTAAAGGAATCTTATTACAACAAAGAAGATATGGCTATGCTAGCCAAATATTTTAATAGATTCATAAAGAAGAAAGATAGGAGGAGCTCTAGAAGGTATGAGTCCAAGAGAATGAAGGAAGGCACTTCCAGAAGGGATAAGCCAAGAAAATCTCCGGAAGAGAAGAAAGATCCGGAAAAAGATGTTGTGTGCTTTGAATGTGGAGAAAAAGGCCACTTCAGAGTCAAATGCCCTAAGCTCAAAAGAGACAAGAAATACAAGAAGAAGGCTATGGTGGCCACATGGAGCAATAGTGAAGAAAGCAGCAATTTATCTTCAATAGAGGAAGAAGAAACTGCTAATTGTGCATTCTTGGCACTGACAGATTTAGAAGGAGAATAATCCAGAAGAAATCCATCTAAGCAAGACACTGAGCAAGTCAAGGAATCCGAATCAGAGATAGCCACCACTCAGGTAAACTCTCACTCTAATTTTATTTCTAACCTTGATCTTGGTAAAGCTTTAGGGGTTGTGATCCACAAAGTGAGGAAGAATACAAAAGCCATCAAATCCTTATGAAGACAAGTGCTAGAGCTTGCTGAAGATGCTAAAGCAATAGCATAAGATATTAATATGATAAGGACCGCAAACCACATTGATGTGGTTGAAGAAAATTTACTAAGGAGCCAATTGCAGATTTTAAGTGAAAACTTAATAGGGCTAGATAGGGAGCTAACCCTAATAAAGGAGGCATCCGAAATAAAATCAGATCCTTCATAAAGAAGAAGGAATACAATGCAAGTAGCACCAAGAAATCCAAATCAAAGGAATCTAGGGCCCCCAAATCAAAAAAAAAGAAAGTAAGCAGGCAACCTCAAGCATAGAGATACACAGCTGCTCAAAAGGGAAAGGCTAAAATAGTCTATAATGAGCAATCTGCCAAGCAAAGAAAGAACCATAGCATAGACTGAACCTCCAACCAGCTTCCAGATACATACCAGGCAGACAAGTATACAAGAAGCTGGATACATTGGAAACTATAGAAAGGAGGATCTTGAGAAGATCCAGAAGAAGCATGAGCAGAACAGACTCATCTCTGGGTGTAGGTTTTTTGGGAAAATAAATCATATTATTAAATTATGTAGATTGAAAAATGGTTATTATGATGTTTATCCTTGGCTTAAAATGGTTGATAACCCAAGAGGACCCAAATCTGATTGGGTACCCAAACCAACTTGATCTATTTTGCAGGTATGCCTTAGGTCCACAGTAGATCAACATACATGGTATATTGATAGTGGATGCTCAAGGCATATGACTGGTGATGAGAAAGCTTTCATCACTTTAATTCGGAAGAAAGGTGGAAAAGTAAGCTTAGGAGATAACCAAAAGGGGCAGATTATTAGACATGGAACCATTGGATCTAATCTTAAAATAGAAGATGTCTCACTAGTTGATCGACTGAAGTTCAACTTGCTTAGTGTAGCATAACTCTATGATAAAGGGAGAAAAGTCACCTTTGATTCCGGAGGATGCTCAATCATTGATAGTTAGTCAAATCAACTCATTCTTTATGCACCTAGAGTAAACAATGTCTATTCGGTTAACATTAAAAATAAGAAAAAGAACATATGCTTGGTGTCTAGAGAAGAAGAATCATGGCTATAGCACCGGAGGTTTGGACATGTAAGGATAAACCTCCTGCCCAAACTATCCAAAAAGGAATTGGTTGTTGGTTTGCCTAAGGTTGCTCTGATAAGGATCACATATGCACTACATGTCAATTAGGTAAACAATATAGAAAAAGCTTCCCTTCCATCTCCTATATACCTTCCAGGAGAGTTCTTGAACTCTTACACATTAATCTTTTTGGTCCAATCAAACCAATGAGTTTATGTAGAAGAGAATACACCATGGTCATTGTGGATGATTATTCTCGCTATACCTGGGTTGCTTTGCTAGCTAACAAAGATAAAGCCTTTGACTATTTAATATTCATCCGGATAGAAGTAGAATAAGGCATAAGCATTGCACCCATCCAGAGTGATAATAGAGAAGAATTAATAAATAAGCATTCTGCTGAATTCTGTGAATCCAAAGGCATTGAGCATAACTTTTCTGCTCCTCATACACCTCAACAAAATGGGGTTGTTGAAAGGAAAAATAGAACAATAGTTGAGATGGCTCGAACAATGCTAAGTGAGAACAATTTGCCTAAGTATTTTTGGGGTGAGGCTGTAAACACAACATGTTATATTTTGAATAGAGCTATCATAAGAAAGACCATAGAAAAGACCCCATATGAAATCTAAAAGGGAAGGAAACCCAAAATTTTCGTACTTCAAAGCCTTTGGATGTAAATGCTACATCCTAAATGATAGAGAATAATTAGGAAATTTGATCCTAAATCTGATGAAGCAATTTTCCTTGGCTACTCAATACATAGTAAAGCTTACAAAGTCTACAATAAATGAACCCGAACTGTGATAGAGTCAATACATATAGATTTTGATGAGACTAACCATGCAGGGAAAATAAGTTCCAATCTGGAAGATGTAATTCCAGAAGTTGAAAACTCTGGAGAAAAAGGAGAAAGTACGAATTCCAGATTCCTTTAAAATAAAGAAGTACAAAGAAAATGATGAAGTAATCAACTTTAACTTAGAAGTACTACAAGCAGATATCAATCAACATGAGATAAATTTTAATGATGATCAAGAGGAGGAAGTTGAAGAAGAACAAGAACAAGCTCCAGTTCAGCAAACAGACCTTCAAAGAGAGATCCAGACCCATATAGATCATCCAACTGAAGTCATTTTGGATAATGTCCAAAATCCAGTGAGAGCCAGAGGACAACTTAATTGGATGATGAGCCATGCTGCATTTGTCTCTCTCATTGAGCCAAAGAAGTTTCAAGATGCTGAAGGAGACGAAAGCTAGATGATGGCAATGCAAGAAGAACTAGATCAGTTCACTAGAAATGATGTCTGAGATCTAGTACCACTTCTAGAAGAGAAATCAATCATTGGCACCAAATGGGTATTCTAGAACAAGCTAGACAAATCCAGAGTTGTGGTGAGAAACAAGGAAAGATTGGTTGCCCAAGGCTATAATCAATAGGAAGGCATTGACTTTGAAGAAACCTTTACACTAGTAGCAATATTGGAGGCAATCAAGATTTTATGTACTTCTACATCATTTATGGGATTCACATTGTTCCGAATGGATATCAAAAGTGCATTTCTAAATGGAGTGATCCAGGAAGAGGTCTATGTCAAGCAACCACCTGAATTCGAAGACTCAAAGCATCCGGATCATGTGTACAAACTGAAGAAGGCCCTCTATAGATTGAAGCAAGCACCAAGAGCGTGGTATAAAAGACTTACTTCTTTTCTCATATCCAAGGGTTACATCCGGGGTAAAGCATACACAACTCTCTTCAACAAAAAGAAAAAGGGTGATGTTATTCTAGTCCAGATCTATGTGCATGACATCATCTTTAGGGCAATAGATGAGAAGATGTGTGAAGAATTCAGCACTCAAATATAGAAGGAATTTGAGATGTCAATGATGGGAAAATTAAATTTCTTCCTTGGTCTATAAATCAAGCAGAGTCCGGATGGGATTTTCATTAATCAGTCTAAATACACCAGGGAGATTCTGAAGAAATTTGAAATGGACAAGAGTAAGCCTATGTCCACTCCAATGGGATTAGATACAATCTTTTCAAAGGATTGTGAAGGAGAAGATGTAGATCAGAATCTCTATAGAGGAATGATTGGATCCCTTTTGTACTTGATAGCTAGCAGACCTGATATACATTATGCAGTTTACTACTGTGCAAGGTATCAAGCCAATCCAAAGGACTCACATCTCAAAGCAGTGAATAGAATCCTCAGATATCTTCTAGGAACCACTGAAGTTGGGTTATGGTATCCTAGTAATGGAAACATCACACTCTAAGGCTTCACTGATGCAGATTATAGCAAAGACACTCTTGAAAGAAAGAGTGCATCTGATGGCTGCCACTTTCTTGGAGATTGCTTGGTGTCATAGTATAGCAAGAAGTAAACTGCAGTTGCCATATCAACTACAGAAGCAGAATATATGGCAGTTAGAAGTTGTGTTGCTCAACTTTTATGAATCAAGAAACAATTGGAAGACTATGGTGTCCAATCTAGATGCATTGATGTTATGTGTGACAAGAAAACTGCAATTGATGTATCAAAGAATCTAGTGCTCCATAGCAGGATGAAGCATGTCAACATCAGACACCATTTCATCCGGGATCATGTAATGAAGAAGGAAGTTGAATTGGTCTACATCTCAATAAATGAGCAAGGGGCAGATATCTTTACCAAGCCATTAAGTAAAGATCAATTTAATAGGCTAAGAGAGTCCATTAGAATTTTTAATCCAATTTAAATATGGATCCGAAAGATAATCCAGAGTTAGTTTGGTTTTCCACAAGTCAAATAAATCCAGTAAGAAAGAAGAAATTTTTTTTACTCTGGATCCGGATGGAACATTGCCAACTCAGTAGACATACTTGACAAATAGTAGTAAAAGCACAAAAAGGTAACTGTACAAGTTTTGAATTTCAAACGTTTATTGGGCATTACACGCGTGATAAAATGTAACAGCTGGATTTAAATAAACCATTCCAATTCTTCGATTAAACGCCATTTACCTCTCTCCTCATTTTCACCTGCCACATCATCAATTCAATTAACTTTAACTGCATCTGGATTACCATTCTACCCTCGCTCTTGAAAACTCTATAAAAAGCTCCCAATTTTTTCTTCATCCTCACGCGAGCAACTACTCTACTATTACTCTGCAAGTTTTATTTCAAAAACCCTAAATTACCAATTTCTTTTCATAATCCTCAAATGGCATCAAATCAAACCACTCCTCCTCCTCCTAGATACATCTTCAAAGAATATGATTTTAAAGATGAAGAATTCACCCCTATGAGGCTCAAAAGCCCTGATTCAGTCATTCCCTCATATTATTTGGGCGATAACTTCTTATTCGAAACTGAACCCTACTCATAACTCTTAGCAGATTAACACCTTAAAGACTTCCTAAAAATAAACTATCCCACTTATCCAGACCCCGTTAGAGAATTCTATGATAATCTGATGATCCACTCCTATTATGATGCCATCCGGACCATAGTCCAAGGAAAAGTAATCACTGTCATACTAGAGTTCTTTGTAACGCATTTTCAGATGAAAAATGATGGGGTCTTGCTGCAAAATTATGGTGATAAGCTCCTGGTCAAGTATCATCCTAGGATGTGGCTCCCAATCCGCTACTTTGGAGACAAATTCTCCTCCTACTGGCCAAAAACTCCCAGGATACTCCAACATGTCCTAGCCAAATTCATCCTAATCTAGAAAGGCTCTATCACCATCGCATCCTCTTTTCAACATTGTGTCTTGCAACACTGGGTGGAAAGCAGAGTTGTAAACATGCCATTCTTGATCATACATTTCATGAGGCAACACAGAAACTCCCATGACAAACTCATTACAAAGCTTCTTCTTGAAAATGGAGTTAATATATCTGGAGCTCAGTCCATCAAAGAAAGTAAATTTTAGAAAAGAACTTCAAAAAGCTAAGTTTTAAAGAGAAATGGGATGAAGCAAAAGCCATAAGACAGAGAGAGGGAAAGAAAGAAAAGAGTAAAGTCCGGAAGGCCGGAAGCTTGACTGAGAATGCTCTGGAGGCTAAGAAAGCCAAAACCACCAAGCCTAAGGCTCAGCGAAAAATCAACCTAAAGCCAATGGTTGAGGAAGTAGATGAGGACACACTTCCCCTTACACAACTGATGAAAACTACCCCCGACAAGCCTAAGAGAAGAGGAGGCTCATTAAAGCTGTAGACAAGAAGATAAAAGTAGATTATGAACTGGAGGCTACTGAGAAAATTGCAGTAGCAGCTGCTACTATTAGATTAATTCAAATATTACAGGTGCAAATCGCTCTACAGATCAAGCACTCACTAGAGCTGACAACAATTATGCAATCCTCATGGGTCAGATCACCTTCTCCTTTATAGACCAAGCAATTGAGCTTAAAGAGTGCAGTGATCACAAGTTTGAAAGCTTGGAAAAATTCATACCCAGATCTATTATTGAAGCTAGAAAAGGCATTACATTCGGGATTACTTTGTCAAATGAAGAACAACAAGCCGCCCTGGAAATGCTCTAGAATTCACTTGATGAAGGTCTACCCAAACTTCTAAAAAAGCTTATAGATGACATCAGTGAAGATTTTGGGACTCATTTGACCGAAACAGATAAGCACATCAAAGATCTTAAGGAGGTATTCCACAAGGATACAATAACTTTTAACTCCAGCCTTCACAACGTTCGGGAAATATTATTGAGGAGATCGAGCAACTAAAGTCAGGTATGGCTAATTTATCTATCCACGCTCCTTCCACCTCCGGATCTTCATCTTCCATTCCTGAGAGCCATCTCCTTCCGGTGGTTCAGAATCTTGTCCAATACATAGGGGACACCGGATTTTTAGGCTACAAGTGTGGAATAATGCTCCTCAAGGCTCTCTTCCCATTTTTTGAAAAAGAAGATAGAAAACATAAGCTTAAAATGATTCCAGATATGGTTAAGTCCTACAAGCAACTCCGGGACCAGCTCAAACCTGTCCATCTCCTTTCGGCTACTGTTGAAACCATAATTGAAAAGAGCCTTGAAGGAAATGTTGATTATTCAATCTATTTAGAGGCATGGTAGAAGAATTGGGACAACAGAACTTATATGGTAATAGACCCCCAATCTGCTGAAAACAACAAGGGGGAGAAGAGCACAATAAGCAAAGGAGATGAAACTATAGAAATAGATAAGTAGTATAGTTAGCTATTTTTACTTACAAAATTCTGTAATAGCTAGCTATGTAATTTTCTTTCACTTATATATACATCTGTAATTTGTAATCCAAAAATTCATGAGGTTAACTATTGTTAACAACAGAAGTATATATAGTGAAAACAATTATACTCAAAAATCGCTTCTAAGTACAATCTATAATTGTACTTAAAAAACTTAGAAGCTAGAATGCAAAAACATTGGGGGAGTTAGGATGCTAAAATTATAAGGGAGTAAAATCTGTAAATGACTAAGTATCAAGAATCATACTTAGCTTATAAAACCCCTTTTACTTATGCTTCTATGTGCTTAGTTTTTATTTCCATCAAATGGGGGAGATTATTGGGAAACAATGATCCGGAAGAACAAATTGAAGACATATCCAGATCAAGTTTGAAGAAAACAAGAACACAAGAACAAAAACATGTTATCTCATTAATCCAAAATGGAAGCATATGGTCCAAGACAAGTCATCAGGACATACATTGAAGACTATAAATACCTAAGCACACAATGGAAGCATCCAGTTAAAGTTTGGAAAGGAAACAAACTTTAAACCTTCAAAAGTAGCATTCGAAAATAGAACTGATTGAAGTAGCATCCAGATATATTTGGTCTGAAGACATCCAGAAGACTAAATATCAAGACAAAGGGAATTATTTGAAAGTTACATTTCCCTCCACCTTTTTGGTCTAGAAGTCAAAGATCCTTTCCCCTTATGCAAGACAAAATAACAGCTAGCACGCTTTTTAGAAATGGATAGAAGGACTAACACAGGAAAGAGAAAAGATAACAACCTTTTCTACCTAGACCAATAGGAAAAGCGTGTGGAGCTCACACACTAGACTACTGGCATAAAAGTTGGTGAATTGCTAAAATCCAAACAAAACAATCACTGACAACTTTTTGCCTCAATCCCAAGAATTCAAACGGGTAAAAATCTATGCCTAATAGATAAATCAATGGCTCCAGATGCGCCACATCATACCTTATCAATGGTGAGGATTCAATTCAACCTTAACAATACACAATGACTACATTAATGATCCAAGCCTATAAAAGGGAAGCTTCATAAGTTGAGAAGGAGCTGGTTGATTTGAGAAAGCATTACACGAGAAAATCTGCTATTGCAATCAGTGACATAATCCCTACAAGAACTAAAACATTACAAATCTATTTGTAAGAACTCACAAGTGGAAATTATAAACTTGGAGAGTTAAAAACCCTTTCAAAGAGAAAATCAGTTGTAAAGATCTCATACTTGGGTAAGTATCGAGATTGGGATATAGTTTAGAGTTGTTGCTTTAAGTGGGATCTCCCTGTAGGACTCAGCTTAGGTTTGGGTAGAAATATAAGTGGTATATCCCGCTAAAGACAAGAGGACTCAGCTAGGAGTTGGTGCTTCTAGTGGTATATCCTACATCCGGAAGGGGTTACCATCCAGAGTCAAGTTGTAAGGCTTGATTCCTGCTAGTTGGAAAGAAATTCACTAGTGGAAAAAGCTCGGAGTAAGGACACTCCGGGGACTGAAGTAGGCGGGACCGAACCAGGATAAAACTCTATGTTTGATGTTTTATCTCTTTACTTTATTTGCACAACATTTCATATTTGCATCATCCGGATCCAATATATCCGGAACATATTAAACATGCTACATAAGACTTTTTAAAGTCTGTTAATTCCACAAAAACGGTCATTCACCCCCCCTGTGACCTTATATAGACCCTCATTGGGACCAACAGGTACTTACCAGGCATCTTTGATATGTAAGGCTCCTTGTCTATTGTATTCTTCCATGTGGTAAGCTAGCCGGCTCATGTTGACCCGGTCTCCTAACCCGAGAGGGGTAGAGTATATTTAGTAAGTTAACACTTGGCTCAAAGAATTCGGCTACACTCACGTAGTGATTGAAATGGACAACAAGACTCTCTACCAAGCATTAATCAATGACGAAGAAGACTCTTGTTATTTTATGGCTATTTTTTCGGATTGCAAAAGACTATCCTCTTTTTTCAGTTCTTATTTATTTCACTAGTTTTTAGAGATGTAAATGTTGCAGCCATGAAATAGCAAGGGCGAGTACTTATAACAATTTGTCAGGAGTATGGTCCGACCAGCCTCCGTCTTGCATTGCTAATTGCTTAGATTAATACAATCTATTCTTTCATAAAAAAAATTTCATTATCTATTTTATATGTTATACATGATATCCTTTCTTTATACTTCAAACCATTAATACATGATATCATTTAGTTTTATATAGGTGCTCAATGTTGTTCTCACTCTTCAGTCAAACTATCATATACTTCATCATAACACTTGGAAGCTATCTAATAGTAAAATAGTTGGATATCTCACGATCAGACTAAGCCATAACCTTATCATTCATTATTTTCGAGATCCCACTATTAAGTTTATACATCAGTCTCTGAGATATTCAATTAACTGAATTTTGTAAAAATGAGTCAATTACTCCCATGTATCGCCTTAACAAGGACCAACAGATTTAAACGCTCAATCAACCATTATTTTTTCTGATATTATACATATTTAAATTCTTATGAATTAAGATAATTGTGAAATTTCAACTATTATATTCTTCTACAATTATTGGATATATATATATATATATATATATATATATATATATATATATATATATATATATATATATATATATATATATATATATATATATATATATATATATATGGCTCTAATCGTCTTTGGCCTCTCCTAACTTTAGACTGTGGCACTTCACCCCGAAAATCAAAAAATTTGTATAACATAACCCCTGAAGCTGATGTGACGACCTTTAACTATTTGAGATAGTTAAATGTAAAAATTTGACCAAAAATAAAAAAATAATAATTTCTCCATTTCTTCTTACTTTACAAAGTTTATAAACCTTAAATCAAACCTCTTTCTTTCCTTTCTCTTTCTAAATCATTATCTTCTTTACCCAACTTTTTCATCAAATCACTTATGGTTTAGTCCCCCCTATCTCAAACTCCAATTTTCCATCTTCTTCCTCATTCCCAATGTTATCTATACCACACCGTATCGGCCGATTCGATCGATTTTATCGTAAACCGATCATAGCTAAGGTGCGGTATACTTAAAATTTGGTTTTAGTAAAAAACCAGAGAAAACTGGATTGAACTGAAAAAAATTGGAAAATCGGCGTACCGATTTGAACCCGGTTTTCTCAAAATCCTTCTGGCAATAAGTTAAAGAGTCGCTAAAGACAAAAAAAACTGTTTCTAAAGACTAAAAATCGCTGCTAAAGACAAAAAAGAGTTGCTAAAGACCTATAAAAGAGTTGCAATAGCCACATGAAACACTAAATAATATATTTTTTCCAAAACTTCTCTAACAACACGGAAAAGCATTGCAAAAGACCTTAAATGTGTTGCAATAGCCATTGAAAACCATAAATAATATATGTTATTTTAAAAAATAAAAAACGGGTAAAACCACCAATAATACCAATAATACCGGTTATACCACGTACCATTAGCCTTGCCAATATGAGGCCCGATATAGTATTGATAACATTGCTCATTCCACGTGTGAAAGAAAATTTCAATTTCTTTTGAAAATTTGCCATTGAAAATGGTTGAAAAAACATAACCCATCAACATAGCGCTCTCTCTCTCCTCTTGCTATAAACACATTCAACCCCTGCAAATTCAAAATTCTCAAACACGAGGCACACTTTGTTATGTGGAAAATACCATTGTTTAAAAAAGTCAAGTGATATATGTTTATAAGTTAATTAGGTCTTCTAACCCATTGGATTAGTCTTTTAGGCTTAGCTCAATTGGTATCAAAGCAACTTGGAGTGGTGGCATCCGTAGTGGTAGCCTACAGGGTGGTATCCCTGATGAACGAGGACGTTGGTCTAAAAGAGGCTCGAATGTTATGTGGAAAATACCAAGGGAGAATCCCACATTGCTTGGAAAAGCCAAGTGATATGGGTTTATAAGTTAATTGAGTCTCTAATCCATTGAACTAGTCTTTTAGACTTAGCTCTTCCAATTAACTTGTAACATTAGAGCCCATTCGTTAGGGTCGCCGCTGCCATGAGTCGCCATCGTCAATTATGGTCATTTAATTTAACCCTTTCTAATATGGAACTTGAATATGAATCTTTCGAGCACAAAGCAGAGATTCATGCGTAGATGATGCAATATGTGCATATGCTTTCAAATTATGTTGTGCATATCAGTTTGTTTGATAAATTGATATTGGTAATGTAAATGTTTTGTATTTTGTTGTTCAATTGCAGGACGTTTGATGAATTGATATTGGTAATGTTAATTTTTGTATTTTGTTGTTCAATTGCAAGTCTTGTCTGTTGAATTGGTATTTTAATACGGATGAAACAACAAAGAAAATAGGGGTAAAATTTCAATTTTTGGAGAAGAAGCAGAGCATGGAAATAGAGGGAGATCTATAGAGTTGGTGGTGGTAGAGTTCTTCATTGATGCCCAAATTGATTCTTCAAGCATTGTTGATTTTGTTTTTTTTCTTTTAGATTTAGGAATAGAATAGCTTAAAAGGGAAATAGATGGATATGTTTTTTTGAGTGAAATTTTGTTTGGCTGCCGATTAAAGTAAAGAAAATTAAATTATTTTTTTGAAATTTTTATCTTTAACGCTGTGACACACATTCTTATAGATGTCTGGTGTTATATCTTTTAAGGGGTTACGAGATACACTTTAGACAAGTTTAGAGAACCGAGAAAAATTTTGAAAGTTAAGAAAAGCGATGAGCTATTAGGACAACTTCAGGAGGTGATATATTAGCTATAATATAATGTGTTAATCCATTCATTGTCTTCCTCGTATCATTCCTTTTGGAGGGAGATTAAGGACTTCCGGAGGGAGATTAAGGATCATCCTGAAGGGGATCGGTTGGAAAAGTATTTCATTGAATTTATTGAATCCTACATAAGTAGAAGCATTGGATAATTAGAATTAAATAAATTAATTTGGTAATATTGGCATAATGGTACTCATGGTGTGAGCACAAATATTCAAATAATTTCTAAATGCACAAAAATAGTTTATATTTATAAAAAGAACTTAACCATCTATAGGTTAGTTGCTGGTTGAGTTGGGTGATGAGCTCAAACACGAAGTTCATATAGACGTGCATGTAGCAATCGGGATTGAAAAGGGGCGCTTAAATGAAGCTATGCAATACCCAATCCGAATTAGTCTTTAGGAGATTCCCTTAGGGAAAATAAAAGAAAGTGCTAGGTTGTGCAACACTACTACATTACAAACACCTACAACAAATATATTACACAAATAAGCAAAACAAAGGGGTTGTTTCAAAGCCAAGTGCCATGAAAGAGTGGTTCAATAGGGATCACATCTCCAAATAATTGAGCTAAATCAGAACAACACGGATCATCCGGGTCACACGATTCTGTCTCAACCTCCACACCCAGTTCTTCCTCAATATCATCCAAGGCCGATATCAATAATAACTCGCATCCTTCATGGTCAAGGAAATTCGGAGGATCAGCAGGGCCGTACCATTTCTTCCCCAACACCCCCTTTAATTGAGCCGGAAAGGTTGCCTTCCACTTATTTCTAAGTCCTCTAAATTGATCAGTAGTAGAAGAAGCATTTGTGTTCTTGATTTGGATGATAAATGAGGCATGGGGTTTGATATGGAGGGACTCTTGCACCTCATTTTGATCGTCTTCTATAGGTAGCTCTAGCTTGTAAACCAAGTGAGTGTGCATCTTGCTTGTAAACCAGTAAACACCTTTCCCTATTACTCTTGCTGGAGACACCTCCCTATGTCCTTTTGTTTCATATTCCTCTGCGAAAAAAATAAATAAATATTTTTTTATTCATTTAAAATCCATTCAATTCAACAAAGTATATAATGCAGCAAATTATCTAACAACAAAACAAAATGATAGTTTAATAGTCGTAGTCATTGAAAATAGCTGACTTTGGTTCACAAACCCCAAACTCCTATTTAATCGCAACTACAAGAGATTTGAGAAAATTGATTTGTTATTCATAAGGGCAAAAACTGAAATTGACAGTGCAACAAGCTAGGGCAGCTAGAGTTAAAAGCCTGAAAAGTAAACAACAACCATACACAGTTTTAAAAATCTGTACTTTTATCCCTAAAATAGAAAAATCAAAAGTTGAAGGTCAAATTGATCTTTTGTGCCAAAAAATGATGTAGATATGCAATGAGTATTATCCGTTGGGCCGTTCCTGATGAGAATAAGGTCCAAGAAATGCCGACAATGCCTACATCAATATATCAACTTATAAGAGTTGAAAAAAAGCTGCATACATTGTCCAAGAGCATTCTTGAGATCATGTATGTTAGTTATGACGAGTTGTATGAAACCCCAGTAAGGACGAGTTCTCTTGCTGGGCTTTGGAAGGGTTTTCTAATCCATCACTATTAATCTATACATCTTCTCTGCTTCCTGATTAATTAATTTTAATTCGATAGAAAAAACTAATGATGGTTCGCCGAATACCTATTCGGTGGAATAAAAATAAAATGAATAGAATGATATCAAATTTAGCAGAGTATATGTCTAGAATCCGTGTATATATATATATATATCTCATGAAACTAATGGCAGATGTATAAAACTAACAAAAGCTATTCCGTTTCTATTCATTTTTAATTATATTCCACAGAATAGGAATTCTGCGAACCAAATGCCACTAGATAGAATTTAAATTTGAAATAAATAGAGATACTAGCCTGAGTAGTTCCAGTTGAGGTTAGCCTGCGCCGGAGAACAAGGTAGAGGCGTTAAACATCTTTAGGAGAATGAACCTCTTGTTTGCCGACTTTGGGCCTGTAGAAGAAGAATATTTCACCGCTCTCATCGATCTCTTCCTGTTGCTTTTTACTCTTCACTTCTTCACTGTGGTCTTCCATTTTTCTTTCTTTCTTTCTAAAAGCCTCTCCATTCTAAGGCCCTGTTATTTTCAATTTATAAGTAGTGGTACGGAACTGAACTAAACTGAACTGAACTTATTTCAGTGTAAATTTATATGTATACAGTTTTGAGCTGAACTGGACTGAATATAAGTTGAAAAGAATAGGGCTTAAGAGCATCTATAGTAGATAGTGGATTCCATGATTATTTGACATGTGAAATAGAAGTTCGCATTGATGATATGTCAACTATTTTAAAAATAGACAATGTTTATAAAAAAAGAGCTACACTAGATTGTCTATTTCATCTAGAATTGTGTAATTAAACAATAAAAAATATTCAAATACAAGCTTGTTTCAATGTTAAAGATTAAAATATTAATTAATTTGATGAGTTGGTAGTCTATTTGATTGTCTACATGAAGAAGATCAAATAGACAATGTCCAACATTTATTATACCACATATGTGAGAGAGCGGACATTTTCGTCGGGCTTGCACATGGGGTGCGGTGCGTGGGGTGCAATTCGGTTCGGTACGGTTTGAGAAAGCCGCAATGTTTCGTTTGGTTTGAGAAAATCTGGTTCGCTTAAATGCGTATGGCTTTGTAGGCAAAAAATGTGATTATATTGGGAAATATATTTACACATTTTATTAAGAGAAGATAATTTTTAAAATAAAGCATATTTTTACTTTATTTAAAAATGAAATAGAGTTGCCACCCGGTTAAGCTCCACCGAAAATTGTGGTATACTTATCCATGATGGGATTTTTATACCAAAATGAAAATGAGATTCTGAGTTCGGACATAATAGTTACTCATATTGTTCAAATTGTTTGGATTAATTTTGGAATTTTGGAATTTATGGTGATTTCTGCATTACAACGGCTTTATTTAAGAATAAAATTCAAGAAATAAAATGGACATTATAACGGTATAATAAATTTATATTTTCTACCGAATTTTTGGCAGAGTAACGGCAGCGCTTGAGTCTGGGCCCGGAAACTCGGATAGAGTTCCCTCACATTCTGGATGCTTGTCAGTGCCTGCGAGCTTATTGACACATATTATAGTTTAAGTGGCTCCAGTGGCTCACTTAACCAGGGAAATGAAATGCAATGTGCAATAATAAAATAATGGAAATGGATTTTAAAGTTGGGCTTGAAGCCAATTACCCTCAGTTTACCTTTTCGTTTGTCCAGCATGACTTAAAAGCCGGTGCAGAACCGAAGTTGCTTGAAGAAGGTTGTGATTTGTTTGGAAAATAGATTCAACCCAAGTTATGACTATAATCTTGGATTATTTCTATGGGGGATGTGGGTATTTCGAGAGATTGAGTCATTTTTAGACCGAAGATCATTATGAGATCTTGATATAGAAAGATAGAGAAATGAGCTTATATCGAGTGTCGGTGATAGAGCTCGAGTAATGGAAGTGTTTTGATAAAGTTTTGGGACTTTTGGGACTCCCGGAACTGAAAAAGGACATAAAGGTAATTTTAGGATTTCACCAATTTTCACGTCTATTCAAAATAAGGGGGGCGCACCCCTTTATATAGAGGGTTAGTAAATAGCCAGCGCGCTATTTACTCGGGTAAATAGCCTGCGGGATATTTACCACTCTGACAATATTTTACCCCGGATCCCGTAAATCCTGGGCATAATCTCGGTAATATTTTATTTTTTTTTATCGTAGATTGGTAAATAGCCTACGGGCTAATTACTGATGTTTGGCCAAACTTTGACTTTTTAATTTTTCAGTAGGAAATGCTTAACCGGAGCTTCCCTGAAATATGGATTTTTGTATTTCGGATTTTGGATGATAATTTTGTCCCTTTTGGCTCATTTGTCTGATCGCTGAATGAAATAGGCATTATTCTTCATCGGGTTGGAACTGACCTGTGCTAACAGTTTGCCCCTCGCATACATAAATTTCGAGCTAGAAATTTTGTCGTATGCGAAACAAACAAAACGGTGTGTGTAGGATGCAATGAGTTAAAATATTTTTAATCGACTAATTTTGAAACAAAATCTATTTTTCCCCTTCGATTAAAAATTTATTATTGAGTTGCATGAGGTTAAAAAATTGACCGGGGGTTGAAATGAATATTTTGGATGCTTAATGCATGCGTGACTTGTAGAAACAGCTTTTAGTTCCACTCGTTTTAGGAACGATGCAATAGATGGATGAGAAAAATGCAAAATCGCAAAAATTTTGCAAACACACGTAATTAGCCGGTGGGCTAATTACCCATGTAACGGTAACTTTTATAGCCGTTACGCGTTAATGCGTGGGACGCGTAAATGCATGACAGCTGGATAGGTAACTAGCCGGCGGGCTAATTACATGGGTAAAACGCTAGTGGGCTAGTTACCAACAGGCTATAAAAACAGTAGCTTGGCTCCCATTTTCTTCACACCAACAATTCCTCTTCTTCCTCTTTGCATTTTCTGCCTCTATCTTTCAAAATTTACTGCCTCTGAGCTATTTTGGACGATGAATTCTTTCACTTCTTCCCTTTTTTGTCCCTTCTTTTCAGATTCTACGGGGTCTCGATGTGGTTCAAGCTTTATAACATCCAGTTAGATCTACCAGCTGTGCAAGTGACTACTCGCAATGTGGTCATCGACGGTGAAGAAGTGAAACTTTCTGAGGTTTCGATCCCGGTTCTATACGGGCTCCCCTTAAATTGGAAATATCATGGAATACGTCCCGGAGATTTTACTCCGCCTTCTTTGAAACCTTTTGACCATCTTTCTCAGATTTTGGTAAGCCTTACTGCTGTTTTTATTTGCGCGAAGACCTATCCATTTTATTATTTATGTATTTTATGCAATGATTTACTTGATGCAATAATTTATTATCATTGTCATTTTAATTATATTATCATTATTGTTTTTCATTTGATTTGTCAAAAACTGTCATGTGTCGTACGTATATGCATCATTTAGGTCCCAAGCATGACGGTGCCAGCGTTACCCACTTCCATAAGTGGTACAAGGTGCCATCCTCTGGTGCCAAGGCTATTATTGACATGACATCTTTAGGGAGAATGGTCAAGGATTGCAAGTACGTCAAGCATCGCAAATACCCTTACATCCCAGCCGGTACCTCTACTTATGTCTTGAGTAGGTGGTCTGATACTATCCACACCTTCCACTTCGGTTTTGGGGAGTATACCATCACTCCATAGGATTATTGTGCTATCACGGGCCTACCCTTCTATGGCAACGTGATCCACTTCAATACCTGCTTCTCCTATGACCATTTTGATGTGGACACCATCGAGGCTTTGATTGGATATTTCAGAGACAGGCCAAGGTAAATTTTTTGCGAGAAGCTTATGACCTTCTGGACTACCGGGGATAGGAGGTATTTGACTTTTGCTTGTAAGGTGAGGGCCTTTATGGCTGCTACCTTGTCGTGGTTATGCTTCCCTACTGGGGGTTCGATTGTGAACCTGCACATTTTGCCGGCTTTGATAGACCTAACTCATTTTGAAGAGTATGCCTGGGGCCGAGCTGCATTGGGTCACCTGTATTGGGCCCTTGATCAGTGCGTGAGGAATAGGATCGACAAGTTCAAGTCCTGTCTACCGATTGTTTATCTATGAATTTGATTCTTATCTCTTTTCTTTATGATTATTTTGCTCCTTTTTGATGTCCTGATCTTTTATTGACTGTTTATAGATCTGGTTTTTTGAGATGGGAATCCTCCCGTGTCACAAGCTTGTGCCTGGCGGTGGTTTCCCATTCTACCCCTGACTGCCCCACTACTTTTGCGGTTGGGATATGGAATCTGGGTTTGCTATTTCTGCCCGTCTTCTTGGCCTTACTTCGGAGCAGGTATGCCTTGTAACCTTCTTGGTTCGTTATTTTTGCTACATTTATTGTACCCATGCTTGGCTTTATTTTCACAGATTAAGACGCAGCCTTGGTGGCATGCTCTTCACTGGCCGGAGGTCATAAGATTAGTTGGGGAGTTTGTGAGCACCCGGCTAATCATAGAGACCCCTTTCTCCTTGGAGTGGTATTTGGGAGATCGTATTTAGGGTTGGCATCTTCCTTTATAGTCACGTTCTATTCCTCCTAAGGTGCCCTGGTGGGATAGCTCACCCGATTTTGGTCGATTGGCCTCTGAGGGTATCTCCAGCACCTTCCCGAAGCAGGTTGGGGGATGCAAGGAGTTCTACCGCTCGTAGTTGCTTGGATGGCTGGAGATAGATCCCGCTCCCGTTGTGCCCCGTCCTGATGAGTAGAATCTGTCCGAGGGTGGTGATTCTTCGACTTTTGCCCCTAGGGCTTCCGCCCCTTCTTCTTCTGCCCCTAATGGCTAGGCTAGATTAGATTTGCCTGGGGGTGTCTGGATGACGGTACTTATTCTCTTTACTAGCATTCTTTATGGTTGTCATTATTTTGCCTATTGCACTCAGTTATACTAGCTCGACCTTGCTTTGTTACCTCTGTAGGATCATCAGGGCCGGAATGGACCTGCGACCATTTCCACTTACGTGGGCAGCTCCTTGGCATCATCCATCCCGCCTTAGGGTCTAACGATGGTGGAGGGACATCGGGGGTTCAAGTATCAGCCACCTATGTCCATGATGTACCGCCCTGATCTGAGCACTTACACCCCTGTGATCCATCCTTATCAGGATCCCGAGCACCTGGTGACTTTTTATCCAGCCAGCACCACTCATGTTAGTCTCCTTTGCCTTTCGATTTTGGATTTCAATGGCTCTGACTTGCTTCGATTTCTATCTTTGCAGGTGATTATTATCGATAGTATCTCTGATTGGGGGTGTATGCAGGGACAGCAGCGGTTCATGATGAACATGAACTCTGACATGGCAGTATATTTGTTATTTTATTATGTTAATGATGATGCATGGCATGTTATAGAATGCATATGAATGACTTGTGTCAAATCATTGCAGCTGGAGATCCGAAGGCTTTGGGTTCAGTTGGAGATGCTTCAGGTGGACGACCCGCAGCAATAGCCGCAGCAAGGACAAGGCAATCCTTTCGAATTCTTCTTGTAGGGCGATTAGCTAGGATTTTTTTCTTTTGTTGTTTTTTTTTCTTTGGGTCATTTGTGGTGCCTCTTTTGTATGAACACATTTTTTTGCTTATAAATAAAATTTCTTTTATCCTTTTGCTTTATGTTTTCCTTTCATAGTTGGTCAAGTTCATCCGGGTAATCTGCCAGATGTTGGCAGATTGCCCCATAAACTACGTATAGCGAACTGCTACCCTTGTGAAATTTTATCATAGAGGACTATATCAGTTTTCACGCAAATTTGAATGTTTATTTAAAGAACTCTGATGGTTGGGTGTGGTTTGGCGCACATGAAGGAGTACTATCACATCTTTGTCAAAGACAGTGTGATCCAAGCTACTGCCAGGTTTAGGGATCCTGTTGATAGCGTGTTTTGGTTTGGGGATCATGAGTTATGCCCCTTATTTAAGAAGTTTCGTGGGCTCCTCCGATCTTCCACTGATATGCCTCCAGTCATTTTGATGCATCGTCCCAAATTTTCTAATTTATTGATGAATCATTTTCAGCTTTGACGATTTGATAGGCGCCAATTAATCTGTGATGAGGGCTTGAGGTTGGATGTGGCATTTGACATAGTCAGTGGTCTTTGTTCTGACGACGCGAGATACCTGCCACTGATGTGCTTGCTTCTATTGATCAGATGTTGGAGGGGAATCTCCTGTTGCACTAAGCTTAGCCGAAACACTGATTTTCGTGGGCTCTTCCCGAAATGGGACCGAAGCTACCACCAGGTGCAACAGACTCCTTCTTCAAGTAACCTTCATTTGAGCCTTTCTTTTTGCATGAGCCACCCTTTCGGGTTTTCAACTCATTAGGTTTGCCTTAATTTTTGCCTGGACCGCCTTTTCAGGTTTTTGATCCAACAAGCTATTTTTTTTACCTTTTTTTTCTTTTTCGTATTGATTTTTCTTTTTGTGTTTTCTTGTGTAGCTTTGTCTCTGGGATAAGATTTCTATGATGTCTGTTCCTACGAGCATGGACTATTATCCGAGGGCCTATTGGGCATGATTCTCCATAGTTTACATCAGTAATCGTTCCCACAGAGATTTCACCGTTGAGGAGTGGATCGAGTTTATGGGGCGCCGAGCTGCTGGGGATATCTGTTGGGTTTACCCTTAGTGGGGAATCACTCATATGACTAGTGATGTTGCTAGAGATGGCGTGCTCCTCATGGGCCTTTCCGAAATCATCACTTATTCTCCCGATCACCTGTGCAGGCAGTTCGATCGATCTCAGGGGTTTCCTACATCCCTATGCACTCTTATTGGCCTGGAGCTTTCCTATACTCGGGTCTATTGCCATGACATGAGATGGATTAGTTGCACTCAGGTGGAGATGAACTACGCTGCCCCCTTCGATGTCCATCCTTCCGAGGCTTATCGCATCTGGGTTGTAAGTGTCCGTGGCCTGGCTACTCTTGAGGAGAGGCTTCATGAGACTAGGAGGATTTGAAGCTTCCTTAGGGTTTAGCGGCCTTGCCATTATGTATCTTTTGTCTTCGTAGGAGAATAAAGGCATCGGGCCTCATCGATTTCCTGTTTGTAATGCACCTATATGTGTAATAAAGATGAAATGATGTTGTTTGGATGCGTGTTTTATTAAACAATTCATAGTTTCCATTTAATGCACTCATGCAGTATTTTTAAGATGAACATGTTACTACAAAAGATGTTATTTATCATGGAGGATAAGTGGTATTTATTTCCAAGAAATGCCCACCGTTGCCCAAGCCTTTGAACGGATTTTTACCCAAGGCTCCACTCTTTTATTTTGGAGTCTTTATTTTTGCTCAAGAGCCCTCACCAACTCTCGACAAACTTTATTATTATTATTTTTTCTTCTTTTTTTACACAAGATAGCGCTTCAGCTTATCGCAATTGATCGGGTTCATGAATTCATTGCCGTCTAGATCTGAGATATTTACTGCTCCTTTACTAAGAGTCCTCTTTACCACGTATGGCCCTTCCCAGTTCGGCTGGAATTTCCCTCGAGCATCTGTGTGTATCTTACGAGATTTCTTCAAGACTAAATTGACCATCTTTAAAGGTTGATTCTGCCCCTTAACTTAATGATTGTAAGCTCTAGCCATACGCTGTTGGTACAATTGCAGACTTTCTGATGTGGCTAATCGCTTTTTGTCGATCAAGTTCAGTTCTTCGTGCCTTGCCTTTACCCATTCATCCTCGGGAAGTTTAGCTTCAAGGGCTATACGTAAGGATTTGATTTCCATTTTGACGGGCAATACCTCCTCCATCCTATAGACAACGGAAAAGGGAGTTTGACCCGTAGGAGTCTTGACCCTGGTTCTATATCCCCACAAGGCATAGGGCAAATGATAGGCCCAATCTCGTTAGTTTGAAATCATCTTGGAGAGGATTTTATTGATTGCCTTGTTAGCTGCTTCCATGGCTCCATTAGCTTGAGGACGATAAGGAGGAGCGATAATGCTCAATCCCATGCGTTTCAATAAGATCAGCTGTTTCTCCTTGAAACTGCACACCATTGTCACTCAGCACATGATAAGGGATGCCATATCTGGTGAAGATGTGTCACTGAATAAACCGAGCCATTTTCATGGTCGTGATGCATGTGTATGATTCCTCTTAAACCCATTTGGAAAAGTAATCAACCGCTACTATAATAAAGTGATGAGCATTGGTCGAAGAAGGTATTATTTCACCAATGATGTCGATGCCCCAAGCCGAGAATGGCTAAGGTGTTGTTTAGCTTTGCAGCGTCGTTGGAGGTAAGTGGCTCACATCCCCATATATCTGACAACCATGGCATGTCTTTGCTTCTCGAGCACAATTAGCTAGCATGGTTAGCCAAAAGTATCCCATTTTTTGGATCTACTTTGCCATCATGACACCGTTCTTGTATGGATCGTAGTCTCTCGAATGTACCTCTTTCATTACTCTTTCAACTTCCTGTTGGGCCAAACATTTTAACAATAGGCTATCGGAGGACCTCTTGAATAGATCTCCTTTAACCAGGCAGAATTATACAGTGAGCTTTCTCAATATATTTCTATCAGAATCTATAGCCTTAGTTGGGTATTTACCGTTTTCAAGGAACTTGACAATGTTGGAATACCACGGGGTCTCTTCCTCTGTGGTGTCTCTTATTGTTCGAATGTAGTAGGGAGATTGGGTCGTTTCTATAACAAGGGGTCTGATTGGCTGCTTTTGGGGCCCTTCCCACATGGAGGCTAAAGTAGCCAGCGCATCCGCCATCTGATTTTCCTCGCAGGGCATGTGACTAAATTCGCACTCAATGAACATAATGGCTTTTCTCCACATAGCATCTAAGTAAGGCTTGACGGATTCTTCCTTTAGTTCCCAGTCCCTGGTGACATGCTTGATGACCAAAGCCAAGTCACCAATAATTTTATCTTTGTCCGCTCTGAGAGTTATCAAGGCAGACATTCCAAACAAATAGGCTTCATAATCTGCCCCGTTATTTATGGTGGGAAATTCTAAGTGTTTTGATAAGGGTATAAGTGATCCTTCTAGCGTAAAGATGATAACTCCCAAACCGGCTCCTCGTTTATTGGCGACACCATTGAAGAACATGATCCATCTTCTGGGGTTTTCTACAATGGCTGCGAGACATTCATCAGGAAATTCTAGGTTTTCCTGTGCTCCTTCCTCGAGTGGTTGATTTGCCAGGAATTCGGCCACTACACTACCTTTGATAGTCTTCTTTGTCGCATACTCAGTATCGAATTCTGACAGTAGCAAGAGCCACCTTGCCAGTTTCTCGGTTAGTGAGGGAGCCTAACATAAGTACTTCATTGGGTCTACCTTTGCAACCGCTTGGATTTTGTATGATTGGAAGTAATATCTGAGCTTTCTGGTGAGCCAGACCATGGTGGGACAAGTCTTTTCCACGATGTTGTATCGGGTCTCATACTCTAGCAATTTTTTACTGAAATAATAAACCGCGTGTTCCCTCTTATCTTCATTTTCTTGAAATAGCATGGCTCCCACAAACGTTTCTTCTACTGCCAAGTAGAGAATGAGTGATTTTTCAAGGATCGACGGCTTTAATACTGGAGGGTTCATTAGATAAGCTTTAATTCTATCAGAGGCTTCCTGGCATTGGTCATTCCACTCTATTAGTTGTAGTTTCCTCAAGAGTTTGAAGATAGGCTCATATGTGGTGGTCAGTCGTACTATAAAGCGACTGATGTACTGTATAGATCCCAAGAAACTTCTTATGTCTTTCTCAATTTTTGACATGGGAATTTCCCTTATAGTATTGGCTTTATCGGGATCCATTTCTATGCCCTTTTGGCTAACCATGTGCCCTAGTAATTTGCCTGACATAACGCCGAATATGCATTTCTTCAGGTTTAGATGGAGGTTGTACTTCTCAATCCTTGTGAGAAATCGTTCTAGCACCACTGGATATTCTTCGGGTGTAATGGATTTCACAAGCATGTCATCTACATAGACCTCAACTTCTTTATAGATCAAGTCATGTAGCAAGGTCGTGGCTGCTCGCTGGTAGATTGCCCCTATGTTCTTGAGTCTGAAAGGCATTACTCTAAAATAATAAGTTCCCCACTTTGAGATGAAAGCGGTTTTGAACTTATCTACTGCGTTCATGAGGATCTAGTGGTATCCCCGAGAATCCATCCATAAATGAATACATGGCCTCTCTTGCCGCGCTGTCTATTAGGACATCGATGTGTGGTAGCGGGAAATTGTCTTTAGGGGTAGCCTTATTCAAATCCCTAAAGTTGATGCAAACTCGAAAATCGTCGTTCTTTTTGGGTACGGGGACTATAAAGGATAACCAAGTGGGATACTCGATAACTTTGATGAAATTTGCCTTGATTTGTTTTGCCACCTCTGCCTTGACATTTTCGACCCACTCTGGGCGTATTCTTCTCATCTTTTGCTTCATCAGTCATATCTTAGGGTCTGTGGGGATCTTATGCTCGGCGACATGCCGATCAAGTCCATGCATATCCTTGTGAGACTAAGCGAAGGCTAAAATGTGATTTTTTTAATACTTTTATCAATTCTCTCTCTTATTCGAAGTGCAATTGATTGGAAATGTATAGCACTTTTTGATCATCTTCCATGTTTAAATTAATGCCTTTTGTAATATCATTATTGATGTTAAAAATGCTAGATGAATGCTGGAATGGATGCATGGAATCGTAATAAAAAACACAATCCAAATAAGCAAAGTTCTTCATCTTATTATAATCATAAAGTACATTATTCATTTCAAACATGCTAGAGATGGAAATGAGAGACTCATCCTGATCAATGGAGTCTGGCTTTGTCGTGGTGATTCTCCCATCGCAGCTAGCTTCAGCAAGATATCCTCGTTGTCCTCCTCTTGTACCTTTGCTTTGGCTTTTATAGTTGTAACCATGTCTATGATGGCCTGGTTTAAGCTACCCCCCTTACTTCTTGCTTCCTCTACTATCTTAAGTTATGCCTGAAGGTGCTTGGTTAGAGTGTCGAGGATTTCCTCTTCTCTACTCAGCTTCTTGACCTTCTTTGGGTGTACCTGTTCGTCATTCTCGGTCTGACCCGTGATTGCCCATTTATCTAGTTGGCGACTGGCCTTCTCCATATGGGTTATAAAGCTTTCACCATTTTTTCCATATTTGACTATTTCTGAGAAAATCTCAAATCCTAGAATAGTCTTTCCCTGATGGGTAACAGGCTTAGGGGTTCCCTCGTAGGGTTGTTGTAGCTTCTTCTGAATGGTCGTCCTATTAACGATCCTTTGAGAGTTTGCGTAACCAAGCCCTGTGGGTTTCCATTCTCCCGCCCCTATATTGAAGGTGGGCATTCCCTGTTCATGGGCACCTAGTCCTATTCCAGGGGTATGGTGCTTTTTCATAAATCCCTGAATCCATGGGCCCTAGTATACTTTCGGCTGTTTGCTGGGCTCCTGGCCAATTGTGGCCGTAGTAAACCCTTTCAGGTTGCTTTCCTCCATCTTTGATGTTGCTACTACTGAGGCTTCATTAGCTTCCAAGGTAACAATCTTCCCACAGAACGGGATCTTGATCTTCTGATGCAGGGTGGATGGGATTCCTCCCAAGGCATAGAACCATGGTCTCCCAAGTAGCATAGAGAAAGTTATCGGGATATCTATGACTATGAAGAACTATATATGAGATTTTAGTGATGATGACTTCAGCCTTGAATGTGTTGATGACAGCCCTTTTGGAGTCATCGTAAGCTTTGATGACTGTCATTGATTTCTTCAGGTCTTTCTCGGTCAACCCTAGAATCGGCAGGATATCTTTAGGATAAACATTTAGTGATGAGCCATCATCGATCATTATACAGGGCATAATGCGCTTGAAGACACTAGCCTTCAAATAGAGAACCTTGATGTGGTGAATGCCTTCATTAGGTAGATCCGAGCTTGAAAAGATAATGTCGGGGATAACAGTGCTAGTCTCATTATTGAGCAGTGCATAGACCTATTCTGGGGATGCTAGAGGAGATGTCTCAATTTCTATTAGCTTTTTAATGATAGTGAGCCTGTGCTCTTTGGAGCCCCAGAGTAGGTCCCAAGTACTCATCTTAGTTGTAGTGGCCTTCACTTGATCCATAATTAGGCTCTCTACCTGTCTTGAGAACTTAACGAAGGTAGGAGGCATCGGGGGCTCAGTTCTTGGTGCAGCTGGGGCTACTGATCCAGTGACCTTTCCTCCTCTGGTGATAGGACTAACCACCTAAATTGTAGATTTTGTCTTTTTAAAGACCTCAAACTCATCGAAATCCTCATCGAGGGGTATCTCTCCCAAGTCGATTTGCTTGTTTACAGAATCTGGTGCCATGGCGGTGAAAGGAACCTTCTCAGGCTAGTTTTCTGGAATGACGGGGTTCTCTTGTAGGATTTCACATAGGACGGGATTGGATTCCTGTCTGATCATATGGATGGATGAGGAGGCTCAGTTAGATGGTTCTCCTTCATCAAACTAGCTTGGCGCATTATCATAGGCGATTTGTTTGCCCTTATTCTTGTTCATGTACCATGGGTATTCTTTGGCTGATTCCATTGACGTTGGACAAATGGCATTAGTTGCTTCCCATTCCCAGTATCGCAAGGAGTTCTAGTGCTTGTCTAGTTCGGGGGTTGAGATTTCTGGCGGGTCGACCCATGTGAAGTAATCAATGAATTGCTTGGATAGAATGTTCAAGAATGACTTTTGGTAAAAAGTCAGCCCTTCATACCAAATGACTGCCTTTCTTAGAGAGTCTAATGGAACCTCTCGGGCCAGTGGGCATAGTGAATGTACCCATCATTCATCATTTGCATGAATTCACGGATGTGAGGGCGTGGCCTTGTGCTTCTGTTATAGAATATGGGGTAAACTTCACCCAGATCTAGGTTTCGAATGTGATAACTAGCCCAGGCCAGTTCATTCTCAGCCCGAATCCTTTCCGTGATGTACTCGTGGGATGGTTCTTGCCCCTCTTCTCATATTATGTTGATGATGTTCTTGTTGTCCAAATCAAAATATGTGAAATCCTCTGATTTATCGGCTGCCGCAGCACCCCAGGCTTCAGAAGAATAAGGTGATAGGAAAGTTTCGTATCCCTCTGAGTCTGAGTGGTCGAATGTCATACCACTTGGGAAGGGAGGTTTGTACTCAAAATCACCTCACTAATCAGGCACAAATCCAAAATCGTATTCTTCAGATTGGTATCCCAAGTTGTCTACTTCACTTTCATCTTCGTGGTCTGATCCACTGAAGTCTTCGGACTCCTCTATTTCCTCATTTGAACCTTTGAAAGGCAGTGGTACCGGGATGTCATTATCAGAGTTCTCTTCGGGGTCTTCTTTGGGGTCCTCCTTAGGATCTTCCTCAGGATCTCCCTTGGGTTCTTCCTTGTGATCTTCCTCAAGATCTTCCTCGGGTTCTCCCTTCTATGGCTATACAAAATTCGAATATCATGGTTCGCATGCTAGCAAATGTTTCCTCCATATAGGCACCTTATGTTGTAATATTGGTACGGATTTCCTTAAGCGGGTCTTGTGGTCCTTCATCTAAATTTAGGCCGAGATACCTTTGTTGGTCTTCATGGTTGTCCCATGCTTGTTTGGGATCATATAGTTCTTGGATTTCTAATTATGTGGTCCCAGAAGAACTCCCGAATTAGAACAGACTTGTCCCGATATAGTTCAGACTCATGTAATCCAGATGGGTGTACATGGGAGGTTATAGAGGAGGGATATCTTGCCAGCTAGTATTATTTTGGTCTACCTATGGCGCCAACAACCAGCAAAGCTCATTTGGGTACGGCTAAGATGCCCTGAAGTGGTGGAGGAAAGATCTCTCCATAAAGTACTACTCCCAATGTCCTTCCTGTGGCATTGCATCGTACCAATTCATGGTCGGGCCTTCTAAGAATCGGGGAAACTATGGTGCGAAACTCATCATGGCTATTACTCGTTCGTGTATAAACCAGAGAAATTCCTCTACATGTTTATTTGGATCCGAGTCTCTGCGGTATACGAGTTGCGGTGGTACAAGATATTGATCTAGCCCTTCTCTCCTTATTCTCAGGACATACTAGTCTACCATGTAGATGATATCCATGTTATCAAAGATCATGTTGTCCCCCCATCTTGGGTTATGTCACAAGTTATCTATCACATCGATACCAAATTTGTCGAATTCCATATGAACATCGATGGCTTTTACGGTAGCTTGAAAGTTTAGCAGCGGATTAGTCTGAGTGCTTGGCTTCTTCTCAGGCTCTTTCATTCTTCCATTGGCTATCATCTGCTATAGATCTTTTAGTAGCCGAGCGCATTCGTTAGTGAGTGCCCCTTGGTCACATGATAAGCACAGAAGTTGTCTCTGTCTGCCGCTATAGGCGGAGTGAAGGGCTTAATGCTCTGGAGTTGGTTGGACTTCCTTAGCTTGGTGAATATTTGGGATAGTCATTCCACCCATGGAGAGATGGACTGGTG
Organism: Euphorbia pulcherrima; assembly: GCA_947683365.1. NCBI lineage: Eukaryota > Viridiplantae > Streptophyta > Magnoliopsida > Malpighiales > Euphorbiaceae > Euphorbia > Euphorbia pulcherrima. Next base: position 13,941,715 of record CANTUS010000007.1, read on the forward strand.
AGTCTGTACTTGGGTAACTACTGCCACTTTAGGAGTGGCTTTCAAGGATTTATAGGTGCCTTATTTGGAAGAATTGCCCTTCTCCCAATATTGAGGTTTAGTATAAGCTCGTTGTTCTTGCTTCTATGCCCGATCTTCTTCTTCATATTTTTCAAGCCTCTTAGCATAGTCCACCATGTCATTGAAAGTGTCGAATCTTTTCATCTTCATTTCATCCCGATATTTCGGGCTAGAGCCTTCAACAAGCTTTACTATCAAGGCATCTTGGTCAGGTGCCCCAGTTATGAGGACTCAAACATCCATCCACCTTAGATAGAACTCTTCAAAGGACTCATTCGGCCGTTGCCTAATACTTTTGAGATCTTGCAGAGTAGTCTTAACCTTTAGATTGAAGGCATAGTTTTCAAGGAACGTAGAGCACAACTTTTTCCAATCAGACTTTACATCGATCGGTAGTCTTATGTACCTCTCGGAGGAGGGTCCACGAAGAGTTGCTTGAAATAGATTGACTATATGAACCTTAGGAATGTTCATGCTAGTCATAATTTAGAGATATCCCTCCACGTGTGCGTAGGGAGGTCCAGTGCCAGCATATGGGGCCATGTAGGGCATTACAAAGTTAGCTGGAAGGGCTTCCAATTCTTTAGGCAAGAATCGATCAATATCCATGTATTGCTCTACAGAGGAAGGAGCAAATTTCTGCCATTTTTGGTTTGAGTGCTACTATTTCGGTCTTTTGTTCTTGGGTTTTCTGAGCACCAACAACGCTCAGCCTTTCCCAAACGTCGTGAAATTTTGGGGCATCAAGAATCCTCCTAAGGGACTGGCCAACTGCATCATTACCTACCATCATGGTTTTGGGTTCTAAATCAGAGAAGAATCCAGCCAAAGATTTGATCACTAGTAGGGGTGTGACTTTTGGACTGCCTGTGATACGTCTCAACCTGTTTCTCTCTCACTTCCAACCTGAAAAGGCAAGAGATCAAGTGTTAGTAAATGCATCGGATATGGCTCTGGGCCTTTCCCACCTTATCCATGGATGAATGAATGAATGTATGAGTGATCAAATGCATGGATGAATGATGGAGATGTACAATCAAAGAAAAAGGCCTAGACATATGCCAATTGGTCGAGGAGGAATTGACAACTTGCAATATTCATGGAATGTCGCAAGTGTACGGGTCAAAGACCAAGGGCCTGAGTCAGATTAGACTCAAAAGCCTGAGGGCAGATTGACTCACTGGTCAAAGGCCGGTTGACTCATTGGTCCTAGGGTTGAGCTAACACGAGGGTCACTCAAAGGGTTTGGACTTATTGGTCTAAGGGGTGAGATGACATTAGGGTCACTCAAAGGGTTTTGACTCATTGGTCCAAGAGTTGAGGTGACACGGGGGTCACTCAAAGGGTTTTGATTCATTGGTCTAAGGGTTCAGGTGACACGGGGGTCATTCAAAGGGTTTTGACTCATTGGTCCAAGGGTTGAGGTGACATGGTGGTCACTTAAAGGGTTTTGACTCATTGGTAGAAGGGTTGAGGTGACACAGGGGTCACTCAAAGGGTTTTGACTCATTGGTCCAAGGGTTGAGGTGATACGGGGGTCACTCAAAGGGTATTGACTCATTAGTCCAAGGGTTGAGGTGACACGGGGATCACTCATAGGCGCTTAAAGGGTTTTGACTCATTGGTCCAAGGGTTGAGGTGACACGGGGGCCACTTAAAGGGTTTTGACTCATTGGTCTAAGGGTTGAGGTGACACAGGGGCCACTCAAAGGGTTTTGACTCATTGGTCCAAGGGTTGAGGCGACATGAGGGTCACTTGGTCCAAGGGTTGAGGTGATACGGGGGTCACTTAAAGGGTTTTGACTCATTGGTCCAAGGGGTGAGCTGACAATGGGGTCACTCAAAGAGTTTCGACACATTGGTCTAAGGGTGAGCGAATACGGGGGTCACTCAAAGGGTTTTGACTCATTGGTCCAAGGGGTGAGCTGACATTGGGGTCACTCAAAGGGTTTTGACTCATTGGTCCAAGGGTGAGCTGACACGGGGGTCACTCAAAGGGTTTTGACTCATTGGTCCAAGGGGTGAGCTGACACTAGGGTCACTCAAAGGGTTTTGACTCATTGGTCCAAGGCTGAGCTGACACGGGGATCACTCAAAGGGTTTTGACTCATTAGTCCAAGGGGTGAGCTGACATTGGGGTCACTCAAAGGGTTTTGACTCATTGGTCCAAGGGGTGAGCTGACACGGGGGTCACTCAAAGAATTTATTAATCTCGGTTAATTCCGACTCAGGGGCTAAGCCTAGGTGGACTTATTGGTCTTGGTTTATTTTGGCTTAGGGGATGAGCCTAGGTGGACTCACTGGTCTAGATTTATTTCGGCTCAGGGGCTGAGCCTCGGTGGACTCACTAGTCTAGGTTTATTTCGGCTCAGGGGCTGAGCCTAGGTGGACTCACTGGTCTAGGTTTATTTCGGCTCAGGGGCTGAGCCTAAGTGGACTCACTGGTCTAGGTTTATTTCAGCTCAGGGGCTGAGCCTAGGTGGACTCATTGGTCTTGGTAGATAAAATGAGATGCCACACATACATGTTATGGCTACATAAAGATGTGATTAGTTTTCATACAATCATGATGTTTATGATGTTCGTTTTTAGTTTATTTATATTTAATTAACCTGCACAGGTAGCAAACGGTTAGATCGCGCCTACCGCCCTTTTAACTCCACTGGGTAACTTCGCTTTAAAGCCAATGGGGGACTTAGCGAAGTCTGCTCGCGTGCACTCATGGTTTCTGGGTAGACATATGAGAGAGTGTCTACGGTTCATCTATATGTGGGTTTCGGTCTCAGGATTGGGTACAATTTGGGGTACCCTGCTCCTTTGTGTACCAAGTCCCAGTGGCCCTAAGCGAACCAAAGGAAGCTTTTCCACATATAACATACGTAGGTAGTCTTGCCCTTAAGCGAACAAGATCCTCGTATGTTACGCAAGGGGTGTGATTGGATCCATAAGCGATCTTGGAGATACTTCACCAAAAGACACCTAAATTGTTATTGGGATGAAGAATGCAGATGCTATGCAGTCCTAAAATTTGAGTAATGTAGAAATTATCGCAATTCCCGTAATTCCAAAATTTAATTTGAACAATATTTTAATTATTATGTCAAAAAAAGAATTTTTATAAAAATCAAGTTTTTATAAAAAATAATTTTCCCCTGCAGAGTCCCCACTGTGAGCAGCAGGATGTTTTCATTGGGCGTGCACCCGGGGTGCGATGCGTGGGGCGCGATTTGATTTGGTGCGGTTTGAGGAGACCGCAATGTTTTGGTTCGATTTGAGAAAATCCGATTCTCTTAAATCCGTGTGGCTTTGTAGGCCAAAAATGTGATTATATTGAAAAATATATTTACATATTTTATTAAGAGAAGATATTTTTTAAAATAGAGCATTTTTTTACTTTATTTAAAAAATGAAATAGAGTCGCCACCCGGTTCAGCTACACCGAAAATTGTGGTATACTGATCCATGATGGGATTTTTTTACCGAAAAGAAAATGAGATTCTGAGTTCGGACATAGTAGTTACTGATATTATTCAAATTGTTTGGATTAGTTTTGGAATTTTGGAATTTGTGGTGATTTCTGCATTACAACGGCTTTATTTAAGAATAAAATTCAAGAAATAAAATGGACATTATAACGGCATAATAAATTGATATTGTCTATCGAATTTTCGGTAGAGTAACAGTAGCGCTTGGGTTTGGCCTGGAAACTCGGATAGAGTTCCCTTACATTCTGGATGCTTATCCGTGCCTGAGGGTTTATTGACACATATTTTAGTTTAAGTGGATCCAATGGCTCACTTAACCAATGAAATGGAATGCAATGTGCAATAATAAAATAATGGAATTGGATTTTAAAGTTGGGTTTAGAGCAAATTACCCTTAGTTTATCTTTTCGTTTGTCCAATATGGGTTGAGAGCTAGTACGGGACCGAAGTTGCTTGAAGAGGTTGTGATTTGTTTGGAAAACAGATTTAACCCAACTTATGACTATAATCTTGGATTATTTCTGTGGGGGATGTGGGTATTTCGAGAGATTGAGTCATTTTTAGACTGAAGATCACTGTGAGATCTTGATCTAAAAAGACAGAGAAATGAGCTTATACCGAGTGTCGGTGATAGAGCTCGAGTTATGGAAGTGTTTCGACAGAGTTTCGGGATTTTTGGGACTCCCGAAACTGAAAAAAGACATAATGGTAATTTTAGAATTTTACCAATTTTCACGTCTGTTCAAAATGAGGGGGTGCACCCCTTTATATAGAGGGTTGGTAAATAGCCGGCGGTTTTTTCACTCTGACAAGATTTTACTCGAATCCCGTAAATCCTGGGCGCAACCTCGGTAAGATTTGATTTTTTTTACTGTAGATTGATAAACAGCAGGCAGGCTACTTACCGATGTTTGACCAAACTTTAACTTTTTATTTTTTAATAGGAAATGCTTCATCGGAGCTTTTCTGAAATGTGGATTTTTGAATTTTGAATTTTGAATGACAATTCGATCCCTTTTAACTCATTTTTCTTATCACTGAATGAAATAGACATTATTACTCATCAGATCAAAATAGACCTGTACTAATAACATCATAAAAAAAAAAGACAAATTAATATAACATAATTTTTCAATCAATTATCTATTTTTATCTATATAAAAAACTATTATTATAATGGATTATGAATTCCTACAAGCTTCCTTGAAAATGCTTGTATACATATATTTTGGACACGTGTTTCATGAATAGAGTATATTTGTTGACACGTAATCAATTAACATGGCCCCAACGTACTCTACCCAAAGCAACTAGTTCTGTTCGTTTTGGATAAAATCTATTTCTGTTTATAAGTCAAGTCTAAATCATATAAACAAGGACTTTGCCCTGTACAATTTAGGCTCTAGGCCAAGTGTCAAATTTACAAAATTTAGGGCCTTGGTCATCACCTAGTTAAAATTAATTTTTCATATTTTTTAGGTACAAAATTATCTATTATTTTATTTTTAATCTATCACTTACAGTAATTTATAGGTAAGTGTGATAATCATATATAAATGCTTAAAAAATGCAAATAACAATCTAATTAGGAAAGCAACTACTAATAATGAAAATAATAAATATATCATTTAATGCTTAATTAGCCATTTAAAAAATGGAAAGCAACGGATTAGTGCTTTAATTGACTATCATTTAATGTTTAATTAGTCATAAGCAACAGTTTATGCTTAATTAGTACGATAAAATTAAAACAACATTTATCAAAATTTTAAATTAAATAGAAGAAATAAAAAAAGTACTCCCTTCATCTTTTTAAAATAAGCATTTTAGCCACTTTTTAAAATATTTTTTTACTTGTAATTCTCAAATATCTAGGCATTTTTTGGATTAGTTTTTCAATTATACCCTCATTTATCCCATTATCATTAATTGCAATGGAGTAAAAAACTAAACATTAATTAAAGAGTATATTAGTATTTTTCTGCCTTAATTAATTAATTCTTTAAAATGTATGAAATGTGTTAGAAGACAAATAAAAAAAGTTGAAGGTAGTATAATAAAAAAGTAATTTGGGGCCTGTTATTTTTAGAGGCCCAAAGCACTTGCTTTGTTAGCCTTATGGGGTAAGGCCGGTAGTAAAGACTTTTAATACAAGCCCTGACCTCTATTTGGGAGCAAGAGAGGAGGATGCTAACGAATCGAATTGGAACTGAATTTATTTAGGCCTAACTTGGCTTGGAAATAAAATGATTAAACTTGATTTGGCTCAAAGCTCGTCAAGCTTGATATTTTAGCTCAGCTCGAGCTTATAGACAAGCTTCGATCAAGTTTGTGAGATTGTAAGCTTAAACAAGCCTTATTTATCTAATTAATCTCTTACCTATTATTTTCTAAATACGCATTTTTTTTGCGAAATTAAAATTCAATATATGTACGCAATAAGCATGAAATTTTTTACAGCTTTTTTTTAGTTAAGAACATATAAAATAAAAACTAACCGGCCATGTTTATGAATATATAGAAAATTAATAATAATTTTATAAGTAATTAAAAAAATTACAAGCCTGCTCGCAAGCCTTTATGTAAAACCATAAAAAGTTTGGGTTGATTCGATAATATCTCGCGATTCAAATTTTATCAAACCGAGATTTGATTGAGTCGATCTCGATCTGTTTGCGAACAGTTCATCTCGATTGCAACCCTAGCAAGGGGTGAAAGAATCATAAAGGAAATAAAATTGAAATGATATTAAATTAAAGAATAGTATATGATGGAAATATAAAGGATTGAATAATATTGTATTTGAAAGGAACATATAGTTTCATAAAGGATTGTAGAAATAAAAATATCCTCTAGAGTAATTATATTTGTAAGCAAATTAAAATTAAAATGTTAAAACTATCATTTCATACCTCCTTTCGTTTGAATTGGTGGGATTCATATTGTTGGAAACTTAAGGAAAGGTTTCCCATCCTTTCCTATCAATTGACATCATATTTTAACTCAAGTACATGGAACTAATTAACTTCCATCCTTTATGTTCTCTTGAATTTCCTCCTCTCAAGCAAAGCCTTACAAAGGAAGATGGCGCAACCGTGAATCGAAAAACCGAGATGGGAAGAAGAATCAATGGGAGTTTGGGGGCAGGGGAGATATGGATGGGCGGTAGTTGATATTGTACAGTCGTTTTGTAGCTATTCGAACTTGTCCTCAAGAACCTACCGCTCCGCTGAACTTACAAAATGACCTCATAGCTACCTCTTTTTTTAAAAGTGCACGATTCAACTCCCCCGTCTTAAGTGGCAGCTGATGTGGCTCCCTTTGACTTTTCTAGCGCGTGTTGATAAAGTTTGACCATAAATTTTTTTATTTCCTGAAAAAATCCGTCATTTTACGAGAAAATCACGGATTTTCCTGAAAAATTCATTATTTTCTCCAAAAAAATTTTATCAGTGAATTCATGATTTTCCATGAAAAATCACGGATTTTCTGAAAAAATTGAAGAACAAGAGGAATGAGAATGAGAAAGAGAAAGAGAAGGAGAAACAAAGAGGAGGAGGAGAAGAAGAAGAAGAAGAAGAAAGAGTTTGATTTTTAGATTTTTTTTAAAATGCCACGTGTCACATTTTTACTGGGCTGAATTGTCAAAAGGGTGAGGTGGAAGGAGAGTGATTCGCTCTCCATTTCTTGTGTGATTTAGTCCAAAAGAGGGAGTTGAACGGTTCACTTTTTAGAAGATGAGGGACCTACGGGGTCATTTTATAAGTTCATTTTCGGGACAAATTGGGGTACGTAGCTGAGGATGCATTAGGCCATTTAAAAAAAATGCGGGTGGGAGAGGTTGTTTCAACCAAAGGATAGAGGAGGGCTAAATTTTCGTAGTCTCCATGAGTTTAACATTGCAATTCTTGCTAAGCAAGCATGGTGGTTTATAAGTGGTCCTAATGCGTTTGTCAGCTTGATATTCAAGCATAATTACTTCCCAAAATGTTCTTTCTTTGAAGCTATAATTCAGCCTAATGCTAGCTATATATGGAGAGGAATTTTTGCGGCCCGAAAGATAGTCGAATTTGGGACGGCTAGGAGGATTGGAGATGGTCTTAATGTGAGAATTTGGATGGAAAACTGGCTTCCGTCTGAGCACCGACCAACTATACAGTTTACGGGTTATAAAGAGGGGCTTGTTAATCTACTGATAAACGACGATGGACGGACCTAGAATGAAAATATGCTTTAATTATTGTTTGAAAATGATTATCAACAACTTATAAGGCGCATTCACTTACCATGGATCCCTAAAAAAGATGAACCTTATTGGCGTTTTGAGCAATCGGGGAGCTTTCTCGGTTAGATCATTGTTAGAACAGGTCCGTTCCGGCCCGATGAGGAAAATATGCCTATTTCGTTCAACGATCGGACAAAAGAGCCAAAAGGGACCGAATTGTCATCCGAAATTGGAAATTCAAAAATCTGCATTCCAGGGAAGCTTCGATAGCATTTCGTACTAAAAATCAAAAAGTCAAAATTTGGTCAAACATATGTAATCAGCCCGCCCAATTACCTATCTACAGTAAAAAAAATTAAATCTTACCAAGATCTGGCAAGATTTTATGGGATTTAAAGTAAAATATTGTCAGATAGGTAATTAGCTCGCTGGCTAATTACCTCCCTTCTATAAATAAGGGCTCACCCCCTCATTTCAAGAGACGGTGGAATTCCCAAAAATCTCATACGTCCCCTTTTGTTTCGGGAGTCCCGAAAGCCCCAAAACTCTGTCAAAACACCCCCAAATCCGAGCTTTATCACCGACATTTGTCATAAACTAATTTTTTTTGTCTTTTTATATCAAGATCTCACAGTGATCTTCAGTCCAAAAACGACTCAATTTCTTAAAAACCCTGCATTTTCTTTTGGAATAATCCAAGATTATAGCCATAACTTGGGTTAAACCTATTTTCCAACCAAATCACAATCTCTGATAATTTCAGTCCCGCATCAGCTCTCAAGTCATCCTAGACAGATAAAAAGGTAAACTGAGGGTAATTGGCTCTAAGCCCAACTTTAAAATCCACTTTCATTACTTTTATTATTGCACATTGCATTCCATTTCTCTGGTTAAGTGAGCCATTGGCGCCACATAAGCTATAATTTGTGTAAACAAGCTCGCAGGTACGGACAAACATCTAAAATTTGAGGAAACTCTATCCGAGTTTCCGGGCCAAAACCCAAGTGCTGTCGTTATTCTGCCAAAATTTTGGTAGAAAAATGTCTATTTATTAAGCCATTATAATGCCTGTTATATTTCTTGAATTTATTTCTCGAATAAAGCTGTTGTAATGCCAAAATTACCACAAATTCGAAAATTCTAAAAATAATCAAAACAATTTGAACAATATGAGTACCTACCATGTCCGAACTCAGAATCTCATTCTTTTTGGTATAAAAAATTCCATTTTGGATCAGTATACCACAATTTCTGGTGGAGCTGAACCAGGTAGCGACTCTATTTTATTTTTAATTGAAATGCTTTATTTTAAAAATATTTTCTTTTTTATTAAAATGTGTATATATATTTCTCAATATAGTTACATTTTTTTGGGCTTATAAAGCCACCGCATTTAAGCTAATTGAATTTTCTCACACCGAGCCAGACGCACCCCGCGCACCGCACCCAGTGTGGTCTCATTTAAAAAAAACAAACCTCACCCGCTCAGAGTGGCGACTCCGCTGGGGATCTATTATTTTTATAAAAACCCAATTTTTATAAAAATTCCTTTTTTGACATGATAGTTAAAATGTTGTTAAAATCAAATTTTGGAATTATGGAATATGTGGTAATATCAGGCATTAGACAATTTTAGGACTGCATAGCATCTGCATTCTTTACCCCTAAACCAATTTAGGTATCTTTTGGTGAAGTATCTCCAAGTTCGCTTAGGGCTTGAGGGGTATGGATCTGATCACACCCCTTGCGTAACATACGGAGGCCTTGCTCGTTTAAGGGCTAGACTACCGGAGTATATTATATGTGGGAAAATTTCATTTGGTTCGCTTAGGGCCACTGGAACTCGGTACAAAGAGGCATAGGTACCCAACCGCAACCAATCCTAAGACCGAAACCCGCATATAGACGAATCGTAGACAATTTCCCATAGGTTTACCCAAAAACATTGAGCGTACGTGAGCAGACTTGGCTAATTCCCCCATTGGCTTTATAGTGAAGTAACCTATTCGAGTAAAAATGGCGGTAGACATGATCTAATCGTTTACTACCGGTGCATGTTTATTAAATATAAATAAACTGAAAACAGATATATAAGCATCATGGTTGTGTGTGAACTAACCCCATATTTATGTAGCCATGAGATTAATGTGTGCCATGCCATTTCATTTCCTTAGTTATAGGAGCCTAAAAGTAAATCAAGACCAGTGAGTCTACCTAGGCTTAACTCATGAGCAGAAATAAACCAAGACTAGTGAGTCTACCTAGGCTTAACCCATGGGCTGAAATAAACCTAGACCAATGAATCTACCTAGGCTCAGTCCATGAGCTAAGATATAAAAACCCCATTGAGTGACCAGAGAGTCAGCTCACCTTGGACCATAGAGTCAACCTTTTGAGTGACCAGCGAGTCATCTCACCTTGGACCCTAGAGTCGACCTTTTGAGTGACCAGTGAGTCAGCTCACCTTGGACCATAGAGTCAACCTTTTGAGTGACCAGTGAGTCATCTCACCTTGGACCATAGAGTCAATCCCCGAGTGACCAGCAAGTCAACTCACCTTGGACCATAGAGTCAACCTTTTGAATGACCAGCGAGTCATCTCACCTTGGACCATAGAGTCAACCTTTTGAGTGACTAGCGAGTCATCTCACCTTGGACCATAGAGTCGATCCCCTAGTGACTAGCGAGTCCGCTCGCCTTGGAATATAGAGTCAACCTTTTGAGTGACCAGCGAGTTAACTCGCCTTGGACCATAGAGTCAATCCCCGAGTGACCAACGAGTCAGCTCACCTTGGACCAACAAGTCAACCTTTTGGATGACTAGCAAGTCATCTTCCCTCTGGCCGTCGAGTCATACCAGATTTGGTTCCAAACCCTGGTCATCGAGCCATATATCTGTGGTATTCCATAAATATTACAAGCTAGCTTTACCGATTATTCATTGAATAGTCGGCATGCACCCAATTTATTACTGCTTGTACGTGTCCATCCATCCATTCATTCATCCATTCATTCATTCACCCATTCATTCATACCCTTATTCATACTAACGAACAAGGTAAGTAAGCTTAGAACCATGCCCTATACACATACTAATGCTTGGTATCTTGCATTTTCAGGTTGGAAGTGAGAGAGAAGGAGGTTAAGACGTATTACGGGTAGCCCAAAACTCAAACCCCCCACCAGTCAAATCTCTGGCCAAATTTTTCTCCTATCCAGAACTTGAAATCGCAATGGCAGATGATGATGTAGTGGGATAGTCCCTTAGAAGGATTCTGGATGCTTCAGAATTCCGTGATGTTTGGGAGATGCTGAGCGCTACTAATGCTCAGAAAGCCTAAGAATAAGAGGCAAAAATAGCGGCATTGAAGGCGAAGATGGCAGACATGGAGAAGCTATCCCCGATAAAAGATAAGACTGTTGCTCCCTCCATCGAGCAATATGTGGACATTGATTGATTCTTGCCAAAGGGATCAGAAGCCCTCCTGGCTAACTTTGTGATGCCTTACATAGCCCATATACTAGCACTGTAGCTCCTCATGCCCATGTGGAGAGTTATCTTCGAATCATGACTAGTATATATCCCTAAGCTAACTTCTATTTCAAGCTACTCTGCGTGGACCAGCTTCTGAATGGTACATAAGGATGCCAACGGACGTAAAATCGTATTGGGATAAGCTATGCTTTGCATTTTTGGAAAATTATGCCTTCAATCTAAAGGTTAAAACTACTCTGCAAGATCTCAAAATGGTCAAGCAATGCCCGACTGAATCCTTCAAACAATACTACCTAAGGTGGATGGCTGTCCGCATACTTGTGACAGGGGCACCCGACCAGGAGGCGTTGATAGTAAAGCTCATCGAGGGATCCAGCCAAAGGTACCGGGATGACATAAAAATGAAAAGGTTCAATACCTTTAATGATGTTGTAGACTATACTAAGAGACTGGAAAAGTATGAGGAGGAAGACCGAACAAAGAAGCAAGAGTAGCAGGCTTACACTAAGACCAAGTATTAGAAAAAGGGCGGGTCTTCCAAATAAGGCAGCTCCAAGTCCTCAAAAGCTCCATCTAAAGTTATGTCAGCCACTCAGGTGCAGACTCATCAATCTATCTCCCCATGGGTAGAGTCATTATCACAGATATTTATCAAGCTGAGGAAGTCTGACCAGCTTCAGAGCATCAAACCATTCATTCAACCTACTGCGGCAGATAGAGATAACTTTTGTGCCTATCATGTCACCAAAGGGCATCACACTAACAAATGCACCCAACTACTGAAAGATCTAAAGCAGATGATAGCCAACAGGAGGATGAAAGAGCTTGAGAAGAAATCGAGCATGCAGACTAATCCCCTGCCAAACTTTGAGGCTATAGTAAACTCCATCAATGTTCAGGTGGAGGCCTACGAGTACGGTATTGACATAATGGATAACTTCCAACATGACATGGGATGGGGAGATAATATGATTTTTGACAATTTAGACATCATCTACATGGTCGATCAATATGTCATGAGAATGAGGAGAGAAGGGATAGACTAGTATCAAGTGCCACCACACCTCATATTCTGAGGGGATTCTAACCCAAATGAGCATGTAGAAGAATTTGTCCAATTCATGCATAAATGGGAGATTGCCATGATGGGATTTGCACCTCATTTCCCCCGCGTCTTGGAAGGTCTAGCCATGGACTGGTACAACACAATGCCGCTTGAAGGATGTTGGAACTAGTACTTTATAGAGATCTTTCCTCCACTATTTCACGGCTTCTCAACCATACCCGGATATGCTTTCCTAGTGGATGGAACCTCAAGTAGATCAACACAATGCTGGCTGGCATGATATTCCTCCTCTACAACCCCCCATGTATGCTCCCCTAGATTACATGAGTCTGAATTATATCGGAACAAGTTTGTTCGAGTTTGGGAGATCTTCTGGGATGGCACATCTAGAAAATCAGGAGTTGTATGATCCTGAACAAGCTTGGAAAGATCAGAGGGACCATCAAAGGTACCTCGACATTAACCTAAATGAGGTGACACTAGACCCATTTGCCGAACTCCACATAAATGTAGCATCAGAAATGAACCGTAAGAACCAAGTGAACATCGAGCTGCGTGACCCATTTGAAGGAGTCCGTTCAAACATTGTAGCATATGGTGCCTATGTAGAGGAGATGTTTGCTAGTATACGAGGCATGATCTCCGACCTTTGCACGACCATTGCAGGAGTTGAGGCCGAAGCAAATGCGGTAGGGGAAGATCCTGAGGAAGATCCCGAGGAAGATCCCAAGGAAGATCCTAAGGAAAATCTTGAGGAAGATCAGGAAGAAGATTCTGATAATGATGTGCCAATTCAACACGTGCCAAATTAGATCTTAAGACCACAACCTTTCAATGATTTAGATGAAGAGGTAGAAGAATTTAAGGACTCCGACGAGTCGGATCATGAAGATGAAAGTGAAGTGGATAACCTGGGGTACAAACTAGAGATCTTTTCTGATGATGAGATAAACCACTTTCCAGGGGATTTCGAATATGAAGCTCCTTTCCCTAATGGCATGGTAGTCAACTATGATGGTGCTGAGAGCTATGCCTCATCTTTAAAGCACGACTCCTCAAGCACCTTATGGTCTGCGATAAGTGATAATTTAGGAGACTTTATAGACTTCGACTCAGGCAGTGAGCATATCATTAATATGATTCGAGATGAGGGGTAAGAGCCTTCTTAGGAGTACATCATGGAGAGGATTCATGTAGAAAATGAATTAGCTTGAGCCAGTTATCGAGTCCAAAGTCTGGACTTAAGGGAAGTTTATCCCATATTCTACAATGGAAACACAAGGCCACGCTCTTACATCCGTGAATTTGTATAGATGATGAATGATGGGTACATTCACTACGCCCATTGGCCTAAGAGGTTCCGTTTGACCCTCCTAGAGAAAGGAGCCATCTAGTATAAGGGGTTGACATTCTACCAAAAGTCATTTTGGAATACTTTGGCTAGATAATTCATCGACTACTTCACATGGATAGATCCACCAAAGGATACAACCCCCGAGTTGGATAAACATGGAAACCCATTATTATATTATGAATGGAAAGTAACTAACGTAGTCTTCCTAACCTCAATGAAGTCCGCCAAAGAATATTCTTGGTATACGAATAAGCACTCTGATGATCCAGAAGAACCGGTTACATACGACAATGGTCAGGATTCAGCTGTTGGAGCTTCCTCATCCATTCACATGATTGGGAAAGACTCTAACCCCATTCTATGCCAAATCCTATAGGAGAACCCTGGAGTTCTAAAAAGATAGCCTGAAAAGTCTCCTTTCATGCAGTGGCCGTTTACCACCATAGCACCATCCTCTGTGAACAAGCCAATTGACTTGGGGGAATATCGCTTGATGAAGATTTTAACGAGTTTGAAGTATTTGAAATAATAAACTAGCCTACCCAGGTTGTCAGCCTTGTCACCAGAGGAGAGAAAATCACTGGGTCAATAGCCCCTGCTATGCCAAGAATGTAGCCTCCGGCACCTCCTACTTTTGTCAAGTCCTTAGAATAGATAGAAAGTCTAATTGTGGAGCAATTAAAGGCCACCACTACCAAGATGAGCATTTGGGACCTTCTCCTCGGCTCCCAATAGCATAGGCTTGCTATTGTGAAAAATCTAATGGATATCAAAACATCTCCCCTGGCATCACTGAAATAGGGTTATGCGCTACTTAATGCTGAAACTAGCATTGTTATCCCTGATATTATTTTCTTGAGCTTAGGTTTACCCGATGAAGGCATTCACCATAATAAGGCTCTCTACTTAAAGGCAAGTATTTTTGGGCGCATCATGTCGTGTATAATGGTTGATGATGGCTCATCACTGAATGTCTGTCCTAAGGATATTCTGCCAATCCTGGGACTAATCGAGAGGGACTTAAAGAGATCTACAACAGTCATCAAGGCCTACAACAATTCTAAGAGAACCGTCATCGACACATTTAAAGCCAAAGTCACTATTGGAGAAATCTTATCTATCATGCTATTTATAATCATAGACGTTCCAGTGACTTTCTCTATGCTACTCGAACGACTATGGTTTTATGCTTTGGGAGGGTCCCATCCACTCTTCACTAGAAAATTAAGATCCCGCTCCATAGAAAGATCATCACTTTAGAGGCCGATGAAGCATCAGTGGTGGCAGCACTAAAGATAGAAGAAAGCCATATGAAAGGGTTTACCACAACCACCATTAGTTAAGAATTAAGCAAGCAACCAGAATTACATTGGGGCCTTTGGATTTAAGGCTACATGTAGAAGTATCATACTTTGGGGAGAGGACTAGGTGCCCATGAGTAGTGAATGTCGACTTTCAGTATAGGGACAGGAGAGTGGAAACCTGTAGGACTAGGCTATAAAGGTATCAGAGGAATCACTAACAAGATGGTCTTTAAGAAGAAATTAGAGCAACCCTAAAATGGAACACCTGAACCTGTTACTCACCAAGGAGGACAGTTCTGGGATTTGAGATTTTCTCAGATATAGTTAACTATGGCAAGCACAAAAAATCTCTATTGCCTATATGATAAAGAAAGCATATCATCAGCCAGATGCTGGGGCAATTCCCCATTAGACCAAGCTCGATGAACAGGTGCACCCAAAGAAAGGCAGGAAGCTGAGCAAAGAAGAGGAAATCCTCGACACTCTGACCAAACAGCTCCAAGCACAACTCAAGATAGTGGAGGAAGCAAGGAGCAAAGGAGGTCGCTTAAGGCAGGCTGTCATGGACATGGTCAAAGTCATGAAGGGCTAGGCAAAGGAAGAAGAGGAAGATGATGAGGATATCCTGCTGAAGCCGGCTGCCATGGAAGAATCATTTGCTGCAAAGCCATACCTTACTGATCAGGATGAGCCTTTCATTTCCATTTCGAATATGTTTGAAATAAATAATGTACCTTATGATGATAATAAGATGAAGAACTTTGCTTATTTGGATTGTGTTTCTGATTAAGATTCCATGCATCCATTCCAGCATTCATCTAGCATCTTTAACATTAACAATGATATTATGAAAGAAATTAACTTAAATACGGAAGATGATCCAAAAATGGTATATATTTCCAATCAATTGCCCATCAAACAAGAGAGAGAATTAATAAAAGGATTAAAAAGTCAAGTTTTAGCCTTCACTTGGTCTCACAAAGACATGCCAGGACTTGACCGATACATTGCCAAGCACAAGATCCCCACAAACCTAAAAATTTAACTAGTGAAGAAAAAGATGAGGAGGATGCACCCAGAATGGGCAGAAAAGGTCAAAGCAGAAGTGGCCAAACAAATTAAGGCCAACTTCATGGAGGTCATCGACTATCCCACTTGGCTATCCAACTAGTTCTCGTGCCCAAGAAAAATGGCAACGTCAGAGTGTGTGTCGACTTTAGGGACTTGAATAAGGCTACCCCTAAGGATGATTTTCCATTACCGCATATTAATGTTTTGGTAGACAACGCGACAAGTGGTGCCATGTATTCTTTCATGAATGGGTTCTCCGACCACCACCAGATCCTCATGAATGTAATAGACAAGTTCAAGACTACATTTATCTTAGAATGGGGAACATATTATTTTATAGTGATGCCTTTCAGACTAAAAAATGTAGGGGCAACCTACCAATGAGCAGTTACCAAACTACTACAAGACTTGATCCACAAAGAAGTTGAAGTCTACTTGGATGACATGCTTGTAAAGTCCGCCATACCAGAAGAACTCCTAGTAGTGTTAGAATGATTCCTTATAAGAATTGAGAAGTACAATCTCCGTCTCAACCCAAAGAAGTGTATATTCGGTGTCACATCAGGCAAATTACTGGGGCACATGGTTAGAAAGAGAGGCATAGAGATGGATCCTGATAAAGCTAACGCTATTAGAAAAATGCTTGTACCAAAGACCGAGAAAGAAGTAAGGAGCTTCTTAGGGTTAATACAGTACGTCAGCCGCTTTATAGCGCGATTGACCACCAGATGTGAGCCCATCTTCAAGCTCTTGAGGAAGCAGCAACCAATAGAATGGAATGATCAATGTCAAGAAGCCTTTGATAGAATCAAGACCTACCTAATAAACCCACTTATGATAAAGCCACCGATCCTTGGAAAGCCACTCATTCTCTACTTGGCGGTAGAAGAAACATTTGTGGGTGCCATATTAGTTCAAGAGCATGAAGATAAGAAGGAACACATAGTCTATTATCTCAGTAAGAAGTTACTAGAGTACGAGACTCGATATACCATCGTGGAGAAAACTTATGCTGCCATAGTCTGGCTCACCAAGAAACTCATGCATTACTTTGAATCTTACCAAATCCAAGCAGTCACCAATGTGGATCCAATGAAGTACTTGTGCCAGGCTCCCTTGCTGACCGAAAAACTGGCAAGATGGCTCTTATTGCTATCAGAATTTGATATTGAATATGTCACTAAGAAAACCATCAAAGGAAGAGCGGTGGCTGAATTCCTAGCAAATTAACCACTCGAGGAAGGATAACTAGAAAATTTAGAATTCCCTGACGAATATTTTGCATCAACTAAATAAAAATCTAGAAAGTGGACCATGTTCTTTGATGGTGCTGTTAACAAGTGAGGAGCTGGCTTGGGAGTCATCATCATCACACCGGATGGGGCACTAATACCTCTATCAAAGTGATTAGAATTTCTCACCATAAATAATGGGGCAGAGTATGAAGCATGTCTATTCAGAATGTCTACCTTGATCACTCTTAGAGCAGACAAAGTAAAAATTATTGGTGATTCAGGTTTGGTCATCAAGCATGTCACGGGAGATTGGGAACTGAAGGAAGAATCCCTCCGACTTACCTAGAGGCTATCTGGAGGAGAGCCACAGTATTCAGCGAATGCAAGATTTGTCATATGCCCCAAGAGGAGAACCAGATGGCGGATGCATTGGCCACTCTAGCCTCCATGTGAGAAGGACCTTGGAGACAACCAATCAAACCCCTTGTTATGGAGATGACCCGATCCCAATACTATGTCCATACAATAGAAGGCATCATGGATAAGGAAGAACCTTGGTACTTTGACATCGTCAAGTTCCTCAAAAGAGGTGAATTCCCGATCAAAGCTACAGATTTTGACAGAAATACACTAAGAAAGCTCGCAGTGCAATTCTGCCTAATCAAGGGAGATCTATTCAGAAGATCGTCTGACAGTTTACTGTTAAAGTGCTTGACCCAACAAGAAGCAGAAAAGGTGATGAAGGAGGTACATTCGGAGAATGTGGTTTGTACATAAATAGAATCATGATGGCGAAGAAAATTTAGAGAATGGGATACTTTTGGTTAACCATGTTAGCTGACTATATTCAAGAAGCGAAGACTTGCCATACTTGTCAGATATACAGGGAAGTGAGTCATTTGCCCCCAATGACCTCGCAAAATTTGACGATGCCTTGGCCATTCTCGGCTTGGGGCATCGACATCATCAGTGAGATAAGACCATCATTGACCAACGACCATCATTTTATAATAGTGGCAAATGATTACTTTTCCAAATGGGTTGAAGCATAATCATATACGAGCATCACGACCAAGAAAATGGCTCGATTTATCCAGTGACATATCTTTGTTAGATATGACATTCCTCATCACATAGTGAGTGACAATGGTGTGCAATTCCAAGGGGAAGCAACCGATCTTATTAAGAAGTATGGAATAGAGCATCATTGCTCTTCACCCTATCGCCCTCAAGCAAATGGAACCGTAGAAGCCGCTAATAAGGCCATTAAAAAATCCTCTCTAAAATGATCGCCAATTACCAAGATTAGGCCAACCATTTTCCTTATGCCTTATGGGGATATAGAACCAGCGTCAAAATTACTATGGGCCAGAGACCTTTCTCTCTCATCTACGGGATGGAGACAGTATTACTCGTTGAAATACAGATCAAATCTTTGTGCGTAGCTCTTAAAGTAAGACTTCCTGAGGATGAATAGGTAAAATCGAGGCACGGGGAATTGACTTTGATCGATGAGAATTGATTAACCACATTGGAAAACCAGCAGTTGTACTAATAGTGCATGGCAAGAGCTTACAATCGCAAAGTCAGAAGGCAAGGTCAACCCTTGCGAATAGGTGCTCTAGTCTTAAAACAATCTCGTAAGACACACACGGATGCTCAAGGCAAATTCCAACCAAACTAGGAAGGACCATACGTAGTAAAGAAGACTCTTAATAAAGGGGCAGTCAAGATCTCAGATCTGGATGGCAACAAATTTGTGAATCCGATAAATCGCGATAAGCTGAAACGCTACCTTGTGTAAAAAAAGCAAAAAAGAAACAAAGTAGAAAATATAAAGGTCTATCAAGAGCTAGTGAGGGCTCTTGAGCAAAAATAAAGACCCCAAAATAAAAGAGCAAGGCCTTAGGTAAAATCCATTCGGAACCCTAGGCAACAATGGGCATTTCTTAGAAATAAGTACCATTTTTCCTTCCAACTTAAGTAATATCTTTTATAAAAAACATATTCATGTTAAAAATACTGCATGAGTGCATTAAATGTAAATTGTGATTTAATTGAATAAAACACGCTCTCAAATAGCATTCTTTTATCCTTATTACACATAAAATGCATTACAAACAAGAAATGGAAACGACAAAGGCAAACAACGAGGCCTAAAGCCTTTATTTTCGTACGAAGATGAAAGACATATAGTGGCAAGCTCAGTGATCTCCAAGGAAACTATGAAGCCTTCTAGTCTCGATGAGTCTCTCCTCAAGAGTGGCAAACCCATGAGTACTCATGACCTAGACATGATAAGCCTCGGAATGGTGGATATCGAAAGGCATGAAATAGTTCATCTCCACCTGAGAGCGGCTGATCCACCTCACATCATGAAGATAGACCTAAGTATAAGAAAGCTCAAAGCCAACCAAGGTGCTTAGGGATGCCGGGAACCCCTGAGGTTGACCATACTGCATGCACAAGCGACCAGGACAATAGGTGATAATCTCGGAAAGGCTAATGAGGACCGCACCATCTCTAGCAACATCGGTGATTATATGCATTATTCCCTACCAAGGGTAAACCCAACAAATATCCTCAGTAGCTCAGCTCCCCATAAACTCGACCCACTCCTTGATAGTAAAGTCTATATGGGGACAATTGTCGATGCGAAGTACGAAAACCCGTGCCTAGTAGGCCTTTAGATAATAATCCATGCTCATAGGAATTGACAATACAAAAATTTATCCCAAAGCCAAAGCTGCAAAAGCCATACACAAAAAAGTAAGAAAAAATAAAAAAAAAAGAAGAAAAGAAAAGAGAAAAGCCTGGTGGATTGAAAACCTGAAAGGGCGGTCCAAGCAAAAATTAAGGCAAGCTTGATGAATCAAAAACCCGAAAGGGTAGTTCATGCAAACCGAAAGGCTTAAATAAAATTTACTTGAAGGAGAAGCCTGCTACCCCTAGTAGTAGCTTCAGTCTCATTCCACGAAGAGCGCACAAAGATCAGCGTCTCGGCTAAGCTTGCTACAATGAGAGATTTCCCCTCTAAAATTTGATCAACGATGGTAAAAAAGGAGAAGCTGTAGACCAAAGTTGGGGCCTCACAAAGAAAGACCCCCAATAAGAGTAAGCAAATGAACGGAACCCAACTTACATCATCAGGGGAAAGGCTCCTAACTATGTCGAATGCCATACCCAATCTTAAGCCCTCGTTGCAAATCACTCGGCACCTATTGAATTGTTGTAGCTAGAAGTGATTCATCAACAGATCAGAAAACTTTTGGTGATGCATTAGAATGGCTGGAGGCGTATTAGCCAAAGTTCTCAGGATCCCACAAAATTCCTCATTCAAGGGACATAGCTCGTGATCTCCAAATCAGAACACATTATCAACAGGATCCCAGAACCTGATAGCAGCCCGGATCATATTATCCTTAACAAAGATGCGACAATATTCCTTTATATATGATAAACTGTAGACCCCAAGATGGTCCCACCCATCAAAGTTTTTCCAATACAAATTCAAATCTGCACGAAAATAGATGTAGTCCGCATTAGCAAAATTTCAAAAGAGTAGCAGTTCGCTATACTTAAATTATGGGGCAATATGCCAATATTTGGCAGATTACCCCTATAAACTCGATGATCAATAAAAGAAAGGAAATAAAAGATGCAAGAATGGTGCAAAGTTCTTTTGTAAATGAAAATAAGTTCATACCAATAAAGAGAAGGCTCTGTAAATGGCCCGAAAGAAAAGTAAACAACAAAAGAAGAAAAGCCTATCTACTATTCGCCGCTGGCACCTGGATGACTGGGATCAAGGGACGACAGAGGAGGAGGATGGCTGCCCTGTGGAAAGAACCATGAAGGTGTTAGAAATAATGATCTAGAATAATAAATAATTTGGATCAGGTTTGAAGTAAACTAAACACCTAAGTACAAAAAGACCTAAGTCACTCAATTCGGAAATATAACCAAAGAATCAAAAGTCCAAGACAAGTAATTACCTCAGAATGAATGAAAGCATCCGGTTAAAGTTTGAAAAGTAAACAAACTTTGAAACAGCCCAAAACAGCATCCGGAAGAACTGATTGCACTAGCTTTCGAAAGAAGATAGATCTAGAGATATTAAGTCTGAAAAACATCTGGAAGACTTAAATATCAAGACAAAGGGAATAATTCAAAATATTAAAATTCCCTCCATCCTTTTGGTCTGCAAGTCAAAGATCCTTTTCCCTAAAGCAAGACAAAAATGACAGCTAGCAATTTTCAGAGAAAGCTCAGAGGACTGACACAGGAAAGAGAAAAAAGGTAACATCCTTTTTCACCTAGACCAATAAGAAAGGCGCATGGAACTCACACCAAAAAGGTACTGGCGTAAAAGTTGGTGAGTCACTAAAATACAAGGAAAATGATCACTGACAACTTTTCAGCCTCAATCCTAAGGATTCAAATGGATCAAAATCTCTTACTAACAGATTGATCAACGGTTTCGAAAGTGCCATATATTACCTAATCAAAGGTGAAGATTCAATTACAGCTCAAAAACCCACAACGGCTACATTTATAATAGAAGCCTATAAAAGGGCAACTTCACAAGTTGAGAAGGTGCTAGTTGATTTTGAGAAAGCATACACAGGATCATTCGCTGAAAGCAATCATCTTCTTAATCCCTCCAAGAATCAAATCATTCAAAATCTGTTTGTAAGGATTCCCAAGTGAAGTTATAAACTTGAGGAAGTCCAAAACCAAAACCTTTGAGAAAATAAAGTGTAAAGGATCTCCTACTTGGGTGAGTAGTGAGATTGGGATATAGCTTGAAGTAGGTGCTTTGAGTAGGATCTCACGGTAGGACTCAACTTAGGTTTGGGTAGAAACTAAGTGGTATATCCTGCTAAAGACAAAAAGACTCAGCTAGGAGTTGGTGCTTCTAGTGGTATATCCTACATCCAGAAGGGGGTACAATCTGGAGATAAATTGTAACGCTTGATTCCTGCTAGTTGGAAAGGAATACAATAGTGGAAAAGCTTGGAGGAAGGAAACTCCGGGGACTAGAGTAGGCGGGGCCGAACCAGGATAAAATACTTGTGTTTGAATTCCTTACTTTTTATTTATTTGCATTGCTATATTTATAACTACATGGATCCATTCTCCGGATGACATTCAAACACGCTACATAGAGACTTTTTGAAATCTTATTAATTCCATGAAAAAGGGTCATTCACCCCCCCCTCTGACCTTATTTAGACCTTTAAAGGGACCAATAAGTGTATCAGAGCAAGTGCTCAAACTAGAGATCTAACAATCTCGAGCTAAAGGTACATATATTTTGATTCAAGAATTAAAATGAGTTTCCAAAACTCACAGGTCCTTCCAGAGGGTATGTTTATTACCCATACTCCACTCTTCATCGGTGAACACTACACATTCTGGAAAAACCGGATGAAGAATTTCATTCAAGCATAAAGTATGATAGCATGAATGACCATTAAAGATGGCCCATACGAACCTACTCATGAAGTAGATGGCTTAACTACCCGTAAACCCTAGAGCTTATGGGATGAGAATGATTATAAAGATTGGATGAAAATGCAAATTCTATTAACATGCTTCATTGTGCTCTTAGTGTAGTAGAATTCAACAAAATATCCTTATGTGAGACTGCACAGGAGATTTTGCTGAAGCTAGAAGTGACCTATGAAGGAACCAACAAAGTTAGAGAAGCCAAACTTGATCTACTCCAGCAAAAGCTTGAGACTTTCAAAATGGAGCCTAAAGAGTCAATCAACAATATGAACACTAGATACATAGATCTAGTAAATGAAATGAAGAGGCTCGAAAAGGAAATCTTTGAAGTAGACATGGTCAAGAAGATACTCTAGATTCTCACCAAGGAGTGGGATAACAAAAAGACTGCCATTGAGGAAGCTCATGACTAAAACTTCTACCGCTATGATGAGCTCATTAATAATCTCTTGACCCAAGAGCTATCCTTGGAAAGATATAGCCAACAAGAGAAGAAGCCTGAAGATATAAAGAAAGCTATTACTCTCAAGGCAGAATCCACTGGATCAGCTTCATCCAGAGAGGAAAAGCAACTCAAGGAATCTGAAATCAATAAGGAGCAAATAGCTATGTTAGCCAAACAGTTCAATTGATTCTTGTAAAAGAAAGAAAGGAAGAATTCTAGAAAGTATGAATCCAAAAGATCAAGGGAAGGAACCTCTAGAAGAGACATGCCCAGAAAGAATCCGGAAGAAAAGAAGGATCTGAAGAAAGAAGCTGCCTATTTCGAATGTGGAGAGAAAGGCCACTTTAGAACCAAATGCCCCAAGCTTAAAGGAAGTAAGAAACACAAAAAGAAGGCAATGGTGGCTACTTGGATTAATAGTGAGGAAAGAAACTATTCATCTTTAACAGAAGAAGAAGAGACAACCAACTATGCATTCACGACACTAACTGATCCGGAAGTAGAATAATCCGAAAGAAATCCATCCAAGCAAAAAACTGTGCAAATCGAAGAATCAACATTAGAAACATCCAACACTAAGGTAAACTCTCATTCAAATTATGTTTCTAACTTTGAACTTGCTAGAGCTTTAGGGATTGTGATCAAGAATGTGAGAAAGATCACAAAGGCTATCAAATTCCTCCGAACACAAAGTGATGGAGCTTGCTGAAGACAATGAAGCATTGGCACAAGATGTCAATATGATAAGAGCCACCAAGCACATTGATGTGGTTGAAAAAAACTTCCTGGGAAATCAAGTGCAAATCTTAAGTGCCAACCTATTGGGGTTAGATAGGGAGCTAACTCTGATGAAGGAAACATTAGGAAGAAAACCAGGTCCTTCTCAACCAAGAAGGAATCAAAGGCACGGAACACAAAGAAATAAAAAATCTGGTGCTAAAAGGGATCCAGGACCCTCAAATCAAAAAGAGAAGAAACCTCAGAGGCAACATCAAGCACAGAGATACACAGCTACCTAAAAAGGAAAAGCTAAAGTAGTCCATAACAACCAACCTGCCAAACAAAGAAGAAATCATGGAGCAGAAGTTACAACCCCAATTGGCTTCCGGATACACACCGGATCAACGACAAGCATACAGGAAGCTGGATATAAAGGGAACTAAGGGAAGGAGAATCTTGAGAAGATAAAAAAGAAGCAGCAGAGTAGACCCATTTCAGGGTGCAGGTTTTGTAAGAAGAACAATCATATTACTAAATTATGTAGATTAAAAAACTGTTATTATGATATTTATCCTTGCCCTGAAAAGATTGATAACCAGAGTGGACCCAAATCTGATTGGGTACCCAAACCCACTTGATCTGTTTTGCAGGTATGCCTTAAATCCATAATAGATCAACACACATGGTACATTGATAGTGGATTCTCAAGGCACATGACAGGTGATGAGAAGGCCTTCATCACTTTAGTCTAGAAGAGAGGAGGCAAAGTAAGCTTTGGAGAATCAAAAGGGATAGATCATTGGGTATGGAACCATTGGATCTGAATTAAAGATAGAAGATGTCTCATTAGTTGATGGACTAAAGTTCAACCTACTAAGTGATGCTCAACTTTGTGACAAAAGGAAGAAAAGTCACCTTTGACTCCGGAGGTTGCTCAATCATTGATAGTAAGTCAAATTAACTCATTCTTTATGCACTAGAGTAAATAATGTTCATTCAGTTAACATTAAAAATGAGAAAAAGAATATATGCTTGGTTTCTAAAGTAGAAGAATCATGGTTATGGCACCGGAGGTTGGGACATGTTAGCATGAACCTCCTATCCAAACTAGCCAAAAAGAAATTGGTTATGGGCGGTTTAACTAAGGTTGCTTTTGATAAGGATCACATATGCACTACATGTCAATTACGTAAACAGCATAGGAAAAGCTTCCCTTCCATCTCATACATACCTTCCAAGAGAGTTCTTGAACTCTTACATATTGATCTCTTTGGTCTAATCAAACCATTGAGTTTAAGTAGAAGAGAATACAACTTGATCATTGTGGATGATTATTCTCACTATACCTAGGTTGCTTTGCTAGCTAGCAAAGATGAAGCCTTTGACCAATTCTCAAAAATATTCATCCGGATAGAAGTAGAACAAGGCATAAGCATTGCACGCATCCAGAGTGATAACGGTAGTGAGTTCAAAAATAAGCATTTTACTGAATGTTATGACTCCAAGGGCATTGAACATAACTTCTCTAGCCCTCATACTCCTCAATAGAATGGACTTATTGAGAGGAAAAATAGGACCATAGTTGAGATGGCTAGAACAATGCTAAGTGAGAATTATTTACCAAAATATTTCTGGGGTGAGGCCGTAAACATAGTATGCTACATTTTGAATAGAGCTCTCATTAGAAAGACCTTGGAAAGGATGCCCTATAAAATCTGGAATGGAAGGAAACCCAAAATTGGGTATTTTAAAGCCTTTGGATGTAAATGCTACATCCTAAATGATAGAGAGCAACTAGGAAAATTTAATCCTAAGTCTGATGAAGCAATTTTCCTTGGCTACTCAACACATAGCAAGGCTTACAGAGTCTTTAACAAACAAATTCAAACTATGGTAGAGTCAATACATGTAGATTTTGATGAGACTAACCATGTAGGAAAAGAAGTTCTACTCCAGAAGATCAAATACCAGAAGTTGAAAACTCTAAAGAAAAGAAGGAAGTTCATATTCCAGATTCCTTCTAAATCAAGAAGTACAAAGATGAACCACAAGTTGATCTCAACCCATATGAGATAAACTTTAATGATGTCCAAGAAGAGGAAGTAGAGGTAGAAGTGGAACAAATCCCTATCCAGCATGAATACCTACCAAGAGAAGTTAGAACTCACAGAGATCATCCGGTTATAGCCATTTTGGATAATGTAAAAAATCCAGTTAGAACAAGGGGATAACTCAACAGGATGATGAGCCATGCTGCTTTTCTCTCTCTTATTGGCTAAAGAATTTTCAAGATGTTAAAGGAGATGAAAGCTGGATGATGGCAATGCAAGAAGAACTTGATCAATTCACCAGAAATGATGTGTGGGATCTAGTGGCACCTCCAAAAGGAAAGTCAACCGTTGGCACCAAATGGGTATTTCGGAACAAACTGGATGAATCCGAAGTAGTGGTGAGAAACAAGGCAAGATTGGTTGTCCAAGGCTACAATCAATAGGAAGGGATTGACTTTAAAGAAACATTTTCCCCTGTAGCAAGACTGGAAGCAATCCGGATTCTATGTGCTTTTGCATCATTCATGGGATTCACACTATTCCAAATGAATGGCAAAAGTGCATTCCTCAATGGAGTTATCCAGGAAGAAGTCTATGTGAAGCAGCCACCTGGATTTGAAGAATCAAAGCATTCAAATCATGTATACAAACTGAAGAAGGCTCTCTCTGGATTAAAGCAAGCACCAAGTGCTTGGTATGAGAGACTCACTATATTTCTCATATTCAAGGGGTATATCTGGGGGAAGGTATATACAACTCTTTTTATCAAGAAGAAGAAGGATGATATCATTCTTGTCCACATTTATGTTGATGACATCATTTTGGGACCGATGTGTGAAGAATTCAGCTCTCAAATGCAGAAGGAATTTGAGATGTCTATGATGGGAGAACTTAATTTCTTCCTATATCTACAAATCCAGCAGAGTCCAGATAGGATTTTTATAAACCAATCCAAGTACACCAAGGCGATTCTGAAGAAGTTTGAAATGGACAAGAGCAAGCCAATGTCAACTCCCATAGAATCAGATACAGTCTTATCAAAGGATTGTAAAGGAGAAGATGTGGATCAGAAGCTATATAGAGGAATGATTGGATCACTTAAATAGTTGACAGCTAGCGGACTTGACATACACTATACAGTTTGCTACTGTGTAAGATATTAAGCTAATCCTAAGGATTCACACCTAAAGGCAGTAAAGAGAATCCTCAGATACCTCCTAGGAACCATTAAAGTTGGGTTATTGTATCCTAGTAATGGGAATTTCACACTTCAAGGTTTCATTGATGTAGATTATAGCAGGGAACTCTTGAAAGAAAGAGTACATCCGGAGGCTGTCACTTTCTTAGAGATTACTTGGTATCATGGTATAACAAGAAGCAAACTTCTATTGCCTTATCAACCACAGAAGCAGATTACATGGCAGCAAGAAGTTGTGTGGGCCAACTCCTACGGATTAAGCAATAATTGGAAGACTATAGAGTGTAATCCAGATGTGTTGAAGTGACGTGTGACAATAAAAGTGCCATTGATGTGTCAAAGAATCCTATACTCCATAGCAGGGTGAAACATGTCAATTTCAGGCATCATTTCATCCGGGATCATGTGATGAAGAAGGATGTTGCATTGGTATACATTCCAACCAATGAGCAAAGAGCATATATCTTTACCAAGCCTCTGAGTAAAGATCAATTCAACAAGCTAAGGGAGTCAATTGGAATGTCAAATCCAATTTAAAGGAGAATCCGAAAGATAATTTGGCTTAGTCTGAAGTCCTATAAGTAAAGGAATCCAAAAAAGAAGAAGAAAACTATGTTGACTCTGGATCCGAATCAAAGACCGCCAACTCAGTAGATAGAAAGAGCACATGGCAGTAAAAGCGCTAAAAAGTAACTGTACACATTTTGAATTTCAATTGTCTATTGAGTGTTACACGTGCGGTAAAATTAAATGGCCATTTTAAGAATAAACCTTTCTCATTCTCCAATTTTTACGCCACTTACTTCTCTCATAAATTCCGCCTACCATGTCATCAATCTAGTTAACTTTAACTGCTTCCGGATTACCATTATGCCTTCAGTTTGGAAATTCTATATAAACCCCCCAAAATTCCCCTTCTTCCTCACGTTAGCAACTTACTTCTGTTACTATGCAAAAACCCAAACTCAAAACCCTAAATTCACTAACTTCCTTCAAAAACTCTCTAATGGCAGCTATAATATTAAAAAACAAAATTCACATGCTTCCTCAACATAACATCTTTGAAGAGTCTGCTCTCAAAGATGAAGACTTCACACCCATCAACCTAAAGCACTCTGACTCAGTAGTTCCTACTAGTTGGGAGACAGCTTCCTTTTTGAAACAAACCCTTACTCTAAGCTAATTGAGGATCAACATCTAAGTGATTTCCTTAAAATCAACTACCCAACTTATCTGGATTTAGTGCAGGAATTGTACATAAATATGAGAGTACACTCCTATCATGATGCTCTTAGAACAAAGGTTCAAGGGAAAGAAATCACCATTACGCCGGAATTCTTTGAAAATATCTCAATATGAAGAATGACGGCGTCCAACTTAGAAACGATGGGGATGAACTGCAAGTGAAGTATGACCTCAATATGTGGCTGCATTCAAATTACTTTGGTGATAAATTCTCAACCTACTTTCTGGAAGTACCAAGGTTCCTCCAACTCGCTCTTGCAAAGCTGATTCTGATCCGGAAGGGCACTGTAACTGCCATATCCTCATTTTGACATTGTGTGCTTCAACACTGGGTGGAGAGTAGAGTGGTGAACATAGCAGTACTAATCATCCACTATTTAAGACAACACAGGAACTCCCATGGTGCCTTAATCACTAGAATCCTCGTAGCTAATAAGTAAATTTGACTGGATTCCAAGCATTCCACGGAAAAGAAATTATGGAAAAGAATTTCAAGAAGCTAAATTTTGGTGAGACATGGAATGAGGAGAAGGCCAAGAAGCTAAAGGATGAGAAAAAGAGCCGGGCTAGGAAGGTAGCAGATCCGGTTGAAAATGCCCATGTTCCTAAGAAGGCTAGAACAACTAAACCCAAAGCAAAATAGCAGCAAGCTTTGATTCTGATGGAAGAAGTTGATGAGGATACCCAAACCATCACTCAACTGCTGAAGAAGAACCCAGAAAAGCCCATGCCAAGGGGGAGATTAATAAAAGTAGTAGATAAGAAAAAGAAAGCTACAAAAATCCCAAAGGTTATGGTGGAGGATGAGGAGACTGAGGAAAAAGATCTGGTACCTAAGAGGAGGCAATTCACTAGAAAGGGTTGCCCATTTGATGAGGCAGTTTCGGCCAAAAAGAGCAAAACCAAGAAGCCTATCGGGATAATGATTGATGAAGGAGTAGCAAAAAGGGCTGAGGAAGCTAAACTGGTTAAGGCCAGGAAAACCAAGAGCAAGAATGTGCCTGGATCTAATGAGGAAGTCACTTTGGATGACCCTTAATATGAAGAAAAGAGGGAAGCCATCAAGGATAATAACAAGATCAACAAGCTCAGAACATAAGGACTTGGAGGTTCTTCCTGTGCCAAGGCTATACTAGTTAATCCAATAGATATGGCAACTCTAGCCCAAGATCCAGAAGCAAATCTATTTGCCTTCATGTCCAGAATAGGACCTCTTCCAGAGAACCTACTCAATTCGAAAGCTGAGATCACCAATGAAGTAAAACCTAAAGAGGCATATATAGAGGGTATTGAGGACACTACCAACACACTTAAGGAAGTGATCAAAAGTCCTGAAAAGGCATTTGAAGGGATGACTGAGGACATTTCTAGTCATCCGGGGGTTGTGGAGGTGGAAGAAGAAAGAGGAGCTGAGAACAATTTAGAAGCGCCAATAAATTAGGTAATTCCTGACATAGTTTCATTTGATATTAATGTTAATACAGCAGCTGCTGTTGAAACAGTAGATTAAAATAAGGGCAACTTAGATACTGAAATTTAAAATGTATCTAAGGACAACCAGCCACATCATTTCGGAGGAGGGACATGGTCTGAGACCCAACAAGAACACTTCTAAAGTAGACTCTAAGGGTGATGCCATTCAGGAGGGAAGGTTTGAAGAAGAAGAAGAAGAGGAGGAGTCCTCTAAAGAAGAAGAGACAAGTAAGGAAGACTCATTTGGATCATAAGACCGGAAGCAATTCAGGATCTGAGACTTCCTCTTTTAACAGTCCAATCAAAAAGCCAACTACTAGTATAAATCAAACCAGAGTAAAAAAGATCACAACAACGCTAAAAATCCTATAGGATGCTACACATGAGGAACATGAGGAAAGCTATATCAAGCAATGTCTCCGGAATATATGTACGCAACTCAAATCTATAGAGAAAGTGTTGCATAAAAATCCTCAGCTCTAGGCTTGAAAGCATAATTAAGGGAAAAAGGGAGTGTTTAGAAGATTGAGGAAAAAGTGGGAGAGTTTCCCATTGAGGATCTAGTGGCAGAAGTCTCCCTTACCAAAGTGACTTCAGTGCTGGAATAGATCAAAACTAGCCTTGCAGGAGGTAATCATTCTGTAGATCAGGCCAATACTGCAGCTACAAATAATTGTGCTACCCTCATGGACAAAATTAACTCCTCCTCAATTGATCTATCCATAAAGTTGAAGGAATATCTGGACTCCAAGTTTGAAAACTTGTCAAAATTCATCAATGAAAAAGAAGAGAAATCAGCACTCCCCAGCCTAACTGAGAAGCAACATGCCATCTTGGACAAGCTCACAAAATTCATGGAAGAAGAACTGCCCAAGCTATTTGCCAAACAAATGGAAAATATTGCATAGGAAGTTGTGGATCAAACAAATGGGCAGGATACAGTCA
The DNA here is from genome assembly GCA_947683365.1 of Euphorbia pulcherrima. Taxonomy (NCBI): domain Eukaryota; kingdom Viridiplantae; phylum Streptophyta; class Magnoliopsida; order Malpighiales; family Euphorbiaceae; genus Euphorbia; species Euphorbia pulcherrima. The sequence continues at coordinate 13,972,602 of CANTUS010000007.1, forward strand.
TAAATAATGCCAAAGAAGAACTTCATAAAGATATCATGACTATCAATGATAGTGTTCACAACTACCGAAGAGACATGGGGAAGGAAATTGAGAAAGTGCTATCCAATCTGTCCAACCTATCAATATCTGGATCTTCCTCATCACCTTATATTCAGGAAAGCCAGCTCCTTCCTGTTCTCCAAGACTTTGTACATCATATAGGGGATATAGGCTTCTTTAGCCACAAAGGAATAGCTACCCTCCTAAAAGCCTTGTTTTCCTATTTTGAAGAGAAGGATCGCGAGCATGTCCTACATATGCATCCTTACATCACTGAGTCTTATACCTAGCTCTGGAAGGTCTTTCGGCCCCTGCATCTAGCTCCAGCCACTATGGATACAATCATGGACTGCAGTGGAAAAGGAAATGTGGATTATTCTATTTACTCCACAGCTTGGCAGCAAAGCTGGGATGGTAAAACCTTTATGATAGTCAACCCCCAAGCTGATGCAAACAAAAAAGGGGAGGATAATAAGGGGGAAGACAAAGCTGATGCAGAATAAGAGCAGCAAGACATAGGAAAGGAGAAGAAAGGAGAAGCTTCTGGAAAGAAATAATTTTTGTAATAGATATAGCTATTAATAAAATGTAAAATCTTTAATAGCTAGTTTCATCTTTTTCACTTATAAATTTCTGTAACTGCAATTCTGGAAATTTATTGATGTTAACTATTGTTAACAGCAGAAGTATATATAGTGAAAAATTATTACAAAAAAATTACTTTTAAAGTGCAATCTGCAATTGTACTAGAAAAACCTTAGAAGCTAGACTTGAAAAATGTTGGGGGAGTTAGGGATGCTAAAATTATTGGTGAGTAAAAATTGTAAATGACTAAGTATCAAGAATCACACTTAGATCATAAAAAAAACCCCTTTCCTTATGCTTAGATATCTTAGGTTTTTGTTTCCATCAAATGGGGGAGATTGTTGAAAACAATGATCCGGAACAATAAATAATCCGGATTAGGTTTGAAGTAAATAAAACACCTAAGTACAAAAAGACCTAAGTCACTCAATTTGGACATATAACCAAAGAATCCAAAGTCCAAGACAAAAGAAGACAATTACCTAACCATGAATGGAAGCATCCGGTCAAAGTTTGGAAAGGAAACAAACTTTGAAACCACCCAAAATAGCATCTAGAAGAACTGATTGCACTAGCTTCTGAAAGAAGATAGATCCGAAGATATTAAGTCTGAAAAACATCCGGAAATATCAAGACAAAGGGAATAATTCAAAATATTAAAATTCCCTCCCTCCTTTTGGTCTGCAAGTCAAAGATCCTTTTCCCTAAAGTAATTCAAAAATGGCAACTAGCACTTTTCAGAGAAAGGACAAAGGACTGACACAAAAAAGAGAAAAAGGTAACAACCTTTTTCACCTAGACCAATAACAAAGGCGCGTGGAACTCACACCAAAAAGGTACTGGCGTAAAAGTTGGTGAATCACTAAAATACATGGAAAATGATAACTGACAACTTTTCAGTCTCAATTCTAAGGATTCAAATGGGTCAAAATCTCTGTCTAACAGATTGATCATTGGTTCCAAAAGTGCCACATATTACCTGATCAATGGTGAAGATTCAATTATAGCTCAACAACCCACAATAGCTACATTTATGAACAAATTGAGAAGGTGCTGGTTGATTTTGAGAAAGCATACACAAGAGAATTTGCTGAAAGTAAACAGCTTCTTATTCCCTCCAAGAATCAAATCATTCAAAATTTGTTTGTAAGGATTCCCAAGTGAAGTTATAAACTTGAGGAAGTCCAAAACCAAAACCTTTGAGAAAACAAAGTGTAAAGGATCTCCTACTTGGGTGAGTAGTGAGATTGGGATATAGTTGAAGTTAGTGCTTTGAGTAGGATCTCCCTGTAGGACTCAGCTTAGGTTTGGGTAGAAATCTAAGTGGTATATCCTGCTAAAGACAAAAGGACTCTACTAGGAGTTAGTGCTTCTAGTGGTATATCCTATATCTAGAAGGGGGTACCATCCGGAGATAAATTATAAGGTTTGATTCCTGATAGTTGGAAAGGAATCCACTAGTGGAAAAGCTCAGAGGAAGGAAACTCTAAGGACTAGAGTAGGCGAGGCCGAACCAGGATAAAATACTTGCGTTTGAATTCCTTACTTTTTATTTATTTACATTGCTATTTTTATAACTACATCATCTGGATCCATCCTCTGGATCATGTTCAAACACGCTATACAGAGACTTTTTGAAGTCTTATTAAGGGACCAACAGAAGGATCACCCTGGCCATGCTGAGGCTGCTGTTGCTGATCATGTACCTGGAGTGTCCCCAACTAAGCTCGAAGCCGCCGGATCTCCAACTGTCATATTTTAACATAAATCATTCATATGCATTACACGACATATCATGCATCATCATTAAAACCATAAAATAATAAACATACTACCATCTCAAAATTTTGGTTCATCATGAATCGCTGCTACCCTTGGATGTACCCCCATTCGGAGATGCTATTAATAATAGGCACCTGTAAGAAAAGATAAGGGATCAGGATGAGTCAAAACTAGCGTAATCCAATAAAAAAAGACAAAAATAACTCACATGAGTGGTGCCGGTAGGATAGAAAGTCTTCAGATGCTCAAGATCTAAGTAAGGTTGAACCACCGGAATATACGTACTCAAGTCAAGACAGTACATCAGGAATATGGGACCGATGAGGCAGGACTGATGAGCCCAAGGAGCTCCCAACATTGGCAGAAGTAGACTCAAGTCTCTTCCCACCTTGATGATCCTGCAGAAATGTCAGAGCAAAGGAAAATTAGGCCAACTAAGCATAAAATGGAAAGGTAAAGAAGAAACCAGAGTCAATGAAGAAGAAGATACTGTCATCTGAACAGCCCTAGGCAAACCTAATCTGGCTCACCTACTAGGGGGAGAAGTCGAAGGGGCATCACCCTCAGAGGGGTTATGCATGTATGGCTGAGGTGCAATGGGAATAGGGTCTATCTCCAGCTATCCAAGTAGCTGCGAATGGCAAAACTCCTTGTACCCCCCAATCCGCTCCAAGAAGGCATTGGGTAAGCCATTAGAAGATAGTCACGCAAAGTCAGGTGAGCTGCAAGGTCAAAAGATCTATTAGGGTACATTAGGAGGGATAGAGCATGATTTGGGAGGAAGATGCTAACCTTGGATACGCTCTCTAGGGTACCACTCTAAAGAAAATGGAGTCTCTAAAATCAACTAGGTATGGATAACCTCCCCAGCTAACCTCATTGCCTCCGACCAATGAAGCTCATGCCCCCAAGGATATTGTGAGGTGTCGATGACATGTGGGTCTCCCTTAGGACCTGCGTGAGAGGCGGGGCCTGCTGGGGGTTTGGTTGGATTTAGGCGTCATAAAACATTCTATAGTTAAAGTTTACACAATAAGCCAATTTTAATGAATAAAAGAATCGAGACCCAAATCTTGATACAATTGATAGAGTCACCACCCAAGTTATCTACTTGGGAAAGAGTTTTGGTACGGTTCCCTCTGGGTGGGAGACTCATACCTATTGGATCAGAGATTCGGGTATCGGATGAGTCACTTATTTCTCATTTAGTTGATTCAAAATTACATTCACTATGTAAAATCATTTGAGTTTTCATCATTTGGGGAATTATCACAGAAATTCTATTACTACACTCTTTCACACTTGTTACATGCATTTACATATTACAATAAAGCACAAGTAATAAATGGGGGAATAAAAATTACAACCGGGGGAAAATGGGGGAAATTGCAAAGAGAACCTATACATTTGTTCTAAGTTATAAAATAAAATAAAAATAAATTACCCTGCATCCACAGATGTTAGCACAGTTTATAGCACACCATAAATTAGTATTTTAGCTTATTTTGTTGTTAAAACACGTTTTATCTTTTTGTGGGTTGATTTGCCAGATTATTAGTGAAAATGATCGCATGCCAAATGGTGAGTTGGGTTAATTTTTAATCAGTTAATTATGGGTTCGGGAATCTGCCAGGGGCTGGTACCCGTATGGGTGGGTAGGACCTGTACGGGTGCCAGGGAGGACCCGTATGGGTATGGTGTACCCGTACGGGTCTTGTCTGGTCTAGACAGAAGCTCTATTCAGTTCAGTTTACATATTAACAGATTAATGGATCGACGGCAGAAAACTGAAATAAAAGGGATTTCCTTTCGTATGAGTATGGCGCACCGATTTGATATCTTTGGGGATATATGGTGCTAACAAGGCTCATACGGGTTAGGACTAGACCTGAAATAAGAAATGAAAGGAACAGATATAATAGAAGGAACAAGCAATAATAATAAGGAAATAATTAAGATGTGAGTCTCTTTGAAACTCAGGAGCGTTACCTTTGTAGCGTGAATCCACTTTGAGATGATCCCTTTGCTATTCAGAGAGTTTGGCAAAAGTAGATGGTGAAATAGGACTATTTAGGTGAGTGTCTGTGTGGATAGAACCTTCTCTAAATCCTAGTCAATGAAGTTAAGAATGAATAAAATATGGACAAAACCTCAAAGGATGAGTTTTCTCCCTATTTTATACCTCCTATACCCCTATTATACCTTTTCTATACATATAGAAACTGCTAGAATTTTTGTGTAATTTTTATATGAGATGCATCTGTGTTAATGTGAAGAGAAGGGCTCTATTTATAGGGGAAAGGAGGTCCGAATGCAATAAATTGCATTCATAACCTGCCTTTTCCCAAAATAGGAAAGAATTCCTTTCCAAAAGAGCATGTTTAGGCAACAAGAGTACCCGTATAGGTGAGGCCCCACCCATATGGGTACTAGGGGACCCGTACAGGTCCCTTCCCAAGCGTATAGAAGGGATGACCCATACAGGTCTGCCAGTGGATCTGTACCACCAAGTAGCACCCGTACGGGTCCCTAAGGGCAGACTAGGTCTCCTAACTTCAGCCAAACTCAACTCTATAGTAGTAAGAACACCTCTGATGGATAACACCTAAAATACATTGCATCATATAGCTTTCATCATCGTTTCGTGAGAAGGATCGTTAAAATCTAGTGCTCACAGACTGCCCCTTATGGGATCACTACAGATACGGATCTATATGATCTCACGATGTGAGTGAGGGTTTAGAAATTATACCTAAGGTGATGGTGTCTGTGAGTTCCTTTCTTGAGGTGAACTCCTTTCTTGGGGGTCCCTTTCCTGAGGCGGACGACTTTTCTTTGAGGATGCGTATCCCTTTCTTGAGGTGGATGACTTTCCATAGCTGATGCATATCCCTTTCTTGAGGTGGATGACTTTCCTTTGCTAATGTGTATCCCTTTCTTGAGGCAGATGACTTTCCTTTATCAATGCGTATCCCTTTCTTAAGGCGGATGACTTTCCTAACTGGTGTATCCCTTTCCTAAGGTGGATCGACTTTCCTTGCCAATGCGTATCCCTTTCTTGAGGCAGATGACTTTCCTGACTGGTGTATCCCTTTCCTAAGGTGGATCAACTTTCCTTGCCAATGCGTATCCCTTTCTTGAGACTGATGACTTTCCTTTTGCTACTGTGTATATCCCTAGTGACTCTGCATGGGGAAGGTGTATATCCCTTTCTTAAGGTGGATCAACTTTCCTGGCCATTGTATCCCTTTCGTAAGGCGGATCAACTTTCCTGACTGATGATATCTCTGAGGAAGACATGTGTATCCCTTTCCTGAGGTGGATGACTCTCCTGGCTACCGTATTCCTTTCTTAAGGCGGATGACTTTCCTATTGCTACAGCGTATCCCTTTCTTGAGGCGAATGACTTTCCTGCTAGGGAATTTTGAATAACCTAAAAAGAGACAAAAATCAAACACCGAGTCTGTCATTATCTAACTAGACACCTCTTTATTCTTAATTGAATTTTGTGAAAAAAATATTTTGCCCCTTTAATTAAGAATAAAGAAGTGTGGATGCGATAAACCAAATATTATGTGCAAGAAATGCCAGGTTTGGCCAGATCGACGTATATTTTGCCACTAGGGAATGCTCCTAGGGTGAGTGCCCCTAAGATATAACAAATCTACTACTGGGAATTAGGGGGATGCCTCTAGGTTAACGGGGGGGATGCCCCTAAGACCTGATGATTCCGTTACTAGGAAATGGGGGGATGCACCTAGATCGGATGGGGGGATGCCCCTGAATCAGTGGGGGGATGCCCATAAGACCTGATGATTTTATTATTGGGAAATAGGGGGATGCCCCTAGATCAGATGGGGGATGCCCCTGGATTGGTGGGGGAATGCCCCTATGACCTGATGATTCTGTTATTGGGCCATGGGGGGATGCCCCTAGATCGGATGGGGGGTTGCCCTTGGATCTGATTTCGCTACTAGGAAGTGGGGGGATGCCCCTAGATTGATTTCTCGACTAGAGAGAGAAGGTATATCCTTTGAGTAAAGTCTCTTCTATTGGGGAGGCCCTTTCTCGTAAAACTTGTTTGCTGGGGAAGAATTCTCGTGCTAGGATGGACCTGTATGCAAAAAACCATATTTATTGGTGATCAATTCAAAAATGGCTTACCTTGATTCTTGATTAACTTTTGGGAAAACAAAAATAATTTTGCCCTTTCAATCAAGGATCAAGGTGAGCAAATATAACTGAAATGTGGGTGTGAAGAAGAGTGGGGTTGGTCCCGAGCTTGGACTGGATGAATTTTTGGTTTTTGCTGAAATACTAAAGCAAAAAATCTACCCTTAGATGGCAAAAGAGGGCCCGTATGAGTGGCCCAGACCCATACGGGTAGGTTTCTCAAAAGTGGGGACACGTACGGGTGGGGTAGGACCCATACGGGTCCCTGATGGGGGTTTTAAAAGACAGGTTAGTCCCTTCACATCTCACCTTACACAAAAACTTCCCATTTTGCATTTTTCGGTGATTAATCTCCTAAAATCAATCAAACAAGTACAAAAAGATTCCAAAGGCCGGCCATTTCTTCCTTAGACTCGAAGACTTACCTCCGGTGGATGATTCAGGGCTTCGAGAATGCCCAGTTTCCGTCAGTTATGTGTTTCGGCAGGGAGACTCATTTTTGGGACTTACTCCCGCTTCTAAAGTTCCTCTGATCCCTTCTTTCGAGACCCACGCCTCAAAATTCCAGGTAATTTCATTCGATTCTCAGTTTTCCAATTTTAACCTTTTGATAATTTCTTGAATTTTGGCATGGATTAGGGTGTTTTAGACTTTAGAATAGAGCCAGATGCGTGTAACTTTAGCCTAGGACGCTTTTAGGATAGTTTTGGATGAACTTTGGTTGGAATTGGATAATTTTGGATTTTTTAGAGTTTTGCCCGCATAAGGACTACTTATAGGGGACCCATACGGGAGAGGGGGGGCCGTACGAGTCGCATTTTTGATATGGGTTCCACTCAAGGACCCCGTACGGGTGGGTCCTACCTATATGGGTCCTATCCTTAGGGATATAACATTATTTTTTCTGATTTCTATAACCCTTTTCTGATTTCTGACTTATCTGCTATATTCTAACCCTATTAATATGTGATTTAATTTTTGTAGTTCCAATATAAGACCGTGGAAGCCTTAAGCTTCTGCAGGAAATGGTACGAGGAGATTCGTACTGCAGGGGATACGGAGTTGCTGACCCGCATCAATTCCTTCGGGTTCAGCCACATTATTAGGGCCATCCCTTAGGCCCCCAAGACAATGGCTCCCGGTGCCATTTCAGCTCTGATAGAGAGGTGGTTAGAGATGACCCGTACTTTCCATTTGCCTATTAGGGAGGTCACCATTACTCCCTCAGATGTATGTGCCATGATGGGCCTAGAGTGGAGTAAGGACATGGTCTACTTTGATGTTTATGCCGACCGGTGGCATTCTCGGCCTGAGGTGAAGGCCTACATTGCTGGATTACTTAGGCTTCATCCGGGCGGGATGAATAAGCTCAAGTATGGGGACCTGCATGGTTACTAGATCAAGCAGCCGAGTCCTGTTGCAGCTGATAGGAGGGATCGGTATGCTCAATCTTTCTTAATGACATTCCTTACCACCATCTTCTTCCCAGTGTACTCGAGAAACCTCAACTATGGTTTGCTCTTCGCCATCGAGGATCTTGCAGCTGTGCCCTGCAAGAACTAGTGCTGGGCCATCCTAGCATAGTTGCATTATGGATTGAACATAGAGGTCTGGGGTGAGCAGTCTGAGCTCATGATCTGCCATTTGATACTACTAGTAAATCCCAAACTGATATCTTATGCTTTAACCCTTTGTCTAAACCATATTGCACAAATCCTTACTTTATCTTGCAGATTTGGGCTTTCGAGCACCGATTGATTCCTAGGCCAGAATTACCTATGCAGCCTGAGACGTAGCATATCATATCTAGATGGATGGGGCTTTGGTAGAATCAGCCCTTGACTATGGTACAGTACCAAGATATCTTATGCCAGCTGCGCTCAGATTGGGTAAGCTTCTTCCCTATTGAACCTGCATTTTACATTTCGATAAACCTTTAGTAAAAACTGTTTTTACTAGGTTGTGACACTCATAGTGCATTCATTCTGTATAGGTTATCTGAGACCCATGGGAGAAATTGGTCACGTATGGGGCCTCGAGTAAATACGGGCTGGTATGGATGACCGCCGCTTTATCTTGGAGTCATCACTCTCCTATGAGTGGTATTTCGGTGAGCGGGTCTGAGGGTGGCAGACCAGTGCCTTGGTGGAGAGATCGATCCCTCCTATGATCCCGACGGCCTCATCTTATGCCGGGGACCAATTAGGGGATGTACTTGCTGGGCGAGGGAGCTTGCGTACTGTCTGTTGAGGGCCCTTATACTGAGTTTATTGATTCCTCCCTCCTACCACCCTACGACAGGATCCATCATAAGGATGAGCCCCTGGAGTTTCATCGGAGCAATGATGATGAGGAGGAGGAGGAGGAGGAGGGCGGACTGAGGGGTGACCGCGGGGGTCCATCTATAGTTCAGAGCACCAGGGGCTCAATTAGGTATGCTACCCCTTCTTCTCATGTATGCCTCTCACTTAGCCTTTGTGAATACTTGGTCACTTTTTAAAATTGATTGTGAATTTGAGTCTGATTCTTTATTGCCACAACCTTCTGCTTCCATGCGGAAGAGATCTGCTGCTACCGCTGCTACTCCTACCCCCAAGCCATTGGTGAAGTAGTCTTGAGCCTCCAGATCTATGAGGGAGGGCATCCTCAGGGCTGAGTTGGATACTTTCTTCTGGCTCATTGACCATTTAGGGAATCGAGCTATCAAGAAGCTCGAGGAGTTGATCTAGCCTATTGGTTTCACTCCTTCTAGCTCCACCCATGTAAGGAATCCTTTACCTTGGCCTTTGTCCATTACTACTTAAGATGTCTTATTCTAATGTGACCCTTTCTTTTCACGTGACCATTTCTGAGGCCGACAGGATAGCTCGGGGTTATTTTTCAGTGTGGGATCTGCTGTTGGCCCAGGAGGCTTTAGCTTCAGTAAGTTCCTTTTACCTAAAAAATTTCAACAAACTATGCATGCATGCCATGATATTTATATATGTATACCCATCTTATGATTTCCATTACAAACTTTGTTGGCCATGGAGCGGGGCAGGTTCGCCCGAGATTTGGATGCTTCAGAGGAGAGAGCCCAGTTTTTAGAGGAGCAGCTATAAGCAGCCACTATTGAGGCTGACCAGGCCACGGTCGAGACTGCTCAGGTGAGGGCAGAGATTGAGATGCTGAGAGGTCAGCTAGCAAGGATGACTGAGGATAGTTAAACGTCGGTTCCCTCTGATGATGAGACCAAGGAGGATTTTTTGGCATATCTAGTGACTCAGAGAGGTGTGGATCAACATGTTGAGAGAAGTGATGCTACCAGGGCTGCTGCAGGGACCTCAAAGACTAGGACCCTACCCAATTGGCTACTGGTACTGATTCTGCTGAGGACCTCATGACTATAGACGTGGATGATCTGCTGGCGGATACTCAGGATCAGCCTCAGGAGGGTCGCCGGTGATAGGATCCCCGGCCGCTTATATTACGATTATAAACTGTTAGTACTTTTCTGGTGTTGGTCCCTGTGAGGGCCTATATAAGGTCAGAGGGGGGTGAATGACCCTTTTTCACCGAATTAATAGACTTTAATAAGTCTAAGTGTAGTGTGTTTGATTATGATCCGGAGGATGGATCTGGATAATGTAAATCTGATAATATAATGCAATAAGTAAAGGAAAGAAAATCAAACACAATGATTTATACTAGTTCAGCCCCGTCTATGTCCAATCCCCAGAGTTTCCTTCCTTCTAGCTTATCCACTAGTGAAATCCTTTCCAACTAGCAGGAGTCAAGCCTTACAGGTTGTCTTCGAATGGTAACCCCTTTCGGATGTAGGATATACCACTAGAAGCACCAACTCTTAGCTGAGTCCTTTTGCCTTTAGCAGGATATACCACTTAGACTTCTACCCCGAATCTAAGCTGAGTCCTATAGGGAGATCCCACTCAAAGTACCTACTTCAAGCTGTATCCTAATCTCACAACTCACCCAAGTAGGAGATCTTTTACACTTTAGTTTTATCAAAGGTTTTGGTTTTGGATTTCCTTAAGTTTATAACACACTTAGGAATCCTTACAAACGGATTTGGAATTATTTGATTCTTGGAGGGATGAATTTCTAATTACTTTTGGCAAATTCCCTTTGTTAATTACTTTCTCAAGTCTATCAGCACCTTCTCAACTTGTGAAGCTTCCCTTTTATAGGCTTGGATCATAAATGTAGCCATTGTGGGTTGGTGAGCTGTAACTCAATCTTCACCATTGGTTAGGTAAAATGTGGCCCTTTCGGAGCCGTTGATCAATCCATTAGATAGTAATTTGACTCATTTGAATCCTTGGGATTGAGGCTGAAAAGATGTTAGTGATCGTTTTCCTTGTATTTTAGTGTCCCACCAACTTTTACACCAGTAACTTTTTGGTGTGAGCTCCACGCGCCTTCTTATTGGTCTAGGTGAAAATGGTTGTTATCTTTTTCAGTTTGGGGTCAGTACTTTCATCCTTTTTCTAAAAAGTGCAAGCTGTCTTTTTTATCTTACATATGGGGAAAGGATCTTTGACTTTGTAGACCAAAAGGTGAAGGGAAAAGTTATCTTTGAAACTTTTCCCATTGTCTCGATAACCAAGTCTTTCATATGTTCTCATACTTGGTGACTCCGGATCTGTCTTCTTCTGGTGCTTGTATAATCAATTCTTCTAGATGCTATACTTGAGGATTTAGAGTTTGTTTCCTTTTCAAACTTTAACCTGGTGATTACTCTATATGATTAGGTACTTGATGTCTTCAATGGATGTCCTAAAAGCTGGATCTTGACTGGATGCTTCCATTTGGATTTTGGAGATACTTTGTTCAAGTTTTTATTTCTATCAAACTTGATCCGGATAATTTAGTTTAATTGAGATTTTGGATCATTGTTTTCCAACAATCTCCCCCATTTGATGGAAACAAAAATTAAGACAACTAAGCGTAAGGGAAAGGAGTATATATGAGCTAAGTATGATTCTTGATACTTAGTCATTTACAATTTTACTTCCCCATAATTTTAGCATCCCTACTCCCCCAATATTTTTTAATTCTTGGCTTCTATATTTTTGAAGTACACTTACAGATTGTACTTAGAAGCAATTTTATGTAAATGTTTTTTCACTATATATATACTTCTACTATTAACAATGGTTAACATCAATGAAGTTTTGGATTACAATACAAAGTAAATATAAGTGAAAAATTGTTAAAGCTAGCTGTTACAGGATTTTTACATGAGATTAAAAGCTAACTATACATTTACATAACTACCTATCTATTTGCATATCATCTCCCCCTTTGCTTGTTGTGCTCTTCTCCTCCTTATTGTTTTCATCCGATTGGGGGTCAATTAGCATGTATGATCTTTTATCCCAGCTTTTCTGCCATACTTTGGAATAGATGGAGTAATCTATATTACCTTGTGAGCGCTTTTCGAAGATGGCATCGACAGTGGTCAGAAAGAGTTGATAAGGTCTAAAAAATGCCTAAAGTTCTTTGTAGGACTTTGTCATGTCTGGAAACATTTTGAGTGCATGGGCTTAATCTGCCTTATCAGAGTAGGGGAACATACATTTGAGAAGTGTTAGGATTCATTTATACCCAAAGAATCCAGTGTCGCCTATATGTTTGACCAAGTCATTGACCATTGGGATCACAAGGTTATCGCTTGTAAAAGAGGAGGATCCAAATGAGGAGAGAGAAAGATTAGCCATACCTGACTTTATTGCTTCAATATCATTACAGATATCTCTCCGGACATTGTGGATGCTGGAGTTAAGTGTAGTGAGATCCTTGTGGAAGGTCTCTTGCAGAGCCTTAATTAGATCATTAGTTCCGGTGGAGTGATGTCCACTGTCATCACTTATCTTATCCACTTGCTTCTTTAATAATGCTGGAAGGTCCTTATCAAGAAAATGTGTGAGCATTTCTTGTATGGCTTGATGCTCTTCAACTTGTAGGTTAAGCGCAGAAGTAATGTCCTTCTCTCCTTGGGTAGCAGTTTCCAGAATGACTTTTAGCAAGCTTTCAAACTTGTTGTTAGTGTACTCTTTAAGCTCAGTGGATAGGTTTTTAATCTTGTCCAGGGCTATAGCATAGTTGTTTATGGCCACTGTATTAGCCTGATCTCCAACTTTGTTGGATCTGGCGATGTTGGTGTAAATTTGCTCAAGAATTGGTTTTATCTTGGCAAGAGAGACTTCTGCTACAAGATCAGCAGTGGGAAAGTCCTCCACTTTCTCTGCTATCTTCGTGATATCCCCCTTTATTTCCTCAAATTCCTTTTATATGGTCAAAGGCTGGAATTCTTTAATAAGTAATTTCTCCACAGCTTTTAAGTGTTTGCATATATTCCGGAGACTCTACTTGGTATACCCTTCCTTATTTTCTCCAAGAGTGGCCTCTTTGAGTAATTTAAATGTTGCTATTAACTTTTCTTGTTTTGTGTTCACTGCAGCCAATCTGATTGGGCTTGCTCGAGGAGTTGTTGATTTGGAACTGCTTCCAATCTCATCAGATCTGGTCGTTTCTGCTTCCATTGATTCTTTGTTGTCTTCTTCCTTCAACCGTTCATCTAGACTAGCCTTGCCCTTTGAGTCCACTCTAGGAGCGTTCTCATCGAATCTCAGGCTAAGTTCCTCCTCTAGAACTTTATGTTTCAGGTTAGACTCCTGATCCTTAGATGCAATTAGGGAATGTGCATCTAAGTTGTCCCTTTGTTTAGCTGTTGTTGCAGTACTAGCAGCAACATCAACATTGATATAAAAAGATACTGAGGTAGGGATTACCTTAGTGGATGACGTTTTGTTTAGATCAGCCGCTTCCTTACTTCCTTCCTCAACCTCTTCAACCCCCGGATGGCTGGTAATGTCCTCAGCCACCCCTGATAATGCCTATAAAGGACTTGCCACCACTATCATCTCTTATCCCAAAATGGTGGAATTGTCCTTACCATTCCCTCCAACTCCCTTTTTAGGACTTTCCAATACTACTACTTTCGGGTTTATACTCAACAAGTTTTCAAGAAGAGGGTCAGATACAACTTGGAGATTCAGTAGGTCCTCATCTGGATATTTGGCCTCTCTAAGAAGCCCCAACTCTTTTTGGGTGATTAGCGTTGGAGGACTATTGGATTTTGCAGCACTGGATGATCCTCCAGGTCCCTCTTTTATTAGAAGATTGATCTTCTGATTATCTTTTACTATTGACATCATCTCAGTAAATTGTGGATCATCCGAGAAGATATTGTCCTCTGGTGGTGGCCTCTTATTGGATTGAATAACTTCCTTCCCTTTTCTTGTATCTTCTGGAGTGGCAGTTTTGGGGAGTTGGTTCCCTTATAGTTATTCCGGATGCAACTTTCCAGATTGGAAGTTTGGCTCTAGCTTTCTGTGTTTTCAGGCCTCAGCAAATGTTAACCCTCTCTTCTAGAGTTGCTTGTTGGGAGCAGGCTCCCTATCCCTATTCTCCTCACTATCCGACTCATGCTCTTCCATGAGGATATCTTTCACTTTCCTTTTCTGCCCCTTTTTGTACCCTTCTCTAATGGTAGCTGCAGCTACTGTAATAGTTTCTCTTACCTCTAGCTCACATATAGGTCTCTTTAGTTTGTCTGCAGCTTTAATTAACCTTTCCCTTGGCTTTTTGGCAAGAGATTTAGCCATTAGTTAGGTTAAGGACATAGTGTCCTCATTGATTTCCTTAACCAGAACCAAGGCAAGTTCCTTCTTTGCCTTTGACTTGTAGGTTCTGGCCTTCTTAGGAACTAGAGCTTCTTCTGGATCCACTGCCTTACGGGTCCTGCTCCTCTTCTCATCCCTCTGCTTCTTTGCTTTTGCCTCATCCCATTTTTCTCCAAAACTTAACTTCTGAAAATTCTTTTCCAAAATTTCTTTTCCTGTTGCAGACTTTAATCCAGCTAAGTTTACTTCATTTGCAATTAAAATTCGGGTGATGAGAGCGCCATGAGAATAAGTGTGATGCCTCAGGTAGTGTATGATCAATACTGGCATATTTACAGCTCCACTCTCCACCCAATGCTAAAGCATACAGTGTTGGAAAGCTGACACTGTGGTGAGAGATCCTTTCCTGATCATGACAAGTTTGGCCATAGCATGTTGGAGGAATCTTGGTACCTCCAGTAAGTAGGTGGGAAATTTGTCCCATAAATAATTTGGATGCAGCCACATCTTGGAATCATAATTGACTCTCTGCTCATCTCCATCGTTTGTTATTTAGAACCCATCATTTTTCATGTTCAAGAACTTTTCAAAGAATTATGGAGTAATTGTAATCACCTTTCCCTGAAACTTAGTTCTCAAGGCATCGTGGAAGGAGTGGGCTTTGAGGTTGTCATAAAATTCTTTACCTAAATCTGGATATGTAGGGCATTTGATCTTAAGGAAATTAGTCAAGTGTTGATCCTCAATTAATTTAGAGTAGGGGTCTATCTCAAATGGGAAGTTGTCCCCTAAATAGTCTATGGGGATTACAGAGTCGAAAGGCTTAAAGTTTATGAGGGTGAAATCTTTATCTTGTAGATCAGACATTTGAAAGAAATTCTTAGTGGGTAGCATTTTGGGTTCTTCACTAGTCATAATAGCAGCCATTTTAGAAAGAGTGAAGGAATTAGGGTTTAGGTTTTGAAATTTATAGAGTAACAGTAAGGTAGTTGCTCGTGTGAAAAAGAAAGGTATTTTGAGGGGTTTATATAGTTTTTTCAAAGCGAGGGTATTCTGGTAATCCAGATGCCATTAATTTGGCTGGATTGATGACATGGCAATCGGAATTTTAGGAGAGAGGTAAATTCAGTTTAACAGGAGAATGGGAACGGTTTATTTTGAAAGCCAACTGTTGAATTTTTAGCGCACGTAATAGCCAATAAACGTTTGAAATTCAAAAAGTAATGTTACCTTTAATCGCTTTTACTGCCATTTGTCATTCTTGTCTGCTGACACGGCACTCTTTCCTCCGGAATAAATTTTTCTCCAATGCTTCTTCTCTTCTGGATTTATTGTTTAGCCAATGATCCAAAATAATTTTGGACTATCTTTTGGATTCCCTTCAAATTGGATTACACATACCAAATGACTCCCTTAGCTTCCCAAATTGATCTTTACTCAGTGGCTTAGTAAAGATGTCTGCTCTTTGCTCATTGGTTAGAATGTATACCAAAGCAACATCCTTCTTTATCACATGATCCCTGATGAAATGATGCCTTATGTTGACATGGTTCATCCTGCTATGGAGTACTGGATTCTTTGATACATCAATAGCACTTTTGTTGTCACACATAACATCTACACATCTGGATTGAACTCCACAATCTTCTAGTTGCTGCTTGATCCAAAGGAGTTGAGCCACACAACTTCCAGCTACCATATATTCTGCTTCTGTAGTAGATAAAGCAACTGAAGTTTACTTTTTGCTATACCATGATACTAAGAAATCTCTAAGGAAATGGCATCCAACGGATGTACTCTTTCTCTCAAGAGTATCCCTGCCATAATCTACATCAGTGAAGCCTTTGAGTGTGAAATCTCCATTACTAGGATAGCATAACCTAACTTCAATGGTCCCTAGAAGGTATCTAAGAATCCTCTTTACTGCCTTGAGATGAGAATCCTTAGGAATGGCATGATACCTTGCACAGTAACAGACTGCATAGTGTATGTCAGGCCTACTAGCTATCAAGTATAAAAGCGAACTAATCATCCCTCTTTAGAGCTTCTGATCAACATCTTCTCCTTCACAATCCTTGGATAGGACTGTATCTGATCCCATTGGAGTGGACATAGGCTTGCTCTTGTCCATTTCAAATTTCTTCAAGATCTCCTCGATGTACTTGGATTGATTTATGAAAATCCTATCTGGACTTTGCTTGATTTGTAAACCAAGGAAGAAATTTAGTTCTCCCATCATAGACATCTCAAATTCCTTCTGCATTTGAGAGCTGAACTTTTCACACATCCTTTCATCATTTGCTCCAAATATGATATCATCCACATAAATTTGGACTAGAATGATATTATTCTTCTTCTTCTTGATGAAAAGAGTTATATCTACTTTGTCCCAGAGATACCCTTTGGATATGAGAAATGTAGTGAGTCTGTCATACCAAGCTCTTGGTGCTTGCTTCAATCCATATAAAGCTTACTTCAGTTTGTAGACATGATCCGAATTCTTTGAATCTTCAAATCCAGGTGGCTGCTTCACATAGACTTCTTCCTGGATAACTCCATTGAGGAATGCACTTTTGACATCTATTTGGAACAATGTGAATCCCATGAATGATGCAAAAGCACATAGAATCCGGATTGCTTCCAGTCTTGCTATAGGGGCAAATGTTTCTTTAAACTCAATCCCTTCATGTTGATTGTAGCCTTCTATAACCAATCTTGCTTTGTTTCTCACTACTACTCCGAATTTATCTAGCTTATTCCGAAAAACTCATTTGGAGCTAATGATTGACTTTTCCTTTGGAGGTGCCACTAGATCCCATACATCATTTATGGTGAATTGATCTAGCTCTTCTTGCATTGCCATCATCCACCTTTTATCTCCTTCAGCATCTTGAAATTTCTTTGGCTCAATAAGAGAGACAAAAGCAGCATGGCTCATCATCCGGTTTAGTTGACCTCTGGTTCTTACAGGATTTTGGACATTGAATCAATTTTTCTCCAATACTTCTTCTCTTCCAGATTTAATGTTTTGCCAATAATCCAAAATAATTTTGGACTATCTTCCGGATTCCCTTCAAATTGTATTAGATATACAAATTGACTCCCTTAGCTTCCCAAATTTATCTTTACTCAGTGGCTTAGTAAAGATGTCTGCTCTTTGCTCGTTGGTTGGAATGTATACCAAAGCTACATCCTTCTTTATCACATGATCCCTGATGAAATGATGCCTTATGTTGACATGGTTCATCCTACTATGGAGCACTGGATTCTTTGATACATCAATAGCACTTTTGTTGTCACATATAACATCCACACATCCGGATTGAACTCCATAATCTTCTAGTTGTTGCATGATCCAAAGGAGTTGAGACACACAACCTCCAACTACCATATATTCTACTTCTATAGTAGATAAAGCAACCAAAGTTTGCTTTTTGCTATACCACGATAGTAAGAAATCTCCAAGGAAATGGCATCCTCTGGATGTACTCTTTCTCTCAAGAGTATCCCTGCCATAATCTGCATCAGTGAAGCCTTGGAATGTGAAATCTCCATTACTAGGATACTATAACCTAACTTCAGTGGTTCTTAGGAGGTATCTAAGAATCCTCTTTACTTCCTTGAGATGAGAATCCTTAGGATTGGCTTGATACCTTGCACAATAACAGAATGCATAGTGTATGTCAGGCCTACTAGCTATCAAGTATAAAAGTGAGCCAATCATCCCTCTATAGAGCTTCTGATCAACATCTTCTCCTTCACAATCCTTGAATAGGACTCTATCTGATCCCATTGGAGTAGATATAGGCTTGCTCTTGTCCATTTCAAATTTCTTCAAGATCTCCTTAGTGTACTTGGATTGATTTATGAAAATCCCATCAGGACTTTGCTTGATATGTAAACCAAGGAAGAAATTTAGTTCTCCCAACATGGACATCTCAAATTCCTTATGCATTTGAGAGTTGAACTCTTCATACATCCTTTCATCAGTTGCTCCAAATATGATATCATCCACATAAATTTGGACTAGAATGATA
Source organism: Euphorbia pulcherrima (assembly GCA_947683365.1). Classification (NCBI taxonomy): domain Eukaryota; kingdom Viridiplantae; phylum Streptophyta; class Magnoliopsida; order Malpighiales; family Euphorbiaceae; genus Euphorbia; species Euphorbia pulcherrima. Next base: position 13,990,906 of record CANTUS010000007.1, read on the forward strand.
TCATTCTTCTTCTTCTTGATGAAAAGAGGTGTATCTGCTTTGCCCCAGATATACCCTTTGGATATGTGAAATGTAGTGAGTCTCTCATACCAAGCTCTTGGTGCTTGCTTTAATCCATAGATAGCTTTCTTCAGTTTGTAGGCATGATCCGGATGCTTTGAATCTTCAAATCTAGGTGGCTGCTTTACATAGACTTTTTCCTGGATAACTCCATTGAGGAATGCACTTTTGACATCCATTTGGAACAATGTGAATCCATGAATGATGCAAAAGCGCATAAAATCTGGATTGCTTCCAGTCTTGCTACAAGGGCAATAAGGATGAAAGTGGGGCTTATCGCGGCGAGAAATGCATTCCCCATCCCTATCCCCTTTAAGGTTTCGGGGAAAAAATTTTCCCCATCCCAATCCCCATTAAGGACTCGGGCAAAAGTTTTTCCCCATTTCCAATCGAGGATTCCCCATTCCCCATTGGGGAATCCCCAATTCCTCATTAACAAAAAAATATGCTAATTTTTTTGCTAAAGTAACATAAACAACAATTACTTCATATTGATACGTCAAAAAAATTGATACAAGTTATATAATTAGTGAAAATAATTAAGTAAAACTAAAAACAATACAATATAATTAATAATAATTCAATTGTAAAATCGGTTAGATGATTAATGAAATGGTGTTGAACATTAGTTTTTAAGTATATTGTCACTTTTTAATATTAATAAATAGAAATTAATAATTGTAAATATTATATTATTATATTTTACAATATACTTTTAAGCTTAATCAAGAACTTTTGTAAGATCCCATCCCCATCCCCATTAAGGATTCGAAGATTAAAAAATCCCCATCCCCACCCCGTGGGGATTCTTATTGGGGATTCCCCATCCCCATTGGGGTGGATCCCTATAGGGTTCGGAGAATCCCCGCCCCACTTTCAACCCTAAGGGGAAAATGTTTCTTCAAAGTCAATCCCTTCCTGTTGATTATAGCCTTGTGCAACTAATCTTACTTCATTTCTCACTACTACTCCGGAGTCATCTAGCTTGTTACGAGAAACTCATTTGGTGCCAATGATTGGCTTTCCCTTTGGAGTTGCCACTAGATCCCATACATCATTTCTAGTTAATTGATCTAGCTCTTCTTGCATTCCCATCATCCAGCTTTCATCTCCTTTAGCATCTTAAAATTTCTTTGGCTCAATGAGATAGGCAAAAGTAGCATGGCTCATCATCCAGTTTAGTTGACCTCTGGTTCTTACTGGATTTTGGACATTGTCCAAAATGGCTGTACCTGGATGATCTCTGCGAGTCCATACTTCCCTTGGCAGGTTTTCATGTTGGAGTGGGGCTTGTTCCACTTCTTTCTCAACCCCTCCTTCTTGTCCTTCATTGAAATCAATCTCTTGTGGGTTAAGATTGACTTGTTGTACTTCTGGATCAAAAGATATTCCTTCATCTTCCTCTTTGTACTTCTTGATTTTGAATGAATCAGGAACTTCTGCTTCCTTATTTTCTCCAGAGTTTACAACTTTTGGAACTGTGGATCTAAGGTATACCTGCAAAACACATCAAGTGGGTTTGGGGACCTAATCAGAATTGGGTCCTCTCAGGTTAATAACCATCTCAGGCCAAGGATTAACATCATAATAACCATTTTTTAATCTACATAATTTATTAATATGAATGTTTTTCCCATAAAACTTGCACCCTGCACTGGATCTATTCTGTTCCTGCTTCTTTTTTATCTTTTCAAGATCTTCCTTCCCATAGTTCCCTCTGTATCCAACTTCTTGTACACTTGTAGATAGTCCGGTGAGTATCTGAAAGCTGGTTGGGTGTGCAACTTATGCTGCACAATTTCTTCTTTGTTTGGCAGGTTATTGATTGTAAACCACCTTAGCCTTTCCCTTTTAAGCAGCAACATATCTTTGGGCTAGTGGTTGCCTGCAAACCTCCTTTACTTTTTGATTAAAAGGCTTAGGATTTCCTTTGGCAGGTTGAGGTTGATTTCTTTGTATAGCTTTCCTTGGGTTTTTTCTTCTTTGTGGAGGATTAGGTCTCCATCCGGATGCCTCCGTCATCAGGGCTATTTCTCTATCCAGCCCAAGCTGTTTAGCACTTAACATTTGCACTTGATTCTTCAAGTAGTTCTCCTCAACTTCATCAATGTGCTTTGCTATTCTGATCAAGTTGACATCTTGTGCCAATGCTTCATTATCTTCAGCGATTTCCAATACTTATCTTCTTAAGGAATTGATAGCTTTTGTGTTCTTCTTCACACTCTTGATCACAATAGCTAAAGCTCTAGCAAGCTCAAAGTTAGAAGCAGAATTAGAATAAGAGTTTACCTTAGTATTTGCTATTTCTAATTCTAATTCTTCAATTTGCATTGTATCTTGCTTAGAGATACTCTCCCCGGATTGCTCAGCTTCCAAGTCAGTTAGTGCTACGAATGCACAGTTAGCAGTCTCTTCTTCTTTTATTAAAGATGAGCTGCTACTTTCCTCACTATTGCTCTAGGTAGCCACCATTGCCTTCTTCTTATACTTCTTAGTCCTTTTAAGCTTAGGGCATTTTGTTCTAAAGTGGCCTTTCTCCCCACATTCAAAACATGCAGTTTCTTTTTTCGGATCCTTCTTTTCCTCCGAATTCTTTTGGGGCCTGTCTCTTCTGGAAGTGCCTTCCCTTAGTCTTCGGGATTCATATTTTCTAGACTTCCTTCTTTCTTTCTTTTGTAAAAACTTGTTGAGCTGTCTAGTCAATAGGGCTAGCTGCTCCTTGGTACTTTGAGGTTCCGTGACTTGTTCTTCTTCACTCCAGATGAAGCTGATCTGGTAGATTCTGCCTTAAGTGCAATGGCCGTCTTTTTCTCTTCAGGCTTTTACTCTTGTTGGTCATATCTCTCGAAGGATAATTCTTAAGTTAAGAGATTTCCAATAAGCTCATCATAACTATAGAAATTTAAGTCATAAGCTTCCTCAATGGCAGTCTTCTTGTTGTCCCATTCCTTGGTGAGACTCCGGAGCACCTTCTTTACCATCTCTACTTCAGAGATTTACTTTTCGAGCCTCTTCATCTCGTTTACTAGATTGGTATATCTAGTGTTCATGCTACTGATTGATTCTTTAGGCTCCATCTTGAAGGAATCAAGCTTTTTCTAGAGTAGATCAAGATTGGCTTCTCTTACTTTATTAGTTCCTTCATAGGTTACTTCCAGTTTCTGCCAAATCTCCTATGCAGTCTCACATCCGGATATCCTATTAAATTCTGCTACACTAAGAGCACATTGAAGCACATTAACAACATTTGTATTTTCATGCAACTTCTTAAAATCATTCTCATCCCACATACTTGAGGGCTTTCGGGTAGTCATACCCTCTACTTCATGAGTAGGCTCATATGGACCATCTTTAATTAGTAACTATGCTTGCATGATTTGTGATTGGATAAAGTTCTTCATCTGATTCTTCTAGTTTCTGTAGTGTTCACCAGTGAAGAGTGGAGGACGGGTAATAGACATACCCTCTGGAAGGAGTTGTGGGTTTTGAAAACTCATTTTGATTTTTGAATCAAAATATGTGGATCTTTAGCTCGAGATTGTTAAGTCTCTAGTTTAAGCACTTGCTCTGATACCACTTGTTGGCCCCTTTGATGGTCTATATAAGGTTAGAGGGGGGTGAATAACCCTTTTTTGTGGAATTAATAGACTTTAACAAGTCTATGTGTAGCGTATTCGATTATGATTCGGAGGATGGATCCGGATAATGCAAATCTAACAATATAATGCAATAAGTAAAGGAAAGAAAATCAAACACAGTGATTTACACTGGTTCGGCCCCGCCTATGTCCAATCCCTAGACTTTCCTTCCTCTGAGTGAATTCCTTTCCAACTGGCAGGAATCAAGCCTTACAGGTTATCTCTAAATGGTAAACCCTTCCGGATACCACTAGAAGCACCAACTCCTAGCTGAGTCCTTTTGTCTTTAGCAGGATATACCACTTAGACTTCTACCCCGAATCTAAGCTGAGTCCTATAGGGAGATCCCACTCAAAGCACCTACTTCAAGTTGTATCCCAATCTCACTACTCACCCAAGTAGGAGATCGTTTACACTTTGGTTTTATCAAAGGTTTTGATTTTGGATTTCTTTAAGTTTATAACACACTTAGGAATCCTTACAAACTGAATTGGAATTATTTGATTCTTGGAGGGATGAATTTCTTATTTCTTTTGGCAAATTCTCGTTGTTAATTGCTTTCTTAAGTCAACCTGCACCTTCTTAACTTGTGAAGCTTCCCTTTTATAGGCTTGGATCATAAATGTAGCCGTTGTGGGTTGGTGATCTGTAACTCAATCTTTACCATTGATCAGGTAAAATGTGGCACTTTCAGAGCCGTTGATCAATCCATTAGATAGTAATTTGACCCATTTGAATCCTTGGGATTGAGGCTGAAAAGATGTCAGTGATCATTTTCCTTGTATTTTAGTGTCCCACTAACTTTTACACTAGTAACTTTTTAGTGTGAGCTCCACGCACCTCCTTATTGTTCTAGGTGAAAAAGGTCGTTATCTTTTTCAGTCTGGTGTCAGTACGTTTGTCCTTTTTCTAAAAAGTGCAAGCTGTCTCTTTTGTCTTGCATATGGGGAAAGTATCTTTGACTTTGTAGACCAAAAGTTGGAGGGAAAAGTTATCTTTGAAACTTTTCCCATTATCTCGATATCTGAGTCTTCTAGATGTTCTCAGACTTAGTGACTCCGGATCTGTCTTCTTTCGGAGCTTGTACAATCAATTCTTCCAGATGCTAGACTTGAGGAATTTGAGATTGTTTCCTTTTCAAACTTTAACGTGATAATTCCTCTATATGCTTAGGTACTTGATGTCTTCAATGGATATCCTAGAAGCTGGATCTTGACTGGATGCTTCCATTTGGATTTTGGAGATACTTTGTTCAAGTTTTTATTTCTTTCAAACTTGATCCGGATAATTTAGTTTAATTAAGATTTCAGATCATTGTTTTCCAACATCTGGCCCTGCGTGGCTTGTTTTAATTGTGAACTTTTGGATTGGTACCTTTGAAACTTCTTTTGCGCTTAAAGATTTTTCTTGAACTGAGATTGTTTGAATATTGTTACTTTGAGAACCCGTATTCTGTCCAATGATTTTATAGTGAGAGGATCGGGTGACGTTCTAATTTTTGCATAGGCCACTCAATTTGAGGAGACCTATTGAACATTTTTATTTTTCTTTTCTTTATGTCCTAATTTTTGTCTAAGCTATCCTTGACAGCTTAGCCCAGCGGACCTTTTTCTTTTTAGCTTTAACTTTTCCTAGACCGCCTTTTCGGGTTTTCAACCTAGCAAGCTTTTGCCTTAATTTTTGCTGAGACCGTCTTTTCAGGTTTTCAATCCCGCAAGTCGTCTAAATTTTATCCTGAATTATCCTTGACGGGCTCAACCTAGTAGACTTTTCTTTTTGCCTTAACTTTTGCTTGGACCACCCTTTTGGGTTTTCAATCCAGTAGGCTCTTTTGAATATTGCAAATGCATGATAAAGATGAATACAATGATGCATAACACATAGAGAAAAATTGATGTTCACATGCCAGCGATTATTTCACCTAAAGACATGCATGCATTCATTAGACCTGAATTCTTAGCAAAATCATAACATGTTCATTGATGAGATTAATTTGTGTACATAAGCAATGATAATAATTTCCAATGGTTAACCCCTACTGCCTACGGATCTTTTACAGATTTTCTAGGAAGCAACTGACATTTTTCTCTCAATGCCCTAACTTTTGCCTAAGCCACCCTTTTCGGGTTTTCAACTTAGCTAGCTATATGTTGAGTTCCCTAACTTTTGCTTGACTAATTTGTGGAATATATAATCAGCAGGTTGCACCCTAATTTTTTCCCGAGCAGTAGAGGACTCGCTAGGTGTTTTATTCTTTGTGCCGCTTTTTTTATGATTTAGTTCTTTTGACCTAGACATGATAATGCTTGAGCCTATCTTGATTCAGTGGATTCCCGAACTCATTTCCATCCACGTCCATAAGCTTAATTCCTCCTTAACTAAGGACTTTCTTCTCGATAAATGGTCCTTCCTAATCAGGCCTGAACTTGCCCCTAGCATCAGTGTTAACCTAACGCAGTTGCTTGAGGACCAGATCACCCGCTTTGAGAGGTTGTTTCGGGTATGATTCTGTTATTATAAGCTCATGCCATGCACTATTGGTACATCTAGAGATGTTCAAGTGCTTTGAGCCACTTTTCATCTATTGCATTCAACTATTCATACCTGGCTCTTGCCCAACCTGATTCTTTTAGCTGCGGTTTAAGTGCCGCTCATAGACATCTTACTTCTGTTTTGATAGGCAACAAGGGTTCCATGCCATATACTAAGGAGAAAGGTGTTTGATTGGTGGGAGTCCTTACACTGGTTCTATACCCCTAAACTGTGAATGGAAGCTTATCAGCCCAATCTCTATGGGTAGTCACTGTCTTTGACAAAATCTTCTTGACTGATCAGCTTCCCATTAGAGCTCTTGGGATGGTCAATTTGTGACTTAAGATGTCCCTTCCACTTTTCATGATCAAAGTCGACTTGATATTAGTGCTTCTGGGTCTTCTTTCTTGATGATGTATGCTTTTGTACACCTTTCCCCCTCACAGAGAAAGAAGGACCTAAGCTAATTGTTATCATGTTTGCTAAGCACTTTTTATTGTCTCTCTTTTGATGATAGGTTTTAACGATTGGACGTTTATACCATTGCATTGTATTCAAGGTTAACTTCATTAATGAATATGATGATGGTTTTAAGAATGTTGTTGTTATGAGTGCATGACATCATTAGAATGAAATACCCGAGGAAAATATGCATGATAGGTGCATCAATTTATTCATGACATGCTAAAAATAAAGATACTGATGCTTATAACTTATTCATGATATGCCTTATAAGCGGTATTATTTGCATAATTAAGTTTGCAATATTAAAAATTACATCATTTGAATCATCCTCCACAGGCGGAGGGTCTTATTAATTGACAGCTGAACTGGTAGCCCTAGTGTGCAAGTTTGCTTGTGTTTCTTCTGCCACTACTTTTGCTAAGCTTTTAACAGCCTTACTGATGGGATTTCCTTTCTCATTTCTTTTCCAATTCTTCCTCATAAGTACTGTTAGTGCTCTAGTGATGGACTTGATTGCCTCATTCATTTCATCTTCTTCAGCATTCCTACATACTTCCACAAAAACTGAGGTTTTAATTAGGCAGCCCTTCTTGAAATCATATACATCAATGAAGATCTCAAAACCGGGGATTTTCTGGTCACAAACTTTGACAGGTTCTTCTTTGCCCATGAATTTCCCTTGCTTGACTTCAGCCCCCATCATAAGGCAAGATTGAGGCTTGGATTTTTTAGCACCTGGGCGATTCCCCAAACCAAATCTAAAGGGCCATGGAAGAGGTGAAAGGGGTTGTAGCACTTCCTGCAGTCTCTTTCCAAGTCCCTTCCCCTTTACATAACCCTACTTCATTATAATCTTCTCAATTTTAAGAGATATGTACCCCTTAACGAAAACTTTGTATCTTGATGAGCTACAGCCACCCTAGATTCTTTTTCCTCGGCCTTCATGGCCGCTATGACAGATGGTTCATCAGCACTAATGGTTACCAACTTGCCATTATGGATGAGCGTAACTTTCTGATGGAACGTGTAAGGGAAACCCCCAATGTATAGAGCCAAGGTCAACCCAATAGTAATGAATAGGTGACAGGAATATCGAGAACAGTAAACAAGACCTTGGACTTCACTTCCCCAACTGTAACTTCAGCTTCAAAGACCCAATGAAACTCCTCTTCGTATTATCATATGCCCTTATGACAGTATTAGACTTCTCCAACATGGATTCGTCTAGCCCTAAGTAAGGAAGAATCTTGACAGGGCAGAGATTGAGGGCAGAACCATCGTCTACCATAACACACAGGATAGAATGATCAAAGATCTGCACCCTAATGAAGAGTGCCTTGTTATGGTTAATCCCTTTGGCTGGGAGGTCTGATGGATAAAACTTGGTGGGTTTGATCTGATCAAGAGGAGATCCCTCTATAACTAAGAATACCTCAACTAGAGTGGTAGAAGGTATAGCTTCCATACTTAACATCTTTTCTATAAGACCCTTGCAATGTTCTTTAAAGACAATAAGGAGCTGCTAGATGTTGTACTTAGTGGGGGTAACTTGTAATTGCAGGATGAGAGGGGTGACTTTCTTTTCAGTACTGATCAGAATGTGAGTCTTAGTAGCAGGCGTGAAGATTGGACCCTGATTAATATTTGGAATGACCTAGATATCCACATCTCTGCCCCTTCTTCTTTTTGGGATAGGGTCAGGCGGTATCCTCCTGCTACGGGTAACATGTAGCACTCCATCTTTCATGTAACTCATCCCTTCGAAAGTTTCCACCAACAAGGCTGGTCCTTCGAGCTCATCATTCTTCAACACATAAGCATCGATATCAATTGGCCCCGGTTAAACCAACATAGCTTCCTCATCATGAATTCCTTCTAGCTCAAATGCATTGATGTCAATGGGGATTGGTTCATCAGGCAACTCTTCATGTAATAAGTTGATGAAAAGGTGCCTTATCCAAATGGTAGTTAATGCCGGTTGAAATGCCTCTTGGAAGAAAATCTTCGCAGCCTATGATTTGGCATGTCGCGATCGTGACAAGATATATCGCACTCGTGGCTTAATCATGAAAAACCTACTGCCTTCGAAATTGCATAGTAACAATTTTGACAAGATAGGTCACGCTCGTGGCTCAATCATGAAAAACCTACTGCCTTCAAAATTACATAGTCGCGATTGTGGCCTTATGTGTCGCGGTCGCGAACAGCTAAATTGCAAGAGTCTCCATGTTTAACTTTGACTTCTTTCCATGCATCCAATACTTAGCCAATTTTGTAATGAAAAAAGTCTATTGCTTCTAACTTCTCGTACTTTTAGTACAAATTCCATTTCCGAGCAAATTCCTTATAAGATTCACCTATTTACTGAAAATGCATCTAAAACAATAACATAACATGTGAAATCTTGTAAATAAAATAATAACACCCAAGAAATGTCTACAATTGAGAAGTGTTTAACCATATGATAAGTGTAGTTTTAGGGAATTTATACAATGCTTTTGGTTTTTTGTACCATTCCCTCATCCAGTGGTTGAGAATTGATAAAAAGGGATTTAATTAATATGAGAGAATATTTAATTAAGTGTTAATCAATTCTCAACCATTGATTTAGACAATGGTACAAAAAGTCTGGCTTTTACTATAAATTCCAGTAGTTTTAACACTTATCACAGCTTGGTAAGCACTCTTTACAAAATACCCACCTGAAGCTTCAAGTTGCCAAAATGGAGTATCATCCTGAGAGTGAGAGGAGAGAGGAGAGTTAACAATGAAACTCACCTTTCTAGTATAAAAAAACTCATTGATTTTATCATAGTCCCATGAACCATTTCTAATTAGCCATGTAGGCTCGACTCAGACATATTTTTTTTTGTAAAAATTAGGAATTGAACCCTTGACCTCTCACAAACTCTAATAAACACATTACCCATTCTACTAATATTAATTTGTGTCTAGTTTTATCTTTCAAATAATAATAACTAAATCTTTAAGCAAAAAAATATTTTTGGGCCCATTCTAGCTATGAGCCCTAAGAGGTGGCACCCATTGTCCATCCCCCAGGGTCGGGCCTGTAGCCATGCTACACATTTAGCCTCTAACATATCTCTATCTCTTCCAACCAAGCTAAGACAATCTATATGTTTTACCCATATGTCATTCAAAATGGAACTATTCATAACATTCCCACCCTCCATCTAATATGCGATTTGACCATGTCTATGCTAAAAAAAGATACTACACCACTCATAACTGGGGGAATCAGATAAATGAGCCAATAAGACAGACTAATTATTAAAATTGAGATCGAAAAACTCTGCAAATAAGCGAATTAGGATATAACAAGAATCTCTAAATTTGCTTTCCCAATAAGGCAGTGTTAAAATCAATAAGGTTCCTAAAACCCATTCCTTCCTGAATTTTCGGCCTACATAACAACTCCCATCATTGCCATCTAATACCCCTTTTATCTCCACTAATTGATGCCCACCAGTAGGAATGTAATAGCCTGTGAACAGCCTCACACAAACTAACCAGTATATGGAATAGAGACATCGTATATGCTAGAATAGATTGTAAAACGGATTTTATCATCACTTCTCTACCTCCCCAACTCAGACACTTGGCCCTCCACGAATCAATTTTCTTCCAAATATAGTCTTTCAAAATCCAAATGAACTGATCCTATTACGACAAACTCGCATAGGCATGACTAAGTATTTAGAGGTACTAGCAGTGATAGGAACATTGAAGAAGTTACAAATCAAATGCTTATAATTCTCATCAAGATTGCCACTAAAGGCAGCAGAAGTTTATAAAAATTAACCATTTGGTCAGATGTGTTGCTACCCAAAGGTATAACCTAGCAAGTGCACTGGGTCAGTGTAGTGTGGTAAGCACAAAGTCATATCTACAGGGAGCAGTCTTAAAGTCTGAGATTTCCCTAATAGATTGGCTCAGAAAGGTTAATTTTTAGGTTATTGGTGGTAAACATAAATCCAAAAATGTAAAATAAGAAAATAATAATTAACAGACTCATGCTTTCCCTACCCACAGACAGTCTAAGATTTTTCTCCAAACAAATATGCACACAACCTATTTCAGAATATAGATCCAAGGTATCTCAACCTAATTTCCCCGAGCTTACCTCTCGGCCTCACCCCGTTTCTAATGTTATTTAACTTAAATCTCCTATCGGTCTCCTTAAGCTAACAACATTGCATTAAGATTAGTTAAGCATTTAAACAAAGTTTAAAACCCCTAGCATACACACAATCTCCTCTCGGTCTCATGCTTTATATATGTGTGTGATTGAGGTTTCACCATACCAAATCTCCTCTATGTCTCATTGATATAGTTATGTATGAGTTAGGGCCCTAAACTCACTTAGATTAAGCATCAAAGCACATAATCAACAAAAGATACCAAGCAAATAATACATACTTAGAGTTGGAGATGGTCTCAAATAGCCTGTTTAGGACATGCTCAGCTTACAGACAGACTGCTCACAAATGCATGAAGAAAACTACAAAATCCATTAAAAAGAGTGTTGAACCCAGCACATGTTTGGACTGACTCGGTGGATGACTCAGTAGTACTTAAGTTTTGATCATAACAATTAAGTTAAGTTTGAGTTAGTTAAATCAATAATGAGGTTAAAATAAATAATCTATGATTATATGTGAGTTATTGAATTTGAGGGTAGAATGTTAATTCTCCGCTGACCTAGTTATTTAGTTTTAACTCTGAGTTGTTTTTGAGTCAAGCTGTTTACTTAGTCGCTGACTAGTAACACTCAGCGCTTGATATTTAGATTTTGTTTCAGCTGAGTATGTTTTTTCTATGTTTCGCTGAGTTACTTTATTTTAGTCAATGGCACTGACTTTTCCATTTAAGGAAAAATGGAATCTTTGCTTTTAGTGTTACTTTTTACAAAACATTAATGAGACAAAGACAAAAAGAATTAATGCCTTGACAAGACTCCGGTTTATGAAGAAAAAGACAAAGTCTTCCAGAATCAAGCTGCAAAAAGTCATTTGCCAAATTGGGAAGTTCTGCAGATCAACAACATGGTATCGCGCTCTTTGCAAATTTTCAGATTACCCGAAGGTATGGAAAGATGACACATAGCAAGTCAGCACGAGTTCTCTCTAATGAAAGACTGGCATTAAACGATAAAGAATTCAAATTGAAGCTCGAATCTCAATCTGTCTTTAACGGATTGTTTTCTATCTCACAACGGTGTGATTCTATCTTCTAATGGATTGAGTTGAAGAAGCAATAGGTGAATAGATGAGCTGCATATTTCAGAAGATGCCAAAGCAAGTTAAACGGCTACATTCTTGATTTCAAGTATAAAAGGAGCAAGAAGGCAAGCGTTCGAACTTGGTGACTACACCTGAATTTCTAAGAAGCAAAATCCTACCACTTTACAAGCTTTAAAGAAGTTCAATCAAGAAAGCATCTACTCAACAAGAATATGCTCTACAACAAAAGAGAATAGAATAGATGAATAGACTTGTATTATCTGATTATCTGTAACTAGATCAACATTCTTATAAGTTGATTCTAGCTCTTGTTTAGACTCAATTGAGTTGCTAGTATAAGAGGGTGAGTGATTACAGTTTAGATGGTACTTTATATAATTGGGGAAATTTGTGAAAGGCTTCTCCGCCCAGGTTAAAGGAGTTGAGATTAGTGAATTAAAGCCAAGACACTCTATTGGGATTGGATGTAAGCACATGTTGCCGAACCAGTATAAAATCTGTGTGTTCTTTACTTTGAAGTTTTTCCAGATTTCTACTCAGCTACCCGACCTACTCAGTGGAGTTCATCATATTGTGAAAAAGTTTCTTTTTATTAGAGCGAGTCATTCACCCCCTCTGACTTATTGAGTGTATGCATCGGGACCAACAAAAAGAATGACAAAGAACATGAACATAAATGGCATCCAAATTGAGCCTAAAAGAAACAAAAATTGTAGAATAAAGAGAGAGAAAGTCAGCTAGCTGACCTACTCAGCGGAGTTCATCATATTGTGAAAAAGTTTCTTTTTATTAGAGGGAGTCATTCACCCTCTCTGACTCATTGAGTGTACACATAGGGACCAACAAAAAGAATTACAAAGAACATGAACATAAATGGCATCCAAATTGAGCCTAAAAGAAACAAAAATTATAGAGTAAAGAGAGAGAAAGTGGTCTCCCCAAAGGGGGAGCAAATTATGAAGGAGAAGAATTGGATATAAATAGCCTCATGAGGAGAGAAGAAAATATCTACAAAAGTAATAATAAAGTATTATAAAGATAAAATAAAAAAATCCTACTAAAATATTAACCACTAGAATATACAACATAAAATGCCAACTTTGTAAGTAACGGTATCATAAAAATGATAATACTATATTCCAATAAAGATAATTACAAACTACAATGGAAAATAGTAGATAAACAAACTATTACATATGATAAATATATGTAAATACCCAAACCTTTGGCCGAAATAATGTTATTATGGAGGCCTGAAACATCAGTTTCCTTCAGACAATTATTCGTCCGCTACCGGTGAATTTGTCTCTAAGGATACAACCGCAACCATAGGCGAACTCAACCGAGTTAAGAGCAATATACCGGAATCTAAAGCTAGTATCCTTGCTCGAAAAGGAATAAAAAGAATTTCTAGGAATTTTCTTTATGAAAATAGAAATATAACTCAAAAGCTTATGACACAAATTAGTACAAAGGCTAAGACATTTCCAAGTTCGTGTGTTTTTTTACAAGGTTATATAAGTGAGGATTATATAGAATATAATATGATATTAACATGGTTTTAATATGTTTAATGGAGATTAAACATAATGGTGATTAAACGTGTAAGTTATAAAATTGAGAAATATTTATGTTTATTAAGGACTCAATGAATAGAATACAATGACATATTTCATGTTATTAAAATCATTGTTTTTTCATATTATATTTTATGTTCGTAATGCACATCATTATCAAATATGTCATATTTTCCAACAATCCCCCACATGAATGCAAATTGAAAACAAAAGGACAATTTCAAAATTCGAAGTGGTTCGGCCAATATTTGCATAGGATAAACCTTTGAACCTTCCCTTGTGAAAGTATATTTACTTTATTGGCTGACTAATAGATGCGATGTCCTCGAACTATTCTATCATTTTTGTAAATGATGATATACCCCACACAAATATCAACACATAATAGTTTTTGGTTCTCATGGTTATGTTCGTTATGGTCATGAACATCTCCTGGTTCTGCAAGAGTTTTAGATCACTATACCCCAATAGTATCCATTTGAAGTGACCCCACTTCACTCTCACATATGTGATCTCTTTTGCTCAACCGTTGATGGACAAAGGATCATTTAAAGAATGTAGTTCAACCTTAACACATTTTATTACTGTTTACATCATAAGAATTGACATGGGGTTACCCCTACAGTGACTGCACAAGGTCTATGCAATTAGGTCATCCCATTGAACCAAGATCTTGGGATCTCCAGTAAAAAAATGGTTAGGTTTTCCTTCACCTAGTGCCTTAAATATTCATGGGCTATAATCTCATTCCTTTAAACGTCTTTTCAACTTAATCTCGGTTTTAACCCTTTGGTTAGCGGTTCACGTTTTTCTTTTTGCAGATCCACTACGTTATCTTTTGATCCTTTAAAATCAATAATGATAACTCACATTGAGATCAATTGACTAGTTGTTCTATATTGATGACACATATGTCTCAACATACCATAATATATAACGTTTTATTTCCCTTTTCACTTAATATATACAAACATATTTCAAATTAAACATTTTTCATTAATTGAGTTTCTTGAAAATGCTTCTTTTTTGTTTCATAATTAACTTGGGTCTAATTTAATGCTTGCCTTTATAGGAGTCTCTAATGACCTCGACCAAGTTGGTATTGTTGGGAAACAATGATCCGGAAGAATCATATCAAGAACAATCTGGATCAGGTTTGAAGCAAACAAAACCTCTAAGTCCAAGAAGAGCATCCGGACAAATATTGAAGATAACAAAATCTTAAGTCCATATAAAAAGTGTCCAGTTAGAGTTTGGAAAGGAAACAAACTTCTAGCTCCTTAAAGATAACATTTGGAAGTAAGATTGATTGAAGAGCATCCAGATAAGTTAGAGGCTGAAGATATCCGAAAGATTATATTTTCAAGACGAAAGGGAAAAGTTCAAAATTATCTTTTCCTTCCATATTGGTCTGAAGTCAAAGTTCCTTTTACCTTAGAGAATGAAAAAGTTGACAGCTTACACACATTTTAGGAAAGGACAAATATCTGACTTGGAAAGAGAAAAAGGTAACCACCTTTTTAACCAAGACTAATTGGATAGTGTGTGGATCTCATACACCTAACAAAGCTCGCCTAGAATTTGGTAGTGCGCAAAAGGCCAAACAAACGACTACTAACAGCTTTTTGCATCAATCCTAATAATTTAAATGGGTCAAATTATGAGTCTAATGGATTTATCAATGGCTCCAGAAGCGCCACCTCATACCTTATCAATGGTGAAGATTCAAGATCAACCTCAATGGTACACAACGACTACATTTGTGATCAAAGCCTATAAAAGGGAAGCTTCACATGTTGAGAAGGAGCCGGTTGATTTTTACAAGAAGCTATTACATTAAGATCTCAAGCTAGATTTAACCAGTAAACAAAAATCCCTCCAAGAACTAAATACTCTAATCTGTTTGTAAGAAATCTCAAGTGAGTTATAAACTTGAAGAATTCAAAACCCAAACCATTTGACAAAATAAGTGTGTAATATCTCATACTTGGGTGAGTATTGAGATATGGGATTAGCTTAGACTAGAGAGTTTAAGTGAAACATCCTAAGGGAAAAGGATGAGGGTTTTAACAAGCTCAGTGGCTCGCAAACAGTATGAGATTCAGCTTGGTCAAAGCTCGGTCAGAGTTTGACTTGATAGTGTTTGACTCGAGTTTGGGATCGGCTGAAGATATCAATAAGCCAAACAAAGCCTTCTAAGGTTTGGCTCGAAAGCTCGCAAACATGTTCGTATAATTTTTGTAGTTAATAAATCAGTGAAAAACAAATTAATTATATATGATTGGTAAGTAATAATTATTCATTTACAATAATTATTCGTAAAATGATGATTTAAAATAACTTACTACTTCTTTGCAAGAGTGGTGATGAATATGGAATTACATAGGATAAAACATAGAAAGAGACGAAATGAGAGTGATTACGGATCCTGGTAAAAATATTAGTTTAAATTTTTAAAAATTATGTATTTTCTTAAGCGCGAATAAATTGCGTTATTTTTTTTGGAAATGTATTTTCTGATTTTTTTTGAAAAAGTGTAACAAAATGTCATGTTACTGATGCAATTCTTTTTTTTAACTAGTGTTGCCATAAATCAGTTTTAATCATCAAAGTTGAAACATTTAGGGGCAACACTTTTATTTTGTAGAACAATAGTGCATATATGTTAGGGCTCGTTTAGGCTCGCGAGCTCGAGCTGAGCTTTTCATAAGCCCGAGCTGAGTTTCATTTTTCTAAGCTTGACGAGCTTTGAACCCAGCCCAGCCCAGCCCGAGCAAATATGTTCATGAGCCGAGCCGAGCCCTGCACTATTCGGTCTCGGTTCGGCTCGTTAACACCCCTAAAAAGGACTCAACTAAGGTTAGTGCCTTAGTGGTATATCCTACATCCGGAGAAGAATTTCTAGAGACAAGCTGAAGAGGACTTAGCTAAGGTGGGTGCCTTGGTGGTATATCCTACTTCCGGAAGGATTCAGCCAGAGTAGTTAGCTTGGTGGTATATCCTGTAACCCGGAGACAATTGTAAAGACTTTATTCCTACCTGATTCAAAGAAATCTTACTAGTAGACAAAGCTCAGAGGAAGGAAACTCTAGGGACTGGAGTAGGCGGGGCAAAACCAGTATAAATCTCAGTGTTTGAATTTACTTACTCAATCTTTACTATAAGTGCATTTTAATTCATACTTGCATCATCTGGATCCAAAATATCTGGATCATTTCAAACACGCTACACAGACTTTTTACAAGTCTATAAATTCCGTGAAAAGAGGTCATTCACCCCATCCCCCTCTAACCTTAAATATATACTCACATGGACCAACATGTATTTTCCATAAATTCAATAGCATTAAAGAACTTTATCTTTAATTTTCTATTGTCAAATTTTAGAATTAACACTACATATTATTGGTAAGTGTTTCATGCACTGTAATGGGATAACACCCCTAACCAGGTCCATAATCGTTAGGCACAATAATAATACCAAAAGCCCGAGTTTTTTTTCATTAAATCTAGAACCAATATAACCATATTGCTCATTTTGGTTATTCTAGTCTTTGACAATTTCAGAACCATTTCTTCAGAAATGTGGAATAACGTCTTTCGTTTCTCACAATTTCACAATCTGAAACAGAAACAGATTAAGTCAGTGAAATGGTAAATGATAAAAATAAAATATAGAAGAAAATAATTTTATAACCAATAAACTGTTTTTCATCGAACAACATATTGTTCAAAATAGAATTCAAGAATCCATTTTCTTCAAGGTATTCCAAACGTCAACGTAACCTGCAAAATTTTCTGGGAATATCGACATAATTGTCTTAAGATTGTTAGTAGCGGTATCATAAAAATGATAATACTATATTCCAATAAAGATAATTACAAATTAAAATGAAAATAATAGATAAACAAACTATTACATATGAATAAATATATATAAATACCCAAACCGTTGACCGAAATAATGTTATTGTGGAGGCCGCCTAAAACATCAGTTTCCTTAAGATAATTATTCATCCGCTATCGGTGAATTTGTCTCCCAGGATACAACCGCAATCGTAGAAGAACTCAACCGAGTGAAGAGCAATATAGCGGAACCTAAAGCTAGTAGCCTTGCTCGAAAAGGAATAAAATGAATTGCTAGGAATTTTCTTTATGAAAATAGAAATAAAACTCAAAAGCTTATGACACAAATTAGCACAAAGGCCAAGACATTTCCAAGTTCGTGTGTTTGTTTACATGGCTACATGAGTGAAGATTATATAGAATATAATATGACATTAACATGGTTTTAATATGTTTAATGGAGATTAACCACATGTAACCACAAACATAATGATAATTAACCATGTAAGTTATGAAATTGAGAAATATTTATGTTTATTAAGGAGTTAAAAACTCATTAATCATAAAACATATTACAGTGAGAAAGTGAAGAGACAAAATTATCTCAATACTGAAACACCGACGTGACATATCAAAGTCTAATAGATGTTCAATCTTTGAACTTTCAATTTCTCATTCATTATTAAATCTATTTTAGGCGTACAATATTTCGTTGAAAAGCATTCAATGAATAGAATACAATGACATATTTCATATTATTAAAATCATTGCTTTTTTATATTATATTTTAGCCTAAAGTGAATAATGCACGTTATTCAAAAATATGTCATCTTTTCCAACAAACTTACACCCCCTTCTTTACAAAGTCTTCTAAAAGGGATAGTCTTGTAAATATAAAAAGTCAAAAAGTCATCCCTACGCTTCATTGATCAACCACTCCCATAAATTATGGCTTAATGTCAGCCATATCCACCTCTTTTTTTTTTTAAATTTCTAAGATACATCTTCTCTTCTATTAAATTTAAATTTTTCATTTTAGACAAATTTGTCTCTCAAATCATTTATTCTTTATATAAGATTAAAGAAATTTTGGTTATCTTTCAATTTTTTTAAAAAATCTATGTTGGTATAGTTTTAACATACTAATTTTTTACAAATTTATACCTCTTTATACCATAAGTATAATGACAATATAAGAGCACGAAACATTGTAAGATGTGTGCTTGTAACCAATATAATGATGGTAGAAACTGTTGGAAAAATGAGATTTTTATGTTACTTTCAAAAGGAATACTTTGTGATATTTTTTATTGAGAAAAATATATTTGGTCAAAAGTTTTAATTGTAGTTGTTACATTTTAATTCTTTCATAAATCTGAATTTTAAGTGTGTTTAAAACTCTAACAACTATATTTGAGTTTAACATTGTGGTTATGGTTTTGATTAAGTATTTTAATTGTAATTAAAACACCAACGGCTATTTTATTAAATTTCGTAACAACAAAACTTTTATGGCCATCAACTCTTCTGTTTACCTATAAAAAGATGAGCGGATTTTCTTTTGTTAGAGAACAATTTTTATAAATCCAAATTTTACTTTCTTCTTTCCCCATCTTTTCTGGATATGATAAGCATTTCTGATTCCTTTACTTGAACTCAAATCGAATTTGAAGGAGTTGTTTAATCTTGGAAGGAATTACCAAATATCCTTTAATGACAGCGTCTCCTACGAGACTCAACTCATCCTAACCACTACCCATTATTTCTACTATTTTTGTGTCTTAAATTAGCCTCCGAGTTCAAATAATCTGCTAAATTCCAGCCTCTGAAACATCAACCCACTTCCAGAGTTTCAGTGCTTCTTAGAAAAGCGTTGCCTTTGGTCCAGCTTCTGATCTTTTGCAACAGATTCTGATTAGAGAAGCGTTGCCTTTTATCTAGTTTCTGAGCTTTTGCAACAGTTTTTTTATCCGAAAAGCATTGCATCTAAACCAAGTCAGCCGAGACCAGGTCAACCAGGACAAGGTCAGCCGAGATGAGGTCAGCTGAGGCCAAGTCAACTCAGCCCAGATTTTACTCTGACTGAAAGTCAACTAGGTCAGACTTTACTCTAACTGAAAGTCAACTCAGTTAGATTTTACTCAGCCGAGATTTTACTCAGCCAAACTTTCCTCAGCAGAATTCAATAATTTTCGAACATAAACGTGGAATAAAACATACATTGCTTTCAAAGAAATTATTCTTTTAGTTTTAGTTGGATTCAAGATTGAGCTGACACTCATTTTGGAACTAGAATCATCAAGGTGTGAGATCAGGGATGTGTGTTCTTCCATATGTAGGATATGAATATGATGTTTTACGATAGGCTTATTTTTTAGGTTTTTCAAACATATATAGAAACTTCAGGCCAAAGCCTAGTTCGTAAGTATAACTAAATGAATGATGGGCTTTGCCATGTATGTTATTTGTTGGTTTCAAACTAAATTGCTATCAAAAGTTATTCTCTTTGTTTCAAATTTGATGCAAAATGAAAGTTATCTGGTACTTTGAGGCCTTTAAGTTGCCATCAATTTTGAAGCCTTTACTTATGATAATCTTATTTAGCATAAATTGAAGCTAATTATCTATTAATGACATTCTTACTAATATTTTTTGGATTAAATGCTTCATATGTCATTTTTTTTAATAATAGTCGGCTAACATAAAAGCCTATTAATATTGATTCATGGTATGCAGTTTTTTAATTAAGACTTCATTCTATTGTCATTAGTTAGTTTTAAATATCTTTTATTGTTTTGCAACTCTACTTTAATTATCAAATCATTATATTCTTCCTTTTGCACTATTTTAAGGAAGAAACTAAGTTTTCTTTTAAAAAAAAGGAAGAAACTAAGTTGTATTAATTATCAAATCATCATTTGAATGAAAAATCGAAATCCGCTTTTCAATAAAAAAAATAGAAAATAGACAATTTGTATTTGCGATTCATTTTGGGTTTTGTTAATTTCGAAAAATTAAAGGGTTTTATTTATTTTTAAAAACAATCAAAGGTTTTGTATGTATTTTAAAAACATTGATCCTCCTTAAATCAATCCATTTTTATTTCAGTTCTCTTTTTCTACCTTTCGCAAGCTATCCGTTAGTATCAGAGTTAAAGATTATACATAAGTGTTTTCTTATTCCATCTTATTACACTCTTAAAGAAAAGAAATCAAATAATATTTGTTGATCAATTATTTTACACTGCATTTCAAAAGCTAAGAAATGAATTTGAGGCAGTTAAGGTAAAGCATAAATTCTTGGAAAGACAATTACAAAAAATAGGAATCTCTCACTAAATTAGGTTTAAGAATAAAAATTTTCTTCCCGTTTAAATAAAAATCTAACTTCCAACGTGTTCGTTTGTTGTCAAATTGAACCAGCTTTCACATCCCAACAAAACTTCATTTCCAACGCCTTAACCAATCCATATACATCTGAAAATTCTCATATTATCCATCAAGTTATAAATGGACCACAATATCCTTCAAAAACCTTCAAATTCTAAGGTTGTGGCCATCTACAATCTGATTGTCCTATAAAGAAAGTTATTACCATTCAAGAGATAGAAATTCTTGAGAATGAAATGTTTTTTAGAAAATAAACACAATCAGATGTTGTAACAACCTGGTCCTAAGAGGGATGGCGCCGAATCTCGGGATGAGTGACCTCTTGGGAAACAATTTCCAAGAAGTGAGCGAGCAAGGATAAAGCTCACTAAAAAGACTTGTATTGATTTGTGGGGGCAGTCGGTCAAACCCGGGGTGTTACAGAAAGTAAAAAAGATGTTACATATGTTGGAAAAATAAGAGTTTTATGTTACTTTCAAATGAAATTGTTTTATGATATTTTTATTGAGAAAATATCACTAGTCAAAATATTTAATTATGATCGTTATTGGTTTTAATTTTTTCATAAAAGAGAGTTTTAATTGTGATTAATTCGATAACGACTATATTTTAATTAAGTGTTTATAAATGCCATCGGTTACGATTTTAAAAGCTTTTTATTTATTGTTTTCTAACAACTCTTTTGATAAACTATAAAAAGGATGGATGGTTTTCATTTTAGAAAACCGAAGTTTTACACATCCAATTTTTACACTCTTCTCTCTCCCTGTTTTCTGGATATGATAAGCATTTCTGATTCCTGTACCCAAACTCAAATCGAGTTTGAAGGAGTTGTTTAATCTTGAGAGGAACTATAAAGTATCCTTTAAGGATAGAGTCTCTCTCCTTCTCGACTCAACTCATGCTAACAATTAACCCATTTTTCCTGCTATTTTTGTGTCTCAGATTTAGCCTCCGAGTTCAAAATCGTATGCTGAATTCCTGCTCAGAATTTCAGTTTTAAGCAACTGCTTCAGAGAAAAAAGTGTTGCCTTTGGTCCAGCTACTGAGCTCTGGCGACAGATTCAAATCTGGAAGAGCAAATTTTTACAAAAACATATGTCACTAACAACAAGAAGCATTTAAGCGAGATAAAATTTGTTTGTAGTCATTTACAAGTACATGATATCTCTTACATTCTCGACTTACAAGATTTGAGGACAAATCTTTTTGATGAATGGGAGAATGACAAAGGGCGGGTTGCTAAGTATTTTATTTGTTCGTGCCAAATTAAATTTTTGTATCAAATAATTAGTTAGTTTTAAATATCTTTTCTTATTTTGTAACTCTTTTTTAACTTTAAGTATCATATTATTACGGTCTTCCTTTTCCCCTATTTGAAGGAAGAAACCAAGTTATAATTATCTTATTATCATTTGAATGAGAAATAAAAATTAGAGAATTTGCATTTGCAATTCATCTTGGGTTTCGTTAGTTTTCAAAAACTAAATGAGTTTTACTAGTTTCTAAAAATTAAAGGGTTTTGTTTGTTCTAAAAAATACGAAGGATTTTATACGTGATCTAAAAACATTCATCCTTCTCTAATCAATCCATTTTTGTTTTAATTATCTTTTTTCCCTTCTGCAAGCCATTCTTTGGTATTAAAGCCAAGGTTTACAAATCCTTGTTTTCCTATTCCATTTGTTAACACTCTTGAAGAAAATAAATCAAATAATGCTTGTTGATCAAGATCTTTACGCTACATAAGATCTGAATTTTGAGGAGGTCAAGGCAAAACATAAATCCTTGGAAAGAAAATTATTAAAAAATAAATAGGAATCTCTCACCAAATCAGGTTTGAGAATAGAAAAATTTCTTCTCATTTAAATAATAATCTAACTTCCAAAGTTTCTTGCTAAATTGAACTAGCTTTCACATCCCAACAAAACTCCATTTCCAACGCCTTAATCAATCCATATACATCATATAAATCTGAAAGTTCCCATATTTTCCATCAAGTTAAAAATGTACCATATCCTTCAAAAACCTTTAAATTTCAGGGTTGTGATCATCTACAATCTGATTGTCCTATGAAGAAAGTTATTACCATTCAAGAGACAGAAATCCTCGAGAATGAAATGGTTTTTGACGGTCTAATGTTAAAAGTAGTAGAGATGTTACATATGTCGCTAACAATAAGAAGCATGTTTTTTTTGTAATATTTACAAGTATCTTCATTGAGATAATCTTGTTCGGGGTTTAGTAACAGCTAAGGCTCCTCACTCCTCCCAACAAGTGTATTTAGTGGGATTTACAACAAGAAGCATGTCAGCGAGAGAGAATTTGTTTGTAGTAAATTAGTAGTACATGATCTCTCTCTCTCTCTCTCTCTCTCTCTCTCTCTCTCTCTCTCTCTCTCTCTCTCTCTCTCTCTCTCTCTTATATTTTTGACTTAAAGAATCGAGGACGAATCTTTTCGATGAATGAGAGTATAACAAAGGGCGGTTTGCCATGTATATTATTTGTTGGTCCCAAATCAAATTGTTATATCAAAAAATTATTATGCTTGTTTCAAATACAGTTCGTAGAAGATTCGATGTAAATGAAAGTCAGTTAATACTTTTAAGTTTTTATGGTGCTATCAAAGTTGAAGCTCAGTTAAATTTAGTTACTCGTGATAATCTTTATTTAGCATACATTGAAGCTAATTATATGTTGATGACGTTTTCACTAATATTTTTAGGATTAAAATGCTTCATATGTCTTTTTTTTGTAATAGTTGGCTAGTAAAAAAAGCATGTTAATATTGATTTATTTAGAAATAAGATTTCATTTTAATGGCATTAGTTAGTGAAAGATTGGTAAATGAAAGTGTGTTCCACGCGTCAATCTTCAAGATCAAGTTGTAGATAGTCTTGGCCAGAAAGTGTACCTGCAAGACAAAAGAGCGTTAGAGCAACTCGCCTAGTGATCGGCGTAGCCTCTCCGATGCTTAAGTTAGTACGGGGTGTAGAGAGGAGGCAAGAGAGATCGTAGATTAAGAATAAGATACCTGAAATGGTGATGAAGGTCCCTTTATATAAGAGAATGAAAGTCCTATTTAGAATAGGAGATGCTTCCTTGATAGGAGAATATTCTTGATGAGTATGTTTCCTCATTAAGCTTATCTTCTTATTTTAGATAAAAATATCTTGATTACGATGGTAATTTTTCTTCCCATTGAGTTAGGTTTCCTTGATGGCCAACGACCCTAATTAAATAGTTTTTCCTTTGTTGTGGAATTCTTCTTATTTATCTAGTGTTTTGTTTAGTAGATCTCTTCTTTAGCAAGATTTCCTATGATGGTTGCATTCCAATTAGGATTTATTTTCCTATTTCACATAAATAGAAAAATAGGACATCTTGTTGAGAAAGTCATTGGCTGATGTGGCTTCTTCAGATGGCCATACCGAGTGGTCATTCGGCAGTTCGAGTCATCAAGAAGGATGTGTCTTTTACGTGATTAATATTTTATTTACCAAGTGACCAAAAGTCCCATCGCAAGTCTAGTGAAACTCTTTAGGGTTGAAAATTCGCTTGAAGTTGTCGTCAGTGATAATATCATATGAGACTGCATCTTCTAAGGCTATTTTGATGGTCGTCATTGTTCTAAGAGGTCTTCGAAGTTTTGATGAGCTTCATCCTTCTTTCTTTTTATCGCAAATTTCTTCTTTGATTCTTGAGTGTTGTGAACGGGCGAGGTTTTAAAATGGAGAGATAATGCACGCGGGGTGCGGTGTGCGGGGTGCAATTCGGTGCAGTTTGAGGAAACCGCGGCGTTTGGTTTGGTTAAATGCAGCGGCTTTATATAAGCCAAAAATGTGATTATATTAAGAAATATATTTGCACATTTTATTAGGAAAAGATATTTTTAAAATAAAGCATTTTTACTTTATTTAAAAATAAAATAGAGTCGCCACCCGGTTCAGCTCTATCGAGAATTGTGGTATACTAATCTAAAATGGGATTTTTATACTGAAAAGAAAGTGAGCTTCTGAGTTCAGACATAATAGTTACTCATATTGTTCAAATTGTTTGAAATAATTTTGGAATTTTGGAATATGTGGTAATTTTGGCATTACAATGGCTTTATTTAAGAAATAAATTTAAGAAATAAAACAGGCATTATAACGGGTTAATAAATAGATATTTTCTACCAAAATTTTGGCAGAGTAACGGCAACACTTGGGTTTTGGACCGGAAACTCATATAAAGTTTCCTCGCATTTCGGATGTTTTGCCTGTACCTGCGAGCTTATTTACCCATATTATAGTTTAAGTGGCTTACTTAACCAGAGAAATGGAATGCAATGTGCAATAATAAAAGTAATAAAAATGGATTTTAAAGTTGGGCTTAGAGCTAATTATCCTCAGTAAATTTTTTCTCTATACAGGATGTCTTGAGAGCCAATACGGGACCGAAGTTGTGAGGAGAGATTGTGATTTGGTTGGAAAATAGATTTAACCCAAGTTATGACTATAATCTTGAATTATTCCTAAGAGAAATGCTGGATTTTTGAGAGATTAAGTCATTTTTAGACCGAAGATAAACCGAGTTTATACTAAGTGTCGGTGATAAAGCTCGAATTTAGAAGTGTTTTGACAGAGTTTCGGGACTTTTGGGACTTCCGGAACTGAAAAAGGACACAATGGTAATTTTGCGATTTTCCAAAATTGCTTCTGCTATTCAAAATGAGGGGGCGAGTCTCCTATTTATAATGGCGAGGTAATTAGCCGATGGGCTAATTACATAGGTAATTAGCCAGTGGGGTAATTACCTATCTGACAAGATTTTACATCAGATCCCGTGAAATCTTGCCAGATCTCGGTAAGATTAGATTTTTTTTACTGTAGATGGGTAAATAGCCGGCGGGCTAATTACCTTTGTTTGACCAAACTTTGACTTTTTGATAGTAGGAAATGCTAAATCGGAGCTTCCTTGGAATGTGGATTTTTGAATTTCGGATTTTGGATGACAATTCGGTTCTTTTTGGCTCTTTTGTATGATCACTGAATAAAATAGGCGTAATTCCTCATCGGGCTGGAACGGACCTGTGCTAACAGTTTGCCCCTCGCATACATAAATTTTATGCTTGAAATTTTGCCGTATGCGAAACAAACAAAATAGTGTGTGTGGAATGTAATGAGTTAAAATATTTTTAATCGACAAATTTTAAAACAAAATATATTTTACCCCTTCGATTAAAAATTTATTAATGAGTTGCATGAGATTAAAATTGATCGGGGATCGAAATAAATATTTTTGGGGTGCTTAATGCATGAACGACTGTGTAAAATTAGCTTTTAGGTCTGCTCGTTTTGTAAACAATACTTAGCTTTTAGGTCTGCTCGTTTTGTAAACAATACAGAAAATGGATGAAATGTGCAAAATTGCAAAAAATTTCAAAATATACGTAATTAGCCGGTGGGCTAATTACCTATGTAACGGTAACTTTTATAATCGTTACACATAAACACATGCAATGCGTGACAGCTGGCATAGGTAATTAGCCGGCAGGCTAATAACCTGCGGCTATAAATACAGCAGTTTGGCTCCCATTTTCACTACACCAAAAATTCTCTCTTCTTTCTCTTTGCGTTTCCTGCTTCTTTACTTCAAAATTTTTTGCTTCCAAGCTATTTTTAACAATGATTTCTCTCATTTATTACTTTTCTGCCCCTCCTCTTCAGATTTTGTGGGGTTTCTATATGGTTCAAGCCTTACAATATCCACTTGGATTTGCCAGCCATCCAAGTGACTACTCGGAATGTGATTATCAACGGCGAGCAAGTGGAACTCTTTGAGGTTCCCACCGAGGCTTTATATAGGCTTTTGCCAAACTGGATGTACCACGGGATTCATCCTGGGGTTTATCTCGCCTGCTTTGAAGCCTTCCGACCACCTTTCTCAGATTCTGGTAAGCCTTACTACTTTTATCGCATTTGTTACCATGTTATCATTATTATGCTTATTATCTATGATGTCATTATTTATTTGTTATTTTTATGCATTTTTATTCTTTATATTTATGGCATGAATGCAATGACCTTCAATAATTGTGCGATTTATCGAAGACTGGTGTATGATTAGTGTATATGCATTACTTTAGCAGGTCACCGGTCACGAGGGCGGTGGTATTACCCACTTTCACAAGTGGTATAAGGTACTATCTCCTGGTGCCAAAACCATTATTGACGGGACGTCCTTAGGGAGGATGGTGAGGAACTGCAATTATTCGAGGCATCACAAGTATCCGTACATCTCAGCCGGTACTTCTACCCACATCCTAAGTAGGTGATCCGACACTACCCATACTTTCCACTTCCATTGTGGGGAGTACACTATTACTCCGATGGATTACTGCACCATCACAGGTCTTCCTTTCCATGGTAAAGTGATCCATTTCAATGGTTGCTTTACTTATGACAAATTTAATATGGATACCATTGAGGCTTTGATCGGCTATTCTGGGGACGTACCTGAGTGAGTTTCCCTCAAGAAACTTATGACCTTTTGGACCATCGGGGATAGGAGATATGTGACCTCTGCCTGCGAGGCTAGAGCTTTCATGGTTGCTACTTTGTCATGGTTGTGCTTTCCTACTGGGGGTGCGATCGTGAATCTTCACATTCTGCCTGCTCAGATTGATTCGACCCGCTTTGATGAGTATGCCTGGGGTCGAGCCGTGTTGGGTCATTTGTATTGGGCCTTGATCAGTGCGCGAGGAACAAGATTGGCAAGTTCAAATCTTGCCTTCAGATTGTTTAGGTAAGGATTTAACTCCTTTTCTTCCTTTATGAGCTTTTTTTCTGTCTTTTGGTGTCCTGATTTCTTGTGGCAGATTACATATTTGGCTTTTTGAGATGGGGATCCTTCCAAGGACCAGGCTTATATGAGACAGAAACTATCTATTCTATCCTCGTCTACCGTACTACTAGCGTGGTTGGGAGATGAGTCAAGTTCCGCTCTTTTCACTCACCTTCGTGCTCTATCTTCGGAGCTATGAGTTGTTGATGATGTGTGGGTCTCTCTTAGTGCCTTTGTGAGAGAGGTGGAGCCCACTGGGGGGGTTTGGTTGGATTTAGGCGTGAAAAAACATTTTTAGTTAAAGTTTGCACAATAAGCCAATTTAAATGAATAAAAGAATCGAGACCCAAATCTCGATGCAATTGATAGAGTCGCCACCCAAGTTGTCTACTTGGGAAAAAGTTTCGGTATGGTTCTCTTTGGCCTGGAGTATTGGATGAGTCACTTATTTCTCATTTAGTCGATTCAAAATTACATTCACCGCATAAAACCGTTTTAGTTTTCATCATTTAGGGAATTATCACATAAATCCTATTTCTACACTCTTTCACACTCGTTACATGCATTTACATATTATGATAAAGCATAAGCAATTAATGCGGGATAAAAATTACAGCCGGGGGAAAAATTTGGGAATTGCAAAGAGAACCTATACATTTGTTCTAAGTTATAAAACAAAATAAAGATAAATTCCCTTGCATCCACAGAAGTTAGCACAACTACGACACTTCATAAACAATCATTCTATTGAAAAGAACTTGATTTATTTATGTGAGTTGGTTTACCAGATTATTAGTGAAAATGACCGCATGGCAAATGGTGATTTCAGGTTCATTCTATAAATAAAACAGGAAAATAAAAAACCTGGATTCTGCCTATGGGGCCTATACCCGTATGGCCAATGGGGTACCCGTACGCCAGATAAAAATAGCAAAAAAGACAAAAAAAAAAGGAAGAAATGGGATTGTTAGGAAACAATGATCCAGATAACACTCTAAAAATAAATCCGGATAAAGTTCGAAAGAAACAAAAAACAATGAATGTAATTCTCCCAAATCTAAATGAAAATATGTAGACAAAGATTCTATTGAAGAAATTAAATACCTAAGCACTAGAGGAAATCATCCGGACAAAGTTTGGAAAGGAAAAAAACTTCTATCCTTCAAGACTAGCATCTAGAAGAACTAATTGAAGCTATCTCCGGAAGAAGATAGATTCGGAGTATATAGGTCTAAAGGACATCTAGAAGACCTATATTTCAAACATAGGGAAAGATACAAAATATCACTTTCCTTCCATCCCGTTGGTCTAAAAAGTCAAAGATCCTTTCCCCAAGAAAAAGATAAAATGATAGAGAAAGGACAAAAGGACCGACACCGGACAGAAAAAGCTAACTACCTTTTTCTCCTAGACTAATAAGGAGGCACGTGGAGCTCACATCAAAAAGCAATTGGTATTAAAGTTGGTGCATCACAAAATGACAAGCAAAATGATCACTGACAACTTTCTAACCTCAATCCCAAGATTTAAAATGCGTTAAAATATAGTCTAACGGATTGATCAACGGATTCAGAAGCTACACATCATCGACCTGATCAAGGGGGAAGATTGAATGGAAGCTCACCAACTACAACGGCTATATTTATGATCAAAGCCTATAAAAGGAGCTCTTCACCAAATGAGAAGGTCAACTGGTTGGTTTACAAAAGCAAGTAACAAAGCAATACTCATTCAATCAGTTGATACAATCTCTCTTAGAACCTTTTAATTTAAAATCTATTTTGTAAGGATTCTCAAGTGAAACTATAAACTTGAGGAACTCTAAAAACCAACCCTTTCTTAAAAACCAAAGAGTAAGAATCTCCAACTTAGGTGAGTTGAGAGATTGGGATATAGCTTGAAGTAGGTGCTTTGAGTGAGATCTCCCTGTAGGACTCAGCTTAGATTCAAGGTAGAAGGCTAATTGGTATATCCTACTAAAGATAAGAGGACTCAGCTAGCCTCTAGCGGTATATCCTACTTCCGGAAGGGGTTACCATCCAATGACAAATTTGTAAGGCTTGATTCCTGCCAGTTGGAAAGGAATCCACTAGTGGATAAGCTTGGAGGAAGGAAACTCCAGGGACTGGACATAGGCGAGTCCTAACTAGTATAAAATACTTGTGTTTGATTTTATCTCTATTTTACTTTATTGCATTTTATTGTTACATTTACATCATCCGGATCCATCTTCTGGATCATAATCAAACACGCTATACTAAGACTTTTCTAAGTCTGTAAATTCCGCAAAAAAGAGCCATTCACCCCCTTCTAACCTTATAAATACCATCATAGGGACCAACAAGTGGTATCAGAACTAGTGCTCAAACTAGAGAACTAACAATCTTGAGCTAAAGGTCTATATATTTTGATTCACATATCAAAATGAGTTTTCAAAACTCACAACTCCTTCTCAAGGGTATGTCTGTTACTCGTCCTCTACTCTTCACCGATGAACACTACACATTCTAGAAAATTGGATGAAGAATTTCATTCAGTCACAAAAGTATGCAAGCATGGTTAGTTATAAAAGATGGTCCATATGAGCCTACTTATGAAGTAGAGGGTATGACTACCTGAAAGCCATTAAGCATGTCGGATGAGAATGACTTTAAAAAGTTGCATGAAAGTTTAAAAGCTATTAACATGCTTCATTGTGCTCTTAGTGCAACTGAATTCAACAGGAGGATGCGAGACTGCAAAAGAGATTTAGGAGAAGTTAGAGGTAACCTTTGAAGGAACCACAAAAGAAAGAGAGGCTAAGCTTGATCTACTCCAATAAAAGTTTGAATCCTTTAAGATGGAGCCTAAAGAATCAATCAGCAGCATGAACACTAGATACACAAATCTTGTGAATGAAATGAAAAGGTTGGGGAAGGAGATTCCAGAAGTAGAAATGGTCAAGAAAGTGCTCCGGAGTCTCACCAAGGAATGAGACAATAAAAAGACTACCATTGAGGAAGCTCATGACTTAAATTTTTACAGTTATGATGAACTCATTGGTAATCTTCTAACCCAAGAATTGTCCTTGGAGAGGTATAGCCAACAAGAAAAGATGTCTAAGGAGAAAAAGAAGGCCATTGCTCTTAAGGCATAATCCACCGGATCTGCTTCATCCGGAGAGGAAGAGCAAATCAATGAATCAATGAGCACCAAAGATCAACTTGCTCTACTAACCAGAAGGCTGAATCGATTCATACAAAAGAAAGATAGAAGGAAATAAAAAAGGTATGAATCCCGGAAACCAAGAGAAGGCACCTTCAGAAGAGATAAGCCTAGAAGGAATCCGAAAGAAAAGAAGGATCTGGAGAAAGAGGCTGCTTGTTTTGAATGTGGTAAGAAAGGCCACTTCAAAACAAAGTGCCCCAAGCTCAAGAGAACTAAGAAGTTAAAAAAGAAGGCAATGGTTGCTACTTGGAGCAACAGTGAAGAAAGTAGCAGCTCATCTTCAACAGAAGTAGAGGAGACTGTAAACTATGCGTTCATGGCTCTAACTGACCCGGAAGTAGAGCAATCCGGAAGGAACACCTCCAAGTAAGAAACAATACAAATCAAAGAATCAGAATCAGATACAGCAACCATTGAGGTAAATTCTTGCTCTAATTCTGCTTCTAACCTTGACCTTGTAAAAGCTCTTTCTATTGTTATCAAGGGTGTGAAGAAGAACGCAATAGCCATTAAGTCTCTTAAAAGAGCAGTACTGGAGTTAGCAGAAGATGCTGAAGTAATGGCATAATCAATCTGGTTAGAGCAACCAAGCATATTGATGTTGTAGAGGATAACTTTATGAGGAATCAAGTCCAGATCCTAAATGCAAATGTCATGGGAATGGATAGAGAAATCAATCTATTAAAGGAAGCATCCAGGAAGAGGGAAACAAAGATTCCAAGAAGAGATAATCCTCCTCCTACTCAGAATATTTTTCAAAGGACCCCCAATCAAAATATGAAGGAACCGAGTAGGCAGCCACAAGCTCAAAGATATACTGCTGCTTAAAAGTGAAAGGCTAAGGTAGCCTACAACCAACAGCCTATCAAACAAAGAAGAAATTATAGAGCTGAAGTTGGACCCCCAACCAACTTCCGGATTTACACCGGACCATCCACTAGTGTGCAAGAAGCTGGGTATAAAGGAAACTATGGAAGGAAGGATCTGGAGAAGATCAGCAAAAAAACATACCTATTTCAGGGTGCAGGTTTTGTGGGAAAAATAATCATATTACTAAATCATGTAGATTAAAATATGGTTATTAGGATGTTTATCCTTGGCCTGAGATGGTTATTAACCCAAGAGAAACCAAATCTAATTGGGTACCTAAACCCACTTGATCTATTTTGCAGGTATGCCTTAGATCCACAGTAGATCAACACACATGATACATTGATAGTGGATGCTTAAGGTAAATGACAAGTGATGAGTAGGCCTTCATCACATTAACTCGAAAGAAGGGAGTCAAAGTGAGCTTTGGAGACAATCAAAAGGGACCAATTATTGGAAATGGAACCATTAGATCAGAACTAAAGATTGAAGATGTTTCTCTAGTTGATGGACTGAAGTTCAACCGATTGAGTGTAGCCCAACTCTATGACAGAGGAAGAAAGGTCACTTTCGATTTCGGAGGCTGCTCAATATATGATAGTAAGTCCAACCAACAAATTCTTTATGCACCTAGAGTAAATAATGTACATTCAGTAAACATTGAAAATGAAAAGAATAACATTTGCTTAGTGTCTAAAGAAGAAGAATCATGGCTATGGTACCGGAGGTTAGGATATGTTGGCATGAACCTCCGGTCCAAGTTAGCCAAAAAGGAATTAGTAATGGGTTTGCCTAAGGTTGCTTTTGATAAGGATCATCTATGCACTGCATATCAAGTAGGTAAACAATATAAGAAAAGCTTCCCTTCCATATCAAAAGAGTACTTGAGCTCTTACATATTGATCTCTTTAGTCCAATCAAACCAATGAGTTTAGGTAGAAGAGAATACACCATGGTCATTGTGGATGACTATTCTCGATATACCTGGGTTCTCCTGCTAACAAGCAAGGATGAAGATTTTGACCAATTCTCCACCACATTCATCCGATAGAAGTACAACAGGGCATAAGCATTGCACGCATCTGGAGTGATAATAGTGAAGAATTCAAAAATAAGCATTTTACTAATTTTTGTGACTCCAAGGGCATTGAACACAACTTCTCTACCCCTCATACTCCTCAATGGAATGGAGTTGTTGAGAGAAAGAACATGACCATAGTTGAGATGTCTAGAACAATGCTTAGTAAAAATTGTTTGCCAAAATACTTTTGGGGTGAGGCCGTAAATACAACATGCTATATATTGAATAGAGCTCTCATTAGAAAGACCATTAAAAAGACCCCACATGAAATCTGGAAGGGAAGAAAACCCGAAATTGGGTATTTTAAAGCATTCGGATGTAAATGCTACATACTTATTGATAGAGAGCAACTAGGAAAATTTGGTCTTAAATCTGATGAAGCAATTTTCCTTGGCTACTTAACACAAAGTAAGGCTTACAAAGTCTTCAATAAATGAACCCAAACTGTGGTAAAGTCAATACATGTAGATTTTAATGAGACTAACTCTGCAGGGAAGAAAAGCTACACTTCAGAAGATCAAGTTCTGAAAGCAGAAAAATCTGGAGAAAAGAAGGAAGCAGGAATTCCTGATTCATTTCAAATCAAGAAGTACAAAGAGGAAGATAAAGGAATATCCTTTAACCTAGAGGTACAAGAAGTTAATCTCAACCCACAGGAGATTGACTTTAATGAAGGCCAAGAAGGAATGGCTGAAGCTAAAATGGAGCAAGTCCCAGTTCAACATGAAGGCCTATAAAGAGAAATCTAGACCCACAGAGATCATTCTATTGAAAATATTATAGATGATGTTCAGAATCCAGTTAGAACTAGAGGGCAGGTCTACTGGATGATGAGCCATGCTACCTTCATCTCTCTCATAGAGCCAAAGAAATTTCAAGATGCTGAAGGCGATGAAAGCTGGATGATGGCAATTTAGGAAGAGCTAGATTAATTCACCATGAATGATGTATGGGATATAGTGCCCTCTCCTAAAAGGGAAATTAATCATTGGTACCAAATGGGTGTTCCGAAACAAGCTTGATAAATCCAGAGTAGTGGTGAGAAACAAGGCAAGACTAGTTGCCCAAGGCTATAACCAGCAAGAAGGAATTGATTTCGAAGAAACTTTCACTCCTGTAGCAAGGCTGGAAGCAATTTGGATCCTATATACTTTTGCATCATTCATGTGGTTCACATTATACCAAATGGATGTCGAAAGTGCATTTCTAAATGGTGTCATCCAAGAAGAAGTCTATGTCAAGCAACCTCATAGATTTAAAGATCTAAAGCATCCAGATCATGTCTACAGGTTAAAGAAAGCTCTCTATGGACTAAAGTAAGCACCAAGAGCCTGGTATGAAAGATTAACCTCATTCCTTATATCCAAGGGATATACTAGAGGCAAGGATTATACCACTCTCTTCATCAAGAAAAAGAAGAATGACATTATTCTAGTCCAGATCTATATGGATGATACCATTTTTGGAGCCACTGATGAAAAGATGTGTAAAGAATTCAGCTCTCAAATGCAGAAGGAATTTGAGATGTCCATGATGGGAGAACTTAACTTCTTCCTTAGTCTACAGATCAAGCAAAGTTTGGATGGGATTTTCATTAATCAATCAAAGTACACCAAGGAGATCTTGAAGAAGTTTGAAATGGACAAAAGCAAACCTATGTCCACTCCAATGGGCTCTGACACAATCTTATCCAGGGATTGTGAAGGAGAAGATGTGGATCCGAAGCTCTATAGAGGAATGATTGGTTCATTATTATTCTTAACAGCTAGCAGACCTGAAATACACTATGCAGTTTATTACTATGCAAGATATCAAGCCAATCCTTAGGATTCCCATCTCAAGGCAGTTAAAAGAATCCTTACATATCCTCTAGGAACCACTAAGCTTGGGTTATGGTATCCTAGTAATGGAGATTTCACACTCCAAGGGTTCAATGATGCAGATTATGGTAGAGATACTCTTGAGAGAAAAAGTACATCCGGAGGCTGCCATTTCCTTGGAGATTGCTTAGTATCATGGTATAGCAAGAAGCAAAATTCAGTTGCATTAGCCACTACAGAAGTAGAGTATATGGCAGCTGGAAGTTGAGTTGCTCAACTCCTATGGATCAAACAATAACTTGAAGATTATGGAGTGCAATCTGGATGTGTGGATGTTATGTGTGACAACAAAAGTACTATTAATGTGTCAAAGAATCCGGTGCTCCATAGTAGGATGAAGCATGTCAAAATAAGGCATCACTTTATCCGAGATCACATGATGAAAAAGGATGTTGCATTGGTATACATTCCAACCAATGAGCAAAGAGCAGATATCTTTACTAAACCCTTAAGTAAAGATCAATTTGGGAAGTTAAGGAAGGCCATTGGTATGTCAAATCCAATTTGATCCGGAAGTGAATCCATGGTAAATTAAGACTCCTATCAACTGCATCTCCCAGAATTCAGGTAATTACCAATACAAGCCTAATCTAGAGGAAAGTGTGCCACATCAGCAGATAAGAAGGACAAATGGCAGAAAAAGTGACTTAAAGGTAACTGTTACTTTTTGAATTTTAAAAGTCTATTGGTGGTTACACGCGTGGTAAATTGGATAGTTTTTTTCAAAATAAACCATCCACATTCTCTGGTTAAACTGAAACTACCTCTCTCCTAAAAATCCGACTGCCATGTCATCAATCCAGCCAAAACAGCCAGAGTCCGGATTAGCAAAATACCCTTACCTTGAAAAATCTATAAATACCTCCAAAAATTCATCCTTCAACTCACGCGAGCAACATACTCTTACTGTTACTCTGCAAAAATTCAAGTCCAGAATCCTAGCTTTCAAAATCTCTCTCTAATGGCAGCCACAAACACCTCAAACCCCCTTAAGATCCTTCCTAGCAAAAATTTCTTTCAAGTACCTGACTTGAAGGATATAAATTTTGAACCTGAATCTCAAAACCTTCGAATTCGTTATTCCCACTGATCACTTAGGTGATGATTACTTATTCATAACCCCTCCTTTCTTCACCCTAATAGAAGATCAGAATTTGGGTGACTTCCTGAACCTAAACTGCCCTACCTATCCAAAGCTGGTGAAGGAATTTTTCAAAAATCTCAGCACTCACAACCATTTTGAAGCTTTACGCACTGAAGTACAGGGGAAGGTCACAACTATCACTCCAGAGTTCTTTGAGAAGTATCTGAACATGAAGAACTCTGGTCTGTTGATGAGAAAAGATGGCAATGAAGCTGGAGTTGAATACAATTCCAAATTGTGGCTGCACAAGAATTACTTCAGAGATAAATTCTCCACATACTTCCCCAAAATGCCAAGATTCCTGCAGCACGCTATAGCAAAACTCATCCTAATAAGGAAGGGATCATTGACTACAGTTTTTTCCCTCCACCACTGCATCTTGCAGCACTGGGTTATAAGTATGGAAGTAAATTGCCCAGTCTTGATCATTCACAATCTCAAGACACATGTGAACTCCCATGGTGCTTTAATTACAAGAATTCTGCAAGCAGCAGAAGTAGATTTGACCGGATTTGAAGGCATCTATGGCAAGCCTATTCTGGAGAAGAATTTCCTCAATCTTCAATATGATGAGGAGTGGGATGAAGAAAAGCCAAAACTAAGAAGGGATGATAAAAGAGTTAAGTCCCAGAAGATGATGGATCCGGAAGAGTAAGCACCTGTCCCCAAGAAGGCCAGAACCATTAAAAGCAAGGCATAAAAGAAGCCGGAAGCAATTCCGAAAAAAGAAGTTGATGAAGACACCCTTACAATCAGCCAAATCATAAAATCCAGCCCTGAGAAACCCAAAGTCAAGGGTAAGCTCATTAAGGCCACAGCTAAGAAGGGTCAGAAGGTGATTGATGAAATTGCTACCAAAGCAGTTGAGGTTAGAAGGAGGAAAGCTAAGAGAAGCTTAGCTGAAATGGAAGAGGAGGAAGATGATAAGGAGACAGAGGATGAGGCTCCTCCTCAAAAGAAACTAAGAAGAAAGGGGCTCAGTTATGATGAAGCCATTGCTGCCCAAGAGAAGAAGGCTAGTGAAGGGCGAAGACTAGCTGGGATTGTGCTGAATGAAGAAACAAAGCAGTACAGGGAGAAAGCTGCTTTAGAAAAAGCAAAATCAAGCAAAGGGAAACATGTGCCCGGAGCAATAGGGATAGTAGGGGAAGATGATGAACAGTATGCTATAATACAAGCTGCCATTAAGGAAAACACCAAAACAAACCGAGAAAGAATAGAAGGTCCAGGTGCTTCATCCGGAGTAAATCCAACCATGGTACCTCTAATTTTGGTGAATCCTGATGAGATGGACACATTGTCTGAAATCCCTAGAGCTGATTCATTTGTTTTTGCCTCTCACAAAAAAGATCTACCAAAGAATCTACTTGGATCCGGCACTCCAATTATTAATCTTGAAAGTCCTGAAAAGGCATTAAAAAAGGGAGTTGAGGAAAATGCCAACACGCCTAGGGGAGAAAAGATAAGTCCTGTAAAGGCACCTATAGGGGTGGTTGAGGACAATTCCAACCACCTGGAGGCTAGGCTGGAGGAAGAAAAGCAGGAAGTTGAGGACAATCAGAATCAGACGCTACAAACCACTGAGGTAACCCCTGCTCTACTTCGTCTTAATTCTGATCTTAATAAGCATAACTTGGCTACGAACTCTTATAATGTAGCTAAGGATATAGTGCCAAACCCAGATGATATAACTCTAGATGAGGGAGTGAGTCTGAATTCCAAAGGGCGCACTTCTGAAGTGGACCCTACGGGCGAGGCTCATCGAAGGAACGAATGGTGGAGGAGGAAGAAGAAGAGTGCTCTAGCTGTAAAGGAACTAAAACAAAATTGGAACATCAGTCCTCCAGAAGTAGTTCAAGCTCTGGAGATGAATCCACCTCATCCGAAGAAAAGACACCCCCCATCGCTAATCAAATCAACATTCCCACCGCCAACACCAAGAGTGCCAAAGTTACGACTGCACTCAAGATTCTTCAAGAAGCATCTCAGGAGGAATAAGAGGAAGGGTACATCAAGCAGAGCTTTTCAAAGCATCTGCTCACAGTTAAAATCCATTGAAGTAGTGCTTTATGAAGAGTTCCAGCCCTTGACCATTCAGAAGGAGTTTGGTGAAATTAAGGAGAGTTTGAAAAGCCTTCCTCGCATTGAGAAGCAAGTTATGGAATTTCCCACTCCTGGCGCTATAGTTGATGCCTCTCTGTCTTAAATCTAGCCAATTATGAATGAGCTTAAAGAAAGCAGCACTATAGTAAACCGGACTACCAGTCAAGCCAATACCTTGGCCTTTGATAACTGTGTAACTATCCTTGAAAGAATGTCCTCATCTGCCACTGATCTATCCATAGAAATAAAGGACTACATTAATTCCAAGTTTGAAAACTTGATACAATACATAGAAGATAGAGGCCTGAAACCTGCTCTTCTCAACTTGGAAACTGATCAGCAAGTAACCTAGGACATGCTTGCTCACTTCATTGATAAGACCATCCCCAAACTCAAATAGAAGATACTAGATGATATGGGTAATAAGATGCAGGCTAGAAACTCCGGTATTGAACAATCAATAAATGAATGGAAGAAGTCAGTCTCCAAAGAAATAAAGTATCAAACGGAGTCACTCCACAATATCCAGAAGGGGATCTCAGAGGAAATAACCTTAATCCAAATCGGAATCAACAACTTATCTATCTCTAGACCCTCTCATCCTCCAGCTATTCTAGAAAGTCAGCTCATTCTAGTACTGCACAACCTTGTTCAAGCTATAGGGGACTCCGGATTCATGAGCCAAAAAGGTACAACTACTCTTATCAAGGCTATGTTACCCTAATTTGATCCCAAGGACCAGGAACACATCCTGTGGATTCTTCCTTAAGTCTCACAATCTTATGATAAACTCTGGAGGTCTCTTTACCCTTATTATTTAACTCCGCCTATAGTTGAGCATATTATTGATGAGCGGGCTAAAGGCAACAAAGATTACTCTATCTACTCCTCTACTTGGCAGCAGTCTTGGAACAAGCAAACCTACATGGTTATTGATCCCCTTGATGGAAGCAAAAAGGGGGAGGAAGATCCGAGTCATCAAAGTGAAGGAGTGGCAAGGGAAAAAAGCTGCAAGTTAGGAAGGGCGGTCCTTTTGGAGAGATAGTTAAGCTGGCTAGATGATATAGTAATACTTATGTAATTGCTAGATTCACTTTATATGTATTTCTGTAATTTGTAACTCTTAACTTCATGATGTTAACCATTGTTAACAACAGAAGTATATATGAAGTGAAGTTCTTAACTATCAAAATAAATGCTTCTCAAGTACAATCTGAAATTGTACTAAAACAAACTTAGAAGCTAGAATCATAAAATTATGGAGGAGTTAGGATGCTAAAATTATGGGGGAGCATTGTAAATGACAAAGTATCAAGAATCGTACTTAGTTCATATACCCATGTCCTATGCTTAGTTGACTTAGGTTTTTGTTTCCATCAAATGGGGGAGATTGTTGGGAAATGATGATCCGGATAACAATCTAAAAACAAATCTGGATAAAGTTTGAAAGAAATAAAAAAATAATGTATGTAATTCTCCTAAATCTAAATGGAGATATCCAGACAAAGATTAAGATACAAGTCCTCCATTGAAGAAATTAAATACCTAAGCACTAGAGGAAATCATCTGGACAAAGTTTAGAAAGGAAACAAACTTCTATCCTTCAAGACTAGCATCCGAAAGAACTGATTGAAGCTATCTCTAGAAGAAGATAGATCTATAGTATATAGGTCTAAAGGACATCCGGAAGACCTATATTTCAAATATAGGGAAAGATACAAAATATCACTTTCCCTCCATCCCGTTGGGCTAAGAAGTCAAAGGTCCTTTCCCCAAGATAAAGACAAAATGACAGCTTGCATATTTCAGAGAAAGGACAAAAGGACTGACACCGGATAGAAAAAGCTAACTACCTTTTTCTCCTAGACCAAGAAGGAGGCACGTGGAGCTCACATCAAAAAGCAATTAGGATGAAAGTTGGTGCGTCATAAAATGACAAGCAAAATGATCACTAACTTTCTAACCTCAATCCTAAGATTTAAAATGGGTCAAAATACAGTCTATTGGATTGATCAACGGATCTGAAAGCTCCACATCATCAACCTGATCAAGGGTGAAGGCTGAATGAAAGCTCACTAACCACAACGGCTACATTTATGGTCAAAGCCTATAAAAGGAGCTCTTCACCAAATGAGAAGGTCAACTGGTTGATTTACAAAATCAAGTAACAAAGCAATACTCATTCAATCAGTTGATACAATCCCTCCAAGAACCTTTTAATTTGAAATATATTTTGTAAGGATTTCCAAGTGAAACTATAAACTTGAGGAACTCCAAAATCCAACCCTTTATTAAAAACTAAAGAGTAAGAATCTCCAACTTGGGTGAGTTGAGAGATTGGGATATAGCTTAAAGTAGGTGCTCTGAGTGAGATCTCTCTGTAGGACTCAGCTTAGATCCGGGGTAGAAGGCTAAGTGGTATATCCTACTAAAGACAAGAGGACTTAGCTAAGAGTTAGTGCTTCTAGTGGTATATCCTACTTCCAGAAGGCGTTACCATCCGGTGATAAATTTGTAAGGCTTGATTCCTGCCAGTTGGAAAGGAATCAACTAGTGGATAAGCTCAAAGGAAGGAAACTCCAGGGACTCGATGTACGTGGGGCTGAACCAGTACAATATACTTGTGTTTAATTTTCTCTCTATTTTACTTTATTGCATTTTATTATTACGTTTGCATCATCCAGATCCATCTTCCGGATCATAATCAAACACGCTATGCTAAGACTTTTCTAAGTCTATAAATTCTGCGAAAAAGGGCCATTCACCCCCCTCTGCCCTTATAAATACTCTCACATGGACCAATATGGATTTCCCTTTATAT
Source organism: Euphorbia pulcherrima (assembly GCA_947683365.1). Classification (NCBI taxonomy): domain Eukaryota; kingdom Viridiplantae; phylum Streptophyta; class Magnoliopsida; order Malpighiales; family Euphorbiaceae; genus Euphorbia; species Euphorbia pulcherrima. Next base: position 14,031,608 of record CANTUS010000007.1, read on the forward strand.
GAGTATGGTGTACCAAGATAACCACTAAAATGGCATATTAGGTACCAACAAGGCTCATATTAAATGGGACCGAACCCAAAAGAATAATAAGACAAATATAACAAATAATAATACCAATAGTAGAAATAATAGTATAACCAAGTAGGATTTCCCTCCTTATGAGTTTGCCACACCAATATAATATCCCTAGGGATATATGGTGCCAACAATACTTATAAGGGCTAGGACCATACCCAAAATAACAGTAGAAATAGAAATGACAGAAGTAGAGAATAATAATGAAATAAAAGAGGAGTGAGTCTCTTTGAAACTTAGGAGTGTTACCTTTATGGCGTGAATCCACTTTGATGTGATCCCTTTACTATTGAGAGAGCTTCGCCAAAGTGCACGGAATGAAGTTAGGAACGAAATGTGGATAAAACCTCCAGGAATGGGTTTTCTTCCTATTTTATACTTCCTATACCCCCACTATACCTTTTCTATACCTTTAGAACTATAATTTCTCTATAGTTTTTTATGCTTAAGAGTTGTGTGTCTTGTGAAATGAAGGGAAAATGCCCTATTTATAGGGAAAATGGGGTGTAAATGTATTACCAGCATTCATAACCTGCCATTTTCGAAATATGTAAGGCTTACCTTCCAAGCGAGCCTAAACAGGCAATAACTAGACTCATATGGGTAGGGCCCTACCCGTACGGGGTACAGGGGACCCATACAGGTCCCCTCTAGCTGTATGGAAGATCATACCCGTATGGGTACTGCCAGTGGATCTATACCACCAGTCAACACCCATACGGGGATCCCTAAAGGCAAACTAAGTCTCCTAATAGTAGCCAAACTCTACTCTGCAGCAGTAGGAACACCTCTAGTGGATAACACCTATAAAAGAATGTAGTATATAGCTCTTATCATCATTTTGTGAGGTGGATCGCTGAAATCTAGTGCTTATAGACTACCCTTTGTGGGATCATTGCAGATAGGGATCTGTATGATTTCATGATATTTAGGAATTATACCTAAGTTGGTGATGGTGATTTGAACAAGTTCCTTTTCTTGGGGCAAACTCTTTACCTTTGCATTCTTTTCCTGAGGCAAACAGCACTTCTGTAACTAGCAACTTCATTGGGGAAGAAGCGCGTATCCCTTTCTTAAGGCGAATCGACTTTCCTGAATGATGTATCCCTTTCCTAAGGCAGATGACTCTTTTGATTGGTGTATCCCTTTCCTAAGGCGGATCAACTCTCCTTTCCATTCCTTTCCTGAGGCAAACAACTTTCCTGAATGATGTATCCCTTTCTTAAGGCAGATGACTTCTCCTTGTATCCCTTTCCTAAGGCAGATCGACTCTTCTGTGCGTTCCTTTCCTGAGGCGGACAACTTTCCTGAATGATGTATCCATTTCCTAAGGTGGATGACTTCTCCTCGTATCCCTTTCCTTAGGTGGATCGACTCCCCTGACTGGTGTATCCCTTTCCTAAGGCGGATCGACTCTCTTGTGCGTTCCTTTCCTGAGGCAAATAGCTTTCCTAAATGATGTATCCCTTTCCTAAGGGGGATGACTTCTCCTCATATCCCTTTCCTAAGGTGGATTGACTTTACTGACTGATGTATCCCTTTCCTAAGGCGGATGACTTCTCTTGACTGATGATTTTGTATAACCTATGAAAAGAGACAACAATCAAACACCGAGTTAATCATTGTCTAAGCTAACATATCTTTATTCTTAATTGACTTTTATGAAAACAAAAATATTTTTGCCCCTTCAATTAAGAATAAAGATGTGTGGATGGTGGGGTCGGCCCCTGAATAAACTGTAAACTAAGTGTGAGAAATGTTAGGTTTATCCCGATTGCTCTTGGAATGAAGTGCCCCTTGGAAGGGTGCCTCCCAAAGAATGTCTTTAGGAGGGCTAGACTATGGGGGGATGCCCCTGGATTGACTGATTCCACTGTTGGGGAATGGGGGGATCCTCTGGGATAGTTCTTGTAAGAAGGGAATGCCCCTAGACTGGCCCTGCCACTGAGGATTGCCCGCGAGGTAATGCCCCTAGGATACTTGGATAATGCCCCTTGACCAGTTTCGCTACTAGGGAATGGGGCAAAGTCCTTTGAAAAATTTCATCTTACTGGGGAAAGTGTTTCCCTATATTTGTGTAAATGTGCGAAAAGAACTATTTTTGTTAGGAACCCTTCTGAATTGACTAAGGGTCTTTGCCTCTAGTTGATTCAAGACAAAGTGGAGAGAGAGAGTGGGGTTGGCCCCGAACTCAGACTAGATGAGTTGCTGGTACTTGCTGAGATAGAGATCTACCCCTGAATGGCAATAAAGAACCCGTGCGGGTGGGTGGGACCCATACGGGTGGGATTTTAAGGGACTAGCACCCGTACGGGTGGGCCGGATTCCTACGGGTCCCAGACGGTGGGTTTTAAAAATTGATCAGAGCCATCACATCCCGTCTCACACAAAAAACTTCACTTTTGCTATTTTAAGCTTTTCTCATCCAAAATCCAACCAAAATGTATAAAAAGATCCCTCAAAGTGGCCGTTTCTCCCTTAGGCTTGAAGATTTGCCCCTGGTGGGTGATTTGGGGCTCCGAGAATGCCCGATTTCTGTTGAGGAAATCTCTTCTTGTAAGATTTGTGTGCTAGGGAAAATTTTCAGTACTGGTGGTGGACCTATACACAAAATCATCCTTGTTAGTGACCAATTCAAAAATGGCTTACCTTGATTCTTGATTGACTTTTTTGAAAACAAAAATATTTTTGCCCCTTCAATCAAGGTTCAAGGTAAGCTTAGGGTTTTTGTCCCTAATAAATTGAAAAGATGAGTTTAAGAGGTGTTGAATCGGTCCCAACAAGAACCGGGGTGCCCTTGGGGAGCTGACTGCTGAGGAGATGGCTTTTAAATTGCTAGTCTATTTGGATCGCTAGGGAGAACCTGCTCGGGGGCAATTTCACTTATTTAGAGGAAGGGTTCTTGGGACATCCTAGCTGCTGGGGAGTATCTTTGGAAATCATCTCAAGAAAGATTGACTAGTTAGGGAGGTGCCCCTAGAACTTTGCCCTTGGGAGGCTCTGGGGTGGATGCCCCTCAGGTATTCTTCTGACTGAGGGAATGGTTTCTCTAACTACCTACCCACCAGAGACAAGGATTGACTCTTTGTGGGGATAGGAGAAATGACCCTTAAATGTTTCGTCTGCTAGGGAACAAGTTATCCTAATGTGGATGCTCTGCTAGAGAAAAGGTGCCCCTTTGGTTGGCATTCAAGTTTCGACTTGTCTGAATTACAGGGGAAAAACAAGTTCTATCAGAATATGACCTAAAATGATATGTCTTAATTCTTAATTGACTTTGTGATCAATCAAGTATTAAGATATACTATTACCCCTAATTAATTGTAAAGCGTGAGTGATGAAATGTTGGGTTGGTCCCAATTCTGCTTTGGTATGCCCCTAGAGTGGCCTAACTATTGGGGGAAAATAGCCTGTAATTTCCTTAATTGCTTAGGAGCAAGTCTCCTAGATGACTTGGATTGCTAGGGGGTACCCCTTGGAAAGGGAAACTTAGCTACCGGGGAGTTCCCCTGGAAATTGCCTTAGGTGGCTGACCTATTGGGGGAATGCCCCTTGGATGGTTTGCTTATATGGGAAATGATTCCTCCAATGGCGTAGTTGCTGGGAATGCTTCTTGGGAAGATGCCCTTTGGCCGGTGCCCCTTTGGTGGCACCTTCGTTGGGTGTGTCCTTTGAATGATGCCCCTTAGGTGGCAGTGTGGCTGGGGGAATTCGTTCTTTTCCTATGGATACCTCTCCTTGGGTTCCTACATATGATAAAGAAACTAGTCAGTAAGACTTTGAGACATGCGGGTCGGGACTTACCCTTATAACAAGAAAAGACTGAGTTTAGTGATGTTGGGTTGGTCCCAACTCAATCCGGGGTGCCCCTAGTATGCCCCTTCTACTAGATGGCACTGTTGGGGAGTGCCCCTAGGGTGCTTGATGATGGGGGGATACCCCTAAATTGTGTGACTTTTGGGGAGTGCCTCTTGGGCGGGTGCCCTTAGGGTGTTAGATGATGGGGGGATGCTCCTCGATTATATCCACTACTAGGGAATGGAGGGATGCCCCCCAATTGACTTCTTTGCTGGGGAGGTGTCTTCCTAGACGACTTCTTCTAGGTTAACACTTCTGTGGTTCGGGCCAAAATCTCTTATCTTATGGGGATCATTTCCCCTTGATGTTTTGTCAGCTTTGGGATCCTCCCCTTGAATGAACCTGCACATGAAAAGGTATTCGTGGTAGCAATTGCTTTGACATGGCTTACCTTGATTCTTGATTAACTTTATATGGACAAAAAGATTTTTCCTTTCAATCAAGGATCAAGGTGAGCTAGGGGTTTAGCCCCTAATTAGCTAAAAGACTAGGGTTTGAGAACTGGGGTTTGCCCCAATTAGGATCTGATGTGCCCTTATTGCTGAGGAGTTCTGGTTTCAATTAGAAAACTGTTCTGAAATAAGAGTAAGGACCCGCATGGCTAGGTAAGAGCTATACGCCTAATACTGGCCTATATGGCTGAAGAAGCTGTTGGATGGGATGCTTGTGCATGCTGTTTGAGGAATCATATTCCCATTTGAAAAAATGCCTCGAGATGTGAGGAAGGGACCCATATAGGTAATGTTTTATCGAGGTGAGACCTGTACGGGTGGGGAAGGACCCATATGGGTCCCTTCTTTAGGGACAGAATGTCCAAAAATAGGTTTTCTGCAACATTTTTTCAATGGATGAGGGCTTTGGTAGCGTCAGGCCTTGAATACAATGAAGTATAAAGAGTTCCTTTGTCAAGTACGCTCTAATCAGGAAAATTTCTTTTATGCTGAACCTGTATCTTACATTTCAACCCACCATTAGTAGAAACTGTATTTACGAGGTTGTGATACTTATAGTGCCTCTTCTTTGTACAGGTCATTCGAGACCTATGGGGTCAGATGGTCATACACGGAGACATTGAGAGGATGTGAGTAAGCATGGATGATAGCCACTTTGTGTTGGAGTCCCCGCTCTCCTTAGAGTCGTGCTTTGGCGAGATGGTCTAAGACTGAAGGACCAGTGCTATTTTGGAGAGACTGATCCTTCCTCCTATCCCTGTGGGAGTTTTCTAACCGTATCCAGTGCCTAAGATGGATTAGGGGATGTACCTGTTGGGTGAGGGGGCCTGAGTGATGTCGGTGGGGGGCTTCTATACTGAACTCATTGACTCTTTGCTTCTTCCTCCCTGTGAGAGGATCCATTTCGAGGACATCCTGCTTGAGTTCCACTAGAGTGATAGTTGAGGTAGAGAGGATCGCTAGGGGTTTCTTCTCCATCCAGGACCTACTACTAGCTCAGAACGTACTAGCCTCGATAAGTTTCTTTTACCTATAAAATATAACAAACTATGCATGCCATGACATTTATATACATGTATATAATTTCCATTGCAAAATCTGTTGGCCATGGAGCATGGTACGTCCGCTCAGGACCTCTGAGATTGCTCGAGCGAGGCCAGGATTAAGATGTTGTGGGGTTAGTTGGCATGGATGACTGAGGATAGACAAACATCAGAGCCGCCTGATCTTGTATCTGAGGAGGACCTGGCGCCGACCTTGACCTATAGGGGTGGAGCAGAGTAGGAAGTGGATTAGTGAGTTGGGGTAGCTGATGCTGCGGCTGGAGGTGCCGTAGGAACTGATGACCATATGATGATCAGCATGGATGACCTGCTGGTGAACTCGCATGACCACGCTCTGGAGGGGTGCTCGAGACAGGATCCCCTAGTAGCTTAGACCATGATATACTTTCATTTTCTTGATGTTTGATATGTATGGGTCCTGTGTGGCGTACTTTTGTTGTGAGCTTGGATTGACACTTCTGTCATTTTACTTTTATGGATGCTGAACTTTTCTTTCTCTGAATGATGTTCTAATATTTGCATAGGCCATTCAGTGTGAGATGACCTATTGAACTTTTATTTGTCCTAATTTTTGGCTTAACTGTCCTTGATAGCTCAGCTCAACGGACTTTTCTTTTCTTTGCTTTAACTTTTACCTCGACCGCCCTTTCGGGGTTTCAATCTAGCAAGCTTTTTCTTACTTGTCTGAGCCTTTGATTGATCCTTTGCCTCGAGGATATTGTTATCTTGTCCTTCTTTGATAAAGGCTTAATTTGTTGGTGAATTCAACTAGTAACCAAACTTTCAAAGCTTTAGATTATTGAGCGACTGGCCTGATTGGGACCGATGAGTATTACCAAGATTTTGGATGAGATCCGTATGCCTGTTATAGACTCATACAGACTTGTATGGATGCCTATACATCTTCGTACTTGCGACTTGAATGTATGAGATTCATTCTTTGCACATTAGGGGAATGAGCCTTCGAGGTGTCCAAACTGTAACATGGTGGAAGCTGGATGATGATAGTGGAAACACTTGGCACTTCGAATGATGTATGCTATTGAGTAGCCTTACAGTGGGAAAGCTAAACTTGAGGGATCCCAACTGTGAAAGATTGCTATTATAAATGATGCTTGAAGAACAAAAGTAAGTGCAAACTACCTGCATTATGAATTGAGTTCTAACTTTTGCATAGACCGCTTGATGTGTTGTGATCTATCGAACTGATTTTGTATTTTTCTTTTGTCTTAACTATTGCCTGAACTGTCCTTGGCGGCTCAGTTCAGCTGACTTTCTCCAACTTTGGCATAAGCCTTATTTTTTCTCTTCTTTTTTCTTTTTTTCTTTTTCTTTTTTTTTATTGCTTATTAGTATTTTGTCTTTTGTTGAATGATACGCGCAGTACATATAATAACAAACAGTACAAAATGTAGAGAAGAAACTGATGTTCATATACTTGTGATCATTTCATCTTAAAGACATGCATGTATTCATAAGACCCAGATTCTTAGCAAATCATATCATGTTTATGGATGAAATTAAATTTAAGTGCATAGGCAATGGCATTAGTTTCCAATGGTTAACCCTTACCCGCTTTCTAGTCCTTTTACAGATTTTCCAAAAAGTAACTGACATTTTTCTCTCGATGCCCTAACTTTTGACTAAGCCACCCTTTTCGGGTTTTTAACTTAGCGTGCTTTATTTTTGTTGGAGTACCCTAACTTTTGCCTGACCGATTTATGGAATACCGATTAGCGGGTATAGGACCACTTGTCGGGTGATTTATTCCTTATTTCTTTTTTTTGTGCTACTTTTATGTGATTTAGTTCTTTTAACCTAGACATGATAGCGCTTAAGCCTTTCTTGATTCACTGGATTCACGAACTCATTTCTATCCGTGAGCTTGATTCTTCCCTTCCCAGGATTTTCTCAACCATGAACAACCCTTCCTAATTAGGCCTGAACTTGCCCCTAGCATTGATGTTGACTTGGTGTAGCTGTTTGAGAATTAGATCACCTGCTCTGAGGTATTGCTTTGGGTATCTGGCTCTATTTTTGGTAAGCTTGGGCCATTTAGTGTTGGAATGAATAGGTTCCTCTTTTTATGAAAGAAAGAGGTCATGTTATTGTGGGGAAGGTTTGGGATCATTATGTAGGGTGAGGGATCTTCTTTCTTTTGAACAAATGGAGAAAGCATTTTTGGAGGGATATTTTGATGTGAATATAGGTCCAAGGGAGGTACCTACATTGGTAAGAAATTCCCATTTGTAGGAGTGATGGTTACCCTTTGAGAGGTTTTGGAAGAGCATTGGATTTAAGCTTACCTTGATTTTGGGTTTGTGTTGTAAGATCTTTTCCTTCAATGGTGTTTTTGATGTGAAGTATGTCTTCCTCCTTCATTTTACTTTTGGACTCTTGGCTTTCTTTCTTAGTGATGTGTATCTTCCTCCACCTTATGAAAAGATGAGCTAAGACCCAAGGCTATCATGTTTTCTAAGCACTTTTCATCTCTCTTTTTTTTGTGGTAAGTTTTAACTTATGCCATTGCGATGTACTCAAATTCAATTTCTTTAATAAGCATGATGAAATTTTTAAGAATATTGATTTTATGAGTGCACGATATCTTTAAGGACGAAATGCTCGAACATAATGTGAATGCATCAATTAATTTGTGATATGCTTTATAAGTGGCATTGTTTGCATCAAAATACAAGCAACGTTAAAAGGTTACCTTATCCTTGAAGTCATCCCCCAGATGTGGGGGGTCTTTATTTTCAATCTTGGTAGGATCCATCGGTGAGCGATAGTCTCCCAATTCTAAGCTTCTACTTGTCTTGGCACTAATCTTCTACGTGGTTTGGACTGAAGGAGAAGGTTGTTGAGCACTTGTAGTCACACCTAAGGGTAGACCTATTGGATGATGGAAGGTTTTACCCTTAGGTATGGCTACGAGGTTGGGACCCTGGCTAGATCCCCTAAACTGAAACATTAACACCACAAATCCTTTGCTAGGCAGAATAGACCCGCTGACGGCTGGCGAAACTGTTGTATCCCCTAGATCATATGGACCAACTAAACCCCACTGTCCAAACTGGCTGGATGATGGATGGCTGAGAGACAGAGGTGGTGATTCATCCCTTACCTAAATTGAATTTGGTCGAACCAAAACCGAAATGTGGACCAAATTAACTACAGATTATTGCCAAACTTTGATTCTTTCTCAAGTGAGAACCAAATGATCAATACATGCATGGGTTTGATTTATGCATGCACAAATTACAACGATATATAGGTAGGTTAATTACAAGGATACATAACACAACACATGCGAATCGATCGGTTTCATCCTTATTTCTCCCACCGAGTCTGAGAGTATTCATCCTTAGTCTAATCTCCCACAGAAATTAGGGTACCTAGAAGATAAAATTCTAAGGCTTTCGATAAGAATGGTGTAGGGACATATCGGAAGTTGATGTAGAAGGTTCGCATTGCATCAAACCTCTTCTGGAGGGAGATGGCAATGAGTGCTCCACCTACTAAGGTGTACCCAATATCCCTGGCGGTCATAGGTATCACCATTGTGAGTGTTGCGGAAATAATAGGGCACCCTATCCTAGCGCTTAAAGAAGAGCGCATCTAACTAAAGAGGGAAGGAGATGAGAAGATAGAGTGTGATAATTTTTCCAAATGATGAAAACAAAAACGAGTTGAATCAATTAAATGATTTTCGGTGCTCATCTTAATCTTTTAAGCTTTTAAAACAAACCAACATTTTGCAAGTTAAAAGATTATATCCCCAGCAGAGTTGCCACTGTGAGGTGTCGATGACGTGTGGGTCTCCCTTGGCGCCTTTGTGAGAGAGGCGGGGCCCACTCGGGGGTTTGGTTGGATTTAGGCGTGATAAAACATTTTTAGTTAAAGTTTGCACAATAAGCCAATTTAAATGAATAAAAGAATCGAGACCCAAATTTCGATACAATTAATAGAGTCGCCACCCAAGTTGTCTACTTGGGAAAGAGTATTAGTACAGTTCCCTCCGGGTAGGAGACTCATACCTATTGGATTAGAGATTCGGGTATCGGATGAGTAACTTATTTCTCATTTAGTTGATTCAAAATTACACTCACCGCATAAAACCGTTTTAGTTTTCATCATTTAGGGGATTATTATAGAAATCCTATTTCTACAATCTTTCATACTCGTTACATGCATTTACATATTACGATAAAGCACAAGCAATAAATGGGGGATAAAAATTACAACCAGGGGAAAAATGGGGGAATTGCAAAGAGAACCTATGCATTTGTTCTAAGTTATAAAACAAAAGAAAGATAAATTCCCCTACATCCACAGACGTTAGCAAAACCACGACACTTCATAAACAATCATTCTATTGAAAAGAACTTGATTTATTTATGTGAGTTGATTTATCGGATTATTAGTGAAAATGACCGCATGGCAAATGGTGATTTCAGGTTCATTCTAAAAAGAAAATAGAAAAATGAAGAAAACCTAGATTCTGCCTCTTAGGCCTATACCCCGTACGGCCAATGGGGCACCCCGTACGAGTATAGAGGGGTCTCATTTGGGTATAGGGGACCTGTACATGCCTGGTAAGGCTGAGACAGAATCAGCCGCCAGAAAAAAAAGCAAAAAAGACAAAAGAGGAAGAAATGGGATTTCCCTTTATATGAGAATGGCGTACCAAGATAACCACTAAAATGGCATATTAGGTAACAACAAGGCTCATATTAATCGGGACTGAACCCAAAAGAATATTAAGGCAAATATAACAAATAATAATACCGATAGTAGAAATAATAGTATAACCAAGTGGGATTTCCCTCCTTATGAGTTTAGCGCACCGATATAATATCCCTAGGCATGTATGGTGCCAAAAATACTTATAAGTCCTAGGACCAGACCCAAAATTACAGTAGAAATGGAAATGACAGAAGTAGAGAATAATAATGAAATAAAAGAGGTGTAAGTCTCTTTGAAACTCAGGAGCATTACCTTTACGGTGTGAATCCACTTTGAGGCGATCCCTTTACTGTTGAGAGAGCTTAGCCAAAGTGCACGGAATGAAGTTAGGAATGAATAAAATGTAGATAAAACTTCAAGGAATGGGTTTTCTCCCTATTTTATACTTCTTATACCCCCACTATACCTTTTCTATACCTTTAGAACTATAATTTATCTATAGTTTTTTATGCTTAAGAGTTGTGTGTCTTGTGAAATGAAGGGAAAAGGCCTTATTTATAGGGAAAATGGGGTTTGAAAGCATTACTCAGCATTCATAACCTGCCATTTCTGAAATAGCTAAGGCTACCTTCCAAGCGAGCCTAATTAGGCAATAACAAGACCTGTACGAGTGGGGCCCCACCCGTATGGGTCCCCTCCAGCCATATGGAAGATCATACCCATATGGGTACTGCCAGTGGATCTGTATCTCCAGTCAACACCCGCACGGTTCCTTAAGGGCAGACTAGGTCTCCTAATAATTGCCAAACTCTACTCTACAGCAGTAGGAACACCTTTGATGGATAACACCTATAAAAGAATGCACTATATAGCTCTCTCATCATCGTTTTGTGAGGTGGATTGCTTAAATCCAGTGCTCATAGGAGCATGTATACTCTATAACTCTATTGATTTGCTTTGATTGCTATATCTACTATAATTGTTGTACTAACACCTGATTCTTCTTTCTTTTCTCAGATCAAGATGCAGCCTTAGGGGCATGCTCTCCACTGGCCAGAGGTTATGAGATTAGCGGGGGAGTTTATGGACACCCGAGTGATCATAGATATTCCCTTCTCCCTCGAGTGGTACCTTGGAGAGCGTATCCATAATTGGAATCTCCCTCCCCGGTTGCGCTCCATACCTCCCGAGGTGCCCCGGTGGATCTTCTAGCCATGCAGCTAACTAGAATTTACGCGGCTGGGCTTTGATGGCTTACCCAGTGCCTTCTCGGAGTGGGTTGGGGGGTATGAGGAGTTCTGTCATTTACAACTGCTTGGATGGCCGGAGACAGCCCCTATTCCCATTACTCCTGAGCTAGAAATTCACAATCCTTCCGAGGGTGATGCCTTTTCGACTTCTTCCCCTAGTGGTCAGGCTAGATTGGGTTTGCCTAGGACTATCTGGATGACGGTATCTTATCTTTCATTGGCTCAAGTTTCTTCCTTATTTTTTTCATTATCGCGCTTAATTGGACTGACTTATCATTACCTTGTTGTCTTTGTAGGATCACCATGGTAGGAAAAGGCCTGCATCCACTTTCGCTCATGTGGGTAGCTCTTCGGCATCATCTATCCTGCCTCAGGGTTTGGCAATAGTGGAGGAACATTGGGGGTTTCAGTATCAGCCGCCCATGTCTCTGATGTATCGTCCTGACTTGAGTACTTATACGCTAGTGATTCTGCCTTATTTGGATACTGAGCATCCAGTGGCCTTTTATCCGGCCGAGACCACTCATGTGGGCCTTCTTTGATTTTTCTCTCCTTTTTCTTTAGGATCTTAGATTGTGATGGTTCCAACATGTCTTGATCTCTCATCCTTGCAGGTGCCCATCTCCGATAGTATCTCCGACTGGGGGTACATCCAAATGCAGCAGCAGTTCATGTTGAACCAAAACTCTGATATGGAGGTACATTCATTATTTTATTATTTTAATGATGATGCATGACACGTTATAAAATGCATATGAATGATCTATGTTAAAATGTTACAGTTAGAGATCCAACGGCTTCGAGGTCTGTTGGGGATGCTCTAGATGGATGATCCGCAGTAGCAGCCACAATAGGGACAGGGTGATACTTTTGAATTCTTTGCTCTAGGTGGTTATCCTCCTCCTCCATCGTCCTTTGATCCTAGCTGCTCGAGTTCCAGTGAGCAATAGATAGGCTTTCTTCTCTCCTCTTTTTTTGTTTTTTCTTGTAGGAACACATTTTTATATATAAGAGAATTTTGCATTATTCCTTTGATTTATGCTTTCTTTTGTCGTTGATCAAGTTTATCGGGGTAATCTGCTAGATATTGGCAGATTGCCCCATAAACTACTTATAGCAAATTGCTACTCTTTGAGATTTCACGATGGAGAACTATATCCACTTTCATGCAAATTTGAACATTTATTTGAAGAACTCAAACAGTTGGGACCATCTCAGGGTTTGCGGTCTGGCGCGTAAGAAGGAATACTGTCGTATCTTTGTTAAGGATAATATGATCCAAGCTGCTATCAGCTTTTGGGATCCTATCGATAATGTGTTCCGTTTTAGAGAGCACGAGTTATGCCCCTTATTTGAGGAATTCTGTAGGCTCCTAAGATCTTCAGCCGACATGCGCCCAGCCATTCTGATGCATCATCCAGATGGACCATTTTCAGTTACAATAATTTGACAAGCACCGACTGATTTATGATAAGGGCTTGAGGTTGGACGTAGCTTTTGACATAGTTGGGAACCTTTCTTTTAATGACATAAAGTGGCTTCCGCTCATTACTATTGCTGGGAGTCTTCCTTTGCAAGGTCCCTACCATGGTCTGCAGCTTTGCCTTTTTGACTATCATTGATTAGATGTTAGAGGGGAAATCTCTGGTTGTAGTGAGTTTGGTTGAGACATTGATCTTTGTGCGTTCTTCCCAGAATGGGACTGGAGCTACTACCAGGGGTAGCAGACTTCTCCTCTAGGTAGCTTTTATTTGAGCCTTTCTTTTTGCATAAATCACCCTTTCGGGTTTTCGATTCATTGCCTTAATTTTTTCCTGGACCGCTATGAGCATTGGATTTCAGCGATCCATCTAGAAAAATGGTGATGAGAGCTAGATAATGTATACTTTTGCAGGTGTTATCCATCAGAGGTGTTCCCACTATTGTAGAGTGAGTTTGGCCATGACACGGGGTACCCGTACTGGTGCTGCCTAGTGGTACGGATCCACTAGCAGACCTGTATGGGTGACTACCTTCTGTACGCCTTGGGGGGACCTATACGGGTCCCTTGGTACTGGTATGGGAGGGGCCCTACCCATACGGGTATGCTTGTTTCTCGTTCAGGCCAATTCGGAAGTAGTCTCTTACCATTTCAGGAAAAGGCAGGTATTGAGTTCGGGATCACTGAATTCTAATCTAATTTCACCCTATAAAGGCGCCTTCTCCTCTCATTTTCAAAAAGACACAATTCATAAGCAAAATTACTATAGAAAATTATAGTTCTAGCAATCTGCATATGTATAGTTGAGGTATAGGAGGTATAAAATAGGGAGAAAACACATTCATTGAGGTTTTGTCCACATTTTATTCATTCATAGCTTCATTTATTAGGTTTTAGGGGAGGTTTTGTCTACTCAAATACTCTCCTAAATAGTCCTAACTAAGTACATACTTTGGCCGGACTCTGACTACAGTAAAAGGATCGCCTCTAAGTGGATTCACGTCATAAAGGTAACGCTCCTGAGTTTCGCAGAGACTCACATCTCAATTATATTGTTATTGTCAGTTTGTTCTATATCGACTGTTATTTCAATTCTCATTTTAGGTCTGATCCTGATTAATATGGGCTTTGGTGGTACGTAATATATCATTTTGGTGATTGTACAGGTGCGCCAGACTCGTATAAAGGGAATTTCCGCTTCTATTTTATCTCCTCTATAATTAACCTATTGATATAACTTAAACACTGGTTCTGTCGGATCCCACAGGACCCGTACGGGTCCGCCATACCCGTACGGGTTCTCCTCGGTAGCCGTACGGGTCCCTCCCACCCGTACGGGTATCGGCCTCTGAACAGAACCCAGACTTCATTTTTTTGTTAAATAAAAATCAACCAACTCACCTTTTGCCATGCAGTCATTTTCACTAATAATCCGATAAATCAACCCACAAAAGCTAATATATGGTTTTATGGCATAAATCACATTTTTCACAATAAAAATATTGATTTATGTTCTATTATATACTATGCTAACATCTATGGACGCAGGGGAATTTATTTTCATTTTGTTTTATAACTTAGAACAAATGTGTAGGATCTCTTTGCAATTTCCCCCGTTTTCCCCCGGTTGTAATTTTTATCCCCTATTTATTACTTGTGCTTTATTATAATATGTAAACAAATGTAACGAGTGTCAAAGAGTGTAGAAATAGGATTTCTGTGATAATTCCCTAAATGATGAAAACTAAAACATTTTTACGCGGTGAATGTAATTTTGAATCAGCTAAATGAGAAATAAGTGACTCATCCAATACCCGAATCTCTGATCCAATAGGTATGAGTCTCTCACCCAGAGAGAACCATACCAAAACTCTTTCCCAAGTAGACAACTTGGGTGGCGACTTTATCAATTGTATCGAGATTTGGGTCTAAATTCTTTTATTCATTAAAACTGGCTTATTGTGCAAACTTTAACTAAAGGATGTTTTGTCATGCCTAAATCCAAGGGCCCCGCCTCTCTCACAAAGGTGCCAAGGGAGACCCACACGTCATTGACACCTCACAGTGGCGACTCCACTGGGGACATAATCTTTTAACTTGCAAAATGTTGGTTTTTGTTTTAAAAGCTTAAAAGATTAAGATGAGCACTGAAAATCATTTACTTGATTCAACCCATTTTTGTTTTCCTCATTTGGGAAAATTATCACACTCTATCTTCTCATCTCCTTCTCTTTAGCTAGATGCGCTCTTCTTCTAGCACTAGGTTAGGGTTCCCTATTATTTCTACGACACTCATGAAAGTGTTACTTATGCCCGCCAGGAATTGGGGACACTCTAGTGGGTGGAGCACTCATTGCTATCTCCCTCCAAAAGAGGCTTGGTACGATGGGAACCTTCTACATCAAACTTCTGATATGTCCCTACACCATTCTTATCGAAAGCCATAGCATTTTATCCTCTAGGGTACCTTTTTCTGGTGAGATTAGACTAAGGAAGAATGCCCTCAGACTCGGTGGGGAGAGATAAGGACGGAATCGATCGCTTTGCATATGTTATATAACCTACTCTTGTAATTAACCCTACCATGCATCACTGTAACTTATGCATACATAACACATCCCATGCATATACTAATCTCTTGGTTATCACCCCAGCCAAAACCAAACCTTAAAGGGAAATAGCTTGGCAATGATCTCAAGTCTGTTTGACTCGCATTCCAATTTCTCTAGTACAGCCAAGGGTTGATCCATGTTAGTCTCTGGGTGTTTCATCCAGCAGTCAATTTAATCTGGTTGATCTTTCTGCTTATCATCCTGAGGAGATGTCTCACATTCTGACTCCAGATGGCCAGATTGATGGTGAGGTTAAGGATGTTGCCATAAGAGAGGAGGCAAATGCATCAAGGATCGAGTTTAGGTCGGAGATCGAAAACGCCGTCTCTCAATTCTTGGGAAGTGATCAGTTCTTGGACCGAATGAATGATAAGATGCTAATCACTATCAGGGCAATCATGACCGAGGAGAGAAGGGCAAATGCTCTTGTTAGTGCTCTAACAGTGAATCCAGTGGCGAGCGAGCTAGTATCGAGAATCACTCATAATCCGTTCACTCAGTTTTAATTGCCACCAGTGCAGACTCAGAGGGATTCTTCTAGTCTATTTGGTTAGTTGGGTTCCATGGGTCCATTCGGTTCAGCTAGCTCATCATTCTAGTCAGCGAGCACAGTGACCCTTCCAATCGTCAGTCAATTTGCTCAGTCTCGTCAGGGATTTGTACCACCACCATTGCAATTTGGGGCATCTGGTCTGATCCCAAATTTTGTGGTCATACCTAAGGGGACAATCTTTCCTCAGTCAGCGGGTCTACCCTTAGGTGCGATTACCCAATCAGAAGGGTCATGAATTGCATGACTTACTTCAAAAATTGCTTCCTACTAATCCTGGATCCCAACTATCCGTCTAAGCAACTAGAGAGGAAGATTGGGTCCCTAAAAACTTTAGTATGCCCAGTATAGCAAAGTATAAGGGAACCAGTCCACCTTAATCTCTCATTACTACCTATCAGAGGGTTATTAGGATTAAGAAGTTAAATGATAAGGTCCTAGGCAAAATGTTCCCCTGCACCTTTGAAGGTCCTGCTATCGAATGGTATAACACTCTGTCAGACGAGGTGACCAGAGATTGGAAAGCTTTATTAGAGGCTTTAACGAGTAGTATGGTTTCAATGCTACCATTAAAACTACCATATATAATTTGGAGGCTATCAAGCGGGCCCCCAATGAGAAGTTCAAACCTTACTTCGAAAGGTGGATGGCCACTCAAGTTGTATTGAAAGATAGGCTAAGTCTCCTGGAAATGATAGTGAAGTTAATGGATGGTGCCCTACCTGCTTATCGTAAGATCCTTGGCATGGATAAATTCTCTAGCTACGTTGAAGTCTTTGAGAAGGCCGAGAAATGGGAAAGAATTGAGGAATTAGAGAAGGCTAGTATACCAGCCAAACCTTGGTTCAAGTAGGGCAACTCGATGTCAGCCCAGGCTTCTAAGCCAAGGTCTAGCTTGGATCCCAAGACCGCAACCATACAAGAAGAAGTTACTACGGTCCATGTTTTTTAAGACGGTATTTCCCCTTGGAAGGCGTCCTTGCCTACCATCTTCACCAAGCTAATGGCACTGGGCCTCCTTCAAATCATCAAACCCTATGTTCCCCTAAGCCTGAGGATAAGGATCAGTTCTGCACCTATCACGTTTGTAAAGGTCATCGCATAGGTGCTTGTAGAGACTTGCTAGAGGCCATTCGTAGCCTAATTAAGGATAAGAAAATCTAAGAACCCAAACTTAAACCAAGTACCTTGAATAACCCCCTATCGAGATTTGAGAGGCTAGTCGCGGTTATTGAGTCAGGGCTCTCCTCCCGTTATGTCTTTGATATGATCATGCAAGGTAACCTGATGGTTCACTCGGTAGTAGCCATACCCCATGAATTTGTCCCTATTGATATTGATGCATATGAGTTGGGAGATGCTTATGATGAGGAAGCTATGATAGTCCAACCTGAACCAATTGACATTGATGCTTATGTATTAGAATACAATGACCTTGAAGAACCGGCACTATTGGTTGAAACTCCTGAAGGGAGAAGCTATATGAAAGACGGGGTCTTACATATTACCAACAGTGGAAGGGTGGCTCCTACTGCCCTCCCAAAAAAGAGAAGGGGTAGAGAAGCTGACATCCAAATCTTCCTAAATGCCACCATGGGACCTACTTTCATACCTGCTACTGAGATCCAGGTTCTAATGGATATAAAGAAAATAGATTCAAAAGTTACTCCCCTCATCCAACAGTTGCAAGTTACCCCGACCAAGTACAACATTTGGCAACTTCTCACTAATTCCGAGGATCATCTCATAGGTCTGATAGAAAAGTTATTAAGTGTAGAAGCTACACCTACCACCTCCCTTGTGGAAGTGTTCTCAGTTATGGGGGGGTCTCCTTCCAGCCACATGGAACCCATCTTATTTTACCTGTCAGATCTTTTGGCTGAAGGAAATAAACACAATAAGGCACTTTTCATTAAGGTGCAGATCTTTGATCATTCTGTTCCATGTGTTATGGTGGATGACAGTTCTACTCTTAACCTTTTCCCTTCCAAAATTCTCCCTCGCTTAGGATTGGATGAGTCAATGCTTGAAAAATCCAATACCGTCATAAGGGCCTATGATGATGCAAAGAGGAGTGTCGTTAGGGTCTTTGAAGCTGAGGTCACAGTCGAGGAAGTGACGTCCAAGGTCTTGTTCACTATACTGGACATCCCTATCTCTTACTCTCTATTATTGGGTCATCCCTGGCTCCATACACTAGGGGCAGTTCCTTCTAAGGTCCATCAAAAGATTAAACTCGTTCATAATGGCAAGTTAGTAACCATTGAAGCCGACGAACCATCAGTTATAGTGGCTATGAAAATGGAAGAGATGGAGTAGGGTGGCTACAGCTCACTAAAATAAGATTAAGAGTCTTGTGTCTCTTAAAGTTGAGAAAATCATGACAAAACGAGGTTATCGAAAGGGAAAAGGACTCGGGAAAAATCTTCAAGGCATGTTAAAACCTATCATACCTCTTCATTGGCCATTTAGATTCGATTTAAGATATCATCCAAGTGCTAGGAAATCCAAGATACAGTCATGTCTCATGGTAGGAGCTGGAGTAAAAAAGAAAGTGTTTTCAGGTGAGGATGAACCTATCGAGGTTAGGGGCAAAAGGGTCCTTGGTTTTGAGATCTTTAATGACGTATTTGATTTTAAGAAAGGATGCATGGTCGAAGCCTCGCTTTCTATGGAAATATGTAGTAATATTGAGGGGGATAAGATGGGTAAGGCAGTTGAATCCATAACCAAGGCTCTAGCAGTACTCATGAAGAAGAATTGGAACGGAGATGAAAAAGGAAATCCTATAAGTAAGGCTGTCAAGAATTTGGCAAGGGCAGTGGCTGAAGAAGCTCGAGCCAACCTGAGCGCCGCCTCAGCTGAACTTGGTCAACAAGGCCCTCCACCTATGGAGGATGATTTAAATGATGTAATTTTTAATATTGCCAACATTTTTTATGCAAACAATGCTGCTTACAAGGCATATCAAGAAAAGTTGTGGCATGAATGTCTTTATTATGTCATGAATAAATTGATGCATTTTCCATTCACATTCCATGAGAGCATTTCATTTTAAAGACATCATACACTAATAACAACCATGTTCTTAAGCCAATGATAAGATTTTATTGATAAAATTGACTTTGAGTATATCGCAATGATATAAAGATCCAATGGTTAAAACTTATCAAAAAAAGAGAGATGATAGTATTAGGCCTTAGTTCATCTTTCTTCATGACGGGGAAGGGGAAAGGACACAAAGATACACATCATCAAAGAAAGAAGACCCAGGGGAATTAAAAAAAACAAAAATGGCCAAGTTCATAGAGAAGCACATTTTTGCTCGATATGGGGTTCCGCATCATGTGGTCTCCGACAACGGGGTTCAGTTCTGAGGGGCAACCAGTGAGTTATTTGAGAAGTTTAATGTTGAACATCACAGATCTTCTCCATATGGGGCATAAACTAATGGGGCAATAGATGTTGCTAACAAGTCAATTAAGAAAATCTTATCCAAGACAATAGCCACTTATATGGATTGGGCTGATAAACTTCCATTTGCAGTTTGGGGGTATAGAACCTGTGTGAGGACTCCTATTGGCCAAACACCTTTCGCTTTGGTATATGGGATGGAAGCAATATTACCTGTTGAATCAGAAGTAAGATCATTATGTGTAGCATTCGAAGCTCAGTTGAAAGAGTCGAATTGGGCAAAGGCTAGGTATGAACAGTTGAATGCAACAGATGAGAAACGGCTTAAGGCACTCAACCACTACAGATGTACCAGCAGCCTATGGCTTAAGGTTACAATAATAGAGTTAGATACCTGAAGCAGCCTCTTAAAGCGGGTGATCTGGTTCTCAAACAACTGCACCAATTCAACACTGATGTTATGGGCAAGTTCAGGCCTAACTGGGAAGGACCGTTCGTGGTTAAGAAAGTCCTTGGCATAGGAGGAATCAAGCTTATAGATATGGATGGAAATGAGTTCATGAATCCAGTAAATCAAGATAGACTCAAGCGCTATCATATCTAGGTCAAAAGAAATAAATCACAAAAAAGTAGCACAAAGAATAAAATAAATAATAAAACACCCGATAAGTGGTCCTTTACTGCTTGGGCAAAAATTAGGGTGTAACCCACTGATCGGTATTCTGCAAATTAGTCAAGCAAAAGTTATGAAACTCAAAATAAAGCCTGCTAAGTTGAAAACCCAAAAAGGGCAGCTTAGGCAAAAGTTAGGGCATTGAGAGAAAACATATCAGTTTCGTATTCTAGAAAATCTGTAAAAAGACTGGAAAGCGGGTAAGGGTTAATCATTGGAAATTGTTACCATTGCCTATGTACTCAAATTAATCTCATCAATAAACATGTTATGATTTGCTAAAGAATCTTGGTCTTATGAATGCATGCCTGTCTTTAGGTGATATAATCGCAGGTATATGAACATCAATTTTTCTTAATCATGTTTTGCATCTTTGTTAAAATTCTCTGTACTACGCGCACTATTCAGTAAAAGATAAAAATACCGATAGGCCACAAAAGAAATTTGACCCATGCAAAAGTTAGAAAAGCCTGCTGGGTTGAAAAGTTGAAAGGGCGGCCGAGGCAAAAGTTAAGGCAAAAAGCCTGTTGGATTGAAAACCCGAAAGGGCGGGCTGGGCTAAGCCATTAAGGACAGCCCAGGCAAAAATTAGGACACAAAAACTGAATGTTCGGTAGGTCATCTCACATTGAATGGCCTAGGCAAAAATTAGAACACCACCTAATCCCTTCGCTATAGAATCATCGGGAAGAAGTAACTTGGGTTCACAAAACGGCAATATTCAATGGTCTCGGTTCAAAAAAGTTCACATGTATAAAAGTTACAAGTCCAAAGTAGCAGTTCAAAGTTCACATTCAAAACAAGCCACGCAGGGCCCAAAAGTATCAAAAGGCTATCAGAGTAATCAAATCTAAAAAGCCGAGGGATCCCATCCCTGGCTACCCTCGTGAGCCTGATCCTGAGTATCCGGTAGCAGGTCATCCACATCTATGGTCATATGCTCCTCGGCCCCATCGACCTCAGTGGCTGGCTGAACAAAGTCCCTAATCCCTAATGCCTCTGCACCCATAGTAGCATCCTCACCCTCAGCAGGCTAACCTCCTCCCCTCTAAGTCACTCGATATGCAGAACAATCATCCTTGGAATCAACATCGGAAGTGGTCGACGTCTACCTGTCCTCGATCATCATGGCTAGCTGGCCCCTCAGCATCTCTATCTCGGCCCTCGCTGGAGCAGTCTCAGCCCTAGCCTGATCAACCACAGTAGTAGCCACCCTCAGCTGCTCCTTCAGGAATCTACCCCTCTCCTTTGTAGCATCCAAGTCCCAGGCAGATCTACTGGACTCCATGGCTAGCAGGGTCTGCATTAGAATCACGAGATCAGTATAGATATATGTCATAGCATGCATTATGCATAGTTTGTTAAATTTTATAGGTAAAACTTACTGAGGCTAGTGCATCCTATGCTAGTAGCAGGTCTTTCACCAAGAAGTACCCCCCGGCAATCCTCTCTACCTCAGCAATAGTCACTTGGAAATAAAGGGTCATATTAGGATGGAAGATTTCAGGCAATCACTATAATGGACAAGGTTAAAAGTGAGAACTCCTTACGTGGTTAGAACTGGAAGGAGTGAAACCAATAGACTGGACTGACTTCTCGAGCTCCTTGACAGCTCGCTTCCTCGAATGAGCGAGATAGCTTTGCCAGCGGCTTAGGGGCAACAGCAGCACTGGTAACAGGTCTCTTCCGCGTAGGGGTGGGAGGCTGTAGCAATAAGACATCATACTCAGAATACCAAGCAATTATAAGAAATCATAAAGTATTCACAAGGCCTCGAGTCAAGAAAATACCTGGGAAGAAAGGGTAGCAGACCTAGCCGAGCCCTTAGTACCTCGAGCCACGAATGGGCCCCTATGGTCACCCTTGGCCCATCGTCATCATCATCATCATCATCGCCATCATCATCCTCATTATCCCTCCAATGAAACTCAAAGGGGACATCCTCATGATGAATTCTCATACAAGGAGGGAGAAGTGAGGAATTTATGAAGTCTCTATAAGAACCCTCCACAGACAGCACTCGAGCCCCCTCACCTAACAAATAGAACCCACGGTCAGTCCCCGGCATGAGATAAGCCAGAAGACACCCGTTAGGACTGGGGGAGAAATCAATCTCTCCACCACTGTGCTGGTCCTCCACTCTTGAATTTGCTCGTTGAAATACCACTCATAGGAGAGTGGTGACTCCAAGACAAAGCGGCGGTCTTCAACACCAGCTTGCATCATCTCAGTGGCCCCATATGTGGCTAATATCTCCCACGGGTCTCGGATAACCTGGACAGTATAAGTGCACTGTGAGTATCACAACCTAGTAAATACAGTTTCTACTAATGGTCTGTTGAAATGTAAAATGCAGGTTTAAAAGGGAAGAAGTTTACCCAATCCGAGTGTAGCTGGAGTAGGAACTCTCTGTACTGTGTCGTACTCAGGGGCTGGTCCTGGAAAAATCCCATCCACTAAGAGATGATATGTGGTGTCTCGGGCTGCATAGGTAACCCCAGTCTAAGGATGAACTGGTGCTCAAAAGCCCAAATCTAAAAAGGAAAACCAGGATTATTCGCAACACAGTTTGAATGAAAAGATAAAACACTAGAGATGAGCTCTCAGCTTTACAAGCAAAATTAGGTGGCAGATCTTGAGCTCGGACTGCTAGCCCTGAACTCTAACATCTAGCCCATGATATAACTATGCCAAGGTGGCCTGACATCAGTTCTTGCCGGGCTCGGCAGCAAGATCCTCTACAGCGGTGAGCAAACCATAGTTGAGATTGCCCGAGTAGATTGGGAAGAAGATAGTAGTAAGAAACGTCGGCAGGAAAGATCTAGCATATTGATCCCTCTTGTCAGCTGCAACAAGCCTCGGCTACCCAATCCAATAAGAGTGGAGATCCCCGTACTTAAGCTTGTTTGTCCCGCTCGGACAAAGTCCAACTAATCCAGCTATATAGGCCTTGACCTTAGGCCGGGAGTGCCACCTATCAGCAAACATATCGAAGTGGACTATCTCCCCACTCCATTCCAGCCCCATCACAATGCAAAAATTGAAAGGAGTAATAGTGACATCCCCGATCAGTAAGTGGAAAGTATGGGTCATCTCCAACCACCTCTCTGTCAAAGCTAAAATGGCCTCCGGCGCCAACAACTTTATAGCCTGCGGGATAGCCCTGATGATGTCATTGAAGCAGCTCGGTATCCTCTGCAGTGCGTATCTCCTTGTACCACTTCCTGCAGAAGCTCAGGGCTCCTACGGTCCTATACTAAAACTGCAAAGATAGAATTACAGTTCAATAGGGTTAGAATACAGCAAACATGTTAGAAATCAGAAAAGCATGGCATAAATCAAGGAAGTGGACATTTTGTCCCTGAGGACAGCACCTATATGGGCAAGCCTCACCCATACGGGTACACTGTTGGTACCCATATCAAGATTGGGACCCGTACGGGTCCCCTACAAGTAGTTCCCATAAAGGAATTTTCCCAAAAATCTAAATTGTTCGAATATCGACCAAAGCTCATCCAAAACTATCCTAGAAGCATCCTAGGCTAAAGTTACATGCATTAGGCTCTATCCTAAGGCTTAAAACACCTTAATTTATTCCAAAATTTGAGAAATTCTCAAAGGGATCAAAAATGGAAAATGGAAAATCGAGTGAAATTACCTAGGATCGAGAAGCATCAGTATCAGGCGAAGGGATTAGGGACACTTTAGAGACCGGTGTGAGCACCAGAAATAAATCCCCTTCATAAAAACATACCCAACGGAAATCAGGGATTCTTGGAGAACCAAATCACCCACTGGGGCAAATCTTCTAGCCTAAGAGAGAAACAGCTAGTCTTTGGGATCTTTTTATACATCTTGATCGAGTTTTGAAAAAAAATTGCTGAAATTTTTAGTATAGAAAGATTTGGGGTAAGGCAGGATGTGAGGGGTCTATTTCAGATGGAGACCCATACAGGTCCCACCCCACCCGTATGGGTCCCAATCTTCTAGGACCCTACCCGGACGGGCCCTCTCTTGCTATCCAAGGGTAGATCTTTGAACTAGTATTTCAAATAGGGGCCAACCTCGCTTCTCTAAACTACTTATTTCAACTAAAATAGGGCCAAAATCCTTATTTTCTTCGATTCATGATTAAAAAGGGCAAAGATTCTAGTCTTCCTGAGATCTTTTGAGAATCAAAGTGGATTTTTCTTGAGTTGGCTACTAACCAATGCAATTTTCATATGCAGGTCTATCTCCAGCAAACTAGTATTGCAAAGAGGTAGCAAGTAACCTACCTAAAGATGTTAATCCATTCCCTAGTAGCGAAATAAGCCAAGGGTCACCTTTTGACGCCCTAGTGGAATCATCTAGGGGCATCCCCTATTTCCCAATAGCAAAATTAGATCCAGGCCCCCCCCCCCCCTCATTTCTAGTAGAGGAACCAAATCCAAGGGCATCCTCCCATTCCCCAGCAGCTGAATAAATCAATCTAGGGGCATCCCCCGTTTCCCAGCAGCAGAATTAGAGTCAGGGGCAACCCCCCCCCCCCCCCCCCTCATTCCCCAATAGAGGAACCAAATCCAGGGGCATCCTCTCATTCCCTAGTAGTGGAATTAATCAATCTAGGGGCATTCCCCCTATAGTCCAGCCCTCCTAGGGGCATTCTTTGGGAAACACCCTTCTAAGGGGCACTTCATTCCAGAATGATAGGGACAAACCCAACATTTCTCGCACTTAGTTTACAGTTTATTCGAGGGTCAACCCCCATCCACGCATCTTTATTCTTAATTAAAGGGGCAAAAATTTTTGTTCATCACAAAGTCAATCAAGAATAAAGATGCATCAGCTCAGATAATGATTAACTCGGTGTTTGATTGTTGTCTCTTTTCATAAGTTATGCAAAATGATCAGTCAAGAGAGTCGATCTGCCTTAGGAAAGGGATAAGAGGAGAAGTCATCCGCCTTAGGAAAGGGATACCAAGAGAGTCGATCCGCCTTAGGAAAGGAATAAGAGGAGAAGTCATCCACCTTAGGAAAGGGATACATCAATCAGGAAAGTCGATCCGCCTTAGGAAAGGGATACATGGAGAAGTCATCTGCCTCAGGAAAGGGATACATTAGTCAGGAAAGTCGATCCGCCTTAGGAGAGGGATACAAGGAGAAGTCATACTCCTTAGAAAAGGGATACATCAGTTAGGAAAGTCAATCCGCCTTAAGAAAGGGATTCAAGGAAAAGCCATATGCCTTCAGAAAAAGTCACCACCCAGGGAAGGAGTTCACTCTAAGGAAAGGAACTTATTCAGATCACCATCACCAACTCAAGTATAATTCCCAAACCCTCGCTCATATTGTGAGATCATACAGATCCCTATTTGTAATTATCCTACAAGTGGCAGTCTGTGAGCAATAGATTTCAGCGATCCATCTCGTAAAACGACAATGAAAGCTAGATAATGCATTCTTTTATAGGTGTTATCAATCAAAGGTGTTCCCACTTTTATAGAGTGGGTTTAGCCATGACACAGAAACCTAGACTGACCTTCGGTACCCGTATAGGTGTTGCCTAGTGGTACGGATCCACTAACAGACCCGTACGAGTGACTACCTTCTGTACACCTGGGGGGGACCCATATGGGTCCTCTGGTATCATTATAAGTGGGGCCCTACCCTGTACGGGTACGCTTATTTCCTGTTTAAGCCAATTTGGAAGTAGTCTCTTACCATTTCAGGAAAAGGCAGGTATTGAATTTGGGATCACCGAATTCTGACCTAATTTCACCCTATAATAGGGGCCTTCTCCTCTCATTTTCAAAAAGACACAATTCATAAGCAAAATTACTATAGAAAATTATAGTTCTAGCAATCTCCATAGGTATAGTTAAGGTATAGGAGGTATAAAATAGGGAGAAAACCCATTTATTAAGGTTTTGTCCACATTTTATTCATTCCTAGCTTCGTTTATTATGTTTAAGGGGAGGTTCTGTCCACTTAAATAATCTCCTAAATAGTCCTAACTAAGCACATACTTTGGTCGGACTCTCGCTATAGTGGGATCGCCTCAAAGTGGATTCACATCGTAAAGGTAACTCTCCTGAGTTTCATAGAGACTCACATCTCAATTATATTGTTATTGTCAGTTTATTCTATATCGGCTGTTATTTTAATTCTCATTTTGGGTCCGATCCTGATTAATATGGGCTTTGTTAGTACCTAATATATCATTTTGATGATTGTACTAGTGCGCCAGACTCGTATAAAGGGAATTCTCGCTTCTATTTTATCTCCTTTATAATTAACCTGTTGATATAAATTAAACACGGGTTCTGTTGGATCCGACAGGACCTGTAAAGGTCCTCTATACTCGTACGGGTTCTCCCTAGTAGCCGTACGGGTCCCTCCTACCCGTACGGGTACCGGCCTCCAGACAGAACCCAGACTTAATTGTTTTAGTTAAATAAAAATCAACTAACTCACCTTTTACCATGCGGCCATTTTCACTAATAATCGAGTAAATCAACCCACAAAAGCTAAAATATGGTTTTACAATATAAATCACATTTTCTTCAATAAAATGTTGATTTATGCTACACTAAAACTGTGTTAACATCTATGGATGCAGGGGAATTTATTTTCATTTTGTTTTATAATTTAGAACAAATGTATAGGATCTCTTTGCAATTTCCCCCATTTTCCCCCAAGTTTTAATTTTTATTACCCATTTATTGCTTGTACTTTATTCTAATACGTAAATGCATGTAACTTGTGTGAAAGAGTGTAGAAATAGGATTTATGTGATAATTCCCTAAATGATGAAAACTAAGACAGTTTTACACGGTGAATGTAATTTTGAATCAACTGAATAAGAAATAAGTGACTCATTCGATACCCGAATCTCTGATCCAATAGGTATGAGTCTCCCATCTAGAGGGACCCATACCAAAACTCTTTCCCCAGTAGACAGCTTGGGTGATGAATCTATTAATTATATCGAGATTTGCGTCTCGATTCTTTTATTCATTAAAATTGGCTTATTGTGCAAACTTTAACTAAAGGATGTTTTATCACGCCTAAATCCAACCAAACCCCCAGTGGGCCCCACCTATCTCACAAAGGAGCTAAGGGAGACCCACACGTCATCGATACCTCATAACCGTCTTTTTTAGGTTTCCAATCTAGCAGGCTACCTTTCCCTCTTTTTTTCTTTTTCCTTTTGTGCTTTTATATTGTTTTTGCAGCTTTGGCTTTGGGACAAGCTTTTTATGTTGTATATCCCTATGAGCATGGATTATTATCCGAAGGCCTACTGGGCATGGATTTTGGTAGTTTACATCGATAACTGCCCTCATAGAGATTTTACCGTCGAGGAGTGGGTTGAGTTTATGGGGAACTGAGCTGTCAAGGATATTTGTTAGGTTTTCCCTTGGTGGGGAATCACGAATGTGACTACTGACATTGCTAAAGATGGTGTGGTCCTCATTGGCCTCTCCGAGATCATCATCTACTCTTCCGGTCGCTTGTGCAGGCAATATGGTCGTCGTCAGGGGTTCCCGACATCCTTGTGTACTTTGATTGGCTCTGAGCTTTCTTATACTCAGGTTTACCATTATGATGTTAGGTGGATCAGTTGTTCTTGGGTAGAGATGAATTATTCCATGCCTTTTGACATCCATCCTTCTGAGGCTTATTGTGTCTGTGCTATGAGTACTCGTGGGCTTCCTACTCTTGGAGAGAGGCTCATCGAGACGTTGAGACACCGAAGTTTCCTTGGGCGTCATTGAGCTCATCATTATGTGTCTTTTGTTCCCATGGTAAATAAAGCCTTCAGGCCTTGTTGTTCGTTTTTGTCTTTTCCTTTTCCTGTTTGTAATGCATTTTTATGTGTAATAAGGATGAAATGATGTTATTTGAATGCGTGTTTTATTTAAACAATTCCCAGTTTCCATTTAATGCACTCATTTAGTATATTTAACATGAACATGTTACTACAAAGATATCATATAAATAGGAAGGACAAATGGTATTTCTTCCCAAGAAATGCCCACTGTCGCCTAAGGTTCTAAACAGATTTTAGCTAAGGCTTCACTCTTTTATTTTGGCTTCTTTATTTTTGCCCAAGAGCCCTCCCTCACTAGCTCTTGATAGACCTTTTATATTTATTTTTTCTTATATATATTTTTACATGAGATAGCGCTTCAGCTTGTCGTGATTTACTGGATTCACGAATTCGTTGCCATCCAGGTCTGAGATTCTGACTGCCCCTTTACTGAGAGTCTTTCTTACTACGTACGGCCCTTCCCATTTTGGTTAGAACTTCCCTCGAGCATCTATGTGCATTTTATAAGATTGCTTTAGGACCAAGTCGCCCATTCTCAAGGATTGATCTTGCCCCTTGACTTTACAGTTGTAAGCCCTATCCATGTGCTCTTGATACAACTGTAGATTCTCCTATGCAGTTAACCATTTTTCATCTATCAAAGTCAGTTTCAAGTGTCTTGCCTTTGCCAATTCATCTTTAGACAGTCTTGTTTCAAGGGCTATACGTAAAGATTTGATTTCCATTTCAACGGGCAAAACCGCCTCCATTCCGTAGATGAGAGAAAAAGGAGTTTGACCTGTGTGAGTCTTAAAGCTAGTCCTGTACCCCAACAACGCATAAGGCAAATGGTCAGCCCAATATCGGTAGTTAGAGATCATCTTGGAGAGGATTTTCTTAATTGCTTTATTGGCCACGTCTACAGCCCTGTTGGCTTGAGGGCGAAAGGGCGAAGAGCGATGATGCTCGATCTCGTGCTTTTTAATAAGATCAGCTGTTTCCCCTTGGAATTGCACACCATTGTCACTTACTATTTGATGAGGAATGTTGTATCTAGCGAAGATATATTATTGAATAAACCGGGCCATTTTCTTGGCCGTGATGCTTGTGTATGATTCTGCTTCAACCCATTTGGAAAAGTAATCAATGGCTACTATAATGAGGCGATGGCTGTTAGTTGAAAATGGTCTTATCTATCCAATTATATCAATGCCCTAGGCTGAGAATGGCCAAGGCATTGTCAAGCTTTGTAATGTCATTGGGTGCAAGTGGCTCACATCTCCGTATATCTGACAAGCATGGCAAGCCTTTGCTTCTTGAACACAATCAGCTAGCATGGTTAGCCAAAAGTACCCCATTCTTTGGATTTTCTTTACCATCATGATGACATTCATGTGTGGACCGCAGCCTCCTAGATGTACCTCTTCCATTACCATTACAACTTCTTGTTGGGTCAGGCACTTTAACAATAGGCCATCAGAAGACCTCTTGAACAGATCTCCTTTAATCAGGCAGAACTACACAATGAGCTTCCTTAGCATATTCCTGTCGGAATCTGTAGCCTCAGTCAGAAATTCACCAACTTCGAGGAACTTGATAATGTCAGAATACCATGGTTCTTCCTTATCTACGGTGTGATCTATTACACGGATGTAATATGGAAATTGAGTCGTTTCCACAATAAGGGGTTTGATTGGCTGCTTTTGGGGCCCCTCCCATATGGAAGATAAAGTGGCTAATGCATCTGCCATCTAATTTTCCTCTCGGGGAGTGTGATAAAACTCGCATTCCCTAAACATTGTAGCTTTATAGCCTCTAGGTAAGGTATGAGGGATCCCTCCTATAGTTCCTAGTCTCTTGTAACGTGCTTTATGACCAAAGCTGAATCACCAATAATTTTTACGTTGTTTGCCCTAAGAGTGAACAGGGCAGACATTTCGAATAGACATGCTTCATATTCTACCCCGTTATTCATGGTGAAAAATTCTAATCATTTTGATAGAGGTATGAGTGCTCCATCTGGCATAACAATGATGACTTCCAAGCCAGCTCCTTGCTTGTTAACGGCACCATCAAAGAACATGCTCCACTTTTCAGAACTTTACGTAGCTGTTGCAAAGCACTCGTTAGGTAATTCTAGGTTTTCCTGTTCTCTTTCATCGAGCAGTTGATTTGCTAGGAATCTGGCCACTGCCCTTCCCTTAACGGTCTTCTTAGTGATGTACTCGATATCGAATTCCAACAGTAATAAGAGCCACCTTGCCAGTTTCCCGATTAGCGAGGGGGCTTGGCATAAATACTACATTGGATCTACTTTCATGACCACTTTAAATTCTATAAAATTAGAAGTAATGCCTGAGTTTCTTGGTGAGCCAAACCATGGTGGCATAAATTTTCTCCACGATGGTGTATCGAGTCTCCTACTCTAACAATTTCTTGTTGAGGTAATAAACTGTGTGTTCCTTCTTATCATCATTCTTCTAAACTAACATAGCCCCTCCAGATGTCTCCTATATTGCTAAATAGGGAATAAGTGGCTTCCCGAGAATTGGTTGCTTCAGTATCAGAGGGTTCATTAGATAAGCCTTTATCCTATCAAAGGCTTCTTGGCATTGGTCATTCCATTCTATTGGTTGTTATTTCCTCGAGAGCTTAAAGATAGGCTCGCACGTGGTAGTTAACCGTGCTATAAAGTGGCTAACATACTATATGGACCCCAAGAAACTTGTTACTTCTTTCTCAATCTTTGGGATGGCCATTTCCCTGATGGCGTTAGCTTTATTAGGATCCATCTCTAGGCCTCTCTTATTAACTATGTCTCCTAGTAGCTTCCCTGATGTAACACCAAATATACACTTTTTTGGGTTAAGACAGAGATTGCATTTCTCTATTCTTGTGAGGAATCGCTTTAATACTGCTGGGTGTTCTTTTGGTGTTGCGGACTTTACAAGCATGTCATCCATGTAGACCTCAACTTCTTTGTGGATCAAGTCATGTAACAATGTTATGACTGCTCATTGGTGCGTTATTGAGCCTAAAAGGCATCACTCTGAAACAATAGGTTCCCGACTCTAAGATGAATGCGGTTTTAAACTTGTCTATTACGTTCATGAGGATATAGTGGTATCCCGAGAACCCATCCATAAAGGAATACATGGTTGCTCTTACCGCGTTGTTTACCAGAACATCAATGTGTGGTAGCGGGAAATCCTCCTTAAGGGTGGCCTTATTCAAGTCCCTGAAGTCGACACAAACTTGGACATCGCCATTTTTCTTGGGTACAGGAACTGCATTGGATAGCCAGGTGGGATACTCGATGACCTTAAAAAAGTTATCCTTGATCTATTTGGCCACTTCTGCTTTGACCTTTTCTACGCATTCTGGATGCATTCTTCTCATCTTTTGCTTTACTGGTCAAATTTTGGGTCTGTGGGGATCTTGTGCTTAGCGATGTGCCGATCAAGTCCTGGCATGTCTTGATGAGACCAAGCAAAGGCTAAAATGTGATTTTTTTAGTACTTTTATTAACTCTCTCTCTCTCTCTCTTGTTCGATGGGCAATTGATTAGAAATGTATACCATTTTTGGATCATCTTCAATATTTAAGTTAATTTCTATTGTAATATTATTATTGATGTAAAAGGTGCTAGATGAATGCTAGAATGGATGCTGGAACGGATGCATGGAATCGTAATTAGAAACACAATCTAAATAAGCGAAGTTCTTCATCTTGTTATCATAAAGTACATTATTCATTTCAAACATGCTGGAAATGGAAATAAAAGACTCA
Source organism: Euphorbia pulcherrima (assembly GCA_947683365.1). Taxonomy (NCBI): domain Eukaryota; kingdom Viridiplantae; phylum Streptophyta; class Magnoliopsida; order Malpighiales; family Euphorbiaceae; genus Euphorbia; species Euphorbia pulcherrima. The sequence continues at coordinate 14,063,306 of CANTUS010000007.1, forward strand.
TCTTGATCAGTGGGGTCTGGTTTTGCAGCAGATGATTCTTTTATGGCAGTTGGCTTCAACAGGATATCCTCGTCATCTTCCTCTTCTACCTTTACCTTGCCCTTCATAGTCTTGACCATGTCCATGATGGCTTGGCTCAAGCTACCTCCCTTGCTCTTTGCTTCTTCCACTATCTTAAGTTGTGCTTAAAGGTGCTTAGTTAGAGTGTCAAGGATTTCCTCCTCTTTACTTGGCTTCTTGATCTTCTTTCGATGTACTTGTTCATCAAGCTTGGTGTGATCCAAAATTGCCCCAGCATCTGGTTGATGTCCTATTTTCTTCATCACATAAGTCACAGAGCTTTTACCGCGCTGCCATATTTGACTATATCCGAGAAAATCTCAAATCCCAAAATTGTCTTCCCCCGGTGAGTGACGAGTTCAGGGGTTCCACTGTAGGATTGCTGTGATTTCTTCTGAGAGACGATCTTATGGGTGATTGTCTTAGATCTTGTATAACCTAGTCCGGTGGGCTTCCATTCTCCTGCCCCTATATTGAAGGTCGGCATTCCTTATTCATGGGCACCTAGTCCTTTTCCAGCAGTGTGGTGCTTCTACATGTAACCCTAAATCCAAGTGCCCCAGTGCACCTCTGGCTGCTTGTTTGATTCTTGGCCAATTGTGGCCGTTGTAAACCCTTTCATGTGGCTTTCTTCCATTTTTAGTGTTGCAATCCCTGAGGCTTCGTCAGCCTCCAGAGAAATGATCTTTCCATGGAACGAGATTTTGATTTTCTAGTGAAGGGTGGACAGAACTCCTCCCAAAGCATGGAACCATGGCCATCCGAGCAATATAGAGAAGATCACTAGGATGTCTATGACAGTGAAGAGTACTATAGATGAGATTTTGCCGATGGTAACTTTGGCCTCAAACGTGCCAATGACGATCCTCTTGGAATTTTCGTAGGCCTTAATGACCGTCGTGGATCTCTTTAACTCTTTCTCGGTTAGTCCTAGGATCGGTAGAATATCCTTAGGACAAACATTCAATGATGAACCATCATCAACCATTATACATGGCATTATGCGCCCAAAAACACTTGCCTTCAAGTAGAGAGCATTATTCTGGCCAATGCCTTCATCGGGTAGATCCAAGCTTAAAAAGATAATGTCAGGGATGACAATGCTAGTCTCTTTGTTAAGTAGCACACAGACTTGTTCCGGTGATGCTAGGGGAGATGTTTTGATCTCCATTAGATCTTTAATAATAGCAAGCCTGTGATCTTGAGAACCAAGGAGGAGGTCCCAAATGCTCATCTTGGTAGTGGTAGCCTTCAACTGATCCATAATCGGACTTTCTATCTGTCCTGAGGATTTAACAAAAATAGGAGGTGCTGAGGGCTCAACTCTTGGTGTAGCTGGGGCTATTGATCCAGTGATTTTCCCTCCTCTAGTGACATGATTGATAAATTGGGTTGGCAAGTTTATTATTTTGAAGACTTCATATTCATCAAAATCTTCATCTAGTGGTATCTCTCCCTAGTTAATCGGCTTGTTTACGGAAGATGGTGCTTTGGTGGTGAAGGGCCATTGCATGAAGGGAACCTTTCCAGGCTGTCTTTTTTAGACGACGGGGTTCTCTTATAGGATCTGATATAAGATAGGATTGGAGTCTTGCCTAATCATGTGGATGGAGGAGGAAGCCCTCCCACTTATGTCTTGTTCATTATCGGACATGACAACCTCTTTTGATTCGTCATCATACTTGTTCATATACCATGGATTCCATAGATGTTGGGCAAATAGCATTAGTTGCCTTCCATCCCTAGTACAATACTAGGTTTCCGTGCTTGTCTAACTTAGGAGTTGTGCCCTCTGGTGGGTTTACCCATGTGAAGTAATCGATGAATTATCTAGCTAAAGTGTTCTAGAATGACCTCTGGTAGAATGTTAGCCCCTCATACCAGATAACTACTTTTTCTCAGAGAGTCAGACAGAACCTTTGGCCAATGTGCATAGTGAATGTACCTATCATTCATTATTTGGACAAATTTGCGGATGTGGGGGCGTGGCCTTGTGTTTCCAGCATAGAATATGGGATAAACTTCCCTCAAGTTTGAGCTTCGAATCTGATAACTGGCTTGAACTAATTCATTTTCTGCACGGATCCTCTCCATAATGTACTCCTGAGAAGGCTCTTGCCCCTCTTCTCGAATCATATTAATTATGTGCTCACTACCTGAGTCAAAGTCTATAAAATCCCTTGAATCATCACTTACCGTAGATCATGAGGTGCCTAGGGAGTCATGCTCTAAAGATGAGGCATAGCTCTCAGCTCCATCATAATCGACCATCATACCATTGGGGAAGGGGGCCTCATACTTGAAATCTCCCAATAAGTGGTTTAGCTCGTCGCCTGAGAAGGCCTCTGATTCGTACCCTTAGTTATCTACCCCATTTTCATCTTCGTTATCCGATTCACTGGAGTCCACAAATTCTTCTACTTCCTCATCCGAAACCTTGAAAGGTTGTTGCCCATCCCATGGTTCAAAGACCAAATTTGGTGCTTGCTGAAATGGGATATCGTCACCAGAATCTTCTTCCGGATCTACCTTGGGATCTTCTTTGTTCATTTCAGCCTCGACCCCTGCGATAGCCACGTAAAAGATGGAGACCATGCCTCGTATGCTGGCAAATGTTTCCTCTACATGGGCACCATATGTTGTAATGTCAGCGCGAATCCCTTCAAACGGGTCTTGCAATTCGATGCTCACTTGGTTTCTGCGGATCATTTCTGATGCTACACCTGTGCAAAGTTCAGCAAGTGGGTCCGGTGTTGCCCCATTAAGGTTAATGGCCAGGTACCTTTGCCGGTCCTTGTGATCACTATAAGGTGTCGATGACATGTGGGTCTCCCTTGTCGCCTGTGTGAGAGGCAGGGCCCACTAGGGTTTGGTTGGATTTAGGCGTGATAAAACATTTTTTAGTTAAAGTTTGCACAATAAGCCAATTTTAATGAATAAAAGAATCGAGACCCATATCTCGATATAATTGATAGAGTCGCCACCCAAGTTGTCTACTTGGGAAAGAGTTTTGGTACGATTCCCTCTAGGCGGGAGATTCATACCTATTGGATCAGAGATTTGGGTATCTAATGAGTCACTTATTTCTCATTTAGTTGATTCAAAATTACATTCACCGCGTAAAACCGTTTTAGTTTTCATCATTTAGGGAATTATCACAGAAATCATATTTCAGCACTCTTTCACACTTGTTACATGCGTTTACATATTACAATAAAGCACAAGTAATAAGGGGGATAAAAATTACAACGGGGGAAAATGGGGAAATTACAAAGAGAACCTATACATTTGTTCTAAGTTGTAAAACAAAATGAAAATAAATTCCCCAGCATCTACAGATGTTGGCATAGTTTATAGCACACCATAAATCAGCACTTCAGCGTATTTTGTTGTGAAAACACATCTTAACTCTTGTGGGTTGATTTACCAGATTATTAGTGAAAATGATCGCATGGCAAATGGTAAGTTGGGTTGATTTTAACAGATTAAAAATGACTTTGGGGTTTTTCCTAGGTGTCGGTACCCGTACGGGGTATGGTGTACCCGTACAGGTCCTATCTGATCCTAGACAGAAACTCAATTCAGTTAAGTTACAGATTATAGATCAATAGATTGGTGGGAGAAAAATAAAATAAAGAGGGATTTCCTTCCGTATGAGTATGGCTCTCTAAATTGATATCCTTGGGGATATATGGTGCTAGCAAGGCTCACACGGGTTAGGACCAAACCCGAAATAAAAAATGAAAACGACAAGTATAAAACAAGCAAAAAGCAATTTTAATAATGAAATAACTGAGATATGAGTCTCTTTAAAACTGAGGAGCATTACCTTTTTGACGTGAATCCACTTTGAGGTGATCCCTTTACTGTTGAGAGAGCCCGACCAAAGTAGATGGAATAGGACTATTTAGGTGAGTATTTGTGGGGACAGAATCTCCCCTAAACCTTAATAAAAGAAGCTAGGAATTAATAAAATGTGGACAAAACCTCAAATTTCTCCCTATTTTATACCTCCTACACCCCCACTATACCTTTTCTATGCCTATAGAAATTGCTAGAGTTTTAGTATATTTTCGATATGAAGAATGTGTGTGTAAAATGTGAAGCAAAGGGCCCTTTTTATAGGGGAGAGGAGGTATGAACACAATAAATCACGTTTAAGACCTGCCTTTTCCTGAAATAGGAAAGGATTTCTTTCCAAAAAGACCTATTTAAGCAATAAGAGTCCCCGTACGGGTGGGGCCCTACCCATACGAGTACTAGGGGACCTGTACGGATCCCCCCTAGGTGTATGAAAGGGATGACCCGTACGGGTCCCCTGGTAGATCATATAGCTCTCATCATAGTTTTGTGAGAAGGATTGTAAAAATATAGTGCTCACAGACTGCCCCACGTGGGATCATCGTAGATACGGATCTGTATGACCTCGCGATATAAGCGAGGGTTTAGAAATCATACCTGAGGTGATGATATGGGTTAGTTTCTTTCTTGAGGTGAACTTCTTTCCTTTTCTGATGCGTATCCTTCATAACTCTACTAGGGAAGGTACGTGTATCCTTTTCTTTAAGGCGGATGACTTTCCTAATCGATGTATCACTTTCTTAAGGCAGATTGACTTTCCTGATTAGTGTATCCCTTTACTAAGGTGGATGACTTTTATTCTACTACCGTGCATATCCCTCGTAACTCTATTGGGGAATATGTATCCCTTTCTTGAGGTGGATGAATTTCCTAGTTACTGGCGCATCCCTTTCCTGAGGTGGACGACTCTCTTGACCGGCGGATGACTCTCCTGACTGGCGTATCCCTTTCCTAATGTGGATGAATTTCCTTCTGCTACCATGCATATCCCTTGTGACTTTGCTTGGGAAAGGTATGTATCCCTTTCTTGAGGCAGGTCAACTTTCCTTACTGTTGATAATGTATCCCTTTCTTAAGGCGAATTTAAGGCAGATGACTTTCCTGACTGGTGTATCCCTTTCTTAAGGTGGATCGACTCTCATGACTGATGATGGTGTATCCCTTTCTTAAGGCGGATAACTCTCTTACTAGGGAATTTCGAATAACCTAAAAAGAGATAATAATCAAACATCGAGTTAGTCATTGTCTAAGCAGACACCTTTTTATTCTTAATTGACTTTTGTGAGAACAAAAAATATTTTTGCCCCTTCAATTAAGAATAAATAAGTGTGGGTACGATAAAATGAAAATTTTGTGCGAGAAATGTTGGGTTTGACCCGATCGATGTTATGCTTATTTTACCACTGGGGAATGCTCCTAGTGTGAGTGCCCCTAGGGTCTAACGAATCCGCTACTAGGAAGTGGGGGGATACCCCTGGATTTGTGGGGGGATGGCCCTATATCTGATTCCACTACTGAGAAGTGGGGGTAATATCCTTTGGCAAAACCTCTTCTATTGGGGAAGAATTTCCTGGTAAGATTTGCTTGCTGGGGGAAGAATTCTTGTACTAGTATGGACCTGTACACAAAAATCATCCTTATTAGTGACTAATTCAAAAATGGCTTACCTAGATTCTTTGTTGACTTTTTTGAAAACAAAAACATTTTTTCCCCTTCAATCAAGGATCAAGGTGATGCTAGGGGCTTGTCCCTAAATATAATTAAAGTGGGCCCGTATAGGGTGGGCTAGACCTATACGGGTAGTGGTCTAAGAAAAGGGGACCCGTACAGGTGGGGTGGGACCTGTACGGGTCCCTGACGGATGGGTTTAAATGGAAGACAGCCCCCTTACCTCCCACCTCACACCAAAACTTCCCACTTTGTGTTTTTCGGCGATTTCTACCAAAACTCAACTGAAGATGTATAAAAAGATCCCTTAGACTGGTCGTTTCTCCCTCAAGCTTGAGGACTTGCCCCCGGTTGGTGATTTGGGGCTTCAGGAATGCCCAATTTTTATCGGGTATGCTTTTCGTGAGAGTGACTCATTTTTTGGGCTTACTCCTATCTCTTATGTCCCTTTGATCCCTTCTTCTGAGACCCACGCCTCAAAACTCCAGGTAATTTCATTTGATCCTTCATTTTTCAATTTTCAACTTTTGGCAATGTCTTGGATTTTGGCATGATTTAGGGTGTTTTAGACCTTGGAATAGAGCCTGATGCATGTAACTTTAGCCTAGGATGCTTTTAGGATAGTTTCGGATTGAGATTTTATGATTTTGGATTTTTAGGAATTTTGCCCATATAGGGATTGCTTGCAGAGGACCCATATGGGTAAGAGGGGACCTGTACGAGTCCCATTTTTTATACGAGTCCAGTTTATAGACCCATACGGGTGGGGCTTACCTATAAGGGTCCTGTCCTTATAGACAGAACTTTATTTCCTTTGATTTCTATAATCCTTTTCTAATTTGTCCGCTATATTCTAATCCTATTAAACTGTAATTTTGTCTTTGAAGTTCCAGTACAGGACCATGGGGGCTCTAAGCTTCTGCAGGAAATGGTACGAGGAGATTTATACCGCAGAGGATACGGAGCTGCTGACCCGCATAGATTCCTTCTTGTTTAGCAACATCATTAGGGCCATTCCTCAAGTCCCCAAGACATTGGCTCCCAGTGTCATTTCAGCTTTGATGGAGAGGTGGTCGGAGACGACCCATACTTTCCACTTGCTTATTGGGGAGGTCACCATCACTCCCTCGGACATGTGCACCACCATCAGCTTGGAGTGGAGCGGGGATGTGGTCCATTTTGATGTATATGCTGATCGATAGCACTCTTGGCCTGAGGTAAAAGCCTATATTACTAGATTACTTGGGCTTCATCTGGGCGGGACGAACAAGCTCAAGTACAGGGACTTGAATACTCACTGGATTATGTAGCTGAGGCCCATTATAGCTGATAAGAAGGACTAGTATGCTCCATCTTTTCTGCTGGCATTCCTTACCATCGTCTTCTTTCCATTCTACTTGGGTAACCTCAACTATGGTTTGCTCTCTGATGAGGAGGATCTTGTGACTGTGCCTCGCAAGAACTGGTGCTGGGCCATTCTGGCACAATAGTACTATGGATTGGACGTAGGGGTCCGGGGTGAGCACTCTGAGCTCAAGATCTATCATCTGATAATGCTCTTAAATCTCCAACTGATCTCTTGTTCTTTAACCCTTTGTTTAAATTATGTTGCAACTAATCCTTACTTTGTCTTGCAAATTTGGGCTTTCGAGCATCGGTTGATCCCTAGACCAGGATTGCCCATCTAGCCTGAGATGCCGCATATCATATGTAGATGAATGGGGCTTTAGCAGAATCAGGCCTTGACTATGGCGCAATACCGAGAGTTCTTACACTAATTACACTCAGATCAGGTAAACTTCCTTTCCTATTGAACCTGCATTTTACATTTTGACAAACCATTAGTAGAAACTGTATTTACTAGGTAGTGGTACTCATAGTGCATTCATTCTGTGTAGGTTATCCGAGACCCGGGGGAGAGATTGGCCACCTATAAAGCATCGAGCGGATGCGGGTCAGTATGGATGATTGTCGCTTTATCCTGGAGTCACCACTTTCTTATGAGTGGTATTTCAGCGAGCGGGTCCGAGGGTGGAGGACCAGTGCTATGGTGGAGAGACTGATTCCTCCTCCTATACCGGCGGGCATCTTCCAGCCTCATCTCATGTTGGGGACTGATTAGGGGCTATATTTGCTGAGTGAGGGGGCTCACGTGCTATCTGTAGAGGGCTCCTACGCTGAGTTTATTAATTCTTCCCTCCTGCCACCCTCTGAAAGGATCTAACATGAGGACGAACCCTTGGAGTTTCACTGGAGCAATGGTGAGGATGATGATGAGGGTGGATCGAGGGGTGATCGCAGGGTTCCATCTATAGTCGGGGGTGCCCGAGGTCCATCTAGGTCAGCTACTCCTTCTTCTCAGGTACCCTTCTAACTTGGTCTTTGTGAATACTTTACTACTTTCTACAATTGATTGTAATCTAGAACCTGATTCTTCATTGCTTAGAGCCTCCCATTTCTACACAAAAGAGGTCCATTACTGTCGCTGCTACCCCCTGAGCCGCCAGCAAACTGGTCTTGAGCCTTTGGATCTGTGAGAGAGGGCATTCTCTGGGCTGAGTTAGATACTTTCTTCCAGCTCCTCTACCACTCAGGGAATCGGGCTATCAAGAAGCTCGAGGAGTAGGTCTAGCCTATTGGTTTCACTCCTTCAAGCTCCACCCATGTAAGGAATCCTTTACCTTGGCCTTTGTCCATTACTATTTAAGATGTCTCATTCTGATATGACCCTTTCTTTTCAGGTGACCCTTTCCAAGGCCGAGAGGATAGCCCGGGGTTATTTTTTAGTGTGAGATCTCCTGTTGGCCTAGGATGCACTAGCTTCAGTAAGTTTCTTTTACCTGTAAAATTTCAACAAATATGCATGCATGCCATGACATTTGTATATGTGTACTGATCTTATATTTTCTATTACAGAATTTATTGGCCATGGAGTGGAGTAGATCTACCCAGGACTTGGATGCTTCTGAGGAGAGATCCAGATTTTTAGAAGAGTAGCTGCGGGTAGCCACTGTTGAGGCTGATCGGGTTAGAGCTGAAATCACTCAAGTGAACACCGAGATTGAGACACTGAGGGGTCAACAAGCGAGGATGACTGAGGAGAGCAGACACTGGTCCCTTTAGACGACAAGTCCTAGGATGATATTTCCGCATATCTAGTGACTCAGAGAGGTGTGGATCAAAATGTCGAGGGGAGTGATGCTGTCGGGGCTGCTGTAGGGACCTCAGAGACCAAGGCCCCCGCCCAGTTGGGTACCATTGCTGTTGATGATGAGGACCATATGACTATAGACATGGATGATCTACTTGTGGATACTCAGGATCAGACACAGGCAAGTCATCAGGGATAAGACCCCCCGACTGCTTAGGCTATGATTACTCTTTTTTTACCATTCGATACTTTTGGGCCCTGCGTGGCTTGTTTGATTGTCAACTTTAGAATTGGTAAGTTTGATATTTCTTTTTTATGCATGTGGATTTTTCTTGAATTCAGACTGATGAATATTGTTGCTTTGAGCCGCATTCTGTCTAATGATTTTACAGTGAGGGGATTGGGTGACATTTTAACTTTTGCATAGGCCACTTGATGTGAGGGAACCTATCAAACATTTTATTTTTCTTTTCTTTTTGTCCTAATTTTTGCCTGAGCTATCCGTGATGGCTTAGCCCAGCAGACCTTTTTCTTTTTAGCTTTAACTTTTGCCTAGACCTCCCTTTTAGGTTTTTAACCTAGCAAGCTTTTGCCTAAATTTTTGTCGAGACCGCCCTTTCAGGTTTTCAATCCCGCATGCCGTCTTAATTTTTGCCTAAATTGTCCTTGATGGCTCAATGTAGCAGACTTTTCTTTTTGCCCTAACTTTTGGCTGGACCGCCCTTTTGGATTTTCAATTCAGTAGGCCTTTCTAAATATTGCAAATGTGTGATAAAGATGAATACAATGATGCATAATACGTAGAGAAAAATTAATGTTCACATACCAGCAATTATTTCACCTAAAGACATGCATGCATTCATAAGACCAAGATTCTTAGCAAAATTATAACATGTTCATTGATGAGATTAATTTGAGTACATAGGCAATGGCAACAATTTCCACTAGTTAACCCCTACTGCCTACTAGTCTTTTATAGATTTTCTAGAAAGCAATTGACATTCTTCTCTCAATGCCCTAACTTTTGCCTAAGCCGCCCTCTTTAGGTTTTTAGCTTAGCGGGCTATATTAGAGTGCCCTAACTTTTTTTTATCGATTTGTGGAATACCAATCAGCGGGCTGCACCCTAATTTTTGCCCAAGCAGTAGAGGACCGCTCGCCGGGTGTTTTATTCTTTATGCTACTTTTTTACTATTTAATTCTTTTAACCTAGACATGGTAATGCTTAAGCCTATCTTAATTCATTGGATTCATGAACTCATTTCCATCCATATCCATAAGCTTGATTCTCCCTTTACCAAGGACTTTCTTCATGACAAATGGTCCTTCCCAATTAGGTCTGAATGTGCCCCTAGAGCTAGTGTTAACCTAGAGCAGTTGCTTGAGGACCATATCACCCACTCTAAGAGGTTATTTCGAGTATCTTATTCTATTGTTATAAGCTCATGCCATGCGCTATAGGTACATCTAGAGATTGTTAAGTGCCTTGAGTCACTTTTCATCTATCGCATTCAACTGTTCATACCTAGCCCTTGCCCAATCTGATTCTTTTAACTATGGTTCAAGTACCACTCTTAGTGATCTTACTTTTGTTTCAATCGATAACACGGCTTCCATTCCACATACCAAGGAGCAAGGTGTTTGATTGGTGGGAGTTCTTACACTAGTTTCGCACCCTCAAACTGCGAATGGAAGTTTATCAGCCCAATCTTTGTAGATAGCCACTGTCTTTGATAGAATCTTCTTAACTGATCGATTTCCCTTTGAGATCTTGAGATGGTCAATTTGTGACCTAAGATGTCCTTTCCACTTTTGTGATTAAAGTTGTCCTGTTGTTTGCGCTTCTGTGGGCCTTCTTAGTCTTCTTTCTTTATGATGTGCACTCTTGTACCCTTTTTCCCCCTCGTGAAGAAAGAAGGACCTAGGCTAATTGCTATCATGTTTGCTAACCACCTTTATCTCTCTTTTTTTGGTAGGGGTTAAACCATTACATAGTGTTACCATTATGTTTCACTCAAAGTCAACTTTATTAATGAATATGATGATATTTTAAGAATGTTGTTGTTATGAGTAATGATGTCATTTAGGATGAAATACTCAAGCAAGATGTGAATGAAAGGTGGATCAATTTATTCATGACATGTAGATAAAGATATCGATGTTACAACTTATTTATGATATGCCTTATAAGCGGCATTGTTTGCATTAAAAATGTTTGTAACATTAAAAATTACATCATTTGAATCATCCTCCACAGGCAGAGGGCCTTATTGATTGACAGCTAAACTGGTAGCCCTGGTGTATAATCCTGCTTGTGTTTCCTCGGCCACTGCTATTGCTAAGTTCTTGACAGCATTACTGACGGGGTTGCCTTTCTCATTCCTTTTCCAATTCTTCCTCATAGGAACCGCTAGTGCTTTAGCGATGGACTCGATTGCCTCATTCATTTCATCTTCTTTAGCATTCCCACATACTTCCACAGAAACTGAGGTTTCAATCAGGCAGCATTTCTTGAAGTCATATACATCATTAAAGATCTCAAAACCAGGGACCCTTTTGCCACTAACTTTGACAGGCTCTTCTTCATCTGTGAACTCCCTTTGCTTGATTTTAGCTCCTATCATGAGGCATGACTGAGGCTTGGACTTTTTGGCACCTGGGCGATTCCCTAGACTGAGTTTGAATGGCCATGGAAGAAATGAGAGGGGTTCCAGCATTCCCTGCATACTCTTTTCGAGCCCTTTACCATTCATATAACCCCGCTTCATCATTATCCTCTCAATTCTGAGTGATATGTGCCCCTTAATCAAAAATTTTGTGCCTTGGTGAGCTACAGCCACCCTAGATTCCTTTTCCTTAGCTTTTATAGCTATTATGATGGATGGTTCATCTGCATCAATGGTCACCAGCTTGCCATGATGGATGAGTTTAACTTTTTGATGAACTGTGGAAGGGAAAACCCCTAATTCATGGAGCCAAGGTCGACCCAATAGTAATAAGTAGGTGATGGGAATATCGAGAATATTGAACAAGACCTTGGACTTCACTTCCCCAACTGTAACTTCAGCTTCGAAGACCCCAATGACACTCCTCTTCATATCATCATATGCCCTTATAACAGTATTGGACTTCTCCAACATGGATTTGTCCAGCCCTAGGTGAGGAAGAATCTTGGCAGGGTAGAGATTGAGGGCGTAACTATCGTCTACCATAACACACGGGATAGAATGATCAAAGATTTGCACCCTAATGAAGAGTGCCTTGTTATGCTTGTTCCCTTCGGTTGGGAGGTCTAATGGATAAAACTTGATGGGTTCAATCTGATCAGAAGGAGATCCCCCAATAACTGATAATACCTCAACCAGAGTAGTAGACGGTGTAGCTTCTATACTCAACAACTTTTCTATCAGACCCTTGCAATGATCCTTAGAGTCAATGAGAAGCTGCCAAATGTTGTACGTAGTAGGTGTAACTTGCATTTGCTGGATGAGAAGGGTGACTTTTGAATCATTGCCGGCTGAAGTTTGGGTTTCAATTGCAGGAGATCATATTAAAGACATGATAGGGGGCAAGCCTGATTCGATAGCCATAACTTATTTCTCAAAATTTGGCAGGGGATTATTTATGGTACTGGGTTTAAGCTCAGGTTCCTGAATCTTCTTATCCCTAATTAAATAGTGAATAGCCCCAAGCAGATCCCTATAAACACCAGTGTGACGCCCCCTTACTAATGTGATAAGCATAAAACTGATCCTTGTCTTCAGGTTTGGGTGGGATATAAGGCTTGATGCTCTGAAGGATGCCAAGTGCCCTCAACTTAGTGAAGATGGCAAGGAGAGATGCTTTCCAAGGGAAATACTATCTTCGATGGTATGGACTACGGCCACTTCTTCTTGTACTACTGTTATTTTAGGATCGGAACTAGATTTTGACTTTAAAGCCTGGGCTGGGGCTGAAGGGTCATTCTTTTTAAACCAAGGTTTCGCTGGTACACTCGGCCTTTCTATTTCCTTGATCCTTTCCCACTTCTAGGCTTTTTCAAAGACCTCAACGTAGCTGGAGAATTTATCCATACCAAGAACCTTACGATAAGCTGGTAGGGCACCATCCATCAATTTTACGATTATCTCTAGGAGACTTAGCCTATGCTTCAATAGAACTTGAGTGGCCATCCATCTTTTGAAGTAGGGTTTGAACTTCTCATTGGGGGCTTGCTTCATAGCCTCCAAATTTTGTATGGTAGTTTTAATGGTGGCATTGAAACCATATTTCTTGATGAAAGCCTCCAATAAAGCTTTCCAGTTTCCAGTCGCTTTGTCTGATAGAGTGTTGTACCATTCGATAGTAGGACCTTCCACGGTGTGGGGGAACATTTTGGCTAAGACCTTATCACTTAACTTCCTGATTCTCGTAACCCTCTAATAGGTGGTGATGTGAGATTAAGGTGGATCGTTTTGCTTATACTTTGCTATGCTAGGTATACTAAAGTTTTTAGGGACCCAATCTTCCTCTCTAGCTGCTTGGATGGATGGTTGGGAGCCAGGATTAGCAGCAAGCAATTTCTAAAGTAGGTCACGCAATTCCAAAGATAGAGATGATCCCTCTGATTGGGTAATTGCACCTAAGGGTTGTTGGATATGATGTATGCCCTTAAGGCAATTAGGGCGATATATCTTCATTATGTAATATACGAATAATTTGTTTAAACAATAAAGGCATTTGTTCTTTTATTTATATCAATGTGTTTCTGTGTATATATATTATAGCTGGTTAAATATATTCATTGATGTATGTATACAAAAGTCCTTGACATATCATAGCATGAAGTTAAAGAAATTATAGTTGGACTATATCTAGTGGAACCTGCTTCATGTGCAATTCTTATTATGTCTAAACTATCCCTAGTCATAGTTTCATCAAGAAAGGATATTAATGAAGAGGAAAGACTAGCATGTGGTCAACTTTCTTAGAGAGGGTCCAAGCAGTCAATTTCCTAAGGACTGAAGGTAATGCCTCAATTTTGACACATGGATATATCTGGGAGATATATTAGAGACCGCAGTAAGATAAACAATTGGTATATATATCAAGTGTTAGTGTTTATCTTCATGCAGTAAGCTTTGTGAATTTCCTCGTACTTGAGATGCTAGTTACCTTGTGTGGTACTATTGCTATACTTTGGGTCATTACTATACACTCATTAATATAGGATGCTATAGGTGATTATAGGTATAGTGATGACAGCACATTGGTAAGCTGAGTAGTCAAAAAGAATCCATCACTCCGAATATATTAAGTAGTTGTACGTGGCCACTTGTTGAAGTAATGATTGCCATAAACCTCTGATCAGAGTGTGTGTTTGATAGAAATGGTTTCTAGTCAAACACACTATAGTAAAAGGCAATATACTTTGGTAACAAGTAAACTACTAGGATAGCTTGGAGCAACCTCACTATTAGTGGGCTAACACTTTAACCAAACCCTATAAACCATATGGTACTAATATTAAAGAATGGAAGGAATTTATCGCACTAGATAAATATTGCATTAACCGGGATTAAGTCATAAGTATAAATGACATTCCGAGTAATGGGGGATGGTAAACCCTTGCTAGAGGTGTACTACAGTCGTTTAAGGTAATCGAGTTCTATTCACGGTCTAGAGATTGAGCTAATGATTCCATTAGAACAAGGAGTGGTTAAGCCTTAACAGCTCAATACTTCGGGATCCTATAAGGTCACACACATTGGATCTTCATCGGACTTAGTAAAGAACTAATAGATTTATTCTATTACGAAAATATAAACTTAAATAATAATTAGATTATTATTTGATTGGTTAAAATTGATTAGATCAATTTTGGATAGACCAAGGAATTTATTTTGACCGGTAACTAATTAATTAGAGTCATAAACAAAATATAATTGATTAGATCAATTTGGGTTGGACCAAAGAATTTATTATGACTTGTAACTAATTCATTAGGGTCAGAAAATAAATAATTATTTGAAAAGGGGAATTTTGCATTGGCGAGTTAAATTGGACCGAGAGAACAAAAGTATTTTGTACAGGCTCGAGTGCACGGGAGTACACCAAAAGGTGCGCGAGCAATGCTGGGCATTGCTCGTGGTAGCCTATGAAAATGGGCTACACATGCATAGCCCATGATGGGCGCGCCGCAGCTAGGCAACCTTGCAGCACACAGCATACTATGCACACTGTGTGCACGGGTTAACACGCAGATCCCTTAGATCTACGTGTATGACCCGTATATCCCACATTGCTTTTGGGGAGCAACTTTTTGTTCCCCAAGCCTATATATGGGTTGTCCCCTCTCCTTTTAATGTACACAGTGCACCGAGCTCAAAGCTTAAATCCTAAGCGATATTTTTCTCTTGGGTAATTGAGCAAGTTATTTTTGAGGAGCCTGAATTTATTCGGGCACCTCTAGTTTATATTTTTGGGTGAGGCTTCTGGAGTTGTCTAGCAACTACTTGAGGCTTCTTAGTTCTTCCTCCTGGGGAGGTTTTGGTTGGTGGGGTGCGTGTGGATACTGATAGAGGCTATCCTACGATTGGAGGCTTGTACAAGAAGGTTCTGCTAAAGCAGGCTTCAACTGGTAAGTTCTTTTTCTTTCCCTTTTAATTATTAGGTCTTTTTCTTTAAGCATTTTTAGACTTAATAATTATGCTTAGGTTATTTTGCATGCTTAGTTTATTTTATGCTTAGGTTATAGCTTAGAGTTATAACATGCTTATGTTATAGCTTAGAGTTATAACATGCTTAGTATAAAATAAATGTGCTAGGATATAATTTGGAATTATGGTATGCCTAGTCCTTTTGCATGCTAACCTAGGTAGAGAATTATTTAGTTAAGGCTTTATTTGATTTATATGCAACTAATAGGTGTTCCTGGGGACAGGGACAAAATTTTGAATTTTCATCATGCCTGTTATGCATGTTCAATCAGATTGTCAGTTCCCAACAATGGTATCAGAGTCTGCCTATATAGTGCATAATTAAGTTAGAAGCGAACTAAATATTATTTTCTATATGAAATGATTTGTTTACTTAATTGTTTGGAATAATATATATGAACTTGTGCCTTTCATTTTAAGGTTAGAAAATGGTTATGAATAATTTTGAATAAGCCTGCTCAACTTACTCAAATTATACAAGTGTCAATAATTTATTTAAATTACATGGGTTATAGATGCTTCCAATTTACATGAATTGGAAGAACGAAATTTATTAGTTAGAGAGAATCCATTGGTCTTCAGGTTTGTGCCCCGTGTTTGTTCTGGCTAAGGATTAGACTTGTTGTCTACTCCTCATAGGGCACCTCTCCTACCTGGGAACCTATATCGGTGAAATTTGAATTAACCAATAGGGGATTAATATGAACTAATTTATTTCTAGTATATAAGATGGTACTTATATATGTTTCTGTAACAAAGTAAAAAAATAAATTTATTGAATAAAAGCTTAACGGAAATGCAATATAAATATAACAAATAAAAGTGTTAATTATTTTGCATATAATCTAGGTTGATGGGATAATTATAATAAAGAGCTGAACCCACCTAAGGTTAGACCTTATAAATTAATTCTAAAATTCCCTGAATTAATACAAGTTATTATAATTTTGTCCATCTAATAAAGTCCTAGATTGGGTGAGACTTTTAATACCAATATAATCCCAAAGTAAATATATTAAGGCAAGCTGTAGTCTTCCTTACTCAAATTTATAATACAGTCTCTTTGGGCTATCAAAGTGCTACGCAAAGCATTCCTTCTAGTCCACATTGATTGGTTAAAAAGTTTGGGATAGGGTCTGCCTTAACATAGCTAGAGTAGTCCACTATAAAATTAGGGGCTAGTCCCAGATCTGAGACATATTCAAGGAGATGCTAAAATAAGAGCACACGTCCCTTGGGATTAGGGAACTTGAATGAATTAGCAATTGCATTCGATGCAAATGGAATGGGATTCCAACTATGACTTACTATTATGACTTGACTCATAAAATTGGGGGTTATAATAGACTAATTATAATGCTACCTACTAGAAAATTTAGCTGGGCCAAAATTTCCGAATTCAATAGAATGGGGTATTGTAAATTTCGAAGAAAATAGTAGGAAAATGTATTTAATTAAAAGTCTCCATATTAAATGCATGTACTTAAACTAATATCTAAACACTTTTCTTTTCTTATATCTTAGGTTGAAAATGACTTCCAATGTTAATCTCCGTATGTTACTTGACACCAAATTGAATGGCTTAAACTTTTTTGATTGGTTACGAGCCGTGAGAATAGTTCTCAGATACAAGGGAATTGCCTATGTTCTAAGTGAAATTTTCCCTGTAGAACCTGATGTTGAGTATCACGTGGACTATGATGCTTGGTTGAAGCACAGGAAAGATCTCGAGACTGCCATATGTATTATGTTGGGATCCATGAATCATAGGCTTCAAAAACAACATGAGAACATGCCCTTGGAGGACATGGTTCTCCATCCTAAAGAACTCTTTTTGGAGAGGGAAAGGACAAAGAGGTGTGAGACCTCCAAGCTCCTTTTTGGGACCAAGATGCAGGTTGGTACCTCTGCCTCTCAGCATGTACTGAAACTCTTGGGATACCTTGAGAAGCTGAATCGATTGGGATTCGAGATGAATCATGACTTGAGCATTAACCTTGTGTTGATGTCCTTGACAGATAGTTACTCAGGCTTCATGACTAACTATGACATGAACAAGATTAATTCTACTATTCCTGAATTAAGCTATATACTGAAAATAGTAGAACCTCATATCAAGAAGGATCAGAAACCTCTACTGTTGGTTGAAAAAGGCAAGGCTTCTAAGAAGAAGAAGCAGGCACTGCGTGCTAAGAAAAGAATCAGTAAGAAGAAGAAAGAAAAGAAGGCATCTAAGTGTGTCTGCTTCCAATGTGGGAAACTGGGACATTGGAAGAGGGATTGCAAAGCTCCTACTTCTGAGTATTTGAAGAAGCCTACAGAGGCATCTACTTCAGGTATGTTTGTAATTGAAAACTTAGCTACTATTCTGCGTGAATCCACTTGGGTATTAGATACTAGTTGTGGTTCTCATATCTGTACTTCTGTATAGGGACTAAGGAACTGTAGAAAACTTGCAAAAGGGGAGATGGACCTACGCGTGGGAAATAGAGCCAGAGTTATGGCATTAGCTGTAGGGAGTTTTAGTCTTATTTTGCCAAGTGGGCTTGTTTTAGTTTTGAATAGTTGTTACTACATTCCAAGTGTTACTAAGAATATTGTATTTGTTACGTGTTTAACAGCAGAGGGATTTGAAATTTTATTTTCAAATAATAATTATCAGATTCGGTTGAATAATATTCTTTATGGTTATGGAATGTTGAAAGGTGGCATTTATGTTCTTGATACTAAAATAGAAGTTTTTAATATAAACAATGTGAAGAAAGTTAAATTAGATAATGAGAATACCTTCTAGTTATGGCATTGCCATTTAGGCCACATAAACAAAGATCGCTTAACCAAGTTGCATAAGTGGGGAGACTTGGAGTCATATGGTGATTGCAAACCTTGTTTAAAAGGAAGAATGACAAATGCTAATGAGCCTTGTATTTACAAGAAGGTTAGTGGGAGTGCAGTCATTTTTCTAGTATTATATGTTGATGACATTCTGCTAATAGGAAACAACATTTCTCTTCTTCAAAACGTTAAAGTGTGATTGTCAAGAAAGTTCTCCATGAAAGACCTTGGTGAAGCAGCATTTATACTAGGTATAAAGATCTACAGGGATAGATCCAAGAGGCTGTTAGGTCTTTCTCAAAGTAAATATATAGACAAGGTATTGAATAGGTTCAACCTTAAGCATTCTAAGAAAGGTTATCTCCTGATGACAAAGGGGATAAACCTATCTAAGGCTGAATGACCGAAGACAGCTCAGGAGAGAATGCACATGAAGGATATACCCTATGCATTCATGATAGGTTCCATCATGTATGATATGATATGTACTAGGCTAGATGTCTCTCAGGCTTTGAGCTTTATGAGCAGATATCAGTCAGATCAAGGTGAAAAGTACTGAATGGTCGTCAAGGCAATCCTTAAGTACTTGAGAAGGACTAAGGATGAGTTCTTGATTTATGGAGAAGGTGACCTCAATATTAGAGGTTACACTGATGCGAGTTTTCAATCTGACAAGGATGACTTTAAGTCTCAAACAGGTTTTGTGTATGTGTTAAATAGAAGGGTGGTATGCTAGAAGAGTTCCAAGCAAGAAACTACTGTTGATTCAACCATGGAATCTGAATACATTGTTGCATGCAAAGTAGCAAAAAGAAGCTGTTTGGTTAAAGGGATTTATTGGTGATCTCGATGTAGTGCCTGAGGCTGTTGATCCAATTACTTTGTATTATAATAACAATGGTGCCATAGCTCACGTAAAGGAACTACGGTCTCATTAGAAAAACAGACATGTATCCAGAAAGTATCATATAATCAGGGAGATTGTTGATGCTAAGATAATAAGATTAGAATATGTACCCACTGATCAAAACCTCGCGATTGGTCTAACAAAGCCATTGACACAAGTCAAACATGACCAGTATGTTAAAGCATATTGATTAAGACATATGGCTAATTGGCCTTAGTGCAAGTGGGAGTTTGTTGGATATGATGTATGCCCTTAAGGCAATTAGGGCGATATATCTTAATTACGTAATAGCACGAATAATTTGTTTAATCAATAAAGGCATTTGTTCTTTTGTTTATATCAATGTGTTTCTGTGTATATATAGTATAGCTGGTTAAATATATTCATTGATGTATGTATACAAAATTCCTTGACATAACATAGCATGAAGTCAGAGAAATTATAGTTCGACTATATCTGGTGGAACCTGCTTTATGTGCAATTATGATTATGTCTACACTATCCCTAGTCATAGTTTCATCAAGAAAGGATATTGATGAAACGAAAAAACTTGCATGTGGTCAACTTTCTTGGAAAGGGTCCAAGCAGTCAATCTCCTAAGGGCTGAAGGTGGTGCCTTAAGTTTGACACATGGATATATCTAGGAGTTATATCAGAGACCGCAGTAAGATATACACTTGGTATATTTATCAAGTGTTAGTGTTTATCTTCATGCAATAAGCTTTGCGAATGTCCTCGTACTTGAGATGCTAGTTACCTTGTGTGGTACTATTGCTATACTTTGGGTTATTACTATACACTCATTAATTTAGGGTGCTACGGGTGATTATAGGTATAGTGATGACAGCACGTTGGTAAGCTGAGTAGTTGGAAAGAATCCATCGCTCCGGATATATTAAGGAGTTGTACCTGGCCACTTGTTGAAGTGATGATTGCCATAAACCTCTGATCAGATTGTGTTTTGATAGAAACGGTTTCTAGTCAAACACACTATGGTAAAAGGCAATATACTTCGGTAACAAGTAAACTACTGGGATAGCTTGGAGCAACCTCGCTATTAGTGGGCTAACACTTTAACCGAACCCTATAAACCAGATGGTACTAATATTAAAGAATGGAAGGAATTTATTGCACCGGATAACTATTGCGTTAACCGGGATTAAGTCATAAGCATAAATGACATTCCGAGTAATGGGGGATGGTAGACCTCTGCTTGGGGCATACTAAAGTCGTTTAAGGTAATCGAGTTCTATTCATGGTCTAGAGCATCGAGCCAATGATTCTATTAGAACAAGGATTGGTTAAGCCTTAACAGCTCAATACTTCGGGATCCTATAAGGTCACACACATTGGACCTTCATCGGACTAAGTAAAGAACTAATAGATTTATTCTATTACGAAAATATAAACTTAAATAATAATTGGATTATTATTTGATTGGTTAAAATTGATTAGATCAATTTTGGATAGACCAAGGAATATATTTTTACCGGTAACTAATTAATTAGAGTCATAAATAAATTATAATTGATTAGATCAATTTGGGTTGGACCAAAGAATTTATTATAACTGGTAACTAATTCATTAGGGTCGGAAAATAAATATTTATTTGAAAAGGATTAAAAGGGGAATTTTGCATTACCGAGTTAAATTGGACCGAGAGTACAAAAGTATTTTGTACAAGCTCGAGTGCACGGGAGTACACCGAAAGGTGCATGAGCAATGTTGGGCATTGCTCGCGGCAACCCATGAAAATGGGCTGCACATGCGCAGCCCATGATGGGCACGCCGCGAGCTGGGCTCATAGCATGGGCCGCGAGGCCCACCTTGTAGCAAGGCAAAGCTCGCAAGGGCTTTGCCTTGCAGTACACAGGGTCAATATGTGAATCACTTGAATCCGCGTGTATGACCCGTATAAGGATGGGAGTTTTACTCCCATCCCACATTGCTTTTGGGGAGCAACTTTTTGCTCCCCAAGCCTGTATATAGGCTGTCCCCTCTCCTTTCAATGTACACAGTGCACCAAGCTCAAAGTGTAAATCCTAAGCGAGATATTTTTCTCTCGATAAATTGAGCAAGTTATTTGAGGAGCCTGAATTTATTCGGGCACCTCTAGTTTATATTTTTGGGTGAGGCTTCTGGAGTGGTCTAGCAACTACTCGAGGCTTCTTAGTTCTTCCTCCCGGGGAGGCTTTGGTATATAGGGTTTGTGTGGATACTGATAGAGGCTATCCTATGGTTGGAGGCTTATGCAAGAAGGTTCTGCTAAAGCACGCTTCAACTGGTAAGTTCTTTTCCTTTCTCTTTTAATTATTAGTTCTTTTTCTTCAAGCATTTTTAGACTTAATAATTATGCTTAGGTTGTTTTGCATGCTTATTTTATTTTATGCTTAGGTTATAGGTTAGAGTTATATCATGCTTAGTATAAAATAAATGTGCTAGGATATAATTTAGAATTATGGTATACCTAGTCCTTTTGCATGCTAACCTAGGTAGACAATTATTTAGTTAAGGCCTTATTTAATTTATATTCAACTAATAGGAGTTCCTGGGAATAGGGACAAAATTTTGAATTTCCACCATGCCTGTTATGCATCTTCAATCTGACTGTCAGTTCCCAATAAGGGTAAACCTGCTGATTGAGGAAAGGTCGTCCCCTTAGGTGTTACCACAAAAGTTGGGATCGGGGCCAGATGCCCCAAACTAAAATGGCGGCGGCACAAACCCATGGCTAGGTTGAGTAAACTGGCTGACGACTGGAGGGGCCACTATACCTACTAACTAGAATGGCAAGCTAGCTAAACCAAATGGACCCACAGAACTCAACTGACCATACTAGCTGGAAGAATCCCCTTTAGTCTGCACTGGCGGCAATTGAAACTAAGTGAATGGATTATGAGTAATTCCTGATACCAGCTCATTGATTACTACATTCACTTTTAGAGTACTGATAGGGGCATTTGACCTTCTCTCCTCAATCATGATTTCCCTGATGGCAGGTAGCATCTTATGATTCATTCGGTCCAAGAACTGATCACTTCCCAAGTACTCTAAGACGGCTTTTGCGATCTCCGACCTAATCTCGATCCTCGATGAATTTGCCTCCTCTTCAATAGTAACATTCTCAACCTCAACATCAATCTGGCCATCTAGAGTTAGGATGCAAGACATCTCCTTAGGATGATAGGCAGAAAGATCAACCGGACTAAACTGACTGCTGGATGAAATACTCGGGGACTGACGTGGATCAACCCTTAACTCCACTGTAGGAACCGGGAGCAAATCAAATAGACTTGAGATCATCGGCAAGCTTTTTTCGTTAGAGGTTTGGTTTTGCCTAAGGTGATAACCAAGAGATCAGTACATGCATGGGATGGTGTATGCATGCATAAATTACAATGTTGTATGGAGGGGTTAATCACAACATATGTGAAGCGATCGATTCTATCCTTATTTCTCACGCCGAGTCTGAGGGTATTCTTCCTTAGTCTAATCTCACACAGAAATCAGGGTACCTAGAAGGTAAAATTCTGTGGCTTTTGATAAGAATGGTGTAGGGACATATCGGAAGTTGATGTAGAAGGTTCCCATCGCATCAAGCCTCTTTTGGAGGGAGATGGCAATGAGTGCTCCACCCACTAAGGTGTACCCAATATCCCTGGCGGTCATAGGTATCACCGTCGTAAGTGCCATGGAAATAATAGGGTACCCTATCCTAGCGCTAGAAGAAGAGCGCATCTAACTAAAGAGAGAAGGAGATGAGAAGACAGAGTGTGATAATTTTCCTTAAGGATGAAAACAAAAGCAGGTTGAATCAAGTAAATGATTTTCGGTGCTCATCTTAATCTTTTAAGCTTTTAAAACAAACCACATTTTGCAAGTTAAAAGATTATGTCCCCAGCAGAGTTGCCATTGTGAGGTGTTGATGATGTGTGTATCTCCCTTGGCGCCTGTGTGAGATGCGGGGACCACTGGGGTTTTGGTTGGATTTAGGCATGACAAAACATTTCATGATAAGCCAATTTTAATGAATAAAAGAATGGAGACCTAAATCTCGATACAATTAATAGAGTCGCCACCCAAGTTGTCTACTTGGGAAAGAGTTTTGGTACGGTTCCCTCTGGGCGGGAGACTTAAACCTATTGGATCAGATTTAGGTATTGGATGAGTCACTTATTTCTAATTTCTGGGTAAAACCGTTTTAGTTTTCATCATTTAGGGAATTATCACAGAAATCCTATTTCTACACTCTTTTACACTTGTTACATGCATTTACATATTACAATAAAGAACAAGTAATAAATAGGGGGATGAAAATTACAATCGGGGGAAAAATGGGGGAAATTGCAAAGAGAACCTATGCATTTGTTCTAAGTTATAAAAAATGAAAATAAATTCCCCTGCATCCATAGATGTTGGCACTATTTATAGCAAACCATAAATTAGCACTTCAGCGTATTTTGTTATGAAAATGCATCTTAACTCTTGTGGGTTGATTTACCAGATTATTAGTGAAATTGATCTCATGGCAAATGGTGATTTGGGTTGATTTTAACCAATTAAAAATGAGTTGGGGTTCTGCCTAGGGGTTGGTAGCCATACGAATGGGGGGCACCCATACGGGTACTAAGGAGGACCCGTACGGGTATGGTGTACCCGTACGGGTCCTGTCTGGTCCCAGACAAAAACTCAATTTAGTTAAGTTATAGATTACAGATCAATAGATTGGTGGTAGAAAAAAAAATAAAGAGGGATTTCCTTCCGTATGAGTATAGCACTCCAAATTGATATCCTTGGGGATATATGGTGCCAACAAGGATCACACGGGTTACGACCATACTCAAAACAAAAAATGAAAACAATAAGTATAATAAAAGCAACGATCAATAATAATAATGAAATAACTGAGATGTGAGTCTCTTTGAAACTCAGGAGCATTACCTTTTCGACATGAATCCACTTTGAGGTAATCTCTTTACTGTTGAGAGAGCCCGGCCAAAGTAAATGGAATAGGACTATTTGGATGAGTATTTGTGTGAATAGAATCTCCCCTAAACCCTAATAAAAGAAGCTAAGAATGAATAAAATGTGGATAAAACCTCAAAGGAAGGGTCTTCCTCCTATTTTATACCTCCTACACCCCCATTATGCCTATTCTATGCCTATAGAAATTACTAGAGTTTTAGTATATTTTTATATGAAGAATGTGTGTGTAAAATGTGAAGGGAAGGGCCTTTTTTATAGGGGAGAGGAGGTCTGAACGCAATAAATCGCGTTTAAGACTTGCCTTTTCCCGAAATAGGAAAGGATTTCCTTCTAAAAAGGCATGTTTATTCAATAAGAGTACCCATATGGGTCCTCCCCCCAAGCATATGGAAGGGATGACCCATATGAGTCCCCTGGTGGATCCGTACCACTAAGATGTGCCCGTACGGGTCCCTTAAGGCAGACTAGGTCTCAAAACTCTGGCCAAACTCAACTCTGTAGTAGTAGGAACACCTCTGATGGACAACACCTGAAAGATATTGCATCATATAGCTCTCATCATAGTTTCGTAAGAAGGATCGTTAAAATCTAGTGCCCACAATCACTCCAAGCTTGTTTAGTATCATACAACTCTTGATTTTCTGGGCGTGCTGCTCCGAAAGAGCTCCCAAATTTAAACAAACTTGTTCCGACATAATTCAGACTCATGTAATCCGATGGATTATACATGGGGGTTATGGAGGAGAAATATCCTGCCAACTAGCATTGTGCTGGTCTACTTGTAGTGCCAACAATAACAAAGCATGTCCGGGTACGGTTGAGAAGCCTTAAAGTAGTGGAGGAAAGACCTCTCCATAAATTACCAGTTCCATCAATCCTCCATTAGTTATATGTCATACTAGTCCATGGCTAGTCCTTCTAAGAACCTGGGGAATTAAGGTGCAAAACCTATCTTAGCTATCCCCTATTCATGCATAAATCAGACGAATTCTTTTACATGCTCATTCAGGTCAGAGTCTCCTTGGTATATGATGTGCAGTGGCACTTGGTATTGATCCAGCCCTCTCTTCTCATCCTTAAGAAGTACTGATCGACCATGTAGATGATGTCTATATTGTCAAAAATCATGTTGTCCCCCCATCCTGGGTCATGTCGGAAGTTATCCGTCACGTCAATACCATATTTATGGGCATTCACCTGAACATTGATGGCATTTACTATGGCCTCAAAGTTTAGTAGGGGATTAGTCTGCATGCTTGATTTCTTCTCAGGCTCTTTCATTCTCCCATCGGCTATCATCTATTTTAGATCTTTCAGTAGTCGGGTGCATTCATTGGTGCGGTACCCCTTGGTGACATGATAGGCAAAAAAGTTGTCTCTATCTGCCGCCGCGGGTGGAATGAACAGTTTGATGCTCTGGAGTTGGTCAGACTTCCTTAGTTTAGTGAATATCTGTGACAATGATTCTACCCATGGAGAGATAGATCGGTGAGTCTGCACCTGAGTGGCTGCTACAACTTTGGCCAGAGTCTTTGAGGATTTGTATAAGCTTGTTGCTCTTGCTTCTTTGCTTGATCTTCTTCCTCGTACTTTTCTAGTCTCTTGGCATAGTCAACCACATCGTTAAAGGTGTTGAACCTTTTCATCTTCATCTCAACCTGGTATTTCGGGCTAGATCCTTTGACAAGCTTCACTATTAGGGCATCTTGGTCGAGTGCTCCAGTTACAAGTACACGAACGGCCATCCAACTCAGGTAAAATTATTCAAAGGACTCATTTGGTCGTTGTTTGATCATTTCAAAGTCTTGCAAAGTAATTTTGACCTTCAGATTAAAGGCATAATTTTCCAAAAATGCTGAGCATAACTTCTTCCAATCAGATTTCATGTCCGTTGGCATCCTCATGTACCACTTAAAGGTGGATCCTCTTAGAGTAGCTTGAAACAAATTGAATATATGAACCTTAGGGATGTTCATGCTAGTCATAATTTGAAGATAACCTTCCACGTGTGCGTTAGAAGGCCCAATACCAGTATATGGAGCTATATAAGGCATCACAAAGTTAGCCGAAAGGGCTTCTGATTCCTTTAGCAAGAATCAGTCAACGTCTATATACTACTCTATGGAGGGAGCAATAGATTTATCTTTTTTAGGAGATAACTTTTCCATATCGCCATCTTTGCCTTTAGTGCCATTATCTCGGCCTCTTGCTCTTGTGCTCTTTGAGCATTATAAGTGCTCAGACTTTCCCGAACATCATGAAACTCTAGAGCATCAAGAATCCTCTGGAGGGATTGTCCAACTGCATCGTCATCTACCATTACGGTTTTAGGTTCTGGATCAGAAAAAAATTTGGCTAGAGATTTGACTAGTGGTAGGGGTGTGACTTTTGGGCTTCCCATAATACATATTAACCTCCTTTTCTCTCGCTTCCAACCTAAAAATGCAAGAGATCAAGTGTTAGTAAGTCTATCGGGTACATCTCTGAGCCTAGCTTACCTCAGCCTGTCGGGATGCATGAGTGGATGAATAAGTGAATGAGCAAATGAATGAATGGATGGACATGTACAAATAACAAGGGGTAAGGTGTATACCAATTGTTCATGGAGCAATCGACGAGGATATTTTGTAATATTCGTGGAATCTCACAAACACATAGTTCAAAGATCAGGGGGTGAATCTAAATTTGTTTTGACTCAATAATCAGGGAGAGTTGACTCGCTGATCACTCGAGGGTTGACTCTATGGTCCAAGAGGAGCTGACTCGATGGTCACTTAAAGGTTGACTCTATGGTCCAACGGGAGCTGACTCGCTGGTCACTCGAGGGTTGACTCTATGGTCCAAGAGGAGCTGACTCGATGGTCACTTAAAGGTTGACTCTATGGTCCAAGGGGAGCTGACTCGCTGGTCACTCGGGGTTGACTCTATAGTCAAAGGTGAGCTTACTCGCTGGTCACTCAAAGGTTGACTCTATGGTCCAAGGGGAGCTGACTCACTAGTCACTCGAAGGTTGACTCTATGGTCAAAGGTGAGTTGACTTACTGGTCACTCGAAGGTTAACTCTTTGGTCAAAGGTGAACTGACTCGCTGGTCACTCAAAGGTTTGACTCCATGGTCAAAGGTGAGTTGACTCACTGGACACTCAGGGATTAACTCTATGGTCCAAGGAGAGCTGACTCGCTAGTCACTCAAAGGTTGTCTCTATAGTCCAAAAGGAGCTGACTCCCTAGTCACTCAAAGGTTGACTCTATGGTCAAAGGGGAGATGACTTACTGGTCACTTGGGGATTGACTCTGTGGTCCAAGGTGAGTTGAATCACTGGTCACTCGAAGGTTGACTCTATGGTCAAAGGGGAGCTGACTCGCTGGTCACTCAATGGTTAACTCTATGGTCAAAGGTAAGCTGACTCGCTAGTCACTCAAAGGTTGACTCTATGGTCTAAGATGAGCTGACTCGCTAGTCACTCAGAGATTGACTCTATAGTCCAAGGTGAACTGACTCGCTGGTCACTCGGAGGTTGACTCTATAGTCCAAGGTAAGCTGACTCGTGGTCACTCGAAGGTTTATATATTTCAGCTAATTAGTTGAGCTTAGGTAGACTCACTAGTCTTAGTTTGTTTCAGCTCATGGGTTGAGCCAAGGGGGACTCACTAGTCTTAGTATGTTTTGGCTCATGGGTTGAGCCTAGGTAGGCTTACTGGCCTAAGGCTATTTTGGCTCATGGGATGAGCCTAGATAGGCTCATTGGTCTTGGTTATTTCGGCTCATGCGTTAAGCCTAGGTAGACTCACTGGTCTCGGTTTGTTTTTGGTTTCTATAACTAAGGAAATAAAATGGTATGGCACACATCAATGTCATGGTGGCACAAAGATATGGTTAGTTTTCACACAATCATGATGTATATGATGTTCGTTTTAGTTTATTTATATTTAATAAAGCTGCACATATAGTAAATAGTTAGACCGTGCCTACCGCCCTTTTAACTCCATTTGGGTTACTTCGCTTTAAAGTCAATGGGGGGACTTAGCGAAGTCTGCTCGCGTGCACTCAATTTTTTTTTGGGTAGACCTATGAGGAAGTGTATATGGTTCATATATATATGTTTTGGTCTCAAAATTGGGTACGATTTAGGTACCCTGCGCATTTGTGTGCCGAGTCCCAGTGGCCCTTAGCGAACCAAATGAAGCTTTTCCACAAACAATATACTCGGGTAGTCTTGCCCTTAAGCGTGGAAGGCCCTCGTACGTTACGCAAGGGGTGTGATCAGATCCATGCCCCTCAAACCCAAAGCGAACTTGGAGATACTTCACCTAAAGACACCTATAAGCGGATGACATTTTATAGGCCGCGAGGCCGGGCCAAAAGATCGGTCACTCGAGAAATAACAATATGCTTGTGATGGTGATTGTGAAAATGGTTTATCATGTTTTATGTTCAAAAGATACGAGATCGAAATCCCGTACTTAAAATAGAATCGCCACCCAATTCAGCTTAATCAGGAAATTTTGGTATGATTTTCCCACCAAGTGGTAGACTATACCTTAAGTAGAGATTCCGAGTTTGGATGATGTTATCTATTTTACATTGGCCAAGTTAAAAGATTTCATTCTTTCTTAATCGGTTTTAATCCACTCTATTTATTGTGTTTTCGATTTATATGTTATCAGCGTGTTATCAAGTAATCTTAAACTAGGTCAAAAATTGGACTATTTTCAGGGAGTTCTGGACTCCCGTCGTTGCATTGTACATCCTAGCTTCGAAAATTAAACTAGGTCGAAAATAAAATAAAAACTAATCTACTGTCCAGAACTCTATACCGCCGGCGGTATGAATGAGGTCGCCGGCAGCATCATTTACACAGGCAGGCTGCATGACATTCTGGATACCATACAGAAAGGGTCCTGCAAGAAAATAAAGTCATTAAGGGCAAATGAAGCTACTAGCGGTATCAATGATGTCGTTGGCAGCATGGTTGATACCACCGGTGGCTTCAATTTCTTGCAGCAGCTATTTTTGGCCGGAAAGCGACCAAAAACCCAAAACTAAGCACAAAACAGCAAATAAACACAACAAACAGGTAGAATGAAAGCCAAAGAGCTATGAGACTCAGAATTTTTACCTCGGGGCCGTGAATCCACCTCTTCGTGATCCAATGACACCTCGGGGGAGCTCAAATGATGATTTGGGTAGTGAATGGGGTATTCAAGG
This sequence comes from Euphorbia pulcherrima, assembly GCA_947683365.1. Lineage (NCBI taxonomy): Eukaryota > Viridiplantae > Streptophyta > Magnoliopsida > Malpighiales > Euphorbiaceae > Euphorbia > Euphorbia pulcherrima. The sequence continues at coordinate 14,092,680 of CANTUS010000007.1, forward strand.
CTCTCAAACCTATTGAATTGATTTTTAATCCTAAATTCTATAGATTTTAAGTTAATATCAGAGAGTTCAATGAACAAAAACCAAGAAAAGATGGAGTGATTCCTCTTTTCTTACCTTTTCTTCACCTTATCCCACTAAAACTAATCAAAATCTCCCTAAAATTCAAGTGTGTAATTGCCAACCCTTAAAATGGCTGAGAAATGCTGCTTATATAGGCTAAAATCTGTTGGAAATTGCCTTTGATCAATTATCCGACAGATATCGAGCAAAAAAGCACACAGTTATTCTGTAGTAGAAATCCATGTCGCCGCCGGCCTCACTATCCTGACAAGTTTGAAAAGTAAGCACGAATCGTGCCCGAAATCCGGGAAAAAGCAAGAAAATCCGGCCAAAAGCAATTCCAGTAGGAGGATTTGAATTATTGGGGGTCTTTTTGACTTTTTATGGGTATTTTGGACTAAATATTTTTTGGGTGCAAATCGTCGGTCTGAGCTACCACCGGATGCGTTACCGGACACGTCGAACTAAATTTTTCCGAAAATAAAATTCATAGAGAATTTTTTATCGGTAATAAAAATTTCAAAAAAGAATTTTTATCATGAGGAATAAATTTGGGCATACGCCATCATCATCTCGCGAGAGGGACTGTAAAATCCCGTGCTCACAACACCTAAATTGGTTTAGAGGTAAAGAATGCAGATGCTATGCAATCCTAAAATTTGTGTGATACTGAAATTACCACATATTCCATAGTTCCAAAATTTAATTTGAATAATATTTTTAATTATTATGTCAAAAAAGAATTTTTATAAAAATCGTATTTTTATAAAAATAATTTATATCCCCAGCAGAGTCGCCACTGTGAGCGGGTGAGGTTTTAAAATGGAGGGATGGTGCACACCGGGTTTTGGGCGCGGGGTGCGATTCGGTGCAGTTTGAGGAAACCGCGGCGTTTGGTTTGGTTAAATGCAGTGACTTTATATAAGCCAAAAATGTGATTATATTGAGAAATATATATATGCACATTTTGTTAGGAAAAGATATTTTTAAAATATAGTATTTTTACTTTATTTAAAAATAAAATAGAGTCGCCACCCAGTTCAGCTCTACCGGGAATTGTGGAATACTGATCCAAAATAAGATGTTTATACCAAAAAGAAAGTGAGATTCTGAGTTCGGACATAATAGTTACTCATATTGTACAACCTAATTTGCAAAAATCATTTGATATTGCCCAACCTAAGGGACAGCCTAGTTTTGTAACAATTGTGAAGGGGAACAATAACTTATCGATTTATGCAGCTGCTGCTATAGGCTGATGTCTCGACCAAAGGGGGGTACACATCTATCAAGATTTGACAAGAACTTTTAGATAAAAGAATTGCTATATGTTCAAATTCTTTAATTGGAAGGCTGATTTTACAAAGGGGGGATGCGCCCTACAGGTTGACAGATTTGAAAGAAACGCTTGCCAAGATTTAGGCCTTGAAAGAAGCATGGAGATTGACCTCATTAGGTAAGGGATATTATCATATATTTCTTTGTTCTAATGATCTAAAATAGAGAATCTTGATTAAGGGAACCATAGGTTTGAAACCTAGAACTTTCCGTGTTCAGCCATGGCAACCGGATTTTAATCCGAATGATCAAAAGACTACAAAAGCCCTAATTTGGGTCAGGTTACATGGTTTACCATGGGAGTATTGGGATGCTGCGATTCTAGCCTGTATCTTGAAGGGCATATAAGGTTTCTCTAGGATTGATAGGAATACTATTGAAGGGGATCTTGCTACCACCTTACCCACTACATTGGGGGTTGAAACGGAAGGTAAACAGTTTTGGATTGATGTGCAATATGAAAATATACTAGATTTCTGTAAGATTTGCTCTTTTATATGGCATTCTTGGAGAGATTGTCGATATAATAAGCAGCCAAATGATGCTAGAAAAGTTGTGGGTAGGCAGGTGAATGCTGGGAAGAATGTGGCAGCAGTTAATGTTCCCGGTAATAATGATCCTCTTATTCAGGTTCAGCATCAAATTAGGGAGAATTTGGGAAAAGATAAGGCTCCAGAACAAGCCTTTGAGGGAACCCGAAAACAACATGGTCATGTTTCGATAATTTAGGATGAAACCATTGCAGTTACGGCAACTGCGACTAATCTAGTTGAGGTGGATTCTGCTATTCCACCTATTACAGAGGCACGTTCTGAGCAAGTTTAGGTTGGCAAAGATACCAAGATGGACGGGCAATTAAGTGATGTTAGTGAGTTAAGTGATTCAGGTTCTAAGAATGTGCAGTCGAGATCTAGGAACAATGATTCTACTCCTGCGGGGAGTCAGTTGGCTAATCAAGGAAAGAAATTTTGGGGCGATTCAGATTCTGAGGATGAACAAGATTCAGTTTCAGCATCTAGGATAGTTTTGGCTTTTACACCAATTGTCCATGAAGAACCATGGCAGGTTAAGAGTGGTAAAAGAGGAGCTAAAACGTGAGGTGGAGCAAATAGAGGGAGGGGGTAGCCTAGTAGAGGGGAGGGACGTCAAAATCCGCCCGAAAATCGGGAGTGCAAACCTCCGCTAAAGTTTTCTCCTTAGCTGATAGTACTTTTACTACCTTAATGGTTGTTTGACATTTATTATTTTTTACTATCTTTATTTCTTTTCTTTTATTTAATAAAATGAGTCTAGTTCTCCGACCACTACCTTTAAAAAAAATTGTTTGAAATAAGTTTGGAATTTTGGAATATGTGGTAATTTTGGCATTACAACGGCTTTATTTAAGAAATAAATTTAGGAAATAAAACAGACATTATAACGGCTTAATAAATAGATATTTTCTACCAAAATTTTGGCAGAGTAATGGTATCACTTGGGTTTTGGCCCGAAAAGTTGAATAGAGTTTCCTCACATTCCAGATGTTTTGCATGTACCTGCGAGCTTATTTACACATATTATAGTTTAAGTGGCTCCAGTGGCTCACTTAACCAGAGAAATGGAATGCAATGTGCAATAATAAAAATAATAAAAATGGATTTTAAAGTTGGGCTTAGAGCCAATTACCCTTAGTTAACTTTTCATCTGTATAGGATGACTTGAGAGCCGGTGCGGGACCGAAATTGTGAGGAGAGATTGGATTTGGTTGGAAAATCGGTTTAACCCAAGTTATGACTATAATCTTGGATTATTCCTAAGAGAAATGCTAGATTTTTGAGAGATTGAGTCATTTTTAGACCGAAGATTACAGTGAGATATTGATCTAAAAAGACAGTAAACCAAGTTATACCTAGTGTAGGTGATAAAGCTCGAATTAGGAAGTGTTTTGACAAAGCTTCGGTGCTTTTGGGACTCCTAGAACTTAAAAAGGAGACAATGGTAATTTTGGGATTTTCCAAAATTCCATCTGTTGTTCAAAATGAGGAGGCGAGTCCCCTATTTATAATGGGGAGGTAATTAGCCGGCGGGCTAATTACCTATCTGATAAGATTTTACATCAGATCCCGTAAAATCTTGCCAGATCTCGGTAAGATTTGATTCTTTTTACTGTAGATGAGTAATTAGTCGGCAGGCTAATTACCTATGTTTGATCAAACTTTGACTTTTTTATTTTTTAGTAGGAAAAGCTAAATCGGAGCTTCCCTGGAATGTGAATTTTTGAATTTTGGATTTTGGATGACAATTCGGTCCTTTTTGGCTCTTTTGTCTGATCACTGAATGAAATAGGCGTAATTCCTCATCGGGCCAGAACGGACCTGTGCTGATAAGTATGTCATCGCTTTTATCTTTGCTTGGCTCTGATTTTGATTTCTTCTCGGCTTTTGAACGTATCTACAACATAAAAATTTTGCACCATTGTGATTCTTCTTGCCTTATGTTGCAACACTGCTTATCCTGAGCCTATTAAAATCTTCATTTTCTTGATTGAATTTTTAGTTGGATTTCTTGTAGGTTTTCTAGAGTGCTTAAGTGGCTGCTACGGCAGCTACTACTTCTTAAGGATCTTTCAAGGAAGGCGGTTGTAAAGTCACCTCTCGCAGTCGGTTGGATCTTTATGAAGGTTGGTGATTGCAACTATCTGTATGAGTGGCTCATTTTGAGGTATGTCTTTAAAGTCTTTTACGCGTAGCTGACTTAATTCAGTGATTTTGTCAAGAAACTAAAGTGAAAACTTGACTGGAGAAAGGGTTTTCTGAGTCAGAATTCCTTAGTCTCGAGAGAAAGTGAGTGCAGTTTATATATCCTGATGAAAAAGTAGCGGAGTCTAAGAATGAGGAGAACGTTGATGTAGCTTTGTGGATGACATCTTGGTATGCTTTTGTTGTTGTAGCTAGTGCAAGCCTTTTGAGGCGTCATGCATTTTGAGGGATGCAGGTGAAGACGTCTTTTAATTTAGGTGAGGGAATGAGTGAGCAACATCATTTTTTAGAATTTACTCAGTCGTCTTCTTCAACGTTGTCCACCCAAAGGGTGAGGAAGTTGAGACCTTGTATGGAGGATGCGGTGTCTTCTATTCACAATGATCATATCTTCAATGAGGGAATAATGTATACTTGGCTGAAAGAATGTTGTATGATGGTCTCGACTAGCCAGGTGGTCATGCGGTTACTTCGAGAATGTAGATTTTATCGGTTGAGTTGCATCCAAATACTTAATCTGATGTAATGGAACATTGCCTCATGTCCTTAGATTTTAAGCTTAACTTTTGGTGTTGATTTCTTTTGCAAAATGTCTTCATGCAAATGTCATCTGATATATGATAATGCGCAGTTGAGTTATTGCTATAGATGACTTTCTTGTAATCTAGTTCAAGCCTTCTAAGGTTGCAAATTTACTCGTTTTAAGATTGGACATATGATGAATGTAGAGTTAGGTGAAAGATTAATCTTCTTGGTGTAAGCCAAGATACTTGAGAGGAAGAATATAAACCAGGAAAGAGCTTAAGGACGCTAGAGGAAGAATCTTCTTGTTTCAAAAGAGTCTTGAAAAGTACGCCATGTAATTAGTTGGTTTGAATGCTTTGTAGAGGTACTAGCTTTTGAGACCTTTTACGGGGTAAGGGATGTTGAATCCATTGATACTTGAGTTGGGCTTGCATTGCATGCGTTTGATTTACTTTGATCCTATTTACTTCATACCGGCTGCTGAGTCGGTTGTGCTTTCTCATAGGACTTCTTATTTTGAGGAAATGGATAGTATACCTAGCTCATAGTTTTAAGGCTAGGTCTTTATCATCCTTTATGTAAGGTCTTCTACTTTATGCCTTAAATTTTAAGGTCTTATAGTGTGGCCAAGGTCTTGTGTCGCACCTCAACTTCATGTGTTCCTTAGTTTTAACTAAGGTCTTTTGTTGCTCCGAAGGTCTTATATATTGCCTTAGCTTTGATTCTTTCATTTGTACTTAGGTTATTTGTTCATTTTATGACCTATGTCAAGCAGCTCTAAGCTCATCTAGCAGGCCTAGTCTGAAGCCAAGAGGAAGCTCTCCTTAGTTTAGAATGGCCAGGTGAAGGAAGATGAGGAGAAAGGGCAGCCCAAAAGACTTAGGAAGCGATGACGGCGAAAGCAGTGGGTTTGAAAGTGTAGCTATTGCAAGCTCAAGTTGAGGCAGCCAAGCTTGAGGAGATGTTTGGTCACCATGACAGATAAGCTGATTAATTGTGGCTATCTGTATGGTGAACTTGTGTTGAGGTCTTGCTAATCCACTCATCTGGACTTACTGAATGAAACGTTGGTGGAGTTTGAGTTCCCTTCATATGCTACATGTGTCATCCACTAAGTTGCCCTTATTGTTGAGGTAGAAGTCTCTGATGGCAAGAAGCCAGGTGAGGAAGATGTTGCCAAAGATGACGCTCTGGCTGGTGACCAAGAAGCTTTTGAGACTGGTGCGCCGGATGCCAAGGTTAATTTGACACCGATTGAGTTTGCTTGAATTTTACTTTGAATGTTTCTTCTTTTCGTTTGTTGGATAGTTTAACTTCTGATTTATGTATGCATGTGCTATTCTTTTTCATTCGGTTACTTAGATGGATGATGTGTTTTGGATAGTTTTCTTTATCTCCCTCAATCAGAATGATATACCTCACTTTTTTTCCTGCATATATCTACTATATTCTTGTCGCTCAATCTGTTAGGACGAACAAATGTTTACATTCAGTCATAAGGATGGTTGTTGTAAATTTCTCTTTAAGTGTCTGTACTCGGTCTCTAGGACGAGTGATTAAGTTTCTTCTTTAGTATGTACTCAGTCATTCAATGATGAATGCTTTTGAGATTTTTCTACGCGTGTTTCATCCAGTCTTGGGGACGAATGAATTAGCTTAAGATGCTTTGTAGCATGTAGTGTGTTTGATGAAGCTTCATTCGGTCTTAGAGACGAATGCTTTGATGTTTTATTCATTCTGCGTGATAAATACTTTTGGTTTGATATTTTCTTAAGTATACTGCATTCGGTCTTAGGGACGAATGATTCAACTTAAGATTTTTCTTAGCATGTATTATGCGTTGCACTCTTTCACTTAGTCTTGATAACGAATGATATGTCTTAGATATTTTTTTAGTGTCGTAAGTCTTATTGCTTGCTTAGGTCTTTCAGTTGCCTGAGGGCTTATGGGTTGCCTAGGTCTTTCAGATGTGCCTGCAAGCTTACGGATAGTGTAGGACTTTTAATATGCCTAAAGGCTCAAGTGTGGCCTAGGTCTTACAAAATACGCCTGAAAGCTAATAGGGCTCAGGTCTTTTTATCATGCCTGCAGGCTTATGGATGGCCTAGGACTTTTAATTTGCCTGATGGCTTCAGGGGCCTAGGAATTTTTGGTACCTCTGCGGTCTTACAAGTTTATCCTAAGACTTTTGTATGCCTGAGGACTCAAGTGTGGCCTAGGACTTAAGTGGCCTTGGACTTAAGGACCTAAGACTTTTTTAATATGTTGTAGGGCTTAAGTGGCCTTGGACTTTTTGTAGAGCCAGGTGCGTGTAACCAGCTAGCGTGCTAGAGAGTTTGATCAAAACTTCTAAGATGCACAAGTGTTTTGATATGAAGTGAATCTTTATTTATTGTAAAATAGAAGATTGCAAGATCTGGGCTTATAGTGTTAAGCCAAAAATAGAGCCGCTTGGGAAGTGTTTTACTCAATACGGACCTTGCTATAGAAAAATCCAGTGGCCAGTTGGAAAAATCTATAGGAGGGGAAAAGAATGTACCCACTTTGTCCCTTTGGGCATTCTACTACAAAATGTTTTTTGGGGTTAGCTATGCTTGATGTCTTTATGAGTTCTTGATTTGTCCATTCGGTTGATCTAGATAGCTTTGCATGCGGCTATCAGGATGTTGACTCATTTTCTGCACTTTGTCAAGCCATTAAAGTGTTATGCCAACTGGTATGTGGGTGCGCCCTGATCTTATGTATCCCTTAGTTTTAACTAAGGTCTTCAAATGTATCGGAGGTCTTATGTCATACCTTAATGTTATATGTGCTCCTTAGTTTTAACTAAGTGTTTCTACTGGATGCTTCACTTGTTTGTAGCTGATATTACATGGCTCAGGGCTTGATTTGGTGAGTCGGTCTTTCGCAGAGTGCCTATATGGAGGGTCTTTTGAATGATGCATGAGTTTTTATGCGTGTTTGGGTTTGATCAGAAAACTTTTAAAAGCGCAGTTTTCCTTATCCGAGTACTCGGTCTTCCTGTTGTAGTAAGTCATTATTACTGGAATCGGTTATTGGACACATTGCAGAGTCTTAGTTCGGCACTCAGTTGTCTTGAGTATTTTCCTTTAGAATCTTACTTCGGCATACGACCGGTGTTTCACTCGGCATCTTTCGCTAGGCTGCCTTTGATGGTTACAGTATGTGTTTAGTATGACGGCTAAAAGTAGAGCTTGGTTAGCTGGTGTTTATGAAATGTCCAATTGGTGATTTTTTCATATGGAGGGCTTCTTTAGACCCCCATTTTGTCTTGAACTGGTCAAGTGGTTGTACTCATTTTGAGTGCTATGTTTGAGTCTGTAATCTCATAAAAAACGTACTGATTAAGTATGTGTTGCTCCAAGCCAAATAAAATGACATGATCAATTAATTTATTATAAGCATTTACATTATACTAGGCAGTGAGCATACATGGCATGATTAGTTGATGTCATTTATGAAATATAAGATGGACTTGCATAATTGATTATAAGATATAAAATGACGAGTAAGCATGCACATTTATATGAAAGACCCACGTATACCAAATCTAATCAAATGCTTAGCAGTCATAAGGTAGCAAAGAATGTATGCTTCAGGTTCTTGGCAAATTACTAATTTAATTTCTTATCTAATCATGTCATATGACATATTACTACTACACGTACATATGTATTCATATGGCTTTAAACTTTAACTAGAATGCTCATAATGAGAACAAATATATGCCATATTGTGTTATGTCAAAGCAATAGTCAATTCAAATGTATAAGTTGCTACTCATGATTCAACCTAAGCCGCCTTTATTCGAAGATGGAAAAAGAAGGGAATTGAGTACTTATCTCTTTCATAATTTTGACACGCCATATGGAAGTGCCTTTTATTCAAGCGATTATTTCTTTCCAAACCATGATTTGCGCTCTTTCCATGTAGCTTTATAGACGTGTCAAGGGAAATCACTAAAATATGGTCACGACTATCTTCCATTTTGGGTCAGCATCAACTTTGATTTCTAGATGAGTGAATGAAGAGCAGGGTTATGTAACCTCCTTGCCGATGGAGGATTTTTTAGTTTTCAAGCTGAATATATTGGATTGCCTCCCGTCAATGTATTTTGAGTAAAATAGATTTATTTGTTTTATCAAGTAGTTCTTCGATTATGAAACTTTTTTGATTTCGTGCTTTACCACGTCCTAACGTGTTTCGTCGTACATCGTACTGAGGTCTTATTTTATGTCTCAATTTATTTATATTTTGGTGTTTGCCAAGGTCTTTACTTCGTGCCTTTGGGCTTTAGATAAGCTGGGTCTATTCCCTTTTCCCGAGTACGAGTCCAGAGTTGTTAAATAATCTGCAATTCAATAAACTATACATAGATAAAATATTGTTCCCCATCCATCTGATGCAATGTTTTTAGTTGTAACAGGAATTAAAGCAAATAGCCAACTTGAACGATATGTTTGTTAAGCACTTTATGACAAATAGAATAAATAGATCAATTAAGTAAGATAACTAATAACAAGCCTTAGATTGCAAAGAAATGAGATGTAGGGCATATATAGGACCCAAATTATTAATAATCCATAGAATAATTACTGAACATTTTTATTGGAGATGACTTTTGCCGATCTCTTGCCATGAACGGAAGAGGTTTACTCATAGTGGTGAAATATTCAGCTGTAGAAATCATCACCATCATCGAAATTTTTTGCGTGATAAGATCAAGTCTCCATGCCATGTGCCACTGTTGATTCATGCCTCAAGGTAGCATTATTGTGATATCTATGTTATGTGTGAAGCATATAACTTAACATTAGTAGCAATGACCAATACAAGAAGTCAAGTTAATTTCCCAATTCAATTAATATGAATAAATAAATCAATTTTGACAAAATTCTAGTACATATATAAGGAATCGAAAATTTAATTTTGTAATCTATATATCACACCATTCTTACTTGAAACTCATCTGGATTTCAATCATGAAGCCGCATAATATAACAAAACATATATTGTAGTAAAGAATCATTATATGATATATCACAAAAGACTTAGCTTTTCTCCATCGCTTATGTGAAATTGAATTCTCAAATAAGATGAGTCATGCGTTTCGATGTAGTAGCATGCAATATTTTGCATCAACCTGAAACCTCATCAAAATAATTACTATTCGACAAAGAGTGGAATCAGTTACAAATCTCGTATGAAGAATAATTAGTCCAAGTTACAGAAAAAGGATAAGAAAGTTCCAAAGGCTAAAAATAAAGTTAATAGATTCAAGAATTTCAGGAAGCAATGGATACGTAGTAAATGAGGTTTGATTTCAATTATAAAACCATATCCTGCATATCGCATGCATGGATATTTTCCCCTAACAAATAAAATAAAATAACGCATGAACTTATCTGTCAATAATCATTGTTGAACCTGGAAAGTATCACCTGGGACATCATTGAAAATTAGGCGATCTAATTGTGCAGCCGTAGTTTAGGTTCTTATACTTCGAATTCGGGTCCTTCACCTTGCCTTTTTGGTATTATCTCCTCATTAGGATAGAGTTACTTCCCGGGTAGGATTGTGCCTCTGAAATCTCATCGAAATAGTTGCAATTTTCTAAGAGAAAGAACTTTTCTCGTAAAGGAAAATAGTTAGTCCGAATAATGTCAAAGAGATAAGATAGTTTAACAAGTCTCTTTTCTTTTTCTAAATTGAAAATAAAACCAAGCTTGCTGACTTTCAATTACTTTGATATGGGACAAAGAGATGGAATCACAAATAAAGATATTGAGAATAAATTGTAATTTCCATTGAGAATCAATTATGAAAATATTAGGTCTTTGCAAATTCGCCATGAAATCATAATGTAAACAAATCATATATAATTAATGACATATGGTCAGAGAGAATTTTGTTTAGTCAACAGTTTCAATTTGATTTGCAATGATAAATAAATAAAATTTTGATATCGACTTATCTGTTGTGTATTTGTTGTTGAAGTATTCTTTTGTTGCTTGTGCCCTCTATGAATGGTGTATTTGTAACCTTTTGAAGGTTTAGTCTTTCAAGAAATATTTTGCCGTTTTGGCACTCCTTGAGACGGGTATGATATTCCTTCACGTCAGTTTTGCTTGACATGTGTAACTTTGAAATTTTATCTGCCAAAAGAGTAATAAACTTGTCTTTATAGACAGTTGTGGTTGTTAGTATATGTTATATTTTGCATATAAACCAAAGCTTACTACACTTTAAGTTTAGGAAAATCTTTGGCCAAATTAAATTCCAACCGCTAATTGCTGAATGAAGGAAGACTGTAGCTTCTCATACCATGAAAGATGACAACTATAAAAATCAGGTGCTGCCATTAATCTTGTCATACCAACAATGTATCTTTCCTTATTAAGGAGATTTAAATGAGAATTCATAAAAAGGAGAAGTGAAATCATACCTGACACAAGCACTATGTGTGATAATTAAGTTTCATTAACAAAGAAATAAGGGTAAACTTTATTATGGGAAATCAGAAACTTCCTAATTGAAATAAAAATTAAACATTTGAAAGATCTTTTAGATGCCAAGAATTTAATGAGAATTAAATGTGATTTTTAGTACATGTCATATATCAACAAATCAGAAAGGAAAGATTATATTTTATTTATAAATATAAAATTCTTACCTTGCAATGCAATAGAACGGTTGAGTCACCGGCTCGGCGACTCCATTAAAAGAAATTGTGTGATATGATAAATATACCTGCTCGAAAATATGTCCTTTCCGTACATATTGGCCACCATGATTTCATCGCATGATTCAATTGACGAAGATTGCTAGAAAAATATAAATAATAAGATAATTAGCAAGGCTCAGTGTCTAAATAATTTATTTGATAGCACATGAACAAGTGGCCGAATAATAGTCTCAAATTGTGAAATAGAACTGGCAATTAGTTCTGTGAAACTAAAGAAATTAATCATGCATAATTTCAATGTATATGAACAGTGTTCATTTATATGGTTTCGATTAATCTCTATTGATTAAGAAGGAATCTTATTTATATTATTAGAAGTCGTGTCCAGACTAAAGTTTTCGTCTGAGTAAATAAATTTAGTCCACGCTCGCCGCACCATTGAAAGATTGGTAAATGAAATTGTGTTCCACGCGCCAATCTTCAAGATCGAATTGTAGATAGTCTTGGCCAGAAAGTGTACCTCAAGACAAAAGAGCGTTAGAGCGACTAACCGGGTGACCGGCGTAGCCTTTCTGATGCTTAAGTCAGCACGGGGTGTAAAGAGGAGGCAAGAGAGATTGGAGATTAAGAATGAGATACCGGAAATGGTGATGAAGGTCCCTTTATATAAGGGAATGAGAGTCTTATTTAGAATAGGAGGTGCTTCCTTAATAGGAGAATATTCTTGATGAGGATGTTTCCTCATTAAGCTTATCTTCTTATTTTAGATAAAATATCTTGATTATGATGGTAATATTTCTTCCCATTGAATTGTTTCCTTGATGGCCAAAGACCCTAATTAAATAGTATTTCCTTTATACCAGTAATACGATGTACCATTAACTTTATCGATATAATGTTTAGTCCGATATTGATGACACTTGATTTAAATCCCATAATTTACAAATTTGACGAAATGACACGTATTATTAAAAAAATATCATATTCATTGCATTCTTCATTTTCCACTATTTAAAGGATGAAACCAAGCTGTAATTATTAGATTATTATCAATTGAATAATAAATAGTTGAAGAATTTGCATTTGCAATGCATACTGGGTTAGTTAGTTGCCAAAAATTAATTATATTTAGTTTCCAAAAAATAAAAGATTTTATTTGTTTTAAAAAGCAATTAAGGGTTTTGGTCTTGATAAAAAAACATTCATCTTTCTAAATCAATTCATTTTATATTTCAAATCACTTTTTTTTTCTTCCCCCACCCATCACAATGTCTGTCTCCTTGCATTAAGTTTTTTCGAAAATAAAATACCAATTTTAATTACATTGAATACAACAAAAATTCTTGTAACTTGAATCCATGCCTCCCCAATTGTAGGAAGAAACGAAGAGTCTTTAGCTACTCGAGTTTAATTTAGTAAAAGAACTTCATGTATACCTACACGTGTAATGGAAATGAAAATTAAAAAATAGATATATACCTATGAAGTACACAGTATATTATTCAAAAATAATTACATATTTTATGCAAGCATTGGCATTCTATACTAGTATTTATGAATTACACAGTATATGAAATGTTTTGATATATACTCAATAAATAATAAATAAAGTATCAAAAATAATTTCTAAAAGAAAGCAGATCCTATACTAATTATATGCTCATAACACGTCAAGAAAAAATAAACTACATAACAAATAACATAAAATAACACTGTCCGGACAATAAATTGAATAAATGAAAAGAAGAGAAAGAATAGCTAACTAGTAGTCCTCCAAGATCATTCTCTTAAGCTCATACTCGACCGCTGCACTAAACGAACCAACGATTGCACTACCTCTGGCATCGGCGGCCGGAATTCAGGCTCCGTCTGAAATTAACATCTCGTACAATCATTTTTTTATACATGTCACGCGTTATCGATAAATTAGCTGAGGTTAGCAGAATACATATTACCTATTTGGTCCATGTTACTTCTGTTCGTCCATTCAGTACGGATTACGTGAAATATCACTAATAAAGTCTCCATCCAAAAAGATAACAAATTACATAGCACAAGGATCAAGTAAATAACGATCACATGGCACAAGGACCAAATGGGCAATGATTAAATAGAACAGGGACCAAAAAGGTAATATATTGCATCGCATATGGACCAAATAGATAATGTGTATCCCACGGGAACCAAATAGTATTGTATACCTGTACACAGAGGGCAATGATATCCGCGAATCTCGAGACGGACTTGGGAGGATATAATCCACGCAAGGCAGGGTCCGCCATATTTTCCAATGCATCAATGTCGTGCAGTTGTGGACCCGCCCATTTTACTAGGCATTGTTCGGGTTTCGGCTTTGAGCTGCACCAAAAGATATTAATTCAATTAAATATGTATCCAATTATAGGTATATACATCATTATCACTGCAACTTTGAGTGTATACGCCCGTCCAATAGGAGCGTGCCATGTCATCATTTTATCGGTCATTAATACACTAGCCCTCTGTTTAGAAACATTCTTTTGCAAGAAATTAGATATCATCTGAGGTTATGGGCTTCTAAGCCCACCATTCTGCAGGCCCAAGCAGCTAAAGACACGCTTTGTCCCCTCTCGCCTCTGCCACATCACCAAGCAGTTCATTGTGTTTCCCAATGAACAACACGCACTCACTATGAGGTAACTCATTCCCACTCACCTTTTCCATTATTTCCATTCTCTCCCATTGATAACTAACTTTACTTGAGCAACAAAGAGGCTTCACCAACCCCGGCCAAGCCCTTCTTACCTATTTCTGTCTAGTACATTACCCCAGCATGATCCCACAATATCGAAATTCAATTCATTTGTAATCATTTTACATACAAGATTCAAAAAATTTATAAATTAAATGATTTGAAATGAATTGAATTTCTTAAAACAATGTCTCGAAACACACCCTAAGAGTTTTCGATTGATTGCCTTTCACTTACTTGTCAACAGGCTTCCTGCCGGTCAACAACTCGAGCATCACCACTCCAAAGCTGTAGATGTCGCTTTTCATTGTATAAGCTGAAGGTTTTGTGCATTCTGGCGCATTGTATCCCACTCCGAGATTTTGGCTTGTTCTCTGAAATAACAATGCACAACTTCAATTTGGTCAACACATCCAAAACATTTTTTTAAAAAGAGCTAGGAGCTAGTCGGGCGGCCAGGGCTCTCGGGGCCTAGGAAGAGATAACTGTTGGTATGGCGTAAAAGATGTAAATGTTGAATTGGTACTCAAATTTGAAATTTTGGGATTTAAAGGAACAAGTGTTAAACTTGTATTATTATTTCTCTTAATTTTGGGAGCAGAAGAAATCAACAAATGATTAACATAAGATAAGTAAATCATTGCATTCAAAGGTCAAAACCAAGACTGATAATATATATTGTTCATTCTTTTTTCTTTTCCATCTCTGCATAAAATGTAATTAAGCCTCAGTTTTTTTATCCTAAAGTGAAAATACGCATAAAATTCTATTAAGATGACCGTTTTCTTTCACTTTTGGCACACATGTTTCTTGTTTTTATCATTTTTTATTTGGATTTTCAAAACGTGTTGGACACTAACCTGATGAAAATTCGCAAATCCATAGTCCGAAAGGTGAGGATTCAGCTCAAGGTCAAGCAGGATATTCGATGACTTGATGTTCTTGTGGATGAATGGTGGAGAACAGACTACGTGGAGGTACCTGAATATAAAAATGAATCAGCCAATTACGAGCATAAAAAGGCAAAACCACCATTTTGGACCCTGTGGTATAGTCCATTTATCCATTTGGTCCCTCAAGTATACAGGTTACCTATTTGATCCCTAAACTATGAACCTTATTACATTTTTTGTCCCTTATATTATGCATAGTTAAGATTCTATAATGCATGGCCCAAAAAGTTAACAAATTGCATAGTATAGGCACTTAATGGGTCATACTTGCATAGCACAACGTTCAAAAAGGTAGCAAATGGACCAAATGGGTAATATAAAAAAAGTGGGACCAAATGGGCAAATGAGTTATAACGTGGAGACCAAAAGACCATTTTTCCTGCGTTTTTTTTGTAATTACTCACTCAACAGCCCGGGCAGTGCCTAATGCGATTTTGACTCGGGTGTTCCAAGTCAAAGGTTTGCTATAATCATCAGCCACGTGAAGGAAGTCATGAATTGATCCATTCCTGTAAAACTCATAGATTAGCATATTATGCCCTTGTTCTGAACAATGGCCAACAAGTTCCGAGACATTTGGATGGTGAACTTTTGAGATGCTCGCTACTATTCCGGAAAATTCTTCGGGATCTGCGCCCTGAAAGAAGGATGAATCGATCTTTTTCACCGCCAAAACCTGTGAAGGATTCACCAGATCAACTTGTTAGGGCCAAAACAACTATTATCAATTAAAACGAAATGTGGAATTAGTTTACCTTTCCATCAGGATATTTGGCGCGGTACACACGACCAAGGGAACCCTCGCCAAGAAGACTGCTCATTGAAAAATTGCCAGTAGCAGTGAGCAAGTCAGACAGAGGATAAGGTACAGCACGAATTGAGGTGGTTCTTGAATTCAGCCGGGATACATTTGCAGACTGTGAAAAAACAGAAGGCGGGAGGTTGTATCCTGTCGATGGAGATTTTTGCATGGACTTCATATCGATCGAACCAAATTCCGGATATTCTGTTCCCAGTAACTTACAACATCAGGATCATATTTATTAGGGCAAATGCACCACTAGCTCCTTTAACTTGTCTCATTACACTTACTACCCCTTGAACTTTGGAAAAGTCCCCATAGCCCCCTAAATTTTCAAAAAGTGTGTCAGTTTGCCCCACACGAACACCACATGTCAACATCTAATTGGAGAGAGAAAAATCAATCAGGAGAATGACATCTTTGAAAATCAAACCAACCAGAAGCTGACACATGGCATACAAGGGGAGATGCACTTTTTGAAAGTTGAGGACACGAGGACCTTTTCAAGTTCGTGGGGCAGTAGGTGAAATGTGACTAGTTGAGGAGCAAGTGATGCATCAGGCCTATAATTTATAAGCACATCACAAATGCATGACAGGGTTTCAACAACCAGTAGAATGTAGGAGCCTACAACATGAGCTCTTGTAGTTCTATGGAACACATATAACGGTGCACAAGCATGAAAATAAATAAATGAATGAATTAGTACCACTAAATTTGTGCTTGGCAGTACCCAAGTCGTTGAAAAGTTCCTGTGATGTGAGGGGAGTGAAAGCTCTGCGGCGGCTAGCCCTCTCTTCATCGAGAAAATGTGAGGATGGAGAAGATCTTCTTGTAGAAACTAGAATAATCACGAGAGCAAATACCACTAAACAAGCCAAAACTATCAAAGCTATTGAAACCCAGCCCATGCCTCCACCTTCTCCCTCTCCACTTTTCTTATTTTTTGCGGGTTTTGAACCAGGTGGAGGAGGAGGTGCTCGTCCCTTCGACCAAGAATTTCCTCCAGTCCTTCAAAAGTTAAAATTACAAAGTCAGGCAACCAACTTGCAAAAAGTTCTAGCCTCGATTCAATAGAGTTTTACTGTTAAGCACTTACTCGAGGCTATCAATGCCTTGTAGTTCCTCAGGGATCCAGCCAGTGAACTTGTTGTTTTTGACATTCCTGTAAAAGAAGCCTATCTTTTAATCTTTTATGATTATTGGAGTACCTAAAAATTCCTAGTGAGAACAGACATTGCACATTCGTTATATTTTTTCTTGGAACACTCTTTTCAACAAAATTAAGCAATGGATGTACTGATTTTTATCAAGTAGTTCAATTTTTCTACTCACAATGTTTCAAGGGGAAGATCTCTAAGGACATTTATGGGACCCGTGAATTGATTGTTTTGCAAGCGCCTGGAAGAAATTATAGAGTAGTCACAAATAAGAAAATGAGAAGCTTTACATGCATGTCTTATACGTATATAAAATATGCATTTAGAAAATAGCTACTTACAATATTTTGAGGCTTGAAAGGGATGCAAAACTTTGAGGCAAATTTCCTGTAAGGGAGTTGCCAGATAAATCCCTGAAAACCCATGTCACGAGTAAATTTCTAAATAATATAGAAAATGAGAATATAACTTGATGAAAAGAATTAAAATGATCACAAACTCAGATGAATATGTAAGTGTGCAGTAAAATTTGGCTACCTTATTATAACACTTACATTGTTTTGAGTTTTGGAAGCTTTTGGAACATGTCACTCAGCTGTCCATTTAGTTTATTACTCGCGAGATTCCTGCATATGCAGCAATAATATAAGTACTGGAAAAATCTACAAGGGTTAACTGAGAAAAGAGTCGACTTTGCTTACAAGTATTCGAGATCATTCATCTGTGAAATTGAATAAGGTGGAGTTCCGCTGAAGCCATTATTGGAAAGATCTCTGCATTCAAGCTCACAAGATTCAAAATTTGAAGTGTTCAATCAAGTAAACAAAAAAGCCACAAGTTCAGTCTTACCACTAGGCTAAGACTTAGCCACAACTACTAGCTAAGTTCTTATTAAGCACCATTTTCATTGAATGTTCCTAAATCTTCTGACATGATATGTATAATAACAATCTATATGAAGAAAGTGCAACAAAGAAATCTACATTTTGATCAAATATCTAAATGATTAACCGGTACATTGTCAAAATGACCATTTTAATCTCATTCCTGTTTTCTGAATCTGAATACTCAACCCACCCAAGCCTTGATCTTAATATAGTCATGCATATTAATCTTACTTCCCACATCCTCTCCGTTGGAGGTGTAACGAAAATATAGTGGAATCAATTTCAAATTGACTGTGCAAAAATTGAAGAATCATATGACAAGGCTTATGAATGCTTAATTTATTGACATCAAATGTACGTAAACTTACAAGTGAACTGTATTAGGAGGAAGCTGATAGGGTATATCATTTTTGAGTTTGTTGTTGCTCATATCACTGTACTATGACAAAGAAACATGAAGCATTGAGGTTATATTGTTTCAGTGCGCAAAAGAAACTTGAAAAAATGGCATAATAGTATTGAATTGAGCCTCACAAGTAAGTGACAGATTTCAAGTTGCCCAATTGGTACCCAAGTGAACCAGAGAGCCCAAGACCAGGTAAGTCTCTGCAACACAGAGAGGGGGGGGTGGGGTTATCTCACAATTAGGGCTTCCCAGAAATAGGAAATGAAAATAAAAACGAACAGAGATAATAAAATTAACAAACATTTGAGTCACAGATGTATCAGAGCAAGTAATCCCTTGCCAAGAATCATCACAAGGATCACCACCATTTTGTGCCCAACCGCTAAGTTTTGAAGGCGAATTTAGACTCGTAAACATCACATTAAGAGCTGACACTGCGGGAAATACAGCAAAACCCACATAATTAGCCAAAGGAAATTGAAATTAAAGAATTGAGGAAAATGCAAAACCCTAAATGCAATTTAATCCAAATTTGTACGAATGCAAACTGCAAATCATCAAATTCCAAACAACAACAACAAATGCAGTACCATCCTGTGAATCCGTCTTTGAAAAAACAAGGGCGGGAAAGATCAAGATGCCGAGAGACACGATAGAAAACTCCACAAAACTGAGCTGCATTTTCCCTCCACCGGATCAACAGAACAAATGGGAGAAGAAAATGAATCCGACAAGGAAATTCATCAGAATTGAGCCAGAAAAAATCCTCCTGAATGGAGGACGATCATGGATCCTTAAAAAATTTGAATGAATGTTATTGGTTTGCCAAAAAAGGAGAAAGCAAACGAGGAAGAAGATAAAAAGGCGCGAAATAAAAGGAGAAATAAAGGTCTCTGAATAATTATCGGACCAAAATAATTTAAAGCTTCTCTCCACTTCACTATATATTCCGTCTTCCTTATAACGGTTGTCATCTCCTCTTTTTAGTTGTTTTTTTCTTGGATGGAAAACATTTTTAGCCTTTTTTTCTAACAGTTACGCCTATCTTTTAAAAAATTGTTAACGTTATCCATATCCAACCAAATATTATATAGGTGAATTAATGGTATGTAGTATTATTGATATAATTAATATAATTAGTTATTTATTAATTTTTTAATTTTGGAAGAATATATAATATAAAGGATTTTTAGTGGCTATTGTAACGGTTTAAATCTTTTGCAACGCTTGTTCATGTCAAAGAGGTTTGGAACGGTTCTGTGCGTTTTCAGTGGTTATTACAATATTTTTAGGTCTGTTATAACACTTTTTAGATCTTTTGCAACACTTTCTAAATATCGTCATAGCCTTTTTATAAACCATTTTCAAATTAAACCGTACCATAATAATAACTAATTCACAGTAAAAATGGATCAAATCAAATGATGTGATACAGTTTTCATGACACTATTAAATTGTCCACTGTGTTCTTGTTCTAGAAGGAATTTTGGCAAAAGTTACATATGCCCAAAAAAAATCGTTTTATTAAACATAGTTTTACAACACATGTCTCAAAGGTAACAAGTTGCAAAGTAAATGAACCAAATGGGTAATCCTAATAATCACATATCACATAAATAAAAAAGGGTAATAAGTTGCATGAAATGATGATAAAAAGTTAAAAACGAATAACACTTATCATTTAATGAGTTTACTGTAACTGTCCAATATTTTCTGATTAATTCTGAAAAAAATGTGAAATCCTATTTTTTTTCGAGTAAGACCGAAACCAATGTAAAAAATGATCAACATTGTAAGTCTTATTTGGTTTCATATAAGACTACGATTAACAAGTGCAGGGCAATTAGTTAGATTGGCCGGCTTATGCTTTTTTTACGGCATCCTTTATAAAATTCTCACTGATTATGGAATTTGCTCTCTATACAGTTTTTCTCTATTGTTAATGGTAGACCCTATTCTCTCCAATTTATAGTAACCGAAGTGAACTTATTATGTTTGAATATAAGCTTAATTCTTTTAGTGCAAATTCAAGAAAACATTGCCATATCATCTATTAACTATAAAAACATATTGTTCTGACTAGGGATGATAATGGATTGGATAAGGATATCTTAGAACATATATTTGTATGCAATATATTGTAGAATATACTGTAGAATATATTGTAGGATATCCATATCCTATTCATTGTCATCCCTAGTTCCGACTCTTGCATAGTTTTCGAAACTCTTAAAGCTCAACGAATGATTCTTTTCATACTTTCCAAGTGTATTATAGCAACAAATGTGAACTACTCTTCCCATTGAATCTCACGTGACAAATGCAATTGAAACAAAGATTGCCCCGTAGGAAAAATTGTCATTTATGACTCATTTGCCTAAAATAATTGTCACTTATGACTCATTTGTCCAAAATAAATATCAAAATAACCCAATAAACAAATCATATCTTTCTAACCATTTTAATTTTCCCTTTTTACATTCATAAGCTCATGAACAACCCATGCGATTAGGAAAGAGTTTTTTAATTTTTTTTGCCTTATTTTACATTTATCTCTCAAATCGTTCTTTTTTTCGATATGCCGCTTTAGAGTTTTTTGTTCGTCTCATTTTTATCTTCGAAACGTCATCCATTGTGATATACTTTTTCCAAAAAAATTTTTGACCTATTACAAATCTAATATAATTCTGTTATAAATCTAATATATTTCTGTTAACAGACTTATAACATATTAATAATAGATATATATCAGTTCAATGGGCATTGCAAATACTAAGAGACTTATATTAGACTTATAAGAGACTTATATTAGGCTTATAACATATATATCAGATATATAGTAGATATATAATAGTTCAATGATCATTGCAAATACAAAGAGACTTACATTAGAATTATAACAGATATATATCAGAATTATATCAAATATGTAACTGATATTTTTCTGATATATTTCTGATATATGACAGATTTGTAGTAGATGTGTCATGTTCCCAAACTCAAGATCAGCATCATCTCTACAAACAACCTACAACACCAGCACGAAAGCAAGTTTCAGATGTCTCCTAACAGTAAGTTCTCTTATTCTTCACAAAGTTTATTGTGCATTTTCTTCAAATTCATCTTGTAGAACTAGAACCCAAGCTGCTGTAAATTTTGGAGTGATTTATTGCAAATCTTTTTCAACTTCCAACTCTTCCAATCTTTCTTTTCTTTTACTAGCAAGAAATTCAAAATCATTTCCCTCGTATTATGACTTCTTATTCAATACTAGAATCCAAATTCCTAAGAAACCTCATGTAACATAGTTTTTCTTTCCCTCTGTAATCTGTGAAAGACATAAATGGATCATTTGGATTCACTAATCAGTTCTATTATACTTATATTAGATTTATAATAGATACATAATACATTTATATTATATTTATAACAGATATATAGTAGTTTTGTACTAGATGAAGACTTACTAGCTGATTATGTCAAACACTTTTATAATAGTGTTATGTAATACAATACCATTATAAATTTAATATATATTCACCAAACACTTTGATTAGACATTTATCAGCACTCTAGCAGATGTATAACATAATTATATTAGTTTTGTATTAGATACGCAACAGATTCAAACAAACAAACAAACAGACATAAATCACTTCAGATCCATAAAATAACTAAAGAATTACCTTCTAAACATTGTTGGACAACTTTTGATTGTTTGCGCAGGAGACGGATTATAGATGGAAATTGATAATAAATAAAGGATTCAGGATGAGAAAACGCAAAATCGAAAAACTCCGATCTCTGTTGGGGAGAAAATGAGATAGAATTTTGATTTGGAAGGGCTACGATCGAGTTGGAGAGGGAGAGCAAGAAAACAAAAGACGCGATGAGAGCAAGGAAGGAGAATCCAAAGAACACAATTCCTTGTTTATATATAGAGCGTATTTCAGTTAATTAAATTTTGAAAAATTCTAGATTGGTAACGCGCATTTTTTTGGATTATTTTTATAATTATTTTACACATGTTGGTGCATTTAGGTGCTTTTCCCCTAACAAAATGATGACATTGAGAGCCATCATAAGCCCATTAGAGGCCAATCGGCTCAAGAGGGCTGAACATTCTGTCAAAGGCCCCACGGCCTAGAACAAACTACAGATAATCAGGAACCTAGTTGCATAAGAACGACAAGTGGCAGAGCGGCCATTCTTCATGGTGTAGATAGTCATATGGTGCAATGGTTTCTTATCACACGAGGTACATAACATAACAATATCCAATTTGAATCCTCTTTATATCCACTGACCAAAATCTAAGTTAGGCATTAGAGAAACTTCACAGGTCTCCTAGCCATGCCCTTCTAACCTCTGTTTTTTGTACTGTTATGGCCGAATGAGCGAAAATAATTGATTGGTATGCTGATTTTAAAATAACTCGAAGAATTAGCATGTTGCTTTGTAGGTTCTATTTTGCAAAATCAATAAGAAGAAGAGTTCATATGATTAGTTTATTTCTTGAGTAACAAAATGAGCTTAATTCATTGTATTATTATTATTACTGTCGTTTTTGTTTGAGACAGTTGAGCTAATGCTTTCAACTAACCAGGGAACCAAACAGAAGCTCCAAACAAGAAGTAAAATGCATGAGTCACAAAGCATTGGGACATGACTCTTCTACTCTTTTGACCCATATCCCATCTCTACTCGCACATTCGTAAATTACCTTTCGGACAACATCATGCACCACACGTGCAATCCAGCCTTAGCAGACGACTCTACAAGGCATGTTTGGTATTGCTTATCACAGCTGCTCTCATGAAAAACTCCACTCACAAACTTTTCATAAAACAACATATTTTGGTATTGGACAAGATTTTGACTCTTAATACTAATTAATTAGGGTCAGTTTGCTATTGATTTTCCAATGCCAAAATCCATTGTCACAGGGAAAGCTTGAAAATGGAGCTTCACGGGACAACAGTCTGGGAAAGCAATCCCAAACTAGCCCATAATTTCCCATTCACTCGGCTTCCTAACTTGCCTTACCAGACGACACACTTGTGATCCCGTCTTCCACTTTCACTCTGCCTGAGCTGTCTGAATTTGAGCTGCCTCTATCGGCAACTGGGCCTTCTTTATTGCTCTCATCTACTCGAACCACTTGAGCGAAACTCTTTGACATGTGCTTCATGAAATTCTCTGGTAATGCTCCCGCATTTCGGTGCTCATTTTCAACTGGGCCTGCACCTATCAGACTCGCTTGCTGTCTTGCTTTACGCTCTTGCATTGCTTTCTGTCTTTCCTCGTAAAACTCAAAATCATCCAGGATTGACATTTCTGTTTCGTAGTTCTTATATATACTTAGCATTTCAATGCCTAGTTCCAATTTCACCTGCATTGTGTCACTTATTATCTTGAGGCCAAATGGATCAAGACCCCCCAAAACTTGGCAACTTTTGCCGGAAGTCACCTTGAACTTTCAAAATTTTCAATTAGCCCCTTGAACTTGGCAAAAGTCCACCAAATTTCCCCTCCACACCACTTGCCAACTTCTGATTGGAGAGAAAATCATAAACATATTTGATAAGTCCAACCAATCAGAATTTGACATGTGGCGTTGAGGGGGAAAACTGGTGCACTTTTGCCGAGTTCGGGGGTTAATTGGAACTTCTGAAAGTTCATGGTAGCATCCAGCAAAAATTGTCAAGTTCAGGGGGGATAAGAGTTAAACCTTGCTAATTGATATCAATTCATTAACGAAAAGACGATTCCTACCTCTTGTGTGTCTCGACTATTAGTCACGGGCTTGTTGTCGTTATTCTCGAGTACAATGTGGCGAAACTGACTGTTTGGGACATCTTTAATGATATGCCACTTTACAGGGAACTGTCCACTCCACTTGTCTTGCTGCCAGTAATCCACACTCTTGTCAAAATCGACAGGTCCAACCATTTCAGCCACTCCACAAAACTGAGCACTCGCATTCACCTGCATATTAATTGAGGTAAATTCCGTACCCACGAAGTTCCTAACGAAACACATGTAGCAACATCAAAAAATTTTGGATTCATGCATTTTCAGTTACCTGAACTTGTCCCAGAAAACCTAATGCCCCTATAATTTTAAAGTGACTCCATAGCTTCCTCAACTTTTAAAAAGTGCATTGAACACCACGTGCCAGCTTATGGTTGGTTTGACTTTTCAAAGATGTCATTGTTCTGATTTTCTCTCTCCAATGACACGTGGTGCTCTAAGAGCATTCAAAGTTAGGGGATCTACGGGGTCTCTTTGAAAGTTCAGGGGGCAGTAGGTTTTTTGGGACAAGTTCAGGCACCTACTGATGCATTACGTACAAACTTCACTAGCTATTCTATGAGCGAATCATACCGAGAATAAGAGAAATACAGGCATGGGTTCCTGCTTCTCCTTGGCCTCATGATAGGCTGCATCTAATTTTCTGTTCCCGTTCGGCGTGCTGGCCCATACACCATACTTGATGCTCTTATGAACATTATCTTCACTGTATGATTTTATAATGAAGAACTTAGCATCCTTATAATCGGTGTCGAAATCTGATTGGTTGTATGACTCGACAGAGATCTTGGCGATGGGTTTCCTATATTTGTTATTATCAAGAGAAGTATGGTCAGCAGTGCTTTGACTCTTTGGCTTTGAGGCCCTCGGTCCCCGATTTTGCTCACCGAGAATGTCAACACTACTATTACAACCACAAAGTGAAATACTTGCCCTGCCCTGCCTTCTGGTGTTTTCAATAGAAACCCAATTCCGACTGTTTGTTCCAAAGCTCGAAATTGATGCACTGCCGAATCTAGACGCCTGATTAAAATCACTACGTGCATAGCCTCTAGCATAGGAGTTAGAGCTAGAGTCAATACCGTAAAATGATCTTTGCTGTTGTCGACCCTGAAAAAATTTTAGCATCAGCTTTCATTTCTTACGACAAATTGGTTGACAATTTGGAAACAGAACATTCATAAAGAAAAGGCTTATTGCATCTCCAGGTATTTGAACTTGTACAAAAAAACCTACTGTCCCCCTAAACTTTCAAAGTAACTCCACAGCTCCCTCAACTTTCAAAAAGTGAATCACTTTGCTCCTTGATCGCCGCATGTCAGCTTCTTATTGGAGAGAGACAATCAGAAAAATGACATCTTTAAAAAGTCAAACGGCAAAAGTGGTGAACTTTTTAAAAGTTGAGGGAGCTACAAGGTCGCTTTGAAAGTTCAGGGGGCAATAGGTTTTCTGGGACAAGTACTAAAGAGATGCATTAAGCCTAATGAAAATATAAGTGCAAGAACTAACCATTCCAACATTCTGTCCATATGACCCATAGGGACTAATAGGTTGTGGAGATACTGCAGGAGATAATGGAGCCAGAGATCTATGTCTATCAGATGGCTTTGGCCAATCAGACCAAAGTCCACTAGATCGCGATCCATCAAAACCTTGTTGCAAGTCATATACGCCATGTGCGCCAAAATTCCCTGATATGTTTCCCCTGCCAAAGGGTCCCGCCTGAGGAGGAAAACTAGGTCTAGGACCGAAGAACATGTTGTCTCCTTGTTGGTCTATGCTTGCTAAGGTGTTCATCTCGGGTTGAGGTGAGGACGAAGTAATATACGGAGAACTAGGATGACCCATTTGTTGAAAATAGGGGGGGCCAGAAAATGGGAATTGTTGGGGCGAGTGTAACTGACCATCTCCACCTACAGAGGGGATAGGTGTGGTGACAGGAGAGTATGGCCCATATGGCATTTGTGGACCATATCCATATCCAGCATGGTAGACAATAGAGCCATTGTCATTGTAGACACTCTAATAAAATATCGAGTTAGTGAGGTTTTTAGCAAGTCGATATTTGTTTGCTATAAATGTAGGGCCTGTTTGGGATTGCTTTTCCAACTGCTCTCGTGAAAAAGCTACATATTTTAGTCATGTTCAAAAGATTTTGACTCTTAGTTCTAATTAAGTAGGATCTGTTTGCTATTGATTTCCAAATCAAAATCTATGCCTATAGGGAAAGCTTAAAAATGGAGCTTTCATGACAATAGCTTGGGAAAGCAATCTCAATCTGGCCCGCAGACACAAAGGGGAAATGGTAATTACAGGTGATCCGATTTCCAATCCTTCAGCATTCACATACGGAGGATATTCGTCCCATTCACCAATGGCATTCTCGTAACCTGATGGTAACGTAAATGAGAAAACGTTGCAATAATTAATTTATAGGCTTAATACATCTCTAGGTACCTGAACTTGTCCCGGAAAACCTACTGCTCCCCTGAACTTTCAAAGTGACCTCGTAGCTCCCTCAACTTTCAAAGAGTGCACCACACTACTCCCTAAACACTACGTCTCAGCTTCTGGTTTGTTTGACTTTTTAAAGATGTTCTGATTTTTTCTCTCCAATCAGAAGCTCTGACACGTGGCGTTTAAGGAGTAAAATGGTGCACTTTTTGAAAGTTGCGGGAGCAAGAGATCACTTCGAAGGTTGGAGGGGGGGGGGGGGGGGGGAGTTGGTTTTCTTGGACAAATTCAAGTACCTGGAGATGCATTAAGCTTAATTTTACACCAACGTTAACATTTGTTCAGTCAATGGCGAAATGAACTTGCAAACTAGAACACTAGTAAAAGTCACCTCTATAGAAGAAGGCTTGTGCCTGAGGGGCATATACATTGGGAGGGTAGACAGCACGATCTCCAGGTGACCCAAAGGACCCAAACTGTGCATTGCTTTCCCTCTGTTGACCAAAGGTTGAAACATCCTGTGATGGATCCGGAGAGTCTATTACTTCATTTTTTGCGGAAAGAGGCTGAAAATAAATAAATAATATAAAAGACTCTATAAAATTCTTTGAATTGAAATTAAAGTCTATATATCACTACCTGATCCTTCAAGATATCTGATTCAACGGGTTTTTCTTCTGCATCCATGATCAGTATGCTCAGAGACTTAGAAAAGTCTTAGAAAATTAGGCAGTAGAAATTATTGACGAACCAAAGCTAAAGTGTCGATAGCAAAACTCGAAGCTATGAATATGTGAGCGCAAACCCACACATTTACACCTATGCACACACGATAAATAGAACATAAATATTTCGAAGTGAAAAGCAGGTAGTCTACCCAAATGTTCTTTGGGTAGTTGTCAAGGTGCTAGGCACAACCCAGGCACACCTCAAGGCGAGGCGCAAGGCAAAGCGAGCGCCTGAGATACGCTAGGCACACAAAATTTGCAAAAAATATTTTCTTAAAAAGTGAAGTTAAATGCAATAACAGTACCAGAAAAAGAACTATGATAATTGTTAGATGTACATATATATGTAAAATTTACATATTGCATTAGGAATATCTAGCCTTGCATTATAAATAAAACTCTTAAAAATAGATGAACACCACATTTTAAAGTAAGTTGATACCCTAAAAATAAGTGCCCTCGAGGCGGGCCTGAGGTACGGCGAGGCACAGGACCCAGTGCCCTGCGTGAGGCATGCCCGAGGCGCGTCTTTAACAACACTGGTTCTTTGTACTAAGTAAAACCAAGATCCAATGCTTTTGAGTGATCACATAAAACTCCCACAAAATCAATATTTGACACATTAAGATCCAGATATGAGATCCAGCTCTCAAGACAGTAGACACCACCTTGAAATTCAATCACAAATATTCATGGATCAATTTGCAAGGCAGAAAATATCTTAGGGACTAACACATGTTTCTACTTCACTAATTGTCTTTTTCCCCTGGTTTCCGGTCTATGATTCTCGTGCTTCTATTACAAAGAAAATACATCAAGTTAAAACTCAACGTGCATAGTTTGTCAGTAAAGAGAATTCCGGTATAAGTTCAACTGAGGATTCAACCACATCAACACTAATTAGGTTTAATTACTCCCGAGTCCCAACATAACCTTCCCGGAAAAATGTTAAAGTAATGTTTTAATCAGCGATCGGCTGATAACTTTCAATTCTATGATCAGTGCGTGAAAGTGCAAAACAAGAATAACAAGGGTCAGTTTGGAATTGCTTTTCCCGGCTCTTGTCCTGAAAAGCTCCATTTTCAAGCAGATTTTGGCATTGAAAAATCAATAGCAAACAATCCTAATTAATTAGTATTAAGAGTCAAAATCTTGTAAATAGTAAAACAACAACATATGAAGTGTAGACAAACACGCAACAGACCATTGCTCGTTGCAATTGATCTAGTATGAATTCCCGGAAAAATTAAAAGTTAACACATTAGATTTCACATCAGAGCAAATCAAAATCAACTGAATTATTCACCAAATAGAAAATTTTTATTAAATCTAGGCGACAAAAAAAACTCGCCGGCCGGGCGAATTGACTTCCGGATCCTAAGAATAAACGGAATAGAAACGGAAAAAGAGAAATCGGTATAATTTACGGGTTGAAATAGGTAGAGTGAGAGAGTGAATGATGTACCGGAGATTCGATCTGAAGGTTGGGAATGGTTTGCCGCCATGGATCAGAGTGTCAACAGAATCTCTAGCTAAGCTTCAAAGGGGAAAGAAAAGGATGCCTGACAAAAAGAATATATGTAAAAGAGATACAGATAAGATACCAATCGTAGACATGTGTTTATGTATTACTAAGACAAGGTATAGCATTAATGAACCATGGAGTTTCCTGCTTTTCTTCATTCACCTTCAATGGATTTCGATTTGGATTTCATCAATTATTTTGTTTTTTTAGGCTTTTAAAAAAATGTACAAAAAAAATTAATTAAATAAGTTTTAAAATTAAAAGGTGGCATGAGTGGCCTTGCTCTCCACTATTTACGGTATTGTTCACCGTACTATTTATTTTTTTTATTTTTCAGATATTATCTTTCATTTTTTGATATACCGCATTTTAATTTTTTATTCGCTCATTTTTATCTTTGAAACGCATTCATTATGATACACCTTTTCACAAAAAAAATTCAACTGTTCTATATTTAATAGATAACTATTAGATATCTTGTAGGAACCTAGTATTTCATTATAAGTTTGTCCAATCCACCAAGTTTATGTTTGTATCAGCTTTCCACATTATTTCATGAATTTACTAGCATCCTACCAGATACTTACCAGGTACCTACTAGATGCATTCAAAAACTTTTTTAACTGCTCAATATCTAGAAGGACTCTGGTAGGATCCTGCTAGGAATAATATATTTCATTATTATCATTCAAAATAGAAATTCAAACATATAACTAGCATTCTACTAGATACTTACTAAGTACTTACCAGATATCTACCAGATTCATTAAAACACTTTTTTTTACAAATAATCAATATCTGGTAGGAACCTGGTATGAACCTTATATTTCATTGGAAGCTTGTTCAATCCACCAATTTATAACAGTTTTCTACATTATTTTATGAATTTATTAGCATCCTACCAGATACCTACCAGATACATTCAAAAACTTTTTTCAGCTGCTTAATATCTAGTAGGAATCTGGTAGGAACCTGTTGGTCCCTATGCATATAACTCAACGAGTTAGAGGGGGGTGAATGACTTGCTCTATTAAACATGTAACTTTTTCGCGATTAACAAATCTCCACTAAGTACGTCAGCGGGCTGAGTAGAAACTGAGAAGAACTTCAATTGCAAAGTAGAGAACACAGAGATTTATACTGGTTTAGCAATCTGTGCCTACATTCAATCCCAAGAGAGTGTCTTGGCTTTAATCCAGTAATCTCAACTCCTCTACCCTACGCGAAGAAGCCTTTCACAAAGTTTCCCAATTACAACTAAGTACCCTCCTCACTATAATCACTCACCCGCTGAGTAGAATACCCTCTTCTAACAATAACTCAACAGAGTTCAAACAAGAGCTGGATTCAACTTATAGAAACGTTGATCCAATTACAATAATCAAATATTAGAGTTCAAATGATCTATTCTATTCTATCTTATTCTAAAGCAGATTCTCACTGAGTAGTTTCTTTCTTGATGAATTTCTTTAAAGCTGAGAAATTGACAGAGTTTTAGCTTCTTAGAAATTTAGGTGTATTCACCAAGTTATAATGCTTGCCTTCTTGCTCCTTTTATAGATAAAATCAAGAATGTAGCCGATGAACTTGCTTTGGCATCTTCTACAAATTGAGACCTTAACTATCCACCTGTTGCTTCTTCAAATCGAACCGTTGGGAGATGAAATCATACCATTGTGAGATAGAGATCAATCCATTGTAAGACAGATTGAGATAGAGCTTCAATTTTGAATTCTTGTCTCTTTGATGCCAAAAATTCGTTAGAGAGATTCTGCGGTAACTTGCTAAGTGTCATTTTCCCATTCCTTCTAGTAATCTGACCAACTTATAGAGTCGCGCATTTGTAGGAGATACGCGCTGCTTCAATCTAATTTGACTTTGTCTTCTTCCAGCTTTTCTCTGGACAATCCTTGTCTTTATCACCACTGGCTTTTCAGCTTTGTCGTGTCATTAATTCCATTTGTCTTTTGTATGACATATTTCATTATTGTCTGTCAAAGTGTTAGACCAACAAGCACGATTCTATTTTTCCTTAAATGGAAAGGTCAGCGCAATTGATTAAGCAGGATAATTAGCGAAAGATAAATACTAATAAGCACAGCTGAAACAAAATCCAAATATCGAGTACTGAGTAAACAGTACTTAGTCAGCGGACTAAGAACACAGCTCAAAACAACTCTGAGTTAAATCATAGAACTAGGTCTGTGAAGAATTCTAATTCTACCCTTGAGTTAAAGTACATAACCAAAACCATAGACCAACTGATTTAACTTCATTATTGATTTAATTTGCTCAAACTAAACTTAATTGTTATGATCAAAATTTCAAGCACTATTGAGTCACCACTGAGTCAGTCCATCCTTGTGCTAGGTTCAACAATCTCCCCCATTTTGATCAATGGCAATTAACTAAGCGAGAAATCAAATCAATAAGATATTTATACAAAGTTACCTGAAATCGGATACTAGCTCCCCCGAGGTTCAACATCCCTTTAACTTAGAGTGAATGCTAACTCCCCCATATTGATTGACTTCTCTTTGGTCAGCATTCATCAGCACTTCTTATATTTTTTTGCAAGATCAGCAACAAGCATATATAGCAGAAAATATAAGAAGTTAAGAAGGTCTTAACTTAGAATAGAAATTTCAATCTTTTCATATATTAATAACTTAGATACAGATCAACAAATAGTTAACCTATACCAAGTTTGACAATAGGCACTAAAGATTACAAAGGATTCTATTCTATTCAAAGTTTACCAAGTAAAATTGGTCCTTGCAAAGATGCAGCCTTCCTCTGATATTCCTTCCCATCCCATCTGGATTTCCTTTGCTTGGGTGGCAAGGGATCCTTGCCTTTCTTCTTTCTTAGCTTAATGAAATCCCTTTCAATCTGCTCTAATTCTCTAGACATTTTAAACCTAGCATCAGCAATTCTGGCAGGACTCTCATTCTCATCTTGCTCTCTCTTTTCGCGATCCTCTCCCTCTCATTGTTGTTGAATCTAAAATGGCTTGAGCTTGAAGGTCAAAAGATTCCAAAGACTTCTCGAAAGTGGTTAGATCACAAAAATGTGAGCATCAAAGTTCTTGACCAAATTCTCATGGATTTTATTAGAGAGAAAGTCTTGAGTCCTAAGAAAAGAAAATAAGGCCACGATGGCCTTACACTATGATTGATTGACTCTGAATTGAGCACCTAGTCCTTCGCGAGAGATTTGGGTCAAGCTAGAAAGTGCCCTCTCCTGGTTGTTTTCTTTTAGAAGCTTCTCCACCATGTTGGAATTAATCATATTGGAAGACACTTGTTTGTGAACCAGATCAAGTGCATTGCCATCATTGAAAATATTAGCATGAGCACCATTGATTTGATCACAGATGTGACCAAGCTTTTTGTGCAAAGACAGCTCTTGCTTAGCATCTGACATCACAATGTCACTATCCATTGCATCAGAGATATTCATTCTCCTGAGTGCATTGAGAATCCCATCTTAAGAGGCCTTTACTCCCTCTAAT
Source organism: Euphorbia pulcherrima (assembly GCA_947683365.1). NCBI lineage: Eukaryota > Viridiplantae > Streptophyta > Magnoliopsida > Malpighiales > Euphorbiaceae > Euphorbia > Euphorbia pulcherrima. The sequence goes on from CANTUS010000007.1 coordinate 14,125,021, forward strand.
AGCTCATCCTTCACCTAGAGTTGCCTTGATTTTGCTTAACAGCAAAGGTTAGATCATTGATAGCTTTCATCAATAACTCCAACTTGTCTGAGTTTGCTTCATTCTCCTTATTCAAAATGATGTATCCATCAAGAACAACTTGTAATGCTTGCAAGACTAGGCTGAATTTATCAATTATGGAATTTTTGAAGTCTTGGTCATCATTGACAACTCTATTTTGAGTCTCATAAATCTTTATCATCTGCTCTATTACCTTAAAGACTTCCATCTTTAGTTAATCAGCCTTCCTACCTACAATATTAAGAATAGGTAAAACATGGGACACAATTGCCTTTGTCAACGAAAATGCAGTAGGTACGGACTTCATATGCTCCTTCACTTCCTCCACAGACTGCATAGACCCTTTCACTAGCTCACCAGCCCTAGCAAGTCTCCTCAGCACTTCCTCAGATAGTAAGGATTTAGCTATAGCAGCATCAAGTTCTTTTGTCCTAAGTGCTAGAAACTTTTCTCTACCTAACCTCCTTATCTCTCCAAGAAGCTTAGTGTTTGGATTAAATTAGTGTTGAGGTTGATGGGGTTGTGGTTGTGGTTGAGATTGTTCAGTGTGAATCTCTTCTATGGTTGGACCTTTGTGAGGTAGCCCTTCCAGTAGAAATGGAGTATGAACATGAGATCCCAACGGGGAAAGAAGTGGGATGATATCTGGGTTGGATGTTTGGTCAGAGGTGGAAGCGTTTGGTTAGTAAGAGTGAGAAGTGGAAGGTGATTGAATATTTATAGGAATGGTTAATGGTTGCATTGAAATAGGTTTTGGTGAAAGTTGTGTTTGGGTTGAAGAGATTGGGAAAAAGATTCTTCTGGTTGCTTCTCAGCCTCCTTCACATCACCTTCAACAGTTTGCTCACTAGACTGAGCTACAGAAGTTTGCTCAGCCAGTTGAGCTCCCTGCTCAACTTCAATAATTTCCATATCAACTTCCTTCTCCTTGTCCTCTAAATTGCCTTCTTCTTCATCAACTACAACCTTCATTTGCTTATAGATCCTCCTCTTCTTTTCTCTCCTTTCCTCCTTGGCTTCCTCAACAGTCACTTCAACAACCTGCTGGTCTTCTCCTCCCTCAAAATCTATCACAACATCAGCTGAGTCAACAATTACTTCCTCAGCACCTTCATCATTCTCTTCTCTTTCTTCACTTTTTATCCCATCAAGAGTATCTATCATTTTGCTCACAACGTCTGGGACAGATTTCTAAGTTAGACTTACCTTAGCCTTTTCTATGGCTGCTTCCATCTCAGCCTTGGCTTTTGCAGTATTCTCTTCAGATCTTCTTATTATCTCTGCTTTTTGCTCTTCCTACGTTCTCTTAATCCTCTCAGCCTCCATAGCTTTCACTATCTCAGCTTCCTTGAGGTCCTGCGTAACCCTTGGTAACTTCTTTATAGCTAGCTTCTTTCTGGGCTAACCAATAGTAGGCACAAGCACTGATGTAGTTGCTTATCCCTCAGCCTTTCCTTGATCCAATCCTACATCATCAGCCTTCCTCTTTTTCAACCTAGTAAGAGGAACATCCTCTTTCATCTCAGCGAGTGCAATATTCTCTTCTTCAATTTCCTAAGGAGTCAACTAAGATGTACCTATAGATTTAGTCCCTTTAGTAAATATTAACCTTTTAGGAATAGGAACATCAGCTGGATGAGAGCTGGCTGACTTTACTCTCTTCCCTTCTTTCTTGGAGTCTTTTCTAACCTCATTCTTTTCTCCTTTCTTTCCTTCTTTCTTCTCTATTTTCTTCTTAGATTGCTGACTGATCCTAGCCAGCTCCTTTGCTACAAAAGCTTCAAGAGTGTGATCCTCATCCTTGGGGTCAATAGGCTTCAAATGCAACTAAACATTGGGACCTTGAATCCTTACTTCTCCTTGATTTAGCCTGATGTACTTTCTAGGCTTAGACTTGTCCTCACAATGCAAATTGTGGAAGTGAGCATTGCTAAGTACTTTAGACTCGATCACATGGTACTCAATGTTGTTTTGGATTCCCCATCCTTCCAAATCTAGCTAATAAGCCCTATAAATCTCCATCACTAGATGTCCATATACCATATGTTTTGAGACTTTCAAAAATCTATAAAGAATGGCCATAGGCCAGCTGATGGACATTCCCTCAGTTATGGCATAAATGAATACCCTTTCAAATTTGGAGCAGCTCCCTGTCGAACTAGTCTTAGGAAGCAAAACTTTGGTTACAAGTTCATAGGCTTGCTTACCTTTCTTGTGAACATGGAGGCTGTAAGCTCTCCTTTTTTGTAATCAACAGGAACTTTGTAATCAAGGGGGATATCCACATAGTCTTTATCCTCAACTGCTCTCCTTTTCAGTCCTCCTAGCTTCATTCCTAGAAGGTTTGCGATAAGTTTGGGCATCAAATACACCTTCCTCTCCATTGTAAGAGTGATACAGAGATCATCAAAACCTTGGACAAGATGAATCCCTTTGAAAAATCTCCTTACAATCTGCTCATAGCACCCACTAGGAAGCTCGAAAAACCCTCTAAGATTGTGCTGATGAGTCCACTTTCCAAAGTGATCATTAACTTAAAAACTCAACATATTTACCATGTTAGGCTCATCAACCATCACTCCTTCTGTGCTCATCCGCTTAGTTGGTGTGTAAACAGTTCCAGTGGAGATGAACACATTTTCACTTTCCTTGAAACCATAGACAAATGAAGCTACATGGTCTTGGGTTGTTTCCCAAGAGTTATCCTTCTCATTATTTTTACAAACAGACCCTTTTGAGAACTAGAAGGAAGAGATTTTCCTGATGAACTTGCCATTGAAATAGCTTTGAAGAGATTTGAGAAATTAGGATTTTAGAAAGAAATTGTAGAAGAAGTTTTAGTAAGCGTAAAACTTTCTTTCTTCTATATTTCTCCTTAAAAAGCAAAAACTCTTCGAATTGCACATGTAAAGTTACGTGGATGACTCATATACAGTGATCAAAATTCAATGATGAGATTGATTAATGGTTACCTAAAGTTTATGATGGCTAAAATCATGGAGTGAAAACTTTTGAATGTAGAATATTTTTCAACTTTCTACCATTTGTATCAAGTTTAAGTTGGAAAGGAAACCGGTGACAGTTTTAATGGCATGTCTAAAATCCAGAAATACTTAACCTAATTCGTAAAAGCTTAGAGTAAGAGTTTAGGTCAGCTCCAGAATAGGTCGGTGAGGAGGCTTAATTTTTCAAATTAGATTGGGCATTCCCATTAATTCTCTTAGAGTGTTGAATTGGTCCTTTCCCATGGGCTTTGTGAATATGTCAGCTCGTTGTTCTTCAGTAGGGATATAAGTTAGCTTGAATTCTCCCTATAGCACATGATCCCTTCTAAAGTAATGTCTAATATTGACATGCTTCATCCTACTATGTTGAATTGGATTTTCGGGTAGGTCAATTGCACTCTTGTTGTCACACATGACTTCAAGGCACTTAGACTTTATACCATAATCTTCCAATTGTTGCTTGATCCATAGTAGTTGTGCTACATAACTTCCTACAGCCATGTACTCAGCCTCAGCTGTGCTCAGTGCCACAGAAGTTTGCTTATTGCTATACTATATTATAAGACAATTACCAAGGAAATGAAATCCACCAGTGGTGCTTTTCCTTTCTAACTTGTCTCTTCCATAGTCAGCATCAGTGTATCGTCTTAGAGTGAAATCTGCATTACTTGGATACTATAAACCTGTATCAACAAAGCCTAGCAAATACCTGAGAATTCTCTTAACAACAACTAAGTGATATTCTCTAGGGTCAGCTTGAGATCTTGCACAATAACATACAACATATTGAATGTCAGGCCTACTATCAATTAAGTAAAGTATAGAACCAATAAAACTTGTGTAGAGCTTACTCTCTATAGGTTTACCTTCCTCATCTTTTCTCAGAATGGTGTTAGTGGCCATGGGGGTTGAAATTGGCTTTGCTTTATCCATGTCAAACTTCATGAGAACTTCCTTAGTATACTTGGCATGGCTGATGAAGATCCCATCATCACTTTACTTGATTTGAAGACCAAGAAAAAAAATTAAGCTATCCCATCATTGACATTTCAAGTTCTTTCTTCATCTTTTGGCTGAACTCTTTGCATAGTTTCTCATCAGTTGCTCCAAAAATGATGTCATCAATATAGATTTGAACCAATAACACATCTTAATGCTTTCTCGTGATGAAAAGAGTTGTGTTTGCCTTTCCTCTGACATAACCTTTGATGAGTAAAAAGTTAGTCAGTCTTTCATACCAAGCTTTTGGAGCTTACTTTAATCGATAAAGAGCTTTCTTCAGATTGAAGACATGATTTGGAAACTTTAAATCTTCAAAGCCTGGGGGCTATCTGACTTGTACTTCTTCTTGAATATAACCATTAAGAAATGAACTCTTAACATCCATTTGAAACAATTTGAAGTTCATATGAGATGCAAAAGCACATAGAATCCTTATGGCTTCAAGTCTTGCTACTGGTGAAAATGTTTCACCATAGTCAATGCCCTCCTGTTGATTGTAGCCTTGAGCAACAATTCTGGCTTTGTTTCTGACAATATTACCATCTTCATCTAGCTTGTTCTTGAAAACCCATTTGGTGCCAATGATTGACTTGCTTATGGGTTTCTCCACCAAATCCCACACTTCATTTCTATTAGGAAACAATAATCTGGAAGAATCATAGAAAGAACATATCCAGATCAAGTTTGAAGCAATCAAAACCTCTAAGTCCATGAAGAGAATCTGAATACATATTGAAGAACACAAATTCCTAAGTCTATAAAGAAAGCATTCGGTTAGAGTTTAGAAAGGAAACAAACTACTAACTTTTTAAAAATAACATCCAGAGAAAGAAAATGATTGAAGAGCATCCGGATAAGATTAAATCTGAAGACATCTGGAAGATTCAACTTACATGGTAAAAAGGGGAAAGTTCAAATTAACTTTTTCCTCAATATTGATCTGAAGTCAAAGTTCTTTTTTTCTTGGAAAATGAAAAAGTGACGGCTTGCACGCTTTTAAGAAAAAGACAAATATCTGACTTGGAAAGAGAAAAAAGTAACAACCTTTTTAAACTAGACCAATTAGATGGCGTATGGAGCACACATAACAGACAAAGCTTGCCTAGAATTTGTTGAGCACAAAATGCCAAATAAACGCCAACTGACACCTTTGTCTCACCAATCCTAATGATTCAAATGGGGTCAATTAATGAGTCTAACAGATTAATCTATGGCTCCAAAAGCGCCACCTCATACCTTATGAATGGTGAAGATTCAAGATCAACCTCAACGGTACACAACGACTACATTTATGATCAAAGCCTATAAAAGGAAAGCTTCACATATTGCAAAGGTGCTGGTTGATTTTCAAAAAAAGGCTATTACATTAAGAACTCAAGAAAACTCAATCAGTAAACCAAATCCCTCCAAGAACCATTAACTCAAATTAGTTTGTAAGAATTCACAAGTAAAAGTTACAAACTTGTAGAATTCAAAACCTTTTCTTAGACCAATTATGAAATCTCATACTTGGGTGAGTATTGTGATTGAGACTTAGCTTAAACTAGGAAAGTTTAAGTGGTATATCCCTATGGGACTCAGCTTAAATTTGGGTAGAATTTAAGTGGTATATCTTACTAAAGAGAAAGGACTCAGCCAGAAGTCAGTGCTTTAGGTGGTATATCCTAAATCTGAAAGAGAGGTCATCATTCAGAGACAATGAGAAAGGACTCAGCTAAAGATTGGTGTCTTTGGTGGTATATCCTGCATCTAGAGGAGAAAACATCTCCGGAGACAACTGTAAAGGCTTGATTCCTACCATTTGAAAGGAATCTCACTAGTGGTCAAAGCTCAGAGGAGGAAACTCTGGGGACTGGATGTAGGCAGGGCTAAACCAGTATAAATCCCTTGTGTTTGATTTCTTTAATCTTTTACTTTATTGCATTATCTTTCATATCTGCATCATCTAGACTCATTAACTCCAGACTAAATCAAACACGCTACACAACACTTCTATAAGTCTATAAATTCCGCGTAAAAGGTTCATTCACCCCCCTTTGACCCTAAACATATATGCATAAGGACCAACAAGTGGTATTAGAGCAAGTGCTCACAACTAGAGATCTAATCTCGAGCTAAAGCTCCAAATTTTGATCCAAGAATAAAATTGAGTTTTAATAACTCATAACTTCTTTCATTGGGTATGTCTATTACCCATCCTCCACTCTTCACCGGTGAACACTACATGTTTTGGAAGAACCTGATGAAGAATTTCATTCCAGACCAAAGCATGTTAGCATAGATGGTCATTAAAGATGGCCTATACATCCCTACATATGAAGTTGAGGGTATTACCACAAGGAAGCCCTCCAATCAATAGGATGAGAACAATTATAAGAAATTGCGAGAAAACGCAAATGCTATTAACATGCTTCATTGTGCCCTTAGTGCAACAGAATTCAATTGAATATCCGGATGTAAAATTGCACAAGAGATATGGCATAAGCTTGAAGTAACAAATGAAGGAACCAATAAAGTCAAAGAAGCCAGAATTCATCTCCTACAATAGAAACTTGAAACCTTTAAAATGGAACCAAAGGAGTCAATCAGTAGCATGAAACCAGATACACCAATCTGGTTAATGAAATGAAGAGGCTTGGAAAAGAGATCACTGAGGAGGAAATGGTGAAAAAGATCCTCCAGGGTCTTACCAAGGAATGGGACAACAAAAAAACTACCATCGAGGAAGCTCATGACTTAAAATTTTACAGTTATGAAGAGCTCATTGGTAATCTCCTAACACAAGAACAATCCTTAGCCTGAGAAGAAGAAGAAAGCTATTGCCCTCAAGGCAGAATCATTCGGAAGAAACTCTTCAGGATCAGAAAAGAAGTCAAGGGAATGTCAATACAACAAAGAAGAGATGGTTATGCTAGCCAAACAATTCAACAGATTCCTAAGAAAAGAAGGGAGGAGAAGTTCTAAGAGGTATGATTCTAGAAGAAAGAAAGAAAGCTCCCCAGGAAAAGACAAATTTAGAAAGGCGTCAGAAGAAAAGAAAGATCCAGAAAAAGAAATGGCCTATTTTGAATGTGGGGATAAAGGCATTTCAAATCAAAATGTCCTAAGTTGAAGAAGGAAAAGAGGTATAAGAAGAAGGCAATGGTGGCCACTTGGAGCAATAATGAGAAAAGTAGTATATCATCTTGAACAAAAGATGAAGAAGAGACTGCTAACTGTGCTTTCATGGCAATGTTAGATCCAGAAGAAAATCAGTTTGGAAGAAAAACATCAAAGTAGATCATTGAGCAAATTGATGAATCAGAGTCAAAATCAGTAAGTACTGAGGTAAACTCTCTTTCTAATTATATTTCTAACACTGATCTTGCTAGAGCTCTAGGGATTCTAATCAACATCATGAGAAAGAACACCAAAGTCATCAAATCTCTTCAAAGACAAGTGATGAAGCTAGTTGAAGATGCCAAAGCAATGGCACAAGATATCAATCTCATTAGGACCATAAAGCACATCGATGTTGTGGAAGAGAACTTCCTAAGAAATCAGGTTTAAATACTAAATGCTAATATGCTTGGGTTAGATAGAGAAGTAACCCTGTTGAAGGAAGCTACTGGAAGAAATCCAAGGCCAATTCCTAGGAGAAGACAAGGAGATTCAATCAAAGGAGGAATCTGGAACCTCCTAAACAAAAGAAAGTCTGGAAGCAAACTCAAGCACAAGAGCATAATGCTCCACCGGGTAAAAGAACTCAAACTAAAAGATTCCTAGCTACTCAAAAAGGAAAAGCTGTAGTAGTCTATGATGATCAATCTACCATGCAAAAGAAAAACTATAGAGTAGAAGTCACCCCTCCAGCCAACTACCGGATCCAGACCAAATAATCAAGTTCGGATCTATCCAAAGCAGGGTATTCCTGAGACTATGGAAAGAAGGATCTACAAAAAAATTGAGGAGAAACTCAAACAGAACAAACCAATTGTTGGGTGCAGGTTTTGAGAAGGAAATAACCATATGACTAAACTATGTAGATTTAAAAGTGGTTACTATGATTTTTATCCTTGGCCTGAAATGGTTAATAACCTAAGAGGACCCAAATTTGATTGGGTACCCAAATCCACTTGATTTGTTTTCCCAGTACGCCTTAGATCCACTAAAGATCAACAAACATGGTACATTGATGATGGATGCTCAAGGCATATGACTGGTGATGAGAAGGCCTTCATCACCTTAATATGGGAAAGTAAGCTTTGGAGATAATAAAAAAGGACATATCATAGGGCATGGAACCATTGGATCTGAATTAAAGATAGAAATGTCTCACTAGTTGATGGACTGAAGTTCAACCTGCTTAGCATAGCTTAACTCTATGATAAAGGAAGAAAAGTCAACTTTAACTCCAGAGACTGCTCAATCACTGATAGTAAGTCCAATCAACTCATTCTTTATGCAATTAGAGTAAATAACGTTTATTCTGTTAACATTAAAAATGAGAAAAATAATGTATGCTTGGTGTCTAAAAAGAAGAATCATGGCTTTGGCATCGGAGGTCGGGACATGTAAGCATGAACCTCTTATCCAAATTAGCCAAAAAGGAATTGGTTGAGGGTTTGCCTAAGGTTGCTTTTGACAAGGATCATATCTGCACTGCATGTCAATTAGGTAAACAAACTAGAAAAAGTTTCCCTTCCATCTCCTTTATACCTTCCAAGAGAGTTCTTAAACTCTTGCATATTGATCTCTTTGGCCCAATCAAGCTAATGAGTTTAGGTAGAAGAAAATATACTATGGTCATAGTAGATGATTATTCTCGCTATACCTGGGTTGCTTTACTAGCAAGCGAAGATGAAGCCTTTGACCACTTCTCTAAAATATTTATCCGGATAGAAGTAGAATAGGGCAATAAGCATCACACGTATCTAGAGTGATAATGGAGGAGAATAAAAAAATAAGCATTTTGCTGAATTCTGTGAATACAAAGGCATTGAGCACAACTTTTTTGCTCCTCATACACCTCAATAGAATGGGGTTGTTGAAAGGAAAAATAGAACAATAGTTAAAATGGCTCAAACAATGCTAAATTAGAATATATTGCCTAAGTACTTTTGGGGTGAGGCCGTAAACACTGCATGTTACATCTTAAATAGAGCTCTCATTAGAAAGACCATAGACAAAACCCCATATAAAATCTAGAAGGGAAGAGGCCCAAGATAGGGTACTTCAAAGCCTTTGGATGTAAATGCTACATCCTAAATGATGAAGAGCAACTAGGAATATTTGATTCTAAATCTGATAAAGCAATTTTCCTTTTATACTTAGTGCATAGCAAAGCTTATAGAGTATATAACAAAAGAACTCAAATTGTGGTTGAGTCAATACATGTAGATTTCGATTAGACTAACCATGCAGGAAAGAAAAGTCAAGATCCAAATGATATAGTTTCAGATGAATTACAATTAGAAAAAGTTTCATATCCATTCCAAATAAAGAAGTACAAAGAAGAGGATGATCAAATCAATTTAAATAGTGATGAATCTCCAAAGAATCTTCATGAAATGAACTTCAATAATGAACAAGGACCAGGAGAGGAAGTTGATATAAATGAAAAACAAGCTTTACAATAGCATGAAGATCTTCAAAGGGAAACCAGGACTCTAAGGAATCATCCGGTGAAAGCTATTTTAGACAGTGTTTGAAATCTAGCTAGGGCAAGAGGATAACTTAATAGGATGGTGAGTCATGCTACTTTTATGTCACTCATAGAACTAAAGAAGTTTCAAGATGCAGAAGGAGATGAAAGCTGGAAGATAGCTATGCAAGAAGAGCTTGATCAATTCACCAGAAATGATGTATGGGATCTAGTCCTACCTCTAGAAGGAAAGTCAATCATTGGTATAAAATGGGTATTCTGGAACAACCTAGATAAATCCAGAGTTGTGGTGAGAAACGAAGCAAGATTGGTTGCTCAAGGGTATAATCAGCAAGAAGGCATTATTTTGAAGAAACATTTGCACCAGTAACAAGATTGAAGGCAATCCGGATTCGATATACCTTTGCATCATTCATGGGATTCACCTTGTTCCAAATGGTTGTTAAAAGTGCCTTTCTAAATGGAGTCATTCAGGAGGAGGTCTATGTCAAGCAACCACCTGGATTTGAAGATTTAAAGCATCTAGAGCATGTGTACAAGTTAAAGAAGGCTCTCTATGGATCAAAGCAAGCACCAAGAGCTTGGTTTGAGAGACTCACTTCATTTCTCATATCCAAAGGTTACATCCGGGGCAAATCTGACACAACCCTCTTTAACAAGAAGAAAAAGGGGAAGTCATTCTTGTCCAAATCTATGTAGATGACATCATCTTTGGAGCAACTGATGAAAGGATGTGCAAGGAATTTAGCACTCAAATACAGAAGGAATTTGAGATTTCAATGATGGGAGAACTCAACTCCTTCCTTGGTCTTCAAATTAAACAGAGTCCGAATGGAATCTTTATAAACCAGTCAAATATACCATGGATATTCTAAAGAAATTTGAGATGGATAAGGGCAAGCCAATGTCCACTCCTATGGGATCAGATACAGTTCTATCTAAGGACTATGATGGAGAAGAAGTAGATTAGAAGCTCTACAGAGGGATGATTGGATCACTTTTATACTTAACAACTAGCAGACCTAACGTACATTATGCGGTTTGCTACTGTGCAAGGTGTTAGATATGATGTATGCCCTAAAGACAATTAGGTCAATAGATCTTAATTATGTAATGGTATGAATAATTCATTTTATTAATAAAGACATTTAATCTTTTATTTATATCAGTGTGTCCATATATATTATGATCGGTTAAAATATATTCATTAATATCTTTGTACAAAAGTCCTTGACATAAATATAGCATGAAGTGAGAGATATCATAGTGGGACTATGTTTAGTGAGACCTGCTTTATGTGAAATTATGATTATGTCTAAACTAGCCCTAGTCATGGTTTCATCAAGAAAGGATATTAATGGAATAGTAAGACTAGCACGTGGTCAACTTTCTTGGAAAGGGTCCAAGCAGTTAACCTCCTAAAGACTAAAGGTGGTGCCTTGAGTTTGACATATGAATATATCTGGAAGATATATTAGAGATCGTAGTAAGATAAACACTTGGTATATATATCAATGTGTTAGTGTTTGTCTTCATGTAGTAGCTTTGCGAATATCCACATACTTGAGATGCTAGTTACCTTATGTGGTACTGTCACTATACTTTGGGTCATACCTATTCTCTCAATAATTTAGGGTGTCACGGGTGATTACGGGTATAGTGATAACAGCACGTTGGTAAGCTATGTAGTCTGAAAGAATCCATCGGTTCAGATATATTAAGGAGTTGTACCTGACCGCTTGTTAAAGTGATGATTACTATAAACCTCTGATCAGAGTATGTGATTGATAGAAATAATTTCTAGTCAAAGCACATTATGGTAAAAAGTAATATACTTCGGTAACAAGTAAATAACTGGGATAGCTTGGAGCAACCTCGCTATTGGTGGGTTAACACTTTAACCAAACCCAATAAACTAGATGGTACTAATATTAAAGGATGGAAGGAGTTCATCCCGTTAGACAACTATTGCATAAACTAGGATTAAGTCATAAGCACAAATGAGGTTCCGAGTATTGGGGGATGGTGGACCCTTGCTAGAGGCATACTATAGTCGTTTAAGGTAATTGAGTTCTATTCAAGGTCTAGAACCTCGAGCCAATAGTTACTATAGAACAAGGATTGGTTAAACCTTAACATCTCAATACTTCGGGATCCTATAAGGTCACACACATTGGGCCTTCATAGGATTGAGTAAAGAATTGATAGATTTATTCTATTACGAAAATATAATATAATAATAATTGGATTATTATTTGGTTAGACCAAGAATTTATTTTGACCGGTAACTAATTTTATTAGGGTCATATATAAATTAAAGTGTTGATTAAAATGATTAAATCATTTTTTTGTTAAGCTAGGAATTTTTTATGACCGACAACTTATTTTATTAGGGTCATAAATAAATTAAAATAAATAAATTATTTTTTTGGTTAAACCAGTAATTTATTTTGGTTGGTAACTAATTTTATTAGGGTCATAAATAAATTAAATGAAAGGAGGACTAAAGGAAATTTTGCCGTGGACCTATCAATTTATTCATAGGGTCCATATATGCAAAAGGGCCATCCCATAGGGGCTTGCCTTGAGACAAGCATGGGTGGCAACTCATGCTTGTGCTTGTCGCCCAAATAGAGGATGGCATGGGTATTTTACCCATCCCAAATTTATGAGGGAGCTCTCCTCTCTCCCTATATAAAGCCCCATTCTTCTCATTTCTTAAATACACCACAAGCTCATTCGAGTCTTGATTTGAGATTCCAACGCGACATCTCTCAAGTCAACTCAAGAACAAATACTTTTATTTTTGGGTGGGTTTTGGAGTGGTCTAGCAGCTACTCAAAGCTCTGCGGTTCTTCCTCATTGGGAGGTTTCGATTGGTGGGATTCATGTGGATACTCATAGAGGCCATCCTACACTTGGAGGCTTGTGTAAGAAGGTTCTGCTAAAGCTTGCTTCAACTGGTAAATCTTCTAATTCTCCTTTAATTATTAAGTTGTTTTTAAGCATGTTTAGACTTAATAATTATTATGCTTAGGTTGTTTTGCATGCTAATTTATTTTATACTTAGACTATAACTTAGAGTTATAACATGTTTAAAATAAAATATTTTTATGCTAGGATATAATTCAAGATTATGGTACCTATCCTATGCATGCTAATATAAGTAGAAAATTAATTTATTTAAGGCTTTAATTAATTTACATGCAACTAATAGGAGTTCCTAGGGACAAGGGACAAAATTTTGAATTTTTGCCATGCCTGTTAAGCATGTTCAAAGTGATTGTCAGTTCCCAACAGTGGCATTAGAGCCTGCTTATTTAGTGCATAATTAAGTTAGAAGCGAACCAAATTTTTTTTTCTATATGAAATTATTTAAATTTTATTATTTTGTTTGAAACAATAGATGAACTTAGGCTTTCATTTCATGATTAGAAAATGGATATAGATAATTTTGAACAAGCCCGCTCAACTTGCTCAAAATTATCAAAGACTCAATAAATTATATAAATTACATGGGTTATAGATGCTTTCAATTCACATGAATTGAAAGAATGAAATTTATTAGTCCAATAGAATCCATGTTTTTTCAAGCTTGTGCCCGTATATGTTCTGGCAAGGATTGGACTTGGTGTCTACTCCTCATAGGGCACCTCTCCTACATGGGAATATATATCGGTGCAACTTAAGATAGTAAAGAGGGGATTAAATATGGACTGATTTATTTCTAGTATATAAGATGATTCTTATATATGTTTCTATAACAAAGTAAATATTAAATTATTGAATAAAAACTTAAAGGAAATGTAATATAAATATAACAAATAAAAATGTTAATTATTTTGCATATAATCTGGATTGATGGAATAATTATAATAAAGAGGTTGAACCTACCTAAGGTTAGACCTTATAAATTAATTCTGAAATTCCCTGAATTAATATAAATTATTATAAATATGTTCATCTAATAAATCCTAGATTGGGTGAGACGTATAACACTAATAAAATCTCAAAGTTAATATATTAAGGCGAGTTATAGTCTTCCTTACTCAAATTTATAATACGGTTTTTTTCGGCCATAAAAGTGTTTCGCAAAGGGTTCCTTTTCATCTACATCGACCCATTATAAAAATGAGATAGGGTCTGGCTTAACAGGACTAAGTAGTCCACCATAAAATTGGGGGCTAGCCGCAGAACTGAGACACATTCAAGGAGATGCTAGTATAAGAGCACACGTCCCTTGAAATTAGAGAACTTGAACAAATCAACAATTTCATGCGATGTAAATGGAATGGGATTCCAACTACAACTTACTAATATGGCTTGACTCATAAAATTGGGGGTCATATTAGACTAGTTGTGGATGCTGCCTACTTGGAAATTTAGCTAGGCTAGACTTCCCGAACTCAATAGAATGGGCTTTTGTAAATTTAAAAAAATGGTAGGAAAAATGTATTTAATTAAAAGTCCTTATATTAAATACATGTACTATATACTGAAGTCTAAAAATGTTTCTTTCTTACATCTTGGTTGAAATTTTTATTTAAATACAAATATTTGCGTTGATAACTAATTTTGATTGGCTCTAGCTTCAAAGGGTTTGTTTAGAAATGTGAGGATAATCCTCAAAGTCTTGGGCTTGACGTGTACATTGTATAAAGGTAAGGGTGAACGAGCCATGAGTACATTGGAGCTTATACATACTGATGTATGTGGTTCAATGAGTGTTCAAGCACTAGGAAGATACTCCTACTTCATAACCTTTATTGATGATTACTCACGATATGGTTAACAGTACTTAGTGAAGCATAAGTCCGAAGGTTCTGAAAAATTCAAAATATTCAGAAATGAAGTAGAGAAACAACTTAAGAAAAGTATTAAAGCACTTCAATCTAATCGAGGTGGAGAATACTTAAGTCAAGAGTTTCAGGATTATCTAAAGGAAAACGGGATAGTTCCTTAGTGGACACCTCCTTATACACCCCAATATAATGGAGTGTCTGAAAGGAGGAATTAAACTTTATTAGATATGGTTCGGTCCACGATGAGCCAAGTAGATCTCAGTAAATCCTTTTGGGGATATGCACTAGAGAGCGCAGTTTATGTATTATACAGAGTGCCCTCTAAATCTGTTGATTTTACGCTTTACAAAAGATGGTGCAATAAAAGGCCATCTCTAAGTCACCTTAGAGTATGGAACTGTCCTGCTATGGTAAAGAGGATAGCATCAAATAGGCTAGAAGCTAAATATGATAAATGGCTGTTCATAGGATATCCAAAGGAAACTATCAGATATTTATTTTACCAACCCGAGGCACATAAAGTATTCGTATCTCCGAGTGCTCACTTTTTAGAAAAGGAACCCTTACTTGTAAAAGTTAGTGGGAGCAACCTTGAATTGAAAGTTCAAGAGGAAGAAACAGACAATCATCTGGTTGACCCCATTCTAGATACACAAGAGGGTGTGATCCAACAATAACCTGTAGAAACACAATCATTGCAAAGATCAGCTCATATTCATAAAGGTCCTGAAAGATATGGTTTTATCATCATGGATGATAGGGAACTATATCTTATGGAGGATGATGAATCAAGAACCTATGATAAAGCAATGAAGAGCTCAGATTCTGATAAATGGCTTAAAGCCATGAAATCAGAATGGATTCCATGTTTGAAAACCAAGTTTGGAACTTGGTCGATGCACCGATAGAGGTTAGACCTATTGGGTGCAAATAGGTCTTCAAGAAGAAGACTGGCATGGACAGTAATGTGATTACCTATAAGGCAAGATTGGTTGTGAAAGGTTATAGTCAATGTGAAGGTGTTGACTATGATGAAACTTTCATACCGGTAGCTATACTTAAATCCATCAGAATACTCCTCGCCATTGCTGCTCATCATGATTATGAGATCTCGCAGATGGATGTTAAAACAACATTCTTAAATGGGGATTTGGACTAGGATGTGTATATGACACAGCCTGCAGGTTTTACATCTCAAAATGGCTCAAAGATATGCAAAATGCAAAGGTCTATTTATGGACTTAAACAAGCATCAAGGAGTTGGAATATTAGGTTTGATCAGACAATCCGTGAACTGGATTTCTGTCCAAACATTCAAGAGCTTTGTGTTTACAAGAATGTTAGTGGGAAATCAGTCATTTTCTTAGTATTATATGTCGATGACATTCTACTAATAGGAAATGAAATTTCTCTTCTTTAAAGTATTAAAATATGGTTGTTAAGAAAGTTCTCCATGAAAGACCTTGGAGAAGCAGCATTTATACCAGGTATAAAGATCTATAGAGATAGATTAAAGAAGCTGTTAGGTCTTTCTCAAAGTATATATATAGACAAGTTTTTGAATAGGTTTAACCTTGAGCATTCTAAGAAAGGTTATCTCCCGATGACAAAGGGAATTAACCTATCTAAGGCTGAGTGTCCAAAGACAGCTCAGGAGAGAATGCGCATGAAGGATATACCCTATATATCCGTAATAGGATCCATCATGTATGCTATGATATGTACTAGGCCAGATGTCTCTCAAACTTTGAGCTTTACGAGTAGATATCAATTGGATCTAGGTGAAAAGCACTGGATGGCAGTTAAGGCAATTCTTAAGTACTTGAAAAGGACTAAAGATGAGTTCTTGATATATGGAGATGGACACCTCACAATTAGAGGTTACACTAATGCGAGTTTTCAATCTAACAAGGATGACTTTAAGTCTCGGTCAGGTTTTATATATGTGTATAATGGAGGGGCAGTATGCTGGAAAAGTTCCAAGTAGGAAACTACTACTGATTCAACCACGGAGTTTAAATACATTGCTGCCTATGAAGCAGCAAAAGAAGCTGTCTGGTTAAAGGGATTTATTGGTGATCTCGTTGTGGTGCCTGAGATTGTTGATCCAATTACTTTGTATTTTAATAATAATAGTGCTATAGTTCAGGCAAAAGAACCATGGTCTCATAAGAAAAACAGACAATCAGGGAGATGTTTGATACGAAGATGATAAGATTAGAATATGTCCCCACTGATCGAAACCTTGAGGATGGTCTGACGAAGCCATTGATGTAAGTCAAACATGACTAGCATGTGAAAGCATATGGATTAAGACATATGGCTAATTGGCCGTAGTGCAAGTGGAAGTTTGTTAGATATGATGTATGCCCTTAAGGCAATTAGGGCGATATATCTTAATTATGTAATGGTATGAATAATTCATTTTATTTATAAAGGCATTTAATCTTTTATTTATATTAGTGTGTCCATATATCTTATGACTGGTTAAAATATATTCATTGATATCTTTGTACGAAAGTCCTTGACATAAACATAACATGAAGTGAGAGATATCATAGTGGGACTATGTTTAGTGAGACCTGCTTCATGTGCAATTATGATTATGTCTAAACTATCCCTAGTCATAGTTTCATCAAGAAAGGATATTGATGGAACAGTAAGACTAGTATGTGGTCAACTTTCTTGGAAAGGGTCCAAGCAGTTAACCTCCTAAAGACTGAAGGTGGTGCCTTGAGTTTCATACATGGATATATTTGGAAGATATATTGGAGACCCCAGTAAGATAAACACTTGGTATATATATCAATGTGTTAGTGTTTATCTTCATGAAGTAGCTTTGCAAATATCCTCATACTTGAGATGCTAGTTACCTTGTGTGGTACTATCACTATACTTTGGGTCATACCTATTTACTCTTTAATTTAGGGTACCACGGGTGATTGCGGGTATAGTGATGACAACATGTTGGTAAGCTATGTGGTTGGAAACAATCCATCGCTCCGGATATATTAAGGAGTTGTACCTGACCGCTTGATGAAGTGATGATTACTATAAACCTCTGATCAAAGTATGTGATTGATAGAAATAGTTTCTAGTCAAAGCACATTATGGTAAAAAGTAATATACTTCGGTAACAAATTAATAACTGGGATAGCTTGGAGCAACCTCGCTATTGGTGGGTTAACACTTTAACCGAACTAATTTTAAAGAATGGAAAGAGTTCATCACATCGGACAACTATTGCATAAACCAGGATTAAGTCATAAGCACAAATGAAGTTCTGAGTAATGGGGGATGGTGGACCCTTGCTAGAGGCGTACTACAGTCGTTTAAGGTAATCGAGTTCTATTCACGATCTAGAACCTTGAGCCAATAGTTCCTATAGAACAAGGATTGGTTAAGCCTTAATAGCTCCATACTTCGGGATCCTATAAGGTCACACACATTGGACCTTCATTGGAC
This sequence comes from Euphorbia pulcherrima, assembly GCA_947683365.1. Classification (NCBI taxonomy): domain Eukaryota; kingdom Viridiplantae; phylum Streptophyta; class Magnoliopsida; order Malpighiales; family Euphorbiaceae; genus Euphorbia; species Euphorbia pulcherrima. Next base: position 14,142,999 of record CANTUS010000007.1, read on the forward strand.
TAAGTAAAGAATTAATAGATTTATTCTATTACAAAAATATAATATAATAATATTTGGATTATTATTTGGTTAGACCAAGAATTTATTTTGACCGGTAACTAATTTTATTAGGGACATAAATAAAGTAAAGTGTTGATTAAAATGATTAAATCATTTTTTTAGTTAAGCCAAAAATTTATTTTGACCGGCAACTAATTTTATTAGGGTCCTAAATAAATTAAAATAATTAAATTAATTTTTTGGTTAATCCAGTAAATTTTTTTGTCCAGTAACTAATTTTATTAGGGTCATAAATAAATTAAATGATGAAAGGAGGATTAAAGGGAATTTTATGGACCTATGAATTTATTCATACGGTCCATATATGCAAAGGGCCAGCCCATGGGGGTTGCGGCAAGCTAGGCTTGCGGCATGAGCCACAACCCCAAGCTTGCGGCCAGGGCTTGCCTTGAGACAAGCATGGGTGGCAAGCCATGCTTGTGCTTGCCGTTCAAATGGAGGGTGGGATGGGTATTTTACCTATCCCACATTTATGAGGGGAGCTCTCCCCTCTCCCTATATAAAGCCCCATTCTTCTCATTTCTCAAATGCACCACAAGCTCATTCGAGTCTTGATTTGAGATTCTAACACGATATCTCTCAAGTCAACTCAAGAGCAAATACTTTTATTTTCGGGTGGGATTTAGAGTGGTCTAGCAGCTACTCAAAGCTCTGCGGTTCTTCCTCATTGGGAGGTTTCGGTTGGTGGGGTTCATGTGGATACTCATAGAGGCTATCCTACACTTAGAGCCTTGTGTAAGAAGATTCTGCTTCAATTGATAAGTCTTCTAATTCTCCTTTAATTATTAAGTCTTTTTCTTTAAACGTTTTTAGACTTAATAATTATTATGCTTAGGTTGTTTTGCATGCTAATTTATTTTATGCTTAGACTATAACTTAGAGTTATAATATATTTAAAATAAAATATTTTTATGCTAGGATATAATTCATAATTATGGTATGCCTAGCCTATGCATGCTAATCTAAGTAGAGAATTAATTTAGTTAAGTCTTTAATTAATTTATATGCAACTAATAGGAGTTCCTAGGAAAAATGACAAAATTTTGAATTTCCGCCATGCCTACTATGGATGTTCAAAGTGACTGTTAGTTCTCAACACAAGATATCAAGCAAATCCAAGGGATTCACATCTTAAAGCCATAAAAGGGTTCTTAGATATCTTCTAGGAAATACTAAAGTTGGTCTATGGTATCCCAGCAATGGAAATTCCACTTTGCAAGGCTAAACTGATGCTGATTATGGGAGAGATATGCTAGAGAGAAAAAGTACATCTGAAGGCTGTCACTTTCTTAGGGATTACTTGGTGTCATGGTATAGGAAGAAGCAAACCTCAGTAGCCTTATCAACCACAGAATCTGAATATATGGCAGCTAGAAGTTGTGTTGCTCAACTCCTATGGATCAAGAAGTAACTAGAAGATTATGGGGCCCAAGCACGATGTGTTGATGTTATGTGTGACAACAAAGGTGCAATTGATGTGTCAAAGAATCTAGTGCTACATAGTAGGATGAAGCATGTTAATATCAGGCACCATTTCATCAGAGATCATGTCATAAAGAAGGATGTAATTTTAGTTTATATTCCAACAAATGAGCAAAGGACAGATATCTTTACTAAACCACTAAGTAAAGATCAATTTAACAAGCTAAGGGAGGCAATTGGAATGTCAAATCCAATTTGAAGAAGGATCTAGAAGACAAATAGCAGTTATTTTAGTCTTAAATCAATCAATGAGTCAAGGGAGAAAACAAAAGTAAGTCAATTCTGGATTCGGAAGGAAATATTGGTAGATCAGCAGACAAGAGTGACTAATGGCAGTAAAAGTGCGAAAAAGTAATTGTACACTTTTTGAATTTCAAATGTTTATTGGGCAAAGCAAGCACTGTAAAGTCACAACAGTTATGAAAGAATAAACTTTTCTAATTCTTCAGTTTAAACGCCATTAACTTCTCTCCTCAAAACTTAACTACCACGTTATTGATCTAGTTAGTTTTAACAGCTTATGGATTACCATATTACCCTCACCTTGGAAATTCTATAAAAAGTCCAGAAGTTTCACCTTCTTCTTCATGCAAGCAACTAATCTACTATTACTCTAGAATTTCTCTCTTAGAAACCCTAAATTCACAAATCCTTTCTTTCTAAACCTCTCAAATGGCAAAAAATCAAGCCAAAACAACTCCTCCTCCAATGAACATCTTCAAGGTGGAAGATCTTCATGACACAGATTTTATTCCTATTAAAAGAGTAAGCTCGGACACAATCATCCACTCAGATTACCTTGGTGATGGCTTTTTATTATTCTCCATCGAACCATATGCCCAACTTCTAAAAGAACAACATCTAGAGGTCTTCCTCAAGATGAACAACCCAACTTATCCAGTTCTCATAAAATAGTTCTATGATAATCTCAAAACCCACACCTATTATGATGCTCTCCGGACCACAGTGAAAGGAAAAGTTATATCTCTGACTCTGGAATTCTTTGTCACTCACCTTGATATGAAGAATCAGGGAGTGATGATGAGGATTGATGGTGATGAGAAAACTATCAAATATAATCCAAATTTATTACTTCCCGAGCAATTCTTTGGAGACAAGTGTTCAACTCTATGGCCAGACACCCCAAGACTGCTCCAGTTCATTTTGGCCAAGTTTGTGTTAGTCTGGAGGGGATCCCTTAACACTGCATCTTCCTTCTAGCACTGTGTCCTTCAATATTGGGTGGAGAAAAGAGTTATCAACATGCCAGTGCTCCTAATTTACTACGTCTGGCAGCACAAGTACTTCTATGGAGGCCTTATCAATAGAATCTTGATTGAGAAGGGGATAGATCTCACTGAAGAAGAGTCAGTGGAAGGCAAGGAAATTCTAAAGAAGAACTTCCAAAAATTAACCTTTGGTAAGACCTGGGATGAGGAGAAGGCCCTAAGGTAGAGGAAAGAAAAGCAGGAGAAGAGTAGGGTCCATAAACCCTGAAGTACTATTAAAAAGGTTTCGGTACAAAAAAGGGCTAGGATCACAAGACCTAAGGCTTTGAGAAAGATAAATTTAAAGCATATGGTGGAAGAAGTGGAGGGGGTTGATGAGGATAAGATGACTCTTAACTAGATTATGAAGTAGACTCTAGAAAAGCCAAGAAGGAGGCTTATTAAGGTTGCGACCAAAAGGGAGAAAGTAGTTGATTTGGAGGACTTAGAACTAGAAGAAAAAGAGGTACAGATTAGTCTTATGAAGAGATCATTGAGCACAATGTGCCTCAAGTAGTGAGACTGAGGAAGAAGAGCCTATTCTAAAGAGAAAGCCACTTTTAGAGAAGGGGCCAACTTTTACACAAGCCCTTCAAGCTAAAAGAGCCAAGCTAACCATACGAAGGGCTTCCTCCGGGATCACAATACAGGAACCAGTTCCTTAAAGTAGTCCTATTGCACCAACAAAGGATCTAGAGTACAACAATACGATGGCTGCTATTGAGGCTAATCAAAGAGTAAATCAATCTCTCCTATCTATTGAAGGCCCCAGAAGCACATCCAGAGCAGCCACACAAGTCACTCCTCCGGTCTCTCCCACTCTAAGAATAACCATCGCTCCTTTCGATCTACAACTACTGCAAGAGGGAAATAGTGAAGAGGACCTCTTCATATTCAAAGCCAGAACAAAACCTCTCCCTGATTCTCATCTTCTTCCAGAGGTTGAAATAGCTATAGTTGAAAGTCTTGAAAAGGCATTTAAAAAGGATGTTGAGGACACTGCCAACATTCCTAAAATACGTAAGAAGTCAGAACCAAAAGTCCTAAAAAGGCATTTGAAGGGGAGATTAAGGACAATACCAATCTTTCGAAAGTTAGTATAGAAAAGGAAACTGAAGAAGCAATAGAATCTACAGAACAACTGAACACTGTGGTAACTCTTGACTTTAACCCAAATATTGTTACTACTATGGCTGGTGATGCAACTAAAAATCAAGGCAACTTGGATGCCACTAACACACTAAGTGGATCTAAGGTAGTTGAGCTTAACCCGAAGCAAACTGCTTCGGAGGAAGGAGTTAGTCTAGGATCCAATGTGCACACTACTATAGTGGACTCACAGGGCAAGACCACTCTAGAGGATAGGTTGGAATAAAATAGAGCATAGAAGAAGGATGGTGAGGAAGAAGAATCTTCCAGCTCTAGATCAGAGGAAACCAGAAGCAGCTTCAGATCTGAGGAAGAATCCTCAACTGATAGTGAGGTGCGGAGGAAAATAACCAACCCCAAACCCTCAAGAGCAGAAAAAGTAAGAATGGCCCTAAGCTTGTTGGAGCAAGCCACTCTAAAAGGGCAAATGGATAATGAGTTCAAGCCAATGCTCCGGGACATTTACACAAAACTGATTTCAATAAAGAAGCTAATGAAAGATAAATCCATGGCTCCAGATTTAAAAGCAGAGTTGGGAGGAATAAAGGCAACCATGGAAAACATTGAGAAAAGGGTGAATCAATTCCCTAATGCTACACTAGTTGCAGAAACCTCACTCTCCCAAATTACTCCTACACTCAACTAACTGACCTCTACAATTACCACTACCAATAGGGCAGCAACATGAGGTGCAATTAGAGTAGAAAATAATTGTGCTACTATCATGGGACATGTCACCTCTACCTCCAATGAACTCAAGATAAAGATGAAGGAGTACTTAGAAACCAAGTTTGAAAACTTGCTAAAATTCATCTCCAATGCTCTATCTGAATCATCCAAAGATATCTCTTTCGGAATAACAACTCTCACTGATGACCATACAACTTTCAAGGAGCAGCTCAAGAAATTTCTCAAGGAAGATTTGTCAAAACTCCTTGAAAAGGTTGTAGATGACACCTCTATTTCTGATCTCATTGGCACCTAAAAAAAACTTTTGACATTGAACTCCGGCACATCAATGAAAGCATCCACAATGGAAGAAAAGCCGAAATTAAGGAGGTTCAAAAGCTCTGCTATAGTATGAATAATTTAAGCCTTACTGCTCCTTCCTCCTCCGTATCTTCATCTACTATTCCAGAAAGTCTGCTCTTACCAATTATCCAAGACTTGGTTCAACATATAGGAGATACAAGATTCTTTGGATATAAATGCCAACTCACACACCTGAAAGCTATGTTCCCCTTCTTTGAAGAAAAAGACATACAACATGCTCTAACCATGTACCCAAATCTCACCAAATCATATGCACAGCTCTGAAGCTAATCAAGCCACTCCATCTCATCATTGCAACTATAGACAAAATTGTTGAGCAACGTCTGGTAGGGAATTCAGATTACTCTATTTTATTTAAAGCCTGGGAAAAGAAATGGGATCAATGATCTTACATGGTTATAGACCCCCCAGTAGATTCAAACAAAAAGGGGGAGAAAGGTAAAGAGGGAGAAGCATTTAAAAAGGACAAGGAGAAGAATAGTTTCTTAGAACAGCTATCTTAATGTAAAAATCTGTAATAGCTAGTTCTAAAATTTTTTCACTTATATTCTTTAGTATCTATAACCCTAAACTTCATTGATGTTAACTATTGTTAACAACAAAAGTTATATATAGTGAAAATTATGATTCAAAATTACTTTTAAGTACAACTTTCAATTGTACCTCAAAAACTTAGAAGTTAGAATAAAAGAAGATTAGGGGAGCTAGGATGCTAAAATTATGGGGGAGTAAATTTGTAAGTGACTAAGTATCAAGAATCAAACTTATCTCATATTTCTTAGTTTTTATGCTCACTGTACTTAGGTTTTTGTTTCCATCAAATTGGGGAGATTGTTGGGAGACATAATCCAGAAGAATCATATCAAGAACATATCCGTATCGGGTTTGAAGCAAACAAAACCTCTAAGTCAAAGAAGAGCATTTTAATACATATTGAAGACCACAAATTCCTAAGTTTATAAAGAAAGCCTTCGGTTAGAGTTTGGAAAGGAAACAAACTTCTAACTCTTTAAAAACAGCATCCGGAGAAAGAGACTGATTGAAGAGCATTCGAATAAGATTAAATCTGAAGACATATAGAAGATTCAACTTACATGGTGAAAAGGGGAAAGTTCAAATTAACTTTTCCTTCCATATTGGTCTGAAGTCAAAGTTCTTTTTGCCTTGGAAAATGAAAAAGTGACAACTTACACGCTTTTCAGAAAAGGAAAAATATCTAACTTGGAAAGAGAAAAAGGCAACAACCTTTTTAACCTAGACCAATTAGATGGCACGTGGAGAACACATAACTAACAAAGCTTGCCTAGATTTTGGCAGTGCACAAATGCCAAATAAATGTCAACTGGCACCTTATTCAAACAAGTCAAATTAATGAGTCTAATGGATTAACCAATGACTCCTAAAGTGCCACCTCATACCTTATCAATGGTGAAGATTCAAGATCAGCCTCAACAGTACACAACGGCTATATTTATGATCAAAGCCTATAAAAGGGAAGCTTCATATGTTGAGAAGGTGCTAGTTGATTTTCAAAAAAAGGCTATTACATTAAGAACTCAAGAAAAATAAATCAGTAAACCAAATCCCTCCAAGAACCATTAACTAAAATCAGTTTGTAAGATATCACAAGTGAAAGTTATAAACTTGTAGAATTCAAAACCTTTTCTTTAGAAAAGCTATTGTGAAATCTCATACTTGGATGAGTATTGAGATTGGGACTTAGCTTAAACTAGGAAAGTTTAAGTGGTATATCCCTGTGGGACTCAACTTAAATTTGGGTAGAATTTAAGTGGTATATCCTGCTAAAGAGAAAGGACTCAGCCATAAGTTGGTGATTTTGGCAGTATATCCTACATCCGGAAGAGAAACCATCATCCAGAGACCCCGAGAAAGGACTCAACTAAAGATTGGTGTCTTTAGTGGTATATCCTACATCCAGAGGAGAAAACAACTCCAAAGACAACTGTAAAGGATTGATTCCTACTTGTTGGAAGGAATCTCACAAGTGGACAAAGCTTGTGGGAGGAAACTCTAGGGACTAGACGTAGGCAGGGCCGAACCAGTATAAATCCCTTATGTTTGATTACTTTAATCTTTTACTTTATTGCATTATCTTTTATATCTATATCATCTGACTCATTAACTTTTAACTAAATCAAACAAGTTGCATAAGACTTCTATAAGTCTATAAATTCGGCAAAAACGGGCCATTCACCCCCCTTTGACCTTAAACATATACGTATAGGGACCAACAATTTCTTTTGAATTAGACTAGCTCTTCTTGCATTGCAATTATCCAATTATAATCAAACTCAGAATCTTCAAACTTCTTAGGTTCAATCAATGAGATAAATGTTGAATGGCTCATCATTCTGTTCAGCTGACCTCTAGTCAGCATTAGATTTTGCACACTGTCAAGAATCTTGTCAACTGGGTGATCCCTTCTTACTCTGACTTCTCTTGGTAGATCAGGATCAACTCGCTGAGCTACTATCATTGGTTGACCATCATCATCATCACCAAAGTTGATGGGTTGGTCCAAATCAGCTTCATAAACATCCTTCATTGGGGTTGGATCAGGTATAACTATGGGCTGACTTACTGATCCACTAATTGGATCCTGTACTTCTTCATCATCACTAGCTTCTTTACCTGCATTGTTAGTTTCATTGAAATCTACATGCATGGATTCCTCTAAAATGCCGGTTCTCTTAAAATACACTCTGTATGCCCTACTGTGTGTTGAGTAACCCAAAAACACTCCTTCATCAGCCTTAGGATCAAATTTATCCAATTGGTCCTTTGTGTTTAATATAAAGCATTTACCACCAAAGGCTTTAAGATTACAAACCTTAGGCTTGCACCCTTTCCAAAGTTCATAGGGAGTTTTGTTCAAAACTGAGCGAATTAAAACTCTGTTTAGAATGTATTAGGTTTTGTTAACAGATTCTTCCCAGAAATACTTTGTAGGTTGTTATCACTCAGTATAGGATAACCCATCTCCGTAATAGTGTGATTCTTTATCTCAACAACCCCATTCTATTGAGGTGTATGAGGAGAAGAAATTATGGTCAATACCATGCTTAGAACATAATTCCTCAAACTGCCTATTTTTGAATTCTCTTCCATGGTCATTGTGGATTCTATTAATTTTAAGGTCCTTTTCATTCATGATTCCGGTAGCTATCCTAGAGAAAGATTTAAATGTTTCATCTTTGCTTGCAAGCAAGATAACCTAAGTGAACCTGGTCAGATCATCTACAACAACTAGGGTGTATTTCATACCACCAAGACTTGGTGGCAATATAGGCCCAAACAAATCTATGTGTAAGAGATCAAAGGGATGAGAGGAAGATAACCCAAATAAAGAACTAAAGGTCTTCCTAAACTATTTCTCAAGTTGGCATGCTGAGCAGAGCCAACTAGATTGGGTAAACCCTCAATAAGTTCCTTTCTTGCTAATTTGGACAGACTAGTCATATTGATATGTCCTAACCTTCTGTGTCATAGCCATGAATTTTCATCGTTAAAGACTAAGCATATATCATTGGAGCCAGGGGATAAATCAATCATATAAATATTATTAATTCTAGGAGCATAAAGAATAGTTTGGACAGAGTTACCATCAATAACTGAGCAGGCCACTGAGTCAAATACCACTTTCCTGCCTTTGTCACAAAGCTGAGAAATGCTTAGCAAGTTGAACTTTAGGCCTTTTACCAGAGACACATTCTCAATTAAAGGCTTGACTCCCATTGTACTATTGCTAACAATTTTCCCTTTTTGGTTATCTCCAAAGCTGACACTTCCATTCCTTTTGTGCTCCAATATGATGAATTGACTTTCATCACCTATCATATGCCTCGAGCATCAACTATCCAAATACTACATTCTTCTACCATCAGTGGATCTCAGGCTCACTTACAAAATAGTTAAGTTTTCTTAGGTACCCATGCCTTTTGTTGGCTGGGTCCTCCCTTGTTAGTGGTTGTTATCCTAGACCAGTCATGCTCATCATAGTAACCACTTTTGTGTCTACACATGACTAAAGCATGTCCAGCTTTTCCGCAAAAAATTACACGCAGCCTAATGAATAGGCATGCTCACTTTCCTCTTTTAAGAAATCTTGTTAGAGTGGTGAGTGCGGTTACTCTGAGTACTCCTGTTGGTTTGAGGGGGGACCACACCTTTTTCAAAGTTGTTAATTTAGCAGCTAACTCATTCATTTGTTTAATTAGCTTGCTATTATATCCATCATGGTACTCAGATTTTTCCGTAAGGTATAAGATGTGAAGTGAGGTAGAGGAATTACAGTCCTCTAGATCATCACACCTCCTCTAGAGTACTTTAATGCATTTGGCTGACTTCTTAGTCATGTTAATAACATCATTAAGTACTGCAGCAAGTTCATCTGTTGACAAAGGGGGTTCAAGATTTACCTCTGGTTGTTTTCCTTTTTCTTTCCTCCTATCGGCTGACTGGTTTGAAGCAAAAGCTTTCTTTTTTCTCTTTTTCTTGAACATGTCTTTCTTGGCTTTTGCACAGCTGGATTAGATATCACTTTCTCACCACGCTCAAAACACTTGATTTCCTTACTATGTTCCTTGCAAGGTCTCTCATTAGCATCCTTCTTGTATTGACTGGGCTTCTTACTAGTGAACTTCTGATAGTTTCCATCCTTCTTTAGGAATTGTTTGAATTTCCTGGTGATCAGAGCCATATTCTCTTTCATCTCCTCTAGATATTCTTCCTCAGAAGAATTATCAGCTTTGAGAATAGTGAGCTCATCAAACTTATAGGTCTTGAGATCATGAGCCTCTTTAATATCACTCTTCTTAGCATCCTAATCCTGAGTGAGAATTCTCAGAATTTTCTTGACAGTTTCTTCTTCTGTGAAATTCTTGCCAAGTCTTTTAAGCTCATTTACAATTTTCATGAATTTGGTGTTCATGTTTGAGATGTCTTCCTTGGGTTGCATATGGAATATTTCATAATCTTTTATGGGAATGTTGATCTTGAACTCAATGACTTTGTCTGTACCTTTATAAGTCACCTCCAACTTCTTCTAGATCCCCTAAGCAGTTTTACACCTTGAGATTCTATTGAACCTAGTTGCATCAAGAGCACAGTGAAGATAGTCAATAGCAGCTGCATTCTCCTTGAGTCTAATCATGTCAATATTATCCCATTCATCAGGATACTTCTTAATTCAAACTCCACTCTTTACTATAGAGGGAATAAATGGCTCATCAATAATGGCCGCCCAGGCAAACATGCTTTGAGACTAGATGAAATTCTTCATCATGTTCTTCCAATAAGTATAGTGCTCTCCATTGAACATGGGAGGTATGGTCACAGACATTGCTTCAGGAAGAATGTATGGCTGAGCTCTTCCAATGGAATCTCCTCCTTTATACACCATGGTTTTTATCTCAAGATTGTTAGATCTTTAGATTGAGAATATGCTCTAATACCACTTATTGGTCCCTAACTCAACAAGTTAGAGGGGGGGGGGGGGGGGGGGTGAATGACTCGCTCTATTAAAATAGGTAACGTTTTTTGCAATTAACCAATTTCCACTGAGTAGGTAAGCGGGCTGAGTAGAAAATATGAAGAACCTCAACTGTAAAGTAGAAAACATAGAGATTTATACTGGTTTAGCAACCTGTACCTACCTTCAGTCCCCATAGAGTGTCTTCACTTTAATCCACTAATCTCAACTCCTTTACCCTAGGCAGAGAAGACTTTCACAGAGTTTCCCAATTACAACTGAGTACCCTCATCACTGTAATCACTCACTAGCTGAGTAGAATACACTCTTCTACCAGCAACTCAAAAGAGTTCAAACAAGAGCTGGATTCAACTTATAGAAACGTTGATCCAATTACAATAATCAAATATTACAGTTTAAATGATCTATTCTATTCTCTCTTATTCTAAAGCAGATTCTCACTGAGTAGTTGCTTTCTTGATGAATTTCTTTAAAGTTGAGAAATTGACAGAGTTTTGGCTTCTTAGAAATTCAGGTGTATTCACCAAGTTCTAACGCTTGCCTACTTGCTCCTTTTGTAGATGAAATCAAGAATTTAGCTGCTGAACTAGCTTTGGCATCTTCTACAAATTAACAGCTCAGCTATCCACCCGTTGCTTCTTTAAATCGATCCATTGGGAGACAGAATCGCATTGTTATGAGATAGAGATCAATCCGTTGTGAGATAGATTGAGATAGTTCTTCAATTTTGAATTCTTGTCTCTTTGATGCTAAAAATTCGTTACAGAGATTGTGCACTGACTTGCTACGTGTCATCTTCCCATTCCTTCTGGTAATCTGGCGAACTTGTAGAGTCACACATTTGTAGGAGATACGAGCTGCTTCAATCCAATTTGACTTTATCTTCTTGCAGCTTTTCTCTGGACAATCCTTGTCTTTATCAGCGCTGGTCTTTTTGTCTTTTCCGCATCATTAATTCCTTTTATCTTTTGTATGACGTATTTCATTAATGTCTGTAAAAGTGTTAGACCAACAAGCAAGACCATTTTCCTTAAATGGAAAGGTCAGTGCAATTGATTAAGCAAGATAACTCAGTGAAAGATAAATAATAATAAGCGCAGCTGAAACAAAATCTAATTATCGAGTGCTGAGTGAACAGTACTTAGTTAGCGGACTAAGAACACAGCTAAGCTTAAAGCAACTTAGAGTTAAATCATAGAACTAGGTTAGTGGAGAATTCTAATTCTACCCTTGAATCAAAGTACATAGCCAGGACCATAGACTAAATGATTTAACTTCATTATTGACTTAATTTGCTCAAACTAAACTTAATTGTTATGATCAAAACTTCAAGCACTACTAAGTCACCACTGAGTCAGTCCATCCTTGTGCTGGGTTCAACAGAACCATAAATTTCATTGTTATCATTCAAAATAGAAATTCAAACATATAACTAGCATTCTACTAGATATTTACCAGTACTTATCAGATACCTGCTAGATTCATTCTTCAATTGTTCATTGGAAGTTTGTTCAATCCACCAAGTTCATGTTTGTACATGGTTTTTACTACACTTCATAAATATAAACCAGCATCCTACCAGATACCTACCAGATTTTGTTGAATTAAAAACTAAAATTCAAACATATGAAAACACGATTCTTACTAGATATCTACCAGTTACTTACTAGATATCAAACAGCCGGAATTTTTTTTCCAAAATATATATCACAATGGATGGCCTTTCGAAGATAAAAATGAGAAGAAGAAAAAACTCTAAAGCGGCATATAAATGAATGGTTTGAAAGATAATGTCAAAATAAGATTAAAAAAAGAATAGTATGTGAATAGTGTACGTGAACAGTAGCATAAATAGAGGTTGAGCTTATTCCCTTATATGGAAACTTCAAATTGGTTAGAGAGTGCAAATAATAAATAAGGAAATAAAGATGTAAATATGAAACTTAAATAGTATTTTTTAAACAATTTTCCTTGTTTTTTAAGCCTTTGTTTGTGACTAGATCTGGTATGGTCCGGGTTCAGGCCTAATTAAAAAATTAGTAGCTCAATCCATAGAAAATAAAAGTCGAGCTCGGGCCAGGCTTTACAATAAAATCAATGGATCTTTATATAAATGGGCTGAAAAAATAAAAATATTTAGCCCAAGGAATTAACAATTAACAAGAAGAGAGAGAACATGGCAAAATAATCTCATCTTTACGTTACAGTGATAAAAAATCCCAACCATCTCTTCCACTTCCTCTCCCTCTCCCTCTCACACTTTCAACAAAAATGAAATCCAAAAAGCTTCAAAAAAAATCGTAAAATCGTTCCATAATCTTCAAAATGTTTAGATAATCTACAAACATAGTTGAGTCAACTTCAGAAAATGAAAAACCGTTCTCATCCGCAACATTCATCATTCAAAAATCATTCACATTCATCATATAAAATAGTTCTATTCACTTCAGATAACTGAAAATCATTATCGATTGTGCTCAAAAATCTTCTACTGCTTTGATTTCCTATTTAAAATTGCAAAAATTCAACGGGTACGAATTGGTGTACTCGTCAATTGAAAAACTCAGTTTCTATTTTTCTTTCTTCTTTGTTGCTTTTGCTAATTTCAGATTTAATGGTTGCTTTTAATAGCTTATTTCTAGTTTACTAATTGTGGCTTTGGTTTCTTATCTTTGATCCTAAATTTTGATAATAATGGTTGGGTTTAGAAAAATTTTGGGGTTTTTTTTATGTTAAATGTATTGCATGTCAATTTTTGTTAGCTATTTGAAATGATGAATGGTTTGATTTGAGGAAAATCTCATGTGAAGTGTGCAGATGAGGTGTTTGTAGAAATGCCTGAATAATAATTGGTAAAAATTATGTACAATAGAAATCAAATAGACGCATGATAGACATACACTATATATCCACTATATATATCAGATGAAACTAAAATTGTCATGATATATACATCAGATGTTCAATACAAGAAACAAGTTTTCAAAAATTAGGTCTTCACTTTGTTATTGTTGTTGATTGATTTTAAAACGATTGGAAAGTTGATATCTCTGTGTTTCTTTTGAATATTATGACGATGATGATAATAATTGGATTCTTTTGTATGCTTGAATTTTCTAATTTAAACTAAACTGGATTCTGGATCCATACCATGAGCTTATTTTGATTTTGATTTTGATTTTGGATTAGGAGTTCTGTGGTTGTTTTTTCCTTGTTAATTTTATAAATTGCATTGATGTATTCATTTAAATGTGTTCAATTCTTCAAACATTGCATTGCCACTGCTCGATAGGTTTCTTTAAAAGTTTTCAAAGAATTTCAGCACTATGTCATTTGTTTTTAGCAGTCCGAGAGTTGCCTATTTGGAAGCACGGTGTAACTTGTCCTTAAGTCTTTTGTAATTATAATTAAAGCAGTTTTTGGAAAGATTTATTACATCTTCTTCATAAAAATATCTTATTATAATACTAATATTATGTATACAAAATAAATTGCAATGATTGTAGTATGTTTATGCTGAGCTTTCTGGAGTATATGATTGAGCAGAAACCAATCCCAGATCAGTTTGATGTCCATATCCATAGAATACGGTTGGCTAGCTTTGAGCTTATACATGAATGGAAGGGAATATCTGGAAACCAAACTTGAGAGCCATGAACAATATATCGACACAATATACAGTCCACAGAGATAGTTCTGATGGTCAATTATGTTTGATTTCTGGAAATCTTGTATGGTTAGAGATCTAAGTAGTTGGAATTGATGTTTGGTTGAACATACTTGAATTTTAATAGTTATGATATTGTGTTTGCCAATAAAAAATCTTTTATCTTTTTTCATAATATATTATATGTTTCATAATTCAATTGGAGAACTATGACACTTATAGTAGATATTAGGCATATTCTACATAACGACAATCAATAACTAAAAAAAGCAACAACTAATATTGTATGTATTCAATAGACATCTAATAGTTTACCAATAGACATTTGATAGAAATTCAATAGACATCCGATATTAATCCAATAAACAACTGATGAAACATCCAGAATAATAACAAAATACTATAGACAACCAATGTATATCACTTATTCCAACGAAAAAAGAAACAGTAATAAAAAAGGATCAATATTCGATATAAAAAATATCAATCTATTAGAAATCTATTGAAATGCCAATCGAAAACACATAAGTTAATTACATATACTTGTAAAAATGTCGAAAATCAACTTAAAAAAAGTGACAACTGAAATTTAAAATATACATGTACATATGTCTAATATCAATTTCAAAATAGATTTTCTAATAAAAGTCTAGTAGATGTTTTGTAAATGTCCAATAGATAACCAATAGATGTTTGGTAGATGTCTAGTGAATACTGCAAAAATTTCTTTTGAGCTAACTCGATGCTGCTAACCACTGCCTGAAAAGTCCATCCTAGAAGAGCAACAATCGATGATGTTGCTAGTGACTCAGACATTGCTGCAAAAAAAATTGAACCATACCATATATCAGCAACAATGAATGAATTACAAATTATGTTGTTGGTTTCTAAGATTCAAGCCTAATTGAAAAAGTAGTAACTAATTCACTATGAAAATAAACACTAAAACTACTAGCAAATCTTTGCAATCAATCACCAAAACGTTTTTTCATATAATTGAATGTCATATCATATCTATTGAGACTCAAATAGAATTTTAGTCTTCTTCATTTAAGTCAGAAGCATAACATTAACAAGCACTAATCAAGGGATTCTTCGCTTAAAATCAAAATTAGGCTGAAGTTCAATAATATAAAAAAATGATATTCAGCAACATGATAGATATCCTATAGAAATCCAATAGAAATAGGGTAAATAACTAGTATACGTCTAAATGAACACCTGCTAACAATTGCAAAGGAGCCAACAACGATCTAGTAGATACATAGTAAATAACTGATAGATATCTAATAGAAATCTAATATAAATACCACATAAAAAATCAATGAATTGTAAAACATTGAACAAAAGCAAAAGCAAAGCATAAAAACTGATTACCTTCAACATTACTAAAAACAATAGAGAGTATTGTCACACACAAAAAATAATCAGTTTTTAGCATGCTTCAAGCAACAAATAGAGCAAAATCCCACTCTAGAAACTCAAAGCAGCAAATCAAGTCCAAAGAAACAACAACAAACATACCTGTTGAATCCAACACAAGTCTAGGCTAACTTAGTTGATGACTCAGTTGTGCTTAATGTTTTGATCATATCAATTAAGTTAAGTTTGAGTTAATTAAATCAATAATGATGTTAAAATAAATAGTCTATGGTTATATGTAAGTTATTGAATTTGAGAATTTCAAGTCTCCACTCAACACTCGGTATTTAGATTGTGTTTCAACTGTGTTTATTATTTATTCTTTTCACTGAGTTACTTCCATTTCCAGTAATGCTGACCATTTCATTTAAGGAAAAATGGAATCTTGCTTTTTGTTCTGCTACTTTTACAGACATTAATGAAAGACATCATACAAAAGACAAAAGGAAATAATGATGCGACAAAGACACAAAGCCCAACGCTGGTAAAGACAATGTTTGTCCAGAGAAAAGCTGCGAGGAGACAAAGTCAAAATTGGATTAAACCAACACGTATCTCCTATAAATGTGTGACTCTACAAGATTGTCAGATTACCAGAAGGAATAGGAAGATGACAAGTAGCAAGTCAGCGCAAGTTCTCTCTAACAGATTTATGGCAACAAGTGACAAAGATTCAAATTTGAAGCTCTGATTCAATCTGTTTCTTTACGGATTGATTTCTATCTCACAATGGTGTGATTCTATCTCTCAACAGATTGATTTGAAGAAGCAACAGGTGGATAGCTGAGCTATCAAATTACAGAAGATGCCAAGGCCAGTTCAATGGCTACATTCTTGATTTCAACTATAAAAGGAGAAGGTAGGCTAGTGTTAGAACTATTTGAACACATCTGAATTTTAAAGAAACTAAATCTCTATCAAATTCCAAGCTTTACAGAAATTCAATCAAGAAAGCAACTACTCAGAGAGAATCTTCTTTGCAATAAGTGAGAATAGAATAGATCAATAGAATTGTAATATTTGATTATTATAACTGGACCAATGTCTCTATAAGTTCAATCTAGCTCTTGTTTAGAATTGTGTTGAGTTGCTGGTAGAAGAGGGTATTCTACTCAGTGGGTGAGTGATTACAATGAGGATGGTACTCAGTTGTAATTGGAAAACTCTGTGAAAGGCTTCTCCACCTAGGGTAAAGGAGTTGAGATTAGTGGATTAAAGCCAAGACACTCTCTTGGGACTAGATGTAACCATAGGTTACCGAACTAGTATAAAATCTCAGTGTTCTTTACTTTATTGTTGAAGCTTTACTCAATTTCTGTTCAGCTCACTGACTAACTCAGCGAGGATTCCTTAATCACAAAAGTTACCTATTTTAATCTAGCAAGTCAGTCACCCCTCTCCGACTCACTGAGTGTACGTATAGGGACCAATAAGTGGTATAAGAGCAAGTTCTCATTATAAAGATCTTACAATCTTAAGAGAAAAACCATGGCATACAAAGGAGGAGAATCCAGTGGAAAGGCCCAAGCATATTCTTCCTGAAGGCATGTTAATCACTAGGCCTCTCATGTTCAATGGAGAGGACTTTACTTACTGGAAGAATAGAATAAAGAATTTCATTCAGTCTCAATGTATGTTTGCTTGGTTGGCTATTATTGAAGGGCCATTTATTCCATCCATTGTGAAGAATGGAGTAAGAGTTAATAAGTACTCTGATGAATGGAATAGTCAAGACTTGATCAGACTCAAAGAAAATGCAGCTGCTATCAACCATCTTCATTATGCTCTTGATGTAACTAAGTTCAATCAAGTATCTAGATATGAAACTGTAAAAGAGATCTAGAAGAAGTTGGAAGTAACCTATGAAGGTATTGACAAGGTCAAGGAGTCTAAAATCAACATTCTCATAAAAGATTATGAGATGTTGCATATGCAACCCGAGGAGGACATCTCTAACATGAACACTAGATTCATGAACATTATCAATGAGCTAAAAAGACTTGGTAAGAACTTTACTGAAGAAGAGATTGTTAAGAAGATTCTGAGAAGTCTGACATAGGAATAGGATGCAAAGAAGAGTTCTATTGAAGAAGCTCATGATTTGAAGACCTATAAGTTTAATGATCTAATGGGAACCTTGCAGACTCATGAGATTTCACTCAAGCAATATAAGGATGATTCCAAGAATTTTAAGAACAAGGAAAGATAAATCTCTAGTAGAGCTATTATTCTAAAGTCTGATGATTCCTCAGAGGGAGAATATCTTGAGGAAAGAAAAGAAGAGATAGCTGTGACGACTAAGAACTTCAGAAGGTTCTTGAATAAAGATGGAAATTTTCAGATATACAAGAAGCCCAACTAGTATAAGAAAGGTGCTGATGAAAGACCACATAAAGAGCATAGCAAATATATCAAGTGTTTTGAATGTGGTGAGAAGGGGTATATTCAGTCTAGCTGTCCTAAAGCCAAGAAAGACAAGTTTAAGAAGAAGAGAGTTAAGAAGGCCCTTGCTGCAACATGGAGTGACTCTGAGCTGGAATCATCTTCTTCTAATGAGGAACCATAAGACTCGGCAAATGTGTGTCTCATGTCTATTGATGATCATCCTAGTGAAAATGTAGTGTCAGCTGACCAACTAACATCTTATGCTGCTAACTAGTCAGCTGATAGAACAAAAGACAAAGGAAAACACTCTGAGATAAATTTTGAACCCCTTTGTCATCAAATGAACTTGTTGTAGTACTTAATGATGTTATTAACATGACTAAGAAGTCAGCCAAGTACATCAAAGTACTCTAGAGGAGGTGTGATGATCTAGAGGATTATAACTCCTCTACCTCACTTGACATCTTATACCTTATAGAAAAAGCTGAGTACCATAATGGATATAACAACAAGCTCATTAAGCAAATGAATGAGTTAGCTATTGAATTAACATCTTTGAAAAAGGTGCGGGTCCCTCCTCAACTATATAGGAATACTCGGAGTAACCACACTCACTACTTTGAGAAGGTTTCTCAAAAGAGTAAAGTGAGCAAGACCAATCCTTAGGCCACATGAAATTTTTATGGAAAATCAGGACATGTAACTATCATGTGTAGACACTAAAATGGTTACTATGATGAGCATGACTGGTCTAGTATTAACACCACTAATAAGGGAGGACCTAGCCAATGAAAGGCATATGTACCTAAGAAAACTTAATTGTTTTGCAAGTGAGCTTGAGATCCACTAATGACAGTAGAATGTGGTATTTGGATAGTGGATGCTCAAGGCATATGACAGGTGACGAAAGCCAATTCATCATATTGGAGCGAAAGAGCAATGAAAGTGTCAGTTTTGGAGATAACCAAAAGGGAAAGATTGTTAGCAATGGCACTGTAGGAGTCAAGCCTTTAATTGAAAATGTGTCTCTAGTGAAACGCCTAAAGGTCAACTTGCAAAGCATTGCTCAATTGTGTGACAAAGGCAGAAAAGTGATTTTTGACTCAGCGGGCTGCTCAATCATTGATGGTAACTCTGACTAAACTATTCTTTATGCTCCTAGAGTTAATAATGTTTATATGATTGATTTATCCCTTGGCTCTAATGATATATGCTTAATTTCTAAGGAGGAAAACCCATGGATTTGGCATAGAGGGTTAGGACATATCAATATGACCAATCTATCCAAATTGGCCAGAAATGAGATTGTTGAGGGTTTACCCAATCTAGCCTTTGAAAAAGATAGGCTCTGCTCAGCATGCCAACTTAGAAAACAATTTGGGAAGACCTTTGAATCATTAGGTAATATATCTTCTTCTCTTCCCCTTGACCTTCAGAATATGTATTTGTTTGGGCCAATATTACCAATAAGTCTAGGTCGAATGAAATACACCCTTGTGATTGTAGATGATCTGACTAGGTTCACTTGGATTGTCTTGCTTGCCAGCAAAGATGAAACATTTGAATCATTCTCTTGGTTGGCTACCCAGATCATGAATGAAAAAGACCTTAAAATTAATAGAATCCGCAATGACCATATAAGAGAATTAAAAAATAGGTAGTTTGAGAAATTTTGTTCTAAGCATGGTATTGACTATAATTTTTCTGCTCCTCACACATCTCAGCACAATAGGGTTGTTGAGAGAAAGAATCGTACTATTGCAGAGATGGGTCATTCTGTGCTGAGTGATAACAACCTACCAAAGTATTTCTAGGGAGAAGCTGTTAGCACAGCCTGTTATATCTAAACAAGGTTTTAATTTGCCCAGTTTTGAACAAAACTCCTTATGAACTTTGGAAGGGCTGCAAGCCTAAGGTTGGCCATCTCAAGGCCTTTGGTTATAGATGCTTCATATTAAATGCTAATGACCAATTGGCTAAATTTGACCCCAAGGCTAATGAAGGAATCTTTCTGGGTTACTCAGCACATAGTAGGGTATACAGAGTGTATGTCAAGAGAACTAGTTCTTTAGAGGAGTCTATGCATGCAGATTTCCATGAAACTAACAATGCATATAGAGAAGCCAGTGATGATGAAAAGGAAAAAGATTAAGTCAATGGATCAGTTAGTCAGATCATTGTAATTCTTGATCCAATTTTAGATAAAGAAGATTATGAAGTTGACTTGGACCAATCCATCAACTTTGGTGATTACAATGATGATAAACCAATGACAGTAGCTAAGCTAGTGTGAGTACTAGATTTTAATGGTCTGAGAGCTAGATAATGCAATCTTTTACAGGTGTTATCCATCAGAGGTGTTCCTACTGCTGCAGAGTTGAGTTTGGCCAAGTCTGGAGACCTAGCCTGCCTTAGGGACCCATACGAGTCATGCTTGGTGGTATAGATCCACCAGTGGACCCGCATGGGTCAAATCCCCCTTAAGCCTGGAAGGGACCTGTATGGGTCTTGTGCTTGCTTATTCAGGTTTTATGGCAAGTTATCTATTCTGTTTTTGGTGGAAATAAGGTCATGAATACAATTTATTGCGTTCACACCTAATTTCCCCTATAAATAGAGGCATTTGCACCTTATTTCAACACAGAGAGAATGACATACAAGAAATTATAGAAAATAGTTTGTGAAGTTCCAGAAGATTTTATAGGTATAGAAAGGGTATAGTTGAGGCGTAGAAGGTATAAAATAAGGAGAAAACCTATCCCTCAAGGTTTTGTCCATATTTTATTCATTTCTAGCTTCATTTATTAGGATTTGGGGGAGGTTTTGTCCATACAAATACTTGCCTGAATATTCCTAAAATCACCATTTCATCATTTAATTTGTCTAGACTCTCTCATAGTAAAAGGATCACCTCAAATTGGATTCACGTCATAAAGGTACGCTCCTGAGTTTCAAAGAGTCTCACTTCCCATTTATTTTATTGTTATTTCTCTTATTCTGCTCCATCTATATAAGTTTCTATATATTGGATAATTGAGGTTATATCAGACCTAGACAGGACCTGTACGGGTCCCCCTATACCCATACGGGTCCTCCCCAGCACCCGTAGTGGTCCCATCCCATCCGTATGGGCACTGGGCCCCAGGAAAAACCCAAAGTTTCCCTTTTAATCAGTAAAATCAATCTAATCTCACCATTTTCCATGCGATCATTTTCACTAATAATCTGGTAAATCAACCCACAAAAGTTAAAATGTGTTTTCATAACAAAATACGTGGAAGACCCATTATTTCTCTCTGATCCTAGAAGCCGCCCGGGCACTACTGATCGCAAAACCGCCACACTAACATGATCATTTTTTCTTGACAAAATGCTGACTTATGATGTGCTATAAACTGTGCTAATCTTTGTGGATGCAGGGGAATTTATTTCATTTTGTTTTATAACTTAGAACAAATGTAAGGTTCTTTTGCAATTCCCCCATTTTTCCCTGCTTGTAATTTTTATTCCCCCATTTATTGTTTGTGCTTTATTATATTTGTAAACGCATGTAACAAGTGTGAAAGAGTGTAGAAAATAGGATTTCCGTAATAATTCCCCAAATGATGAAAATAAAATGGTTTTACGCGGCAAATGTAATTTTGAATTAACTAAATGAGAAATAAGTGACTCATCCGAACCCGGATCTCTAATCCAAAAGGTATGAGTCTCCTGCCCAGTGGGAACCATACCAAAACTCTTTCCCAAGTAGACAACTTGGGTGGCAACTCTATCATTTGTATTGTGATTTGGGTCTCAATTTTTTTATTCGTCAATTGGCTAAAATGTGCAAACTTGAACTAAATGGTTTCATCATGCCTAAATTAATCAACCACCATAGTGGGCCTCGCCGGTAGGTGCCAAGGGAGACCCACACGTCATTGACACCTCATAGTGGCGATTCTGCTGAGGATTTAATCTTTTAACTAGCAAAATTTTGGTTTGTTTTAAAAGCTTAAAAGATTAAGATGAGCACCGAAAATCATTTACTTAATTCAACCCATTTTCTTCTTCATCATTTGGAAAATTATTACACTCTATCTTCTTATCTCCTTATCTCTTTACCTAGAAGTGCTCTTCTTCTAGTGCTAGGTTAAGGTGCCCTATTTTTCTGTGAAACTCATGAAAGTGTCACTCATGCCCACAATGAATTGAGGACACTCTAGTAGGTGGATCACTCATTGCCATCTCCCCCCAAAAGATGCTTGATGCGATGGGAACCTAATACATCAACTTCCGATGTGTTCCTACACCATTCTTATCAAAAGCCTTAGAATTTTACTTTCTAGGTACCCTTGTTTCTGTGTGAGATTAGACTAAGGAAGAATACCCTCAGAATTGGAGGGAGAAATAAGGGCAGAATCAATAGCTTCACATGTGTTGGGTTACATTGACCCCACCATGCATTGTTATGCATTATTCATGCATATCCCATCCCATGCATGTGCTGATCTTTTGGTTACCATCTCAGTTCATGATTCGGCAAACTCCCTCGCTCCCAGTTCATTTTATGGCTAAATTTGGTCGGTCTGTCCAGCCAGCGAACCAACGCTCCTCATAGCTAGTAATGGGTCCCACCTGATTCGTCAAGAGGCCATTTCACAAGTTCACTATAGCAAGGATCCAAGTCAGTTTCCCAACTTTGTGGTTATGCCAAAGGGGATAACCCTTCCTTATTTTCATGGGTTTACCCTATGGTATGGTTCACGATCAAAAGATTCATCCTATGACTCTTGTTGACATCTCACCTTCGGAAACTCCTCTCTTGAAGCTCTTCAAGAAGATGAAAAAGTATGGGTTGATTGACCACCTCCGGCCATATGTCCAGCTAAAACCTGAAGAAAAGGGCAACTTCTTCATGTATCATGTCAGCTCCAGTCACCCCACTAAAGTATGTGAAGATCTCCTCAAAGCTATCACGGTGCTAATTAACAAAGGGAAGGTTTGTGAACCTAGGCGAAGAGGAGAGAAAATAGCCATGACCAACTCGAGGTTAGTAGAAAGCAAAGTATGGAAGTGAATCCTAGAAACCAAGAAACCAAGTTAAGAACCATCCATATTTAATCTAATAGCTATAAAGTAGTGGAGTGGAGAACCCGTCCATGATTATTTCCAAAGGTGGTTAACAGTCTTGGTAGCTCTTAAAAGGAAGCCTCATGAGAAAGAATTAGCTGACTGATTCATCTTTGGGCTATCTCCCCACCTCCACAAGATAGCATTCATGAAAGTATATAAGACCATTCCTGAGAGTTTTGAAGCAGCCATAGAATTAGAAAAATGCTTCAAAAAAATGGAGGATAGCGACCCATCAAAGATTGAAATGGACTAAGCTATCGATGCCCTCACTACTTCAATATACACCATATTATGCTTAGGGGATAAGAAGAAGACACCTATTTAGGAAGCCTTAAGGAACCTAGCCTAAGTTATAAGAGAAACCGTGGATGATGTGTTGACCGAGAAACAATTACAAGATCTGGATTGCGACCTGACTCACATCCTGATAATTGACCAAGAAGAGCCTCCGCCTGTGGAGGATGACCATGCAATCATATATAATGAAAATGATGTAGCCTTCGGGCATCCTAATGATAATAATAGTGATTTTGTTTACTTGTTTGTTGTTTCACCTGATGGCACCATGCATTCATCTGTCCATATGCATAATGTTTTTAGCATTCATGAAGTTTCATTGCATTACATTAATTTGGGTACTAAGGAAACTCCAAAAATGGTAACTATATCCAATGACTTAACCCCTATCGTAAAAAGAGAGACGATAAAAGTGCTTAGAAAACATGTTAATGCTTTCACTTAGTCCTACGAGGACATGCCTAGGGTAGATCGCTAAATTGCCGAACATCATATCCCAACCGATCCCAGGTTCAAGCCAGTCAAACAAAAGTTAAGAAGATTGCATCCAGAGTGGGCTGACAAAATCAAGGCTGAAGTTGTTAGATTTATAGAGGCTAAATTCATTAAAGTAATCGAGTATCCGACATGGTTATAAAACATCGTCCTAGTCCCTAAAAAGGATGGAAAAGTCAGAATGTACGTCAACTTTCGCGATTTGAAAATGGCTTCTCTAAAAGATAATTTCCCATTGCCACATATTGATGTACTGGTAGATAGTGCCGCAAAAGCCGCAATGTACTCATTCTTAGATGGGTTTTTTGGGTATAATCAGATCCTAATGGACATCATCGATAAGGTCAAGACAGTTTTCATCATAGAGTGGGGGGTATATTGTTATAAGTTAATGCCTTTTGGGTTGAAGAATGCAGGTGCAACTTGCCAATGAGCTGTGATAGCCTTACTACATGACATGATCCACAAAGAGGTAGAGGTTTATGTAGATGACATGTTAGTAAATTCTAACACGAGGGAAGAGCACCCTAAGATTTTGGATAGGTTCTTGACAAGAATTGAGAAATACAACCTGCATGTGAATCCGATGAAGTGTGTGTTTGGGGTGACTTTCGAGAAACTCCAGGGCCGTATCGTCAGTCAGAGGGGGATAGAGGTTGATCCCGACAAGGTTAAAGCTATTCCTAGAACTGAAAGGGAAGTCAGGTCATTCCTTAGATCACTTCAGTATATGAGTCATTTTATTGCCAAATTAAGGATAGTGTGTGAGCTAATCTTTAAGTTATTAAGGAAGAAACAACCGATAGAGTGGAAAAAATAGTGCCAGATTGCGTTTGATAAGATAAAGGCTTATCTCATGAGCCCTTAGTCTTGAAACCTCTGATGCCCGATAAGCTGCTGATTCTCTATTTGGCCATAGAAGAGTTGTCTCTAGGTGTAATGCTAGTCTAAGAATAGGAAGATAAAAGCGAACACGCTATCTACTATTTGAGTAAGAAGTTATTAGAATGTGAGACAAAATACACAATTGTAGAGAAGACGTGCACGACGATGGTATAATTAACCAAGAAGTTGAGGCATTACTTCCAGTCCTACAGAATTCAAGCAGTCGCTAAAGTAGACCTAATGAAGTATCTTTGCCAATCCCCCACATTGGTAGGGAAACTCTCTCGTTGGCTTCTAGTATTGTCTGAATTTGATATTGAGTATGTCAAAAAGAAGGTCATTAAGGGGAGAGCAGTGGCTGAATTTTTAACAGTCAACCCATAAAGTCTGATTATGTTGAAAATCTGGATTTTCCCGATGAGCAGTTGGCAGGAGTGGGAGTAGAGAGGGCTAAATGGATCATGTATTTTGATGGAGCTATGAATTGAAAGGGTTTTGTTCTTGGGGTAATCATCATTACACCTCAAGGTGAGGTTATCCTGCTAAGCAAATGATTGGAATTCCCAGTCACCAATAATGGAGCTGAAGATGAAGCTTGTCTCTTCGGTCTTGATACTCTGTTAAAAGTAGGAGCAAAGGAAGTTAGGATGATGAGATATTTTTCACTAGTGATAAAGCATGTTATAGGGGAGTGGGAGATCAAAGAAGAGTCAATTAGGCTATATGTGGAAGTAGTCTAGGATTTGTCAGTATAGTTTAGTCAGTTCTTCTTTCAATATATTTTGAGGGATGAGAATCAGATGGCCGACTCTTTGGCTACCTTAGCCTAGATGTGGGAGGGAGAAGAGGGTCAACCCATCCGTTCGCCGATAATAGAAATGACTTGTTCCCCATTTCAAGAGAAATTTCGAGTTATGACCATGGAAGAGCAAAAGCCTTGCTAGTATGACGATATTAAGAAGTTCCTAAGAAGAGGAAAATGCTTTGAAGGGGCATCAAGTTTAGATCGCATGACTCTCAAGAGGTTGGTGACACAGTTTAGACTAGTTGATGAGGAACTCTTCAAAAGGATAACTGAAGGTTTGTTGTTGAGATGTCTAATAGAAGAAGAGGCAGAAAGGGTAATGACCTAGGTGAACTTAGATACGAATGGGATGGATTTGGCTAAGAAGATTTAGAGAATGGGATACTTCTGTACTACAATGAATGCTGACTATATTGATACGGTCAGGAAATGTCATGAATGCCTGATTCATGGAGGTATACAATATTTCCATCTGAACTTCACAATTTATCTACTCCTTGGCCTCTATCGGTGTGGGGGATAGATATAATCGGTGAAATTCTACAATCATCAACCAATGGGCTTCGATTCATCATAGTCATAGTTGATTACTTTTCAAAATGGGTAGCAGCCGAATCTTACACCAGTATCACCGCCAAGAAAATGGCCAAGTTCATAGAGAAGCATATTTTTGCTCGATATGGGGTTCCACACCATGTGGTATCCGATAATGGGGTTCAGTTTCAAGGGGCCACTGCTGAATTATTTGAGAAGTTCAACGTCGAGCATCATTGATCTTCTCCATATAGACCACAAGCTAATAAGGCAGTTGAGGTTGCCATTAAGTCGATCAAATTTTTTTTTATCTAAGACAGTGGCTACTTACAGGGATTGGGCTGATGAACTTCCATTTACAGTTTGGGGGTATAGAACTAATGTAAGGACACCCACTGATCAGACACCTTTC
Source organism: Euphorbia pulcherrima (assembly GCA_947683365.1). Classification (NCBI taxonomy): domain Eukaryota; kingdom Viridiplantae; phylum Streptophyta; class Magnoliopsida; order Malpighiales; family Euphorbiaceae; genus Euphorbia; species Euphorbia pulcherrima. Next base: position 14,169,540 of record CANTUS010000007.1, read on the forward strand.
TCCTTGGTGTATGGAATGGAAGTCATGTTGCCTATTGAAACAGAATTAAGATCTCTACGAGTGGCACTCAAAGCTCAACTAAAAGAATCAGATTGGGCAAGGGCTAGGTATGAACAGTTGAACGCGATAGATGAGAAGTGGCTGAAAGCACTTGATCACCGACACTAGAGTCAGATACCCAAAACAACCTCTCAAGGCAAGTGGTCTTATTCTTAAACAGCTGTGCCAAATCAACACCGACTCTAGGAGCAAGTTCAGGCCTAATTGGGAAGGGCCATTTGTTGTTAAGAAAGTCCTTGGCAAAGAAGGGATCAAGCTTATGGATACGGATGGAAATGAATTCGTGAATCCAATAAATCAAGACAAGCTTAAGCATTATCATGTGTAGGTCAAAAGAATTAAATCGTAAAAAGGCAGTACAAAGAATAAAAGAAATAAAGAATAAATCACCCAATGAGTGGTCCTCTACTGCTTGGGCAAAAATTAGGGTGCAACCCGTTGATCGGTATTCCATAAATCGGCCAGGCAAAAGTTAGGGTACTCCAATGCAAATAAAGCCCGCTAAGTTGAAAACCCGAAAAGGGCAGGTTAGGCAAAAGTTAGGGCATTGAGAGAAAAATGTCAGTGGCTTTCTGGGAAATCTATAAAAGACCAGTAGGTAGTTGGGGTTAACAATTAGAAATTGTTAACATTGCCTATGTACTCAAATTAATCTCATCAATAAATATGTTATGATTCACTAAGAATTTTGGTCTTATGAATGCATGCATGTCTTTAGGTGAAATAATTGCAGGTATGTGAACATCAGTTTTTCCTCTGCATTTGGTGCATCTTTGTTGTTACCTTTACTGCGCGTACATTATTCAACAAAAGACAAAATATCAATTGGCCACAAAAGAAATTAGACTTGTGTAAAATTCAGAAAACGTCTGCTGGATTGAAAAGCTGAAAGGGCGGTCCAGGCAAAAGTTAAGACGAAAGAAAAAAAGAAAGGAAAGCTTGCTAGATTGAAAACCTGAAAGGGCGGTCTAGGAAAAAGTTAAAGCAAAGAAAAGAAGAGAAGAAAAGTCCGCTGAGCTGAGCTATCAAGGACATTTCATGCAAAAATTATGACAAAAAAATGAAAATGAATGTTCGATAGGTCATCTCACACCGAGTGGCCTATGCAAAAATTAGAACTCAATTCAAAAGCGCCAATTTTGTCAAATGTAATAATTAGAACATCATTTATAATTGCCATGTCTCACAACTAGGATTCCTTGAACTTAGTTCTCCTATTAAGATATAACAGGATAGCACGTATCCCTAGAAGTGCTAATTTCAACCAACTAGCCTTGGTGATTCTTGTCAGTTACATTGGGTTTCCTCATTGCGATCAGGAACTTAGAGTGTTCAATGCTTACCTCACTTGCTTGTAGTACTCGCTAAATGGTCTTCGTTGTTAGTTATGTCAAAGGGGCAACAAGGGTTTACAGACAATAGTATTTGATGGTTTCAGTTTAGAAAAAGAAAAGTTCAATATGCATAAAAGTTAAAGGTAAAGGTATAAATCCAAGTCTATATAAAAATAAGCCACGCAGGCCAAAAGTATCAAATATCAAAAAAGCAATAGCTATAATCTAATCTAAGTTGCAGGGGGATTTTATCCCTGGGGTGCACCTTGAGTCCCATCCTGGGTATTAGCCAGTAGGTCATCCATGTTGATCATCACCTGGTCCTCTCCTCCAGCACCATCCTCAAGCACAACACCAGCCGCCTCAGATCACTGTTCAACCTCGTGCTCACCTCCAACTGCCTGGGTCACCACCAGTGCCACTCGATATGCTGAGCTATCATCATTAGATAAGGAATCAGATGGCTCAAGTGTCTTCCTATCCTCAGTCATTCGAGCCAGCTGACTCCATAATACCTCAACCTCGGCCCTCGCCCGAGTAGTCTCCTCTCTCACCCTATCAGCCTCGGTAGTGGCTGCTCGCTCCTCAGAGGCATCCAAGTTCTGAGTAGACCTACTATGCTTCATAGCTAGCAGAGTCTGCAATGGAAATCATGAGATTAGTACACATATATAAATATCATAGCATGCATCATACATAATCTGTTAAATTCTACAAGTAAAAGAAACTTACCGAGGCTAGTGCATCCTGAGCCAGTAGTAGGTCCTGGACGGAGAAGAAACCCCTAACAATCCTCTCCGCCTTAGATAAGGTCACCTGAAAGAGAAAACCACATCAGAAAAAGAGCATCCTAAATCAGTTATTATAAGGATGAGATTAAAGTAGAGAATCCCTCACATGAGTGGAGCCAGATGGGGTGAAGCGGATGGGATGAACAGACTCCTCAGGCTCCTTAATAGCTCGCTTCCCCAAATGATCAAGGATCTGGAAGAATGTATCTAACTCCGCCCAGAGGACCCCCTCTCTAACACTCATCAAAGAGCATGACCGCTTCATCGGCGGCTCTAAGACATTAAGGGCAGCAGCAATAGACCTCTTCCACGTGAAGGCGGAAAGCTATGATGATAAATGATTACTCTCAGAATCACAGGCAATTTTAAGAAGCAATAAGGTACTCACAGAGACTAAGTTAGGAAAAATACTTGAGAAGAAGGTGTGGCAGACCTAGCTGGGCCCTTAGTACTCCAAACCACAGAGGGACCCCCGCGGTTGCCCCTAGGTCCACCCTCATCATCATTGTCATCATCATCGCCATTTTTATCACTCTAGTGGAACTCGAGGGGGATGTCCTTGAAGTGGATCCTCTCACACTAAGAAAGGAGTGAAGAATCAATGAAAGCAGCATAGGAGCCCCCTAATAACAATACTCAAGCTCCCTCACCCAGCAGGCACAACCCCTGGTCCATCCCAGGCATCAAATGTGGCTAGAAGACTCCCGCTAGGATTGAGGGAAGAATCGGTCTCTCTATAATGGCATTGGTCGTCCAATCTTGGACCCTCTTGCCAAAGTACCACTCTAGGGAGAGTGGGGACTCTAGCACGAAACATCAATCATCTATGTTAGCCCGCATCTGCTGAATGTCCCCGTGCATATCCATCCTCTCCCACGAATCTCAAATGACCTGTATAAAGTGAATGCACTGTAAGTATCATAACTTTGTAAATGCAGTTTCTACTAATGGTTGTCAAAATGTGAAATACAGATTCAGCATGAAAGATGCTTACTCAATTGGAGCGCAGCTGATAAAGGAACTCCATATACTCTGATGTAGTCAGGGCCTGATCCTGCCAAGGACCCATCCACTTGGAAATAATATGATGTTGGGAAATAATGATCTAGAAGAATAGTCAAGTAACTATTCGGATCAAGTTTGAAGAAAACAAAACTTGTAAAAACTTGATCATGTTATTTCCTAAATCCAAATGGAAGCATCCAGTCCAAATCAAGCCATAAGGACATCCATTGAAGATCATAAGTAACTAAGCACATAATGGAAGCATCCGGTTAAAGTTTTGAAAGGAAGCAAACTTTGAACCTTTTAACATCAGCACCTGGAAGAACTGATTGTATTAGCATCTGAAAGAAGATAGATCCAGAGATATTAAGTCTGAAGACATCCAGAAGACTTAAATATCTAGACAAAGCAAATAATTCAAAAATTACATTCCCTCCACCTATTTGGTTAGAAAAGTCAAAGATCCTTTGCCCTTATGAAAGATAAAAATGATAGCTAGCACTTTTCAGAAAAGGATAGAAGGACTGATATGGGAAAGAGAAAAAGGTAACAACCTTTTTCACCTAAACCAATAAGAATGGCGCGTGAAGATAATGATTCTGGACTTCTGGCGTAAAAGTTGGTGAAACGCTAAAACCCAAGGAAAATGATCACTAAAACATTTTCAGCCCCAATCCCAAGGATTCAAACGGGTCAAAATCTGAGTCTAACAGATTGATCAATGGTTCTAAAAGTGCCACATTTTACCTGATCAACAGTGAAGATAAATTCAGTTTTAACAACTCACAACAGCTACATTTATGATAGAAGCCTATAAAAGGAAAGCTTCATAAGTTAAGATGGTTCTGGTTGTTTTGAGAAAGCATACACAAGAGAATTCACTATAGCAATCAATTACTTAATCCCTCTACGAATAAAACAATTCCAAATCAGTTTGTAAGGACTCCCAGGTGAGTTATAAACTTAAGGAACTCCAAAACAAAAACCTTTGAGAAATAAAGTATAGAAATCTCATACTTGGGTGAGTAGTGAGATTGGGATACAGCATAAAGTTGGTGCCTTGAGCGGGAACTCCCTGTAGGACTCAGCTTAGGTTTGGGTAGAAATCTAAGTGGTATATCCTGCTAAAGACAAGAGGACTCAGCTAGGAGTTGGTGCTTCTAGTAGTATATCCTACATCCGGAAGGGGTTACGATCCGGAGACAAATTGTAAGGCTTAATTCTTGCCAGTTGGAACGGAATTCACTAGTGGAAAAGCTCAGAGGAAGGAAACTCCAGGGACTGGAGTAGGCGGGGCCAAATCAGGATAAAACTCTATGTTTGTTTGTCTTACTCTTTACTTATTCACATTATAACTCATATTTGCATCATCCGAATCCATCATATCCGGAACATAATCAAACACGCTACACTAAGACTTATTAAGGTCTATTAATTCTGCAAAAAAGGGTCATTCACCCCCCCTCTGACCTTATTTAGACCCTTATAGGGACCAATAAGTAGTATCAAAGCAAGTGCTCAAATTAGAGATATAACAATCTCGAGCTAAAGGTTTATATTTTGATCCAAGAATCAAAATAAGTTTCCAAAACTCACAATTCCATCCCGAGGGTATGTCTATTACCCGTCCTCCACTGTTCATCAGTGAACACTACACATTTTGGAAAATTTGGATGAAGAACTTCATTCAATCATAAAGCATGTTAGCATGGATGGCCATTAAAGGTGCCCTATATGAGCCTACTCACGAAGTAGAGGGTATAACTACGCAGAAGCCCTCAAGTTTATGGGACGAGAATGATTATAAAAAATTGCATGAAAACTCAAATGCTATTAATATGCTTCACTGTGCTCTTAGTGCAGCTGAATGTAATAGGATATTCGGATGTGAGACTAAACAAGAAATCTGGTAAAAGCTAGAAGTAACCTATGAAGGAACAAACAAGGTCAAAGAAGCTAAAATTGATCTGCTATAACAAAGGCTAGAATCCTTCAAGATGGAGCTTAAAGAATCCATCAACAACATGAATACTAAATACACCAATCTAGTAAACGAGTTGAAGAGGCTTGGGAAAGAGATCTCAGAAGTAGATATGGTCAAGAAAATACTTCAGAGTCTCACCAAGGAATGGGACAACAAAAAGACCGCCATTGAGGAAGCTCATGACTTAAATTTCTATAGTTATGATGAACTCATCGGTATTCACCTAACTCAAGAGTTATCCATGGAAAGATATAGCCAACAGGAGAAGAAGCCTAAAGAAAGAAAGAAGGCCATTGCACTTAAGGCAGATTCAGCCGGATCAGCCTATTCTGGATCAGACAAACTACCAAAGGAATCTAATTACAACAAAGAAGATATGGCTATGCTAGCCAAGTATTTTGATAAATTCCTAAAGAAGAAGGATAGGAGGAGATCCAGGAGATATGAATCAAAAAGATAAAAGGAAGGCACCTCTAGAAGAGATAGGCCAAGAAAGGCTCCAAAAGCTAAGAAGGATCTGGAAAAAGAAGCTTCATGTTTTGAATATGGTGAAAAAGACCATTTCAAAACCAAATGCCCCAAGCTTAAAAAAGATAAGAAACATAAGAAGGAGGCAATGGTGGCCACCTAGAACAATAGTGAGGAAAGCAGTAGCTCATATTTAACAGAAGAAGAGGAAACTGCCAACTGTGCATTCATGGCACTAACAGATCTAGTAGAAAGTCAATCCGGAAGAAAATTCATCCAAGCAAAATACTGAGCAAATAGAGGATTCAAAATCAGAGATAGCCAACACTGAGGTAAACTCTCACTCTAATTCTATTTCTAACCTTGATCTTGCTAAAGCTTTAGGGGTGGTAATTCATAATGTGAAGAAGAACACCAAAGCCATAAAATCCCTATAAAGACAAGCTTTGGAGCTAGCTGAAGATGCTGAAGCAATGTCAAAAGACATTAATATGATAAGAACCATAAAGCATATGGATGTGGTGGAAGAAAATTTCCTGAGAAGTCAAGTTCAGATCTTAAGTGCTAACTTGATAGGGCTAGATAGGGAGCTAACCCTGATGATGGAGGCATCTGAAAGGAAATCAGATCCTCCAAAAAAAGGAGAAATCAAGGGCAAGAAGCATCAAGAAATCAAAAGAAATCGGTGCCCGCAAATCTAAAGGAAAGAAAAGTTAGCAAGCAACCTCAAGCACAAAGATTCACAACTGCTCAAAAGGGAAAAGCTAAGGTTGTATCAAATGACCAACCTGCCAAGCAAAGAAAGAATTATAAAGCAAAAGTTGCACCTCCAACCAACTTTTGGATACATTTCGGACAGATAAGTATATAAGAAGCTGGATATGTTGGAAACTATAGAAAGGAGGATCTCAAGAAGATCTAGAAAAAGCATGAGCAAAGCAGGCCCATCTCAAGGTCCAAGTTTTATGGGAAAAACAACCATATTACTAAATTATATAGATTAAAAAATGGTTATTATGATGTTTATCCTTGGCTTAAAATGGTTGATAACCCGAGAGGACCCAAATTTGATTGGGTACCCAAACCCACTTGATCTGTTTTATAGGTATGCCTTAGATCCACAATAGATCAACACACATGGTATATTGACAGTGGATGCTCAAGGCATATGACTGGTGATGAGAAAGCCTTCATGACCTTAATCTAGAAGAAAGGTGGAAAAGTAAGCTTTGGAGACAACCAAAAGGGACAGATCATTGGACATGGAACCTTTGGATCTGAAATAAATATAGAAGATGTCTCACTAGTTGATGGACTAAGTTCGATTTGCTTAGTGTAGCATAACTCTATGATAAAGGACAAAAAGTCACCTTTGACTCTAGAGGATGCTGAATCTATGATAGTAAGTCAAATCAACTCATTCTTTATGCACCTAGAGTAAATAATGTTTATTGTGTTAACATTAAAAATGAGAAAAAGAATATATTCTTGGTGTCTAAAGAGGAAGAATCATGGCTATGGAACTGGAGTTTGGGACATGTAAGCATGAACCTCTTGTCTAAATTAGCCAAAAAGAAATTGGTTGTGGGTTTGCCCAAGGTAGCTTTTGATAAGGATCACATATGCACTGCATGTCAATTAGGTAAATAATATAAGAAAAGCTTCCCTTCCATCTCATACATACCTTCCAAGAGAGTTCTTGAACTCTTGCATATTGATCTCTTTGGTCCAATCAAACCATTGAGTTTAGGTAGAAGAGAATACACCATGGTCATTATGGGTGATTATTCTCGCTATACCTGGGTTGCTTTGCTAGCTAGAAAAAGATGAAGCCTTTGACCAATTCTCAAAAATATTCATCCAAATAGAAGTAGAACAGGGCATAAACATTGCACCCATCTAGAGTGATAATAGAGGTGAGTTCAAAAATAAGCACTTTGCTGAATTTTGTGACTCCAAGGGTATTGAGCATAACTTCTCTGCTCCTCATTCTCCTCAACCTTAGTTGAGATGGCCCAGGCGATGCTAAGTGAGAACAACTTGCCTAAGTATTTTTGGGGTGAGGCCATAATCACAACATGCTACATCATAAATAGAGCTCTCATTAGAAAGACCTTAGAAAAGACCCCATATGAAATCTAGAAGGGAAGGAAACCCAAAATTGAGTATTTCAAAGCCTTTGGATGTAAGTGCTACATCCTAAATGATAGAGAGCAATTAGGAAAATTTTATCCTAAGTCTGATGAAGCAATTTTCCTTAGCTACTCAACACATAGCAAAGCTTACAGAGTCTATAACAAATGAACCCAAACTGTGGTAGAGTCAATACATGTAGATTTCGATGAGACTAACCATGCAGAAAGAAGAAGCTCATCCGAAAGATTTGACTCTGAAAGCTGAAAACACTGGAGAAAAAGAACAAGTGCAGATTCCAGATTCCTTCCAGATCAAGAAATATAAGGAAGAAGATGAAGGAATTAATCTCAACTCAAAAGTTCCACAAAGTTATCTTAATCACCATGAGATAAACTTTATGGATAATCAAGAAGAAGTTGAAGCAGTTGAGGAACAAGCCTCTAGACCAGCATGCTAATCTTCACAGAGAAATTCAGACTCACAGAAATCATCCTATAGAAGCCATTTTGGACGATGTCTAAAATCTAGTAAGAACCAAAGGACAACTCAATTGAATGATGAGCCATGTGGCCTTTGTCTCTCTCATTAAGCTAAAGAAATTCCAAGATGCAAAAGGAGATGAAAGTTAGATGATGGCTATACAAGAAGAACTAGATCAATTCACCAGGAATGATGTATGGGATCTAGTGGCACAACCAAAGGGAAAGTCAATCATTGGCACCAAATGGGTATTCTAGGACAAGCTAGATGAATCCACAGTGGTTGTAAGAAATAAGGCAAGATTGGTTGCCCAAGGCTATAACCAATAAGAAGGCATTGACTTGAAGAAACTTTTGCACCAGTAGTAAGATTGGAGGCAATCTAGATTCTAGGTGCTTTTGGATCATTCATGGGATTCACATTGTTCCAAATGGATGTCAAAAGTGCATTTCTCAATGGAGTCATTCAAGAAGAAGTCTATGTCAAGCAGCCACCTGGGTTTGAAGACTCAAAACATCCAAATCATGTATACAAGCTAAAGAAAGCCCTTTATGGATTAAAGTAAGCACTAAGGGCTTAGTATGAGAGACTCACTACATTTCTCATATCCAAGGGGTACATCCTGGGCATGGCAGATACAACTCTTTTCATCAAGAAGAAGAAGGATGATGTGATTCTAGTCCAAGTTTATATTGATGACATCATCTTTGGAGCAACAAATGAAAAGATGTGTAAAGAATTTAGCACTCAAATGAAGAAGGAGTTTGAGATGTCTATGATGGGATAACTTAATTTCTTCCTTAGTCTACAAATCAAACAGTTTCCGGATGGGATTTTCATCAATCAATCCAAGTATACCAAGAAGATTCTAAAGAAGTTTGAAATGGACAAAAGCAAGCCATTGTCCACTCCCATGGTCAGATATAGTCCTATCAAAGGATTGTGAAGGAGAAAAAATAGCTCAGAAGCTCTGTAGAGGAATAATTGGATCAGTATTATACTTAACAGCTAGCAAACCTGACATACATTATGGAATTTGCTACTGTGCATGATATCAATCCAATCGTAAGGATTCACATCTCAAAGCAGTAAAGAGAATCCTTAGATATCTCCTAGGAACCACTAAAGTTGGATTATGGTATCCTAGTAATGGGGATTACACACTCCAAGGCTTCACTGATGCAGATTATAGTAGAGATACTCTTGAGAGGAAGAGTACATCTGGAGGCTGCCACTTTCTTTGAGATTGCATGGTATCATGGTATAGTAAGAAGCAAACTTTAGTTGCTTTATCAACCATAGAATCAGAATATATGGCAGTAGGAAGTTGTGTAGCTCAACTCATATGGATCAAGCAATAATTAGAAGATTATGGAGTTTAATCCGGATGTGTTGAAGTGCTGTGTGACAATAAAAGTGCCATTGATGTGTCAAAGAATCCAGTGCTCTATAGTAAGATAAAGCATGTAAGCATCAGACATCATTTTATCCGGGATCATGTGATGAAGAAGGATGTTGCATTAGTTTATATTCCAACCAATGAGCACAGGGCAGATATCTTCACCAAACCACTAAGTAAAGATCAACTCAACAAGCTAAGGGATTCAGTTGGAATGCCCAACCCAATTTAAAGAAGAATTTGGAAGACAATCAGGGTTTAATTGGAACTTTTATAAGTTAAGGAGTCAGGAAGAAAAGAATTAGTAAAATTAACTCTAGATCCGGAGCAAGGACTGCCAGCTCAGTAGACAGAAAAGACAAATGGCAGTAAAAGTGCTGACAAGTAATTGTACACATTTTGAATTTCAAACATTTATTAGGCATCCCACGCGTGGCAAAAAGTGACAGTTATTTTGGAAAATAAACTGTTCCAATTCTCTAGCTAAACGACATTTTACTTTCTCATAAAATTTCACCTGCAACATCATCAATCCAGGCAAAGTTAATGGCGTCCGGATTACCATTATACCCTCACTTTAGAAATTCTATAAAAACCCCCTAAAAATCCCTCTTCCTCTTCACGCAAGTAATCTCCTACTGTTACTCTACAAATTTCCAAACTCAAAACCCTAAATCCCAAATTTTAGTTCTTCAAGTTACAATAATGACAAGAACTAAAGACCAAGCAACTTTCTTACTAAAGCACCTACCCCCTGTAGAATCACTCAAGGATAAAGATTTCATTGCATTAAACCTCAGAGATTCAGGCTTTATTCCTCCATCAGACTATCTGGGTGAAGAGTGTCTCTTCACCACTGAGCCTTACATATAACTCCTTTCAAAAGAAAACATTTGGAGATCTTTCTCCAGATGAAAAACCCAACCAATCCCACTCTAGTGAAGGAATTTTACAAAAACCTAAAAATCCATAAATACTAAGATGCCTTAAGAACCACTATGAAAGGAAAGGAGATCATAATAACACCATAATTCTTTGTCTCCCACTATAAGATGAAAAATAGTGGAGTTATATTGAGAAATGATGAGGATGAGCTCAAAGTCAAATATAATCCAAAGATGTGGCTTCCTGAAAGATTCTTTGGAGATAAAACAGTTACTCACTGGCCTCAAACTCCAAGAACTCTTGATTTTGTGATGGCTATATTAATTTTGATCCACAGGGGATCTCTTAACACTACCTCTTCATTCCAGCATTGTGTTATTCAACACTAGTTTGAAAGCAGAGAAGTCAACATGCCCGTTCTCGCTAATCCACTACCTAAAGCAACATCAACATTCTCATAGTGCTCTTATCACTAAAATCTTAACTCAGAATCAAGTGGACTTCATAGGAGAAGAATCCATTGTAGGCAAAGCCATCTTGAAGAAGAACTTTTTAAAGCTTACCTTTAATGAGAAATGGGATGAAGCAAAAGCAATCGGGTAGAGGGAAGAAAGAAAGGAAAACAACAAAGGCAGGGAGGCCGGAGTTGAAATTGCTCTGGAAGCTAAAAAGGCTAAAACTACAATGCCCAATGCTCAAAGGAAAATAAACACCAAGCCTGTGGTAGAAGAAGATGATGAGGATACAATACCTCTCACTCAATTAATGCAGAATACTCCCGAGATGCCTAAGAAAAGAGGAAGGCTCATTAAAGCTACTGATAAATTAAAGAAGCTAGTTTGTGAACTGGAGGCCAATGAAAATATTGCAGTAGCTGAGGGAAATGGGTCTGACAGTGAAGTTTATAAAAAGGGGTAGAAAAGAAGTATGGAAGATATCTTGGTTGAGGGAAATGGGTCTAACAACGAGGAGAGCGGAGATGGGGAACCAGCACCCAAAAGGGAACTCCGGAAAAGGGGATTAACCTTCCATGAAGCCTTAAAAGCAGAGAGAGCAAAGCTCCAAATCAAGAAGCCCACTACCAGAATAACAATTAAAGAACGAACTCCTAAAGTAGCCACACCAGTTGATCTAAGAAAGGGAAAAGAACTGGTAGTGTTTACTGAGAGGCCAATTTCTCAGGATAATATCTTTCCAGAAGACCCTCAGTTTGCTGAAATGATGTTAGCGGTCAGGGATAACTAAAAAATAAATCTATTGACCAAGGAGGGACCTGAAGGCTCATTCGGAAAAACAATAATAATTAGCCTACCAATCCTCTTAGCTCCAAAGGATCTGGCACTTCTCAAAGAAGCAAAGTATCAGGATGAGGACTTATTCAATGTCCAGGCCAGATCAAGGCCTTTTCTAGAGAACTTGCTAAATGTAGAACCAGAGGTGGTAAAGATTGAAAGTCTTGAAAAAGCAACTGGAAGGAATGGTCAGGACAATTCCACCATCTGGCTAATGAAATGATTGTCATTGCAAGTCCTATTCAGGCATTAAAAGGGGAGACTAAGGATAGTTCCAGTCTTCCATATGTTGGAATTCTGGAGTAGATTGAAGAAGAAAATAAAGAAACTCAACCAGATAATCAGGTAATCATTCTTCCATCTATCCCTACTATAATTCTAGCTAGTAATGCCATTGAAGAAGAAGATAACTCGGGTGCAGACTCTCAAACTGCACTAAGGATAACCAGTCTAACCCAGAACATAAAGTTCTAGGAGATGGAGCCAATCTGGGATCCATAGAGCACACTTCTAAAGTGGACTCTAAGGACGAGGCTACTCGGGAGGGAATGTTGGAGGAAGAAGAGAAAGAGAAGGAAGAATATGATGAGGAAGATAGTAGTGAGGAGAAGAATGAGGAATTCTCAAGCACTAAACAGTCCAGAAGCAGCTCTAAGTCAGAGGAAACTTCTTACTCTGAAGAACCACTTAAGTAGCTAACTCCCAAACATGATCCTGCAAGAGCTGATAAGCTGACCACTACACTCAAAATGATTCAAGAAGTGGCAGTTGAGAGGCATGAGGAGAGCCATGTCAAGAAAACCCTTCAAAGCATCTGCACTCAGCTCAAATCCGTGGAGAGCATCATTTCTGACATATCATTGGCTCTGGATTTAAGGTCTGAGTTGGGGGAAATCAAGGGATTAGTCTAAAATATTGAACGAAAAGTGTAGGGGTATCCCTCAGCAGAGTAAATTATAGAAGCGTCATTGTCTAAAATCACTCTAGTGCTCAATCAAATCAATTCCAATATTGCAGGAGCAAATCGCTCTATAGACAAAGCTATCACTGGAGTTGGCAACAATTGTGCCATGTTAATGGACAAAATCACCTTCTCCTCTGTAGAGACAACTAATGATCTCAAAGAATATATGGACCGAAAGTTTGAAATCTTAGAAAAATTCATTCCTAGAGCAGTCGTAGAAGGAGGGAAAGAAATTACCTCTGGACTTACCTTGCTTAATGAGGAGCATCAAGTTACACAAGAAATGGTCACTAATTTTCTTGATGAAGCCCTCCCTAAACTACTAAAGAAGCAAGTGGATGAGATTAATGATGACTATGTTAGCCATTTATCCGGAGCTAATGAATTAATTAAAAATCCTCAAGAGGCTTTTCACAAGGATCTTACTTTGCTCAACATAAATATCCACAATGTCCGGAGAGATATCTGCAAGGATATTGATGCTCTAAAGTAAAATTTGGGTAATCTATCCATCTCCCCCAGATCCTCTTCTGCTTTGGACAGTCTTCTCATACCAATGGTCAACGATTTAGTTCAGCACATAGGCGACTCTAGTTTCTTTAGCAATAAGTACTGTCTGACTCTCCTTAAGTGCATGTTTCCATATTTTAATAAGGAAGACCAAGCTCATGCCTTGAAGATGATCCCCTCCATGACCAAATCCTATAAGGAACTTCAGAATTCTCTAAGGCCACTCCATCGTCTTCCGGTAACGGTTGACACCATCATTGAAAAGCGCTTATAGGGTAATGGGGACTATTCTGCCTACTTAGAAGATTTGCAAAAGAGCTGGGATGGAAAACCTTACATGGTTATTGACCCCCAATCTGATGCAAACCAAAAGGGAGAGAAAATCAAAGGAGGTAAAGGAAAAGGGAAACAGGGGGAGTAATCCAAAAGAGGCAGCAAATGAAGAAATCATCTTTAGAATAGCTATTTTTTTCGAATGTAAAAATCTGTAATAGCTAGTTCTAGTTTTCACTTATATATTTCTGTATTTATAATTCCGGAACTTCATGAGGTTAACTACTGTTAACAACAGTAGTGTATATAGTGAAAAACTTATACGCAAAATTGCTTCTAAGTACAATCTGTAATTGTACTTCAAAAACTTAGAAGCTAGAACTAAAAAATATTAGGGGAGCTAGGATGCTTAGATTATGGGGGAGTAAAACTTGTAAATGACTAAATATCAAGAATCATACTTAGCTCATAAAACCCCTTTTCCATGTGCTTAGTTTTTATTTCCATCAAATGGGGGAGATTGTTGGGAAACAATGATCGGGAAGAATAGTCAAGTAACTATCCAGATCAAGTTTGTAGAAAACAAAAACTTGTAAAAACTTGAACATGTTATCTCCTAAATCCAAATGGAAGTCTCCGGTCCAAATCAAGCCATAAGGAAATCCCTTGAAGATATAAGTAACTAAGCACATAATGGAAGCATCCGATTAAAATTTGGAAAGGAAACAAACTTTGAATTGTTCAAAATCAGTATCCAGAAGAACTGATTGTATAAGCATCCGCAAGAAGACAGATCCAGAGATATTAAGTCGAAAGACAACCGAAAGACTTAAATATCTAAACAAAAGGAATAATTCAAAAATTACATTCCCTCCACCTATTTGGGCAGAAAAGTCAAAGATCCTTTCCCCTTATGAAAGACAAAAATGACAACTAGCACTTTTCAGAAAAGGGCAGAAGGACTGATATGGGAAAGAGAAAAAGGTAACAACATTTTCCACCTAGATCAATAGGAATGGTGCATGAAGATCACGATTTTGGAATTCTGGTGCAAAAGTTGGTAAAACACTAAAATCCAAGGAAAACGATCACTGACAACTTTTCAGCCCTAATCCCAAGGATTCAAATGGGTCAAAATCTGAGTCTGATAGATTGATCAACGGCTCTGAAAGTGCTACATTTTACCTGATCAACGGTGAAGATTATATTCAATTTCAACAACTTACAACGTCTACATTTATGATAGAAGCCTATAAAAGGAAAGGTTCATAAGTTCAGAAGGATACACAAGTGAATTTGCTATAACAATCTGTTACTTAATTCTAAATCAGTTTGTAAGGATTCCCAAGTGAGTTATAAACTTGAGGAACTCCAAAACCAAAAACTTTGAGAAACAAAGTACAAAAATCTCATACTTGGGTGAGTAGTGAGATTGGGATATAGCTTAAAGTTGGTGCTTTGAGCGGGAACTCCCTATAGCACTCAGCTTAGGTTGGGTAGAAATCTAAGTGGTATATCCTAGTAAAGACAAGAGGACTCAGTTAGGAGTTGGTGCTTCTAGTGGTATATCCTACATCCGAAAGGGGTTACCATCCAGAGATAAATTGTAAGGCTTAATTCCTACTAGTTGGAAAGGAATTCACTAGTGGAAAAGCTTGGTGGAAGGAAACTCTGGGGACTGGAGTAGGCGGGGCTGAACTAGGATAAAACTCTGTGTTTGATTATCTTACTCTTTAATTATTTGCATTATAACTCATATTTGCATCATCCGGATCCATCATATCCGAAACATAATCAAACACGCTACACTAAGACTTTTCAAAGTCTGTTAATTCCGCGAAAAAGGGTCATTCATCCCCTCTGACCTTATTCATACACTCAAAGGGACCAACAGATAAGGTGTCTTAGGATGCATGGGCAAGCCTGGCCTGGGGATCAGTTGATGCTCAAAGGCCTAAATATGCAAGATAAAGTATAGATTAGTTGTAGCACAATTCGAATAAAAGGTTAAAGCATAAGAGATTGGTTCGGGAATTACTAGCAGGATCAGATGGAAGATCTTGATCTCAGACTGCTGGCCTCAAACTCCAACATCCAGCCTATAGTAAAACTGTATCAGGATGGCCCGACACCAATTCTTGATTGGCACAATGGCAAGATCCTCTACAGTTGAGAGTAAACCATAGTTGAGGTTGCTTAAGTAGATCGCAAAGAAGACAGT
Source organism: Euphorbia pulcherrima (assembly GCA_947683365.1). Taxonomy (NCBI): domain Eukaryota; kingdom Viridiplantae; phylum Streptophyta; class Magnoliopsida; order Malpighiales; family Euphorbiaceae; genus Euphorbia; species Euphorbia pulcherrima. Next base: position 14,185,342 of record CANTUS010000007.1, read on the forward strand.
GGTGAGGAATGTCAGTAAGAAAGACTGGGCATACTGATCGCTCTTATCCATAGTAATAGGATGTGACTGCTTGATCTAGTAACCATGAAGCTCCCCATACTTAAGCTTATTTATCCCTCTCAGATTTAGCCTAGGTAATCTCTCCACATAAGCCTTCACCTCAGGCCGGGAATGCCATTGATCGGCATTGACATCAAAATGGATGATGTCTCTACTTTAGTCTAATCCTGTCAGTTCACACATGTCCGAGGAAGTGATAGTGACCTTCTCAATTGGTAGATGGAAAGTATGGGTCGTTTTCGACCACCTCTCTGCTAGAGCTGAAATAGCACCCTGGGCTAATGTCTTTAGAGCCTGAGGGATGGCCCTAATGATGTCACTAAACCTAAAAAAATCTATGCAGGCTAGTAACTTGATATCCCCCTAACTTGAATCTCCTCATACCACTTTATGCAGAAGCTCAAGGCTTCTATAGTCTTATACTAGAACTGCAAGGACAAAAACATAGTTCAACAGGGTTAGAATATAGTGGATAAATCAAAAATTATGAAAAGATTGCAGAAAGTAGAAAATTGAACGTTCTCTCCCTGATGACAAGACCCATACGGGTCTGCCCCTGCCGTACAGATCCTATGGTGGCACCCATACCAAAAATAGGACCCATACGGGTCCCGAATGAACAGTCCCTATACGAGAAAAATTCCCAAAAATCCAAATTCAACCAAGGCCTATTCAAATCAGTCCCAAAAGCATCACGCTCTATTTTAGGATCTAAAACACCCTAAATCATGCCAAAAATCAAGAAATTCCAAAAATCTCAAAAAATGGAAAAAGTGGAGAATTAAGCAAAATACCTGGAGTTTGGAGGCATGGGTGTCAGGAGAGGGAATCTGAGGCACTTCAGAAGTGGGAGTAAGGCCAAGAAACAGGTCCCCCTCACGATAACAATACTCGACCAAAATCGGGCATTCTCGAAGCTCTAAATTGCCTACCTAGGGCAAATCCTTGTGCCTAATAAAGAAATGGCCAGTCTATGGGATCTTTTTATACATTTTGATTGATTTTTGGGAGAAAATAGCTGGAAATTACAATATAGGAGAATTTGGTGTAAGGCGGGATGTGAGGAGTCTATTTCGTTTTAAAAACCCCCCAATTAGGACCTGTACGGGTTCCATCCCACCTGTATGGGTCCCTTCGCTTCAAATTGCCACCGGTACGGGTCCTAGCCCACCTGTACGGGTCCCCTTTTTGCCATCAAAGGGCAGTTTTTGAGCCAGAACTTTATGGAAGCACCAGGGGCACACCCAATCCAGACTCGGGGCCAACCCCACTTCTCGCCTACCCAAATATGGAAAATTCTCCCCAACAAATGAGTCTGGTAAGGAGACACTTCCCTAAAGGACATTACTCTATTCCCCAGCAACAAAATTAACCAATCTACTCCCAAGTAGTGAAATTAGTCAATCTAGGGGCACCCCCCTATTCCCTAGTAGTGGAATCTGCCAATCTAGGGGCATCCGCCCATTCCCCAGCAGTGGAATCAGCAAATATAGGGACATCACCCATTCCCTAGCAGCAAAATTAGTCAATCTTGGGGCATCCCCTCATTCCCCAGCAGCAGAATCAGTCAATCTAGGGGCATCCCCCCATCATCGACCTCTCAAAGGGCATTCATCCGAGGGGCACTCCCCAGTAATGGAGCCAGTCAAGGGGCATCTCCCCCTCAAGGGGTATTCCCTCGAAAGGACCTTCCAAGGGGCACTCCATTCCAAAGCGATCGGGCTAAACATGACATTTCACGTAGTTAATTTATAGCTTATTCAGGGGCCAACCCCCATCCACACATCTTTATTCTTAATTGAAGGGGCAAAAATTTTTGTTCATCACAAAGTCAATCAGGAATCAAGATGTGTCTACTTAGACGATGACTAACTCAGTGTTTGATTATTGTCTCTTTACAAGTCATTCAAAATCCCCAATCAGAAAGTTGGTCCACCTTAGGAAAGGGATACATCAGTAAGGAAAGTCATCCACCTCAGGAAAGGGATACATCAGCTAGGAAAGTCGATCCGCCTTCAGAAAGGGATACATCAGCCAGGAAAGTTGATCCACCTTAGGAAAAGGATACATCGGCTAGGAAAGTCGATTTGCCTTAGGAAAGGGATACATCAGCAAGGAAAGTCGATCCACCTTAAGAAAGGGATACACACACCTTCCTTAGTAGAGTCACTAGGGATTCGCATCATCAAAGGAAAGTCATCCACCTTAGGAAAAGGATACACTATCAGCAAAGGAAAGTCATCCACCTCAAGAAAGGGATACGCATTGGCAAAGGAAAGTCATCCGCTTCAAGAAAAGGATATAGATCAATAAAGGAAAGTCGTCTGCCTCAAGAAAAGGGACACCCATCAAAGGATTTTGCCTCAAGAAAGGAACTCGCCCATATCATCACCTCAGGTACGATTTCTAAACCCTTGCTCACATCGTGAGATTATACAGATCTGTATCTATAGTGATCCCACTAGGGGTAGTCTGTGAGCACTGGATTTTAACGGTCCTTCTCATGAAATGATGATGAGAGCTAGATAATGCAATCTTTTACAAGTGTTATCCGTCAGAGGTGTTCCTACTACTACAGAGTTGAGTTTGGCTAATTTTGGAGACCTAGTCTGCCCTTAGGGAACCGTACAGCTCATGCTTGGTGGTACAGATCCACTGGTGGACCCGTATGGGACAAGTCCCCCATATACCTAGAGGGGACCTATACAGGTCCCCCCCGGACCCGTACGGGTCCCGTACTTGCCTATTTAGTTTTTATGGCAAGTGATCTATATTATTTTCGAGAGAAATTAGGCCATGAATACGATTTATTGTGTTCAGACTTAATGTTCCCCTATAAATAGAGGCTTTGCACCTCATTTCGGCACAGAGAGAATGACATACAATAAATTATAGAAAATAGTTTGTGAAATTCCAGCAGATTTTATAGGTATAGAAAGGGTATAGTTGAGGCATAGAAGGTATAAAATAAGGAGAAACCCTTCCCTTGAGGTTTGTCCATATTTTATTCATTTATAGCTTCTTTTATTAGGATTTAGGGGAGGTTCCGTCCACACAAATACTTGCCTAAATAGTCATAAAATCGCCATTTCATCATCTACTTTTGTTAGACTCTCTCACAATAAAGGGATCGCCTCAAAGTGGATTCAAGTCATAAAGGTACGCTCCTAGGTTTCAAAGAGACTCACATTCCATTTATTTTTTTTGTTATTTCTCTTGTTTCGCTCCATCTATATAAGTTTCTGTATATTGGATAATTGAGGTTCTGTTCGGGCTAGACAGGACCCGTACGGGTCCTCCCCAGTACCCATATGGGTCCCATCCTACCCGTAGTGGTACTGGCCCCCAGGCAGAACCCAAAGTTTCCATTTTAATCAGTAAAATCAATCTAATCTCACCATTTTCCATGCGATCATTTTCACTAATAATCCGGTAAATCAACCCACAAAAGTTAAAATGTGTTTTTATAACAAAATATGCTGAAGACCCATTATTTCTCTCTGATCCTAGAAGCCACCCGAGCACTATCGATTGCAAAACCACCACGCTAACATAATCACATTTTTCCTACAAAATGCGGACTTATGATGTACTATAAACTGTGCTAATCTTTGTGGGTGTAAGGGAATTTATTTCATTTTATTTTATAACTTAGAACAAATGTATGGGTTCTTTTGCAAGTCCCCCATTTTCCCTCGGTTGTAATTTTTATTCCCCCATTTATTGTTTGTGCTTTGTCATAATTTGTAAACGCATGTAATGAGTGTGAAAGAGTGTAGAAAAATAGGATTTTTGTAATAATTCGCCAAACGATGAAAATAGAATGGTTTTATGCGGTGAATGTAATTTTTTATTAACTGTGAGCACGGGATTTTAAAGTCCCTCTCGTGAGATGATGATGAAGTATTCCCGATTTTATTCCTCATGATAAAAATTCTTTTTTGGAATTTTTATTACCATTATGAAATTCTCTGTGAATTTTATTTTCGAAAAAATTTAGTTCCGCATGTCCGATAACGCGTACGGTGGTAGCTCAAACTGATGATTTACACCCAAAAAATAATCTAGTCCAAAATACCCATTAAAAATCAAGAAATACACCCAACGTGTAAGTTTTTCCGTCATTATCAACCTTTTCTGGATTTCCTCTCCTTTTCCCTGATTTTGGGCACGAATCATGCAACTTTTCAATCCTACAAGAAGAGCGAGGCCACCGATGGCCTTGCTGATACCGCTGGTGGTATCATCCATGCCGCCACCTACATCATTCCCTTTGCAGACAACTGTGTGGACTTTTCACTCGATATCTGACGGATAATTGATCAAAGGCAATTTCCAACGGATTTTAGCCTATATAAACAAATTTCTCTAGCCATTTAAGGGGTTGCAATCTTCCACCACTCAAGATTTCAAGCAAATTTTGAGCATTCTAGTTAACTTTAGTGGGATAAAGTTTAGAAAAGGTAAGAAAGGAGGATTCAATTCATCTTTTCTTGGTTTTTTTTACTGAACTCTCTGATATTTAGGTGTGTTTTAAGTTTAAAAATCACAAAAATTAGGATTTAGAGAGTAAATCACCTCTTACTTCCCAAAATCATCACTTGACCTCCCCGGAGGTCTCATACAGATCACGAAGAGGTAGATTCACGGCCTTGAGGTAAAATTTTTGAGTCTCATAGCTCTTTGGGTTTCATTTTACTTATTTGTTATGTTTTGGTTGCTGTTTATGCTTAATTTTGGGTTTTTGGTCCCTTTCCTCCCAAAAACATCTACTGCAAGAAACTGAAGCTGCCAGAGGCATTTGAAGCCGCCGGCGACATCAACTATACCGCCAGCGGCATCGTTGATACCGCCAGTGGCCTCACTTGCCCCTAGTGGCCCCATTTTCTTGTAGGACCATTTCTTTATGGTATCTAGAAAGTCATGAAACCTACCTGTATAACTGATACTGCCAATGATGTCAATGATGCCGTCGGCAGCCTCAGTCATACCGCCGGCGGGATGACCTTCTGGACAACAATTTCATTTTTTGTTTACTTTTTGACCTAGTTTAAATTTTTGAAGCTAGGATGTATAGTGCAATGACAAAGGTCCAGAACCTTCTGAGAACAGACCCTAATCCAGTTAAAAAAACAATCGAGTCTAAATTATAAATATAACGGAATTTTCCCGCAAACATCGTTTGAATCTCTTTTTTAGCCATCCAACCGGGCACCATAAATTGTAAATAAAATATGCCATGTTCACACTAACTTGAGTCTTGTTTTGTTTGCTAACTATGCATGTTATGTGATATATCCCGTATGAAGTGCCGTATTTGTGCTAACCATTTTGTTTAGGTAGATTTAGGTTAGATGGATGTTAGGCCTTCGGTATTTTATTTATCATATAGAAAAATGTATAGGATTTGGAAAGCCATGTAATTATTATTTTATTTTCCGCTTTTTATCTGTTGGATAACTGTAATAATTATTTATTTCCTGCTTTGGATGCTTGATAAACGCGAAAACAACATATAAATTGAAAACACAATAAATAGGGTGGACTAAAACCGATTAGGAAAGAATGAAATATTTTAACATGGCCTAATGTAAAATAGATAACATCATCCAAACTCAGAATCTCTACTTAAGATATGGTCTACTACCCGGTGGGAAAATCGTACCAAAATTTCTTGGTTGAGTTGAACCAGGTGGCGACTCAAATTTTAGTACGGGATTTCAATCTCGTATCCTTTAACACATAAATTGGACTTAAATTCATCAACAAATCAATCTTTTCGTCACGCTAAAATGAGGATCAGTTTCCCAGAAAGCTTCACATCTCTCATTATTTTTCCACCCCCCGTGGTACGCATCTCAAGTGGTCCTTGAGGGTGGGAAAAAGGTCATCCGCTCACAGTGGCAACTCTGCTGGGGATCTGTCTCTTCAAACTTGAACTTAAAATTTTCAATAAGTTTAAAGGATTTTTAATGATGTATTGAAATCATTGGCTAAATTAAAACTTCATTCTTTTTCATGACATTTTATCCTATGCGTATAGATTGTTCGGTAATTTTTTAGGTGCCCCATTTACACCCGAGAAGCTCACAAAATTATCACACATACCCTATTTGGAATTGAGGATTCCTAGTGGGTGGATCACTCATTTTAACCAACACGTAAACTCCTGCAATCGCACCTATTTAGGGAGTGGTTGAGTAATGTGGAATCAAGGTAAACGAGAACCTTCTACATCAACAACCATGCCAAAGCCGCGCTAGAATAAACCATAGCACTTCATTCCTTTAGGACTACCAGAATAATGAAAATAAATTAGGATGCACTTCTTTCATTATTATCGATGAAGAAGCCAAAACTCCATCCTTTTCAAAGAGGCGTTATGTGGGAGTCATAAGGTTGGAGGAGGGACATTTTTATGTGCTATGTGCTACGTGCTCTTGCATCACCCATAGATTAGGCTCCAAGAGCCAAAATTCAACTTACCATTACTGACCTCCATTCATGGAAGAGGTTTAACAACATCCATAGGACTTCTTTTGTACCCCCATTGGGTCATGACATATCACTTTGCATGACAGGTACGAACGTCCCACGAATGTTAGAGGGATAAGCTGCTGCATCATCGCTAACTACGTCTACGTATAGCCATACATACCATGCATCGGTTATTAAATGAAGACCATTCATCCCATCCATGGCTGTTGGTCCCTGTAAGGGTCTTTATAGGGCCAGAGGGGGTGAATGACCCTTTTTCACGGAATATAAAGACTTTAAAAAATCTTAGTGTAGTGTGTTTGATTATGAACTAGATGATGGATCCGGATGATGCAGTTATGACAATATAATGTAAAAATTAAAAGTTAGAGAAATCAAACACAGAAGGTTTTTATCCTGGTTTGGCCCCGCCTACTCTAGTCCCTGGAGTTTCCTTTCTCCCAGCTTTTCCACTAGTGGATTCCTTTCCAACTGGCAGGAATCAAGCCTTACAATTTGTCTCCGGATGGTAACCCCTTTTGGATGTAGGATATACCACTAGAAGCACTAACTCCTAGCTGAGTCCTTTAGCCTTTAGTAGGATATACCACATAGACTTCTACCTCGAATCTAAGCTGAGTCATACAGGGAGTTCCCACTCAAAGCACCAACTTTAAGTTGTATCCCAATCTTACAACTCACCCAAGTTGGAGATTCTTACACTCTTGTCAAAGGTTTTGGTTTTTGAATTTCCTTAAGTTTATAGTTCACTTAGGAATCCTTATAATAGATATGGAATATAATTGATTCTTGGAGGGATTTATAAGTTGACTGAATCCTTGTTCTTTGTTACTTATTTTTGCAATCAAAATAGCCATCCTTTTCATTTGGGGAATTTTCCCTTTTATAGGCTTCCATCATAAATGTAGCCTTTGTGGGTTGTTGAACTTGTAATAAATCTTCACCCTTGATCAGGTTAAAGGTGGCGCTTCCAAAACCGTTGATCAATCCGTTAGACTATAATTTGACCTGTTTGAATCCTGGGGATTGATGCTAAAAAGTGGTCAGTGATCGTTTTACTTGGCATTTTATAATGCACCAACTTTTACACCATTAGCTTTTTGGTGTGAGCTCCACAAGCCTCCTTACTGGTCTAGGTGAAAAAGGTTTTCAGCTTTTTCAGATCAATGTCAGTCCTTTTGTCTTTGTCTTGGGGAAAGGATCTTTGACTTTATAGACCAAAAAGGTAGAGGGAAACGCTATCTTTGAAACTTTTCCCATTGTCTTCAAGCATGAGTTCTTCCGGATATCTTTAGTCTCATATTCTTCGGATCTACCTTCTTTCAGAGGTATGGCAATCAGCTCTTTCGGATGCTATTCTTGAGGGATTAAAGCTTGTTTCCTTTCCAAGCTTTATTTTGATGATTCAATGTGCTTAGGTATTTGATATCTTCAATGGAAAGCTTTATAGCTGGATCTTTGTTCGGATGCCTCCATTTGGATTTGGGATTTACATAGTTTAAGTTTTTGTTTGTTTCAAACCTGATATGGATAATATAGTTTAGTTTATCGTCCGGATCGTGGTTTCCCAACAATCTCCCCCATTTGATGGAAAAAAAACTAAGCACAAGGGAATGGAGTATATATATACTAAGTATGATTTTTGATACTTAGACATTTACAGATTTTACTCCCCCATAATTCTATCATCCTAACTCCCCCAATGTTTTTCAATTCTAGCTTCTAAGTTTGTTTTAGTACAATTGTAGATTGTACTTTTAGGAGCAGTTTTTTGAGAATTAGATATATTCACTATATGTACTTCTATTGTTAACAATAGTTAACATCAATGAAGTTCAGATTACAAATTACAGAACTATAATAGTGACTCTAGCTATTACAAACTTTTACAAGTACAAAAGATAGCTAGTCTAATTTTGATCTCCTCCGGATTCTCCCTCTTTCTCTTTTCCCATTCTAGATCCATGTTCTTGTATACTCTTCTCCCCCTTTTTGTTTCCAACTTGGGGGTCTATAACCACATAAGTCTTGTTATCCCAAGCTGTTTGCCATGCATTTGAATAAATCGTGTTATCAGCACTGACTTTGGACCTCTCCTCAATAACCTTGTCAACCATGGGAGGAGTGAGATAGAAAGGCTGGATAGTCTTATTTAGATTGTCATAGGACTTCTTGATAGATGGATGAATGCGTAAGACAAGTTCTACCTTTGGTTCATAGTAAGGAAAGAGGACCTTGAGGAGAGTTATCATCCCTTTTTGTCCGAAGCAGCCAGAATCCCCAATTACTTGAACAAGATTATGGAATATCCGAAGAAGCTTGCTTTCTGAAATGGCATGGGAGGAAGAAGATCCGGATATTGAAAGATTATTTATTCTAGTCTAGAGTAGGGTTATTTCTTCACTAAGGCCCTTCCGGACATTATGTACAAATTCAGATTGGAGAGAGACCTTGAAGATGGATGTCTTCCAATCACTTATTTGCTTTTCTAGTCCGGTTATATGGCTCTGCAGTTCATCACCCATATCATCCAAAATTTTCTCCTTGAATTTGGGAAGAATTTTTTCTATGAAGACTTGCTGGTCTACACCCAAATCTTTGATGGCAGGAGAGGGCTCTTTTTCAGCCATGAATTTTGACAAGTTTTCAAACTTAGAGTCCAATAAGCCTTAATTTCTTTAGTTTGCTTGGAGGAGGATAATTTGATCTTATCAAGCACAGTTTCACAATTATTTAAAGCCAATGTGTTAGCTTGATCAGCAGTCCAATTTCGTGTGGAACCATTTTCCTTAAGCGCATTTATAACTGGAGTGATGTGGGAGAGAGAGGCTTCTGCAATTACTCCTGGAGTTGGGAAGTCCCAGACTTTTTCTTCTATATTTTTCAGTGATAGTTTAATCTTACCCAACTCCTTTTTAACATCCTTATCAGTAGCTTATCTTACCAGTTCTTTTTCAACTCCTCTAAGATGTATGCATATGGTCCGGAGGCTCTGTTTAACATACCCTTCCTCATTTTATTCTTGGCCAGCTTCTTTCAGAAGATCGAGTGCTGTAGAGACTTTGGCTTTAACCATGTTATTTGTAGGCACTCTCATTGGACTTACTTTAGGAGGTTATTCCTCTTCAAATGAGCTGGAAGATTCGTCTCCTGAGCTTGAGCTACTTCTGGAGGGTTCATTATTTGTTCGCTTATCACCCTCCTCTAAATCTTGTTGTTCTTCCCTCTCTTCTGTCCTATGCTCCGAACTTGCCTCACCCATTGAGTCTACTCTAAAAGTGTTCTCATTGGATCCCAAACAATATCCCTCCTCTAGAGTAAGATTATCCGGGTTGGGCACACCTTCCTTGGATACATTTAGGACATGTGTATCCAAGTTGTCCCTTTTATCAGCTGGTGTGACATCACCAGTAGTATCATCAGCTTTAATATTAAGAGTAGCTATGATAGGAAGTACCTCATTCAATGGAGATGGAATTTGGATGCTTAAGGCTTCCTTTTCTTCATTTCTTCCAACCTCAACCCCCGGATGACTAGAACTATCCTCAGCCATCCCTACCAGTGCCTTTACAGGAATTTGAGGCTTAACAAGTGCATTAGAATTGTCCTTAATGCCCTCCCCTATTGCCTTTATAGGACTTATTTCTGCGGGGATTTCTTCTTCCGGATTGAGCAAGTTTTTCAGAAGAGGATCTACTATGGCTTCAAAGGGGAAGGAGCCTGATTTTGATATCCTTGATAATTGTGCCATTGCTTGAGAGTCTACAAAGTTAGGCATAGCAGAGGATCCTCCGGGTCCCTTAATGGCTAGATTGTTCAACTGGTAGTTTTCAGCCACAGAGGCCATCATTTCTTCAAATTAAGGATCATCTAGAAGGATGTCCTCATTGGATCCGGGCACATTCTTGCCCTTTGAGCTCTTGGCCTTAGCCAACTCCTCCATAACTACTTTCTTTGCTGCCTCTTTATTAATGGCAATAGTAGTTAGCCTTTTAGCAGATTTCTTTCGGTGCTTCTGAGCCTTTACAGCCTGATCAAATGTATAACCCTTCAGGGTGAACTGCTTTTTAGGAGTAGGCATTTCATCTTCTGTCTCCTCACCATCAGATCATCTTTTAGCAGTTTTGATGCTTTCCCCTTCTACCCCTTTTCATGGCCCTTTCTAATTGCAATAGCAGCTACTACAATGGTTTCCTGTGCCTCCGGATCACATACTGGCCTCTTCAATAGATCAGCTATCTTAATTAGCCTTCCCCTTGGTTTTGGATTCACTAGGGAGTTTTTGAGTAGCTGGGAGATGGTCTTGGTATCCTCATTCTCCACTTCATCCAGAACCACAACCACTTTCTTTTGGACCTTAGTCTTTGGCTTTTTAGGAGCAGGGGCTATAGCATCCAGATTGACAGTTTTTCGGGTTCTGTTCTTCTTCTCATCACATTGCCTTATGGCCTTAGCTTCATCCCATATCTTATTAAACCTTAGATTTAAATTTTTTTTAGAGGATGACCTTTCTATTAACACCCTAGAATCTGGTGAGGTTGACTTCAAACGCCTGGAGGATTCGAGTGATCAAGGCACCATGTGAGTTCCTATGATGCTTTAGGAAGTGGATTATTAGGACTTAAAAATTCACTTCACTACATTCCACCCAGTGCTGCAGTACACAATGTTGGAATGTTGACACTATGGTCAATGATCCTTTCTGGATGAGGATTAGCTTGGCCAAAACATGCTGCAAGATTCGAGGTGCTTGAGGCCAGTAAGTGGAGAACATATCCCCAAAATATCTCTTTGGAAGCCACATCTCCGAATCATACTTCACATTTGCTTCATCTCCATCCACCCTCAACTATTCATCATGTGAAGGTAGTGTTCAAAGAAGTCTGGAGTTATTGTAATTTCTTTGCCTTGGCCCTTTGTGCGAAGAGTATCTAGTTTCTTGTGAGCACGAAGGTTTTCATAGAATTCTCTCACCAATTCAGGATAAGTTAGGCGATTGATCTAGAGAAATCTTTGAGGTTTTGATCCTCAATTAACTTAGAATAGGGGCTTGTTTTGAATAGGAATCTATCCCCTAGATAGTCGGTAGGTACGATAGAGTCACTTTCTTTAAGGGTGACGAGTGTTAAGTTGTCATCTTTGAGATCGAAGATGGTAAAAAAGTTAGGGAGTTTTTCAAGGCCATCACTAGTCATGTGTGGGACCATTTTTTGAGAAAGGATTTGAAGAAATTAGGTTTTAGGTTTTAATTTCTGCAGAGTAACAGTAGAGTAGTTGCTCGCATGAGGAAGAATAGTGAATTTGAGGGGTTTATATAGATTTTTCAAAGTGAGGGTATTTTGGCAATTCAGATGCCGGTTATTTTTGAGTGGATTGATGACATGGTAGTTAGATTTTTAGGAGAGAGGTAAATTTAGTTTAACCGGAGAATAGGAACGGTTTAATTTTGAAATCACTGTTGAATTTATAGTACGTGTAACAACCAATGGACTTTTGAAATTCAAAAAGTAACTGTTACCTTTATGAGCTTTTACTGCCATTTATCATTCTTGTCTACTGACGTGGCATGCTTCAGGAATAGATTTCCCTCCAATACTTCTTCTTTTTCGGAATGAGTTTTCAGCCTTGGATCCAGCTTGATTTTAAGCTGTCTTTCGGATTGATCCTAGATTGGATTGGACATTCCAATAGACTCCCTCAGCTTTCCAAATTGATCTTTACTTGGAGGCTTAGTAAAGATATCTGCTCTTTGCTCATTGGTTGGAATGTATATCAATGCAACATCCTTCTTCATCACATGATCCCGTATGAAATGGTGCCTTATGTTGACATGCTTTATCTTGCTATGGAGAACTGGATTCTTTGACACATCAATAGCACTTTTGTTATCATAAATTACATCCACACATCCAGATTGAACTCCATAATGTTCAAGTTGTTGTTTGATCCATAGGAGTTGAGCAACACAACTTCCAACTGCCATATGTTCTACTTCTGTGGTAGATAGAGCAACTGAAGTTTGCTTCTTACTATACCATGACACTAAGCAATCTCCAAGGAAATGACATCCTCCATATGTACTCTTTCTCTCAAGAGTATCCCTACCATAGTCTGCATCAGTGAACCCTTGGAGTGTGAAATCTCCATTACTAGGATACCATAACCCAACATCAGTGGTTCCTAGGAGGAATCTAAGGATTCTTTTTATTGCCTTGATATGAGAATCTTTAGGATTGGCTTGATATCTTGCATAGTAACAAACTGCATAATGCATGTCAAGTTTGCTAGCTGTCAAGTATAGGAGTGAGCCAATCATCCCTCTAGAGAGCTTTTGATCAACATCTTCTCCTTCACAATCCTTGGATAGGACTGTATCTTATCCCATTGGAGTGGACATAAGCTTGCTCTTGTCCATTTCAAATTTCTTCAAGATCTCCTCGGTGTACTTTGATTGATTAATGAAAATCCCATCCAGACTTTGCTTGATTTGTAGACCAAGGAAGAAGTTGAGTTCTCCTATCATGGACATTTTAAATTCCTTCTGCATTTGAGAGCTGGATTCTTTACACATCTTTTCATCAGTGGCTCCAAATATGATATCATCCACATAAATTTGGACTAAAATGATATATTTTTCTTCTTTTTAATGAATAAGGTAGTGTCTACTCTGCCTCTGATATAACCCTTAAATATAAGGAATGAGGTCAACCTCTCATACCAGGCTCTGGGTGCTTGCTTTAATCCATAGAGAGTCTTCTTCAGCTTGTAGACATGATCCGGATGTTTTGGATCTCTAAATCCGAGTGGTTACTTAACAAAGACTTCTTCTTGAATAACACCATTTAGAAATGCACTTTTGACATCCATTTGGTATAATGTGAACCCCATGAATGATACAAAAGCACATAGAATCAGGATTGCTTCCAGCCTTGCTATAGGAGCAAAGGTTTCTTCAAAATCAATTGCTTCTTACTGGTTGTAGCCTTGGGCAACTAATCTTGCCTTGTTTCTCACAGCCACTCCGGATTCATCAAGCTTGTTTCAGAATACCCACTTGGTACTAATAATTGATTTTCCTTTAAGAGGTGGTACTAGATCCTAGACATCATTTCTAGTAAATTGATCTAGCTCTTCCTGCATTACCATCATCCAACTTTCATCCCCTTTCGCATCCTGAAACTTCTTTGGCTCTATAAGAGAGATAAAAGCAAGATGACTCATCATTCTATCGAGCTAAACTCTGGTTCTTACTATTTTCCAAACATCATCTAGAATATTCTCAATGGAATGATCTCTGTATGTCCGGATCTCCCTTTGTAAGCCTTCATGTTGAACTGGGACTTGCTCCACTTCAGCTTCAACTACTCCTTCTTGGCCTTCATTAAAGTCAATCTCCCATGGGTTAAGATTAACTTATTGTACCTCTAGATCAAAGGATATTCCTTCATCTTCCTCTTTGTACTTTTTGATTTGAAATGAATCAGGAATTCCTGCTTCCTTCTTTTCTCTAGATTTTTCAGCTTCCGAAACTTGATCTTCCAGAGTGGAGCTTTTCTTTCCTGTAGTGTTAGTCTCATTGAAGTCTACATGTATTGACTCTACCACAGTTTGGATTTGTTTATTGAAGACTCTATAGGCCTTACTATGTGTTGAGTACCCAAGGAAAATTGCTTCATCAGATTTAGGATCAAATTTTCCTAGTTGCTCTCTATCATTAAGGATGTAGCATTTGTATCTGAATGCTTTGAAATACACAATTTTGGGTTTTCTTCCCTTCCAGATTTCATATGGGGTCTTTTCTATGGTCTTTCTAATGAAAGCTCTATTTAGAATATAACATGCTATATTCACGGCTTCTCCCCAGAAGTATTTTGGCAAAGAATTGTCATTAAGCATTGTTCTAGCCATATCAACTATGGTCCTGTTCTTTCTCTCAACAACTCCATTCTGTTAAGGAGTGTGAGGGGCATAGAAGTTATGTTCAATGCCCTTAGAGTTACAAAATTCAGTAAAATGCTTATTTTTGAACTCTCCGCCATTATCACTCCGGATGCGTGCAATGCTTATGCCCTGTTCTACTTCTATCCAGATGAACGTTTTGGAGAATTGGTCAAAGGCTTAATCCTTGCTTGCTAGCATGAGAACCCAGGTATATCGAGAATAATCATCCACAATGACCATGGTGTATTCTCTTCTACCTAAACTCAATGGTTTGATTGGACCAAAGAGATCAATAAGCAGGAGCTCAAGTACTCTTTTGGAAGGAATGTATGAGATGGAAGGGAAACTTTTCTTATGCTGTTTACCTAATTGACATGTAGTGTATAGATGATCCTTATCAAAAGCAACCTTAGGCAAACCCACTACTAATTCCTTTTTGGCTAGTTTGGATAGGAGATTCATGCTGACATGTCCTAACCTCCGGTGCCATAGCCATGATTCTTCTTCTTTAGACACCAAGTAGATATTCTTTTTATTATTTTTAATGTTTACAAAATAGACATTATTTACTCTAGATGCATAAAGAATGAGTTGATTGGACTTACTATCATAAATTCAGCAGCCTCCGAAATCAAATATGACTTTTCTTCCTTGGTCATAGAGTTGGGCCACACTTAGTAAGTTGAATTTCAGTCCATCAACCCATGAGACATCTTCTATCTTTAACTCGGATCCAATGGTTCTATGACCAATGATCTGTCCCTTTTGATTGTCTTCAAAGCTTACTTTGCCTCCCTTCTTTAGGGTTAATGTGATGAAGGCCTTCTCATCACCTGTTATATGCCTTGAGCATCCACTATCAATATACCAAGTGTGTTAATCTACTGTGATCTAAGGCATACCTGCAAAATAGATATAGTGGGTTTGGGTACCCAATCAGATTTAGGTCCTCTTGGGTTAATAACCATCTCAGGCCAATGGTAAACATCATAATAACCATTCTTTAATGTACATGATTTAGTAATATGATTATTTTTCCCACAAAACCTGCACCCCGAAATAGGTATTTTTTGCTTTTGCTTCTTATTGATCTTCTCCAGATCCTTTTTCCCATAGTTGCCTTTATACCCAGCTTTTTTCACAATGGTGGATGGTTTGATGTTAATCTGGAAGCTGGTTGGAGGTGCAACTTCTGCTCCACAGTTTTTTCTTTGTTTGATAGGCTGTTGGTTGTAAGCTGCCTTAGCCTTTCCCTTTTGAGCAACGGTATATCTTTGAGCTTGTGGTTGCTTACTCACTTCATTCATCCTTTGATTAGGGGTCTTTTTGAATCTGTTCTGAGTAGGAGGATGATCTTTTCTTGGATACTTCCCTTAATAGATTAATTTCTCTATCCAGTCCCATTACATTTGCATTTAGGATCTGGACTTTATTCCTCAGGAAGTTTTCCTCCACGACATCAATATGCTTGGTTGCTCTAACTAGATTGATGTCTTGTGCCATTACTTCAGCATCTTCTGCCAACTCCATTACCGATCTTTTAAGGGACTTGATTGCTTTTGCATTCTTCTTTACACCCTTGATTACAATAGATAGAGCTCTAGTAAGGTCAAGATTAGAATCAGAATTAGAACAAGAATTTACCTCAGTGTTTGCTGTATCTAATTCTGATTCTTCAATTTGCACTATTTCTTTCCTGGATGCATTCCTTCCAAATTGCTCTGCTTTTAGATCAGTCAAAGCTATGAATGCATAATTTGCAGTCTGTTCTTCTTCTATTGAAGATGAGCTGCTACTCTCCTCACTGTTGCTCTAAGTAGCTACCATTGCCTTCTTTTTAAACTTCTTGGTTCTCTTAAGCTTGGGACATTTTGTTCTGAAATGCCCTTTCTCACCACATTCAAAATATGCAGCTTCTTTCTCTGGATCCTTCTTTTCTTTCGGATTTCTTCTAGGCCTCTCTCTTCTAGAAGTGCCTTCTCTAGGTTTTCGAGATTCATACTTTCTTGACTTCCTTTTATCTTTCTTTTGTATGAATCGGTTGAGCCTTCTGGTTAGTAGAGCAAGTTGACTTTAGTGCTCATTGATTCATTAATTTTCTCTTCTTCTTCGGATGAAGCTGATCCGGTGGATTCTGCCTTAAGTGCAATGACCTTTTTTTATCCTCAGGCTTCTTTTCTTGTTGGCTATATCTCTCCAAGGACAATTCTTAGGTTAGAAGATTACTAATGAGTTCATCATAATTGTAAAAGTTTAAGTCATGAGCTTCCTCAATGACAGTCTTTTTGTTGTCCCATTCCTTGGTGAGACTCCGGAGCACTTTCTTGACCATTTCTACTTCTGGGATCTCCTTTCCCAGTATTTTCATCTCATTCACTAGATTGGTGTATCTAGTGTTCATGCTGCTAATTGATTCTTTAGGCTCCATCTTGAAGGATTCAAACTTTTGTTGGAGTAGATCAAGCTTAACTTCTCTTACTTTGGTGGTTCCTTTATAGGTTACCTCCAACTTCTCCCAAATCTCTTTTGTAGTCTCACATCCAGATATCCTATTAAATTTAGCTACACTAAGAGTACAATGAAGCATGTTAATAGCATTTACATTTCACATAACTTTTTAAAGTCATTCTCATCCCACATACTTGATGGCTTTCGAGCAGTCATACCCTCTACTTCATAAGTAGGCTTATATAGACCATCTTTAATAACTAACCATGCTTGCATACTTTGTGATTGGATGAAGTTCTTCATCTAGTTTTTCCAGAATGTGTAGTATTCACCGGTGAAGAGTGGAGGATGGGTAACAGACATACCCTCGGGAAGGAGTTGTGAGTTTTGGAAACTCATTTTGATATGTGAATCAAAATTTATGGACCTTTAGCTCGAGATTGTTAGATTTATAGTTTAAGCACTTGCTTTGATACCACTTATTGGTCCCTGTGAGGGTCTTTATAAGGTCAGAGGGGGGTGAATGACCCTGTTTCACGGAATATAAAGACTTTCAAAAATCTTAGTGTAGCATGTTTGATTATGAACCAGATGATGCAGTTATGACAATATAATGCAAAAATTAAAAGTTAGAGAAATCAAACATATAAGGTTTTTATCCTGGTTTGGCCCACCTACTCCAGTTCTTGGAGTTTCCTTCCTCCGAGATTTTCCACTAATGGATTCCTTTCCAACTGACAGGAATCAAGCTTTACAAGTTTTCTTCGGATGGTAAACCCTTCCAGATGTAGGATATACCACTAGAAGCACCAACTCCTAGCTGAGTGCTTTAGCCTTTAGTAGGATATACCACTTAGACTTCTACCTCGTATCTAAGCTGAGTCCTACAGGGAGTTCCCTCTCAAAGCACCAACTTTAAGTTGTATCCTAATCACAACTCACCCAAGTTGGAGATTCTTACACTCTTATTTTTCACAAAGGTTTTGGTTTTTGGATTTCCTTAAGTTTATAGTTCACTTAGGAATCCTTACAACAGATGTTGAATGTAATTGATTCTTAGAGGGATTTGTAAGCTGATTGAATGCTTGTTCTTTGTTACTTATTTTTGTCATTTAAAACAGCCAACCTTCTCATTTGGTGAAGTTTCCCTTTTATAGGCTTCCATAATAAATGTAGTCATTGTGGGTTGTTGAACTTGTAATAAATCTTCACCCTTGATCAGGTTAAAGGTGGCACTTCCAAAATCATTGATCAATCTGTTAAACTGTAATTTGACCCCATTTAAATCCATGGGATTGATGCTGAAAAGTGGTCAGCGATCGTTTTACTTGGCATTTTGTGATGCACCTACTTTTACACCATTACCTTTTTGGTGTGAGCTCCACGGGCCTCCTTATTGGGCTAGGTGAAAAAGGTTTTCAGGTTTATCAGATTGGTGTTAGTCCTTTTATCCTTTTTCTAAAAAATGCAAGCTGTCATTTTGTCTTTGTCTTGGGGAAAGGATCTTTGACTTTATAGACCAAAAAGGTGGAAGGAAAAGCTATCTTTGAAACTTTTCCCATTGTCTTCAAGCATGAGATCTTCCGAATGTCTTTAGTCTCATATTCTCCGGATTTGGCTTCTTCCAGAGGTATGGTAATCAGCTCTTCCGAATGCTATTCTTGAGGGATTAAAGCTTGTTTCCTTTCCAAGCTTTTACCTGATAATTCTATGTGCTTACATATTTGATGTCTTCAATGGACAGCTTTGTAGTTGGATCTTGGTCCAGATGCTTCCATTTGGATTTGGGATTTACATAGTTTAAGTTTTTGTTTCTTTCAAACCTAATTCAGAGATATAGTTTGGTTTATGGTCCGGATCATAGTTTTCGAATAATGGCATCACATAAATCCATGCATGATCTGATCTGCTACCTACCATTTCAATTAGAAGGAGGCAGAATTATCGTCACACCCCAGTTTGGAAAAGCCTAAGTCATTATCTGATTCGTCATTCTCTCACCCCGATTATCACCATACAAGTTGATGGGGTTCCGTATATTGATTCCAGCGGGGAGTCAGATTCAAATCAGGTTCAATTGGGTCAAGATTTCATTCAGTCAGCCATGTCTCTTTCAAGCAACGATGGAAACCCTCCTCCGCCTGAGGAACAAGTTGAACCTACTCCTAGCTCGGGGGTAGTGTTTTACCCCCCTCCTGGTTTTGATTTCGCCAGTGCTATGGTGCAGTTCCTGAATTCAGATGCATTTCAAGCTTCTATCCAAAACACTGTCCAAGCGGCTATTAAGCAAGCCCTCAAGGATAGGAATTCTGATCGGGTCTCTGAGTCCAATATGCAAGCCTAAAATGGTTTAGTACAGATGTTGGCCGATCTAGTAAGGACAAGACCCTTTGCACTCATTTTCAACCCAGTTCCCTGGACTCAGCCTATAGTGAGCCTATTTTAGTTCAGGAAAACCTCTGCTTTTATGCCAACCTCGACTACTCCATAGATTGTTCCTTTCAACTTGAGATCTTTTGCTCAAAGCTCGGTTCCTTCAGTGTTCACTCAACATTTGTCAGCTTCTTCCAGCGGGTTAATCTAGCCATTGTCCTTTACTCCTCAGTTCATTGTAACTCCTAAGGGTACTACCTACCCTCAGAATCCCTTCATTAGCTAGATGGTCCCTCGTTCTCCACCATCTCCTCAAGTCAATGACCAGGTCACGCAGCCTCCGGGCGTGACACCTAAAATAGCTCCTTTTATTAGCCAAATGATGGCCTCTCAGCTCAGGGACCAGGTCACACATTCTCTGGGTGCAACACCCGAGGCTGCAGTTCTCTCTTATTAGATCAATGACTAGGTCATGCAGTCTCTAGGGGTGATACCGGAAAGTCAAGCCTACATCAACCGTCTTATAGCTGCCAAGGAACCCAAGATGAATGAAGATTGGGTCCCTAATAATTTTACTATGCCAAATATGGCTCATTATAATGGTTTTAGTGCACCTACTTCCTACATTATAATGTATAAAAGGGTTATACATGTGAAGAAATTAAGTGATAAAGTGCTTGCTGAAATGTTTCCTTATTCCCTTCGGGGCCCGGCTCTTGAATGGTATCATACTTTGCCGTAACATATTGTCACTGATTGGAAACTTCTTTCTGAGGCTCTGAAAGTGCATTATGGTTTCAATACTATGATGTAAACAACCCTCCAACATCTCAAGGGAGTTCGCCAAATGCCCAATAAAACCTTTAAGCAGTATTTTAACCGGTGGATGTCGACCCAGGTTCTGATGAAATCTAAGCTGAGTCTCGAGGAGATGATTGTGAAACTCCTAGAGGGATCTCTTCCCCTATTCCGTAAAGAGATGGCTACTGATTCATTCCTTTCTTATAAGGTTGTTTTTAGAAAGGCCGAGAAAATTGAGAGCGAGCCAGAGTGCGCAAAGGCAAAAAAGGTGGGGAAACCTTAGTTCAGAAAGAATAATGATGCCCAGCCCTTAGCTAGTGCCTACTAAGCCTGAAGCCCCAGCTGTAGTTCAGGTAGTTTCTTAAGCCCCTATTGCACCCCTGGTAATCGCTCCAGTTCCACCGAAAGTCATCGCAGTCTAACCTCCTCACCCTCCTTCTGTTTTAGCTAATCTATACAAGTTACCTCTTCGGGCTATCTTTTAGCCTTTAAGGGAAGCAGGTTTCATCCAGTCCCTTCAAGAGTACAAACCGCCCAAACCTGAAGATAAGAAGAATTTCTGCAATTACCACATTCAGGTGGGACACCAAACCAACAATTGTAAGGCCTTACTCTCGACTATTTAGCGTCTGGTTAGTGAAGGAAAGATTGCTAAACCTAATAAAAGGCCGAGCACCATGAATAACCCTTTGCCTAATTTTGGGAACAAGGTAGGAATGGTCCAGTCCGGCTTGTCTGAAGCCACAATCTTTGAGCTAATCACCTAGGTTCTGGTAGTAATAATTCTATTATGGTTATCGATTCCTGTCTCCCATCTAACTCAGTTTTTTATCTAATCAGTCAAGCTAATCTGGGAGTCAATTAGGTTCAGGGTATGGAAGTTGACCCGAATTCGCCTAAGCAAGAAAGCTGTAGGGCTTAGCCATTTATGGCCAAGAGAATAAAAGTTCAGAAAAAAAGCCGCTATTTAGCTTAGATTCCTTTGTTTTGAAGGAAGACTATTCTGATAAATGTGAGGGAGTAGTCGAGGTAGCCAAGGCCGTAAGTAATGAACTATTCAGGGTTGATTTGCCAGTTAATGAGAAGCCGAAGGGATTATTCAAGGTTGATCAAAATAAGACTTTCAATGTTGATGCATATGAGTTGCAGGACCCAGATTCAGACTCTAAGGAACAGTAGTATCTATTTGAAACATGAGTCACTAATAGTGTCTTGCTCGATAATGTTCTCAACATTACTCGGAGTGGTCATGTGTATCAGCCTGAAGACCGATATCTCCACTTGAACAAGGACCCGGTCCCTAATAGGGTAGGAACTACTATAAGGCCTCCTTCTCCACCTCCGCCTATTCCCACTAGTCTCGAGGTTGATCCTCTCATTACTCAGCTGAAAAACACTCAAGCTCGTTATAGCATATGGTAGTTGGTAATTAATTCTGACATGCATCATAAGGGGTTAATTAAGTGATTGCTCAATTTAGAAGCTACTCCAACCACTTCGGTTGTTGAGATGTGTGCCAGGGTTAAAGAAGGAATTCCTTCAAGGAAGGGAACTCAAATTGTGTTTGACCATTTTGATCTTCCACTTGAGGGTAGGGACCACAATAGGGCCTTATTCATTTGCATTCAGATCCTCGACAAGGTTATCCCTTGTGTCATGGTGTATGATGGATCCGCCTTCAATTTATGCCCTCTGAAAGTCCTTCTTCACCTGGGACTATCTGAGGAAATGCTTGAGAAATCTGGTACTATTATCGGCTTATGATGGTTCGAAATACAACATAATTGGGGCCTTTGAGGTGGAAGTCACTATTAGAGGTGTTACGAGCAATGTGCGTTTCACTGTACTTGACATTCCTGTTACTTATTCTCTATTGCTCCGCCGGCCTTGGCTCCATACCTTAGGCACAGTTACCTCCACTCTCTACAAGAAAATCAAGCTCATTCATAAGGATAAACTAGTAATAATTGAGGTCGATCCTACTTCCATTGCGGCTATTATAGAAGCCAAAGCTAAACTGGAGGAAGGTCTTTGGATTACTGTGGTTAGTAAGATTGAGATATCTCCTCCCCTTTGGCACAACTATGTCCACACCGATATGGGAAAGCTAATGAAGAAATCTAGGTATAAGCCTGGCAGAGCCGGCGAGAGGTATGAGCAGGGAATTATCTAGGCCTTGGAGCTGAAGGTATTAGTCCGCCAAGTTGGATTGGGGTACATACCTAGGAAAGCTTATCGCTGTGTTCCTTCCTGCTACTGCTGAATGGTAATTGTTTATGAAATCAAAGGCAAGAGGCCTTACAAGGGAGAGCCCGAACTAGTTGAGCATGATGAAAAAATGTGGCCTGGCTTTGAGATCTTCAAAGATGTTTATGACTTTGAAGCCGGCTGCATGGTTGTCTCCGCTGAGCCTGAACCCGCTGAGCCTATTGCACCTGTCAATGTTGTTTTTGATAAGGCTAAGGGAAAGGCTAAGATGTATTCTAAGAATGAGTCTGGGGGAAGTAATGAAGAATCTGTTGATCCAGAGATTGAAGATGTTGTGGCTACCATGGCCAAAGCTATGGCGGTGCTAATGAAGAAAGGTTAGAGGGGTGAGAGAACCGGAGAAGAGGATGCCATGACAGAGATAGTAAGGAAGCTCGCCAGGGCCCTCATCGAGAAAGCCAACCTATCTAGAGAACCATCCCTCACTACTGCCTAGAAAGCTACTCTAGAACATGACCTGGACACCATTCTAACAAAGACTATAGAGGAAGTTCCTCATGTTACTTCTACTACTATTGAAGCCCCTCCGCCTGTGGAGGAGGAAATGGATGATGTAATTTTTAACATTTTTGATGTATTTGATGCAAATAATGTTGCCTACAAGGCTTTTAATGCAATGAATGACTCTCATTTTGCTTACTTGTTTGATGTTTTTCCTGACGGATCCATGCATTCACATAACAATACGCATAACATTTTTGGCATTAGCAATACATCTTTAAGTGAAATGAACCTAAGTACTGAAGATAATCCTTAAATGGTAACCATTTCCAATGATTTAACTCCTGAGGAAAAAAGTGAGATAATAAAAGTGCTTAAAGATCATGTTAACGCTTTTGCCTGATCATATGAAGATATGCCTGGGGTTGATCGTCAGACTGCAGAGAGCAGAATTCTAGCCGATCCTAAGTTCAGGCCTGTCAAGTAGAAGCTCCGTCGGTTAAGACCAGAATGGGCTGATCAGGTTAAGGCAGAGGTTTCGAGGTTGATTGAAGCTCATTTTGTTAAAGTTGTGGAATAGCTGACTTGGTTGTCCAACATAGTCCCAGTCTCGAAGAAAGATGGTAGGGTCAGAGTTTGTGTCGACTTCCGAGATCTCAATAAGGATTTGCCTAAGGATGACTTCCCACTTCCTTACATAGATGTCCTAATTGATAGCACTGCTAGGGCAGCCATGTACTCATTCATGGATGGATACTTGGGTTATAATCAGTTCCTAGTGGATATCATCGATAAAGTCAAAATGGCGTTCATTACTGAATGAGGGGTCTATTGCTATAAAGTAATGCCGTTTGGGTTAAAGAATGCTAGGGCCACTTATCAGCGCACCGTAACTGCTCTCCTGCATGATATGATCTATAAGGAAGTGGAGGTATATGTGGATGATATGATTATGAAGTCTGCTACCCCAGAAAAGCACCCTACTATTCTCCACAAATTCATGACTCGTATCAAAAAGTATAATCTCTGCCTGAACCCAAAGAAGTGTGTATTTGGGTTACTTTAGGAAAGCTGCTGAGACATGCAGTTAGTCAGAAAGGATTTAAGATGGATCCCGACAAAGCCAAAGCCATCAGGGATACACCTCTGCCAAAGACAGAGAAAGAAGTCCGATTATTTCTAGGGTCCTTATAGTATATCATCTGATTTATTGCCCGCCTCACTACCATATGCGAACCCATCTTTAAATTGTTGAGAAAGCAACAACCAGTGGTTTGGAATGATCAGTGCCAGATGGCATTTGATAAAATCAAGGCTTATCTTATTGACCCACCCGTTCTAAAACCCCCCATCCCAAGGAAACCTTTGATCCTATACCTGGCCATTAAAGAGTCTTTTATAGGGGCAATGGTTGTCCAAGAACATGATGATAAGTGAAAACATGTGATCTACTACTTAAGTAAAAAGTTGTTGGATTACAAAACCTAGTATTTAATTGTGAAGAAGACTCACACCACCATGGTTTGGCTCACTAAGAAGTTGTGCCATTATTTCCAATCTTATCGAGTCCAACCCTTGGTCAAGATTGACCACATAAAGTATCTATGTCAATCCCCGACTCTAGCCAGGAATTTGTCTCGATGGTTGTTACTTCTCTCCGAGTTCGACATTGAGTATGTGACTAAGAAGGTTATTAAGAGTCGGGCAGTGGTAGAATTTCTTGCTAACCAGCCTCTTGACTCTAATTATGTTGAAAACTTGGAGTTTTCCGATGAACAGCTCACCTCTATAAAGATCCTTGAGCGTGTATAGACTATGTACTTTGACGGTGCTGTGAATCGACTAGGAGTAGGCCTCAGAGTTCATGTTGTCCAAACATTTGGAGTTTGCTATCACCAACAATGGCGCTGAATATGAAGCCTATCTGTTCAGTCTTAAAGCCTTCCTCTAGGTCGAGGCCTGCATGGTATCTGTAATCGGGCATTTGGCCCTCATGATCCATTAGGCTATTGGGGATTATGAAATCAAAGAAAAATCCCTCCGTCCTTATGTTGAGGTCATCCGTGGTTTATCTAAAAAGTTTTCCTCTTGTTTATATCGCCACGTCCCCCAGGACGAGAATCAAATGGTCGACTCCCTAGCTACCTTGGCCTCTTTATGGGAAGGACCCTAGAAGTAGCCCATCCACCCCTTAGTTCTGTTGTCAACTAAAAACCCCTATCATGATCAGCCAATTCACCAGGTCCTTGCCATCTAAACCAAACCCTGTTGGTATTCTGACATTGTCCTGTTCCTCAAAACCAGCCAATATCCTCCAAATTCCTCTGACTTGGACCGCACCACCCTGAGACAACTCGCTATTTAATTTCAGATTATTGATAATAATCTGTTCAAGTGCACCAATAATTTAAGGTTCAGAAAGTCATCGATCAGGTCCATGCTGGTGATTGTGGCTCTTACATGAATGGTCTTGTTCTTGCAAAGAAAATTCAGCAGTTGGGATATTTTTGGCTCACCCTAACGGCCGATTGCATCACCCAAGTCAAAAGGTGAAACTAATGCTTGACTTATGGGGATATGCAACATCTACCACCCACTAAGCTCCATCATTTATCTACTCCTTGGCCATTCTCGGCGTGGGGGATAGACATAATCAGTGAAATTTGTCCTTTATTAACAAATGGACACAGATTTATCGTGGTAGCAGTGGATTATTTCTCGAAATGGGTAGAGGCGGAATCCTACACCAATGTCACCGCTAAGAAGATAGCCAAGTTTGTAGAAAAGAATATCTTCACTCGGTATGGACTTCCGCATCATATAGTCTCAGATAATAGGGTATAGTTTCAAGGAGCAACCACATTTTTGATTGAGAAATACAGGATTGAGCACCATAAATCTTCTCCGTACAGGCCACAAGCAAACAGTGTGGTTGAGGCAGCTAATAAATCGATAAAGAACATCATTTCTAAGATGATAGCTGGTTATAGGGATTGGGCAATAAGCTACCCTTTGCTATTTGGGGAAATCGCACAAGCATTCGTACCTCAATCGGTTAAACCCCGTTCTCCCTAGTCTATAGAATGGAAATGGTTTTGCTAGTTAAAACTCAGGTTACCTCTCTGAGAGTCGCTTTAGAAGCTAAGCTAAAAGAATCTGAATGGACTCAGGCGAGGTTTGAATAGCTGAATATGATGGATGAACAGAGATTAAAGGCCTTAGATAATCTTCAGATGTACCTGCAGCACATGGCTTTAGCCTATAACAGTCAGGTAAGGCACCAGAAGTTCTCCCTGAAAGCTAGTGATTTGGTCCTTAGAACAACTGAAACCTTCCACCATCGATGCGAGGGGTAAATTCAGGCCAAACTAGGAAGGACCGTATGTGATAAAGAAGATGCTTAGTAAAGGGGCAGTTAAGCTTATGGATATGGATGGGAATGAGTTTGTGAACCTCATAAACCAAGATAAGCTTAATTGTTATCACATCTAATTCAAAAGAAATAAATTAAGAAAAGCAGCACAAAAAATAATAGATGAAATAGATAACCCGCCTTTCGGTCTTTTACCAATCAGGCAAAAATTAGAGTGACACTTGACGGTCGGTATTCCGTAAACTGACCGTGCAAAAATTAGGGTATGAGTCAAACTAGTTAGATCGAAAACCCAAAAAGGGCAATCTAGGCAAAAATTAGGGTAAGTGAGCAAAGAGAGAGTGCCTTCTAGAAAACCAATCTAAGCTAGTTAGCATCGGGAGTGAAATCAATGGAAATGTAATCAAACATCATGTACTTTGTTTTACTTCAATTAATGAAAGTATCTCTTTTGTTAAATTCTGAATGCTTATGTTTATGTGAATTTTGTATCCATGCAGTCAAAACAACTCAAGTAAGCCTAATGCAGAGTTCACGTTATTCTAAATAAAATGCGTAATAAATAAAAATCATTTTGATAGACTGAAAAGAGCAAGGTCTATGCAAAATTTAGAATAAGTCTGTTGGATTGAAAACCCAAAAAGTGTGGTCCAGGCAAAAATTAAGACAAGGTTCGATAGATTAAAAACCTCAAGGGGCAGTCTATGCAAAAATTAGAACCAAATAAAAGACATATAATAAATAAAGTTTGATAGGTCTATCACCCTGACTAGCCTATGCAAAAGATAGAACTAAAAGAAAGCGCATCACAGGCCGAACTCCACGCATCCTTGTCATAATATCGAGAAATCATCTGCAAGGTGGTAGTAGAAAAGGGCTCGTGTCCCTGCTCTGCTCGCTCTGCCTCAAAGTGTGCCTATGATTGCTCGAATTAGGTCATCATATGTCTAATCTCAGCAAGCCATCCCCTATAGTGTATGTCAGTCTCAATGGTCTCCATATGGTTGTAGTCTAGAGTCTCGAATATGGCCTCCTTGGTCAACTTTTCCCGGATATGGTTCACCCCACCTAGCTTTGTAGACTCCAATTCAGTTATGAGGTAACTTACTCGGGACTCTCTGTTGCTTGCCGTACTGACGACATAATCAATAGGGAGTGTAGAATAAAGATCTCTCTAGGCCTATCAGTTGAACACAGGATCCCCAAGACTACACAGCCAAATCCTGGATCATCTACCATGTGCTAACCCACTAAATTTGTGAATCAGTATACCCCCTTACAATAGGCACCTAGCTGTCAAATGTCAACTGATTGAAATTAGCTCGCATAAGTCCCCTCTCCCTCAGATGAACGGGTAAGTACTTCTTCGAGTTCCCTCGTGGTGTCTCCTTCAGCTTTAGTTTCTCCATCAGCCATAACAATAAACCAATCTCAGATAAGGGCAGAAAAGGGCAAATAATTTTTAAAGTGTGGAAATGAATACCTACAGCAGTATAAGGTGGTCACCAATAACAGTTGGGTCGGTGGAAGCAGCGCCCATGTTGACCAGAATCTCAGCTAGTCCCACAGATATGGGAGAATCCCCTATCGATATAGGACCAATAAGTGAAATTAGCTTAAGCAGAGCAACTGGGCCCACTCCGCACATAAACTCTGCCATAAGCAGTAGTGCCACCATGGATGGCCAAGCAAGATGAGATCTAGGCACCCCGCGACACCACTCCAAAACTACGTTGAGCTGAAATCTGGGTTTGTCAAGCAGTTGGGATAGAAATGGATCTATAGAATCCA
Organism: Euphorbia pulcherrima; assembly: GCA_947683365.1. Lineage (NCBI taxonomy): Eukaryota > Viridiplantae > Streptophyta > Magnoliopsida > Malpighiales > Euphorbiaceae > Euphorbia > Euphorbia pulcherrima. The sequence continues at coordinate 14,213,336 of CANTUS010000007.1, forward strand.
AATTCCACAGCCCTTATGGGATGTCGTCTATACCAAAATGGAACTCCGGGAGTGCTAGGGGCACGCGCTTGGGGCACGGAACCCCTAATATGGCATGAAACTCTTCAAGCAAAGGGCATAGCTCAAAAGAAGAAAATTAGAACACGTGGTCCATCCGATCCCAAAAAGCCATTGTCGTGTGAAGGAATTTGGGACTTACGGGCCACGTCACGACCTATCAAAAGGCCCATAGCCCAAATTTTCTAACTTCTTCCAGTCTGCATTTCTCAGGCTTTACAGAAAGCCCCATAGCTGCTGGTTATGGTTTGCCATAGTTGAATTAGAGAAAATGGCCAAATTTGAATTTCTGGCAAAGTGAGTCCGCCGGCGGTATGGGTGATGTCGCCGGTGGTATGGACCAGGTCGCCGGCGATATGACTTTGTGGGCAGTGTTGTCTATATTAGTTAGCAAATCAAAATTTCATGCAAAGGGCGATATCAGCGATGCCGCCGGTAGCATGGCCCTATTTTTTTATGAATTTTGAAATTGTTTCAACCAGTTTCTACCTGTAAACATCATGTAAAAACCCTATAATCTATTTCCAGAAGATATCCAAGCGCAAAATTCAAATCTTATTCAAACCAAAAGCCCAAAGGCACAACCATCCAAATATCTAATTACTAAGCCTAAATAAAGCCAAAATCATCTGAAATCGACAAGCAAACCAAAATCAAGAACCCATTGTATCAAAGGCATAAAAAACCAAGATCAATAAAAATAAAGGTTGAAATAAAGAAAAAATAGATCAACAGGTGAGCCTAAGCCTAGTTGCCACCACCGAGTGGATAAGATGAAACACGCTCCTCGCTGAGAAGATAAGTGCCATTAGCATCCTCTTCGGTCCCTAAGATGCTCTAAGAGCTCACAGGGGCGTCTTCATGGCGACGCCCAGCTGTCACCTTCCTTCCTCTTCGGCCCAGCTCACTCAAGGAAGCACAATCCATGTTGTGTTTGCTCCACCTCTCTTGTAATGTGGCATCCAACTGGTTCTCTAGCTCGCTCACTCGATGCCATAGTGCACTCGTCTCTTCTTGATATCTCCACTGAGCCTTATTAGCATCTGATAGCATGAGGGCTAGAAAATCCTACAGACAAGGAAATAATAAACAATCCATGTCATTCATATCATTCATTCTTGCATTTGATTCTAATGTCATATTTGTACAGGGAATATACCTGAGCAATCAAACTTTAAGAAACTAGTGTATCCCTAAGAGCGAAAGTATTCCCCGCCAATTTGCTCTGACTTAGCACAAGAAACCTGAAAAATCCAAAGAGTAATCAAAAGGAATTCATAAGGGGTCAGTCATAAGGATTTTATTGCACAAGGCTTACATAAGTGGCATTTTCTGGCATGAAGTTCAGCGAGTGGCTACTGGTGGATATCTCCCTGCTTTGGAAGTCACCACTCAAATTCATCAGTAAGAAATAGGTCTCCAAGGCAGTTAAAAAAAGTCGACACCCTCGGGTATGCCATAATAGCCCCCACAGCTTCCATCAGCCCGACCTCTCTTCCTAAAGGGAACCTAAAAGATCCAAAAAGCAAGCATAAGGAACTATTTTGATCAAAGCAGACAACGTATATATAATCATGAAAAGAAGGGGTGCGATCACACATTGGAAGAATTATGCCCCTTATGGGCCATCGGTGGGTCCTGACAATCTCTCCTTGCTCCTCGGGATGGCCCTCAAAGCAGTCGGTCCCTTCCTTATTGTCATCCTCAGCCACAATACCACACCTTTGCCTTTTTAGATCCTCCTCCTTTTTCTTCCTATGGAAGGATATAGCATCATTCCTATGAATGCGGGGGAACATAGGGATCAAGCATGATATATGACCATTGTAAGGACCGGGAACACTACACACCACTCTATTGTTCCCCTCCAAGTAGTCAGCCTTATCGGCCTCCCCAATGATGGTCAAATAAGGCCACTAGAGGCCAGTAGGGGGATCCACAGGTATAGGCCTAGCAGCCGGTATAAACTCTCTCCAACCTCGAGCTCTCTCCCCCAGATACTAGGGCAAGGATAGGGGGCACTCTATGATAAATTGGCGGTCATCCACCTCCCGTCGGACAGTAAGCACATCAACTCGGTTGGACACCCCCTCAAAAGGGTCCCGCACAACCTGGCCAACCAATCAAGCACAAAATCAATGTAAGCAATTTAAATTCATAAATATGTTTTGTTGACTAATGGTTGGTTGAATGTAAGATAGTGTTAAAGAAGCATATCGAACTGATCTATAGGCCCCATAAAGCCTCCCTATAAGTAGTGGAGTATTTACCGAGTCCCCCAACGCTCCTGCACCACTGGGCGAGGAAGTGAGACCCGGATCCATTATAGTACCAAACTGAATAGGAGAGAGAATCTAGTGTTCAAAAGCCCACACCTATACAATTAACAACCAATCAGTCCAAAAGAACAACACACCAAAAAATAGAAAAGAAGCTAACCATGATAACAAAGTGCTATTCAAAAGGGCATACCTGTAGTAGAAAGTGGCTCAAGCGAAGGACCTTCTCCTTCTTTCGAGCTCACACATCCAGCCCATAATACATATGTGCTAAAATGGCCCTCAGACAATTCTTGTCTTTGATGGTCTTGACATCCTCAACCACCAAAATCAAGCCATAATTAACCTTGCTGCCCGAAACTGAGAAGAACAGCACGGTCAATAAAGAAATAACAAAGGGCTGGACACAGGCGTCCCGATCATCCTCGAGGACCACTCCCATCCTCTTCTAGTACTTATGCAGCTCCCCGTAGCCTAATTGCCCTGCCTTGGGCTTCAACCCAAATAGATCAGTTACCCTCTTCACCACCAGTCCTTTAATGTGGTTCTTCTCCATGTACACATCGAAGTGAATCACTTCCTTTGTCGATGGCAACCCTGTCATTGCCACCATATTAGAAGGAGTAATCGTAACCTCCCCAATCTGGAAGTGAAATGTGTGAGTGGTCTTGGACCACTTTTTGACCAAGGCAGTCAAGGTTGAATGAGAAAGATTTGGCATCAATAATGGCAGGGTTCGGGCTAGATCCCCGAATCCTGTATCATCGATCGCATCCGCAAGCGCCGAGTCTTTCTCTTCTATATGTTGCCACCACTCGCCCATGATTCCCATACCTCCATTATAAGTATGGGTATAAGGCTACAAAATTAGAAAGGACCGAAGCATCTAAATTTTTCAAATTCTATGTCCTTTTTCTTCTAGAATGCTGCTGATGCCGCGTCTGGGGCAGTGATGCAGCCGGTGACATCACCCATACCGTCGGTGGTATGGACAATGTTGCCAGCGAAATTGCTGAATCTAGCAATGACATGGCCTTTTTACTCCTCTTTTAGTGGCCTGAGCTGCTGGCAACATTAGTGATGCCACCGACGGCATTGCTTCTACAGGCAGAATGCAGATTTCTACCCAAAATCGCACAAATCACCCAAAATCAAAATCAACCAATTTCAAGGCATAAAAACAGCTTAAATCATATAAAATCGATCCTATGACATGCATCCTAACATATATTAATTATTTTTAACCCCTATCATGGAAAAAGTTTGAGTCTCAGGCCGAAATCAAAACTTAACCTAAAGGTTCGAGTTTTGTAAGTTTACCTGAATATTCAAGGTGTGATTATCCTTATCTGGAATGAGATTGTCAATGGAAGCTGCTATCCCATATCCAAAGATGATGTCAACCTCCTTAAAGCCATACCCCACTTGAACCGGGCAAAGTTTCAGCCCCTCTATAGAAGAATCAGGCAGTTCTTCAGACTTAGAACTACTAGATTTGCGTCCAAATATCTTCTTCATAGTGAGAATTGAAAGAAAGAAGGAATATTTGAGTTTGAGAAGGGTAGAGTGGAGAGAAAGAAGAAGGGCTGCGGCTTTTGTAAATGCAAGGAAGAGAGAAAGAAAAGAGTTTTATCCATTTAAAACAGCTACATGGAATTTGAGGAGTTTCAATTAATCTGAAACTGCCAGTCCATGCCGCCACCGGCATCATTTCAAATTGCCAGTGACATCACCCATGCCGCCGGCGGCCTCAGCTTTGCCAATTTAAATTTTGAATTATTTTGAATGGTTAAAGATGCCATATAGCACCCATATCATTGGCGGCATTGCTTTAGATCGCCGGTGGCATCATCCAGGCCGCCGGTGACATCAAAATTTCTCCCTGCATTTTTTAGCAATCTGATGGAATCTCGGCTCTAGCCCCAACATCCCAGGACTTCTGAAACCCTTATACTTTTAATTATTACGTTTTTACTATTGATTAAAGGGGCAAAAATATTTTTGTTTCACAAAATCGATGAAGCAGTAAAAACATCATTTAAGAATCAGTCTAATCTTTTACTTGTCGCTTGTCGCAGGGACAACACTTCACAATCTCAAAGCCCAAGTCCAATTGGCAAATCTACAAAGCTGAAGCCCGACCAAGGGGCAACCAATCCTCAAAGCTCAAGCCCGACTAAGGGGAAACCTCTCTACAAAGCATAAGTCCTACCAAGGGCAACCAATCCACAAAGCATAAGTCCGACCAAGGGCCAATCAATCTCAAAGCCCAAGTCTACTTGGAAAATCTTAAAGCATAAGCTCGACTAAGGGGCAAATCTCTCTGCAAAGCTCAAGCCCGACCAAGGGGAAACCAAGTCTACAAAGCCCAAGCCCAACTAAGGGGCAACCTCTCCGGAAAGCATAAGCCCGACCAAGGGCCAATCAACCTCAAAGCCCAAGTCCGCTTGGCAAATCTCAAATGCATAAGCCTGACCAAGGGGCAAATCTCTCCGCAAAGCTCAAGCCCAATCAAGGGGCAACCAAGTCTACAAATCCTAAGCCCGACCAAGGGGCAACCTCTCTGCAAAGCATAAGCCCGACCAAGGGGCAATCCAATCCTCGAAGCATAAGCCCGACCAAGGGGCAAACCAGCCATCCATCAAGTTTCATTCATATCCCTTTCACTTTCGTGTGATCATACTAACATGTGGCAGCAATGATCTCCCAAGGGGCAGCCTGTGAGCATGGGATTTTGCAGCCCTTCTCGTGAGACGATGATGATGTATTCCTAATTTTATTCCTCATGATAAAAATTCTTTTTTTGAATTTTTATTACCGATATAAAAATCTCTATGAATTTTATTTTCAGAAAAATTTAGTTCTACGTGTCTAATAACGCATTCGGTGGTAGCTCAGACTAATGATTTACACCCAAAAAATAACCTAGCCCAAAATACTCATTGAAAATTAAGAAATACACCTAATATCTAAGTTTTTCCATTATATCAACCTTTTCCGGATTTCCTCTCCTTTTCCCCGATTTCGGGCATGAATCATGCAACTTTTTAGACCTGCCAGAAGAGCGAGGCCACCGGCAACCTTGCTGATACCGCCGGTGGTATCACCCATCCGCCGCCAGCATCATTTTCTCTGCAGGCAGCTGTGTGCACTTTTCGCTCGATATCCGATGGATAATTGATCAAAGGCAATTTCTAACGGATGTTAGCCTATATAAATAAATTTCTCCAGCCATTTGAGGGGTTGCAATCCTCCACTACTCAAGATTTCAAGCAAATTTTGAGCATTCTAGTTAGCTATAGTGGGATAAAGTTTAGAAAAGGTAAGAAAAGAGGACTCATTTCATCTTTTCTTGGTTTTTCTCTACTAAACTCTCTGATATTTAGGTGTGTTTTAAGTTTAGAAATCACAAAAATTAGGATTTAGAGACTAAATCGTTCCTTACTTTCCAAAATCATCACTTGAGCACCTTAGAGGTGTCATATGGATCACGAAGAGGTGGATTCACGACCTCGAGGTAAAAATTCTGAGTCTCATAGCTCTTTGGCTTTCATTTTACTTATTTGTTGCATTTTGGTTACTGTTTGTGCTTAGTTTTGGATTTTTGGCCGCTTTCTGGCCAAAAACAACTACTGTAAAAAACTGAAGCCACCGAAGGCATTTTAACCCGCTGTCGATATCAACCATGCCGCCAGCGACATCGTTGATACCGCCAGTGGCCTCACTTGCCCCCAGTGGCCCCATTTTCGCATAGGACCCTTTCTTTATGGTATCCAGAAAGTCATGTAGTCTGCCTATATAACTGATACGGCCAGTGGCATCAATGATACCTCCGACGGCCTCAGTCATGCCGCCGACGGCATGACCTTCTGGACAACAATTTTATTTTTTGTTTACTTGCTGACCTAGTTTAAATTTCCAAAGCTAGGATGTACAGTGCAATGATGAAGGTCCAGAACCTTCTAAAAATAGACCCCACCCTATACCATGTGGCATTTTCACTAATAATCCGGTTAAAATAACAATCGAGTCTAAAATATGGATATAACGGAATTTTCCCACAAACGCCGTTTGAATCTCATTTTTAGCCATCCAACTAGGCACCATAAATTGTAAATAAAATATGTCATGTTCATACTAACTCGAGTCTTGTTTTGTTTGCTAATTATGCATGTTATGTGATATATCCCGTACAAAGTGCTTTATTTGTGCTAACCATTTTGTGCAGGTAGATTTACGTTAGATGGATGCTAGGCCTTCGGGTATTTTATTTATCACATAGAAAAATGTATAGGATTTGGAGAGCCATGTAATTATTATTTTATTTTCCGCACTTTATCTGTTAGATAACTGTAATAATTATTTATTTTCTGCTTTGGATGCTTGATAAAGGCAAAAACAATATATAAATAAAAAATACAATAAATAGGGTGGTAGACTAAACCCGATTAGGAAAGAATGAAATATTTTAACTTGGCCTAATGCACAATAGACAACATCATCCGAACTCAGAATCTCTACTTAAGGTATGGTCTACCACCCGGTGGGAAAATCGTACCAAAATTTCCCGATTGAGCTGAACCGGCTAATGACTCTATTTTTAGTACCGGATTTCGATCTCGTATCCTTTAACACATAAATTGGACTTAAATTCAACATCAATAAATCAATCTTTTTATCAAGCTAAAATGAGGATCGGTCCCTCGGCATGCTTCACAGCGCTCATTATTTTTCACCCCCGTGCTACGCATCTTACGCTGTCCTTATGGGTCGGAAAAAGGTCATCTGCTCACATTAACTAAATGTGAAATGAGTGACTCATCCGATACTCAAATCTCTGATCCAAAAGGTATGAGTCTCCCACCCAATGAAAACTATACAAAAACTCTTTCCCAAGCAGACAACTTCGGTGGCGACTCTATCATTTTTATCGAGATTTGGGTCTCAATTCTTTTATTCATAAAATTGGCTAAAATGTCCAAACTTAAACTAAATGGTTTCATCACTCCTAAATTAATCAACCACCCCAGTGGGCCCTATTGGTAGGCACCAAGGGAGACCCATACGTCATCAACACCTCACAGCTAGCTAATCCTGATCTACTAAAGTAAGTCAGATCAAGGAGAGATCACCCAGTTGAGAAGATCCTTGATAGTGCACAAAATCTTGTTCTGACTAGAGGTCAGCCGAATAGAATGATGAGCCACTCAGCTTCTATCTCATTGATTGAACCCAAGAAGTTTGAAGATATCGATTTTGATGACAATTGGATGATTTGTAATGCAAGAGAGCTAGACTAATTTAGAAGAAATGAAGTTTGGGATTTGATGGAAAAACCTAGAGGCAAGTCAATCATTAGCACCAAATGGATTTTTAAGAACAAGCTAGATGAAGCTGGTAATGTTATCAGATTCAAAGCCAACTAGTTGCTCAAGGCTACAAATAATAAGAAGGCATTGACTATGGTGAAACATTTTCACCAGTAGAAAGACTTGAAGCTATAAGAATTCTCTGTGCTTTTGCATCTTATATGAACTTCAAGTTGTTTCAAATGGATGTCAAGAGTGCATTTCTCAATGGTTACATTCAAGAAGAAATCTATGTCAGATAGCCCCCTGGCTTTGAGGATCCAAAGTATCTAGATCATTTCTTCAAGTTGAAGAAGGCTCTTTAAGGATTGAAGCAATCTCCAAGACCTTGGTATGAAAGACTGACTAACTTTTTGCTCGCAAAGGTTATGTTAGAGGAAAGGTAGATACAACCCTTTTCATCAAGAAAAAGCATCAAGATGTGTTGCTAGTCTAAATCTATGTTGATGGCATCATTTTTGGAGCAACTGATGAAAAGCTATGCAAAGAGTTAAGCCAACAGATGAAGAAAGAGTTTGAAATGTCAATGATGGGAGAGCTTAATTTCTTTCTTAGTCTACAAATCAAGGTGATGATGGAATCTTCATAAGTTAAGCAAAGCATGCCAAGGAAGTACTCAAGAAGTTTAACATAGATAAAGCTAAAATAATGTAAACACTTATAGACACTAATACTATTCTGAGTAAAGATGAGGAAGGTAAACTTATAGAGATAAAGCTCTATAGAGGTATTATTGGTTCTCTACTTTACTTAACTACTAGTAGGCCTGACATTCAATATGTTGTATGTTATTATGCTAGATATCAAGCTGACCCCAGAGAATCTCACTTAGCTACTGTTAAGAGAATTCTTAGGTATTTGCTAGGCTCTATTGATATAGGTTTATGGTATCCAAGTAATGCAAATTTCTCTCTGAGAGGATACACAGATGCTGACTATGGAAGAGACAAACTAGAAAGGAAAACCACCTTTGGAGGATGTCATTTCCTTGGCGATTATCTAGTAACATGGTATAGAAAAAAGCAAACTTTTTGGTGCTAAGTGCATCTAAGGCTGAGTATATGGCTGCAGGGAGTTGTGTAGCACAACTCCTATGGATTAAGAAACATTTTGAAGATTATGGTATAAAGTTAGAGTGCATTAAAGTCATGTGTGACAACAGAAGTGTAATTGACCTATCGAAAAATCCAATTGAACATAGTAGGAGGAAGCATGTCAACATTAGACATCACTTCATAAGAGATCATGTGCAAAAGGGAGAAGTCAAGTTAACTTACATCCCCACTGAAAAACAGCGAGCTGACATATTCACAAAGCCTGTTGGAAATGATCAATTCAACACTCTAAAAGAGTTAATTGGAATGTCCAATATAATTTGAAGAAATATGTTTCCTAGCTGACCTATTCTAAAGCTGACTAATCTTCCACTCTGAGCTCCAATGAATTAGGTTAAGTATTTCTTCTTCGCACTTGAATTTTGGACACGTCATTAAAACTGCACCGGTTTCTTTTCAAATTTAAACTTGATAGAATTGGTAGCAAGTTTAAAAACGATCCACATTCAACATTTATACTCTGTGATTTATGTCATCATTAATATTACTATAACTATTGATCAATCTCACCATTCAAATATGATCACTGTCTGTGAGTCATACATGTAGCTTTGCAGGCTATATGCGAAGAGTTTTTGCTATTTAAGGAGAGACAAAGAAGAAAGGAAGTTTCACTTTTACCAAATTTCTTCTGCAATATTCTTTTTAAATCCCTAATTCTCTAATCTTTAGTCAAAGCTTTTGAAATCGCGAGCTCTTCAGGACAATCAAGCAAACCTAATTCTCAAGAACCCCAGTTTGTTAGAAATAAGGAAGACACATGTTGGGTTACAATGCACGATCACTTAGCGCAATTTGTGTTAAGTCACAGAAAAATTGAAGAGGTGCTCATTCCTGCTGGAACTGTCTACTCTCCGACAGAATGGTTTACAAAGGAAAGCACATTAGTTAATGATCCAGTAACCATAGATATGTTGAGCTTTTCTAGCGATAATTGCTTTGGAAAATGGACTAGTCAACACATTTCAGAGGATTTTTGAGCTATCCAGCGGATATTATGAGCAAATCATGAAGAGATTCTTCCATGGCATTCACATGGTTGAAGGCTTTAATGACTTATTTGTAATGACTATGATGGGAAGAAAAGTATATGTAACCCCCAAGCTCATCATTAATCTATTGGGAAGGAGGCTAAGAGGGCTTAGAATGAGAGCAATTGGAGATGAAGAGTTTATAGATATCCTAATGGACTATGAAGTTCCCACTAACTACAAAGCTGGAGAACTCACAACTTCTATGTTCTTAAAGAAGGGTAAGCAGACTCATGAGCTGGTAACCAAAGTATTACTTCCAAAGACTACATCTACAGGGAGTTGCTCTAAGTTTGAAAGAGTATTCATTTATGCCATCATAGAGGGTATGTGCATTTACTAGCCATTGGCCATTCTCCATATATTTTTGAAGGTTTTAAGGCACATGTTGTATAGACACTTGGTAATGGAGATTTTTTGGGCTTATGAGCTGGACTTGGAAGGCTGGGGTCTCAAGAATAATGTAGAGTACAAGGTGATTGAGTCTAGAGTACTCAACAATGCCCACTTCCATAATTTGCACTATGAAGATAGATCCAAGTCTAGAAAGTACATAAGGCTGAAGAAGGGAGAGTTTATAGTGAAGGACCTAAAGGCTACTATGCAATTAAAGCCTATTGATCCTAAGGATGAGGATCAGACTCTTGCAGCCTTTGTGGCTAAGGAATTGGAGAAAATCACTAAGCTTAGGGAGAAATAAGGAGGAAAGCCTGATGCAAAGAAGGAAAGCAGGAAGGAGGTCATGAAAGACTCCAAGAAAGAAACCAAGAGAACAAGCTCAAACAGCTCTAACCCAGTGGATATGCCTATCCCCAAAAGTTCTAGATTCTCTAAAGGGACAAAAGCTATGTACTCTGACCAATTGACTGTCAAAGAAATGGAGGTGGAGAAGATTATTGAAGCTGAATTGAAGGAAGATATGCCTTTGAAGAGGTTGAAAAAGAGAAATGCTGATGATGCAAATCTTGATTTAGAAAAGGCTGGAGGACAGGTAGCTATATTAGTACCTGTGTCTATATTTGGACAACCAAGGAAGAAGTTTGTAGCCAAGAAAATAACTAGTGTAGTCTAGAATCTAAAAGAGGCTGAGAAAATGAAAGCTTTTGAGGCAGAGAGGATCAAGAAGAGACAAGAAGATCTTGAAGAGGAAATCAGCAAGAGAGCTAAGGAATCTAGTGCTAAGGCCAAGGCTGACCTAACAACAACCTATGAAAAGGCAATAACTAATCTTCCAAAGAAGTCAATTCTAAAGGATGTCAATGAAATGATTGGTGCCTTGAATGGAATTAAAAGTGAGTATGAGTAGGGAGATGATGAAGAAGCTAAAATTGTCAACTCAGTGGAATTTGAAGTTAATGAGAAAGAAGAAGAAGACCAGTAGGTTCTGAGATAACTGTTGAGGAGGCTAAGGAAGGGAGAAGAGAGAAGAGGAGGATAATCTTCAAGAAAATGAAGGTGGTTTTTGATGAGGATGAGGGTGACCTGGGGGATAAGGAAGAAGATGATGTTATAGTTGAGCAAGGAGCTCAGCTGGCTGAGCATTCACCTATAACTCAGGCCAGTGAGCAAATTGTTGAAGGTGTGGAAGAGAAGCAACCTGAAGAACCATTCCTTATCCCTAACCTTTCTATGCAACCACCTCTTCAACCAACACCCATCTCTATACAACCACTTACCACTTTTGAAATCCAACCACCATCAACCTCAAACTTTGACCAACCAAACATCTCAACTTATAGGCAATCTAACCAACTTGAAATCATTCTATTGCTTTCCCCAGTTGGGTCTCCTTTTTATGAACCTTTATTTCTAGAAGAACCAATTCTTAGAGGTCCAACTATTGAGAAGATCCACAATGACCAACCACCACCACAACCCTAACAACCTCAACCTTAACCCATATTTAACCCCAATGTTGAACTTCTTGAAGAGGTAAGAAGGATTGGAAGGGAGAGGTATCCAGCACTTAGGATAGATGAGGAGATAGATGCTAAAATAGCTAAATCTATACTGTCTAAGGAGGTGCTGAGGAGACTTGTAAGGGCTAGTGAGCCAGTGCAAGGGTTTATGGATGCTGCTGAGTAGATGAGAGCCCATTTTAAGTCAGTCCTTACTCAGTTCTTACTGGTAAAGGCTATAGTATCACATACTTTGCCAATTTTTATTATTGTAGGTAGGAAGGCTGACTATCTAAAGATAGAGGTTGCTGAGCTAAAGAATAGGATGGAGAAGATCTATGAGAGCAATAATAGAGCTATCAATGAAGAGAGAGATTTCAAAATCTCTTTGATTGACAAGTTCAATCTATTTTTATAGGGATTACTAGTTGTACTGAATGGATACAACATTCTGAGAAATGAAAATGATGCCAATACAACCAAGCAGGATATTCTAATCAATTCTGTTGATGCGCTAATAACGGCTCTTAAGCAAAATCAAGGCAACTATAATGAGCTAAGGTATATGGAGGAAGAGCTATTGGAGGGAGTTAAGGCCTCTAAAGGAGGAATATTTTCTACTCTTAAGATATTAAACATATCTGATGCTCTTAATAGTGACATCTTTATGTCAGAAGCTAAACAAGAACCATCGCTCTACAAGAAACTTGATCACATTCATGATCAACTTAATGTTGTTCATGTTGATGTCTGTGATAATGGTCAAGCTCTAGATCAGATATATAAGCAGGTATCATCTTATATTTAAAGCACTCTTATGTTTGAGAATGTGATGAGTGAAAACAGTCAAGTTAGAGCATTATCAAGTCTAACTCAGATTTCTAAGGAGGGACTCAATGCCTAGTTTAGAGTGAATCAATCTCAATCTCGTGCCTTAGTGGCACTCTTATCTTGCTTAAGGGAACAAGACTTCATTTCTTAAACAATTTATGAATCACTGGTCAAGAACTTCACTGCTAACATATTTGGTGATCTGACCATATTTGAGCAGGCTCTCAACCCATTTGATCTTCAAGCTCAAGCCATTTTAGATTCAATAGAAGTGGGGGAGAAGGATCACGAGAAGCGTGAGCAAGCAGAGAAAGAAAGTGAAGCAAGGATCATTGAATTCAACTTCAACCTGTCCTAGGATTTGAAGAAAGAATACTCTGAGCTGAGGAAGAAAAAAGGCAAGGATCCCATGCCACCAAAGTAGAAGAAATCCAGATGGGATGAGAGACATATCAGAAGAAGGCTACTAACTTGCAAGGACCTATTTTTCCTGATAAATTCTTATTAGAATAGAATTCTAAGTAATCCTTAGAGCATACTATAAAATTTAGAATACGTTAACATTTTGTTGATCAGTACTCAAGTTATTCATATATAAAGGTTACTTATTATATTCTAAGTTAAAAACTTAAATTCTTATATTTTCTGCTATATAAGTGTTGCTGAACTTGCAGAAAAAATGAGAAGTATTGAGGAATGTTGATCTAAGAAAGTCAAGGATTACGGGGGACTTAGCATTCACTTTGAGCAAAAAAAAGATGTTGAACCATAGGGGAGCAAGCATTCATTTTGAGGTAACTCTGATCTAAATATCTTCTTAATTTAATTTCTTGCTCAGTTAATTGCCATTGATCAAAATGGGGGGATTGTTGAAACCATCTCAAGTCTAGGCTGAGTCAGTTGATGACTCAGTTGTGCTTAAGGTTTTGATCATATCAATTAAGTTAAGTTTGAGTTAATTAAATCAATAATGATGTTAAGATAAATAGTCTATGGTTATATATGAGTTATTGAATTTGAGGGTAGAATTTCAAGTCTCCACCGACCTAGCTATCTAGTTTTAATTCTAAGTCGTTTTCATCTAAGATGTGCACTTAGTTTGCTGACTAAGCACTGTTCACTCAGCACTCAATATTTAGATTATATTTCAGTTATGTTTATTATTTATTCTTTTTGCTGAGTTACTTTCGTTTCCAGTAATGCTGACCATTCCATTGCAGGAAAAATGGAATCTTGCTTTTTGTCTTGCTACTTTTACAGACATTAATGAAAGATGTCATACGAAAGACAAAGGAATTAATGACATGACAAAGACAAAAAGCCTAGCGCTAGTAAAGACAAAGTTTGTCCAGAGAAAAGCTGCAAGAAGACAAAGTCAAAATTGGATTGAAGCAGCGGGTATCTCCTACAAATGTGCCAATCTGTAAGATTGTCAGATTACCAGAAGGAATGGGAAGATTACATATAGCAAGTCAGCACAAGTTCTCTCTAATGGATTTCTTGCAACAAATGACAGAGATTCAAATTCAAAGCTCTAATTCAATATGTTTCTTAAAGCATTGATTTCTATTTCACAACAATATGATTATATCTCCCAACAGATTGATTTAAATAAGCAACAGGTGGATACCTGAGCTATCAAATTGCAAAAGACATCAAGACCAGTTCAACGACTACATTCTTGATTTCAACTATAAAAGGAGCAAGAAGGCAAGCGTTAGAACTGGATGAATGTTGGGAACTGTCATTCACTTTGAACATGCATAACAGGCACGACGGAAGTTCAAAATTTTGTGCCTTGTCCTTAGGAACTCCTATTAGTTGCATATAAATTAATTAAAGCCTTAACTAAATTAATTCTCTACTTAGATTAGCATGAATAGGCTAGGTGTACCATAATTCTGAATTATATCATAGGATAAAATATTTAATTTTAAACATGTTATAACTCTAAGTTATAGCCTAAGTATAAAATAAATTAGCATGCAAAACAACCTAAGCATAGTAATTATTAAGTCTTAAAATGCTTAAAGAAAATGACTTAATAATTAGAAGAGAATTAGGAGACTTACCAGTTGAAGCGTGCTTTAGCAGAACCTTCTCACACATGCCTCCAAGTATAGGATAGCCTCTATGAGTATCCACACGAACCCCCACCAACCAAAACCTCCCAACTAGGAAGAACCACAGAGCTTTCAGTAGTTGTTAGACCACTCCAAAATCCACCCAAAAGTATTTGCTCTTGAGTTGACTTGAGAGAAATCGCATAGGAATCTCAAATCAAGACTTGAATGAGCGTGTGGTGCATTTGAGAAAGGAGAAGAATGAGGCTTTATATAGGGAGATGGGAGAGCTCCCCTCATAAATGTGGAATGGATAAAATACCCATCCCACCCTCCATTTGGGTGACAAGCACAAGCATGGCTTGTCGCCCATGCTTGTCTCAAGGAAAGCTATAATGGGCTTACCTTGGCCGCAAGCTTGGGCTTGTTGCTCATGCCGCAAGCCTTTATGGGCTGACCCTTTGGATATATGGACCCTATGAATAAATTCATAGGTCAATGGAAAAATTCCCTTTTATCCTCCTTTCATTTAATTTATTTATGACCCTAATAAAATTAGTTACCGGCAAAAATAAATTACTGGTTTAACCAAAAAAATAATTTAATTATTTTAATTTATTTATGACCCTAATAAAATTAGTTTCCGGTTAAAATAAATTCATGGCTTAACCAAAAAAATGATTTAATCATTTTAATCAACACTTTAATTTATTTGTGACCCTTATAAAATTAGTTACTGGTCAAAATAAATTCTTGGTCTAACCAAATAATAATCCAATTATTATTATTTTATAGTTTCGTAATAGAATAAATCTGTTAGTTCTTTACTCAGTCCGATGAAGGTCCAATGTTCGTAACCTTATAGGACCCCGAAGTATTGAGGTGTTAAGGCTTAACCAATCCTTTTTCTGTAGGAACTATTGGCTCAAGGTTCTAGATCGTGAATAGAACTCGATTACGTTAAATGACTGTAGTACGCCCCCAGCAAGGGTCCACCATCCCCCATTACTCGGAACATCATTTGTGCTTATGACTTAATCCCCGCTTATGCAATAGTTGTCCAATACGGTGAACTCCTTTCATTCTTTAATATTAGTACCATCTGGTTTGCTGGATTTGGTTAAAGTGTTAACCCACCAATAGCGAGGTTGCTCCAAGTAATCCTAGTTATTTACTTGTTACCAAAGTATATTACTTTTTACCATAATATTCTTTGACTAGAAACTATTTCTATCAATCACATACTCTGATCAGAGGTTTATAGTAATCATCACTTCAACAAGTAGCCAGGTACAAATCTTTAATATATCCGGAGCGATCGATTCTTTCTGACTACATAACTTACCAACGTGCTATCATCACTATACTCGTAATCACCTCGGTACCCTAAATTAATGAGTGAAGGTATGACCCAAAGTATAGCGACAGTACCACATAAGGTAACTAGCATCTCAAGTATGAGGATATTCGCAAAGCTACTACATGAAGATAAACACCAACACATTAATATATATATATATATATATATATATATATATATATATATATATATATATATATATATATATATATATATCAAGTGTTTATCTTACTACGGTCTCCAATATATCTTCTAAATATATCCATGTGTCAAACTCAAGGCACCACCTTCAGTCTTAGGAGTTTAATTACTTGGACCCTTTCCAAGAGAGTTGACCACATGCTAGTCTTACTGTTCCACCAATATCCTTTCTTGATGAAACTATGCCTAGGGATGGTTTAGACATAATCATAATTGCATATGAAGCAGGTCTCACCAAATATAGCCCCACTATGACATCTCTTACTTCACGCTACGTATCATGTCAAGGACCTTTGTGCAAAGATATCAATGAATATATTTTAACTAGTCATAATATATATGAACACATCAATATAAAAAAAGATTAAATGCCTTTATTAATTAAACAAATAATTAGTACCAATAAATAATTAAGATATATCGCCCTGATTGGCTTAAAGGCATACATCATATCTAACAAACTTCCACTTGCACTACGGCCAATTATCTATATATCTTACTCCATATGCTTTCACATTTTGGTCATGTTTGACTTTCGTCAATGGCTTTGCCAGACCATCCACGAGGTTCTGATCAATGGGGACATATTCTAATCTTGTCATCTTAGTATCAACAATCTCCCAGATTATATGATACTTTCTAAGTACATGTCTATTTTTCTGATGAGACCGATGTTAGCATAGGTCCGTTTTAGCCCGATGAAGAATAATGCCTATTTCGTTAAGTGATCAGATGAATGAGCCAAAAAGGACCGAATTATCATCCAAAATCCGAAATTAAAAAATCCACATTCCAGGGAAGCTCCGACTTAGCATTTCCTACTGAAAAATTAAAAAGTCAAAGTTTGGTCAAACATAAGTAATCAACCCCGCCGGTTATTTACCTATCGACAGTAAAAAAAATCAAATCTTATCGAGATCTGGCAAGATTTTACGGGATCTGATGTAAAATCTTGTCAAATAGGTAATTAGTATGTAATTAGCCCACCGGCTAATTACCTCCCTATTATAAATACGGGGTACCCCCCTCATTTGCAGGAGACACAAATTTTATAAAATCCCAAAATTACCTTTGTGTCATTTTTTAGTTCCGGGAATCCCAAAAGCCTTGAAACTCTGTCAAAACACTTCCAAATTCGAGCATTATCCCCAACACTCGGTATAAACTCAGTCTCCGGCCTTTTTAGATCAAGATCTCATAGTGATCATCATCTAAAAGCGACTTTGACTTTATATTTCCTTTAGAAATAATCCAAGATTATAGCCATAACTTTGGTTAAACCTGTTTTTCACTAAGATCACAACCTCTGACAACTTCGATCCTGCACCGACTCTCAAGTCATCCTGGACAGAAGAAAAGGTAAACTGAGGGTAATTGGCTCTAAGCCAAACTTTCAAATTCATTAAAACATATTTTTATTGCTTTATTATTACATATTGCATACTGTTTCCCCGGTTAAGTGAGCCATTGGTGCTACTTAAATTATAATATGTGTAAATAAGCTCGCAAGTACAGACAAACATCCAGAATATGAGGAAACTCTATCTGAGTTTCCGGGCCCAGACCCCAGCGTTGCCGTTACTCTGCCGAATATTTGGTAGAAAATGTCCATTTATTAAGCCGTTGTAATGCCCATTTTATTTCTTGAATTTAATTCTTAAATAAAGCCGTTGTAATGTAGAAATCACCACAAATTCCAAAATTCCAAAATTAACCCAAACAATTTGAACAATATGAGTAACTACTATCTCCGAACTTAGAATCTCATTTTCTTTTCAGTATAAAAATCCCATTTTGGATTAGTATACCACAATTCCCGATAGAGCTGAACTGGGTGGCGACTCTATTTCACTTTTAAATAAAGCAAAAATGTTTTTAAGAAAAATATATTTTCTTAATAAAATTTGTAAATATATTTCTCAATATAATCACATATTTTGCTTATAAAAAGCTATGTTTTTCACATTCAATAGTTTACGTGGAAAATAATAAAATGACATTTTCTTTAATAAAACCAAACGTTTTATTATAAGAACGAAATCACGGTTTTCTCAAATTGCACCAAACCAAAGCAGAACGCGCGCCGCACCCCACGTACATCCTGCTTTAAACTTCGCCCGCTCACAGTGGTAACTCTGCTAGGGAAAATTATTTTTATAAAAACCTGATTTTTATAAAAATTCTTTTTTTAACATAATAATTAAAATATTGTTCAAATTAAACTTTAGAACTAAGGAATTTGTGGTAACTTTTGCATTACACAAATTTTAGGACTACATAGCATCTGCATTCTTTACCCATAAAAAAATTTAGGCGTCTTTTGGTGAACTATCTCCAAGTTCACTTAGGGCTTGAGGGATACAGATCTGATCACACCCCTTGCATAGCATACGAGGGCCTTGTTCGCTAGAGGGCAAGACTACCTACATATATTATATGTGGAAAAGTTTCCTTTGATTCGCTTACGGCCACTGGGACTCAGTACACAAAGGTGCAGGGTACCCTAAATAGCATCCAATCTTGAGATCGAAATCCACATATAGATGAACCGTAGACACTTTCTCATAGGTCTACCCAGAAACCTTGAGTGCACGCGAGCAGACTTTGCTAAGTCCTCTGTTAGCTTTAAAGCGAAGAAACCCAACGGAGTTAAAAGGGCGTTAGGCACCATCTAACCATTTGTTGCATGTGCAGGTTTATTAAATAAAAATAAACTAAAAACAGACATCATAAGCATCATGATTGTGTGAAAACTAACCACATCTTTATGCAGCCATGACATTAATGTATGCCATTCCATTTCATTCCCTTAATCGAGACCAGTGAGTCCACCGACGCTCAGCCCATGAGCTGAAATAAATGGAGACCAGTGAGTCCACCTAGGCTCAGCCCATGAGCCAAAATTAACCAAAACTAGTAAGTCCATCGAGGCTCAACCCACGAGCCAAAAGATATAAACCCTTTGAGTGACCCCAGTGTCAGCTCAACCTTGGACTAGTGAGTCAAAACCCTTTGAGTGGCCCATGTGTGAGCTCAACCCTTGGACCAGAGAGTCAAAACCCTTTGAGTGACACCTATGTCAGCTCAACCCTTGGACCAGTGAGTTAAAACCCTTTGAGTGACCCATGTGTTAGCTTAACCCTTAGACCAGTGAGTCAAAACCCTTTGAGTGACCCCAGAGTCAGTTCAACCCTTAGACCAATTAGTCAAAAACCTTTGAGTGACCCTAGTGTCAGCTCACCCCTTCGACCAATGAGTCAAAACCCTTTGAGTGACCCTAGTATCAGCTCACCCCTTAGACTAGTGAGTCAAAACCCTTTAAGTGACCCTAGTGCTAGCTCACCCCTTGGACCAGTGAGTCAAAACCCATTGAGTGACCCTAGTGTCATCTCACCCTTTGGACCAATGAGTCAACCCACGTTTGACTAGCGAGTCAATTTGCGCTCAAGCTTTTGAGCCTGATCCAACTCGGGCCCTTGGTCTTTGAACCATGTGTTTGCAATATTCAATTACTCTTTGAGCGATTGACATATGCCCAAACCTTTTTTTATTTGATTGTACATCTCAATCATTCATCCATGCATTGATCACTCAAACATTCATTCATTCGCCCATGAATAAGGTGAGAAAGGCTCAAAGCCACGCCTGATGCACTCATTAACACTTGATCTCTTGCCCTTTCAGGTTGGAAGCGAGAGAGAAATAGGTTGAGGCATATTACGGGTAGTCCAAAAGTCATACCCTCACCACTGGTCTAATCTCTGGCTAGATTCTTCTCTGCTCTAGAACCCAAAACTGCGATGGCAGACGATGATGTAGTTGGCCAGTCCCTTAGGAGGATTCATGATGACCCAAAATTTCATGATATTTGGGAAAGGCGGAGCGCTACTGATGCTCAAAAAATCCAAGAACAAGAGACCAAAATAGCCGTACTCAAAGCAAAGATGGTAGACATGGAGAAACTATCTCTGGGAAAGGACAACTCTATTGCCCCGCTCTATAGAGCAATACATGGATATTGATCGATTCCTGTGTAAGGAATCAGAAGCCCTTCTGGCTCACTTTATGACGCCCTACATGGCCCCATATACTGGCACCGGACATCCCCACGAATATGCGAAGAGCTATCTCTAAATTATGACTAGCATAAACATCCCTAAGGTTCATATAGTCAATCTATTTTAAGCAACTCTTCATGGACCCGCCTCTTAGTGGTACATGAAAATGCCAACCGATGTAAAGTCTGATTGAAAGAAGCTATACTCTACATTCCTTAAAAACTATGCCTTCAATCTGAAGGTCAAGACTACTCTGCAAGATCTCAAAAGAATTAAGCAAAGGGCGAATGAGTCCTTCGAAGAGTTTTATCTAAGATGGATGGATGTTCGTGTGCTTGTAACTGGGGTACCTAACCAAGATGCCCTGATAGTAAAGCTTGTCGAAGGCCCTAGCTCGAAATATTAGGATAAAATGAAGATGAAAACATTTGACACCTTCAACAATGTGGTAAACTATGCCAAGAGGCTTAAAAAATATGAAGAAGAAGATTGAGCAAAGAAGCAAGAACAACAAGATTATACTAAACCTTGATATTGGGAGAAAGGCGGTTCTTCCAAATAAGGCACTTCTGAATCCTCGAAAGCCGCTCCTAAAGTGGTAGCATTTACCCAAGTATAGACTCACTAGTCCATCTCTCCATGGGTGGAATCGCTATCCTAGATATTCACCAAACTAAGGAAGTCCAACCAACTCCAGAGCATTAAGCTTTTTGCTCCACCTATAGCAGCAGACAGAGATAATTTCTATGCTTATCATGTGACTAAGGGGCACCGCACTAACGAATGTGCTCGACTACTAAAAGATCTACAACAGATGATAGACGATGGAAGAGTGAAAAAGCCTGAGAAGAAGCCAAGCACTCAGACTAATCCGCTACTAAACTTCTAAGCTACGATATATGCCATCAATATTCATATAGAGGCCCACAAATACGGCGTCAATGTAATAGATAACTTTCGACATGACTCAGGATGGGGGGACAACATGATCTTTGACAACTTGGATATCATCTATATGGTCGAATAGTACGTCCCGAGGATGAGGAGAGAAGGGCTGAACCAATATCTTGTACCTCCATATCTTATATATCCTAGAGATTCAGATCCAAATGAATATCTGGAGGAATTTCTCTGGTTTATGTAAGAACAAGGAATAACCATGACGGCACCGCAATTTCCCTGATTCTTAGGAGGCCCGGCTATGGACTGGTATGACGCGATGCCACTAGAAGGATGTTGGAACTGGTACTTTATGGAGAGATCTTTCCTCCACCACTTCAGGGCATCTCAGCCATACCCATGTGAGCTTTCCTAGTGGGTGGCACCATAGGTAGACCGATATAATACCGACTTGCAAGATATCCCTCCTCCACAACCTCCCTTGTACACTCATCTGGATTATATAAGTCCTAAATGTGTTGGAAAAAGTCTGTTTGACTTGTCTAGGGCAGCACATCCAGAAATCTAAGAACTATATGATCCTGAATAGGCATAGAGCAACCACGCAGACCAGCAGAGGTATCTCGGCCTGAATCTAGATAGAGGTGTAAGGGACCCATTTGGAGAAATCTATACCGATATTACAGCATATGGTGCCCGTAGGGAGGAAACATTCGCCAGCATACAAACAATGGTATCCGAGTTCTGTATAGCCATAGAAGGAGTTGAAGCCGAGCCAAATATGGCAGAAGAAAACCCAAAAGAGGATCCTGAAGAAGATCTCAAGGAAGATCCTGAAGAAGATTCTGAGGAGGATCCAGAAGAAAATTTTGATAATGATATCCCAGCTCCACATACACTAAACTGGATCTTTGAGCCATAGCCTTTCGAAGATTCAGATGAAAAGGTGGAAGAATTTATGGACTCCAGTGAATCAGATCATAAAAATGAAAGTGAATTGGATAACTTGGGGTATGAATCAGAGACTTTCTCGAATGATGAGCTAAATCACTTACCACGAGATTTTGAGTATGAGGCTCCCTTCCCCAATGGCATGATGGTTGATTATGACGGTGCTGAGAGCTACACCTCTTCTCTAGAGCATGACTCCCTGGGCGCTTTATGGTCTGCAACAAGTGACGATTCTAGAGACTTTATAGACTTTGACTCACACAACAAACATGTTATTAACATGATTCAAGATGAGGGGCAAGAGCCCTCTCATGAATACATTATGGAGAGAATTCATGCAGAGAATGAACTAGCTCGAAACAGTTGTCAGATCCAGAGTCCGAACTTGAGGGAAGTTTACCCCATATTCTATGACGGAAATACAAGGGCACACCCTCACATCCATGAGTTCGTACAAATGATGAACAATGGGTACCTTCATTATGCCCATTAGCCCGAAAGGTTCCACTGGACTATCTAAGAAAAGGCAGTCATTTGGTATGAAGAGCAGACATTTTACCAGAAGTCATTATGGAATATTCTGGCCAAAAAATTCATCGACTACTTCACATGGGTCGACCCATTGAAAGACACAACCCCCAAACTAGACAGGCACGAGAACCCCTTGTTGTACTGGGAATGGGAGGCAATCAATGTCGCATGTCCACATCAATGGAATCGGCCAAGGAATACCCGTGGTATACAAATAAATATTGCGATGTGCCAGTCCTTTATGATGATATGCTAGATTTGTTTGGTAGAAATGAACCTACTAATAGAGCCTCCTCGTCCTTCTATAGGATCAGACAGGAATCCAATCCTGTCCTATGCTAAATCCTACAAGAGAACCCCGTCGTCATTCCAGAAAAGTAGCCTAAAAAGGTTCCCTTCATGCATTGGCCCTTCGCCGCCAAGGCACCAGTTTCTGTGAACAAGCCAATTGACTTAAAAGAGATACCCCTCGATGAGGATTTCGACAAGTTTAGGGTCTTCGAAATAACAAACTCACCAATCCAGGTGGTCAGTCCAATCACCAGAGGAGGATAAGTCACTGGATCAGTAGCCTCAGCTATACAAAAAACTGAGCCCCTAATACCTCCTACTTTTGTTAAGTCCTCAGAATAGATAGAAAGCCCGATTGTGGATCAACTAAAGGCCACTACAACTAAGATGAGTATTTGGGACCTACTTCTGGGCTCTCAAGATCATAAGCTCGTTATCATTAAAAAGCTGATGGAAATCAAAACATCTCCTCTGGCATCCCTAGCATTGTTATCTCCGACATTGTCTTCTCAAGCTCGGATCTGCCTAATGAAGGCATTCGCCACAATAAGGCTCTCTACTTGAAGGCTAATGTCTTCAGGCGCATCATGCCCTGCATAATGATCAATGATGGCTTATCACTAAATGTCTATCTGAAAGATATTATGCCAATCCTAGGACTGACCGAGAAGGACCTAAGGAAATCCAAAACAGTCATCAAAGCTTGCGACAACTCTAAAAGGACTGTCATGGCACATTCGAAGCTGAAGTCACTATCAGTGAATCTCATCTATAGTACTCTTCACGGTCATAGATATCTTGGTAACTTTCTCTATGCTACTTGGGAGACTATGGTTCCATGCTTTGTGAGGAGTCCCATCCACCCTACACCAGAAGATCAAAATCCTATTCTGTGGAAAGATTGTTGCCCTAGAAGCTGACAAAGCCTTAGTGATAGCAACACTGAAGATGGAAGGAAACAACATTAAAGGGTTTACCATAGCCATAATCGGGTAAGAAGCGAACAAGCAATCAGAGGTGTACTAGGGCCCATGGATTCAGGGATACATGCTAAAGTACCACACTCCTAGAATAGGACTAGGCGCCTATGAACAGGGAATGCCAACCCAAGCAAATGGAAGCCCATGGGACTCAGTTACACAGGCTCTCAATGAGTTGTTTACAAGACAACCTTTCAAAAGAAGCTGCAACTACCCTATGAAGGAATCCCCAAGCCTATTACTCATCAGGGGAAGACCATTTTGGAATTCAAGATTTTCTCAAACATAGTCAACTACAGCAAAAATGGCAAAAGCTTCATAACCTATATAAAGAAGGCCAGTCGCCAGGCAGATGTAGGGGCAATCCTGGATCAGACCAAGAATGGTGAACTAGTACACCTGAAGAAGGTCAAGAAGCTGAGTAGAGAGGAAGAAATCCTCGACACCTAACCAAGAACCTTCAGGCATAACTCAAGATAGTAGAGGAAGGAAGGAGAAAGGGAGGTAGCTTAAACCAAGCCGTCATAGACATGGTCGCGACTATGAAAGGCAAAGTAAAGGTGCAGGAGGAGGACAACAAGGATATCCTACTAAAGCCAGCTGTCATAGGAGAATCATCCGCAATGGAGCCAGACCCTATTGATCAGGATGAGTCTTTTGTTTCCATTTCTAGCATGTTTGAAATGAATAATGTACTTTATGGTGATAATAAGATGTAGAACTTTGGTTATTTAGATTCTGTTTCTGATTATGATTCCATGCATCCATTCCAGCATTCATCTAGCATTTTTAACATCAATAATGATATTAAAAAACACATTAATTTAAACATGGAAGATGATCCAAAAATGGTATACATTTCCAATCAATTACCCATCGAACGAGAGAGAGAATTGATATAGGCATTGAAAAATCACGTCTTAGCCTTCGCTTGGTCGCATGAGGGTATGCCTGGACTTGATCGGCACATCGCCGATCATAAGATCTCCACTGACCCAAAAATTCGGCCAGTGAAGCAAAAGATGAGAATAATGCATCCAGAATGGGCCGAAAAGGTCAAATCAGAGGTGACAAAATAGATCAAGGCAAATTTTATCGAAGTCATCGAGTATCCCACTTGGTTATCTAATATAGTCCCCGTACCCAAGAAGAACGGTGATGTTTGAGTTTGCGTCGACTTCAGGGACTTGAATAAGGCTACCCCTAAGGATGATTTCCCGGTACCACATATTGATGTTCTAGTAGATAGCACGACAAGAGTGGCCTTGTATTCTTTTATGGATAGATTCTCAGGATACCACCAAATCCTCATGAACGTAATAGACAAGTTTAAAACCGCATTCATCTCGGAGTAGGGAACTTATTATTTCAGAGTAATGCCTTTTGGACTCAAGAATGCAGGGGCAACCTACCAACAAGCAATCACGACCTTGCTATATGACCAGATCCACAAAGAAGTTAAGGTCCATGTGGATGACATGCTTGTGAAATCCATTACACTAGAAGAGCACCCAACAGTGCTAGAACGACTCCTCACAAGGATTGAGAAGTACAATCTCCGCTAGAACTCAAAAAAGTGCATATTTGGCTTCACATCAGGCAAATTACTGGGGCACGTGGTTAGCCAAAGAGGCATAGAAATGGACCCCAATAAGGCAAATTCTATCAAGGAAATGCCCGTGCCAAAAACTGAGAAAGAAGTAAGAAGCCTTTGATAGAATTAAAGCTTACATGATGAACCCTCAGGTACTAAAATCGTCGATTCTTGGAAGGCCACTCATTCTCTACTTGGCGGTAGAAGAAACCTCTATGGGGGCCATACTAGTTTAAGAACATGTAGACAAGAGGGAAAACTCAGTTTATTACCTCAGTAAGAAATTGCTAGAGTATTAGACTCGATACACCATCGTGGAAAAGACTTGTTCTGCCATGGTCTGGCTCACCAGGAAGCTCGGGCATTACTTCCAATAGTACAGAATCCCAGCAGTTGCGAAAATGGATCCGATGAAGTACTTATGTTAGGCTCCCTTACTAACCAAAAAACTGGCAAGGTGGATCTTGTTGCTGTAAGAGTTTAATATTGAGTACGTAACAAAGAAGACTATCAAGGGTAGAGCAGTGGCCGAATTCCTAGCAAATCAACCACTCAAGGAAGGAGAATAGGAAAACCTAGAATTTCTCGATGACTTTCTTGCAGCCACCATAAAGAACCAAAAAAATGGACCATGTTCTTTGATGGCGCCGTCAATAAGCGAGGAGCCGATTTAGGAGTTATCATCTTTACACCAGACGGAGCACTCATACCTCTATCAAAATGCTTAGAATTTATCACCATAAATAACGGGGTAGAGTATGAAGCCTGTTTGTTCGGAATGTCTACCCTAATCACTCTTAGAGCAGACAAAGTCAAAATTATCGGTGATTTGGCTTTGGTCATCAAGCATGTCACGGGGGACTAGGAACTAAAGGAGGAATCCCTCAGGCCTTACTTATAAGCTGTATAGAGAAAAGCCATGATGTTTGTGCAAATTTAGTCACATGCCTCGCGAGGAAAATCAGATGGCAGATGCATTGGCCACTTTAGCCTCCATGTGGGAAGGGCACCAAAAGCAGCCAATCAGACCCCTTATTATGGAAATAGTCCAATCTCCTTACTACATCTGCACAATAAAAGACATTGCGGAAGAAGGAACCCCCTAGTATTCTGACATCATTAAGTTCTTTGAAAATGGTGAATTCTCGTCTAAGGCTATAGATTCCGACAGAAATATGCTAAAAAAGCTTGCTATGCAAATCTGCCTAGTTAAAGGAGATCAATTCAAGAGGTCCTCTGATGGCCTACTACTAAATTGCCTAACACAGCTTGAAACTGAAAGAGTTATGAAAGAAGTACATTCAGGAGACTGCAGTCCATATATGAATGGCATCATGATGGCAAAGAAAATCCAGAGAATGGGGTACTTTTGGCTGACCATACTAGCCAATTATGTTCAAGAAGTGATGACTTGCCACCCTTGTCAGGTATACGGAGATGTGAGCCATTCACCTCCGACAACATTGCAAAGCTTAACAACA
Source organism: Euphorbia pulcherrima (assembly GCA_947683365.1). Taxonomy (NCBI): domain Eukaryota; kingdom Viridiplantae; phylum Streptophyta; class Magnoliopsida; order Malpighiales; family Euphorbiaceae; genus Euphorbia; species Euphorbia pulcherrima. The sequence goes on from CANTUS010000007.1 coordinate 14,240,326, forward strand.
CCTAGGCCATTCTTAGCCTAAGGTATCAACAACATTGGTGAAATAAGACCTTCGACCAACAATCATCGCTTCATTATAGTAGCGGTTGATTACTTTTCTAAGTGGGTTGAAGCGAAATCATACACAAGCATCACGACCAAGAAAATGGCTCAATTTGTTTAGTGACACAGCTTCAGCAGGTATGGCATTACTCATTATGTGGTGAGTGACAATGGTGTCCAGTTCCAAGGAGAAACAACTAATATTATTGAAAAGCATAGGATTGAGCATCATCGCTCTTTGCCTTATCGCCCATAAGCCAACGGGGCTATAGAAGCAGCTAATAAGGCAATTAAGAAAATCCTCTCCAAGATGATTTCCAACTACCGAGATTGGGCCGATCATTTTCCCTCTACCTTATGGCGATATAGAACCAGTGTCAAGACTCTTATGGGTCAAACTCTTTTTTCCCTTGTCTATGGGATGGAGGCGGTATTGCCCGTTTAAATGGAAATTAAGTCTTTATGTATAGCCCTTGAAACCAGACTTCCCGAAGATAAATGGGCAAAAGCGAGGCATGAAGAACTGACCCTGGTCGATGAAAAGCGATTAGCCGCATCGAAAAATCTGCAGTTATACCAATAACACATGGCCAGAGCTTACAACCGCAAAGTCAAGGGACGGAGCCAATCTTTGAAGATGGGCAACTTAGTCTTGAAGCAATCTCATAAAACACACACAGATGCTCGAGGGAAATTCCATCCAAATTGGGAAGGACCGTACGTGGTAAAGAAGACTCTCAGTAAAGGGGCAGTAAAAATATCATATCTGGACGGCAACGAATTTGTGAATCCGGTCAATAGTGATAAGCTGAAGCCCTATCTCATGTAAAATAATAATAATAATAAAGTCTGTCAAGAGCTGGTAAGGGCTCTTGATAAAAAATAAAGACTCTAAAATAAAAGAGTGGAGCCTTGGGTAAAATCCATTCGGAGCCTTACGCGTCGGTGGGCATTTCTTGGAAATAAATACCACTTATCCTCTGTGATAAATAATAAATTTTGTAGTAACATGTTCATGTTAAAAATACTACATAAGTGCATTAAATGGAAACTGTGAATTGTTTAATGAAACACGCATTCAAATAAACATCTTTGTATCCTTATTATACATAGAGGTGCATTACAAACAAGGAATGAAACGACAATGACAAACACTGAGGCCTGATCCCTTTATTCTCCTACGGGAACAATAGACACATAATGGCAAGCTTGCTAAACCCTAAGGAAGCTTCGAAGCCTCCTAGTCTCATAAAGCCTCTCCTCAAGAGTAGTCAGTCCACGAACACTCGCAACCCAAATGTGATAAGCCTTGGAAGGATGGACGTCGAAGGGGGTAGAGTAGTTCATCTCCACCTGAGTGCGACTAATCCATCTCACATCATGACAACAGACCCAAGTATAGGAAAGCTCTGGGCCAATAAGGGTGCACAAGGATGCAGGAAACCCTTGAGATCGACCGTACTGCCTGCACAAGCGACCGAGAGAATAAGTTATGATCTCAGAAAGGCCAATAAGGACCATACCATCTCTAGCAACTTCAGTGGTCACATTAGTGATTCCCCACCAAGGGCAAACCAACCAAATAAACTCAGCAGCTCAGCTCCCCATAAACTCAATCCACTCCTCAACTGTGAAATCTCTATGGGAACGATTACTGATGTTGACTATGGAATGTCGTACCTAATAAGCCCTCGGATAATAGTCCATGCTTGTAGGAACAGACATCATAGAAAGCTTATCCCAAAGCCAAAGCTACACAAGAAAGCACAAAAAAAGAGAAAAAAATCAATACGAAAAAAAGAAGAAAAAAAATAGCCTACTGGATTAAAAACCTGAAAAGGCGGTCCAGGCAAAAATTAAGGCAAGCCTGTTGAATTGAAAACCCAAAAGGGCGATTCACATAAAAAAAGAGCTCAAATAAAAGTTACCTGAAGAAGGAGCTTTCTGCCCCTAGTAATAGCTTTAATTCCATTCCGGGAAGAGTCACAAAGATTAGTGTCTCGGCTAAGCTCACTGCAACAGGAGACTTTGCCTCCAGCATTTGATCGATGATGCTCAAAAAGGTGAAGTTGCAGACCAAAGTTGGGACCTCGTAGAGAAAAACCACTAACAAAAGCAAGCATATGAGCTGCAACTAGCTTGCATTAGCAGAATAAAGACTTCTAACTATGTCAAATGCCACATCTAACCTCAGACCCTTGTCACAAATTAATCGGCACCTGTCAAATTGTTGAAGCAGAAAACGATTTGTCAACAAATCAGAAAATTCAAGGTGATGTGCTTGAATAACTGGAGGCATATTGGTAGAGGACCGGAGAAGCCCACAGAACTCCTCATACAAGGGGCATAACTCATGATCCCCGAATTGAAACACACTATCAATAGGGTCCTAGAACCTGATAGTAGCTTGGATCACATCGTCTTTGACAAAGACGCGGCAGTACTCCTTCATGTGCTCAAACCACAAACCCGGAGATGATCCCAACCATCGAAGTTCTTCAGATAGACATTTAGATCAGCACGAAAATGGATGTAGACCTCCATGGCAAAATTTCACAAGGGTAATAGTTCGCTATACGTAGTTTATAGGGCAATCTACCAATATCTGGCAGACTACCCTAATAAACTCGATCAACAATGAAAAGAAAACACAAAGCGAGGGAATAAAGAAAATTTTATTTATACAAAAATGTGTTCGTACAAAAGGAGGCACTGTAAATGCCCTAAAAGAAAGCAAAACAGAAAAAGAAAAGAAAAAGAAAAGCCTATCTAATCACCCTGCAAAAAGAATCTGTGAGGATTGCCTTGTCCCTGCTACGGCTGCTGCTGTAGATCATCCACCTAGCCGTCGAATCTCTAGCTATAACATTTCAACATAAATCATTCATATGCATTTCATAGCATCCCATGCATCATCATTAACATAGTAAAATAATAAACTTACAGCCATATTCGAGTTTTGGGTCATCTTGAAGGGCTGCTGCCCTTGAATATCCCCCCAATCGAGGATGCTATCAGCAATAGGCACCTACAAGAATGAAAGATCAAAGTAAGTCAGAACTATCACAATCTAAAATTGAAAGCAAAAAGAATAAAAGACAGAGGAGACTAACATGAGTGACACTAGCAGGATAGAAAGTCACCGAATACTCAGGATCCAGATGAGGCAGAATTGCCGGAGTATAAGTGCTCAGGTCAGGGTGGTACATCATAAACAGGGGTGGCTAATACTTAAACTCCTGATGCCCTTCCACCATCATCGGGCCCTAAGGAGGGATAGATGATGTTGAAGAGATACTCACATGAGTAGAAGTAGTAGCAGGTCTCTTCCTACCCAGGTGATCCTACAAAGATAATAGAGCGAGGTCGGGTCAGTCTAACTAAGTGCAATAGTTGAAACAACGGCAGCTATAAAAGAAAGAAAAACTCAAGCTAGTGAAAGGGGATGTACTGTCATTCGGATAGCCTTAGGCACACCTGATCTATCCTGGCCACTAGGAGCAGAAGTCGAAGGGGTAAAGGCCTTAGGGACAGAAGCTGAAGTATCGTCATCCTCTAGAGGGTTATGGATATCCCTCTGAGGCACAATAAGAACAGGATCCGTATCCGGCAATCCAAGCAGCTATAAATGATAGAACTCCTCATATCCCCCAACCCACTCCGGGAAGGTGCTAGGGATACCCTCGGAGGCTAATCATCCAAAGTCAGGCGAGGTGCAAGGCCAGAAGACCCACTGAGACACCTCAGGAGGAATAGAACGTGACCTAGGAGATAGATGCCAACCCTGAATGTGATCTCCCAGGTACCACTCCAAAGAGAAGGGGATCTCTATAATCAGTCGAGTTTTCACAAACTCCCTAGCTAATCTCATGACCTCTAGCCAGTGAAGAGCATGCCCCAAAGGCTACATCTTAATCTGAAAAAAGGAAGCTAGACATTTATACAATAATTATAGCAAAAATGGTGATTGGAATAATCCAAGATAATTATGAGATATACCTGCTCCGAAGAAAGGGTACGAAGATGGGCAGAAAGAGCAGAATGAGACTTCATTTACCAACTGTGAAAGTAGTGTGGTAGTCGAGGGCAAAATGGGAAATTACTGATTAGCATGAGCTTGGTCCTCAGAAGGATTCCCATCTCTAAAAACCAGATCTATAAGAAGTCGAAAAAGATCAGAACATCGAAAATGGATAAAATTCTCGTAAAGAAAAGAGATAAGGATCGAATTCTTACATAAACAATCTGAAGACAATATTTAAACTTATCAATCCTATTCCTCATGCACTGGTCAAGAGCCCAGTACAGGTGACCCAATGCGGCTCAGCCCCATGCATACTCATCAGAGCGAGATGCGTCTATCAAAGCTGGTAGAATATAGAGATTCATGATTGAACCCCCAGTAGGAAAACACAGCCACGATAAGGTAGCAGCCATGAAAGCTCTATCCTCAAAGATAGCGGTGAGATACCCTCTATCCCTAGAGGTCTAAAAGGTCATGAGTTTCTCCTAAGAAACTCTCCCCGGGTTGTCTCCAGAATATCCAATCAAAGCCTCGATGATCTTCATATTGAAATAATCTTAAGTAAAGCCAGCATTGAAATGGATCACATTACCGTGGAAGGGTAAACCTGTGATAGCACAATAATCCAATGGAGTGATGGTATACTCCCCACAACGAAAATGGAAAGTGTGGGTAGTATCAGACCACCTGCTCAAGATGTAGCTAGATGTATCGATTGGGATGTATGGATACTTGCGATGCCCGATGTACTTTCAGTTCTTGACCATCCTCCCCAAAGACATCCCCTCAACAATGGCCTTGGCACCAGGGGATAACACCTTGTACCACTTATGAAAGTGGGTAATGCTAGCACCGTCATGCTTGGTAACCTGAATAACGGATACACATGTATCACTCACCAATTTTTGACAAGTCACACGATTATAAAAAATGATAAATCATTGCATTAAATAAATTTTCGCATAAAAAATAAATAAACAATAAAATGGATAGGTCTTTGTGCGAAATGAAAATAGCAATAAAGCTTACCAAAATCCGAGAAAGATGGTCGTAAGGCTTCAAGGAAGGCGGAATAAAATCCCTAAGACGTACCCCGTGATACATCCAATTTGGAGGGAGCCCGTACAAAGCCTCGGCCGAAACCTTAGAAAGTTCCACTTGTTCGCCATCAATAAGCACATTCCGAGTAGTCACTTGAACGGTTGGCAGATCCAAGTGGATGTTATAAAGCTTGAACCACATCAAGACCCCACAGAATTTGAAAAGAAGGGGCAGAAAAGGGAAGAAGATGAAAGAAATCATATTCAAAAATAGCTCGGAGGCAGAAATTTTCAAAAATCAGGAGCAGAAAAAGCAAAAGAAAGAAGAGAGAATTGTTGGTGTGAAGAAAATGGGAGCCAAGCGTTGGTAATTAGCCCGTCGGCTAATTACCTATGTAATTAGCCCTCAGCTAATTACCTATCCAGCTATCACGCATTTACGTGTCCCATGCGTTTACAAGTAATGGTTATAAAAGTTACCGTTACATAGGTAATTAGCCCGCCAGCTAATTACGTGTATTTTCGTCATTTTGCATTTTTTTCATCCATTTTCTGCAGCGTTTTCAAAATGAGCGGACCTAAAAGCTGTTTTTACATAGTCACACATGCATCAAGCATCCAAAAATATTTATTCCGACCCCTAGTCTATTCTTTAACCTCATTTAACTCATTAATAAATTTTTAATCGAAGGGGCAAAATATATTTTGTTTCAAAATTTGTCGATTAACAATATTTTTAACTCATTGTATCCCACACACACTATTTTGTTTGTTTCGCATACGACAAAATTTCTAGCACGAAATTTATGTATGCGAGGGACAGACTGTTATCACAGGTCTGTTCCGGCCCGATGAGGAATAATGCCTATTTTGTTCAGTGATCAGACGAATGAGCCAAAAAGGACCGAATAATCATCCAAAATCCAAAATTCAAAAATCCACATTCCAGGGAAACTCCGATTTAGCATTTCCTACTGAAAAATCAGAAGTTAAAGTATTGTCAAACATAGGTAATCAGCCCGTCGGCTATTTACCTATCCATAGTAAAAAAAATCAAATCTTACCGAGATCTGATAAGATTTTACGGGATCTGATGTAAAATCTTGTCAGATCGGTAAGTAGCCCGCCGGCTAATTACATCCCTATTATAAATACAGGGTCACCCCCCTAATTTGCAGGAGATGCAAATTTTATAAAATCCTAAAATTACCTTTGTGTCCCTTTTCAGTGCCGGGAATCCCAAAAGCCCCAAAACTCTGTCAAAACATATCCAGATTCGAGCATTATCACCGACACTTGGTATAAACTCAGTTTCTGGTCTTTTTAGATCAAGATCTCACAGTGATCTTCGGTCTAAAAATGACTTTAACTTTATATTTCCTTTAGAAACAATCCAAGATTATACCCATAACTTGGGTTAAACCTATTTTCCACTAAGATCACAACCTCTGACAACTTCGGTCCTGCACCGGCTCTCAAGTCATCCTAGACAGACGAAAAGGTAAACTAAGGGTAATTGGCTCTAAGCCCAACTTTCAAATTCATTAAAATACATTTTTATTGCTTTATTATTACATACTGCATTCCATTTCTCTGGTTACGTGAGCCATTGGTGCGACTTAAATTATAATATGTGTAATTAAGCTCACAGGTACAGATAAACATCCAGAATGTGAGGAAACTCTATTCGAGTTTCCGGGCCCAGACCCAAGCGCTGCCATTACTCTGCCAAAAATTTGATAGAAAATGTCCATTTATTAAGCTTTTATAATGCCCGTTTTATTTGTTGAATTTAATTCTTCAATGAAGCCGTTGTAACGCAGAAATCACAACAAATTCCAAAATTCCAAAATTAACCCAAACAATTTGAACAATATGAGTAACTATTATTTCTGAACTCAGAATCTCATTTTCTTTTGGGTATAAAAATCCCATTTTGGATCAGTATACCACAATTCCCAGTGGAGCTGAACCAGGTGGCGACTCTATTTCATTTTTAAGTAAAGTAAAAATGCTTTATTTTAAAAATATATTTTCTTAATAAAATGTGTAAATATATTTCTCAATATAATCACATTTTTTGCTTATAAAAAGCTATGTTTTTCACATTCAATAAGTTTACGTGGAAAATAATAAAACCAAACATTTTATTAAAAGAACAAAATCATGGTTTCCTCAAACTGCACCAAACGAAACCAAAATGCATCCCGCGTGCATCTTGCTTTAAACTTCGCCCGCTCATAACCATGGTTCCTTTGCATGAGCTATAGCACCATTGTTATCACAATACAAAGTAATTGGATCAACAATCTCAGGCACCACACTGAGATCACCAATAAATCCTTTTAACCAGACAGCTTCTTTTGCTGCTTCACAAGCAGTAGTATACTCAAACTCCGTTGTTGAATCAACAGTAGTTTCCTACTTGGAACTTTTCCAGCATACTGCCCCTCCATTAAACACATATATAAAACCTAACTGAGACTTAAAGTCATCCTTATCAGATTGAAAAGTCGCATCAGTTTAACCTCTAATTGTGAGGTCACCATCTCCATATATCAAGAACCCATCTTTAGTCCTTTTCAAGTACTTCAGAATTGCCTTGACTGCCATCCAGTGCTTTTACTTAGATCTGATTGATATCTAATCATAAAGCTCAAAGTTTGAGACACATCTGGCCTAGTACAAATTATAGCATACATGATGGATCCTATCACGGATGCATAGGGTATATCCTTCATGCGCATTCTTTCCTGAGCTGTCTTTGGACACTCAGCCGTAGATAGGTTAATCCCCTTTGTCATCAAGAGATAACCTTTCTTTGAATGCTCAAGGCTGAACCTATTCAGTACCTTGTCTATATATGTACTTTGAGAAAGACCTAATAGCTTCTTGGATCAATCTCTATGGATCTTTATACCTAGTATAAATGCTGCTTCTCTAAGGTCTTTCATGGAGAACTTTCTTGACAACCATATTTTAACACTTTGAAGAAGAGAAATTTCATTTCTTATTAGTAGAATGTCATCAACATATAGTACTAAGAAAACGACTACACTCTCACTAACCTTCTTGTAAACACAAGGCTCATTAATGTTTGGACAGAAATCCAGTTCGTGGATTGTTTGATCAAACCTAATATTCCAACTCCTGGATACTTGCTTAAGTCCATAAATAGACCTTTGCAGTTTGCATATCTTCGAGCCATTTTGAGATGAAAAACCCTTAGGTTGTGTCATATACACATCCTGGTCTAAGTCCCCATTTAGGAATGCTGTTTTAACATCCATCTACTAGATCTCATAATTATAATGAGCAGCAACGGTGAGGAGTATTCTTATGGATTCAAGCATGGCTACCAGTGAGAAAGTTTCATCATAGTCAATACCTTCGCGTTGACTATAACCTTTTGCGACCAACCTTGCCTTATAGGTAATCACATTACCGTCCATGTCAGTCTTCTTCTTGAAGACTCGTTTGAACCCAATGGGTCTAACCCCTTCTGGTGTATCAACCAGATTCCAAACTTGGTTTTTGTACATGGAATTCATTTCTAATTTCATGGCCATAAGCCATTTATTAGAATCTGAGCTTTTCATTTCTTCATCATAGGTTCTTGGTTCATCATCCTCCATGAGGTATAGTTCCCTATCATCAGTGATGATAAAACCATATCTTTTGGGACCTTTATGAACAAGACTTGATCTTCGCAATGATTGTGTTTTGATAGGTTGTTCTTGGATAACACTTTCTTGCGTATTTAGAACGGGGTCAGTCAGTTGATTGTCTGCTTTTTCATCTTGAACTTCCAGCTCAAGATTGCTCCCACTGACTTTTGCAAGTAAGTGTTCCTTTTCTAAAAAGTTATCACTCCAAGACACAAATACCTTCTGTGCTTCGAGTTGGTAAAATAAATATCCAATAGTTTCCTTTAGATATCCAATGAATAGACACTTGTCAGATTTAGTGTCTAGCTTATCTGATGCTATCCTCTTTACCATGGCAGGACAACCCCATACTCTTAAGTGACTTAGTGATTGCCTTTTATTACACCATCTTTTGTAAGGTGTAAAGTCAACTGATTTAGAGGGCACTTTATATAATACATAAACTGCGCTCTCTAGTGCATTACCCCAAAAGGATTTACTGAGATTTGTTTGGCTCATCATGGACCGAACCATATCTAATAAAGTATGATTCTTCCTTTCAGACAACTCCATTGTGTTGGGTGTATAAGAAGGGGTCCACCAGGAACTATCTTGTTTTCCTTTAGATAATCCTGAAACTCTTAACTTAAGTATTCTCCACCTCGATCAGATTTAAGTGCTTTAATAATTTTCTCAAGCTATTTCTCTACTTCATTTCCAAATATTTTGAACTTCTCAAAACTTTTAGACTTGTGCTTCATTAAGTACAGATAACCATATTATGAATAATCATCAATAAAAGTTATGAAGTAGGAGTATCCTCCTATGTCTTAACACTCATTGGACCACATACATTTGTATGTATAATTTCCAATGTACTAGTGGCTCATTCACCCTTTCCCTTAAAGGGTAACTTCGTCATTTTTCCTTTTAGACAAGGCTCACAATCACCATAAGACTCCATGTCTATTACGCCTAAGTCTCCACGCTTATATAACTTAGTTAAGCGATCTTTGTTTATATGGCCTAAACGACAATGCCATAAGTAGAAAGACTTCTCGTTACTTAATTTAACTTTCTTCACATTGTTCATATTAAAAACTTTCGTTTTAGTATCAAGAACATGAATGCCACCATTCAACATTCCATAGCCATAAAGAGCATTACTTAAACGAATCTTGCAACTATTATTCGAAAATAAAACTTCAAATGCCTTTGCTGCTAAACGTGTTGTTAGCACAGGTCCGTTTTGGCCCGATGAGGAATAATGCCTATTTCGTTCAACGATCAGACAAATGAATCAAAGGGGACCGAATTGTCATCCAAAATCCGAAATTCAAAAATCCACATTTCGGGGAAGCTCCGATTTAGCATTTCCAACTAAAAATAAAATAGTCAAAGTTTGGTCAAACATAGGTAATCCTCCCGCCGGGTAACTATCTATCTATAGTAAAAAAAATCAAAACTTACCGAGGTCTAGGAAGATTTTACAAAATTCGATGTAAAATCTTATCAGATAGGTGATTAGCCCGCCAGTTAATTACCCGTGTAATTAGCTTGCCGGCTAATTACCACCCTATTATAAATACGGGGTCACCCCCTCATTTCAACAGAGTCAAAAACTTTTATAAAGTTCCAAAATTACCTTTGTGTCCTTTTTCAGTTCCGAGAGTCCCAGAAGCCCTGAAACTCTGTCAAAACACTTCTAGATTCGAGCTTCATCACCGACATTCGGTACAAGCTTAGTCTCTGGTCGTTTAGATCAAGATTCCACAGTGATCTTAAGTCTAAAAATGACTTAAACTTTATATTTCCTGTCGAAATAATCCAAGATTATAACCATAACTTGGGTTAAATCTATTTTCCAACTAAATCACAATTCCTGACAACTTCGGTCCCCTACCGGCTCTCGAGTCATCCTGGACAGACGAAAGGTAAACTGAGGGTAATCTGCTCAAAGCCCAACTTTGAAATTCATAAAAATCCATTTTTATTACTTTATTATCACTGTATTTCATTTCTCTGGTTAAGTGAGCCACTGGAGCTAGTTAAACTATAATATGTGTAAATAAGCTTGCAGGTAAGGATGAAACATCCAGAATGTGAGGAAACTCTATCCGAGTTTCCGGGCCAAGACTCAAACACTGTCGATACTCTGCCGAAATCTCGGTAGAAAATATCAATTTATTATGCCGTTATAATGTCCGTTTTATTTCTTGAATTTTTTTTGATGAATTTTTATTTCTTGAATTAATTTTTAAATAAAGCCATTGTAATGCAGAAATTACCGCGAATTCCAAAGTTCCAAAATTTATTCAAACAATTTGAACAATATGAGTACCTATCATGTCCGAACCCAAAATCTCATTCTGTTTTTGATATAAAAGTCCCATTTTGGATCAGTATACCACAATTTCTGGTGGAGCTGAATCGGGTGGCGACTCTAGTTTATTTTTAAATAAAGTAAAAATGCTTTATTTTAGAAATATCTTTTCTTAATAAAAGGTGCAAATATATTTCTCTATATAATCACAATTTTGGCCTACAAAGCCACAACATTTAAGCAAACTGGATTTTCTCAAACCAAACCAAACGACGCGGCTCCCTCTAATCGTGCCCCGCGCACTGCACCCTGCGTACTAACCCATCCCGCTCGCTCGCTCATAGTGGTGACTCTACTGGGGATAAATTATTTTTATAAAAACCTGACTTTTATAAAAATTCTTTTTCTGACATGATAATTAAAATATTGTTCAAATTAAATTTTGGAATTATGGAATTTGTGATAAATTCTATGTTACACAAATTTTATGACTGTATAGCATCTGCATTCTTTACCCCTAAACCAATTTAGGTGTCTTTTGGTGAAGTATCTCCAAGTTCGCTTAGGGCTTGAGGGGTAGGGATCTAATCACACCCCTTGTGTAACGTTTGAGGACCTTGTTCGCTTAAGGGCAAGACTACCTGCGTATATTATATGTGGAAAAGCTTTCTTTGGTTCGCTTAGGGCCACTGGAACTCATTACACAAAAGGGCAGGGTACCCCAATTGCACCCAATCCTGAGACCGAAACCCGCATATAGATGAACCGTAGACACTTCCCTATAGCTTTACCCAAAAACCCTTGAGTGCACGTGAGCGGACTTTATTAAGCCATCTGTTGGCTTTAAAGCAAAGTAACCCAAATGGAGTTAAAAGGGCGGTAGGCATGATCTGACCATTTGCTACATGTGTAGGTTTATTAAATACAAATAAACTAAAAAAACAGACATCATAAGCATCATGATTGTGTGAAAGCTAACCACATCTTTGTGCAGCTATGGCATTAACGTGTGCTATGCCATTTCATAAACCAAGACCAGTGAGTCTACCTAGGCTCGGCCCATGAGCTAAAATGAACCAAGACTAGTGAGTTTGCCTAGGCTCAGCTCATGAGCCGAAATAAACCAAGACTAGTGAGTCTACCTAGGCTTAGTCTATGAGTCAAAATTAATCGAGACTAGTGAATCAACCTAAGCTCAGCCCATGAGCTGAAGTTGACTGAGACTAATAAGCCTACTAGGCTTAGCCCATCAGAAGAAATTAATCGAGACTAGTGAATCTGCCTAATCTTAGCCCATGAGCCGAAGTTGACCGAGACTAATAAGCCTACCTAGGCTCAGCCCATGAGCCAGAATACATCAAAATGAGTGGCCCTAGTATCAGCTCACCCCTTGGACTATTGAGTCAAAACCTTTTGAGTGACCCTATTGTCAGTTCACCCCTTGGACCAATGAGTCAAAACCCTTCAAGTGGCCCTAGTGTCGGCTCACCCCTTGGACGAACGAGTCAAAACCTTTCAAGTGACCCTAGTGTTAGCTCACCTCTTTGACTAATGAGTTAAAACCCTTTCACTAACCCTAGTGTTGGCTCACCCCTTGGACCAATCAAACCCTTTGAGTGACCCTAGTGCCAACTCACCCCTTGGTCCAATGAGTCAAAACCCTTCGAGTGACCCTAGTGTCGGCTCACCCCTTGGACCAATGAGTCAAAACCTTTTGAGTGACCCTAGTGTCAGCTCACCCCTTGGACTAATGAGTCAAAACCCTTCGAGTGACCCTAGTGTCAGCTCACCCCTTGGACCAATGAGTTAAAACCTTTCAAGTGACCCTAGCGTTAGCTCACCCCTTGGGCCAATGAGTCAAAACCCTTCGAGTGACCCTAGTGTCAGCTCACCCCTTGGATGAGTCAAAACCTTTCAAGTTACCCTAGTGTCAGCTCACCCCTTGGACCAATGAGTCAATTCACCCCTAGGCTATCGAGTCTAACCTAACTCAAGCCCTTGATCCTTGCACCCTACATTTATGATGTTCCACGGATATCACAGACTACCTTCGCCAATTGCTCCTCGAATAGTTAGCATATACCTAACCCTCTTATTATTCATACATATTTACTCATTCATGCACCCATTCATTCATCCAGATGAGCTAAGGTAAAGGAAGCTTAGAGCCACCTCCAGTGCACTTAATAACCCTTGATCTCTTGCATTTTCGGGTTGGAAATGAGAAAAAAGGAGGCTAAGATGTATTACGAGTAGCCCAAAAGTCATACCCCCACCGCCAATCAAATCTTTGGTCGGATTCTTCTCCGATCTGGAACCTGAAACCGCAATGGCAGACACTAATGGAATTGGATAGTCCCTTAGAAGAATTCTTAAAGCTCCAAAATTCCATGATATTTAGGAAAGGCTGAGTGCTGTTAATGCTCAGAGAACTCAGGAGCAGGAGGCGGAAATATTAGCGTTAAAGGCAAAAATGGCAGACATGGAAAGGCTGTCCCTGGCTAAAGACAAATATGTTGCTTGCTTTATCGAGCAATATGTGGACATTGACTAATTCTTACCAAAAGAGTCAGAAGCCCTCCTGGCTAACTTCGTGATGCCTTAAATGGCCCCATGTGCTAGTACTGGCCCTCCTCACGCACATGTGGAAAGTTATCTTCGAATTAACTAGCATGAACATACCTAAAGTTCATATAGTCAATCTGTTCCAAGATACTTTAAAAGGCCCCACCTCTGAGTGGTACATGAGCATGCTAACGGACTTGAAATCTGATTGAAGGAAGCTATGATTGGCATTCCTAGAGAATTATGCCTTCAACCTGAAGGTCAAGACTACCTTGCAAGACCTTAAAAGAATCAAACAACGGCTAAACGAGTCCTTCGAGGAATTTTACCTGAGGTGGATGGTTGTTCGTGTACTTATAATCGGGGCACCCGACCAAGATTCCCTGATAGTGAAGCTTGTCAAAGGCTCTAGCCCAAAATACCGTGATGAAATGAAAATGAAAAGGTTCAACACTTTTAACGATGTGGTAGACTATGCCAAGAGACTCAAAAAGCATGAGGACAAAAATCGAGCAAAGAAGAAAGATCATCAAGCTTATACTAAACCTCGTTATTGGGAAAAGGGCGGATCCTCCAAGCAAGGCAATGTTGAGTCCCCAAAGGCTCCAGCCATGGTTATAGCAGCCACTCAGGTGCAGAATCACCAATCTATCTCCCTATAGGTAGAATCACTGTCATAGATATTCACCAAACTGATAAAATCTAATCAACTTCAGAGCATCAAGCCATTTACTCCACCTACCACGGCCGACAAACAATTTTTATACTTATCATGTAACCAAAGGGCACCGCACCAACAAATATGCCCGGCTACTAAAAGATCTGCAACAGATGGGAGAATGAAAGAGCCTGAGAAGAAATCGAGCACTCAGACTAATCCCCTGCCAAACTTCCAAGCTACGGTAAATGCCATCGGTATTCAAATAGAAACTGACGAATACGGTATCGATATAATGGACAACTTCTGACATGACCCAGGATGGGGGGACAATATGATCTTTAACAACATGGATATCATCTACATGGTAGACCAGTACGTCCTAAGAATGAGGAGTGAAGGGCTAGATTAATACCAAGTGTCACCACACCTCATGTACCAAGGAGACTCCAACCGGAATGAACATGTGGAGGAATTCTTTAGATTTATGCATGAACAAAGGAGAGCTATGATGGGTTTTGCCCCTTAATTCCTTAGATTCTTACAAGGCCCAGCCATGGACTGGTATAACACAATGCTACTAGAAGGACGTTGGAACTGGTACTTTATGGAGAGATCTTTCCTCCATTACTTCAGGGCAACTTAGCCGTACACAGATGAACTTTGCTGGTGGTTGGCACTACAGGTAGACTAGCATAATACCGGCTGGTAGGACATCCCTCCACTACAACCTCCTATGTACACTTCTCTAGATTACATGAGTCTAAACTATGTCTGCACAAGCTTGTTCAAATTTAGGAGCTCCTCCGGGGTAGCACATTCAAAAATCCAGGAACTATATAACCCCGAACAGGCATGGAACAACCACAAAGACCAGCAAAGGTATCTCGGCCTGAACCTAGACGAAGGAGCACTAGACCCATTTAGAGAATTCCTTGCTAACATTGCAACATATGGTATCCATGTGGAAGAAACATTTGCCAGTATACGAACCATGGTGTATGAATTCCATATAGCCATGGAGTCGAGACCAGAATGAATCCCGAGGAAGATCCCGAGGAAGACCCCGAAGAGGATCCAGAAGAAAGTTTTGATGATGATATCCCAGCTCAGCATGCACCAAACTGGATCTTTGAGCCATAGCCTTTTGAAGATTCAGATGAGAAAGTGGAGGAATTTATAGACTCTAGCGAATCAAATCACGAAGCTGAAAGAGAAGTAGATAACCTAGGGTACGAATTAGAAATATTTTCAAGTGATGAGCTAAACCACTTACTGAGAGATTTCAATATGAGGCTCCCTTCCCCAATGGCATGATGGTTGAGTATGATGGTGTCGAGAGCTACGACTCCTCTCTAGAGCATGACTCCTTGGGTGCCTTATGGTCTGCAGCAAGTGACGGTTCCGGAGACTTTGTGAACTTCAACTCAGATAGCAAACATATCATTAATATGATTCGAGAAGAGGGGCAATAACCTTTTCAGGAATACATTATAGAGAGAATCCACACTGAAAATGAATTAGCCTGGGCTAGTTATCCCATTCAAAACCCAAATTTAGGCGAGGTTTACCCCATATTCTATGATAGAAGTATAAGGCCATGCCCTCACATCCGTGAATTAGTGCAAATGATGAACGACGAATACATTCACTATGCCCACTAACCTGAAAGGTTCCGCTAGACTCTTCAAGAAAAGGTAATCATTTGGTATGAAGGGCTTAATTTTACCATAAATCATTCTGAAAATGTTTTGGCTAAGTAATTCATCGACTACTTCACATGGGTCGACCCGCTAGAAAGCTCAACCCCTGAGTTAGACAGGCACAACAACCACTTATGATATTGGGAATGGGAATCAACCAACATTATCTATCCAACGTCGGCGGAATCAACCAAAGAATACCCATGGCACATGAATAAGTATAAGGACAAGCAAATCGTCTACGATGATATGCCAAGTATGTTTGAGGAAGGAGAACCATCTGATAGAGCCTCTTCATCCATTCATATGATTAGGCAGGAATCCAACCCTGTCCTATGCCAAATCCTACAAGAGAACCCTGACATTCTAGAAAAGCAGCCTGAAAAGGTTCCCTTCATGCAATGGCCTTTTGCTACCAAAGCACCAGTTCCCATGAACAAGCCTATTGACTTGGGGGAAATACCACTCGATAAAGATTTTGACTAGTTCAAAGTCTTAGAAATGACAAACTTGCCAACTCGAGTAGTCAGGTCTATCACTAGAGGAGGGAAAGTCACTAAATCAGTAGCCCCACCTGCTCCACGAGCTGAGCCCCTGGCACCTCCTACTTTTGTTAAACCCTCAAGACAGGTAGAAAGCCCAATTATGGATCAACTAAAGGCCATTATAACTAAGATGAGTATCTGGGACCTACTCCTAAGTTCTCAAGATCACAGGCTTGCTATCGTCAAAAAGATGATGGAAATTGAAACATCTCCCCTGACATTACTAGAGCAGATCTGCGCACTACTTAACAATGAGACTAGCACTATTATCCCCAACATCGTCTTTTCAAGTTTGGATTTACCCGAAGAAGGCATTCACTATAACAAGGCTCTCTACCTAAAGGCTAGTGTTTTTGGGTGCATCATGCCCTGTATAATGGTTAACAATGGCTCATCATTGAATGTCTGTCCTCAGGATGTTTTTTGATCCTAGGACTAACCGAGAGGGACCTAAAGAAATCCACCACAGTCATTAAGGCCTACGACAACTCTAAGAGGATCGTTATTAGCACATTCAAAGTAGAAGTTACTATTGGTGAACTCTTATCCATAGTAATCTTCACGGTCATAGACATCTTAGTAACCTTTTCTATGCTGCTCGGATGGCCATGGTACTATGCTCTAGGACGGGCTCCATCCACTCTTCACCAGAAGATTAAGATCCCATTCCATGGAAGGATCGTCACTCTAGAGGCTGATGAGGCATCAGTAGTGGCAGCACTAGAAATGGGAGAAAGCCATATAAAAGGATTTACCACAGCCATAATTGGGTACGAATCAAACAAGCAATCAGAAGTGCACTAGGGCCTATGGATTCAGAGATACAGGCAAAAGCACCACACTCCTGGCAAGGGACTAGGTGCCCACGAACAAGGAATGCCGACCTTTAATATAGGGGCATGGGATTGGAAGCCTGCAGGACTTAGTTACACAGGCCTTAGAAGAATTGCCCACAATATATTCTTTTAGAAGAAATCACAACAGCCCTACAATGGGGCACCTGAGCCTATCACTCACCAGGGAAAGATGGTTCTAGGGTTTAAGGTTTTCTCAGATGTGGTTAACTACAGTAAGCATGTTGGGGGTCCTGTAACCTGCATGTTGAAAGGAGCAAGTCATTAGTCAAAAGCAGGGGCAACCGCAGGTCAGATCAAGTTTGATGAGTAGATGTACCCAAAGAAGGTCAAGAAGCTGAGCAAAGAGGAGGAAATCCTTGACACCCTAGCCAAACACCTTCAAGCGTAACTCAAGAGAGTGGAAGAAGTGAAGAATATGGGAGGTAACATAAGCCAAACCATCATGGGCATTGTTATAACCATGAAAGGCAAGGTGAAGGTACAAGAGGAAGACGACGAGGACATCCTGTTGAAGCCAGCTGCCATAGGAGGATCATCTGCTACGGAGCTAGACCCTACCGATCAGGATGAGTCCTTCATTTTTGTTTCTAGTTTGTTTGAAATGAATAATGTACTTTATGATGATAATAAGATGAAGAACTTTGCTTATTTGGATTGTGTTTCTGATTACGATTCCATGCATCCATTCCAGCATTCATCTAGCATCTTTAACATCAATAATAATTTTACAAAAGAAATTAACTTAAACACGGAAGATGATCCAAAAATGGTATACATTTCCAATCAATTGCCCATTGAACAAGAGAGAGAATTGATAAAAGTATTGAAAAATCATGTTTTAGCCTTCCATTGGTCTCATGAAGATATGCAAGGACTTAATCAGCACATCACCAAGCATACGATCCCCACGGACCCAAAAATTTGGCTGGTGAAGCGAAAGATGAGAGAATGTGCTCAGAATGGGCCGAAAAGGTCAAAGTAGAAGTAGCCAAGCAGATCAAGGCTAATTTCATCGAGGTTTTTGAATACCCCACTTGGCTGTCCATTGTGGTTCCTGTACCCAAGAAGAATGGCGACCTCTGAGTTTACGTTGACTTTCGGGACTTGAATAAGGCCACCCCTAAGGCTGATTTCCCGCTACAACACATCGATGTTCTGGTAGATAGTGCAGCTAGAGCAGCCATATATTCCTTTATAGATGGATTCTCAGGATATCACCAGATCCTCATGAACGTAATAGACAAGTTCAAAACCACATTCATCTCAAAATGGGGAACCTATTATTTTAGGGTAATGCCTTTCGGACTAAAAAATGTAGGGGCAACTTATTAATAAGTAGTCACAACATTACTACATAACCTAATACATAGATTACATGCCTATAAAATCCGCCATGCCAAAAGAGCATCCGACAATGTTAGAGCGATTCCTTACAAGAATTGAGAAATACAATCTCTGTCTCAACCCGAAGAAATGCATATTCGGTGTCACATCAGGCAAGTTACTAGGGCATGTGGTTATCAAGAGAAGTATAGAGATGGGTCCCAATAAAGCTAATGCCATCAGAGAAATGCCTGTACCAAAAACTGAAAAAGAAGTGAGAAGTTTCTTGGGGTCCATATAGTATGTTAGTCGCTTTATAGCATGGTTCACTACCACATGCGAGCCTATCTTTAAGCTCCTGAGGAAATAACAGCCAATAGAATAGACGACCAATTTCAAGAAGACTTCGACAGAGTTAAAGCTTACCTAATGAACCCTCTAGTGCTGAAGCTACCAATTCTCGAAAAGCCACTCATTCTCTACTTAGCAATAGAAGAGATGTTAGTGGGAGCCATGTTAGTTCAAGAATATGAAGATAAGAAGGAACACGTGGTGTATTACCTTAGTAAAAAATTGCTAGAATATGAAACCCGATACACCATCGTGGAGAAAACTTGTTCTGCCAAGGTCTGGCTCACCAAGAAGCTCAGGCATTACTTCCAATCATACCAAATCCAAGCAGTCGTGAAATTAATCTGATGAAGTATTTATGTCAGGCTCCCTCATTAACTGGAAAACTGGCTAAGTGGCTCTTACTACTATCAAAATTTGATATCAAGTATGTCACTAAGAAGACCATCAAAGGTAGAGTAGTGGCCAAATTTCTAGCAAATCAGCCGCTCAAGGAAGGAGAACAGGAAAGCCTAGAATTTCCTGATGAATGTTTCATAATTATTACGGAGAATCCTGGAAAATGGACATGTTCTTCGATGGCGCCGTTAACAAGCGAGGGGCTAGTTTGGGGGTCATTATCATAACGCCCGATGGAGCAATCATACCTCTATCAAAGCGATTGGAATTTCTCACCACAAATAACGGGGCAGAGTATGAAGCCTGTTTATTTGGGATGTCAAGCCTCTTATTATGGAGACAACTCGAGCTCTATATTACATCCACATAATAAACGATGCCATAAGTAAGGAAGAACCCTGGTACTCTGACATTGTTAAGTTCCTTGAAAATGGTGAATTTTTGGATGAGGCTACGGATTTCGACAAAAATATGCTAAGAAAGCTCGCTATGCAATTCTGCCTGGTTAAAGGAGATCTGTTCAAGAGGTCCTCTGATGGCCTATTGTTAAAATGTCTGGCCCAACAGAAAGCTTAAAGGGTGATAAAAGAGGTACATTTGGGAGACTATGGTCCACACATGAATGGTGTCATGATGGAAAAGAAGATCCAAAGAATGGGATACTTCTGGCTGACTGTATTTAAGAAGCAAAGACTTGCCATGCTTGTTAGATATACGAGGATGTGAGCTACTTACCTCCCACAATGTGGGAAAGCTTGACGATGCCTTGGCCATTCTCAGCCTGGGGCATCGACATCATCGGCGAAATAAGACCATTTTCACCTAACGACCATTGCTTCATTATTGTGGCCTTCGATTACTTTTCCAAGTGAGTTGAGGTGGAATCATACACGAGCATCACAGCCAAGAAGATGTCCCGGTTCTTTGCCAGGTGCGGCATTCCTCATCACATAGTAAGCGACAATGGTGTATAGTTCTAAGGAGAAACGACCGACCTTATTGAGAAGCATGGGATTGAGCACCACCGCTCCTCACCCTATCGCCCCCAAGCTAATGGAGCTATAGAAGCGGCTAATAAGGCAATCAAGAAAATCCTCTCAAAGATGATTTCCAACAACCGAGAATGGGTAGATCATTTACCCTATGCCTTATGGGGATACAAACCTACTATCAAAACCCCTAGGGGTCAAACTCCTTTTTCTCTCGTCTATGGGATGGAGGCGGTACTACCCGTTGAAATGGAAGTAAAATCTTTACATATAGCTCTCCAAGCTAGACTTCCCAAAGATGAATGGGAAAAGAGAGGCACGAGGAATTAACTCTGATCGATGAGAAACGGTTAACTGCATGAGAAAATCTACAGTTATACCAACAGTGTATGGCCAGGGCTTACAACTGAAAAGTCAAGGGGCAAGTCTGACCTCTAAGAATGGGCAATCTGGTCTTAAAGTAATCTTGTAAAATGCATATGGATGCTTGGGGCAAGTTCCAACTGAACTGGGAAGGTCCGTACGTAGTAAGAAAGACTCCTAGTAAAGGGGCAGTGAAAATTTCAGACCTGGACGGCAACGAATTTGTGAATCTAGTAAATCGCAACAAGTTGAAGCACTCTCTTGTGTAAAAGAAGAAATAATATAAAGGTCTGTCAAGGGCTAGTGAGGGCTCTTGGGCAAAAATAAAGACCCCGCAGAAAGAGAGTGAAGCCTTAGGAAACGATGGGCATTTCTTGGGAGTAAATACCTTTAGTAGTAACATGCTCATGTTAAAAGTACTAAATGAGTGCATTAAATGGAAGCTACAAATTGTTTAATGAAATACGCATACCAACAACATCATTTCGTCTTTATTACACATAAAACTACATTGCAAACCACAAATAGAAAAGACAAAGATGAACAACAAACACCTGACGGTAAGCTCAAAGACCCTCAACAAAGCTACGGAGTCTTTGCGTCTCAATGAGCCTCTCTCCAAAGGTAGGAAGCTCACGAGTACTCACAACCTAGATACAATAAGCCTCAAAAGGATGAATGTCAAAAGGCACAGAGAAGTTCATCTCCACCTGAGTGCGACTGGTCAACCTCGCATCATGATGATAGACCCGAGTATAGCATAGCTCCGGGCCAATCAGGGTGTATAGAGATGCGGGAAACCACTGAGAATGGTTGTACTGCCTGCACAAGTGACCAGGAGAGTAGGTGATGATCTCAGAGAGGTCAATAAGGACCACACCGCCTCTAGCAACATCAGTAGTCACATACGTGATACCCCACCAAGGGCAAACCCAATGAATATCCTCAGTAACTTGGCTACCTATAAAATCAACCCAATCCTCGATAGTGAAGTTTTTATGAGGACGGTTGCCAATATAAACTATGGAACCTCGCGCCTAGTAGGCCCTTAAATGATAATCCATGTTTGTAGGAACAGACAGCAAGGAAAGCTTGTCCTAGAGCCAAAGCTATAAAAGAAACAAATGACAAAAGAATGAATGAAAAAAAGAAAAAAAAGGAAAAAGAAAAGAAAAAGATAGCCTGCTAGATTGAAAACCTGAAAAGGCAGTCCAGGAAAAATTAGGGCAAGCCTGATGGATCAAAAACTTGAGAGGGTTGTTCATGCAAAAATAAAGGCTCAAATAAAAGCTAACCGAAGGCAAAGCTTGCTGCCCCTAGTAGTAGCTTCAGTTCCATTCCGAGAAGTGCAAACAAAGATTAGCGTCTCAGCCAAACTCACCGCAGTAGGAGATTTCCCCTCTAGCATCTGATCGATGATGGTGAGGAAGGTGAAACTGCAAACCATAGTGGGAACCTTGCAAAGGAAGACCCTTAACAAAACTAAATAAATGAGTGGAAGCCAACTCATGTCATTAGGGGAAAGTCCCCTGACTACATCAAAAGTCACATCCAACCTTAAGCCCTCATCACAAATCAATCAATGCCTGTCAAATTGTTGTAACTAAAAATTATTCATCAATGGATCGGAGAACTCAGGATGGTATGTCAGATTGGTTGGGGGCATATCGGTTAAAGAACTCAAAAGCTCGCAGAATTCTTCATACAAGGGGCATAACTCATGATCTCCGAAATGGAACACATTGTCGATAGGGTCCTAAAACCTGACAGTAGCTTGAATCACATTATCCTTGATAAAGATACGATAATATTCCTTTATATGGGCTAGACCTCAAACCCCGAGACGATCCCAACCGTTAGAGTTCTTCAGATAAACAATCAAATCTACACGGAAACAAATGTAGCCGTCCATGGCAAAATATCATAATAGTAGCAGTTCGCTATACGTAGTTTATGGGGCAATCTGCCAATATTTGGCAGATTACCCTGATAAACTCGATCAACAACAAAAGAAAGCACAAAGAGAAGGAATAAAGGGAAAAACTCTTATTCATAAATAAAAATGTGTTCATACAAGAAAAAAAAGAGGCGCTGCAAATGGCCCAGAAAGAAAAAAAATCAATAAGAAGAAAAGCCTATCTACTACTGAGGAAAGAATCTGGGAGGATTGCCTTGTCCATGCTGTGGTTGTTGCTGCTGGCCGTCCACTTGGAGCATCCCCAATAGACCCCAAAGCCATTGGATCTCCAATTACAACATTTTCACACAGATCATTCATATGCATTTCATGACATACCATGCATAATCATTAAAATAATAAAATAACAAACATACTGCCATATCGGAGTTTTAGTTCATCATGAATCGATGTTGCCCTTAAATATATCCCCAATTAGAGATGCTATCAGCAATGGGCACCTGTAAGAACGAAAGGTCAAGAACCAGTCAGAGTCATCATGATCTAAGGAAAAATAGAAGAAAAGGCAGAAGGAAGCTCACATGAGTGGTATCGGCCGGATGGAAGGCCACCGGGTGCTCGAGATCCAAATAAGGTGGAATCACCGGCGTATAGGTGCTCAGTTTAGAACGGTACATCAGAGATAGTGTGACTGATACTAAAACCCCCGATGTCCCTCTACCATCGCCAGACCCTAAGATAGGATAAACGACGTGGAGGAGCTACCCACATGAGTCGAAGTAGTCGCAGGTCTCTTTCCTACCTCAGTGATCCTACGAAGACTACAAGGCAAAATCAACATAACAAGAAAAAGACAAGAAAAAAAATTCAAGCTAATAGAGAGGGCATATCATCATCCAGATAGCCTCAGGTGACCCCACCTGGCGGCTAAGGGCAGAAGCTGAAGAGCCATCATCCTTAGAAGGATTATAAAAGTCCGGCTTAGGCTTAATAGGGATGGGATCCGTCTCCGGCCATCCAAGTAGGTGCGAGCGGTAGAAAACCTTGTATCCCCCAACCCGCTCTGGAAAAGTACTCGGCAAACCACCAGAGGCTAAATGCTCAAAGTTGGGCAAGCTATGTGGCCAGAAAATCAACCAGGGCACCTCTAGAGGTATAAATCGTGACTTGGGAGGGAGATGCCAACCCTGAATGCACTCTCCCAAGTACCACTCCAAAGAGAAATGAGTCTCTATAATCAAATGGGTGTTCACAAACTCCCTAGCACATCTCATGACCTCCGGCCAATGAAGATCATGACCCCAAGGCTGTGTCTTGATCTGCAAGAAAGAGAAGAAAAAATATTGATACAATAATCGTAGCAGATATAGCAATCAAAGCAAATCAAAGAATCATAAAGCATAACCCTCTTCGAAGACAGGTTGCAAAGGTGAGTGGAAAGCACGGATCGAGACCCCATCTCGCAACCATGCCAATAATGCGGCAGCCAAGGATATAATGGGAAGCTAGCATCTTGCATGAGCTTGGTCCCTGGGAGGATACCCATCTCAAAAAACCAGATTTGTAAGAAGACAAAAGTAATCAGAGCACCAAAAGACAAGCCAAGAATACTCATACAGAAAAAGAGAGCTAAGTTCTTACGTAGATAATCTGGAAGCAAGACTTGAACTTGCCAATGATGTTCCTCGCACACTAGTCAAGGGCCCAATACAGATGACCTAGTGCGGCTCGATCCCAGGTGTACTCATCCAAACAGTTTGGATCAACCAAGGCCGGTAGAATATAGAGATTCATGATCGAACCCCAGTGGGAAAACACAACCATGATATAGTGGCGACCATAAAAGCTCTAGCCTCATAGGCGGAAGTCAAATGCCTTCTATCCCTAGTAGTCCAGAAGGTCTTGAGTTTCTTACAGGAAATTTACCCGGGCTTATCCGCAGAGTCACCGATCAAAGCCTCGATATTTTCCACATTGAAGTTGTGGTAGGTAAAGCAAGCATTGAAGTGGATCATATTACCGTGAAAAGGGAGACCTATGATGGTGCAGTAATCCAATAGAGTGATGGTATACTCCCCTCAACGGAAGTGGAAAGTATAAGTAGTGTCGGACCACCTGCACAAAATGTAGGTAGAAGTACCAGGTGGGATGTACGGATACTTGTGATACCTCACGTACTTGCAGTTCCTCACCATCCTCCCCAAGGACGTCTCATGGACAATGGCTATAGCACCGGGAGATAGCACCTTATAACACTTATGGAAGTGGGTAATGCTAGATCCCTTATGCTTAGTTACCTAAAAAATGCATACACACATATCACACACCAACTATCAACAGATCACACAATTTTCAAAAAATCATTGCATTAAATAAATCATTGCATAAAATGAACAAACAATAAAATGGATAAGTCATTGCACAAAATAAATGCACCAGTAAGGCTTACCAGAATCCGAGAAAGATGATTGGAAGGCTTTAAGGCAGGCAAAATAGGATACCCCGGATGGATCCCATGATACATCCAATTCAGCGGCAGCCCATTCAAAGCAACAGCAGGGACCTCGGATAATTCTAGTTGCTAGCCATCGATAAGCACATTCCGAGTAGTCACTTAAACAACTGGCAGATCCAAGCGAATATTATAAAGCTTAAACCACATGGACACCCCGCAAAATCTGAAAGGAAGGGGCAAAAGGGGGAAGAAAATGAAGGAAATCATCAAAGGAAATAGCTAGGAAGCAAAAAAATTCGAAGAAAGGGAGTAAAACACGCAGGAGAGAAGAAGAAGAAATTTTTACGTAGAGAAAATGGGAGCCAAGCTACTGTTTTTATAGACCGTAGGTTATTAGCCCTCCGGCTAATTACCTATCTAGTTGTCATGCATTTACGTGTTCCACGCATTTACGCGTAACGACCATAAAAGTTACCGTTATATAGGTAATTAGCCCGCCGGCTAATTACGTATATTTTAAAAAAATTTGCAAATTTGCATATTTCATCTGCATTGTTTTCAAAATGAACAACCTCATGTAACTAATTAATATTTTTTTAATCGAAGGGGCAAAATATATTTTTTTTCAAAATTTGTCGATTAAATACATTTTCACTCATTGCATTTCACACACACTGTTTTGTTTGTTTCGCATACGACAAAATTTCTAGCACGAAATTTATGTATGCGAGGGGCAAACTGTTAGCACAGGTCCGTTCCAGCTCGATGAGGAATATTGCCTATTTCATTCAGCAATCAGACAAATGAGTCAAAATGGACCAAATTGTCATCCAAAATCCAAAATTCAAAAATCCACATTCCGGGGAAGCTCTGATCTGGGTAATTACCTATCTATAGTAAAAAAATCAAATCTTACCGAGATCTGATAAGATTTTACGGAATCTGATGTAAAATCTTGTTAGATAGGTAATTAGCCCACCGGTTAATTACCCATGTAATTAGCCCTTTACTAATTACCGCCCTATTATAAATACGGGGTCACCCCCTCATTTCAATAGAGACAAAAACTTTTATAAATTTCCAAAATTGCCTTTGTGTTCTTTTTCAGTTTCAAGAGTCCCAGAAGCCCCGAAACTCAGTTAAAACATTTTTAGATTCGAGCTTCATCACAGACATTTGGTATAAGCTCAGTCTCTGGTCTTTTAGCTCAAGATCCCACAGTGATCTTCGATCTAAAAACGGCTTAAACTTTATATTTCCTGTCAAAATAATCCAAGATTATAGCCATAGCTTGGGTTAAATCTTTTTTCCAACTAAATCACAATTCCTAACAACTTTGGTCCCGTACCGGCTCTCGAGTCATCCTAGACAGACGAAAAGGTAAACTGAGGGCAATCGGCTCAAAGCCCAACTTTAAAGTTCATAAAAATCCATTTTTATTACTTTATTATTGCACATTGCATTTCATTTCTCTACTTAAGTGAGCCACTTGAGCCACTTAAACTATTATATGTGTAAATAAGCTTGCAGGTACGGATGAAACATCCAGAATGTGAGGAAACTCTATTCAAGTTTCCGGGCCAAGCCTCAAATGCTATCGTTACTCTACCGAAATCTTGGTAGAAAATATCAATTTATTATGCCGTTGTAATGTCCATTTTATTTCTTGAATTAATTCTTAAATGAAGCCGTTGTAATGCAGAAATTGCCACAAATTCCAAAGTTCCAGAATTTATTCAAACAATTTGAACAATATGAGTATCTATCATGTCCGAACCCAGAATCTCATTCTCTTTTAGGTATAAAAGTCCCATTTTGGATCAGTAAACCACAATTCCCGGTAGAGCTGAACCAGGTGGCAACTCTATTTTATTTTTAAATAAGGTAAAAATGCTTTATTTTAAAAATATCTTTTCTTAATAAAATGTGCAAATATATTTCTCGATATAATCACATTTTTTGCCAAAGCCACAACATTTAAGCAAACTGGATTTTCTCAAACCAAACCAAACACTGCGGCTCCCTCAAATTGCGCCCTGCACCCTGCGTGCTAACCCATCCCACTCGCCCGCTCACATGCGTAATAGAGATAATATTCTTAGTAACATTTGGAATATAGTAACAATTATTCAAAACTAAAACTAGGCCACTCAGCAAAATAAGATCAAAGCTTCCTACGGCTAATGCAACAACTCGTGCTCCATTTTCCACGCACAGGTATATCTCCCCTTTTACAAGCCTCCTACTGTTCCTTAGTCCTTGCACGAACGTACAGATATGACAACCACAACCAGTACCTAGTACCCAAGTTGACTCATAAAGAAAAGTAGAATAGTTTTCAATTATAAACATACCTTAAGTAGATGCCTCTGTAGGCTTCTTCTTCAAATGTTCAGAAGTGGGAGTGTTAGCACGGTCTGCTCGGCCGGATGAGGATTTATACTTATTTTAATCATTGATTAGACAAAGAGCTAAGAAGGACCAAATTGTCATAAAAATCGAAAAAAAAATCCAAAAATTCTCATTCTTCGTAATGTTTCAAGTTACATCTTGAAATACTATGAAATCCATTTTTGAACAGTCAAATTATCCTGAAAACACAAAAAAACGCCATTTTGAGGGCTTAAACGATTGAATTTGCCAAAATAAAGTGGGGCTAAAGGTCAAAGGCCACAAGTTTTGCTCATTGGGCCGTTTGTTCAAATAGGTAATTAGCCCGCCTGCTAATTATGTATAAACAGTAAAAAAATCAAACCTGGCAGAGATTTTGCAAGATTTACAGAGATTTTATATTAGATTTTATCAGATAGGTAACTAGCTCACCGGCTAATTACTTAATTACCACCCTTCTATAAATAAGGGACTTCCCCTTTCATTTTTCACGGATCAGAAAGGCCTAAAAATCCTATTACGCCATTTTTATGTTCTGAGAGTCCTAAAAGCCCTAAAACTCTGCAAAAACTCTTCCAAATCTGAGCTTTACTACCTACATCAGGTATAAACTCGATTTTTTTATCTTTCTAGATCAAGATCTTACAGTGATCTTTGGTCTAAAGACGACTCAATTTCTCAAAAACCCCTTTTCCTCTTCCAAATAATTCAAGATTATAGCCATAATTTGGATTAAATCTATTTTCCACATCAACAACAACCTTTGACAACTCCGGTCCCGCACCTGCTCTCATGTCATCCTGGACAAATGAAAAGGTAACTGAGGGTAATTGGCTCTAATCCCAACTTTAAAATTCATTAAGAATTTATTTCATTTTCTTTCCATTTTCATTATTGTACATTGGACTCCCATTTGTCTGGTTAAGTCATTGGAGCCACTTAAACTATAATATGTGAAAATAAGTTTGCAGGTACGGATAAACATCTAGAATATGAGGAAACTCTATCCGAGTTTCCGGGTCAAAACTTAATTGTTGTCATTACTCTGCCAAAATTTTTGTAGAAAGTATCAATTTATTAAGCCGTTATAATGCCCGTTTTATTTCTTGAATTTATATTCTAAATAAAGCCATTGTAATGCCAAAATTACCATATAAAACATAATTCCAAAATTATTCCAAATAATTTGAACAATATAAGTAACTATTATGTTCGAACTCAGAATCTCACTTTCTTTTTGGTATAAAAATCCCATTTTAGATCAGTATTGCACAATTCCCAATGGCGACTCTATTTTATTTTTAAATAAAGTAAAAATGCTTTATTTTTAAATATTTTTCTTAAATAAAATGTGTAAATATATTTCTTAATATAATCACATTTTTGCCTTATAAAAAGCCACGTTTTTCACACTCAATAAGTTTTTTGTGAAAAATAATAAAATTAGCTTTCTCTTTAATAAGACCGAAACGTTTTATTTAAAGAACAACATCGCGGTTTCCTCAAAATGCACCAATTCGATCGCTCCCCATGCACCGCACCCCGCGTGCACAACTCCTATTGAAATCTCGCCCGCTCACAGTGGCGACTCTCCCGGGGAGTAATTAGTTTTATAAAAATTCTTTTTTCGACATGGTAATTAAAATATTGTTCAAATTAAATTTTGGAATTATGGAATATGTGGTAATTTCAGCATTACACAAATATTAGGATTGCATAGCATCTAAATTCTTTATCCCTAAACCAACTTAGGTGTCTTTTGGTGAAGTATCTCCAAGTTCGCTTACGGCTTGAGGGGTGTGCATCTGATCACACCCCTTGCGTAACGTACGAGGGCCTTGCTCGTTAAGGGCAAGACTACCTGAGTATATTATATGTGGAAAAGATTCCTTTGGTTCACTTAGGGCCACTGGGTCTCGGTACACAAAGGCGCAGGGTACCCAATCGCACCCAATCCTAAGACTGTAACCCACATATAGATGAACCATAGACACTTCCCCATAGGTTTATCCAAAAACCTGGAGTGTACGTGAGCAGACTTCGCTAAGTCCCACATTGGCTTTAAAGCAAAGTAACCAAATGGAGTTAAAAGGGCGGTAGGCACGATCTAACCGTTTTACTAAATATAAATAAACTAAAAACGGACATGATAAGATCATGGTTGTATGAAAACTAACCACATCTTTATACAGCCATGACATTGAGATATGCCATGCCATTTCATTTCCTTAAGTTATAGGAACCCCTCCCCCCCCCCCCCAAATAAGCAAGATGAGTGAGTCCACCTAGGCTCAACCCATAAGCCGAAATAACCGAGACCAGTGAGTAAACCTAGGCTCAACCCATGAGCCAAAATAGCCGAGACCAGTGAGTCCACCTAGACTCAACCCATGAGCTAAAATAGTCGGGACCAGCGAGTCTACCTAGGCTCAACCCATGAGCTGATATAATCAAGACTAGTGAGTCAACATAGGCTCGACCTATGAGCTAAAATAAATTACAACAGTAAGCCCACCTAGGCATAACCCATGAGCCGTAATAAATCGAGACCAGTGAGTCCACCTAGGCTTAACCTATGAGCCGAAATAAACCAAGACGAGTGAGTCCACCTAGGCTCAACCCATAAGCCAAAATAAACAAAGACTAATGAGTCGACCTAGGCTCAACCCACGAGTCAAAATAAACCAAGACCAGTGAGTCGACCTAGGCTCAACCCACGAGCCGAAATAAACCAAAACAAGTGAATCTACCTAGGCTCACCCCATAAGCCGAAATGCACAAACACCTTCGAGTGACCAGTGAGTCAACTCACCTTTGACTATCGAGTCAGCCATCGAGTGACGAGTGAGTTAACTCACCTTTCACCACCGAGTCATCCATTGAGTGACCAGCGAGTCAACTCATCTTCGACCATTGAGTCACCCATCGAGTGACCAGCGAGTCAACTTACCTTTGACCACCAAGTCAGTAATCGAGTGACCACCGAGTCAACTCACCCTTGACCACCAAGTCAACCATCAAGTTACCCTCGAGTTATCTCACCTTTGACCATTGAGTCCGCTATTGAGTGACCCTTGAGTCAACCTACCTTCGACCATCGAGTCAGCTGTCGAGTGATCAGCGAGTCAACTCACCTTTGACTACCGAGTCAACCTTCAAGTGACTAGTGAGTCAACTCACCTTCGACCATCTAGTCAACCTCCGAGTGACCAATGAGTCAACTCACCCTTGAACACCGAGTCAACCATTGAGTGACCAGCAAGTCAACTCACCTTTGACCACCAAGTCAACCCTGACCAGTGAGTCAACTTCCTTTTGACCATAGAGTCAGCCTGTGAGTGACCAATGAGTCAACTCACCTTTGATCGCCGAGTAAATGCCTGAGTGACCAGCGAGTCAATTCATCTTAGACCACTAAGTCAGCCTTTGAGTGACCAGCGAGTTAACTCACCTTTGACCACCGAGTTAACCTTTGAGTGACCAACAAGTCAACTCACTCTCAATGATCGAGTCAGCCCTCAAGTGACCAGCGAGTCAACTCACCCTTGACTACTGAATTAACTCTCGTATGACCAGCGAGTGAACTCACCTTTGACTACTGAGTAAACTCCCAAGTGACCAACGAGTCAACTCACCCTTCGACCACAAAGTCAACCTTTGAGTGACCATCGAGTTAAGTCACCCTTGACTATAGAGTCAACCTTCAAGTGACCAGTGAGTCAACTCACCCTTGACCACCGAGTCAACCTTTTGAGTGGCCAACGATTCATCTCACCCTTGACAATTGGGTCAACTGTTCGAGTGACCAACGGGTCATCTCACCTTGGACCAATAAGTCAACCATCGAGTGCCTATCGAGTTATCTCACCTTGGACCAATGAGTCAACCTTCAAGTGACCATCGAGTCAACTCACCTTTGACCAGCAAATCACCTGACTATTAAATTCATTCTAAAACCTAACCAGTGAATCACCTGACTATCAGAGTCATCTCAAAAACTTGACCAATGAGTCACCTGACTATTAATGTCATTCTAGAACCTGACCAGTGAGTCACCCGACTATTAGAGTCATCTAAAAAACCTTACCAGTAAGTCACCTGATTATTAAAGTCATTCTAAAACTTGATCAATGAATTACAAGACTATTAAGTTCATTCTAAAACCTAACCAGTGAGTCACCCAACTATTGGAGTCATCTCAAAAACCTGACCAGTGAGTCACCCAACTATTAAATTCATTGCAAAACCTTACTACTTAAGTCATCATTGACCAATGAGTCAATTCAACTAGTAAGTCACCCACTAATAAAGTCACCTTCAACCCTTGAGTCATTTCAAACTCGACCAATGAGTTGATAAATATTGGACTAGTAAGTCATCAAGCAAGAATAGTGAGTCATCTAATCCCGACAAGCAAGTCATATGAACCCGACCACCCAATGGTCTTAAACCCGACTACGAGGTCCAAACCTTTTCGCATTCCCTGAATGGCTAAAACCAAGGCAGCCCCACAATTGCCGAATTAAATCCCACAGCCTTTTTTTGGCATTCCTTGAATGACCAAGGCTTTTCCTAAGGCGACATTGTGATTGCCAAATTAATATCCAATGAGACACAATAGGTAAGCCATTCCTGCAATGACTTGGTCGAAATACCTAGGGGCATTCTACATGACCTTGACTTTTGTGTGATCTTACAATGGCACACTTTCGAGTTATGCTTTCCAAGAAAGAAAACTTAACCAAACCTTGACACTTAAAGTGATCACTTGACCAAGCTTGATATTTCACGAGTATCAAAGACTTACCCATTTTGTTACGCATTCCTCGAATGCTTAACTTTTATTAAATATTCCACTAACATTTGACCCCTAAGTCACCCAATGATTGCATAAATGATACCCATTAAGGTACAACCCTTGTTGGCATTCCCTGAATGACCAAATCTTAACCAGAACCAAGGCAACATTGTGATTATCGAATCAATGTCAAGTGAGACACAACCTTTTTGGCATTCCTTAAATGATAAAAACTTTCCCAACTATAAGGAAACATAGCAATTATCGAATCAATGTCTAGTGAGACATAACCTTTTTGGCATTCTTCGAATGACCAAAACAAGTCCTACCCTGGGGGCATCCTAGATGATACCAATCTTAGTGTGTTCCTTAAACGACGCTTCCCTAAGTTATATTATCCCTGAAAGACACCTAAATTTGCACATTCTATGAATGTGGCAAATAACCTAATTAAACCCCATCACTATATGTGACCACCCGATCTCATTTGATATTCCTTGAATATAGAGATTCATAACCTGTTTGGTATCCCCGAATACCTGACCATTGTCAAATACTCCACGAATGCCAAAACCACCCTCTAGCTAAATGATCCACGGAAGTTTGGTGCCCTTTTCTGGTACCTGTAAGATCCTACACAATCACAGATATTCATTCATTAGGTTTATATCTATAACCCGACATATTGTGTTATATTAAGTTTAGTCTATAACATGCATTTTTATAAATATAACATGATGTAAACCTTGTGCTTATGAAATGTAGTGCCATGTCATGCTTTGACATGCAGTGTCATGTCACGTTATATTTCTTCTATGACATGCAGTGTCATGTCGCGTTATATTTCCATTTTAACCTGCAATGTCATGTCACGTTATATTTCTATTTTGACATGTAGTGTCATGTCACATTTCTGTTTTGACATGCAGTGTCATGTCACGTTATATCTCCGTTTTGACATGTAGTGACATGTTACATTATATTTTCGCTTTGACATGCAGTGTCATATCACGTTATATTTTCGTTTTAACATGTAGTGTCATGTCATTTTATATTTCTTTTTTGACATGCAGTGTCATGTCATGTTATATTTCCATTATGACATGCAGTGTCATGTCACATTATATTTCTATTTTGACATGCAGTGTCATATCACGCTATATTTCCATTTTGACATGCAGTGTCATGTCAGGTTTAGTTATGCTCTTGATATGCAGCGCCATGTCATATTTTGATTTACCATGCCATGCTTTGACATGCAGCGTTATGTCATCTTATATTATGCTTACGATATGCAGTGTCATGTTATACTAGGTTATTCTTATTAGAAAGCTAGACCTAATCCTATAGATACCCGGAATACACACAACATTAGCATCTCTAGGATGTTAACCATAGTCTTATGTTTATCCCGATTGGACTTGGCCTAAAAGAGAGAGAGAGAGACCACCCTCAAATATCTAACTTCTCTTTAATTCACCATACCCAAATGCATGCATACATTACATTCGTTCATCGAAAGCTCATTCTTGTGAATTCATTCATCACATCTGACCAATAACTTTTTCCTTCTTATCATTAATCTCATACCACCAAACATATGAAGATAATTCATATCATCAGTTAAACCATCCCATACCATATGTGCCTAATGTTTTACATGCATCACTCTAAAAAATTTATGACTAACTTTAGCTAAAACATTATCACTCAAGATGGTTAACCAAAATAGTTTGCTATTGGCATTTTAGCATTGGGTTTTATGGTTCACGTAGAGTGACATTTCTTCAAAGAATAATGGAGTTTATCAACATTTTCTCTATGAATAGAATGGATAATCATGACCAAGACAAAATCATTACAGAAGCAGTATCCAAAGCCGTGAAAGACTTTCTAGAATCAGATACATTTTTGGAAATGATTGATGATGAAATAGTAAAATGACTTTCCATGATACCAAATGTCCGTACTCCGACATCAAAACACGGCCTACCTCACCATATCAATCAGATGAAGAGTAAGAGTACTGAAATCTTTGAACACTTAACCGTCTACAATATACCTTTATCCAATCGATGCCAAAATGAAAACAAACTTCCTATTAAGGATGGCATTATGAAAATGACTAAAGTAGTTCATAATCAACTTGTCACGCGTGGCATATCCCCATGGGAAGAATCATTGGCAAAGTTATTCTCTAAATGTAGAACTGTTGGTCTACTACAAAGCTTGAAACCTTACAAGAAGCCAAATAAAACGTATAAGGATAACTTCTGCACCTATCATGTCATCAAGGGGCACCGAACTAATGAATGTAGCCGCCTACTGCATGATGTCAAATAATTGATAGGCAAAAAAAGCTAGAAGAACCATGTAGACTCAATTCTTCAACCAATTTAAGACAAGTTCCACTTTCTAAAGAGCTCCATTATGCCCGAGTGAGAAAGAAAAGGCTTCAAGTAAAGTAAAGGGAAAAGCAATTCAAATCTCAATCCCAGTCAGGCCACCAGAATTGGGAATAACACAAGTTTCTCGGGATGGTAAAAGCAAGATTGATGAACAAGAGGAGAAAGATGGTTTATAGCTTCAGGATCAAAAAGAGAGCATACCCAATGACTGTGACATACAGAAAGAACTACAGCAGGAACGTATTGTAATGGACAAGTTGATGTTTAGGCTCTAAGTTCGAATATCATTTAGATGAAAAAACTCTGGAAGACCAAAATGAAAGCCCAAATTATGAATAGTATGGCCAACAACATCTACTCAGAAGAAGTGGGAGCTACGCTAAATAATGAAGATTGCTCTTTTACTTTTATCTCTAGTGCTTTCAAACTAAACAATGTAATAAATAATATTATGAAAAAATCTGCTTGCATATGCAATGTTTCTACTAATGATATCATGTATTCATTCCAGCATATTTGACATATTCAACATTCATGACACTCCAATTAAGGAAATAAATTTAGGCACATTTGACAAACCTAAAAATGGCATCTATTTTAAATAACTTGACTCCTGCAAAATAGAGAGAGAAAAAAAATAATCAAATCATGTGGCTCCCTTTGCCTAGTCCAATCAAGCACATCTAATCAATAAAATGTCCTTACTACTCTTAAGGGCAAATGTAGAAAAGATCATCAGAGAATCTGCTCAAGTCAACAGATAAGTCACTAGACAGAATTGAGAGAAGAAAATCACTCGAACCATGCGTCAAATCAATCTAGACAAAATCTACTATGTGCCACATGAGAAAAATCAGATGGCAAACACCCAAGAAACTTTATCATAATGTACAAAGAACCTCAGCAACAACACAACAATAATGAAAACCAAACCAACAAATTCGATGAGACTAATCTGAAAAGATTTTCTTTTCCTTATCACGTGTTACTCGACAAGAAGCATAAAGGTTGATATGGATCTCGCAGAACACATATGAACAAAGTCAAATTAGCTAGAAGTATCTAGCAAATGGGATGTCTCCGAACAATTGTATGAAAATGTCTCAACCTGAGATATGACATCATTAAAATGGCATATCCTTCCTCTACCAAAGAGAATCATCATGAACCAAAAGAATAGGTTAAAGTCAATTCTCGCAAAGGTGCGTGAATAAAGGATGACCATGACAATAAAAATAACTGACAAAGTCAAAATCAGGGGAACTGATCCTAAATGAAATGAAAGTAGTGCATGCTAATGCTAGGGGCAAATTCTATCCAAAGGACTAAAATGGTGAAATAGATTCTCATAAAGGGAATGCTACACATCAGGGACATTAGAGGAGATAAGTTCATGAATCCCTCGAACAAAAACAAGCTTAGGCAATACCACATAAACTAAAAAAAATGTGTTTGCTAAAAGCTAGTGAGGGCTTTTAGGCAAAAATAAAGACAAAAGAAAGAGGGAAATCAATCGGTAAAACCTGAAAAGGATTGTTGATAATAAGAGAAAAAGTTCTTGGGAATAGATACCAAACTTTTATGGCTAAAAATATTTCTTTGACTGATGTGTCATTTTGCTGAACTGTTAAATGTCTGCACTTAATGAATACACATAATTGTTAAAAGAAACATTCATGTAAACTCTCTTATTCATGGTATTGCATGCCTAAAAAATGCAAAAAAAGGAGCATGCTGGATTGAAAACCTGAAAGGGCGGTCCAGGCAAAAGTTAAGGCAACCCGATAAATTGAAAACTTAAAAAGGCGATTTATGCAAAAATTAGTTCAAAAAAAGAGAAAGAAAAATAAAAAGCCCGTTGTGCTTCAGTTCAGGCAAAAATTTAGGTCATAACCTCTGCATGCAAGCACAATCAAAGTCATTCATTGCGATGACTCACCAAATGACAATAAGCACATCATTAAACCAAAGCCATCACAAAGGAGCAATATTATTCATCAACACGAGCGTATGAATCTCCCATATCTCTAAAATGTGAGGAGACAATCTTCTTGAACTCAGCCACATAGAGATTTTGGGAACTGCTAATGCATGTCATACTAGCTAAAAGCTAATCTTCGTCAGTCTAAACAACTGCAGTTTGCTTGCTTATGCTGATGCTATATGCCACCAGGGGCAAAACTTTTGCAACTCGGGAATTCATTGGTACTGAGAAGGACCCAAAAGCTTGCCTTGTTCAAATATTCAAGTGCATGGCCAGCCCAACAAGCAGAGTGTAATGGATGCAAAGTGCACACAACTATAATGAAAATGACAAAGCTCATCCCTTGAAGCTATAAAGCCTACATCTCTAACCCAAAATCAAATTTTCATCATCACTGAGAATGACAAAAACCAAGAAGCTAATTGTATAAAAGAATACTATTGAGAACCAAGCAAGCAGATGCCATCCAACAGCTGCATAATTCTATCTTACAAGAACAAACTGCATTGCATAAACATAACATGCATTACGCATTACATGCATATTACATTTTTACAAGCGCAAAGGCAACAAGTCGCCAAGTAGACATTGTTAGTCACCAACAAATGCAACACAATGCAAAATAGCCTCAGAAGCTTTCTAAGATCAAGAGGCATTTGAGAAAATGATTCAACATCAAAACACAGTAGTACTAGACTCCAAAGTCACCAAAATAGTGGCTACCTAATGATGTAGACAATAAATCAATCATTCAAGATAAATTCGATAGTTATTAATAGAGAGAATTGATCACCAAATTAGACATTTCTTCTCCTAGTAGAAAGAACAGATCACCTAATTCAATGGTTCTTCTCCTAGTAGAAAGAACTGATCAGAAAATTTGACAGTTCTTCTCCCAATAGAAAGAATTGATCACCAATTTTAGTAGTTCTCCTCCTAATAGAGAGAACCGATCACCAAATTCAATAGTTCTCCTTCAATTAGAGAGAAATGATCACCAAATTCGACGGTTCTCCTCCTAAAAGAGAGAACTGATCCTCCCAATATAGAGAACTGAGCACTAAATTCAACAGTTCTCCTTCCAATAGAGAGAACTGATTACCAAATTCGATGGTTATCCTCCCAATAGAGAGAATTGAACACCAAATTTGACAGTTCTCCTCCCAGTAGAGAGAACTGATCACCAAATTCAACAGTTCTTCTCCCAATAGAGAAAATTGATCACCTAATTCGATAGTACTTCCTCCCAAATGAGAAGGCTGATCACCATATTCGACATTTCCTTAGGAGGGAGAAGATACTGAGTGATGCATCTCCCCAATTTGATTAGCGGCAAATTCCAACTAAATGCATCATGCGGTTGCACAACTCATCATATATCAATAGATGTACTACATCACATGCATCATTAAACAAGAATGCATAAAACTCTTCCAAAAGACTAAGCTTCGTCATCCTGATCCATAATTAAACTATAGGCACATCATAGCCGAACCTTAGATCCAGTGGGATCTTTACCCTAGCACATCATAGCCAAACCTTAGATCCAGTGAGATCTTTACACCGGCACATCATAGCCAAATCTTAGATCCAGTGAGATCTTTACCCCAGCACATCATAGCCAAACCTTAGATCTAGTGAAATCTTTACCCCGGTATATCATAGCCAAACCTTAGATCCAATAAAATCTTTACCTTGGCACATCATAGTCGAACCTTAGATCTAGCAAGATCTTTACCTCGGCACATCATAGCTGAACCTTAGGTCCAGCGAGATCTTCACCCTGGAACAACATAGCCGAACCTTAGATCTAGTGAGATCTTTACCCCGATACATCATAGCCGAACCTTAGATCTAGTGAGATCTTTACCCCGGCACATTATAGCTGAACCTTTGATCCAGTGAGATCTTTACCCCAGCACATCATAGCCAAACATTAGATCAAGTAAGATCTTTACCCCGGCACATCATAGCCGAATTTTAGGTCCCATGAGATCTTTACCATAACCCATATATGGCATGTAGTGTCATGTCTAGTTTTGTTAATAAAATGCAGTTTTGTATCGAGATTTTTTAATAACATGTAGTGTCATGATGAGTCATTTCAATAACATGCAACGCCATGTCAAGTCAAGTGAATTAAGTTTTGAAGTGTCATGTATTGTGTTAGTGACATGTAGTGCCATGTCAGCTTGTATTTTACAGAAAATCTCAATTACAATTCTATGGTGGTAGACAGTGCCCAACTCCCTAGTGAGACAAACTGATCAATGGTGGCAGACAGTGCCCAACTCCCTTATGAGACAAATTGATCAATGGTTATAGACAGTGCCCAACTCCGTTGTGAGATAAATTGATCAATGGTGGTAGACAATGGCTAACTCCTTGATAAGATAAACTAGTCAATGGTGGCAGACAGTGCCCAACTCCTTGCTGAGACAAACTAGTCAATAGTGACAGATAGTGCCTAACTCCTTGCTGAGGCAAACTGGTCATTGGTGGCAGACAGTGCCTAACTCCTTAATGAGACAAACTGGTCAATGGTGGTAGACAGTGCCCAACTCCTTGAAGAGGCAAACTTGTCAATGGTGGCAGATAGTGCCTAACTCCTTGATGAGGCACACTAGTCAATGGTGGCAGGCAGTGCCCAACTCCTTGATGAGATAAACTGGTCAACAGTGGCTAACAGTGCCACACTCCCTAAGGAGGAAACTAATCGATGATAGCTGATAATACTCCACCCAATTGAGGAAGGATCATAAAATATGACAATACTTCCTCCATATGAGAAGGCTAATCACCATATTTGACATTTCCTCAGCAGAGAAAATTTATCAAGATGTGGCTGACAGTGCCACACTCCTCGATGAGAAAACTGATCAAACATGGTTGACAGTATCATCCTCATTGAGGAGAAAACTGATCAACGGATGTAACACCACAGGTGAGTATGACCCTTCACTTGTCCTATGCATCATGCAAAACCATGTTTTAAAATGAGTGGACCAAAAATTTTTATGCACCGTTAAGGACATGAAATTTTTCCAAACTACATTTTCTTTTATTCCAACATATTTTCTTTTTACATTTACTCCTCAGTGGATTTTTTTAAAAAGATTTTCATCAACATTCTTAATCAAAGGGGCAAAAATTTTTGTTTTTCAAAATTATTGATTAAGAAATGTTGATTCTTTCTAAAAAGTTTTCATGTCCTTATCACAAAAGAACACTGATTTTGACAGTCGCTCTTTCATCCGCGTATGTGCAATTTTACCTTCATGATGAAAATTTTTTATGTGAGGGGTAATTGTTAGCACGGTCTGCACGGCCCGATGAGGATATATACCTATTTTAATCAATCATTAGATAAAGAGCTAAGAAGGACCAAATTGTCATAAAAAATCCAAAAATTCCCATTCTTCATAATGTTTCAAGTTACATGTTGAAATACTATAAAATCCATTTCCGAACTGTAAAACCAGTCAACCAGTCAAATTATCCTGAAAACACAAAAAAATGTCATTTAGAGTGCTTAAACGATCGAATTTGGGCAAAATGGGTGGGGCTAGTGGCTAAAGCCACTAGTTTTACTCATTGGGCCATTTCAGTCAAAAAAGGTCAAATAGGTAATTAGCCCGCTGACTAATTACCTATAAATAGTAAAAAAATTGTATCTAGACAAGATTTTGTCAGATAGGTAACTAGCCCATCGGCTAATTACCAAGGTAATTAACCCACCGGCTAATTACCACCCTTCTATAAATAAGGGACTTCCCCTCTCATTTTTCACGAATCAGAAAGGCCTAAAAATCCTATTACGCCATTTTTATGTTCTGAGAGTCCTAAAAGCCCTAAAACTCTGCCAAAACTCTTCCAAATCTGAGCTTTACTACCTACATCAGGTATAAACTCGATTTTTTATCTTTCTAGATCAAGATCTTACAGTGATCTTTGGTCTAAAGACGACTCAATTTCTCAAAAACCCCTTTTCCTCTTCCAAATAATTCAAGATTATAGCCATAACTTGGATTAAATCTACTTTCCACATCAATAACAATCTTTGAGAACTTCGGTCCCGCACCGGCTCTCACGTCATCCTGGACAAACGAAAAGGTAACTGACGGTAATTGGCTCTAAGCCCAACTTCAAAATTCAATAAGAATTTATTTCATTTTCTTTCCATTTTTATTATTGTACATTGCACTCCCATTTGTCTGGTTAAGTGAGTCATTGGAGCCACTTAAACTATAATATATAAAAATAAGTTTGCAGGTACGGATAAACATCCAGAATGTGAGGAAACTCTATCCGAGTTTTCGTACCAAAACCCAAGTGCTGCTGTTACTCTGCCGAAATTTCGGTAGAAAGTATCAATTTATTAAGCCGTTGTAATGCCCATTTTATTTCTTGAATTTATATTCTAAATAAAGCCATTATAATGCCAAAATTACCACATAAAACATAATTCCAAAATTATTCCAAACAATTTGAATAATATGAGTAACTATTATGTCCGAACTCAGAATCTTACTTTCTTTTCGGTATAAAAATCCCATTTTGGATCAATATACCACAATTCCTAGTGGAGCTGACTCTATTTTATTTTCAAATAAAGTAAAAATGATTTATTTTTAAATATTTTCCTTAAATAAAATGTGAAAATATATTTCTCAATATAATCACATTTTTGGCTTATAAAAAGTCATGTTTTTCACACTCAATAAGTTTTTGTGAAAAATAATAAAATCAACTTTCTCATTAATAAGACCTAAATGTTTTGTTAAAAGAACAACATCGCGATTTCCTCAAAATGCACCAATTTGATCGTGCACCGCGCACCGCACCCCGCATGCACAACTCCCGTTGAAACCCCGCCCGCTCACAGGGAGCTTTGCAATCCCTCCTGTAGTGTCCTAGTTTCCCGCACTTGAAGCAGACATATTTAGATGTCTTCTTTTCTTTCTTCTTCTTACCGATTCTTTTCTTAGCCCCTAGTGCCTTCTTGCCTTTGGAAGTTTTGCCCTTCTCGAGCAACATTAGTGTCTTCTGATCTTTCTTGATATGAGGTTCTATTGTCTTCAGCATGTAGTTTAGTTCTGGAATCATAGAATTTATCTTGTTCATGTAATAGTTAGCCACAAAATTTGAGTAACTATCTATTAAGGACATCAACATAAGGTCGATACTTATCTCATGATTCATTTCTAATCCCAATCAATTCAGCTTCTCAAGGTATGCCAAGAGTTTTAGTACATGCTGAGAGACAGGTGTCTGCCTGCATCTTGGTTCTAAAAAGTAGTCTTGAGGTCTCATACCTCTCTGTCCTTTCTCGCTCAGCAAAGACCTCCTCAAGATGGAGAACCACGGTTTCTAAGTCCATGTTCTCATGTTGTATCCGAAGCTCAGGATTCATTGACCCCAACATTATGCATGTTGTAGTCTCATGATATTTCTTGTGCTTCAACTAGGCATCATGTTCCACGTAATCCCCAACATCAGGTTCTACGGGGAAAATCTCATTTAGAGTATAATAATTCCCTCGGATCTGAGAATTATTCTCACAGCTTGGAATCAATAAGAATAGTTCAAGCCATTCAGTTTGGTGTCAAGTAATGGACAGAGGTTAATGTTGGAAGTAATTCTCAACCTAAGATACAAGACAAGAAAAAGATTTTTTAGACGTTAGTATATAGTATATGTATTTAATATGAGGAATTTTAATTAAATACTTTTATCCTACCATTTTTCGAAATTCACAATAGTCCATTCTATTGAATTCAAGAGGTTTAGCCTAGCTAAAATTTCGAAGTAGGTAGGATCTATAACTGGTCTAATACA
This sequence comes from Euphorbia pulcherrima, assembly GCA_947683365.1. Classification (NCBI taxonomy): domain Eukaryota; kingdom Viridiplantae; phylum Streptophyta; class Magnoliopsida; order Malpighiales; family Euphorbiaceae; genus Euphorbia; species Euphorbia pulcherrima. The sequence goes on from CANTUS010000007.1 coordinate 14,282,946, forward strand.
ACCCCCAATTTCATGAGTCAAGCCATATTAGTAAGTTATAGTGGGAATTCCATTCCATTTGCACCATATGCAATTGCTAATTTATTCAAGCTTCGTTCAACCAAGGGACGCGTGCTCTTATATTAGCATCTCCTTGAATGTGTCTGCAACTAGCCCCCAATTTTATGCTGGACTACCCAGTCTTGTTGAGACGGACTCTGTATCAATTTTTATAACCGATCGATGTAGTAAAAAAGGAACGCTTTGTGCAACACTTTTATGACAAAAAAAGACCGTATTATAAATTTGGGTAAGGAAGACTATAACTTGCCTTAATATATTTACTTTGGGATTTTATTGGTGTTAGACGTCTCACCCAATCTAGGATTTATTAGATGGACATATTTATAATAATTTATATTAATTCATGGAATTTTAGATATGATTTATAAGGTCTAACCTTAGGTGGGTTCAAACTCTTTATTATAATTATTCCATCAACCTAGATTATATGCAAAATAATCAACATTTTTATTTTTTATATTCATATTGCCTTTCCTTTAAGCTTTTATTCAATAAATTTAATATTAACTTTGTTATAGAAACATATATAAGAACCATCTTATATACTAGAAATAAATTAGTCCATATTTAATCCCATCTTTGTTAACTCAAGCTACATCGATATATATTCCTAGGTAGGAGAGATGCCCTATAAGGAGTAGACACCAAAACATGAATTTTCTTGGACTAATAAATTCCGTTCTTTCAATTTATGTAAATTGAAAGCATCTATAACCCATGAAATTTATATAACTCATTGAGTCTTTGATAATTTTGAGTAAGTTGAGCAGGCTTGTTCAAAATTATCTATATCCATTTTCTAACCTTGAAATGAAAGCCTAAGGTCATCTATTGTTTCAAACAAAATAATAAAGTTTAAATCATTTCATATAGAAAATAAAATTTAGTTCGCTTCTAACTTAATTATGCACTAAATAGGTAGGCTCTGATACCACTGTTGGGACCTGACACTCACTTTGAACATGCATAACAGGCACAGCGGAAATTCAAAATTTTGTGCCTTATCCCTAGGAACTCCTATTAGTTGCATATAAATTAATTAAAGCCTTAACTAAATTAATTCTCTACTTAGATTAGCATGCATAGGCTAGGCGTACCATAATTCTGAATTATATCCTAGCATAAAAATATTTTATTTTAAACATGTTATAAATCTAAGTTATAGTCTAAGTATAAAATAAATTAGCACGCAAAACAACCTAAGCATAATAATTATTAAGTCTTAAAACGATTAAAGAAAAGGACTTATTAATTAAAAGAGAATTAGAAGACTTACTAGTTGAATCATGTTTTAGCAGAGCCTTCTTACACAAACCTCCAAGTATAGGATAGCCTCTATGAGTATCCACACGAACCCCACCAACTAAAACCTCCTAATGAGGAAGAACGTAGAGCTTTCAGTAGCTGCTAGGCCACTCCAAAACCCACCCGAAAATAAAAGTATTTGCTCTTGAGTTCAATTGAGAGATATCGCGTTCGAATCTCAAATCAAGACTCGAATGAGCTTGTGGTGCATTTGAGAAAGGAGAAGAATGGGGCTTTATATAGGTAGAGGGGAGAGCTCCCCTAAAAAATGTGGGATGGGTAAAATACCCATCCCACCCTCCATTTGGGCGGCAAGCACAAGCATGGCTTGTTGCCTATGCTTGTCTCAAGGCAAGCCCTAATGGCCACAGGCTTGGGTTTGTGGCTCATGCTACAATCCCAGCTTGCGGCAAGCCCCTATAGGCTAGCCCTTTTGCATATATTGACCTTATGAATAAATTCATAGGTCCATGGCAAAATTATTTTTAATCCTCCTTTCATTTAATTTATTTATGAATTTAATAAAATTAGTTACCAGTCAAAATAAATTACTGGTTTAACAAAAAAATATAATTTAATTATTTTAATTTATTTATGACCCTAATAAAATTAGTTATCGGTAAAAACAAATTCTTGGCTTAACCAAAAAAATGATTTAATCATTTTAATCAACACTTTAATTTATTTATGACCCTAATAAAATTAGTTACCGGTCAAAATAAATTCTTGGTCTAAACAAATAATAATCCAATTATTATTATATTATATTTTCGTAACAGAATAAATCTATTAATTCTTTACTCAGTCCGATGAAGGTCCAATGTGCGTGACCTTATAGGATCCCAAAGTATTGAGCTGTTAAGGCTTAACCAATCTTTGTTCTATAGGAACTATTGGCTCAAGGTTCTAGTCCGTGAATAGAACTCGATTACCTTAAATGACTGTAGTACACCTCTAGCAAGGGTACACCATTCCCCATTACTCGAAACATCATTTATGTTTATGACTTATTTCTGGTTTATGCAATAGTTGTCCAATGCAGTGAACTCCTTCCATTCTTTAATATTAGTACCATCTCGTTTATTGAGTTTGGTTAAAGTGTTAACCCACTAATAGCGAGGTTGCTCCAAGCTATCCCAGTTATTTACTTGTTACCAGAGTATATTAATTTTTACCATAATGTGATTTGACTAGAAACTATTTCTATCAATCACATACTCTAATCAGAGGTTTATAGTAATCATCACTTTAACAAGCGACCAGGTACAACTCGTTAATATGTCCGAAGCGATGGATTCTTTCTGACTACATAGCTTACCATTGTTTTGTCATCACTATACCTGTAATAACCCATGGAACCATAAATCAATGACTAAATACGTATGACCCAAAGTATAGTGACAGTTCCACATAAGGGAACTAGCATCTCAAGTGTGAGGATATTCGCAAAGCTACTCCATGAAAATAGAACCAACACATTGATATATATATCAAGTGTTTATCTTACTGAGGTCTCCAATATATCTTCCAGATATATCTATGTGTCAAACTCAAGGCACCACCTTCAATCTTAGAAGGTTAACAACTTCGACCCTTTCCAAGAGAGTTGACCACATGCTAGTCTTAATGTTCCACCAACATCCTTTCTTGATGAAACTATGACTAGGGATAGTTTAGACATAATCATAATTGCACATGAAGCAGGTCTCACCAAATATAGTCCCACTATAATATCTCTCACTTTATGCTATGTATTATGTTAAGGATCACTATAATATATTTTAACTAGTCACAATATATATGAACACATCGACATAAACAAAAGATAAAATGCCTTTATTAATTAAACAAATGATTCATACCAATACATAATTAAGATATATCGCTCTAATCACCTTAAGGGTATACAACATATCTAACAATGAACACACTTGAATTTCAAAGAAACTAAATCTTTGTCAAATTCAAAGCTTTACAGAAATTCAATCAAGAAAGCAACTACTCAACGAGAATCTTCTCTGCAACAAGAGATAATAGAATAGATCAATATAATTGTAATATTCGATTATTGTAACTGGATCAACGTCTCTAAAGTTGAATACATATCTTGTTTAGAAATCTATTGAGTTGTTGGTAGAAGAGGGTATTCTACTCAGCGGGTGAGTGATTACGGTAAGGAGGGTACTCAATTGTAATTGGGAAACTCTATGAAAGGCTTCCCCGCTTAAGGTAAAGGAGTTGAGAGTAGTGGATTAAAGCCAAGACACTCTCTTGGGACTGGATGTAAGCACAGGTTGCCAAACTAGTATAAAATCTTTATGCTCTTTACTTTATTTTTGAAGCTTTACTCAATTTCCGTTCAGCCCGCTCACTAACTTAGTGAGGATTCCATAGTCGCGAAAAAGTTACCTGTTTTAATCTAGGGAGTCATTCACCCCCCCCCCCCTCTGACTCACTAAGTGTACACATAGGGACCAACAATAACAATTCCATTAAAAAAATGCCAAAACTAATATATATCATCTATCTATCGGATATCAATAAGATGTCTATTGGATATCTATTGGATATCTAATAGATTCCAATCAACATGATTATAATTTAGATCGCTAACCAGCACCGATCTCAACCTTAATTTGGAATACAAGCACACGTTTCAACACTAAGATTGCTTGATCCACCAACAGCCTAATTAAATTAGCCATTAATAAAAAAAACAACTACCTTAGCATTTTTTCAAACACATAAAGTGCACTTCAATTTCAGCAAAATGATTTCATAAAAACACTGTCAAAATTAAGATATATTATATATCTATTGGATATCTATCAAATATTTATTAGATATCTATCAGATGTCTAACACATTCAAAACCAACGTGATTATAATTTAGGTCACTAACCAACAACGATTTCAGCCTTAATTTAGAATACAAGCACACATTTCAACACCAAAATTGCTTGCTCCACCATCATGCTAATTAAATTGGTCATTGATAACAAAACAACTACCTTAGTGTTTTATCAAACACATAGTGTGGACTTATATAACATCAAACTCTCAATTACATCACGTTTAAAGTCACAAAAACCAGTTTAAATCACGAAATTAAAAGAATGAGCTAAAACGGAATTAAAAAATCATGAAATAACTTCAGTTTATGATTCAGAGGAAAAAAATGAATGAACTACAAAAGAACGAACTACAAAATCTGAAATCAAAAGAGTGAGCTCAAAATAGAATCAAAACCAAGAAATAACTTCAATTTAAGATTCAACCAAACAAAAACAAAAAACAAAAGCCCAACTTATTCAGAATACAAATCAATCAATGCACGGAAAATCAAATGAAAGCAAAAGAAGAATATAGAACTCAGGACACAAAGAGAGATGGCGAAGATCAGAGAAGAAGAAATACGAGTGTTGAACCCAGCACAAAGGAAGACTAACTCAGTGGATGACTCAGTAGTGCTTAAGTTTTGATCATAACAATTAAGTTAAGTTAAAATTAATTAAATCAATAATGAGGTTAAAATAAATAATATGGTTATATGTGAGTTATTGAATTCTAGGGTAGAATGTCAATTCTCTGATGATCTAGTTATTTAGTTTTAACTCTAAGTTGTTTTTGAGTTGAGCTGTTTACTTAGTCGCTAACTAGTAATTGTTCACTCAGCACTTGATGTTTAGATTGTCTTCAACTGTGCATATTTTTCTATCTTTTGCTGAGTCACGTTTTTTTAGTCAATGGCACTGACTTTTCCATTTAAGGAAAAATGGAATCTTTGATTTTAGAGTTGCTTTTTGCAGAACATTAATGAGATAAAGATAAAAAGAATTAATGCCTTGGCAAGACTCCGATTTATGAAGAAAAAGATAAAGTCTTCTAGAATCAAGCTACAAAAAGTCATTTGCCAAATTGGGAAATTCTGCATATCAACAACATAGTATCGCGCGCTCTACTAACTATTGGATTACCAGAAGGTATAGTAAGATGACACGTGGCAAGTCAGTGCGAGTTCTCTCTAATGGAAGACTGGCATCAAACGTCAAAGAATTTAAATTGAGGCTCAAATCCTAATCTGTCTCTAACGGACTATTTTCTATCTCACAAGGTATGATTCTACCTCCTAACGAATCGATTTGAAGAAGCAACGGCGAAATATATGAGCTGTCATTTTCAGAAGATGCCAAAGCAAGTTCAATGGCTACTTTCTTGATTTCAAGTATAAAAGGAGCAAGAAGGCAAGCGTTAGAACTTGGTGATTACACCTGAATTTCTAAGAAGCAAAATTCTACCATTTTACAAGCTTTAAAGAAGTTCAATCGAGAAAGCAACTACTCAGCGAGAATCAGCTTTACAATAAGAGAGAATAGAATAGATCAATAGACTTGTAATATCTAATTATCTGTAACTATGTCAACGTTCTTAAAAGTTGATTCTAGCTCTTATTTAAACTTAGTTGAGCTGCTGGTAAAAGAGGGTATTCTACTTAGCGGATGAGTGATTACAGTTTGGAGGGTACTTTCTGTAATTTGGAAAAATTTGTGAAAGGCTTCTCCACCTAGGGTAAAGGAGTTGAGATTAGTGAATTAAAGCCGATACACTCTCTTGGGACTGGATGTAAGCACAGGTTGCCAAACCAGTATAAAATCTCTGTGTTCTTTACTTTGAAGTTTTTCCAGATTTCTACTCAGCCAGCTGACCTACTCAGCGGAGTTCATCATATCGCGAAAAATTAACTGTTTTATTAAAGTGAGTCATTCACCCCCCTGACTCATTGAGTGTACACATAGAGACCAACAACGAGAAATATAGATCACAAAACGCCAGTTACTGCCTAAAGAAGGAAGCTTATATATAGCGTATTGATATAGATAATTAGGTTAATGAATATTAACCGAGAAATATTTAGATGGCATGGTAAAATATTAAATGTTTTAGAAATGGTGAATCATCTTGACAAATTCCCTAAAATCAAGTCTCAAGCCCGGTCTGTAGGCCTTCCAATTAATATATATAATTAAAATATTTAATAATAAAAAATAATTTCATAAAATAATTATAGCTAAATTTATAATATAAGTCACAAAATTAAATTTAAATGCTAAACTTTACAAGAAAATTTGAAATTTTCAAAATTGATTAATATTATAAATAATAATTATATTTTTTTAATATGTTTATTATTAGTTCGAGCAGGGTGAAGCGAGCTTGGACTTTAGGACTAAAATCAAGCCCATCTCATACTTTATTCGGGCCTCTTTAGATTTGGGTTCGGGTTGAACCTATTATCCAATGAGTTTGTCCAATTCCGGACCTTGAAAGGCGAGCCTCATGAGTCAGTGAGCATGGTTTTTTTATGTATCGTAATGGAAAATTAAAACGACTTGTTTAGTTGTATAATTGGTTTTTTCATAAATTCATAAAATAATTAAAAATATATGTTTTTTTTATTTCATTTTCAATAATATGTTAATTCAAAATGGAATTTGTGGCTTCAAAAGTTATCAAACAAAGAAAAAATGGTATGTGTTACAAAACACTTTTGGTATTCTAATCAATTCAGCAATCTTATAATTTAACCATATTATTTAAGGATTATATATCAAGATCTGAGTATGTTTCGGAAATTTTTTATTTTGTCATGATTTTTTAAAGTTATCATCGTCTTTTTATTAGAAAAAGATTTGCACTTCTCAAAAAAATTTAAAATTTACTAAGGTGTATTATATTTTTATCAAACAACGTTCAAAATATTAGTTTAAAATAGATAAAATTAACCTTTTTCATGACATAATTTCATCTTATCAATAATTTTTGTCATTTCATTACTACTTTTTGATTTTTTTTTCATATCTTTACTAATTTTTGAAACTAATACATAATTATGTGAAAAGCTAATTTGAACCCATTCTAAAAATAAGTTAAACAATATGACATAATTTTAAAGAATAATCTTAATTTAATAGTTTGTCATGTTACTACACCTTAGTGTAAAACAAGGGCTAAAAGTAAAGCCATGTGCTTAAAGTTTTTTTTTACTTGAGACAAAAAAAGACTTGTAGTAGTGCGGTTCTGGTTGTTGGCGAGCTGGGCCCACTCAAATAAAATTAGACTCGTTCTTATGTTGGGGTACCTGCTCAGCCCAACTCGAGCCCCTTCAAACCAAATTTGGATACTTATCTTTTTCAAAGCTCAGTCCGAGTGCAAACCTATTAAAATCCAGAGTTTTATGTGTTGGAAAACAATGACCGGAATAACAAGTCTAAGAACAGATCCGGATTAAGTTTGAAGAAGTTTGAAGAAAACAAAAATATAAGAACAAAAACATGTTATCTCCTTAATCCAAAATGGAAGTATGAGGTTTAAGACAAGTCATCAAGACATACATTGAAGACCATAAAAACCTAAGCACATAATGGAAGCATCCGGTTAAAATTTGGAAAGGAAACAAACTTTTAACCGTTCAAGATCAGCATCCGGAAGAAGAATTGATTGAATAGCATCCGGATATATCAAAACTAAATTCATCCAGAAGATAAAGTTAACAAAAAAAAGGGAATAAATTCAAAAATTATATTTCCCTCCATCTTTTGGTCTAAGAATCAAAGATCATTTTCCCTTATGCAAGACAAAATAATAGCTAGCACACTTTTTAGAAAAGGACAGAAGGACTGACACAGGAAAGAGAAAAGGTAACAACTTTTTCTACCTAGACCAATAGGAAAGGCACATGAAGCTCACACTCTAGACTACTAGCATAAAAGTTAGTGAATCGCTAAGATACAAGGAAAACTATCACTGACAACTTTTTGGTCTCAATCCTAAAAATGCAAACGGGATAATTACTAGTCTAATGGACTGATCAACGATTTCGGAAGTGCCACATATTACCTAATCAATGGTGAAGATTTAATTCAATAGAACGGCTATATTAATGATAGAAGCCTATAAAAAGGAAGCTTCACAAGTTGAGATGCTGGCTATTCTCAGGAAAGAATACACAAGAGAATCCGCTATTACAATCAGTGACTAAATCCCTCCAAGAAACAAATAATTCCAAATCAGTTTATAAGAATTCTCAAGTGAGTTATAAACTTGAGGAATTCAAAAACAAAAAAACTTGAGAAAAACAAGTTGTAAAAATCTCATACTTGGGTGAGTATTGAGATTAGGATATAGCTTAGAGTTGGTGCTTTAAGTGGGATCTCCCTGTAGGACTCAGCTTAGGTTTGGGCAGAAATTTAAGTGGTATATCCTGCTAAAGACAAGAGGACTCAACTAGGAGTTGGTGCTTTTAGTGGTATATCCTACATCCGGAAGTGGTTACCATCTGAAGATAAATTGTAAGGCTTGATTCCTGCCAGTTGGAAAGGAATCCACTAGTGGAAAAAGCTCAGAGTAAGGACACTTCAGGGACTGGAGTAGGTGGGGCCGAAACAGGATAAACCCTGTGTTTGATATTCTAACTCTTTACTTTATTTGCATAACTTTCATATTTGCATCATTCGAATCCAATATATTTCGAACATATCAAACACGCTACACAATATTTTTTATAGTCTGTTAGTTCTGGAAAAATGGTTATTCATGCCCCCCCTTTGACCTTATATAGACTATCACAGGGACCCACAAGTGGTATCAGAGCAAGTATTCACAACTAGAGATCTAACAATCTTGAGCTAAACGTCCAATTTTGATCTAAGAATCAAAATGAGTTTCTAAAACTCACAACTCCTCCCTAAGGGTATGTCTATAACCTGTCCTCCACTTTTCACCAGTGTACACTACAGGTTCTGAAAGAACCGGATGAAGAACTTCATTCAGACACAAATGATGATGGCATGGATGACCATTGAAGGTGGACCATAAGATCCTACTCACGAAGTAGAGGGTATAACTACCCACAAGCCCTCAAGTCTATGGGATGAAAATTATTACAAAAAATTGCATGAAAACGCAAATGCTATCAATATGCTTCATTGTGCTCTTAGTGCAGCTGAATTCAGCATAATATATGGATGTAAAACTATGCAAGAGATCTGGCAGAAGCTTGAAGCGGCCTATGAAGGAATAAACGAGGTCAAGGAAGCCAAAATTGATCTCCTACAGCAAAAGCTAAAATCCTTCAAGATGAAACCCAAAGAATCCATCAGCAGCATGAATACGAGATATACCAATCTAGTAAATAAGACGAAAAATGTTCAAAAAGGAGATCTCAGAAGTAGACATGGTCAAGAAAATACTCCGGAGTCTCACCAAGGAATGGGACAACAAAAAGACTGCCATTGAGGAAGCTCATGACTTAAACTTCTATAGTTATAATGAGCTCACTGGTAATCTCCTAACTCAAGAGCTATCCTTGGAGAGATATAGCCTACAGGAGAAAAAGCCTGATGAAAAGAAGAAGGTCATTGCGCTGAAGGTAGATTCCGCTGGATCAGCTTCCTTCGGATCAAACAAGCAACTAAAGGAATCTAATTACAACAAAGAAGATATGGCTATTCTAGCCAAATATTTTGATAGATTCCTAAAGAAGAAAGATAGGAGGAGCTCTAGAAGGTACGAGTCCAAAAGATCACAGGAAGGCTCTTCTAGAAGGGACAAGCCAAGAAAAGCTTCGGAAGAAAAGAAAGATCCATAAAAAGATACTGCCTGCTTTGAATATGGAGAAAAAGGCCACTTCAAAACCAAATGCTCCAAGCTCAAAAGAAACAAAAAATACAAGAAGAAGGCTGTGGTGGCCACATGGAGCAACAGTGAAGAAAGCAACAGTGAAGAAAGCAACAGTTCATCTTCAATAGAGGAAGAAGAAACTGCTAACTGTGACTTCATGGCACTGACAGCTCCGAGAGGAGAACAATTCGGAAGAAATCCATCTAAGCAAGACCCGAATCAGAATCAGAGACATCCACCATTGAGGTAAACTCTCACTCTAATTCTGTTTCTAACATTGATCTTGCTAGAGCTTTAGGGGTTGTGATCCACAATATGAGGAAGAATACCAAAGCCATCAAATCCCTTCAAAGAGAAGTGCTAGAGCTTACTGAACATACTGAAGCAATGGCATAAGATATTAATCTGATAAGGAACCCAAATCACATTGATGTGGTTAAAGAAAATTTCCTAAGGAGCCAAGTGCAGATTTTAAGTGCAAACCTAACAGGGCTAGATATAGAGCTAACCCTAACGAAGGAGGCATCCGGAAGGAAATCAGATCCTTCATAAAGAAAAAAGAATCCAAGGAAAGCAGCACCAAGAAATCTAATTTAGAAGAATCCGAAGCCCCTAAATCAAAAAGAAAATAAAGTTAGCAAGCAACCTCAAGAACAGAGATACACAATTGCTCAAAAGGGAAAGGCTAAAATAGTCTATAATGAGCAACCGATTAAGCAAAGAAAGAACCATAAAGCAGAGATTGTACCTCCAACCAGCTTTTGGATACACACCGGATAGACAAGTATACAAGAAGTAGGATATGTTAGAAATTATAGAAGGGAGGATCTTGAGAAAATCCATAAGAAGCATGAGCAGAACAGACCCATCTCCGCGTGCAGGTTTTGTGGTAAAAACAATCATATTATTAAATTAATTAGATTGAAAAATGGTTAATACGATATTTATCCTTGGCCTGAAATGGTTGATAACCCGAGAGTACCCAAATCTATTTGGATACCTAAACCCGCTTGATCTATTTTGTAGGTATGTCTTAGGTCCACAGTAGATCAACATGCATGGTACATTAATAGTGGATGCTCAAGGCACATGACTGATGATGAGGAAGCCTTCATCACTTTAATCCGGAAGAAAGGTGGAAAAGTAAACTTTGAAGTCAACCAAAAGGGACAGATCATTGGACATGGAACCGTTGGATCTGAACTAAAGATAGAAGCTGTCTCACTAGTTAATGGACTAAAGTTCAACTTGCTAAGTGTAGCACAACTCTATGATAAAGGAAGAAAAGTCACCTTTGATTCCAAAGGATGCTCAATCTTTGATAGTAAGTCAAATCAATTTATTCTTTATGCACCTAGAGTAAACGATGTTTATTGTGTTAACATTAAAAATGAGAAAAAAGAATATATGCTTGGTGTCTAGAAAAGAAGAAACATGGCTGTGACACTGGAGATTGGGACATGTAAGCATGAACCTCCTGTCCAAATTAGCCAAAAAGGAATTGGTTGTGGATATTACTGAGGTTGCTTTTAATCAGGATCACATATGCACTGCATGTCAATTAGGTAACCAACATAGAAAAAGCTCCCCTTCCATCTCTTACATACATTCCAAGAGAGTTCTTGAAATCTTACACACTGATCTCTTTAGTCCAATCAAACCAATGAGTTTAGGTAGAAGAGAATACACCATGGTCATTGTGGATGATTGTTCTCGCTATACCTGGGTTGCTTTGCTAGCTAGCAAAGATGAAACCTTTGACTAGTTCTCAAAAATATTCATCCGAATAGAAGTAGAATAGGGCATAAGCATTGCAGGCATCCGGGTGATAATGGAGGAGAGTTTAAAAATAAACATTTTGCTGAATTTTACAACTTCAAGGGCATTAAGCACAACTTTTCTGCTCCTCATACACCTCAACAATATGGGGTCGTTGAAAGGAAAAATAGAACAATAGCTGAGATGACCCAAACAATGCTAAGTGAGAACAATCTGCCTAAGTATTTTAGGGGTGAGGCTGTAAATGCAGTATGTTATATTTTGAATAGAGCTCTCAATAGAAAGACCATAAAAAAGACCCCATATGAAATTTGGAAGGGAAGGAAACCCAAAAATGGGTACTTCAAAGCCTTTGGATGTAAATGCTACATCCTAAATGATAGAGAGCAATTAGGAAAATTTGATCCTAAATCTGATGAAACAATTTTCCTTGGCTACTCAACACATAGCAAAGCTTATAGAGTCTATAACAAATGAACCCAAACTATGGTAGAGTCTATACATGTAGATTTTGATGAGACTAACCATACAGGAAAGAGAAGTTCCAATCCAAAAGATGAAAACTCTAGAGATAAGGAAGAAGTACAGATTTCTGATTCAGTTCAAATCAAGAAGTACAAGGAGGAAGATGAAGAAATCATTCTCAATTCAGAAGAACCACAAGCTTATCTCAACCATCATGAGATAAACTTCATGGACAATCAAGAAGAACCAGTTGAGGCAGTAGAGGAACAAACTCTAGTGCAGAATGCATATCTGCAAAGAGAGATCCGGACTCATAGGGATCATCCAGTTGAAACCATTTTGGACAATATTCAAAATCCATTCTAAAATAGAGGACAACTCAACATGATGATGATATATCATGCTTTTGTCTCTCTCATTGAGCCAAAGAAAGGAGATAAAAGTTGGATGATGGCAATGCAAGAAGAGCTGGATCAGTTCACCAAAAATAATGTCTGGGATCTAGTACCACTTTTGGAAGGAAAATCAATCATTGTCACAAAATGGGTATTTCGGCATAAGCTGGATGAATCTGGAGTAGTGGTGAGAAACAAGGCAAGATTAGTTGCCCAAGGCTACAATCAACAAGAAGGCATCGATTTTGAAGAAACCTTTGCACTAGTAGCAAGATTAGAGGCAATCCAGATTCTATGTGCTTTTGCATCATTTATGGGATTCACATTATTCCAAATGGATGTCAAAAGTGCATTTCTAAATGGAGTAATCCAAGAAGAAGTCTATGTCAAGCAGCAACCTGGATTTGAAGACTCAAAACATCCAGATCGTATGTATAAGCTAAAGAAGGCCCTTTATAGATTGAAGCAAGCACCAGGAACCTGGTATGAAAGACTTACTTCTTTCCTCATATCCAATGGTTACATCTGGGGTAAAGTAGATACAACCCTTTTCATCAAGAAGAAAAAGGGGGATGTTATTTTAGTCCAGATCTATGTTGATGACATCAGCTTTAGAGCAACAAACGAGATGATGTATGAAGAATTTAGCACTCAAATGCAAAAGGAATTTGAGATGTCCATGATGGAGAATTGAATTTCTTCCTTGGTCTACAAGCCAAGCAGAGTCAGGATGGGATTTTCATAAATCAGTCCCAAGTATACCAAGGAGATTCTAAAATAGTTTGAAATGGACAAGAGCAAGCCTATGTCCACTCCAATGGGATTAGATATAGTCCTCTAAAAGGATTATAAAGGAGAATATGTAGATCAGAAGCTCTACAAATGAATGAATGGTTCACTTCTATACTTGACAGCTAGTAGACCTGATATACACTATGCAGTCTGCTACTATACAAGATATCAGTCCAATCCTAATGATTCAAATCTCAAGGAAGTAAAGAAAATCCTTAGATATCTACTGGGAACAATTGAAGTAGGGTTATGGTATCCTAGTAATGGAGACTTTACACTATAGGGCTTCACAGATGCAGACTATGGCAGAGATACTCTTGAAAGAAAGAGTACATCTAGAGGATGCCACTTTCTTGGAGATTGCTTGGTTTCATGGTATAGAAAGAAGTAAACTTTAGTTGCCTTATCAACCATAGAAGTAAAGTATATGGCAGTTGGAAGTTGTGTTGCTCAACTCTTATAGATCAAGCAGCAATTAGAAGACTATGGAGTTCAATCCGGATGTGTGGATGTTATGTGTGATAGCAAAAATGCAATTGATGTGTCAAAGAATCTAGTGCTACAGAGGATGATGAAGCATGTTAACATCAGACATTATTTCATCCGGGATCATGTAATGAAGAAGGATGTTGCACTGGTCTACATTCCAACAAATGAGCAAAGGGCAGATATCTTTACTAAGCCATTAAGTAAAGATCAATTCAACAAACTGAGAGAGCCAATTGGAATGGCTATTCCAATTCAAAGAAGAATACGGAAGACAATCTGGGGTTAATTTGGCCTTTTATAAGTCAAGGAATCAGGAAGAGAAGAAGAAGTAAAGTTGACTCTGGATCCGGAAGGAACAACGCCAGCTCAGCAAACAAACTTGACAAATGGCAGTAAAAGTGCAAAAAGATAATTGTACATATTTTGAATTTCAAACATTTATTGGGCATTAGAAGTGCGGTAAAATTTACAATTGTCTCAAAAATCAAACCTTTCCACTTCTCCGGTTTAAACTCCATTTACCTGTTTCCTCAAACTTAACTACCACCTCATCAATCAAGTTAAGTTTACTAGTGTCCGAATTACCAT